>CM057456.1:1811467500-1812737500 GCA_016271365.2 Neoceratodus forsteri | reverse complement strand
TGCCATGTCCCACAGTCCCTCATCCCAGCCTTTGTTCTGTTTGCACCATTCGACACAGAAAGGGGGCCACAAACAGGACTCAGCCCTCACAAGAGGCCCTCCCTCCAGGGCCTGAAAAGGCCAATCCCCAAGGCTGCCAGGCAGGCCCACCTCTGCCCTACAAAAGGGCCTCGGGAATGGATTCATGGGGAGAGCCGCAGCTCAGCTGGCAGGGTGGAGGATGTGAAGAGCAGGGACACTTTGTCATACTTCTGGTGGGCCCTTGGCTCCTCTGGTGTCGCTCTGGTGTACTATGACAGTAGTAAGGGAACCATCCCCCAGGCCACACTGGACGGTAGGAAGGGAACCTCCCCCATCCAGGGAGCACCAGAGCCACCACCACTACCTCAGAGGTTGCGAAGAAAGCACAGCAGTTGGACCACAGTGGGCTCAGGGAGGGTGAGGATGGTGGAACAGAGGCACACCCAGTCAGTTGTTCCACTCCACAATCCATACACCATTCTGGGGGAGCATAACTCCCCTATGGATACCATGCAGAGGAGACTGAGGAGGCTTGGACAAGTATCACAAGGGAGGCCCACAGGAAGGAGGCAGAGGACACCACAGGAAAGGAAGCAGCTCCTGGTGGGGACTCAATATTGAGGATAGAACTGGGGAGAGGGAAAACTGAGTAAGGTGCCTGCCTGGTGCCATGGCTTGGAGGGAGGAGGTGCATCCTTAGAATCATGAGAACAGCTGTATGGAGTCTGAGCTGGATGTCATTGTCCACCTAGGGACAAATGACTTGGCTCAACATGAGATCAGAGCAGTGCAGAAGGACTTTGCAGAATTGGGGAGGTCTAAGACAAGTAACACACACAGTATCCTTCTCAGGTGCTGCCTGTCAATGGCATGAGTGAGGCGGTGCTTTGCACCATGCAGTTTAATGAATGGTTGAAAAATGGTGTGGAGCACAGGGGTTTGGCTTCATTGGGGACTGGGGTTCCACTTGGAGGGACACCAGCCTATACTGGCAGGATGGTCTGCATCTGTCCAGGAAGGGAACAAGTCTTTTGAGCAATCGGTTTAAATGCTTCATTGGCAAGCTTTTAAACTAGTCAAGGGGGGAGGCACTGATAAGCAGCAGGAAAATCTCAGCCTTTCCCTACAAAACAGGGTACTAAATGAGAAAAAGACTGAGGTAGAAAGGTCAGTGGGGGATGCTGCAACAGAAGGTAAAGCCATCAAAAAATGGAGGGCAATTAGTACCAATGCCCGTAGTCTGAGTAACAAGCTTCCTAAATTAGTGGCCTTGATGGAGGAGGAACATCTGGATATCATGACAGTCACAGAAACATGGTACACAAAACCATGACTGGGGCGTAAACATACCAGGATACACTGTCTACAGGAGGGACAGGGAGGTAAAAGAGGAGGAGGAGGAGTAGCTCTTTACATAAGGGAAGGAATCAAAGCAACAGAACAAAAGAGAAAACAGGGAGGAGAAGAAGCACTGTGGGTAAATTTGGAGACCGGCAATGGAACCACAATCTGCACAGGGGTTGTATACAGACCGTTTCTCAGGGGAGGAATTGGACAAGGAAATAATAGAAAGTATACTTAGAATGGCAGAAAAGGGGGAGATATTGCTGATGGGTGATCTGAATATGCCTGATGTTAACTGGAGTGCAGTTGCAGCAGCCACTTCGAAGAGTGGGGTTATTCTAGATGCCCTACAGGGGGCATGCCTTAGACAACTAGTATTGGAGCCCACTCAAGAGGGAACAATCTTAGACCTGGTTCTCTCAAATGGAGATGAAGAGAGGATCACAGATGTAGAAGTGGGTAGCCATCTGGGAACTAGTGACCATCGAACAGTATGGTTCACAATAAACACAGCAATAGAGTCAAGTCATACAAAGGCATAAGTACTGGACTTTAGGAGGGCTGACTTTATCAAAATGGGTGAGTGCCTAAGGAATGCACTAGCAAATGGGCAGGAAGGAGGGTGTAAGAACAATGGGGAATAATAAAAACTGCCATCACAGACGTAACAAGCCTTTGTGTGAAGCAAATAAACAGAACAAAACAATGTAAGAAACCACTATGGTTCTCAAAGGAAGTGGCAGTGAAGGTTCAAGAGAAAAAGAAAGCATTCAGGAAGTACAAGGAATCACAGAAGGAGCAGGACAGAGAACTGTATCAGTTAAAGCAAAGGAAGCTGGGAAGGCAGTCAGAACAGCAAAGGCCCAAACCGAGAAAAGATAGCCAACTCGGTTAAGAAGGATAAAACCTTTTATAGGTACATCAGGAGCAAGGAAGACCAAGGGAGGGATAGTGAGGCTTAATAAAGGGAGGTAGGGTGGGCAGAGGGTGACTGTGAAAAGGCAGAGATACTAAACAAATATTTTTGCTCAGTGTTTACAAAGGAAGAAAGGGAGGTACCTAAAACAAACAGTAGAAACACTCTGGATACAGAAGTTGATACCAGCCCATTTACAGAAGAAAGGGTTCTGAAAGAACTGTTAAAACTGAAGGTGGCCAAAGCAATGGGGCCTGATGGGATTCATCCCAGAATTCTAAAAGAACTAAGGGTAGAACTAGTGACACCACTGACTACCCTCTTTAACAAATCTTGGGAGGATAGGATGGTACCCGAGCACTGGAGGAGGGCAGATGTGATTCCCCTTCACAAAAGTGGGAGCAAGGCAGAAGCAGGAAACTACAGACCTGTTAGTTTAACCTCAGTGGTAGGGAAAATGAATGAATCACTTCTGAAGGAAAGAATTGTCAAGTATCTAGAGGCCAGAGGGGCACAGGACCCAAGGCAGCATGGATTCTCAGCGGGAAGGTCATGCCAGATGAATCTGATAGATTTCTTTGACTGGGTGACCAAAGTAGTAGATCAGGGAGGGGCTGTGGACATGGCCTACCTTGACTTTAGCAAGGCATTTGACACAGTCTCACACAAAAGATTAATATACAAGTTAGCCAGCCTGGGGGTGGGTCCCAAGATGATAGCCTGGGTAAAGAATTGGCTGGAGAATAGGACACAGAGAGTAATAGTAAATGGAGTCCACTCTGAAGAAAGGGGGGTTGCTAGTGGGGTATGGCAGGGTTCAGTATTAGGACGGTCCTCTTCAGTGTCTTTATAAGCAACATTGCAGAGGGACTGGAAGGAAAAGTATGTCTCTTTGCAGATGACACAAATATCCGCAACAGAGTTGATGCACAAGGTGGGGTGGAAAGGATGAGAAGGGACTTAGCAAGGTTAGAGGAACGGTCAAATGTATGGCAGCTTAGATTCAATGCTAAGAAGTGCAAGGTAATGCACCTGGGAAACAAAAACCCAGGGGAAGAGTACACAATGGGGGGTGAGATACTAACAACAACAAAAATGGAAAGGGACCTGGGGGTAGTCATATCAGATGACCTAAAGGTGGGCAAGCAATGTGAGAAGGCAGCATGCAGGGCTGTGGGGATACTGGGATGCATACGGAGAGGCATCACCAGTAGAAAACAGGAAGTTATTATCCTTCTGTACAGACAGCTGGTCAGACCCCATCTGGAGTACTGCGTGCAGTTCTGGAGACCAATCTCCATAAAGACATAGACAGGTTGGAAGCTGTCAGAGGAGGGCAACTAAAATGGTGCAAGGTCTGCACTGGAAGACAGAGACTTAAGAGCTTAATATGTATAGCCTCTAGGAAGGGGGCATGATAGAAACTTTAAAGTACCTCAAGGAATCAACAAAGTCCAAGAGGTAGCATCTTTCAAAAAGAGGTGTGCAAGAACAAGGGGCACAATTTGAAGATGGGGGTGGCTTAGAGGTAATTTAAAGTATTTTTCACAGAGGGTTGTGGATGCATGGAGCGGCCTTCCGAAGGAGCTGCAGAGTCAAAAACAGTGGTGGAATTCAAGCATGCATGGGACAGTCATAAGGCAATTCTAGGGGGTGGGGGCAGGAAGAAGTAGGCTGCTGGTTAACTAGGATCTGCAGCTTATCCATTAGGTAGGGAAATGGGCAGACTGGGTGGGCCAAGCGGTCCTTATCTGCCATCAAATTCTGTGTTTCTATGTTTCCCCTCCAGTGTGAGTCTCATGGCAGCAGCAGTTGGGTGGGAGCTATGGTTCCCCGACGTGAGTAGTTCCTGGCCTGTCCTTGTTCCCTATGTCCCAACTGGCAGTGATGGGATGACTTTGGGGCCAGACAGAAGTGCATGCTACAGTGAATTCGGTCCAGGTGGAAACAAGTGCACCCGACCTTTGGTTATGTTCCAGCATCTCCCGCAGCAGAGCAGCAGAAGCAAGGTGGGAGTGTGGCTCCCCAGACACCTTCTCTGCCCCCCCAAGCAATGGAGGCAGACCAAGGCTATGGCGGTGAGTGGGCCATATGCCCAACTTTGTGATAAACTCGTACCAAAGGTGCTGGGAAGAGGGAAGGGGAGGAAAGGATAGAAAGAAGTTGACTGACATCCTCAAATTGAAAGGGAGGAGGGGACCAGTGACACAGTGGGATTGAAGCCCCTTTGTTCTACTTTGGTGCAATTCTGAGCCAGGCGTCAGAGCCAAGAAATAGAGGTCCCTCATATTTATTCATTCATGAAGAGGGCAGACCCAAGCCAGACCAAGTGTAAGGCAGGGCTATAGGCCACTCAATAATATTCATAACGGGGGTGGGACCAGGGCAAACAATCTCATAGAGACAGGCACAGAGGCTGTTGTGACGCTTGGTCAGCTGGTTATGATTATTGCATGATATCTGTAATATAAAAATTTAGTATGTGATTGTCTCACATAAGACAGCCTGTGCTTCCATGGGTGCCCCCCCCCACCTTTTCCAGGTTTCACTGAAGCTACAGGATACATAAACTGACCAGGAACCATTTTATTAACTGACTTCCTTCAGAATGGCATTTTATTACCTTTTTATGACATGCCTGGGCTTTTTGAAGTGCAAACCAAATGTGACTTTATGAGTCTGCCAGAGGGTGAGCCTAATAAACTTTTATGACGTTGTAACAAGAACCAGCCACCAGTTCAAAGGAAATGCTTGATTAAAGAATTGTCATAATTTGGGAAATGTTTTTTTCTTCTGATGACACCTTATTTAAAATACCTCCTGGCAGGGAATCCTGTTTGTGATTTTTAATTCCAAACTGGAGGAGCTAGGTGACTCACAGAAGGGGTGTGGAGACACAGAATTTAAACTGATACTTGTGTCTGAAATGTTTATATACCATCTTGGGACTCCAGAGAGACACAGCCTCTAATCTAACTTGAAACGCACTTCCAGAGGTAATACCTTAGACAGCAAAGGTCTGAATGTATCATGGTAGGAGTTTTTGTTTTGTACTTTTCCCTTGTTCTTTTATGTGATTGTGAGCTCTTTGATATATTGTTCTGTGTTTACATTTTTCATATTTTTATCATCTTTTAGTAAAGTACTTTTTCTTTGAAAGACTGCCTGGGTGTCTGCCAGTTCTTTTTTGCATGTGATGTATAGATGGCTAAGTCTGACAATTATTCTGCCGCTTGATGGTGTTACTGAGCTTCAGTGAAAAGGTGAGAATATTCCTAAGGTGTCTTATAGAGTTAAAAGGGTTCATTTTGGATACCTGGTTAGGTGCCCTTAGGCGAAAGATATATTGCACCCCCCCGAAGAGAATATTATCTGAGCCTGTACATTTGGGTATGCTAACATAAGGTTCACAGTTTGAATCCCCCCAGAACTTGAGACTAAAGTTGAATCCCTCCAGAACTTGAGACTAAAGGTGATTCGGACCCAAAAGCAGACAGGAGGGTTACCCCGTCTGTTACCTGTTCACACTATTGCACTCTGAGATTGGCACTGTGGGAGCAGAGGGCCTGACCTTCTGAGTGCATTTTGTGACAGATTTAGTTGGCAGCGGTGCGATAAAGTATTGGTACCACAAGCTTTGACTGTTCAGTGTGTCAGCTTAATACTGCACAGCTCACTTGCAAAAGAAGGCAGTGTTTTTTAAAAAGAAACAGAACTACATCATTTTGTTTACAGTCAAAGTTCCTACCTCTTTTTTTTTGTTTTCAAAGTGCAAGTTAGAGTAGCCATAGTTAGGGAAGAAGATGGCTTCCAACTACAGTGCGCACACTGCAGACTACCTGAAGCAGTTGTGCAAGGAAACAGGAGTCCTGATCGCGAGGAGAGCCACCAAGCAGAACCTTGTGGATGCCCTGATGGGAGCAGATGCCCAGAGCACTGAGTCACAGACTGTGACTGTAAAGGACCAAACCTTGAGCGTGGAGGGTCCAGCGGCCAGTGCAGTGTCCAGATCCAGTGACGAGGACAGCAGATCTAGTGCAAGCCAAGGGCCACCGCAGCAGGGGAAGGTTACCAGCATTCTGGAGACAGAAGACATCAGGCTGCAGATGGAGTTGTGGAGGAGGGAGCTGGAGTTCCAGAGAGAGAAGAGAGGAGAGCAGCGAGCAGAAGAGAAGAGGGAGCGAGAACAGGGAGACACAGAGGGGAAGAGGGAGTGAGAACAGTGAGCAGCTGACCTAGAGAAGTGTGAATGCCAGAGGCAACATGAACTGGAGAAGCTATGACTCCAAACACCAGCACCAGAGCAGGTAAGTCGCCTGGGTTTAACTGGAACTACAGGACTGGGTTACAAATTAAATTCCAACTTGATAGCCAAATTTAAAGAGAGGGAGGATATGGATGCCTTTATAAATTCCTTTGAAAAAGTTTGTATACAGACAAAAATTCCTAGAGGGTCCTGGAACTTCCAGCTATCCCAGCTACTTATCGGGAAAACTGGGGACGCATTGGGTCAAATGGACAATGAAGACAGTAATGATTACAGCAAACTTAAAGCTGCACTTAAAAAAAAAGTTTGATTTAACTGTAGAAGCATACAGGGCTAAATTCCATAATCTCAGTAGAAGTCCTGACATGAGCTTTGAGTAGCTAGCCACGAAACAACATCAATGTTTAAAACGTTGGTGGGAATGAATTGAAGCAAACTCTGTAGATAAAATTGAAAATACTATATTGTTAGAACAGTTTTTCGGGCATGCCCAGCAGATCTAAAAACCTGGCTGGAGGACCGACATCCCAAAACAGTGCAAGAGACTGCTGAACTCTTGGACCACTATGCCAAGAGCAGACCTGCTCTGAGAGCAAATGGGTTGGGCGTGGCAGCGCAGAAAGGGAAAAGCACACCTTCAGGGCAGCTAAAACCCTCACTGCCTCCACCGAAACTAGTTAGCCCCAGGTTTCAAAGAAAAGATTTTTCTGAGAAAAGAAATGAATGTTGGGTTTGCAAAGAAACTGGGCATATTGCCAGACAGTGTCCCAAAGGACGAGCAATATGAAAAATGGGGCTAGGAAAGAAATGGGTTGTTTGTGTGTCCCTGGAAGTATGCCTGTGAACATGAGGGAACACATGCACCCAGTCACTGCGAATAGTGTACAGACACATGGGTTAAGGGACACAGGGGCATCCCTGACATTGGTAAAGGGGATCTGGTACAGCCTGGTCAGCTTATATCCAATAAATTTGTAACTGTACAAGGCTTCACTGGGGAGGAGAAAACATTGCCACTCGCTAGTGTTCTCCTAGACCGGGATGAAACAAGGGGAACTGTGCAACAGGTGGCTGTAGCCAAAACTTTAACAGTTGATGTTATCCTTGGCAACAATCTCAAATGGGATGGTGTGTGCAGTTACCCATAGCTATGCGGCAAGGGAAAATTGTAGTTCCCTGGACCCCATAGAAGCCACTGTGGAAGCCACTGGGAGGCTGGTTCCCCAGCCTGTGTCTTCTGATATGGAGATTAATGAAAAGGGGGTAGAAATTTCCCAATAGCAGTTAACCTCACAAGTATGGAGGGTTACTCCGAAGAAGGAGGGGTGACCCATTGTCAGAGGATTAAGGATGACAGTGATTTGGAGTGCCCAGACGCTAGAGCTAGGGACCCTAGTTTAGAGACTGAAGAAGACCTGTCCCATGCCTTGGGAATGTGTAAGGAGTTTGCAGCTGCACAGAAAAGTGACCCTAGTTACAGAAGCTGAGAGCTTGAGCAGACTCTGATGAAGCTCAGGGAGATGATGGAAAACATAACATTTATTGGGGAAATTGACTAATGTATACTCAGGATGCTAAAACAGAGGGAGAGGTGATAGGCAGGCAGCTTGTCATTCCCCAGGGGTATCGTGAGCAGTTGCTCAAGACTGCACACAATATTTCCTTGTCTGGTCATCTGGGAATCACACGCACTATGCAGCGGTTAGCCCAGAATTTCTACTGGCTCAATTTCACCCAGCAGGTGAAGGAGTATTGCAGGTCTTGTCACTCGTGCCAAGAAATAGGAAGGCGGGTAAGAAAACCCAAACCACCTAATTCCTTTGTTCAAGTGGGATCCATTCCAGAGGGTGGGAATGAATATTGTGGTGCCTTTAAATATCCCCAGCTCCTCCGGGAAGAGGTTCATCCTGACTGTGGTGGATTATGCCACCCAATATCCAGAGGTAGTCGCCCTATCTTCACTGAGGACAGACAAAGTGGCAGATGCCTTACTTGGGATTTTATGCCGTGGGAGGTTATCACCAATTGAGAGGGTTCTTTCATGTTGGACCTGATGAAATGTTGTGGGAGAAGTGTGGGGTGGTGCAGAGGTGCACGACACCTTATCACCCTCAAGCCAATGGGCTTGTGGAAAGATTTAATGGTACTCTGAAGTCAATACTTTAAGCATTTGCTGAACAGCATGGGAGGGACTAGGAGAAATACCTTCCCAACCTGTAGTTTGCATACAGGGAGGTGCCCCAAGAGTTGACAGGATTTTCTCCCTTTGAGCTCTTACATGGACGCTGGGTATGTGGGCCCCTAGAATTGATCCAGGAGGACTGGGAAGGCAAGCACACCACCCAGGGATCTCCCATAGTGGATTATGTCCTTAGGTTTAGGGAAAGGCTGAAGGAGCTTAAGGGGACAGTCCAGAGCAACCAGGCAGCTGCCCAACAGAAACAAATAGTGTAGTATGACCACAGAGCCAGCACTCACTCGTACTCGGTGGGTTAGGAAGTCATGGTCCTTATTCCGGTCCCGAAAGACAAGCTGCAAGCTGAGTGGGCAGGACCGTAGAAAGTAGTTAGAAAGGTAAATGATGTGAACTATATCATCGAGTTACCTGACATAAGACATACAGAAAGAATGTACCATATCAACATGCTAATAGGGCTGCCGTAGTGTTTGCAGTATGTAGTCCTGGGAAGGGGATGGATGAAGGAGACCCCCTTCTGGACTTGCTGGAAGAAAGCAAGTGGGAGTCCTCTGTGGAGGCAGTTAAATTGTCACCCCAGCTGGCCCCGGACAAGATCCAGGAAGTAAGGGAGGTTTTAGCAGATTTTGCCCCACTGTTTAGAGCCAAGCCTGGACTAACCCCCTCAGCGACGCACGATGTAGAGACAGAGACACAGACACCCATATGGCAGACAGCATATCAGGTGTCAGAGGCTGTCCAAAAGGACATTAGGAGGGAGGTGGAGGAAATGCTGGATTTAGGGGTAATCCAGAGATCCCACAGCCCTGGGCCTCACTCGTAGTCCTTGTGCTCAGGCAAGATGGCTCTACTCATTTCTGTGTGTACTGTCATGGATTGAATGCAGTCACAAAGTCAGACACCTACCCAATGCCCCAGATGGATGAACTCCTGGACAAGTTAGCAGTGTCAATGGCTCAGCAGGTAGCACACTCACCTCTGAGGCTGGGAGATCAGAAGGCTGTGGGTTCTATCCCCTCACCAGGCACTTGGGTTAATATCCCAATGCTGACACTGTAGTGCAGCATGGGGGGTGCTGCAGTCCTGAGGTGCCAACTTTCGGATAAGACGTTAAACTGAGGACCCATCTGCCTGTTCTGGTGGTAGTTCAGGTGGATGTTAAAGATCCCAAAGCATTTCTCAAAAACAGTGGGGTAATTTCCCTGGTGCCCTGGCCAAATTCCCCCCAATTCTCTAAAAATACCACCAACAGCTTGGTCTGGTTCAAGATCGGTTGGCATTCATCTGTATCCCCCTCCCCCAGGTCGTGCCTGAAAATAGGCAAAATTTGTCTAGTGCTCTTGTCCGGTCAACAAAAAAACTAAGTTGGGAGGGGCAATCTACCTTATGACTATTGACCTGACAAAGGGGTACTGGCAGGTAGAATTAACTGGCAGCACTAAGGAGAGGTCGGCCTTCATCACTCTGATAGACTTATTGGAATTTAAAGTAATGCCTTTTGTAATGAAGAAGGCCCGGGCCACTTTCCAAAGGTTGGGGAATCAGGTGTTAAGCGGTGCTGAGGAGTACGCCATGGCATACCTGGATGTCATTGCCATCTTTAGTGCCAGCTGGGAGGAACACCTGTCCCACCTTAGGGAAGTGCTGGGCAGGATACTGAGGGCTGGGCTCACTGTCAAAACTGAGAAGTGCCAGGTGGCCATGGCTGAAGTGGCATACCTCAGGCATGTTGTAGGCCGGGGACAGCGCCATCCTAACCAAATAAAAATAGAGGTGATCAAGGCATGGCCCAGACCAGAAATGCAGAAGCAGGTCAGGAGTTTTCTAGGGACAGCAGGGTACTATACAAAATTTGTACCCAAATACAGTGCCCTGGCTGCTCCCCTATCTGTCCTGATAAAGAAAAGGATGCCTAAGAAAATTACCTGGGAACCAGCCTGTGAAAAAGCATTTACCAGACTGAAGGAGGCACTGTGCAGTTCTCCTGTATTGGCAAGTCCTGATTATGGCAGGCCCTTTATAGTCCAGACTGATGCCTCAGACGTGGGTCATCCAACCAAGATAAAGATTACCCCATAGTGCACCTGAATAAAAAGTTACTTCCCAAGGAGCAGGCTTACTGTACTGTGGAAAAAGAGTGTCTTGCCATAGTGTGGGCCCTAAAGAAGTTAGAGCCATACTTATACCGGCAGCATTTTGAGGTACAAACTGACCGCAACCCCCTGGTTTGGCTGACACAAATGGGAAAAACAAATGGTAGACTACCGAGATGGAGTCTTGCCTTGCAAGGGTACGACATGATGATCTTACATAAGGCTGGTGTGACCAATCAGAACGCAGATGGCTTGTCATGTCTATATGAGGAATGAACTGACTTGTGGAGCTTATCTCATGCAGGGGATAGAGCCCCCAGATTCAGTCTAGGTGGGGAAGAGTGTGACGTTTGGCCAGCTGGTTATGATTATTGTATGATATTTGTAATATAAAAATATAGTATGTGATTGTCTCACATAAGACAGCCTGTGCTTCATGATGCTCTCCCCAGGTTTCAGTGAAGCTACAGGATATGTAAAATGACCAGGAACCATTTAATTAACTGACTTCCTTCAGAATGGCATTTTATTACCTTTTTATGACATGCCTAGGCTTCTTGAAGTGCAAACCAAATGTGACTTTATGAGTCTGCCAGAGGGTGAGCCTAATAAAGTTTTATGATGTCTTAACAGGAACCAGCCGCCAGTTCAAAGGAAATGCTTGATTAAAGACTGTCATAATTTGGGAAATGTTTTTACTTCTAGTGTTACCTTATTTAAAATACCTCCTGGTAGGGACTCCTGTTTGTGATTTGTAATTCTAAACTGGAAGAGCTAGATGACTCTCACAGAAGTGGTGTGGAGACACAGAGTTTAAACTGATACTTGTGTCTGAAATGTTTATATACCATCTTGGGACTCTAGAGAGACACAGCTCTCTGATCTAACTTTAAAACGCACTTACAGAGGTAATACCTTAGACAGCAAAGGTTTAAATGTATTGTGGTAGGAGTTTTTGTTTTGTACTTTTCCCTTTTATGTGATTGTGAGCTCTTTGATATATTGTTCTGTGTTTACATTTTTCATATTTTTATCATCTTTTAGTAAAGTACCTTTTCTTTGAAAGACTGCCTGGGTGTCTGCCAATTCTTTTTTGCATGTGATGTAAAGATGGTTAAGTCAGATAATTGTTCAGCCGCTTGATCGTGTCACTGAACTTGAGTAAGAAGGTAAGAATATGCCTAAGGTCACTTACAGAGTTAAAAGGGTACATTTTGGATACCTGGTTAGGTGCCCTTAGGTGAAAGATATATTGCATCCCCCCGAAGAGAATATTATCTGAGCCTGTACATTTGGGTAAGCTAGCATAAAGTTCATAGTTTGAATCCCCCCAGAACTTGAGACTAAAGGTGATTCGGACCCAAAAGCAGACAGGAGGGTTACCCTGTCTGTTACCTGTTCACACTATTGCACTCTGAGGTTGGCACTGTGGGAGCAGAGGGCCTGACCTGCTGAGTGCGTTTGTGACAGCTGTTACTAATATTAATGAAGGAGCAACTTTGTCCTTGGGGGTGGCTCTGCAGAAATAGCCTGGGGGGATGGGAAAGATCCTTAAAGGCACAGCACCCTCTTGGGACGGAAGGGAAAAGTGACCACCAGCCCTAGGTTGTCTATGGAGCTATGTGAGGTGTACTGAGTCTCATGTAGACTGAACTGGGTTGTTGTGTTACTGATGCCCCCTAGAGACTGCACACTTTTTCAAGAAATGAATTGTGTTGCTCACTAGCTGAACTGTGTTACTGAACTGCATCCCTGGTGTATTTGATGTCCAGATTTGCTGCTGTTGTCAGGACCAGATTCTTCAGCACTTGACGCCAATCTAGGGAGGTCCCTGGTCACTCCTTCATCTTCAGCAGACCTGCCTCCGGTGACTCTGACCCACTTTGAATCTCTGCCACAGTGTTCCAGCATCAGTCCAATTATCATAAGTTGTAGAGTGCTACTAGCTAGGTATCCAGAAGTGAGTCAGCTTAAAAGCCTCCCCGGCTCAAGAGTGAGAGACCATAGTTAGCATTGTGCATGGCCATTTTCTTATTTTGTCACCTGTCCACAAGTTGTGCACATTCCAGTACTGAGGATTGCATCACCAGTAGTCTTCTTGTTGAGAGGTGGCCTGGATGCCAGTGACCTACCAGTGATTATTGCTGTGCATCATCCAGAGTACCATCTGTTTGACTAGGAGACTTTAGCTTCTTGCCAAGAGTCACAGAGGACTGTCAAGTTCTTATCATTCAGCTAGCAGTGTTCTTCTTTGTTTTCTGTTTGTTCAGGGGATGCCCCGTTATGGCCTGTTTATAAGGAGTGCTGGGTGAGGTCAATTCCCACTTGCTGATCAGTCAGCGCATCACAAAGCCCAAGTGTTGTTCGTCAGTTGTCTTGTCATCTCAGCAAAGAGCACACAAGACTTTGACTGAAAGGGGTTAACCCCCTGTTATTGGTTTGACCAATTGCTGGTCCTGATTGTAGCGTTTTGTTGCTTGTTCTATTATCTCATAGTATTGTAGAAAAAAAACAGCTATTTTGTTGTTTTCTTGTCCCTTGTAAATAAACATTTTACATCTTCGTCCCTGAGTGAGCTTCCTGCCTCTCCTTCCAGATTTGTAGGGCTTATCCTGGAATTTTAGCTTCAGTCCCCTACACAAGGACGTTCAAAGGCCTAATTAAGACCTTTATTGTCGATGGGTCAGTGATACTGTTACTTGGCAGACAGGACACTGACTGCAGCCAGAGCACTATGAGGGTAATGATATAAACATCTTTACAGAGCACAATATGGAAAATATATTACAAATGAGAACAGAAACTGTGCAAGGCTCTGTTTGTGCAGTATGTTTGTTATACAGGTACAAATCCCAAAATGATTAAACGTGAAAGAGAAACTCAGGCACAGGTCAAACCATATACAGGTATGCATTTGAAACATTCCTTGTAATAGGGAAGTGCTGCTGTTAAGCTATTTAGCCATCAAACTGTGGTAGCGGTAAAATACTGGAGTTTTTATCTGAAGACATTTACTTTTTATTTTTAGATGGTGAATTTGAAAAGTGATTACTTTGTTTCCTGTCCAGTCCTTTGATAGTGACTGTAGCCATAAACGGCATATTAATTGTTTTCACTTATCTTAGTATTACTGTTAGTACTTATGGGTTTTAAGTAAGTTCACCACTATAATGAATTAATTTACTATTCTGTGCAGCTTGTAGGAATCAGTATAATGATGTGAAGCTTTGTTATTAAGATACAAAAGTCTTTCAGGATGCTAAAAATATTTTTAATGGGCCTTGGTACAGGATATTTGAAGGCACTGGGATATCAGAACAAAATGATTCTGGGTGTATAAAGCAGTAGTTTTAATGGTTGTGTAGAAGCTTTCTTTTATTAAAATAAAGGAGAAATATTTATTAGAGTAGTCTCCTCCTAAGAGGGGGCTTGCCTTTGGCTCTTTCTGGAGTACTGCTGCCACTTCCCCCTGCACCGCTTCTTCACCCTAGTCCTGGTTCAGACCGCAGCTGCTGGATGTGGGGCTGGAGTGGACACTGTAATTTTTTCTGCTGGCTTATTCAGTGCCGTTCTCACCATGGCCAGCATACCACCACCTCTCTTCACTTAACAAGCCTCTAGAGTACCTTCAGGGTTGGGAAGCCTACAGCAAGGAGGCTGCTCAGTGTCAAACAACTCTCAAAGCTGCACAAAATACAAAAAATGCTCCTCCCCAGGAGCATGAACTTTAGAAACTCGTTCAGTTCTGCAAAACAACTAACTTAGTGCGTCCTGTCCCTGTTAAACTGACATCAATGTGTAGCTCAGCTCTGCAAAACTGCTCTGAATTGCTGGCTGGCTCAGAATCTGTATGCATGCTTTTCCCCTGGAACTGGCAGCCACTGAGAGCCAGGGCTTTAGCATAATGAGTAATGCATGAGGTGCTAGCCACTGATATTTGATCCCTGGGTTACTGCACAAGGACGCGACATGTTCAAGTAGAGCAGATTTGTCTGAAACAAAACCTCTGAGGAAAGGAGAGGGGTTGTGAATAGCTCTCACTTGCTATTCCTGCCTGACTAAAATGTTTGTCCAAAATAGACTTGAGACCCTTATAAAAAGGGATTGATGCAGTTAGAGTGCCAAGCCTGGGCTCTAGTACCAAATTAGAACAGGAGTTGCCTCGAAAGCTGTTCTGTATCTGGGAAAGATTTGAGCCATGACCTGCTGCTGCTGTTAGGATTTTATCCTGAGAGGGGATCAAACCAGCTGAGGTCCCTAGTGACTGCCTACCTGTTGTCATGGGTGAAGGCAAGTCCTCTTGTAGGGTGAATTGGATCATCATTGTCTGGAATATCATGGCCTGCACCCCTCTCCACACGGAAGCATGTTGGGTTTGCTGCATTTGTAACCAGCTTACAAAACAAAGCTCCCATCATCCAAAGTCATCATGGCCTGCACCCTTTTCCACCAAGAGTCCAGACCATCCAGCCATTATCTAGCTAAGCAGGGGGGACATCCCCATGGAAACATGTCATCTAAAGGTTGTGAGTACTGAGTTTTACCCACAGAACATATATTACTATTGTTTGGTTAACCAGCTAGACACTTTCTGGGCATTCCTGTGTGACCATAGAATCAATCCCAGAACTACAACTACAGCTTAGAGCTAGGACCTACTGTTTTACTATCTGTCCAACTGTGTAATTTGCCAGTCAGCAGCTGCAGCTAACAACCAAATTTACATGGTACTGCACTGAGGTCCGATTGTTAGAGGCCTACAACTCTGCAGCTGTGAGCACAATTGAACTGTAATTCGGATTTTGCAGAGGGGCTGTGGGGTTAACTGATGCAGCATTGGGAGGAGATGAGATGAGACACGGCTTTTTTTAGCGGGTGAATATGAACTGCTGTGTTTTGTTTTGATTTTACCTTTGCTTCCCTTGTCCCCTACTTTCTTCTCCATCCCCGTAATATGGTTATTTATTTGCATACTTTGAGTGATAAGTGAGGAGGGGATTGTGTTATTGTGTTCCCTATCACAAAGGTTGGAGGCTGTTTTTATTTCCTGCGGGGAAATGCTCTGGCTGTGCTCCATTTTTAAAATGATCTCCATAGATGGAAGCACCATGCCACTTTCCAATGCCATTTCTAATTATGAACTCAGGGGCATTTCACCCGAAAGCATAACAGACTTTACCCTTTACTATCTCCAGGCTTATTCAGCACACCTCACGGGTGGGGGTGGTTACAGAGGTTTTATCATAATTTAGTTTTCCCTTGTTATTTAGTGCTAGGCCTAAGGAAGAGCAAGCGCTCAAATGTAGACACATATAGGTGCTTTTTTGAGAGGCTGACTATCAAATAAAATAAGACTGGCAAATCATTATTTGGTGAGTGAGTGAGTCTTATGTCCAGTTTAGACTGTGCTTTGATGAGTATTTTTCAGAGAAGACTCCTCTCAGTAGTGTTCTTTTTCACTGGGGCCAAACTGGCTACATCATGTTGTGGTTATTTACAGTTAAATGTGGATTATTGGGGGAAGACGTAAGTAAAGTAGGAATGCAGTTTCTAAAAAGCAGAAACACAGCAAGCAACTGCAAATTCACACTAATTTTCTGTCCGCAATGAAGCCTATTCGGCCTAAGTGATCTCATGGTAATTTGCTTATGTATCTATCTATCTATCTATCTACCTATCTATCTATCTATCTATCTATCGCTCTCTCTCTATCTATCGCTCTCTATCTAGCTATCTATCTCTCTATTTCTCTATCTATCTATCGCTCTCTCTCTCTCTCGCTGTCTCTCTATCTATATATCTGACTTTCCTATGATGATTGCATTATGGTGATATGTGCAATTTGTTGCTTCAGACTTGCCTTTACTCACAGTATATGTTTTGCATACATTTTTCCACTGCTTTTGCATTAAGGCTTTTCCTTTTAAAACAATGTCTCTGATATTCTATCTTTTCTAATATAGGAGACTGTAGCTTGGCTCCCACTTCCATTAAAACATGTTACAACCACAGCTGATACAACAAATGCTTTATGTAGAAAGGGGAAGGAAGCGAAATGGAAATAAAGTGAAGAAATAGGATATTACATAGCACTTTTCATGCAAACTGTATTCCAAAGTTCTTACAATCCACCAGAGGGTAGAAAATGCTGCTCACATATGCAGTGCACAGGAAGACTCACAAAGAACAGAGATATGCCCACCCATTGGTGCAGTGGTAGCACTAATGCTAACGTTTGCGACGTCAGTGAGCTGGATTCAGGAATGAGCCTGGGTCTTCGGGGGCTGGTGGGGGAAGGAGTAGGATTGAGCATCCCAGGGGATGCTCTTGTCCTTTGGGGGAGGGAGGGTTGTCACACTCCTCCAGTACTACCATCTCTGGATGCACGAGTGGCAGTGCGAGGACAGTGGTGTATGAACATACAAACCTACAAAACTTGTCAGCAGAAACAGGCTTCACAGTCTATCGAGTCTGCTTGTAAGTGCAGCCAGCACCCCTATGTTGCAGCTGCCCTGCTCCCCACCCCCATTCACCTCCTAGAACTTCTCAGAGTCCTTCGCTCAGCCCCCCTCGTTGCCCTGTCCCATGCCCTTTTGAAATTCCCCACCGTCCTGCATGCCACCACCTCCTCTGGCAGAGCGTTCCTTTTTGACACTACACTCTCCGTGACATAATGCCTCCTCATCTCCCTCCTGATCCTGCCACCTTCCAATCTTAGTCCGTGCCCCTTCATGTCCCATTCCTTCCTCAGCTTAAACAGTCCCTCTCTGCCTGATTTGTTGATCCCCTCAAGTATTTGAAAGTTTCAATCATGTTCCCCATCCCTTCTCTCCTCCAGGGTGAACAAACTCAAGTGACTCAGCCTTTCTTTGTAGGTTCTACCTTCCATCCCCTATATCCTTTTTGTTGCCCTATGCTGCACTGCCTCAAACAGCTTGATAGCCTTCCTCGGGTATGGATATCAATACTGCATGCAGTACTCCAACTGTGGCCTGACCAAGAACCTGTACAGGGGCAGGATCACCTTCTTGTGCCTGGACAAGAATCCCAGTGCAATGCACCCCAGCATCCCATTGGCCCTAGCTGCAGACCTACTGCATTGAGCATAGTTGTTCATGCTCCCTGTTACTAAGACCCCCAGGTCCTTTTCCTCCTCAGTGACCACTAACTGCACTCCACCCAACCAATATTCCTTCCTCAGGTTCCTCGTCCCGAAGTGCATAACTTTGCACTTCTTTGCGTTAAATCCCAATTGCCACCTCACTGGTGTAGGGAGTGGGATGATGCTGTTAGGCACTTAGCTGAGACATGCATTAGTACATCGCCAGCCTGGACATTAGTCCTTAATACTAGCATCCTCGGGGGGAGGTGGACAAGGGGGAAACTAAGGGATAAATTGCCCAGTGCTGAGCCCCCTGATGGTCCCCAGCCAGGGGGGAACAGACAGGCAGGTATATCTGCCACCAGTGCTGGCAACGAGCGCAAAAAAATATGCTAACAAAACAGGAACAGAAATAGATAACAGTGGTTAATTAAGAACAGGGCGATTAAGTGAGGTTAAGTGATGTGAAAAGTTCAAACTGTGAGTAAGTAATTCTGTACAATTTAAACATGAACCATCATGTTTTTAAATCTATGCTCTAGGCCAAACCACCACTGTCTGCTTTGTTTCATAGTTTTTAGGCAGAATTGGCTAAATTATCGTTCTCTTTTTCCTATTTATATAGCAAAAATGGATCTTGCCTACAGTTTCTGTTCTTGAGGATGTTTTGTCAGCAGCAAATCTTAAATCTAAATCATGGATGAGTTGCTTGCAAATGGGATCATGTTTCTTCCATCATTCGACATTAGAACTGTTTAGCGATACATTAGAAACTTTCCTACAAGCTAGTCTTCCTTAAAGTGTGCATGTTCAGCCTGGTGTGGGCTTTGAGGAAAGTCATGCCGGAGTTAACAACTATCCTTCAGGACTGTTTCCCAGACCATGAGAAATGGAAAGCAGACATTGTCTGCATGCTATAGCACAATTCTTAAACTAGTTCTGTTTATTGCCCACAGAGGTCTTATATTGCAACATGTAGAAAATTGATATGTGGGAATGAAGTCAGGAGATGCAGGAGGACATGCTTCTTAAATTACTCATTGTGACGCTTGGCCAGCTGGTTATGATTATTGTATGATATTTGTAATATAAATATATAGGATGTGATTGTCTCACATAAGACAGCCTGGGCTTCCATAGGTGCCCCCCCCCCGAGGTTTCAGAGAAGTTACCAGATATGTAAACTGACCAGGAGATCTCTGTAATGTAATTACCTTCCTTGAGAAATTGCATTTTATGGCCCTTTATGACCTCATGTTTTTGAATTGGAAATCAAATGTGACTTTATGACTTCAGAAACAGGATATCATTAGGCCGATTCCTGTTGTGTTTTTTTTTTTTGTAACACATTGGTACCAGTGTGGGATGGCTAAGTTCAAATGAAACATGTGTAATTAGGGAGTTATATATAGGAAATGTATTTTTTCTTCTGATGGCATCTTATTTAAAATACCTCCTGAGAGTAATTCATTTTTTGTAATTTTGTATTCTAAAAGAAGGCACTAGATGACTCACATAAGGGGTGTGGAGACACAGTTTAAACTGATACGTGTGCCTGAAATGAACGTCATATCATTTTGGGACTCTAGAGAGACACAACTCTTTGGATCTAACTTTAAAGGCACTTACAGAGGTAATACATTAGACAGAAAAGATCTAAATGTATTGTGGTCGGAGATTGTTCTGCAGCTTTCCTTTTTTTGTTTCATGTGATTGTGATGCTGTTTGATATATTATTCTGTGTTTACATTTTTCATATTTTTATCATCTTTTAGTAAAGTACCTTTTCTTTGAAAGACTGCCTGGGTGTCTGTCAGTTCTTTTTTGCTTGTGACGTATAGATGGTTAAGTCTGACAATTGTTCAACAGCTTGATGGTGTTACTGAGCTTGAGTAAAAGGGTAAGAATATATCTAAGGTCTCTAATAGAGTTAAAAGTGTTTATTTTGGATACCTGGTTAGGTGCCCTTAGGTGAAAGATATATTGCATCCCCCCCCCCCGAAGAGAATATCATCTGAGCCTGCACATTTGGGTGCACTAGCAAAAGGTTCACAGTTTGAACCCCCCCTCCCCCAGAACTTGAGACTAAAGATGATTGGACCCAAAAGCAGACAGGAGGGTTACCCTGTCTGTTACCTGTTCACATTATTGTGCTCTGAGGTTGGCACTGTGGGAGCAGAGGGCCTGACCTGCTGAGTGCATTTGTGACACTCAGTTCATTAGGGAACCCAGACCTAACTTTAGAAAGTCTGTCTAGCACTAACATGCTGGAAACAACTGCATCTATGGTCCAAGCTGATGCTCAGATACCCAACCTACTATGTAGAAAAGTGTGTGTGTCACAGTGCCCCACCTTAAGTATTATAAATCACTAACCTAATTTCAGCCAATCGGCACACAGAGACACTGCACCTCTTATCTGCTGTACAGTCCGCTCTAGTGCAGGAACATTTGGAGACAGCACTCCACTTCAGCGCTAGGGTAAGGACAGCACAGAAAATAAAGCTAAAAAAAAGACTGTAAGCTTATTATGTATCTCTCATGCTAAATTTGAATGATTTATAAGAAGTTACTAGGTCCTCCGAGGGTTGTCTCCTATGGTATAAGAGACACCTCTCATGAGTTTTGGGCAGACAGAACTGCTCAGCTTCACGTTGTCATCCACTCACCAAAAGCTCACGCTCTGACTCCTTATAACATGAGATACACCCCTCAGATACCATATTAACTTACATAAAAGTTGATGCTGTGAGCAGATGGAGTAAACCTTTACAAAAACGCTGTCAAACATTTCTGTCTTTGACTATCACTTATTCTGAAATAGCTTTTTAGGCTAAACCACATACTCTCACAGTATTGTGTTTGTTACTGGTTCCTGATTTGTTTGTCAGACAGCTGAGAGTCACTGGCACACTCATTTTTAAAGACCCTGGCTTAATGGGATGTAAAGAGGACCTTCTGGGGAAACCACATGGTGTACAGTATGTTTACTTTACTGCCTTCAACAATACCAGGTTTTTTTTACATTTTTTTTATTTTACTGCTGATCTTTGTGATGCCCTTCTCAAAATATCAATTTAAAATAAAGGCCTGTTAAAGGAAGATGGTGACTGCAATCATTTTCTCCATCTCATGGGACACCAGCTCTGTATTCTCCATTCCCTTATTGTTAGGAATTTGTTCCTGTTGTATATGGACCTTGAGCCAGCCTCAGCGCCTCCCCTGCAGCTCTTATGGCCTTGTGCAACTGTGTTGGGAGTGATCAATGTTAGACATTCCTTGTGGGCTGGACTGTGGAGGACAGTGAGTGAAAAAAATTAGCAACTTTTATCCCAGGCCCCTGCGAACGAGATGAATTCTTTTGAAACTCAAGCCTTTTGTGGGGTTGCACCCCTGCCATCTGCACTACTACTGTAGATATGCACTGGGAATGAATATACATGAATTTTTGTTGCCTAGTCAGTCTTGGCAACTCTGTACAAATGATTACCATGTACAATTATACTCTGTGCAACTGTACATCTTCATCTGAAACGTATTATTGTTGCGCCATGTGTCCAGTGTTTGTAATGTTTTAGCTCCTGTTGCTTTTTATTCAGTTGTTTGAGGTTTATTTTTTGGTTACTCTACAACTTAATATTTCACTATATTATATGTGCCTTACTGACTCAACTTTGTAATCTCCTTGGTTGTACCTGAAAATAGGCATATATTTTTCTAATGTCTTTCCCAGTCAATAAAGCTAACTAACTAAATTCTGTGGTGAGAGTAACTGAGGTTTGGAGATACAGCACTAATTTAGTTCCTCGGAGGCTGCTTGTGGGTACTGGCAGAGCCATCAATGGCAGCAACAGCAAACCACTCCACAACGATGGCACCGACAGGTTGTGTGGCGGGCAGCCATATTGTTTTTCTTTTATAGCTTAGTTTTCTGCACTCTGATGTTTACTAAGCTGTAGGCATGGTTTCACATGGAGCAGCAATAACAAAAGCACCAAGGGCCATGATAGAGGTTCCGCCAACAGTGGATACTGCATGCAGTTCCACAGTACACACAATATAAATGAGATAACTGAACTGGAAGCTAAGAGTTGTTTGAACACAATCTTAAAAACATCAGGTGCCTGATATTCAAATATGCACAAAGCAGAGTGGAAAAACGTGCTGCGCCTTGTGCTTGCCCAGGTGCCCGAAGATGCTATATTTAGTAGAGCAGTGCACCATCACTATTTGACTGAATATAGGGCCATGTCAGCCCAGCATAAAGTCACTTAGTGCTACCCCAAAAGAGCTCCCAAAGTACACCATCAGAATGGAGAGTGCCAGTGCGCTAGTTGAAATATTCAATGGGGCCCATGCAAATTAGTCCACTGGGGATGCAAGGCAGTAAGGGGCTATTTGCATGCCCATTAGGGGCTCTTTCGAATGGGTAGAGAGGCAGGTTATAGCATGCTGCCACCCCCCAGTTGCTCAGTCCCAGATGTGTATATATCCCTGGTGCTAGTGGTCTCCCCTTTCAATCACCAGCCCTGCTATATATAGTATTATTCCTGGTATTAATGGTGCCCGCCACACCGATCACCAGCACTGCTGTATATAGTAATATTCCTGGTTGTAGGGGTGTCCACCTCCTTGATTTCCAGCCTCTCAGTACAGAAAAATCTCCCTGTCATCCAGTGGTTCCCGCCAAGGCACCAGGCATACTACCCCCCACTAACTGTAGCATTATACCCGGTGCAGCAGAAGCATATGGAGACCAACAAAGCCCTCCTCACACCTCCTCGACCAGCTGCCGTATGTACAGGCAGGGAGCTTGCCTTTTATTTATAGGACAGGACATGTCACTTTGTCCTATAAATAAGAGGCATGCTCCCTGCCACTACATACAGTGGCTGGCCCAGGTGGTGTGAGGTGAGCTCTTCTAGTCGCCGTATGCTCCTGTGACACTGCGAGTGTGCGGGGTATGCAGAGTGTTGCAGAGGAACCACTGGACACCAGGGAGGTTTTTATTTTACTGCTGGACTAGTATTTGGGGGGCACCACTACCAACTGGGCTGTTACTATATATGGTGGGGTTGGCAATCGGAAGGGTGGAGATACCACTACCACCAAGGATACAACTATTTACAGTGGGGCTAGTGATCTGGGGACACCACTATCACTAGGGATGTTATTATATGCAGTGGGGCTGGTGATTGGGGGGTGATATTACTACCACTAGGGATGTTACTAGGTACATTGGGGCTAGCGATCGGAGGGGAGGCACCACTACCAACAGGGACATTGTATGCTACATAATGGGCTGGTGATTAGCAGAGGGGTATCAGGAACCACAGGGGGTGGTTGTGCCTCCCCCACAGCCAACCGGTTCGGTGGCTGCATTACCTCTGGTAGCTGTTAGGGTTGCCTGGAGTTAAGCTGGGATTTTGTTCGGTGCTATCTGCACTGCACAAAAGGGCCATGCTAAACCCTTTTGCACAGCACAATGCTGCTGAATATGGGGCAGCAGACATATTCAAGAGCATGCCCCTCCCCTTGCCTGCACACATACATTATGTTTTGCTTGGATGCTAACCCTCTTTGCCCGCACAACAGCCCTTTTTGAATATGAGGCTCCAGTGTAAATCCCACTTTGTGCAGGCAAAGACCCATTAGTACCCATGCAAACTTTTGAATATCCAGCCCCAGATCTCCTGAAATCCCACCATTTTGATGGATTTTGTACTGTCATATCTAAAATCCATTTAGAGGTTGGATCTTAGATCAAACTGTACAAAATCCGACCAGCTCAATCCAATCCAAGTTACTACATCCAAACTTAAAAGAAAAGATCCCCAGCATCCAGTGGTTCCCCTCCCTCACCCCATCCCATGAAAATAAACACAGTTCACTTACTGAGTCATTCCCTATCCCTCATACCCAGTGGCACACCCTCACTCCCTCCCTCCCTCACCACTTGCCAAATCCAAAAAGACTAACATGGCACCACATGGCACTACCTACTACCACCAGGTGTGACTAGCACAGCCCTCCACTCACCTCCTTGGCTAGCCATTGCTCAACCCTTTGGAAACAGCTGTGTGATTTACATGCTACACAGATCGATGCTGTAGTGCTTTGCCTGGTATTATTCACTCAAACAGTTGGTTGAAACCTGCTAAAACTGTTAAGTACAAATATCTGTTATTTTCAACACGTTTGATTGCCTTGGTTAGAGGTTTTCAGCAGAAAGAGAATAATTGCACAGTAAGGGCTGACCTCTGTAAGTGAACTATGCCATAAATCTAAGTTTATCTTACCTAGTGTCTGTCTATAAGTAGCCCTCCAGCCACCAGCAGAGATTGAGTAGTCTGTCTTAAACTCCAGGAACAGATTGTTACTAGAACTCTTCAGGACTGGTGGGATAGCTGAGCCACAGAACTTGCCCAGGAGTGGAGCTTGTGTGTCTGAACCATCATATACAGCCACATAATCATAATTGCAGGTTGAGGAGGGCTCAAGGTGGAATTGGTTGAATCTGCAATAGAAGGAATAATTATTCTTGCATTAGAATTATAGTAGAAGTTAAATTTGCTTAAAAAAAAGTAACACAAAAGCAATAACAGTAGTAACATTGCACGGAAAAGTCATGACAGGAACACCATCTTTACCTATACAGGTGTACGACAGTCAACATGTGTCACAGTTACTGTACTGTGGCTTTCAGAAATTTTGTATTGGAGGGGCAGGGGTCTGTTTCTTTTTAATCAGGTTTCTTAATTTACAGCAGACCCCAATGACAGATGTGGAGGTGGCCACCCCATGGAAGAGCTGGAAAGTGGTTTACGTGCTATTATTAATTACATACTGTTAGATAGCACCAAGAAACAGCTGGACAAGAAAAAGATAAGGTAAAGAACTTTTATGACCTATACAGTAGTTTTAGACTAGTGGTTCTCAAGCCTCATATCATGGAGGCACCAAAGGACTTCACATTGTGGCCACCAGAACTCACTGATGGCCTCACTCCTTATCTTTTCTCTCCGAACTCCATTATACCACAAACCCCTAAATTATAGCATCTTTCTTTTCATACAGTAAACAGTGGCTGTTTTTACAGAGCATACAGTTTCTGTGGTTGAACTACCCCCACTGAGCTTACTGACACATCTTCCTCTTAATATTGTTATTGAGAATAATAAAATAATTACAGTTAGAGTAAACTATATTCCCCCTGGCCATGCTGAAAATGGCAAAGAGCTTCTATGAATGCTTGGTATAGCTCACTCCCTAGAGGATGTAAGTGGATTTTAAAGGGTGATTTTAATTCTAACTGGAATAACAGGTATACCTTTCAGCCTCCTGCATTACAAATTGGGGACAAGGCTTAAAAAACTCAGACAAAAGACTAAAATCCGGGGCACTTCTTAAATGGTAATATTACCTTAATAGTTCTGCCCTAATGTTTTGACATAGTGTAAAAAGCATTTTCTGAATGAGAACTGGATAATAACTCCAAAGTCTGACATTATTTTATGCTTTGACTCCCTATTCTTCTGTAGGAGAAATCCCAACTTTAGGAGGGATTGTGGAAAATTCTGAGGCCAAATCAGGGACAGTTGACGGGTATGATGACAAGCACTCTGACAATTTTTGAGAACTGTTTCACACCTTAGATCTAAATCAAATACTCGCCTCTTCAACTTGTGTGAATTAAAAACCCAGATACTAATCCACCTTGGACTGGACTGTGGTCACTCACCCATATAAGGTACACAGTTGCAGTACTCTTACCGATTGTCTGAGTGACCACAATCCAATCTTCTGCAGCTGGTCTTCTACAAATTTGTAAATCCATTACAGTGTATATTAATTCAAAACTCTAAAGAAGCTGAATATGAACACATTTAAATCTATACTTATCACGGTTAATGGGTCATTTTTAGACTGTATTGAATTAGCTCAGCCTATAATCGGTTCAGTAAAATTTTTATAGACATTTGTGATTCTGTGGTTCTTTTGAAAAAAAAATGCAAATTAGGGGCAACATGAATGAGTGTTATCCCCCACAGAAACAAAACAATATTACTATTACAACAAAAACTGGAGCGAACCCCTCATCTGGTTGAATATAAAAGAGCTAGAAATCATTGCAAAAAACATTATTCAGGGAGCCAAAATTAAATTTTTCAAACAAAAATAATTGAAGACTGTTAACAGTACCTTATAACTTCTGATGGACCCTTAACAATCTCACAGGCCAAGATAAAAAAGTGAACCATCTTCTTTCCATCGTAATGGTAAAGTCATAAAAGATCTGAGATATTGGCTACCACATTTAATAATTATTTGGGACGATCTTTCAAAATAGCTTTTAAAGTCCTCCACAACCCTGGACTGCACATCAGATGAAAACCCCTTGTTTAACTTTAAGAATCAACCTAACTTTTATTTTAGACATTTTTCCCCTGACCAGGTGTTGAATTATCTTGATAAACTTAACCCTTCCCCATCATTGGCATACACGACCTAGACTTTAGGCTGCTAAAACATGCCCATAAATCTATTGTACTTACTAAATTGTTACGCAACTCACTCTGCTCTGGTATCTATCCCTCTGCCTGGAAGCAAGCCACCATACACCTGACCCATAAATCTGGAACTAAGTCCACTGTCCTGAATTATAAGCCTATTTCCTTACTGGTCCCCATGTCTAAGATGTGGAAGCAGATTGTCATGGATCTAACTGCTGATTTTGTGTCTAAACATAATTTGCTGACTCATGTTCAGCATAGCTTTCCACTTCTTCACAGCACAGAGACTGACTTGGTGAGGTTCACAAACGACATTTATCAAGCCATAGATTCTGGTACTCTCATGGCCTCCATGTTCATGGACCACACCAAGGCATTTGACTTGGTAAACAATGAGCTATGAACAGTAGTGGCTCTAGCCACAAATGGTTACCAGGGCACAGCTGGGGCACAACAGATGGCAGCCAGGGCACTGATATATTGTTACAATGGGGAGAACACTCTGCACCATATGGGGCACCAACTGGGGCACAGCATTTTTTTACCGGGGCATGTGCCCTGGTGTGCCCTGGTGTAGAGCCGCCACTGGCTATGAATCTGGACAGCACTCTAGTCACAGTGTCTGAAGAGCATAAAAAGCCATAGTCAAGAATGGATGTTAAGAAACTATTTGAAGAAGAATCCTTGCTTCCTGCAAGAGACTTTGTCAAATACAAAACAAAAAGCCTGAATGCCTGTGAATTGTTCTTACTAGTTAGTCAACATGAGTACGAAAGGTAAGGGTGCTGTCTAGGATAACTCCCAAATACTTAAAATTGGTAACCAACTTAGGCCCTGTCCACACTGCACATAATAAACCGTTACCGGTGCTTTGAACCGTTACCGTGAACTTCAAAAATGGGTTGTGTCCACACTGGTAACGGTTTACCATGTGATTTTAAAACCATTCTTTAGACCTGTCAAGATGTGGTCTTTAGGTCGAAATCTGAAACGGTTAATTTTCTATAAAGTTTCTCTTACCGGTGCGGATGTGTGACTGCACTGATTTCTATGTTTTATGTATGTGTGTATGAGGACACCCTGCAAGGCACTGTGGGATAGCCCCTTGATTCGGTTTGCATGGAGCTCCAAAAAAGAGCACCAGTGTGGATGGGAGGTGACCATTTCAAGAAATGGTTCAGTGTCAATGCAGATGGACGGTAATGGTACATACTATACCGGTTTTAAAACCGTTGCCGCTCAACCGTGTGCAGTGTGGACAGAGCCTTAATGACTTCACCATACAATGCTTTTAAGCATAGCTTGCTGTTAATACATGTTTTGTTCTTCCCAAGGGACATAGCTTTAGTTTTGATTAATGTTCAGGACCATATTATGGGCACAGAACCAGCACTCGAGAGTATCGTAATCTTTATTGTAGAATATTATTGAGGGCCTTCATAGCCTTCTCTCTCTTGGAAATGACCACACTATATGCATAAACTGACATTCTAGAAGACTGACTTGCTGCAGGTAAGTTGTTTAAAAAGAGGGAGGCTTAGGCCATCGGTTGGATTTCCGCTTGCGACGCCGGCGACCCAGGTTTGGGAATGGACTCGGGTCGCTGGAGAGCCGGCCGGGGTGGAGTAGGTTCGAGCATCCCGACTGCTCACCTACTCCAGGGGTGGGAGGGTAATCAGGACCACTGCATGGTACCCCTGGTGGAGGCAGGGGTCCAGTCGCAGCGAGCCTGGACATTAGCGGTGAACGCCGCCGGCTATGCCCTTGACGCTTGTGACACACCACGCCTCAGAGAGAAAAGAAATACCAGCCTCCGGTTCACCGGATGATGGCTGCGCTCTCACTGACCTGAGGGGTCCTGTGCCCTCGATCCCACCTCAGCAGCACCCAGGGACTGGCGCCCCACAAATGCGCTGGGGCCCACCCCACCCGGTGTCTTTTCCCTCAGAGGAGGGACCCCACTCGGCAAAGGATATGCCGGGCCACCCTGGGTCGTGCGATGTGAGGTGAGGGAGGGGGGACAGGACGAGGGGTCACGGAGTGGCAATGTGCAGCCAGAAGGAGTGGCAAACCCGGAGGCACGACCGGAGGGGAAAAAAAAAAAAAGAGGGAGGCTTCAAGATGGAGCCTTGCAGGACTCCACAATCTCTCAGCTTTAAGAAAAGTTGAATAATGTTTCTGCATAATGGTTATGTGTTCTCAGCCCAAAAGATAGTCTTTGAACACACAGGTGGCACCCTTAGGAAAATAACATAGGAAAAGGGAATGTAAAAGGAACTGGATGTTCTCATTCTCCCCACCACTGCTTGTTGTATCATTCTGCACAATTGCTCTCTTTTGATGATCGTCAAGCTTAAAAATTCTGTTTTCTTTCACAAATTTACACTTTGAAAAGTGTTCTTCTGTTTGTGATTTATTTCCTGTTTAGTGACATTCTTGTCACAGTAGATCACATGACAATGTTCACTTCACTATCCCACTTAAAGGAAAACCTTGTGGATCTCATTCTGGCTTTTATCACTGTTGGTCACTCTGTATTTATTGATGGCCTTAGACCTCACGCTTGTGTTTCTGATTCGGCTCCTACCTATTTGAAGAGTCTTTCTTTATCTCTGGTGCAATTAGGTCTGCTCCTCACATCCTGTTCAGTATCTTTCCTCCACTGAGGCACTCTTCTCTTTTTTATCTTCTTCTACTATGCCCAGCCCCCTTTGTCTTGAATTTTCTTTCTCTCTCTTCCTGCCACAACAACTCCTTCACCTTTTAAATCTTGTCTGAAATTTCATTTCTTTTTGCATGCTTTCCTAGAGTAAGTCAACTGTCTTGTTGGCTCCTGACTTACACACCTTTCATGACTGTACCACCCACAGTTTTGTCTGTTGTGCTTAATTTTTGTTAAATGGAAGCGATACAGCTTGTATAAGAGATGCTGCATACAACATGAAATTGGGTTAGACTGTGCAGTGATGATTATTTTTTCTATTGAAATGTTTTATAATTTGTTTAAAAAAAAGTGCAAAAAAGTGACTGTTACCAAGGAGGGGTGACATCTTATTATTTTGCTTGTACACTGGTTTTTTACTTTTTGGATTCCCCTTTCCTCTACCCTAACATTCAGGCCACTGTATCTTCACTCTACTTGGCAGGTCGGGGTGTGTGATTGCCACCTGGTCCATGGTGAGGAGCCCCTCAGCTACAGTGTACTGCAATGTCGTCTCAACAGTTGAAAATTACTGAGTCTGCATGTTGTCATGAGAAACAGATACTGAATACTGTGGAATAGGAGCCATTATTCATTCAGTGAGATTAGTGCCATGCATTAGCAGATTTTTGCCCTCTTTAACAAAAAGTGTTGGATGGCAGTGTGATAAATTAAATTATACAAATAGAGTATGAAAATCCTGTACCCTCATTGGTCAAAACACATCACATGACCATGGTATATCCTGCAATAACCCATGGCTGAGAAATGGCATTTATAAAAAACATACTTAAACACATTTTAAATGTATTTTACAATGGTCAATTATATCATTGCAATAAGGCACTCCAGGGTGTTGGGATATTGGGGAGTTATCCACTTCTTGTGTGGTTAAGTCACTTGGCTGCACCTCGTGACACACACACAGGAAGGCGTGAGTAAATCTACAACACACCCTGTCATGTCTATTAAACAAGTATGCTGCCATTCCTTCATACCTCCCAGTGGTCATCACCCCCTTTATCCCTTCCTCTTAGCCCCTCGTTGTTCTAACACTTGCTCTTTCTTCATTCCTCTTTACAAAACTTCCACTGGTTAGTCTGTCTTCTCTGCCCACCTCCCCAATCTCTGAAACAGCTTTCCTATCCCTATCTGACTACCCCCTCCCACTCTTCTCTTAAACCCCTTTTTAAGTCCCATTTTGTCCTTCCTGTACTTGCCCTTCTTCTTGTTCCATAACCTATCTACCTCTTATCAGTAATCATTAACCCTTTCTTTACTACCTTTTTTTTTCCTGTTTGTTTCCCTCTCTAATTCCAACTGAGTTGCAAAAGCCATTCTTTCCTTTTCTTTACTGACACTGCAGCACCTCGACTTGACTATCATGTGCTGTAACTGCATTCTTTGGTTACTACTTTTGAATCTTATTGTGTATTTTATTTATTGCTATGTATGCTTTATATAGTTTATTTAATATTAGTTCCATAAATGTGTTATGTCATAATCTGTAGCACAAGCAAGGGTCACTCCCACGGTGTTGGTGCTCGCAACTCCTGTGTTCAAGCCGCAGAAAGTAAAGGACTCAGCACTCTGTGCAAAGAAAATGCCTTGCAGGGCACCATTTGTCAGTTTGGCAAAATCCCCAAAACTTTTGTAGTGCACCCCCTAGAGTTCAGATTTTATAGCTAACAACCCAAAGTGAAACCTCAGCACGCACTATGGAGCTCTCCCATGCACTTTGACTCTCCCAGCCTTCTAAGGGGGATCTCCCTTAGAAGGCTGGGAGGGCTGAAGTGCAGGGGAGAGCACCATAGTGTGTGCTGTTAAATTTGCCTTAAATAAACTCAACATGTTTGAAACTTGAAAGATTTTGCGGTGTAATTTTGTGCTGCAACTTTCTGATTGCAACACCTTTGGTTCACACTTGCAAACCTCTCATTGCAGCTGCATTCCTGCTCAATTACTTTCACCTGGCTTTCTAGCAAGGCAGCTGCTCCTATTCTGCTCTGTCATTTTACTTAGTTTAGTCAGTCTGCTCAGCATTTAACACCCTAGTCTGTGTAGTGTGTACACAGCTTCCAGCATTTTCTGCTCAGACTGGGTTTTGCCTCTCGTTGTGACCCTGGTGTATGTTCAAATTTCAGTACCTTTTTAGCTGTCACATTTTCTATCAGCATCAGTCATTCCATTCAGCAACCATTATTCAATTAGAACCTTGCCCTCAGGATTCTCCCTGTGGATAGACAGCTCTTGCTGTTCTTGAAATCCACATTTTGAGGGTGAGCCCCTCGTCTGATGCAGGGGCTCTTCTTTGTAGTCCGCTACTCTCCTGTGGCACCTCCCGGCAGTCCCACTGGGTAGTAAGGCCCAGCACTCTGGGCGAAGCTGTAGCTGTATAGATCTTTTGTTGGTGGCACCTCAAGGTGTAACATTTAAGATTTCAGCTGCTATAAGGTGAGGCCATAAGCCAACACGAGTTCCTTTAGCTGTGCAGACCATGTTGGCAGTACCTCTGAAAGCTAGTCTCCCTAGTCTGCCTAAGGTCAACCTAGTCTTAGTCTGTATCCCTTTCCTTTAATTTGTATTTAGGGATGCACCTTCTCATTACCTCAAGGCTGGGTGGGTGCCTTTTAGCAGTTGCTACCCTCCTTATTACACACTTTGATGGGAGGGCCTCCTTTGCGGGGAATGTCCTTTAGCTGCAGAGGTCGACTTGCGGCACCCTATGGGGTTATCTCATTAGAAGGATAGAGAGAGAGAGAGTTAGTCCTCAAAAAAAAACTTTCCTTGAATTTCAAACTCCAAATTAGCATTCTGAGCTGTCACAATAATACAGTCTCATGCCAGGAGAGATGGTGGCTGAGGCCATGGATCTCCAGAGATTTGTTCCACAGGTTTTTTTTTCTCTCCTGACTGCTGAAGGCCATAATGTAGTATACATATTGAAGTATAGCATTTACCCTAGTAGTAGGTTTCTGCTGTGAGTTGGGGTTGGATAGTGGGTCTGTTATCCTTTAATCCCGCCATTCCCCCTCTCCTTATGGAAGGCATACCCATGATTGCTATCAGTCACCATTTGCTGTCAGTCATTGCTGTAGTCAGTCTTTGTCTGTTATCAGTTGTCACCAGTTACTGTCAGTCAGTATGCCACTCAGTCTCTGTATTCACTACCTGCTGCAAAGTACGTCTGGACTCCTTCTTAAGGTACCTTTAGCCTAACAAAATTATGTTCCCACAGCACCTCTAGGGGTGGAACCCTCCTCATGAGGGTTGATTTCCATTTGCAGTATCCCATCAGGGTATGAAGTCCCCAGGGGACAGAGGGTGTGAACGGTCAAAGTATCCAGGTATAACAGTCAAACAACACATTCATTCTAACTACCTTCAAACTATCTACAATGTTGCACAAGCATAAATCCTAACTAAGTTGCATATGCCCACTGAGCACAACGGCTATGTCTGCAGTTCAATGGGTGGGAGTTACTAGCTGCACATCCTTCCTAATCTGTTTAATCCAGACTTCTCCTGCCTCACTTGGAAGCACTGTTTCTTTACCCCACCATCCTCCACTTGTCCCCCAGTAGCACACCTCTCTTCTTGGGGCCTCTTCCTAAGGTACCATTAGCTCTAAAGGAATTATGTTCCTGCAGGACTTCTAGGGGCAGAATCCTCCTCAAGAGGGTTTCATTACCTTTATGGTACCCCAACAGGGTGGTAGCTCCCCATGGGACAGAGTGTGCGAACAGCCAAAGTATCTATGTATAATAGTCAAACAACACATTCATTATAATACGTAAGGGCATTAATAGTAGATCTCTGTTTGCTGGTGTATTTTGAGTTAACTTGCAGTATTATAAGTCCAGTGTGTATGGTGTGCTTTGTGAACTTGTGTGACATTTTTAGAAAGCAAGAAAATCTACACAAAACAGCTGTCTGTCTCTATCTGTACTGTCCATCCTATCAGGTACTCGGTGGGAGAGTGCATAGCATTCTGGGAAAGAAGAGGTCTAGTATAGATCCCAGATCTCCTGAACCACCTCCAACTGGAGTTTAACAACATCCAGCTATAGTTCCATGAAAATCAGTTATCCCTCAGTGCTAAGAAAACAGTCTCAGTTATGTTTGGCACCAGGCAGAGGCTTGCTAGAGTCTTCCCCCTTCCCATCTATCACAGCCTTGATGGTGCAGCTATTGAAAATGTCTCATCTTTCAAGTACCTCAGGGTCTGGCTGGATCACTATCTTGATTTTTCTGTTCATGTGGATATTATGCATAAGAAGCATCACCCCAAGCTTAGAGCGCTTTACAGAAATAAGTGAAGTATACCACTTCCACACTGACAGGAGATGCAATCAAATGATACATTGCATCCTGAGATCAATAAAAAGTAGGGACTCTGCAGTTATTCTTCCACTGTATACAGCCCTTGTATGTCCACACACGGAATACTGTCTTCCCTTTAGTGCTCCTTATTCCGTGAAAGGAAAAAAAAGAATAGAAAGAGTACAAAGGAAAGCAACTAAACAAAAATTAGAGGTAAAAGGATTACAATATCACGATAGACTACAGTTTTTACAATTATACTCAATGGATTACAGACATCTATGGGGAGAGTTATGTTTGATTTTTAGGGCCTACAATAACCCAGAATTATTTGAGCTCATTGGTCTAAATAAAAATACATTTCATCATAAGAACACGAGGTCACACAATTTTAGACTTACAGGAGATGTCTCGATGGCTGAGAGGGACCTGGGGGTGGTGGTGGATGTCAAAATGAACAACTCGGAGACTTGTAGGAGGGCAGCAGCCAAGGCCAACAGGATGCTGGGATGCATCGCTAGGGGGATCACCTCCAGAAGGAGGGAAGTGATGCTCCCTCTGTATAACTGCTTGGTGAGGCCACACCTTGAGTACTGCGTGCAGTTTTGGAGGCCACACTTAAAGAGGGACTGTTAGCTCCTGGAGAGGTCCAGAGGAGGGCAACCAAAATGATTTGGGGCTTGGGGACAGGACCTATGAGGAGAGCTCAAAGAGCTAAATATGTACACATTGGAAGAGAGAAGGGACGGGGGGACATGATAGAGTCTTTAAGTACATGAAGAGGGTAAATAGGGAGGAACAGTCAGGGTGCTTGAAGGAAGGAGGGGGGGCCACTAGAGGGCATGGGTGGAAGCTGGAGGGGGAAGATTCAGGGAGAAAGGAGGAGGTGCTACTTCACTGAGAGGGTGGTGGAGCCATGGAATGCACTGCCTAGGGGGCTGGTGGAGGCAGAGACGGTGGAGGGGTTCAAGAGGGGCTGGGACAGATACAGGGAAAGGGTTCTGGAAGCAAAATCCAATGCAGCAAGAATATCCGGAACTGGTAAGGGAGAGGCCAGAGAAGGCGAGGGAGGCAGCAAGGTCAGCACCCAGGGTGGGGGCTACCAATCGAGCAGACTCAAAAGACCGTTAGGCCTATACTGCTGGCATTTTAGCATGTTAGTATGTTAGGAGAAATAAATAACATGGTTAAAAGGAGTCAATGGTTTACCCAGAGAGTTGTTAATGCTTGGAATATACTGCCAAGGCATGTGGTTGAGAGTGAAAGTACGTCAGCTTTTAAAAAAAAACTTAGACATCTTTATGGGTGACAAAACATTCTTATGATCCACTACTGTATGGTGGCAAGTTCATTTATGGATGATGGTCCTCTGAACTTGATACTAAAACTATGAAACTTCAGAAACTTTCAGAGAAATTCTCACTAAGATGTTTCTCCCCATGTTCGGCTATGGAGACATTGTTTATAGTGCTTCTCCAAAGCCCACATTGGCTTGACCCTCTCTTTCACTCCGTCATTTTGCCCAGCTCCAGTCTATACTGAAATTCTCTAGCATCGTTTCTGTCAATCTCTTTAAAATCTTTGCTGCGACCAAATTAAAAAATGCCTGCAGCTGTTTTGATTCCTTACTTGACTGTTGACTGTTATATCAACAACTCAGTTCCCCACACTAATTCTTCTACCTCTCTAATTCTACTTACCTCTCCTTTTCCTTCCCCACCCTCCCTTTACTGTTTATTTCAGTCATCCTTACTTTCGATATTCCTCTGCACTTTTCCTCCTTTTCCTTCCCCTTCCTCCCTCCCAAGACCCTCCCTCCCTCTCTTCTCCCTTTCCACTCCCCTTTTCACCCATCTTATACTCTCCCTCCACCTTATGCATCCTATTGCTCTTGTTCCAACTTTTTTGGCTGTAGTTTCTCTACTTTTAATGATTTCTCCAGGTTACATTTATAAATGTTACCTTTTTATGCCTTATTCTGAGAACTATGTACCAAGATTTTTTGTATGTAGGACCGCCTTGTAAATGAGTTTGTTCAATGGACTTTTCCTGCAGTAAACTTGAGCTTGCCCTTGATAAACAGATAACCCCCTACATACACAGCATCGTATTCTGCACTTTTCTCTTTTTCTCCCCTCTCTTGAAACTAGCCTTCTTTCCCACTCTGTTTCCTTCATCTTCAAATATTGGTTTAGCTCTTTCTCCTCTTGTCTTGCTTCTCTTCTCTCTCTCTTCCACCACTTACTCCCTTTGCAATGCTTGCTCTTGCTCTCTTGCTCTCTTGCTCTTCCTCACAAGAAATCTCCTGCTGGGCAAGCTGCCTTCTTGTTCTGTCTCCCAAACTATGGAATTCTCTTCCTCCTTCCATTCACTTTGCTCCTTCCTTTCCTGCTCTGAAATTTCTCCTCTGTGATTTTTCTTTTCACTCCTACAGTTGCTTCTGATATTGGGGTGGATTCCTTTTTATATGCATTCCCCTACACTGACACTAGCATTGCCCTCCCTTTAGGTCAATTATTTCTCCCTGTTTCTTTTTATTGCTGTTTTTGCTGTTGTCCTTTTGCCTGTTCCACATTTGTTCTTCTTTGTAGTTTTACTGTTGACAGTTTATTCTTGTGTTCGTAGATTATACACTTTGATTTATTATTGCCAATTTTATTGCACTATTTAATGCATTGTACTTGTATATGTTCTCTTCTCTTTTCTTCCTCTCCCAGTATACACTTGGAAAATGAGCTGCTACCAGCTCAGTATGTCTTTCCTAGTGAAACCTCTGAAATAAATAAATAAATAGACCATGGGGAATCCCACAGCACACTCCAGCCCCAAATTGAGTGTGTGTGTGTGTGGGGGGGGGTAAGTATCCTCATATCTTGGTGCATCAAGCCTTAAAGAACCTGGGCAGAAACAGCATTTTAGCTGTTTGTGTAAACCTCACAAAGCCATTAGGACTGCCCACAGCACTTCTGGTTAGTGATGGTAAGAGGCAGATGCCTAGTGAACATTGGCAAGAGTGGCTAGAGGGGATGAGGTTGCATGTGTCTGTCATTTATCAGCCAAAGGAAATGGAACAGAGGGGCCAGAAATTCTATTGCTGCAAGATGAGAAAATATAACCATGGCAGGTGTAGGAAATCAGAAGGAAAACTGTGTGGAGTGCACCAAAAGTAAAATGAGCCAGAAGGGTAAACAAGTGAGTGAGTTTATATGCAAATGATATCTATATATTATGAAACAGGAGGAGGAAGTATTAAACTTAAAGAAGAAGCTGGAATTTCAAGTAGAAATGAGAAAGAGAACAGTTTCTGCGTAACACTAGCAGATTAATAGAAGAAAACAAGAAAGTGGTAGCCACATTAGATGAATACAGGGGGTCAAATGTTAATCTCCAATGCAGGGATAAAAGGAAATGTGACATTGAGGATGATTCCAATGGAGACATGGGGGATTTACGAGGGAATGACTAGTGCTGGTGCAAGGAAGGAGCAAAAGAAGAAGAAGGTAGGATTGTTCTTTACAACTACCCATGCCTAACAGATTTGAGGGTTAATAAGATGAGGTAATGGTTGAAGGGGAACATGAAGTTGAAGGAAATAGGGCAAATACAAATGGGCATATCCCAATACTAGAAAATGCAACAGTCCAGGAGAGACAAAGGGAAACAAACAGATCTAATAAACCCATTGTACAAGAAGCACAGGGACAGGTTATGACAAACCAAGGACAAACACACCAAATAAGTGATACTGTGGTCATGTGAGATTCAAAACTGAAACATACTGACAAGGTCATAGGTAAAGGAAGGAAACAGACAACCACTGTCAGAATCTCTGTCAGGAGCAGGAACAAGAGATCAGAAACACGATATTAAAGGTATTTTTAAAGGGCACACAAAAGCCAGGTATAGTGCTACACGTTGGCAGAAATTACTTCAACCAGAGAGGGGAACTAGAGATACAAAGAGATTTTGAGGAGACTGGACAAATCTTGGAACAACGTAACTGCAAGGTAGCAGTATCTGAAATTTTACCAGTTCCTAGAGCAAGAAGATGTAAAACTGTGACAATTAAACAATGTATTGGTTGGTTAACAAGATGATGTATAACGGAGGCATTTTTCTTCCCGAGAAACTGGGACAGGTTTGAGGGTGATTTGAGGCTTTTTAGTAATGAAGGTCTCCTCCTAAACAGGGCAGGGAAAAAGTACTAACAGGGAAATCAACCACACAAACAGGGAAAATTGAAACTAAAAGAAATGGGGAAATATGGAGAAGATTCAAATTATACAACAGGGAATTTTATGAGTACAACATAGAGGCCCAGTAGAAGAAATATGGTAGGATACAAAAATGGAAGGAACTATTGGTCAATGCCAGACGTTTGGGCAATAAAAAATGTGAATTGGAGTATATAATAAGAAAAGAGGATGTGCATACATGTGCAGTTATAGAAACCTGGTGGCAGACAAATGGTTAAGGGAAGAGGGTGGAAGGATATAAGGTGTTCCACAAGGACAAGTCAGATAAATGGGGTGGTGGTATGGCCATGTACATTAAAAACAACACTGATTTCTCAGAAATAGAAACAGAAAGAGAAGGAGGACAAAAATCAGAGCAAGTATAGGTTAAAATAACACTGAATAATAGAGAAAAAAATAACTGGGGGGATGCTACAGACCAGACCACATTACATTCTGAAGCACAAAATGGACATTTTATGGCTAGTGTCAGACAAGAGGAGCTAGGGAAAAGAATTCTTTATTAGGGGACTTTAATTTATCTGACATAAATTGGAACCTGGGAAGGGGGAATACACAGCTGAAGAACAAATGCATAGACATTACCAAGTCACTAAACTTGGAACAATATGTCAGTAGCAGTACAAGAGGAAACAAACCTTCTGGGTGTAATACTTAGCAATATGGAGGGAGGAATAAGTAATTGTAAAGTTAGAGAATCACTTAGTGGCAGTGACCACAAAATGGTACAGTTTGATATTGAGAACTGCTGAGAGAAAGTAACAGGAACAACAAAAGTAAAATATTATGATAAAGCAAATTATACAGCAATAAAAGAGTTATTAAAAATGGAATTGGGGGAAAAAGTTTAAAGCGTTAAATCTGGGCGTAATGCGGGGCAAATTTTAACTAAAGCTCCAGGAATGTGTGACAAAATGTATACATAAAAGAACTGAATATACTAGCATTTCAAGGGGAGGATACTAACCTGGTGCATGAGGAAAATTAAAAACTAATAAGGCAGAAAAGAGGCATATAGAACAGCAAAACATGATAATACCGAAGAATTAATGAAAGTGTGCAAAGTTAAAAATACAAGAGACAAAATAGCAAAAGGCAAAATTAGACTAGCAACAAAAATTAAAGACAACAACAACAAAAAAATTCTACTGTCACATAAATAGTCTTAGGGAGGAAAATCAGCAGACTGGCCCAATCATTAATAATGATCTACAGGTAACAAATGTAATGGGCACGGCGGAGGTTTTCAGTGACTTTTTCTGCAGTGTGTATCAGGATAAGGAGCACATAAATTAAATATTAGGGTGAACTAAAGAAAACAACACTATGAAAATCATGGAGAAGGAAGTAGAAAAGAAATTAAGGGAACCGATAATAGCAAATCTCAAGACCTGGATGAGTTGCATCCGAGATGCCTAAAAGTAGAGGCTGGGGAAACAGCAGGTCCCACGACCGGAGTATTTCAGACATCTTTGGATGAGGTGAAAATAGTGTCACCTTGGAGAGAGGCACCAATAGTACCCATTTTTAAAAAAGGATTTGAATGCAATTATATTAGCTATAGACCTGTGAATCTCATGTCTATGGCTGGAAAAATTATTGAATGCTTTAATAAGGAAGAACTAGAAAGACATATAAAAATAAAGGACTGGAGTACTATGCTTAGCAAGGGTTTAAAGGGGGAAGATCACACCAGACAAATTTGTTTGTACCAATCAGAAAGGCACTAGACTGTGGTTTACCAGTCGATGTAGTTTATCTAGACTACACTAAGGCATTTAACAGTGTACCTCACCTAGAATTAATGAATACATTATTGTAGCTGGCAATAAAAACATAGAAGCTTGGACAGCTTCTAGGCTGCATGAGTGCAAAGAAAAGGTGAGCATTAGAGGATCAGCATCTGAGTGGAAAAGCGTGACAAGTAGGGTACCGCAGAGTTCAGTACTGGGACCTACACTCTTCAATATTTATATATCATCTATGCAATGCACCAATAAAGCCTGACTATGCAAATTAGCAGATGATACAAAGATAGGGAAAGTGGAGCACAATGAGCATACCATCTACAATTTTTAGCAAGAACTAATAAAATTGGAATTATGGGCCAAAAATAGCAAACTTGCTTTTAATATTGAAAAATGTAGGGTGAGACATTTCAGTACAAAAACAGCAAGTTATTATTTGATGGGTAAAAAATACAGAAAACAGATGCTGAAAGGGATCTCAGAGTACTTATAACAAATGACTTGACTTTTGATAATTACTGTAACGAAATTACAAAGAAATGTAACAAAATTCTGGGCTGTATAAGCCACAATATGTCAAGCAAGTCAAAGGATGTAATTATGCCATGTTATGGTGCCCTGGATAGGCCTGACCTGGAGTGCTGTGGGCAGTTTGGGGCCATACTCAAAAAGGGAAGTATTAAAAGGTTGCAGGGTGTGCAGATAAGAGCAACTAAGCTTGTGGCAGGACTAAGAGAATTAATATATGGCCAGAGAAAGGGATAGCCTAAGCATCTATTCACTTGAATACAGAAGGCTAAGAGGGGACCTATACCTAGCTCATAAGGCACACAAGGATAAAGACCCATGGAAATGTATTGGCCTGTGAAGAGAAACAACACCTGATAACATATTACTCAATTCACAATTCAAAGGAGAGTTATAAAGGACAAATAACAGAGGGGCATGGTTAAACTAGAGAGCCATGTCAACATGGAATAGACTTCTGGAAAATATGGTCACATGTTGTTAAACAACATGCACATTCAAAGAAACACACAACAAGTATTTAATACAAAAGGGACTATCAGGGTATATCCATTCAGAAATGCAAGTCTTAGTTGATTAATGCTCACTGACTTAGAAACCTCCTATGATTCCTTCGATTCATTCAACTACCTTCAGACGATCAACAAGCTGCATTAACATAACTCCTCTCTAAATTGTGTACGCCCATACGCTGAAGAGATAATGAATATAATGTATTATGTTGTATATATAGGACTGGATATTCAAAAGGGTTGTGCAATGCTCAATAGGGTTGCATCAGCTCAAGTCAGAAAATGCACCATTCTGCAATATTCAGCAGGGGGCAGCTGCGCCACTGAAAACATGTTGAGCAACAGCTCAATGATAATGAAGGCATGTGCAACGAAGGGTGGAACCATGCATAAAGTGCACAGTCGCGATGTTCAAAGACTGTAATCTGCCAACAGTGAAGCAAGCGGAAGTTGGCCACAGTAGAAATGAGCCAAAATAAAAAGGAGCAAGGAAGAGGTGCAAGAACGCTACAGGAAGCCACATGAGGTGGAGGAGAGATACAGAAGAGGAGAAAGAGGAAGGCCAGAAACAAAACCACAGAATAGGGGCAAGGGAAGGTGTGTGGGGCCACAAAGTGCAGAGGCCAGTAGGCGTACCTGGTGCAGTGGAGGTAGCAGTCAGGACAGTGAGGGGAACAAAGCAACAACAGCTGTGGGGGGGGACACAAGCCAGGGACATGGACAGTGCCACCTTCTACATGGAAGCTGTAATGAGGGGGTGAGAAGGCATGCTGCAGGGGGACGTGGCTGTGGAAGGGCCCTGCAGTGGTATGCCCCCAACAGGCAGTACTGAGCCCGCACGAGCTTTGAGCTGTACACAGATGTCGAGATTGTGGGCTGGTACCACCTGAACAGGGCAATACTGAGGCAGCTCTGTGAGCTGTGCAGTGATGTGATGCAGGCACCCACACGACGGAGTCATGCTCTGTCAGTGGAGACAAAAGTAACAGCCTGCATGTCCTTGCTCACCACGGGTACCTTCCAGAGACCAACAGGGGACACCACAGCCTGGCATAACACAGTTGGCCATGTCACGCATCCTCACCCAATTTCTCAGCACACTGCTGCCACATGCTGAGCAGTACATCCATTTCCCCAGCACTGCGGTGGAGCGCACAGCAAACATACAGGAGTTTCACAGGGTAGCATGTATGCCTGGCGTGCTAGGAGCGATAGACTGCACCCATGTGGCCATTTGCATGCCACCTGGCCCCGATGGGGCCACCTACATGAATCGGAAGGGATATGCCAGTGTCAACTGCCAGGTGGTGTGTGATGCCAGTGGGCGCATCATCAATGTCTGTGCCACGCACCCTGGGGGAGCACATGATTCCTTCATCTAGTACCAGTCGCCACTGTGCCATCAGTTCGAGAGTGGGGACATCCCCGCAGGTCATCTAGTGGGTGAGTATGCATGTAGAACTGACAAATCGTGGGCAACGGGGTGTAAGCAAGAGGTGCCATGGGTGTGGCACACAGGGTTTTGGGCAGTCTAAGCCTGAACAAGACACTAACCTCCACTAACTCCACACAAGTGAGAGTGGATACACACTCCGTCCCTGGCTGCTCACACCCTACCGGCGGCCCACGATCCCATCGCAGCAACGCTTCAATGAGGCACATGCCACCACACGCAACATCATTCAGTGGGTGTTTGGGATGCTGAAGGCGCGTTTCTGTTGCCTGGACATCTCTGGTGGTGCCCTACAGTATAGCTCCTCAAAGGCCTGTGGGATATTCCTGGCCTGTTGTATCCTGCACAACATGGCCAAAGACTGTGGGATAGCTGTACAGGTCGAAGAGGGGGACAGCAATGGGGACGACGGTGATGATGTGGATGGGCAGCCCCCCCCTTGGCCGATGGGACCCCTGACTAATCTGGCTGGCCCAGCTGCACCGGGGCACCATCACAGAGGAGCACTTCAGCCAACACAGGTAAGTCATGGAGCCATGTGCAACCACCAGTGGCTAGGGCACAACCCACATACACACATGGAAACACACCGGGTGCATGCTGGCAAGGGATGTGGCAGGGCACAGAAGCACACACATACAACCAGGGAGGGGTGAACAGTAACACGCCACATGGACAGACACACACACGCACACACAATAGGCACAAAGTGCACAGAGGTCAGGTGCAAAACAGGGCTGGAACACAAACCCTATCAACACACATGTCTACAGGCCACCACTTCCACTGAGTGTCTATGTGCATGTGTCAGATGCTGGACACCTTCGCACTTTGGTGTACAGCACAATGCAGGAATCATCATGCACACGTACCTGTGGACAGCAGTCGGGAGGGTGTGCAGGTGGACCCTGTGTCTACGTGTAGGGCTGGGCACCCACCAGTGCACTGCCCACCAAAACACACAATGCACACAGGGCAGCACCAGACAGTGCCCATACTGAGAGACAGGTCAGTCTTGTGGCACAGTGCCATGACCGCCTCGGATGTGTGGTCAGCCCCGTCAAGACCCAGCAGCACTGGCAGGCTGACCATGGGCCTCATGGAGTGGCACTGATGGTCCACCAGGGGTTCCACTGCGTGAATGTGACTGTGCCCGCACAGGGGTCTGCAGCACACTGAACATACCTGCACTAGGAGTGCTTGGGAAGCCCACAGCTGAACCCGGCGTCGACAGGATGGGTGTCGCATGACACTAGGAATGGGGAGTGGATAGCGAACTGCGTGGTGTGAGCGACACATGGGCACCTGACTGTGTGCCCATTGTGGCCATGACAGCGACCACGCCTGTGTTTGCCTGTCAATGGCAGCGGTCACATCCTCCTGCAAATGGTCAATCCATGACAGGATCCTATTGGTGTCCCTGCTGTGTCGCTCCTCGACCCGCTCCAGAGCCACACACAGTGCCTCCATGGACCTTGCAAGCTGCATCTGCTGCTGTACTGATGCCTGCAGTAGGCGGGTGTGCTTGTCAAAGAGGTCGTCTGCCACCTCGGCAACATGTCCCTCAGGGTATGGAAGGGCCTGATGTTCAGCACTCCCTTGAGGGTGGGCGCTGCTCACCAGGACCAGGTATGGGCAAGTCCACAGGTGGTGCACAGACGCCACTGTTGAACCTTGAACCCCCCAGTCCTGGTGGGTGACTGCTGCTGCTGCCCCTTCACCTGCTGTGCCCAAGGGATCAGTTGTTCCACTGCTGTGGCCGCAACAGTGCCACTGACCTGACCAGCCACCGGTGCTGCCCCACTGGTGCTGACAGGCACAGCCTGGGACTGTGCTGACATGCTGGCACACACCTCGGAACCAGCCAGGTCCATGGGCGTGAGCTGGCCTGCTGTGTGTCCATTCCATGACACACACATGTCACTGCCCATAATGGTCATTGCATCATCACTGGTGCAGGTCTGTGCCACAGCCACAGTATGCTAGCATCCTTGGATGCCAGACCGCTGAGACACAGGAAGGGCCTCCTCCACACCTGTCTCAATGACATCAGTGTTGACAGCCAGGCGGACACACTGTTGTAATGCTCGCTGGCTACCTGCAGAGGTGGATGGTCCCTTCCCCAACTTCAGATGACTGTCCGCAGTGGACAGGTCCTCCACTGCTGACCCCTGCAGATGCACAGGATCTGTAACAGAAAGTAAGGACACATTAGTGCATGTGATCTACCCCCCGACAGACCATGATGTACCATGCAGTGATGGGCTACCACCTGTCTGGAAGCCACCTCCTGGAATGCCCTCAATGGCACTGCACTGCATGCTTGCAGCAAGCCTGTCCTCTGTCAGAGTCAGCTGCACCACCTCCGGCTGGCCCCCGCCTGTTGCAGCATGTGCCACACTGATGGCAGCCACCTTCTCCTTCACCCTCCTCCTGTCGGTACCAATCTTCTTCTTACACTCCTGCATGGAGCGCTGGTGGCTGCCATGCAGGTTGATGGCACGTGCCACCCCCTCCCATGCAGCAGTATGGGCCTGAGGGGTGCCCCGCTGTCCACTGAGCAGTGGCTTCTGAATGATGTAGGCCTCGAAGAGCGCCTCCGTCTCGGCCTTGGTGAAATTGGGCCTCCTCTTCCGCCCACCATCGTTGTCCTCCTAACCCAGTCCTTGCTCGGTCATTTTTCAGCCTGTATGGGTGACAGTGGTTACCTGTGACTGTGCAGTACAAAGCAAGTCCCTGATACCACAGTCCAGAACACCACACAGCATACAACTCACCAATAAACTGCAGTAACTGAATATGGCCACTGCAGAACAGTGTCGCATTTTTATAGCGCAATCCATGCAAATTAGGTGTGGAGCAACTTTAATGAGATGCAAATCGCGCTGCTGCACCATTGCATGGCTGATTGGATGATTTGCATATGACGGCTGAATATTGCGCTTTTGCGCTTTGCGCAATAGTGTTGAATGTGCTGAGCCAATGGCGCAGTTCTGTGGCCTGCATAGTACAACGCACTGCACATGCCCAGGTAGCTTACGCAGGCATCTGCCGCGCTGATGACGTGCTGTGCATGGTAGGCAATTCAGGGCATGGCCACCATTGTGCCAGTGGTGCTATGGCAAGGGTCACTACATGGCGCTGTGGCACAACTGCACAATAGTTCACTGTGGTGATGGCACACAGGCAACCAATTGCGCTAGATGCACAGACATCCAATGGCACTGTGCGTGGCCTTGCGCCAGAGACCCATGACCCTGTGCCCGACCTTTGCCCCCTTGGCACTATACGGCTGGCATGGCTGCACCTCTATCGCGCTGTTCGGTGACAGCGCGATAAGGAATGGTGACACTGTACCGACAGCGCAATAGGGAATGGCGGCGATGTATCATGCAGCACTTCCACGTGGGGTTCCCGCGCTGCAGAATGCCATATTGCCTACTATAGACTTAGAGATGGCATGCAGGAGAGCCCCTCAGTGGAGTGCTCTTGAGCTGGCCAACCTTGTGGCCATTGTGGAGCCACACTATGGCCCACTGTTTGGTGAGGAGCCACTGGACAGGGCCAGGACCCAGGTCTGGCAAGAGGTGGCCGCTAACCTGGAGGCGGCCACTGGCTGCAGGAGAATGGCCGAATAGTGCAGGCACCGGTATGGGGACTTTAGACGGAGGGGGCCGGAGCTACTTGCACATCTGCAGTTGCGTGCCAGGAGGGGCGTGGTGCCTCGTCCAGGTGGGTGATATGTCTACACACTTGTATGGTCCATATGGGTAACACTGTCTTATGTGTCTAGCACATAGGGGAGGGATAGTCTAGGGTTGGCTGTGGCGGTGTTTACAGGGTATGGGGTGGGTGGATCTGGCTGAGTGGGTGGGCACACACATTGGGGCAGGGGGAATATGCTTTGGGTTTGTGCTGATGTGTTTCTCTCCTTTAGTCTCCCACAGGTGTGTCCGAGCGGAGGAGGATGTTGGAGTGGCAGCAGAGGCTGGTGGACGATGCACAGGGGCATGTCGGGGACCAACCCCAATGCCATCAACATCCCGATGAGGGTGAGTGCCACGACACCATGATTGCTATTCCATGCTGTGTGACAGGGTGGGAAGCAGGGCATGGCCACCATCCATGGACACCACTGTCATGCATGCGACATGTGACAGTCACACTGACCAGTAGCACGGCATGTCTGGGAGTGCGTCAATGGTGGTCCATGCGTGCACTGGGCACATGGCTGTAGCACTGCCTGCCCACCGCATAGCCACGTTACTGTATGGCCTTGGTTGTGCTGTGCTGGACATGGGCGGTGGGTGTGTGCAGTGGTACACATGGCTGTTGCTGCCTGGTTGGGCATGTCTTGTGGACATGGTCACTGTGGGTGGGCGCACACCATCACAGGAGCGTGGCACATGGCAGTATGCCATGCATAATCGGTGGGCTGCAGGGGGATGGACAGTCACACCCATTGACTCTGATCCCTTGTTCTAGGTGTGTGGATACTCCTGTGAATACAGCAGGCCATCCAGGAGCTTCTGCGGGTGGCACAAGAGTCCCTCACCATCCTAAAGGATCTTCAGCAGCATGGGGTGAGGAGGAGGAGGAGGAGGAGGCGGCTCAGGCAACAGACCCAGGCAGCAGAGGACCAGGCTGGCCGTTAGTGACTGCGAGACCTGCATCCAACCTCCCCCCTTTGATCAACCCTCACACCCCGCCTTCCCTCTCCCATATGTTCACCCCTGCCCCTTACCCACCCCCACCTTGTTCCTGTCCCTCCACCCCATGTTTGTACATAGTTGTAAATAGTTGTTGTTGTTATATTTTTGAATACAGACATTTTGATATGAATACTGTGGTGGTCTCTGATTTGCAGCTGGCTATAGGTGCTCAGTTGCAGTGGTGTGCATGGCATCTGGGGTGGTTCAGTCATAGATATGTGTGTGTGTGCGTGGGGAAGTATCTCTGGTGTGGGACTGGCTATCAGTCGGTATCTGTGGTGTGTGTGTTGTTCCCTGTGCATTGCATTACTGTGTACAGTGGTCCATGGTGCCTGCTCTGTGTCCATTGTGCCCTTGCCAACCCGTCCTTGGCCTGTGCAGCTGACACCCTTGCATGTCTGTGGCCTGCGAGGTCTGCTGCCTTGTCAGTGGTGGTTGTCCTTGCAGGTCATCCACTGTGACCGTCACAATGCTGGGTTGCCTCTTGTCAATGGTGTGGTGCATGTTTGCCTCGGATGACACTGTGGCCTCCGTAGTTGCTGTCCCACCTCCATGCTGTGGCTTGTGTGTGTTGCAGGGGCTGTGCACCACTTTCTGTGACTTGTGCTCCAGGCATATGCTGGTGGCATACAGGGCCACAGTTCATGCACAGGGTGGGTGTCACTCCTGTGCCATGAAGGACTGCAGACTGTGTGTGTACAGTTTTCATGGGCCCACACTGGGGGCTTGGTTGCCACACTACTGCGTCCCTGTGTTAGTATCCCCGTGGGTATGGGTATGTGTTTGCCCCTGCACTGTGTTGCATCCAGTGTGCTGCATGCTTCCACACACCACTGTGGGTGTCTGTGCTGGCTGCTGTGGCTCATGGTGGGTCAGGCTGTGACACTTGTCTACTGTGCCGGGTGCTGTATTAATGGCGGTGGTGTCAGGGGCATGCCCTTTCCTGTGTGGGGTACCTCTTGTGCCAACACATGTTCGGTCTCTCAGATGTGCCTCAGGGGGATTGTGCGTGTTGGTACTGTGTCTGCCATTGTTGCATTGCTGTGTGCTGCCACCCACTGCTGGGTGCTCATGGTGGGTCTGGCTTGTATGGTTCTGTGGTACACGAGGTTGCAGTGTGGCAGTGGGGGGGTGGTATGCATGGGGATTCCCGCAGTGGTGGTCACTGCTCATGGGGGGTGTCTTGGGGTCACGGTGCAGGGTGTGCTGTGCACGGGGGGCTGCTGTGCCATGGGCTGGTCCGCCCTCCTTGTGTGGCAGTCTCAGCTTGCTGGTGGGTGTGATGGGGCACCATCTCCCAGCTGTGCTTTGTTTGCTTGTCCCCATGGGCCAGTGGATATTCCAGTCCTCCACCAGTTGTGCTGTGCTTGGGGTGTGGGGGTGCATTGTCAGTTCTGCAGTGTGTTCCTGTGCCCATCTGTGGCATGGGTCGTGGGCCCCTACCTACCTCCTTGGTTGTGCAGTTACATTGCTCTGCTGCTGGGGAGCTTCCTGTTTGCGCTATGGTGCCTCTGGGCTGCTCAGCTGGGCAGCCTGTTCTGCTCATAGCTTATCGTGCTCATCTCAGCTTTCCCTCCCAGTTCTGCTATGCGCGCTAAATTGTGCGATATTCAGATGCTGGCTGTTGGCGCAATTTGGCTTGCTCCTTTTTTGAATATTGCGTCTATTGCGCATGGGTGCAATGGACTTGTGCTTGCTCCTGCTATTGCGCACTTTTTGGGTGCAGTTTGAATATCCAGCCCATACTGTATATCTTGATCTCCAGTTTGCTGGAGTTCTTAAGCAAATGCACTCTCAGTGTTATTTCATTACTTCCCTATCTCTTAACATTAGGGTATATGGAAAAGCTCTATAAATCAGCATATGTTTAAACACTGCACTTGTTTTTCCCTGCTTATGAAAGGGAAGGGGACTGATTGACTTTGAGTCTCTTCCAACCTTAAATTATGAGTTTAAAAAAATTCAGCTTGCATATTCCTCATGGAGCACAAGATGATTATGTTGCTAACATGTCCCACTTTGTTTCTTTTAAAGTGTTGCAAAAAACTGCACATGTAAATCTTTGTTGCCACGTGAGAAATATCTTTCGAGAGAGTACACTTTCTTAAAGTGGAGCACACTTTGTTCAAAAACAGAATCTACTATGGGATTCTTTAGAAATATGTGAAAGAAGGTGACATACTTGAGCTCCACGACTCTGTTTTCCGCAGCTATGATGTGATATGTGCAGTTCATGTTGTTGTGGTAATTGGTAAATGAATGAGTTGGACTGCTGATGGTGCCAGAGGATTCATTGAATGTACCACCGCATTCTAAAAATTAAAAAACAAAAGGAAAAGAGAATAAGTGCATTCAACATTTTTGTACAGTTTTCAGTCCTTGATTTTTAGGAGTTCCTGCGCTATCATTATCATCATCATCAGAAGTTTATTTATAACAGGTGCCCTTTCATTGCTCAGGGCACCTCAACAATGTATACAAACAAACATAAACATCAATAAAAAACATAATAAAATAAATAGCTGTAAAATATTCTACACAATTTATCTGTAAACAGTATCAAGTCCTTTCAAAAGCCTGGAGGAACAAGTGCGTCTTGAGGACAGTTTTAAAACCCTCAACGGTCAGGCTATATTGTAACTGCCGAGGTAGAGAATTCCACAAGGTCAGAGCCATAAAGGCAAATGATCTTCCTCTAGATTATTTAGGCATATCCTGGGAATCTTTAGCAATCCTTTGTTGGAGGATCAGAGTGGGTGAGAGGGACAGTAGGGATACAACAGGTCTTACAGGTATTGGGGTCCCTGTTTGTGTAGGACTTTATAGGTCAACAACATGACCTTGAAGGTAATATCAACCAGAACTCGAAACTCCAAAAATACATGGGAATGTATTATAAATGAGATCACCTGTTGGGGAAAAAAAACACTGATTCTTATTAAATATTCTCATATAATACTCTGCTCCTCAAAAATGAGATTACCATACAATAACAAGTCTAATGTGTAACACTATAGTAGGGCTGTAAGATCCTCAGATATAAATTCACGAATTTGTCTAATATAAAGGTACTGAATTTGGTATTTGGGAGTAATTACAAAGTATTCCCCTTAGTTGGTAGTATTCAGAGAAAGGGAAAATACTGCAGACTCAAAAATAGTAAGAAAACATTCTCTCTCTTCCCAGGTCGCTGGGGCTAGTCCCTTGGCCAGCACACTCCCCAACTCCACTAATTTCCCAACCCCACTCTCCTCTCCCAACCTCCCAAAGTGAGTTTTTAAAAAATGTAAATTGCCAGCTCCTGGCATAGTGTAAGGAGCTGAGACCATTCTTAAGACCCACCCCCCCAGCCAGGCTCCTCTCCCCTCCCAATTCACAAAGACATTTCATATCAAAATTGTGCCTCCTCCAGATCCTGAATCACATTTGAGGACAATGATGAACATCTGGGCTATCATAGTCATCCACCCCCATAGCATGCCAGCAGCTGAACTCTATCAGTTTATTCTACGACTGATATCGCCTGACATAGGTACCACTGGGAGGAGAGTGGCAGAATATTTTAATGGAAACTCTACCATAAGCAACTCCAACCAAATCTGATTCAGTGTAATTATTGTAAATGTTGAGTTACGTACATTGAAATTAACTTTGTACCTACATACTCTAATCTTGCACATACTTTTACTATTTATAGTAACTCTTCAGATAACTCTGTTGCCATGCTATGCCCCCAGGACCTAAAACTAGGTGCATGACCTACATACTGCTATCCTGGAGTGTGCAAATTTTAAATAAAATAAAACAAATGTAATTGGGTCACCATGGAGATTGCAGTTACTACCCTTACCTTCTTTGCTCAAAGAAGATTGAGGGGCCTGAATTGTTATCTTTCAGATTAGGGGTTGTCTCTAGATATTTTTAGTGTATGTGGTTCCTCCATCCAGAGTTAAATTTAAGTGGGCATGGTGCCAGGGCGGTGAAACCCTCTGGGATGCAGTACCTCCTCACTTCTGCACAGTGTCCTCTACACATGAAAATTTAAACTGCAATCTTAAAAGCAACAAAAATGCAATTAATGACTTAGTACTAATAATACTCTCATGAGACAACATATGAAGTAACACAAACTTTTTTGGGTGAATATTCACAAGGGGTAGGGAATGCAAATCAAAACTCATTTTCATTATAACTCATGAACTGTAAATGCAGGACTGAAGTTAGGTGCCTGACTAGGCTTAAACACATTTTAAAACAGCAGCAGTAACACTTTAAACAGCAGTAGTGCACACCACCACCAGACCATGCAGATACTGTTGTAATGCAAATACAGTCACTGCAACCTTTAGGGAGATTCAAAGAGCATAGAGATCAATCAGCGAAAGAGATTAGAGAATAGTAGCACAGGGAGGGTAAGTGACTTGCTCAGTCATACACTGAGCAAATGGCTATGAAGGGCTACAAACCTGAGTATCCCAGTTTGATTTATAGCTCTGTGGGCTAACCACCAGGCCAATAAGTAAGCTATAAGACATAAGGGGGTAGAGAGATTTTTTTTTCAGCAGATGAGGACAGCTTGGCCCACCTAGTCTGCCCATTTTTACCTGCCTATACTGTCACTGCAAACCCTACCTACCCTAAAGCTCCCCTCATCCCGCTTTCCTACCAAGAGTCCTTTGTGCCTATCTCATGCATGCTTGAAGTCCACCACTGTTTTCACCTCCACTGCTGGAAGACTGTTCCAGGCATCCACAACTCTTTTTAGTGAAGACGTTCTTCCTTACATCCCTCCTGCATTTTCCCCTTCCAGCTTCATTACTTGCCTCCTTGTTCTCATGCACCTTCTCCTCTAAAAAGTACCCCCCTCCTGTACCTTATTGGGAATCCTCCAGTTTATACCCTAATGAAACTGGACACTTAGGGGCACTCGTGCACAGAATGTCTGGGGCAGGAAATATAAGTTGAAAGCATGCATTTGTGTAAATAAAGTAATTTGGGATAGACTGCCTGTGAACTATAAATTGGGCAGCCATCACTGTCACCTCTAATCCAAATTGGCATAGCAGTGGTGTTAGAGGCTAACTTTTTCAGCCAATCAGACTTTAGAGGCTGCAGAGGGAGCCACAAGGGTTCATGATCATGTGATGGACTTAATTGCTTCCATAGACGTGACCCATAACTTATTAAATGATGGATATCTTGACCTGCCATGAAGTGACTGACAGCTCTTTCCAGCCTACTGAGAGCTGTAATCCCCCAGTAAACAGCTGGGTAGAATTCAAAGTCTGCTGTTGACTATGGTAAGAGCAGGTCTGCTGTGCTGGTGGGACAGACAGCTTGCTAAAGGTGAAGTGTGATAGAGACAGACCACATGTCTGCCAGTGATCAAGTAGATTTCTTGCAACTGTGAAAAGGAGGTAGTGGAGTGCTTGTATAGCACAAACTGAAGAGGATCAAAAGGGAATGAATGCTGGGATCTGATGAGCTAGTCTGATGAGATTTGAGTTGCTCAGACTGAAGCTGCTCCCATGCTAAGAAGAGGATCATTTGCTACATATAGAAGTCAAGAGAGGCCTGGCTAGACCTGTAGAGGACAGCCGTTCTTACCTGCCAACACCAGAGGCCTACATCAAAAAGGAAGCCAAGACCAGCCAGAGAAGAATTTGCTACTGTGCCACTAGCTCTGTGCACTGAGGGAAATCCTGCTGGGTTGGCTAAATAAGTACAGTAGCTAAGAGCCTGGCTCTTCAACATCACCAGTTTATAATTGGAAGGCTCTGTCTGTGGTTCGATGGACAAGCGGCCAGCCACTCCCACTTCCTGAGCTATATAAGCAGTTCCCCTCAGCCTCCTTCTGAAGCACTTTGTCTTTGCCCTGCCATCCTCCCCACCTCCTCCTCCTCCAGTGGCACGCCTCTCTCTCTGGGGATCCTTCCTAAGGTACCTCTAGCTAAGGGAATCATCACATGGCACCTCTAGGGGTGGAACCCTTTAGAGGGTTCCTTGCCTTTGGTACCCCTACAGGGTGGTAATTCCTCTGGAATAGAGAATGCGAATGGCCAAAACCTAAGTAACACAGTTGCACAAGCATAACACTTTACTGGTTGCATGGGCCATTGAACAGTTAATTGATAATTCAGTACATGGACTAGTCCATCCAGCCAGGAACTGCAACTGCCCATTTGGGTTTTAAATTTGCAACCAAGTAAAGTGGTTCAAGTTTTAAATGCACCACCACAAGATCCTTTTTGACAACAAACAAAGCACCTGCATTGATTCTATGACTAAATACTCTGTAACTGTGATATATGGGGAGCTCCTTTGAAATCAGGCTTTGCATATTCTGTCACCAGTGTGGATAGTGAGGCCTAGACAGTTTAGTCAGGTGAGTGGGATTGAAGTGTGTGGGGTGTGGGCAGGATACACATCTTTGTTTGGTTGTACCAGGGAGGGTGACAGAAGAGCAGCCAAGATGTTGCTTAATGAGATGAGCTTGGAAAGGCACTAGAAGCACAGTGATGGTGGAGAGTAGTGTTTCGTTGGCTACACCAAGGATGTCAAAGGAAGATTAGCCAGAGACCCACTGTACAGTGCTCATTTCATAACCCCCTTTTTTCCCCAGGGCCTTATCTTGACCCTAATAAAGTCCTTGTTATTTTTATTGCAGTTACTGCCTATGTGTACTGTATATTATTTTTAGAATGTTAAGTTGCTTGTTTGTGGGGTCTGTTGTTGCACTGAGTTGGTGAAGGGGTGGATTGATCCTGGGGAGAGGTGAGGAGGTACTGTATCTCAGGTTGTGGTACTATACTTATACCAGACCCACTTAAATGTTTCTCTGGGTAGGGGTACAAAGATCTTTAAATCTAATTTTGGATAGAAACCCTCCAACCAGGCATTTAATGACCCAGGCCCCTCAACCTTGTTTGAAGTCACAAAGCAGGGGTAGTAATGGTAACATAACAGTCATCCAGTGACAAATGCTACAGAAATTAATTGAATACTTTATAAGTGCTTAGTAAACAGCCCCTCTACTAATGAGATGCCACTGGGGGAGATGATGGACCACATAACATAGAAACATAGAAGTTGTCAGGAAATAGGGACCTCTTGGTCCACCTAGTCTGCCCTTTATTCTCTACCGGCTTTGCCACTGCAGACCCTACTTGATCTCCAATCTTCTCTCCTCCCCCTTCCTTGCTTCTAAGGACCCCTTGTGCCTATCCCATGCATGCTTGAGTCCTGTTAGCATTTTAGCACTCACCACCTCTGCTGGGAGGCTGTTCCAGGCATCCACCACCCTCTCTGTGAAGAAGTATTTTCTCATATCTCCTCTGAGCCCCCCAGCTTCATAGCATGACCCCTTGTCCTGGAGCATCTTTTTCTATGGAAAATGCTACCTTCCTGTACCTTATTAGTACATGTGAGGTATTTAAATGTTTCTATCATATCCCCCGTTCCCTCTTTTCCTCTGCAGAGTACATATTTAGTTCTTTGAGTCTTTCCCCGTAGAGCTTTTGATGCAGGCTCTATATTATTTTGGTAGCCCTCTTTTGTACTGCCTCCACCCTGTCTATGTCCTTCCAGAGGTGGGCCTCCAGAATTGGACACAGTACTCGAGGTGGGGTCTTACCAGTAATCTACACAGGGGTAATACTGCCTCCCTCTTTGTGCTGGTTATGCCCCTCCCTATGCACCTGAGCATCCTGCTACCTTTCTTCAGTGCATTATCACAATGTTTGGCTATCTTCAGGTAATCAGAAATGTATATGGTATGACACACTGTATAGTTTTGTGCGGCGCCCAGAGCTTTTGGGATTGGGCGTCTTTTTAAATAAAATTGACATTGACATTGACATTGACATTACCCCTAGGTCCCTTTCTTGTTTTTGTGGTTGCTAATGCCTCCCTGTAACTTAATTGGTACCATCTCTACTTTGGGTGCATGATTTTGCACTTTTGCTTTGAAATCCAGCTGCCATTCCCTTGAGTATTCTTGTAGCTTTTTCAGATCATCGCTTATTTTTTCCATCCCACTGTGTGTCCATTCTGTTGCAGATTTTTGTGTCATCAGCGAACGAACAAATTTCCCCCTCTAGTCCTTCCACAATGTCACTACTAAAGACAATAAAGTGGACCAGGCCTAGCACTGACCCCTATGGCACCCCATTGGTCACCTTTCCTTCTCCGGAGTGGACTCCAATTTACTACCACCCTCTGACTTCTATTGCTTAGCCAACTTCTCAACCATTCACTACATTTGGACCCACTCCTACATTGCCCAGCTTGCTCCTCATTCTTCTACATGGAATGGTGTTGAAGGTCATACTGAAATCCAGGTAGGCCACATGTACTGCTCCTTCCTGATCCAGTTCCCTGGACACCCAGTCAAAGAACTTGATCAGATTTCTTTGGCAAGATCATCACCCCGTGAAACCATGTTGCCTCAGATCTTGTAATCCCCCCTGCTTACAAGGTATTCTCCAATCCTTTCCTTCGGTAGCAATTCCTTAACTTTACCTACTACTGAAGTCAGGTACAGGTCTGTAATTTCCTGCCTCCTTCCTATTTCTACATTTGTGTAGTGGGACCACATCTGCCCTCCTCCAGAACCCCAGAACCTCCCTTGTTTCTAGTGATAGGTTGAACAGAGCTGTCAGTCATGAAGCACTAGCACCTTCTTGAGCTTCCTCAGTATCCTAGAGTGCACCCCGTCAGGTTCCATTGCCTGTCTACTTTTATTTGTGCCCATTCCTTGAGGGTAAAAGGGCTAGTGTCCACCTCCCTTTCTTTAATGCTCTTATCCCCTTAACTCTGGCCTGTCATCTACCCCTTCCTCCATAAGTACTGAACAAAAGTAATTAATCAATATGTATGTTTTCTTTGGTCCTCTTCATCACAAATCTTTCCTTCTCTTTTTAGCCTTACTATCCCTTCTTTGGTCTTTCTTTTCTCATTTACATGTCTAAAGAATGTTTTATCTCCTTTTTTTACTGACTGGACAAAATTCTCCTCCATTTCTGCCTCTGTGGTCCTATGCTTGTTCACCACTCTAAGCCCCCAGATAGGGCGCTATATAAATACAATTTGCCTTACCTTTCCTAACTGCTCTCCCTGCCTCTCTTTGTTCCTCCTGGTAACTCTCCCTATCCTCCTCCTGCCGTGTCTTCTTGTACCTTCTAAATATTAGTTTTTTTTGCCTTTAATTTCTCTCTTATTTCTCTAGAGAACCATAGCGGTCTGTTCTATCTCTTGCCTTTGTTATCCTGCTTGACACAGAGATTACTGCCTTTTCAATGACCCCATTTATTTTTGCCCATTGTTCCTTGTCATCCCCAGTTTCCATACCCTTGCTAGGGTGTTCCTGAGGCATTCTCCCATTTTCTTAAAATCTGCCCTCCTGAACTCTAGGACCCTCGTCTAAGTGCAGCTCGATTCTGACCCAGTTCTTATATTGAGCCACACTCTATGGTGATCACTGGCCCCTAGGTGGCCACCCACTATGACATCAGCAACACTGCCCCTGTTTGTCAGTACCAGGTCCAGTATTTCCTGCCCAGGAGTGGGTTCCTTGACTAGTTGCCTAAGGAATTCCCCTTGCAAGGAGTCCAGGATGTCCCTACTTCTGACTATTGCTGTAGCTGGTAGGCTCCAGTCCATGTCCGGTAGATTGAAGTCACCTACCAACAACATGTTCCCTTTGTGTGCCATCCTTTGGATTTCTTCCATCATATCTCTATCCACCTCTTCTCCCTGTGTTGGAGGTCTGCAGGCCACTCCTGTGCAAATAGAAGCCCCCATCCATGTCTCTAGGGTGACCCACAGTATCTCAGCTCCTCCCGGCTCTCCCTGTATTTCTGTAGCTTTTATGTTGCCCCTGACATAAAGAGCCACTCCTCCCCCTTTTTTACCTACCCTGTCTTTTTTGAACAGAGTATACCCTGATATGGCTGAATCCCAGTCCTGGTTTTCATTGCACCAGGACTTGGTAATTGCTACTATGTCCAGGTACGCATCTGCCATGGTGGCGTCTAGGTCTGCAATGTTACTGTCCAGACTTTGAGCAACTGCACACATGGCTCTCCAGATTGTCCTGTCACCCCCCCCTCCCCATTCCCCCTTCCTTATTTCCACCACTATTTTTTAATATCTCTTTTTCCTTTTACTCCTTGGATTCCTTTGTTATTTGGTTTATTTTGGGATTTCACTCCTTCAGGATTCCCATTGCTGACCTCATGAGCCTGTGGGGGAGGACAGTTTATGTCTGTCTGCCTTATTCGACTCCCCCCCTCAGCAAGTTTAAATGCTCTCCAATGTAACTTTTAAACCATTTACTAAGGACCCGGTTCCACTCCTGGATGGATGCAGGCCATTGCCCCTGTACAGGCCTTTATCCCTCCAGCTAGGGACCCAATTCCCCCAATTCACAATGAAGCTGAAACACCGCTCTCAGCACCATACTTCAACTATGTATTGAAGATTCTGGTGTGGAGAACCCTATCCTCCCCTCCTGTCATAGACAGGTAGCACCTCCGAGAATGTCACAGATTGTGTTACTTGCCTAAGATCCCTGCCAAATTCCCTAAACTCTCCTGAACTATTTCTGTCTCATCCCTAGCCAGGTCATTTGTCTCCAGATGGAAAATGATGCTCTCCCAGCCTTCTTGCTGCCCCAATGAGTCTTTGAATTCCTTTCCATTCCTGTGAGCCATGGTGCCAGGAAGGCACTTTACCTCGCTCTCCTCATACTTAACTTCTCCCAACTGCATCTCCCTCACTATGGAGTTCCCCACCAGGATTTGCTTCCTACTCTTGGGTCCCCTGTCACCCCTTTCAAGTCTCCACTATGAAGAACCCCCATATCCATCCCAGTCTCTACTTTTTGTGTGCCTCTGTGGGACATTCACACTCCCCCAGTGTGGCGTAGATGTTTTGGAGTGGCACCGGATGGGGGTTGTGCCTATGTTCCACCACCCTAACCCTCCCCAAGCCCACTGTTGTCCAGACGCTCCTCCTTCTGGGCAACTTCTGATGTAGTGGTGGTGGATTAGTTGGTCCCTAGGTGGGGGATTAGGTTCTCCGAACGCAAGCCAACTCGGCCTTGAGATTGGCAGCCTCTTCCCTCAGCCCAGAGAGGTGCATGCAGATGAGATAGCAATGCAGTCTCCAGAAACTCTCCATGAAGACTGCTGCCCCACACTCACTGAACTGCACCACTACCAGCATAACTATGTCCTCCCTTGCCTGTTTTTCTATTTAGACCCTTGTTACCTTTTGCCCGACTATTGCTTGACCCTAACTCACCTCTACCCTGCCTGTTTTTGTTTTTTCACGTTAAAAGTTTAATTACTCCTATCCTTGACTCTGCTTTAAGGCAGCAACCTGCAGGAGTGAGTCTTTTATACTGTATCGAGCCAAAACCATCCTGTAATCAGAAATGTGACTCTCTTACGTTCCTCCTCCAATTAACACCTAGCTGAAGCCCAGGCTAAACAATTCTTAGCCAGCCCCCAAACTTACAGAGCAAGACAAAGCTCTTTTTATGGCCCTTAAATGTGGGCCACTGTGGCTGGTCTTAATTTATTCTACAGACAATAATAAAGACACTATTTGACCAAGTTTCCCACAGCTTGCCCCACTGATGTTGTCTCAAAAAAGTCTCTTCAGTTCCTGTCTGTGATCAAAACACAGACTCTGCTTTAAGAAATTTGGAAGTGGTTTAGAAGTACCATTTCAAGATGTGGTAAGTTTTGTTTTTGGTGTATCTCTCCAATCCTGACCCTCACCCCACAACTACTAGAGGTTTGTAACTAACATAGAGACAGAATTTGTCAGCAGATGAGGACCGCTAGGCCCATCCAGTCTGCCTGTAAACCCTATGAGAAAAAATATAAATAACAGAACTCCAGGCATAGTGTCAGACTTTAAAAATCTCTTATAAATGTATTATTTGACAAAAAAAAGCAGTGTTCAATAACACATAATCTAAACAGCAAAATGTGGGCTCACATACCACTGAGTGCAGCCCAATGCTTGGGGTCCCAAAAACCTTTTCTTCAGGAGTAAGCCCTATATTTGTTTGTGGCCTCTGACCTTAAGTGGTCAGTAGCTATTCATCACTTCCCACTCCCTCAAGATTCCCCTGTACTTGTACCAGGCATGTTTAAAGGGCATCCGTACGTTTCCTTATGAAATTATTGTAAAGGTTACTATGAGGATCCAGTACGTAAATTGCTAGGTTATATTTAAAAAATGCTTTCAGTAAGACAGAAAAATGAATTTAAAATTGTGATATGGAGGCATCCATTTTGTGGACAGGAAGGGTGCTGTGATGATGTCACTGCCTCACCAGCTCTAACAGTATCCAATTAAGCAGGGTAAAAAATCTGCTCCTACAGACAGGGATCCTGTTCTATCATGAAGAGAAGCACTGGATTATTTTCTTGCACTCTGCCAAACATAAAATCTTGGGTGTGTGTCTCAGAATATAATAGAATCTCTGACAGCACAGTCGAACTGTTCTCTCCAGCTGCACTGCACACTGTTGACACTGGTGAGGCAGTGACATCGTTAAAACACCCTTACTGTTCACATAACGGATGCCTCCGAATCCTTACTTAAAAAGCATTTTTCTGTCTTACTGAAAACATTTTCTAAATATAACCCAGCAATTTACATACTGGATCCTTACAGTAACCTTTACAATAATTTCATAAGGAAATGTACTGATTCCTTTTAAACCATTCCAATGTTCTTGCTCCCATCACCCCCTATGGCTGTATATTCTATGTATCCACCACCATCTCCATGAAAAAATACTTTCTCACATTTCCTCTTAACCTGCCCCCCTCCACTTTCATATCATGCCCCCTTGCACCTTGTTTATGTCCTTGAGGTACTTGAATGTTCCTATCATATTCCCCGATCACTCCTCTCCTCCAGCGAGTACATAATGAGTTCCCTTAATCTCTCCTGATATGTTCTGTGGTGCAAATCCTGTACCATCTTGGTTGCCCTTCTCTGGACCGCCTTCATCATATCAATGTCCTTGCGAAGGAGGTGCAGCCTCCAGAACTGCACATGGCACTCCAGGTGAGGCCTCATTAGTGTTTTATACAATGGCATTACCACCTCCCGCTTTCTGCGTATGATACTGCTGCCTATGCACCCCAGCATGCCACTGGCCCTCCCTGCAGCCTTTGCACTCTGCTTTGACATCTTTACATCATCTGAAATGATAACCCCCAGGTCCCTTTCTTCCTTGGTGACTGTCAGCACCTCTCCCCCATCCTATAGCTCTCCTCAGGGTCCCTCTTCCAAGGTGCATTATTTTGCAGTTCTCTGCATTGAACCTTAGTTGCCATACTTCGGACCATTTTTCAAGTTTCCCCAGGTCCCTCCTCATGTTCTCCACCCCTTCTGGGGTATCCACCCTGTTGCAAGTCTTGGTGTCATATGCAAACAGGTAGGACTTTCCCTCCAGCCCTTCTGTAATGTCACTAATAAAGACATTGAATAGGAATGGCCCAATGACTGATCCCTGAGGTACCCCGCTGGTCACCCTCCTCTCCCTGGACTGGATCCCATTTACCACCACCCTCTGCCTCCTGTACATTAGCCAATTCCTAACCCAGTTTACCACCTTGTGCCCCATGCCCAGACTACCCATTTTGTTAACCAGCCTTCTGTGTGGGATGGTGTCAAAGGCTTTGCTAAAATCTAGGTAGACAACGTCCACCACCCTCCCCTGATTCACTTCCTTCATCATCTAATTAAAACCCTCTATTAGATTCATTTGACACAGCCTTCCTGCTGTGAATCCATGTTGCCTCAGATCCTGGGCACCACTGGATTCCAGGTGTGCCACTATTTGTTCTTTCAGCAGTGCCTCCATGATCTTCCCCACTACTGAGGTGAGGTGAACTGGTCTATAGTTCCCGGCCTCCTCCCTACTACTGCTCTTGTGAAGAGGGACTACATGAGCCTTCTTCCAGGCATCTGGAACCACTCCTGTGTTGAGTTACTCTGTGAACAAGTCTGCTAGTTCCCCTCGCAGCTCCCTTAATATCCTCAGGTGAATGCCATCTGGCGCCATAGCTTTATCCACCTTCAGTTTTGTGAGCTCTTCTAGGACTCTTTCCTCTGTGAAAAGACTGATGTCCACCTCTCTCCCCCTCTCATTCATCTGTTTGCCCAGCTGTGGTCCCTGACCCTCCCTTTCTTCAGTGAATATCAAACAAGTATTTATTCAGTATTTCTGCCTTGTCTAGGTCTCCTTCCTTACACTCTCCTTCTTCCCTTTGAGCCTTACAGTCCCTCCCCTGGTTTTTCTTCTTTTGCTGATGTACCTATAGAATGTCTTGTCCCCTTTCTTCACCATCTGTGCTAATCCCCCTTCAGTCCATGCCTTTGAACTCCTAACAGCCTTCCCACTTCCCTTAGATACTCAAGGTACCCCCCCATCTTCCTCCCTTTGTGTTCTCTTGTACCTCCTGAAACTCATCCTTTCAGCCCTTACTTTGTCTACCACCTCTCTCGAGAACCATAGTGGCTTCCTCCTTCTCTTCCCTTCCCTTTGGACACCAACCTGATGCATTAGTTTGTCACTTCCACTATGGCTCCTTTTGGTTGCCCCCACTGCTCTTCAACCTACCTCATACCTCTCACCTCTCCAGGGCTACTCTGATAGAGCTCTCCATTTCCTCAAAATCTGCCCTCCAGAAATCTAAAACCTTTACCTTCGTGTGAATCGATTGAGTCCCTGTCACCATGCTAAACCACACTATGTGGTGATCACTGGATCCCAGATGCCCTTCTACCCGGACTTCTTCTACTCTGTCCCCATTGGTCAATACCAGGTCCAGAATTGTCCTGTCTCTGGTGGGATCAAGCACTAGCTGCCTGAGCCCTGCCCCCTGTAGGGAATCTAAGATGCCTCTGCCTCTGGCAAGCCACTTCCTCGGTGGTCCAATTCACATCCGGCATATAGAAGTACCCTTTCAGCAGGACTTCACCTTTATCTTCCATCTCGGGTAGTTCCTCTACTAGTTCCCTGTCCCCTTCCTGCTCCTGTGCTGGAGGTCTGTAGATCACCCATGTGCATACTGCTATGCCATTGCCCCATTCAAGGGTGACCCACAGCGTCTCGGCCTCCCCTGTCTACCCTGCACCTCTGTTGCCTTTCTCACCTCCCTGATGTACTGGGCTACCCCCCCACCTTTTTACCCTCCCTATCCCTCCTGAACAGAGCATAACCCGGTACATTAGCATCCCACCCATGATTAGCAGTGTACCACGTCTCTGTTATGCTGCTATGTCCAGGTCTGCCTCTGCTAACAAGGCCTTCAGGTCTGGGATTTTATTTCCCAGGCTGCAGGCATTTGTTATTATGGCCTTCCATGTTCTGCAGCATATCCTCCCTTTGCCCCTATTTTTGCTCCCCAGCCTCTTCCCCCCACCCCAAATATTTTTCCTATGTGGCCTTAACTCCTCTTCTTTCCTTACCCTCCCCACTTCCTCTGCTTCTCCCTTTTAGCTTGCTTCACTTGCCTGTGTCCTCAGTTCATTCAGCTGCATGTGCCCATGGATGGGTGATACTAAGCCTCCTGATCTTCCCGACCCCCCCCAGCCAGTTTAAATGCTTGCTGTTGAAGTATTCAAACTTTTCACTCAGTACTAAGGTCCCCTTCCCAGTCGGATACAGGCTGTCATCTTTATACAGGCTTGCATCCATCCAGGTGGAGCCCCAGTTCCCCTAGAAGCCAAAACCCTCATTTCCACACCATTCCTTCAACAGGAGTTGAATTTCTGAATGCGGAGTGTCCTAGCCTCCCCCTTGCTGTGGATAGGTGGCACCTCTGAGAAGGACATGGAGTGTGTTATCTGCTTCAGGCTCCCCCTTACTTCTTAAAATCCTCCTGGATTTTGACTACAACCACCTCGCCTCTTGCCAGGTCATTTGTCTGCAAGTAGACAATGACATCCAGTTCCTCCCTCCTCACTATTGTCCTTGCAGTCCTCTGGATCTACTCCCCATCCCTGCATGCAGTGCTTCCTGGAATGCACTTGACCTCCATGTTCCCCTTGCTAGGTGTCCCTATCTTCACTCCCCTGACAGTTGAGTCCCCTGCCAGAAGTAGCTTCCTTTTCCTCTGTGGTCTTGTACTCCCCTTCCCTAGGGCTCCATCAAGGAGAATCCATCCCTCCTCCTTGGTCTCAGCTGTGGGTGTCCTTGTGGGGCTGTCCCTTTCCTCCAGTACAGCATAGGAATTACTTAGCTTGACCGGTTGGGGATGTGTCTGAGGCCCCCTCCCCAGCACTCTCCCTGAGCCCACCATCGTCAATCACTCCTCCTGCTGGGCATCCATTGAGGTTGTAGTTATGGACATGGTGGCCCCTGGGTGGGGGTGAACATTTTCTGAATCCTGGCCAAATCAGCTTGGAGACAGGCAACCTCCTCCCTCAACCCAGAGAGATGCCTGCAGATAGGGCAGCACTGCATGACCCAGAATGTTCTCCTGAATACTGAGACCCTGCATCCACTACACTGCACCACCCCAAGCATCTTCTATGTCCTTATTACCTCCGCCCCCTAGCACCAGTGAGACTCACCTGTACTATTAGTATTTCATTATTTATATCAGATCCTCACCTCCTGTTTTTTTAATGCTCCCTCTCACACTCTCTTTCTGTTTCTGTTTTGAATTAATCTCCCATTCTCAAGGCTCTGCCACACTGCAAGAGTGCTAAGTGACCCATATGTGTGTATTGGTTATATGGAACAGCTGTGAAGAACGTGTCCTGCTCAGCAGCAGGAAGTTAACATCTGGCATCCTGGCTGTCTGCCTATAAAGGTGGACTAGCACAGGGTGGAAGGGTTGGGTGAGGGTGGGTTGGGCCTAACCCCTCTCGCCTCAAGAAGAACAGAAAATAGTGAAAAAGAAAGAACAACTCTACTCAGTGATTATAACTTTGAGCAACAATCCAGCCCCAACACCATGATGCCCCACACAGCATTTACAGCACTTCCTACCCTGAAGATACCAACAAGCTGGTTGTACAGCTCACTCATTGTATAGCTCCCTCTCTACACCTGTTTGTGGATGAAAAGTAAATGCACACAGTAAAATGTACCACAACCATATTAGTTCACTTCCCTGCTGCTCACTTGGCTCCTCCGAGCTCTGGTGACCAACTCCCCCCTCAGCAGCACGGCTCCTCTGAGCTCTGGTACCCTGTTCCTCCTCAGCAGCTTGTCTCCCTGTCCTCTATTTATTCACTTATTTAAACTCTGCTTCACTTACTGAGCCCACAACAGACCAGTGGGGATATTTAACTCCCAGATCCTTTATTAAACCTTGGCACTCTTTCCGCCTCCCCCGATTCGGCCTGAGTCTCCCTGACATCACGAGATCGTCACTCCCAGGCCATTCAGTACAAACTCAAACTACAAATCAAAAGCAACCCCCCTTGCCGCAAGAAGAAAAGAAAATAGTGAAAAGGAAAAAAAAATCTACTCAGCTATTATCACTCTGAACAAGAATCCAGCCCCAACACCATGATGCCCCACACAGCATTTACAGCACTTCCTACCCCAAAGACTCCAACAAACTGGTTGTACAGTTCACTCATTGTACAGCTCCCGCTCTACACCTGTTTGTGGAGGAAAAGTAAATGTGCACAGTAAAATGTATAAACAAGTGTATTAGTTCACTTCCCTGCTGCTTACTCAGGTCCTCTGAGCTCCAGTGCCCAGTTCCTCCTCAGCAGCATGGCTCCTCCGAGCTCCAGTGCCCCGTTTCTCCTCAACAGCTTGTCTACCATTCCTCCCAGCAGAACTCTGTTTCACGTCATGGTACTTAATACTTAATAAACACTTAATAACTACTGTGTTTTAAATCTGGCATGTTATAATTTTAGTTTGGCATTTTTATTTTTATTTTTTTTGTTTGAGCTGTAATCACATCAGGCTGGACAGTGACATAGTAAAAGCAGACGGGTAGGGTACAGTGCACAGGGAGAGTGAGCTGTATTTACTAGGAAGCGGCAGTGAAGATAAAAGAACATGATTGTCCCAAGTAGTTATGTTTTTTAGTAGAGAGGGTTGGCATGTTCACATGTGATAGGTTAGTATTTTCAGGAAGGAGTTTCTTCTGGAAGTAAAAATTGAAATCTTTTGTAAGTGAGTGAGACAAGCAAGATTTGAGTGGGGGAGAGGTGGGTGAGTGAGTCAGGGTGGGTAAGGGGTGGATGAGCAGCCTGTCAGTTCACCAGTAGTACAGATACACAATTATAAAACACATAACACATAATTAAAAAACTGAAAATGGTGCATGCATAATATATGGATCAGTTTATTGTACTTTTAAAAATGTTAAGGACTTGGCACAAGGATTTCTAAGAGGCACTGTGTCCTGGTTGCCAGCAATTATTTTCACACATGCATTTGAATTGCATAATGCATGGATACTGACATATCAGATTTCAGGATTATTCTTACCTATTTTATAGTTCTTACCTATTTTATAATAGTGAGATTACCCATTTGCCCACAGTCTATCATAAATTTCATATTCAAAATGTTTTTAGTTAATTAAGAAAGTGGGAATTTTTAAATGCTCCATTCAACATAAAGTCATGTGAAATGAGCCAACTTCTCATTTTTATGTTTGCACTCATGCACAAGAAACATTTTGTGACAGTTTAGGAGAGAAGTGGGGTTTAGGAGATGCAGCACTGGGGGGGCCAGTGCCCCCAGTGCCTTTTGAGGCTTAGCCTGCTTTCCTCAACGGAGTGGCTTGGTGCTGCTGACACTAGTTCAGCCAGTGTGCCACCAACTTGAAATGAATCTGCCACTGCAATGAGGGAGCGATCTGTCATTGCAGGGCAGTGCCTTGCCTGATGTAACATTTCTTATAACATGGCGGCCAGTGACGGCTCTCGCCACCCACCTCAGAGTCCACATGAAAGCCGACTTGGGGGTTCCCAGTCCCCCTGTCAGCATTCCCCCATCCCCAGTTCATTTACCAGCAGAGTAGCCCAATCCCGTCAGCATGATCGCCCCATTTGTTATGTGCTGAGGAGTGCCCAATCCTCCTTAGCTCATGCACTCCAGCCCCCACCACTGTATGGCAGATGGGGTGCCAAATCCCTATCGGCTCAGTACCCACCTCCCCAACAAACATCCGACCAAGTGGCTCCCAACATGCCAAAAGTGTCCCGCTATGTCTTTTTTATTTTAAATCCTGCAAAAAAAGAAAATGGTCCCTCATTGAGCCCCATGCCCCCTTCCCCAACCTGCACCCAGCCTCTGCATATCTACCTCCCCACCTGCCACCCCATACTTACCTCTAGAGCCCAGCACAATGATCTTCAGTGAACCGGGAACACGTCTGCACTCTTCAAAGCTGACCGCGAACAAAAGAAATGCCAGTAAGCTGTATAATGGCATAAATGTTTTTTTTTTCAACTTTGGTGCATATCTTGCCCATTTTTTCAAATTTTGGCATCAAATTTTCAAAATGGGGTTCTTGGGACCCCTCCTCATGAATTCAGTCACTGTCATCTCATTATTTGGTCCCAAAAGGTGATTTTGCGGTCACTGCATAGAATCACCTTTCCAGACTGATTAACGAAATGACAGTGTCACTGTTTATGAGGTGGGTTCTCAAAATTCCTATGTTGCAAATTTGGTGAAAATATTCCAAAACATGACTGCGTTATGAGCTTGTGTTGCACAGTTTTTATGCATGCTTGTAACTTTGCAAATTTCTAATATTTTTACTCCAGGTTTTCAACATTGGCATTTTTCTACACCTCCTTATGAACCGTACAGCTGTCATTTTTCACATCCTAGCCAAAATGTGTTTTCACACTCCCAGCACAAATGGCACAATCGCTTATGGGAAATCAGTGTTCAGGCCAGATTAGGAAAGTCACAGTGACACTGTTCATGAGCAGAGGTCCTAAAATGCCTATGTTGAAAATTTGATGACAAATGTCCATTTAAATGACTGTGTTACAAACGTGTGTTGTGCAGTTTCAACGCACCCTCATAACTTTACAAATTTGTAATATTAGTAAAATGTTTACTCCATATTTTCAATATTGGCATTTTGTCATACATCCTTATGAACAGTACAGCTGTCATTTTTCATATCCTGCCCGAAATATACATTTGCACATCTGGCACACAATGGAGCGGTCACTTTGGGAAATTAATGTTTTGGACAGATTAAGAAAATCATAGTGACAGTGTTCATGAGCAGAGGTCACAAAATGCCTATGTTGAAAGTCTGGTGAAATAATTCCACTAAATGAGTGCAGTACAAGCATGTGTTGCGCAGTTTCCACATACGCTCGGAACTTCAAGCATTTTTAATATTTTCACTACAGATTTTCAACATTGCCATCTCTTCATACCTCCCTATGAATGGTACAGCTGTCATTCTTCACATCCTGCCTGATCTGTGATTTAGCACATCTGGTGCTGTGGGAACTCGAAGTTCGGGACACACTGACAAAATCACACTGCCACTGTTCACGAGAAGGGGTCCCAAATGCTTTCATGAGGTGCGGGTCACAAAAAGGCCATGTTGAAAATTTGTAGTGCAAATACCAACACATGCCGGGTACATTAGGGTTTCTAACCATAACATCCCACCTTATATAGACGGATAGGCATCAGAGGTGTGACTCTGGATTACTGGCTGTAATGCTCATGCCATCCCACCCCTACCCTGAAGCCAGTGACGGCATCAAGGTGTGCCTTGCACTCTTCAGCCTCAGACTTCACCCCATTCTTCTGTACTGCACCCATTTCAGCGTATGTCCTTATGAAATGGGGTGACCATGAAGCCAAACACCCCAAGGCACACCTCAACACTTAGTGTCTACAGGATAGGGTGAAGTGAAATGCCTTGAGCATTATGGGCAACAACCCATAGGCACACCCTGATGCCTGTCCATCTCTGCAGGGTGGAGGTGGGATTGGCGTGAGTTCAATACTTAGCTGCCACTCCTATTCTGCATTTGTCTAACTCCTGCACATCCAATGCTAATATAAGCAAGCAAACATTTGCATTGACAAATGCTTGTTTTTATTACTGTTAACCCTAGATTGTTTTGCGAGGGCACAGTTTAGGCTCAACCCTTCCCACCCTCACCCCACCCACCCTGGAAATAGTTCCTTTATACCTGGGGTTCTGACATCATTTCCTCAAGAGTGCAAGGTGCATATCACTGTCATATCCTCTCTAGCACACTGCACTGACAATATAACATACACATTGTATAATATATATATTTCTATATAACAAACCAATCACACACACACACACACACACACACACACACACACACACACAAAAAAAAAAAGTAGATAAACATGTGGGGAGTAGTGCAATGTAATGGCTGTGGGCAGCAGCCTTCCGGGAGTCTTTCTGGAGGCTGAGATGCTGCCCTCTTTGCAGACAACTCTCTGCCCTGAGGGAGGAAGTTGCCCATCTTCAGGCCATGCTGGACAGTAGTAAGGGAACCTTCCCCCAGGCCACACTGGATGGTAGGAAGGGAACCTCCCCCATCCAGGGAGCACCAGAGCCACCACCACTACCTCAGAGGTTGCGAAGAAAACACAGCAGTTGGACCACAGTGGGCATAGGAAGGGTGAGAATGGTGGAACAGAGGCACACCCAGTCAGTTGTTCCACTCCACAATCCATACACCATTCTGGGGGAGCATAGCTCCCCTATGGATGCACCCACAGAGGAGACTAAGGAGGCTGAGGACAGCTGTCACAAGGGAGGCCCACAGGAAGGAGACAGAGGATACCACAAGGAAAGGAAGCAGCTCCTGGTGGGGGACTCAATTATTAGGGGGATAGAACTGGGGGGAGCAGGGAAAACTGAAGTAAGGTGCCTGCCTGTTGCCATGGCTTGGAGGGACAGGAAGCACATCCTCAGGATCACGGGAACAGCTGCACGGGAGTCTGAGCTGGACGTCATTGTCCACCTAGGGACAAATGACTTGGTTCATCATGAGATTAGAGCAGTGCAGAAGGACTTTGTAGAATTGGGGAGGGGCCTAAGACAAGTAGCACACACAGTATCCTTCTCAGAGGTGCTGCCTGTCAATGGCATGAGTGAGGCGAGGGTACTTTGCACCATGCAGTTTAATGAATGGTTGGAAAAATGGTGTGGAGCACAGGGTTTGGCTTCATTGGGGACTGGGGTTCCACCTGGAGGGACACCAGCCTATACTGGCAGGATGGTCTGCATCTGTCCAGGAAGGGAACAAGTCTTTTGAGCAATCGGTTTAAATGCTTCATTGGCAAGCTTTTAAACTAGTCAAGGGGGGAGGCACTGATAAGCAGCAGGAAAATCCCGCCTCCCCTACAAAACAGGGTACTAAATGAGAAAAAGACCAAGGTAGAAAGGTCAGTGGGGATGCTGCAACAGAAGGTAAAGCCATCAAAAATGGAGAGCAATGAGTACCAATGCTCGTAGTCTGAGTAACAAGCTCCTGAATTAGTGGCCTTGATGGAGGAGGAACATCTGGATATCGTGGCAGTCACAGAAACATGGTACACAAAACCATGACTGGATGTAAACATACCAGGATACACTATCTACAGGAGGGACAGGGAGGGTAAAAGAGGAGGAGGAGTAGCTCTTTACATAAGGGAAGGAATCAAAGCAACAGAACAAAAGGGTAAACAGGGAGGAGAAGAAGCACTGTGGGTAAATTTGGAGACCGGCAATGGCACCACAATACGCACAGGGGTTGTATACAGACCCCCACCAGGGGAGGAAATGGACAAGGAAATGATAGAAAGCATACTTAGAATGGCAGAAAAAGGGGAGATATTGCTGATGGGTGATCTGAATATGCCAAATGTTAACTGGAGTGCAGCTGCAGCAGCCACTTCTAAGAGTGGGGTTATTCTAGATGCCCTACAGGGGGCATGCCTTAGACAACTAGTATTGGAGCCCACTCGAGAGGGAGCAATCTTAGACCTGGTTCTCTCAAATGGAGATGAAGAGAGGATCACAGATGTAGAAGTGGGTAGCCATCTGGGAACTAGCGACCATCGAACAGTATGGTTCACAATAAACACAGCAATAGAGTCAAGCCATACAAAGACAAAGGTATTGGATTTTAGGAGGGCTGACTTTGTCAAAATGGGTGAGTGCCTAAGGAATGCACTAGCAAATGGGCAGGAAGGAGGGGTGGAAGAACAATGGGGAATAATAAAAACTGCCATCACAGAGGTATCAAGCCTTTGTGTAAAGCAAATAAACAAAACGAAACGAGGTAAGAAACCACTATGGTTCTCAAAGGAAGTGGCAGTGAAGGTTCAAGAGAAAAGAAAGCATTCAGGAAGTACAAGGAATCACAGAAGGAACAGGACAGAGAACTGTATCAGTTAAAGCAAAGGAAGCTGGGAAGGCAGTCAGAACAGCAAAGGCCCAAACCAAGGAAAGGTAGCCAACTAGTTAAGAAGGGGATAAAACCTTTATAGGTACATCAGGGAGCGAAGGAAGACCAAGGGAGGATAGTGAGGCTTAATAAAGGGAGGGAGGGTGGGCAGAGGGTGACTGTGAAAGGCAGAGATACTAAACAAATATTTTTGCTCAGTATTTACAAAGGAAGAGGGAGGTACCTAAAACAAACAGTAGAAACACTCTGGATACAGAAGTTGATACCAGCCCATTTACAGAAGAAAGTGTCTGAAAGAACTCTTAAAACTGAAGGTGGACAAAGCAATGGGGCCTGATGGGATTCATCCCAGAATTCTAAAAGAACTAAGGGTAGAACTAGTGACACCACTGACTACCCTCTTTAACAAATCATGGGAGGATGGGGTGGTACCTGAGGACTGGAGGAGGGCAGATGTGATTCCCCTTCACAAAAGTGGGAGCAAGGCAGAAGCAGGAAACTACAGACCTGTTAGTTTAACCTCAGTGGTATGGAAAATGATGGAATCACTTCTGAAGGAAAGAATTGTTAAATATCTAGAGGCCAGAGGGGCACAGGACCCAAGGCAGCATGGATTCACAGTGGGAAGGTCATGCCAGACAAATCTGATAAATTTCTTTGACTGGGTGACCAAAGTAGTTGATCAGGGAGGGCTATGGACATGGCCTACCTAGACCTTTAGCAAGGCATTTGACACAGTCCCACACAAAGATTAATATACAAGTTAGCCAGCCTGGGAGTGGGTCCCAAGATGACAGCCTGGGTAAAGAATTGGCTGGAGAATAGGACACAGAGAGTAATAGTAAATGGAGTCCACTCTGAAAAAAGGGGGTTAGTAGTGGGGTACCACAGGGTTCAGTATTAGGGTTACCACCTTTTAAGAAGCCCAAAGTGGAACATTTCTTACTGAAACTGGATTTTCGCAGGACAATATGTCATCTTGACCAATGCAAGAGACATGTTCTCTCTAAATAATCAGATTTAAGACTATGTATTGTAGTTTTTCAGTTGTTTCTTGTGTTTTTTATTATTTTAAGGTATTTTAGTTAAGGTATTGTAGTTTTGCAACATTTAGAGGAAAATCAGAAAATATTTTTTCTACTATAATGTCAGGACATTTAGTATTTTTCATGTTTTCTGCAGACACAGCTGCCCAAATCAGGACTGTCCCTGCTAAAATAGGGACAGGTGGTAACCCTATTAGTATTAGGACCAGTCCTCTTCAATGTCTTTATAAGTGACATTGCAGAGGGACTGGAAGGAAAAGTGTCTCTTTGTAGATGACACAAAGATCTGCAACAGAGTTGATGCACAAGGTGGAGTGGAAAGGATGAGAAGGGACTTGGCAAGGTTAGAGGAATGGTCAAATGTATGGCAGCTTAGATTCAATGCTAAGAAGTGCAAGGTAATGCACCTGGGAAACAAAACCCAGGGAAGAGTACACAATGGGGGTGAGATACTAACAACAACAAAATGGAAAGGGACCTGGGGTAGTCATATCAGATGACCTAAAGGTAAGGGGCAATGTGAGAGGGCAGCAAGGAGGGTTGGGAGGATTCTGGATGCATAGGAGAGGCATCACCAGTAGAAAACAGGAAGTTATTATCCTCTGTACAGACAGCTAGTGAGACCCATCTGGAGTACTGCATGCAGTTCTGGAGACCCAATCTCCAAAAGACATAGACAGGATGGAAGCTGTCCAGAGGAGGGCAACTAAAATGGTGCAGGGTCTGCACCGAAGACATATGAAGAGAGACTTAAGGAGCTTAATATGTATAGCCTCGAGGAAAGGAGGGAGAGGGGGGACATGATAGAAACTTTCAAGTACCTCAAGGGAATCAACAAAGTCCAAGAGGGTAGCATCTTTCAAAAAAAGAGGTGTGCAAGAACAAGGGGGCACAATTTGAAGATAGAAGGGGGCGGCTCAGAGGTAATTTAAGGAAGTATTTTTTCACAGAGAGGGTAGTGGATGTATGGAACGGCCTTCCAGAGGAGGTTGTGGAGTCACAAACAGTGGTGGAATTCAAGCATGCATGGGACAGTCATAAGGCAATTCTAGGGGGTGGGGGTAGGAAGAAGTAGGCTGCTGGTTAACTAGGATCTGCAGCTTATCCATCAGGTAGGGAAATGGGCAGACTGGGTGGGCCAAGCGGTCCTTATCTGCTGTCAAATTCTATGTTTCTATGTTTCTATGTTTCTATGTTATGGAATTCAAAAGTTGTAAAAGTAGTCAGTGTCTTGCAAACTGGTATTATAATAGACAAACCTCCTTAGCAAATATCTTTCAGAGATTTATCCTGAATTTTTGTGTCAAGGTTCATTTTATGTCTGACTTGATTTTTAGATAATTTTAATCACAGTTTCTGTAAAGTATAATTCTGTTTATATAAAGCCAATAGGTTAGTTAGAGTATATACATCTTATTTTATACTATCTGTACACTTTCTGTTGTTCTACAACTCATATCTCATATTTTCCTTGATGTATTAGAACAGAGTTTGTAAATGCTTGAATTTTGATCTTTCAAAGTATAGTGTGAATGGTGGAGCACGTATTACCAGTTTAAATAGTTGTAACTGTATTAATAATCCTAATGTTTGAATTTTATGTTTTTTTGGAACATTTTGGAACAGGTCTCTCTTTAGAGCTTTTTCAGTTTCCCACAAATAATTCACAGCATGCTTCAGCATAACTCAGGTACGCAAAATTCCCCAACATTTGAATTTCAGTTGACGGCAGATAAGGATCGCAAGGCCCATCCAGTCTGCCCATTTCTTTTTCTGCCTTATAAATGTGCCATCGGCCTTTGCTCTGTCAGTGGCCTATATATTCATAGTCATTTATATTGCTCCCTTATGCCTATCCCATGCCTGTTTGAAGCCCTGCACTGTATTCATAGCCACCACTTAAAACCCTTTCATTAAAACATAATCTTTCTCCTTTAGGCTTAATCTGTTCACGGTGATTATGCCTGCTTTAAAATCTTAATCCTCTGCTTAACACATCACAACAAGATGCCACCGACACAGTTCTGATGTCACAGCAGGGGATTATGACTTCAAAGCAGGAAAAGTAGCAGGGACAGATTAAGTCTAAGGGCCAACTACTGTATTCTATTTTCATTCAAGTATATTCCATAATAAAGAATGAAATTTCCAGAAATTCACATTTTTGGGAAATTTTATGCTATTTTTACTCCTGTCAATACCAGCAATGATGCTTTTTCAGAATCCTGAAAATTTAATTTAAAGACTAAAAGAAAGCCATGAAAAGATACAACATGTTCATGCAGTATCCTTGCAGTAGCAAACTGTATCACAAGAGGACAAGACAAAGTTTTGCCCCTCTCTGATGACAAAATGATGTACAAGTCACAAGGTAGCCATTTATTATGGTAAAGGCTGCTTTTATGATTGCTTGCGCTCAATCGCAAGAGACATGTTGCGGCAGCTTGCTGCAGAAGCAGGCTGTGGAGGTGCAGCACTGTTGTGGCCAATGCCACCACTGCATTTTGGGGCTTGTGTGTTGGGAAGCAATAAAGAAGAATGCTGCCCGTGACACTAGTTTTAAAGTGTGCCACCACCTTGAAGGAAAATAGCCGCACCAGTCTGAGAGCGCCTCGTCATAGCTGCAGCAGCCTGTCATTTCAGCCTGAACAGTGTGCATGGAGATAGGAGTGGACATCTGCCATATGCAGTTTGCCGACAGAAGCTGAGGCTGTGATGGCGGAGCGGCTCCTATTGATGCGGCACAGTGTTGCTCTTCTGGCAGTATGCTTTTATGTCCAGTTCAATAGCTGTGAACAATTTCTACTCAATGTATGCCCCGTCACCAGTGCCTTTGTGTGGGTGATCACAACAGAGACCAGTGCATGTGCAAAAAAAATTAAATTCCTGTTCCTCAGTCATGGAGTCTAACAGGGTAAGCTAGTTCATTTGCCAACAGGGGAGCCCACTCCCCACTGGCATAATGCCCCCCATTTGTTGTGTGCCAAGGGGTGCCCAATCCCCCTCAGCATCATACACCCCCCAACAGTCTTTCTTTGCCGATGGGGTCCAATCCCTGTCTGCTTCAGTCCTCCCCTTCCCAGTTCAATTTGCTGTTGGGGGAGCACACTCCCCATCAGCGTAATGTCCCCTCCCCCCCACTCTGTATGTGTTGAAAGGGGTGCCCAATCCCCCTCAGCTGCAGCCCCACCACAACACTCAGGTGGCACACTGGGAGCCCACTCCAGCATGCCAAATGTCCCTGTAAAAAAAAAATCACATCCCGCAATGTTTTTCATTTTTGTTTTCTTTTTGAAACGTGTAAAACAGAAAACGGTCCCTCGTTGAGTCTGGTGGCCCCTCACCCAACTCGCACCCACCCTCTGCACACCCCACCTCCCCACACACACCCTCACCCCATCCTTACCTCCACAGCCCAGAGCGACAATCTTCGGTGGACTGGGAACATGTATGCACTCTTCAAAGCTGACCGCGAACTGAAGAAATACTGGTAAGCTGTATAATGGCATAAATAGTTTTTTTTCAACTTTGGTGCATATCTCAGGCATTTTGGGGACTTTTGGCACCAAATTATCAACATGGGGTTATTGGGACCCCTCCTCACAATTTCAGTAACTGTCATGGCGTTATACTGTCCCAAAAGGTGATTTCATGGTCACTGCGTGGAATCACCTTTTGGAACAATTAACGAAATGACAGTGCCACTGTTCATGAGGTGGGCTCTCAAAAAGCCTATGTTGCAAATTTGGTGAAAAATTAAAAAAAATGACTGTTTTACGAGTGTATGTTGCGCAGTTTCCACGCATGCTCGTAACTTCGCAAAATTTGTAATATTTTCACTCCAGATTTTCAACATAGGCATTTTTCCACACTTACTTATGAACAGTATAGCTGTCATTTTACACATCCTGGTCAAAATGTGTTTTCACACTTCTGGCGCAGAATGGTATGGTCACTGTGGGAAATCAGTTTTTGGGACAGATTGAGAAAATGTCAGTAACACTGTTCATGAACGGAGGTCCCAAAATGCCTAAATTGTATATTTGGTGAAGAAAGTCCATAAAATGGCAGTGTTACAAGTGTGCATTGCGCAGTTTCCACATGCCCGTGTAACTTCACAAATTTGTAATGTTTTCACGCCAGATTTTCCACACTGGCATTTTTTCACACCTCCTTATGAACAGCACAACTGTCATTTTTCACATCCTGGCTGAAATGTGTTTTCACACTTCCGGCACAGAATAGCACAGTCATTGAGGGAAATCAGTGTTTGGGACAGGTTAAGATCAAGTGAGTGAGAGAGCGGGAGTGAGCAAGCTCAACTGAGCTCTGTCAGGACTGCTGTGGATTTCCTTGTGGGCAGAAAAATGTGCCAATGCAGGCAGGAGCCCAGTACAAAAGGGCAGCCTACAGTGCCAGGAGAAACAGAACAAGCGAGTGAGGGAGGGGGAGTGAGCGAGCACAACCGAGCCTGTTGGGAGTGCTGTGAATTTCTTTGTGGGCAGAAAAAGTATCAATGCAGGCAGGGGTCCAGCACAAAAGGGCAGCCTGCAGCGCCGGGAGAAATAGGACGAGTGAGTGAGAGAGGGGAGTGAGCGAGCTCAACGGAGCTCTGTCAGGACTGCTGCAGATTTCTTTGTGGGCAGAAAAAAGCACCAATGCAGGCAGGAGCCCAGTACAAAAGGCTAGCCTGCAGTGCCAGGAGAAACAGAATGAGCAAGTGAGAGAGGGGGAGTGAGCGAGCTCAACGGAGCTCTGTCAGGACTGCTGCAGATTTCTTAGTGAGCAGAAAAAGGTGCCAACACAGGCAGGGGCCCAGTACAAAAGGGCAGCATGCAGCACCAGGAGAAACAGAATGAGCGAGTGAGAGAGGGGGAGTGAGCAAGCTCAACAGAGCTGTATTGGGATTGCTGCGGATTTCTTTGTGGGCAGAAAAATATACCAATGCAGGCAGAGCAGAGTACAAAAGGGCAGCCTGCAGCACCAGGAGAAACAGAGTAAGTGAGAGAGAGAGAGAGAGAGAGAGAGAGAGCGAGCTCAGCAGAGCACTGTTGGGACTGCTGCAGATTTCCTTGTGGGCAGAAAAAGGCACCATCGCAGGCAGGAGCCCAGTACAAAAGGACAGCCTGCAGCGCCGGGAGAAATAGGACGAGTGAGTGAGAGAGGGGGAGTAAGCGAGCTCAATGTTGACCTGTCAGAACAACTGTGAACTCCTTTGTGGGCAGAAAAAGGTGCCAATGCAGGCAGGAGCCCAGTACAAAACGGTAGCCTGCAGCGCTGGAAGAAACAGAACGAGTGAGTGAGAGAGGAGGAGTGAGCGAGCTCAACGGAGCTCTGTCAGAACTGCTGCGGATTTCATTGTGGGCAGAAAACGGCACCAATGCAGGCAGGAGCCCAGTACAAAAGGGCAGCCTGCAGCACCAGGAGACACAGAATGAGCGAGTGAGAGAGGGGGAGTGAGCGAGCTCAATGGAGCTCTGCTGGGACTTTAGAGTTGCCCATCCTCCCACCCAGGGTCCTCTGTGGTCCTATATTACAGCAGAATCTCTGGGATGGAGACAAAGCAATGATTGGATACTTTTAGGATTGCTGTAATAATACAGATTTAGTTGTTCTGTTTATTTCTCTAACTGAGCTAAGTACTGAGCTATACTGTTATGATTGCTGTAATACTACATATTTATTTGTTCTGTTTATTTCTCTAACTGAGCTAAGTAACTTGGAGTGCAATAGGATTTCTAATTGGGCTAAGTAAAACTATCTGAGAGCTGAGAACAAAAGTATGGCAGCTGAGGGATGAAAAAGGACAAGGAGGCTTTAGGATTGCTACAGTAATACAGCATTTAACGGATGAGATTTGAGACTGAATTAACCCAGTCAGCAGGGGGACAGTGGGGGACTAGTGTGGGAGACAGGAATTTGAGTAAATAGGTGCCTAACAGTTGTAGTAGGGTACAGAACCTGAGAGTAAGGGCCCATAACATAAGATGGGGGCCAAAATGGGGCAGGTACCACATGTCAGTAGGGCGGGCATCTTTGGAAGGGTGGTGGGGTGTACAGGGTGTGGGTCTGCCATGATCCTGGACTGGGCTTGGAGGATATGGGGGTGTATGGTCTGTAGATGACTGGCTAGTTTGAGAAAGGAACTGTGGAGGTTAGGGAGGAGTCTAAGTGGCAAGGCTAGTGAGTATGGTAGGCATCCTGTCTGGGGGGGAATAGGGGATGGCAAGGGGGGACGGAGGAAGAACAACTAGGGACTAAAACTGACACCAGTGTCAGAGGCACTAGCAGAAAAAAGAGACTAAGGGAGGGGTGCCCAAGTTGGGGGGCGCCTGATGGGGAAGGAAGAGACCACAGGAGTACCAGGGGTGAGAGCAGATGGCCGCGGGTAGGGAGAGACCAGGGGTGGGATCAGGGATGGCATGGAGGGGAACAAGTAGGAGGGGGAATCGATAAGGAGAAGAGATGTGGGAGGGCTATCGACTAGGAATAGATTTGAGCTTCTGCAATGGGAGATATGGGGGAGCAGGAACATACTGAAGGGGGGAGGACAAGTGGGGCATGAGAGGGATGGTAACAGGTAGGGAAAGAGATAGCGAGGATGAAAGAGTAGAAACATAGAAACATAGAAGTTGACGGCAGATAAGGACCGCAAGGCCCATCCAGTCTGCCCATTTCTTTTTCTACCTTATAAATGTGCCATCGGCCTTTGCTCTGTCAGTGACCTATCTATTCATAGTCATTTGTATTGCTCCTTTATGCCTATCCCATGCCTGTTTGAAGCCCTGCACTGTATTCATAGCCACCACTTGTGGTAAGCCATTCCATGCATCTACCACCCTTTCTGTGAAAAAGAATTTCCTCACATTCCCATTAATGCCTCCCTCTAATCTCATGCTGTTCCTCTTGTCCTGCTATTTTCTTATATTTAAACATGTTAGACTCTTTCACCTTGTTTATGCCCTTAAGGTGTTTAAATGTCTCGATCATATCACCTCTCCCTCCTTTGCTCAAGGGCATACATATTGACTCCGCTAATCTGTCCTCATATGTCTTCTGATGCAGGTCCCTGCACCATTTGTGTTGCCCTTCTGGACTGCCTCAATTTGTTAATGTCCTTGTGAAGGTGTGGCCTCCAATACTGCACGCAGTACTCCAGATGGGGCTCAACCAGTGTCTTGTAAAGAGGATTATTACCTCCCTACTACGACTTGTGATACCCCTACATACACCTAACACCCCTAGCCTTGCTTTAGAGGTCTGCTTGGATGATTTTAGGTCATCAGTGAGTGATGATGCCCAAGTCTCTTCTTTCCTTTGTGACTGTTAGCAACCGGCCCTCCCAGCCTATAAGTGTCAGGGTTTCTTCCCTATGTACATTTTGCACCTTTGCATTAAATCCCAGTTGCCACTCTTCTGACCATTCTGCTAGTTTATCCAGATCCCTTCTCATTCTGCCCACCCCATCTGGCTCATCTACTCTGTTGCAGATCTTGGTGTCATCTGCAAACAGACAAGCCTTACCCACTTACCCAAGGGGCTAGTATGGAAGGAGGGGGTGATGACTGAAGGAGAGAAGGTTATGGAAAAGAGGAAGGATGGGAGGGGAGCATCACTATTGGCATCGAAGGGAATGGGGGCTCTAAATCAACAACAGCGGGGATAGGAGAGGGGTTGGAAATCAGCAGGGGAGGAGGGGAGGTCGACATGGGAAGCCCAGTAGGAAGTAGTCAGGCTGGGAATGGGTTCAAGGGGGATGGGAGGAATAATGCAGAGAAGAGGGTGATGCGAAGTAGGGGGTACAGATAATGGAAGTCACAGAGAATGGAAGCTGGTGGGCAAGCAGGGAAGAACAACATTGGGGTGGTGGAAGGGGCATTAGAAGCAAAGGAAAGGAGGGGTACCTCATCCTGGAGGATTCTATACTGAAATGGGTGAGATGGGGCAGAGGGGGAAAGGCACAGCTGTATTTGGATTGAAGCTATCCCAGGTTGACTGCAGGAAGGGCAGGGCAGGCACTGCTCAAGTGTGCAGCGAGGGGAAGGAAGAAATCTCATTTAGTGTTGCATGTGGGTACAAATGACTTGGTGGGGGAGACTGTGGAAGTAGTGAGGGGAAGGTTTGAGTAGTTGGTTAGACAGGCAGTGTGAAGGGGTGGGGGAATCAGTGGCATTCTGGGAGGTACTCCCGGTACCATGTCCAAGCATGGAGAGGAACGGTAGGATTGAGGAGTTCAATGAGTGACTGAGGGATTGGTGCCACACCAAAAATTATGGGTTAGTGACTAACTGGGATAGGGTCTGGGGGACTAGTGAGTTGTACGTGGGGGACAGGGTACACTTAAGCAGGAAGGGGATGGGAGTATTAAAGGCAGGATTAGAGGAATATATCTCTAATAAGGTGGATTTAAACTAGTGAGGGGGGGCAAAAGACTAAGGTTGGTAGAAAGGTCCAGACAGGGGAGCCTAATGAGCTCACCCCCCTACATATAGGTAAAGGCGGAGGCATAGTAATCCTTGGAGGGGGCGGGCAGAGTGGTCTGAGTATAATACAGAAGGCACCACCACCTGGAGAGAATAAGGATTAGAAAGGGTGCAGAGTGTGATGTAGACAGCCAGCTCTGAGTGCTCGAGTGCTGTATTATTTTTTTATTACATATAAAATATGTGATGGGAAGGTCAGTTGGAGGAAAACTTCTGTCTTACTGGAACTGGCACATCAAAACCCCCCAGAGATAAGTTCAAAGGACAGTAGGTATTTTAAACTGCAGAGATCTGGGGTGCCATTACCTTGTCAATTTGCTTTCATCTCAGGAAATAATATTAGCTATTCATAATGCCCTCAGGGAGATCCTTTGACTTGCATAGTTGCCAGTAAGGACTTGTGGGGAGTGGTGTTGGAGAGAGGCCAGAATGGACATTGAAGAGGTTTGATGTCTGGGCCAGACAGGATCCAGACGAATTTGGAAGGTCAAATACACATTCCCCAGGAAGCCTTGGGAGGACATCACAGAACCTGTTTATGTGTATGTGTGGCAGAACAAAAACCAGTTCTGACCAGTTACCCTGAGGAGAGGAAACTGAGTATGTCACTTATCATTTTTTTAAATCTTGTTGGGACATCCTGTGTGGTAACATAACTTTTAATATACCAGGGTGGAGTTTAATGATCTCAGAGAGGAGGCCAGCTCAGAACTCTTTTATCCAACTGAGCAAGCCTTAGAGACACACAAGACAATAATTCTGACTGAGAGAAGAGAGACCCTCAAAGCACGTGAAAGAAGTAAGCATTAGATTAGACCAGTCTAAATGTATGTATTGTAGAAACTGTACTTTTTCCTGTTTGTTTTAAAGCTGTATATGTTGGGATATATATATATATATATATATATATATATATTTGCTCTGTAATTATTGTTCTGTTTTGATATTTTCAAAGTAAAGATATTTGTTTACAAATGAAACTGCTGGAGTGTCTTGACATTTCTATTTTTTTTTAAGTGGAGTTTTAAAGGTTATAAGTAACACTGTGTATGGGCTTATTGTATACCAAACTGGGAAAAGGATAGAGGTCTCTAAAGTCTTGCATAGAGTTCTAAGGGTTCATTTGAAAGACCTGGTTGGGTGCCTGTAGGCAAAGATATCTGGCCCCCCAAAGACAGAATTATCTGAGCCTGATAATTGGGTACGCTAACAAGAGGTTATCAGTTTGAATCCCTCCAGAGCTTGAGACTAAGGTGATTTGAACCTACAAAACAAACAAGAGGTCTACCTTGTTCTGTTTACTGTACACAAATCATATGCATAGAGGTTGGCACTTTGGGAGTAGAGGGCTGACTGGCTGAGTGAGTTTGTGACACAGACCACCAGGAAGAGGGACACAGGACAAGGAGACAAAGTGAGGAGAAGGTGGGGTATGGGTGGAAGGTGGTCTCTCTCAATGCAAGAAGCCTGGGGAACAAAACTGCAGAGCTTCCAGTGCTCCTTTCAGAGGGGAAGGTGGACATTGTTGCAGTGACAGAGACTTGGGCCACAGAATACTATGACTGGGGCTTGGCAACCTGGAATAAAGTATATACAGGACTGACCAGGGGGTTTGAAGGGGGTTACGCTATGTGAGGGACATGATTAAATGCATAAGGTACGAGGGAGAAGAGGAGAGAACAGAGGCGCTTTGGGTACAGCTCCTGGACTCCAAGGTCAGAAAGCTGAGGCTGGGAGTGGTGTAAAGGCCACCAGCCTAATCCGGGGAACAAGATAGGGAGTTGACAGAGCAGATAAGGAGGGTGTGTAGAAGGGGGATTGTGGTGATAGTGGGGCATTTTAACCTACCACGGGTTGACTAGAGCACCCCAGCCACTAACAGTACCAGGAGCAGGTGCTCCTTGATGCATTCCAGGACAGTCTTCTGACACAATTGGTAAGTGGGCCTACAAGGCTTGGTAGCACTCTGGACTTAGTACTGGCAAATGAGGAGGCAGTGAGGGAGGTAAGGGTGGAGGACCCACTAGCAGGTAGCAACCACCAAACAGTGTGGCTCATTGTCGCGCTGGGTAGAGAGACAGGAGGCACAGGCACTAAGGTGATGGACTTTATTAAGGTGGACTTTGGGGGGATGGGAGCAATACTGCAAGGGAGACTCCAGGATGTAAGGCCGGGGATGGATGCAGAACAAAAGTGGGGAGTCATAAAGACTGGGCTAACAGAGGCCACAGTAGCCTGCACCAAGACCAGGAGTAGGAAGAGCAGAGGCAAGAAACCATGCTGGCTGAACAAGGAAGTGCTGCAAGGAATGAGGGCAAAAACGGCAGCATACCAGAAGTACAGGAGAACAGGGAATGGAGAGGATAAGGAGGTTTTCGGAAGTTGATCAAGGGAGGTTGTCAGGAGGGTGAAAAAAGCTAAGACCTCCAGGCACTTAAGTTCCACACAGGGCATAAATGGAGGGGAAAAGAACTTTTTTAGGTATGTCAGGTAAAGAGGAAGTGCAAGAAACATATTGTGAGGATAAAGCGGGGAGCGGATTGGGTGGAAAAGGGGGAGGAGCAAGTGGAAATTTAAAGAGTACTTCTGCTCCATTTTCACTAAGCAGAGGGATAGTCCATTACCAGAATGGGCTGAGGGGGGGGAAAGGGGGTGACAGGCAAAGTGATCACAGGAAGTAGGGTGCTAGAGGGGCTGAGGGCGTAAGGGTGGACAAGGCACCAAGTCCCGATGGCACCCACCCCAGGGTGCTGAGGGAGATGGCAGAGTTGTTGGCTGAGCCGCTGGCAGATCTGTTCAACACCTCCCTAGAAATGGGGTGTGTGCCCCAGGACTGGAGGCTGGCCCATGTTGTACCCATACACAAGAGTGGGCCTAGGGAGAAGCCAGGAAATTATTGGCCGGTAAGTCTCACATTCTAAGTGGGTAAGCTTATGGAGGTGACACTGAAGGAGAGGCTGGTGGCATTCCTAGAGAGTAATGGCCTCAAAGATGGGCAGCAACATGGATTCGTCTCAGGGAGGTCTTGTCAAACCAATCTAATAGAGTATTGTGGCTGGGTGACAAGAGAGTTGGACAGGGGCCATGAGGTACATGTCCTGAACTTGGACTTCAGTAAGGCCTTTAATACAGTGCCTCATGGGAGATTGGGGGGAAGCTGACGGCAGTGGGGGTGGGAAATAAGCTGACTAAAGGGATGGAGAACTGGTTACAGGGAAGGGTGTAGAGGGTGGTGGTGGTAGGGGAGCTCTCGGCACCCCGAACAGTGACAAGTGAGGTGCCGCAGGGGTCAGTGCTGGGCCCGGTGCTATTTGGACTCTTTATCTCTGATATAGCACACGGAGTGGGGAGCAGGGTTAGTCTGTTTGCACATTATACCAAATTGGTGGTGGTGGTGGACAAAGAGGACAGATGGGAAAAACTGCAGGGGTACCTAACCAAACTAGAGACTTGGACGATGGAGTGGCAGCTACGATTCAATCAAAGAAGTGTCAGGTGATGCACTTCAGGGCTAAGAACCAGAAGAGGGACTATTAGTTGGGGATTAGATCACAGAAAAGGGGAAGGACCTAGGGGTTTTGGTAACTGGGAGCATGAACAACTCGGCCCAGCGCTGCAGAGCAGCAGTGAAGGCAAACAGGATGCTGGGGTGCATCGCAAAAGGGTTCTCATCCAGACACAGGGATGTGATCCTACCTCTCTACAGATCATTGGTCAGACTGCACCTAGAGTACTGTGTGCAATACTGGAGGCCATACCTGAGGAGAGATATAAAGTTACTGGAGGGGGTACAAAGGAGGGCAACAGAAATGTTAAAGGGTATGGAAGGAAAGGAATATGAAGTTAGGCTGAAGAAGCTTAACATGCACACACTGGGGGAGAGGAGGGATGGGGGGATATGATTGGAGCATTTAAATACCTAAGGGGGTAAATAAACCTAGAACTGAAAGGGTGTTTAAACTGAGAAGTGGAAGAGACACAAGGGGGCACGGACTAAGGTTGCAAGGGGGATGTTTCAAGAGGGAAATGAGGAGGCACTACTTCTCTGAGAGGGTGGTGTCTAGTTGGAATGCACTGTCAGAGGGGGTAGTAACATGAAGGACAGTCAATAGCTTTAAGAAGGAGTGGGATAAAGCAAGAGGAAGAGTGGTGGGGCAGTGTCTGGGACAAGCAGGGGAGGAACTGAGGGGGGGAGGAGGCTGGGGCAGCTGCAATCCAGGGTGCTAGCTGCACACTCAGGCAGACTTACATAGACCGATTGGTGTGTTCTGCTGGCAGATTTGTATGTTCATATGTATGTTTGTACGTAAAATCACAGTGACTGTTCATGAGCAGAGGTCCTAAAATGCCTCTGTTGAAAATTTGGTGACAAATGTCCATAAAATGACTGTATTACAAGCGTGCATTGTGCAGTTTCCATGCACCCTCATAACCTCGCAAATGTGTAGTATTTTCACTCCAGATTTTTAACATTGGAGTGTTTTCAGACCTCCTTATGAACAGTACAGCTGTCATTTTTCACATCCTGCCCGAAATATGCATTCACAGATCTGGTGCAGAATACCTTGGTTGCTGTGGGAAATCAATGTTTGGGACAGATTAAGAAAATTATAGTGGCAGTGTTCATGAGCAGAGGTCACAGAATGCCTATGTTGAAAATTTGGTGAAATAATTCCACTAAATGACTGTGTTACGCGCATGCGTTATGCAGTTTCCACGTACGCTCGGAAGTTTGAGCATTTTTAATACTTTCATTACAGATTTTCAACATTTCCATCTCTTCATGCCTCCCTATGAATGGTACAGCTGTCATTCTTAACATCCTGCCTGATCTGTGTTTTTGTACATCTGGCACACAATGGCACGGTCACTGTGGAAACTCAAATTTCAGGACACATTGACAAAATCAGTGCCACTGTTTATGAGAAGAGGCCCCAAATGCTTTCTTGAGGTGGGGGCCACAAAATGGCCATGTTGAAAATTTGTACTGCAGATACCAACAAATGCCCGGGGCATTACGGTTTCTAACCATAACGTCCCATTCTGTACAGACTGATAGCCATCAGGGATGTGCCTTTGGATTGCTGACTTTAATGCTCATGCCATTCCAACCCCCCACCCTGCAGCCACTGACAGGCATCGAAGCTGTGCCTTGGACTGTTTGGCCCCAGAGTTCACCACATTCTATATTGCACCCATTTCAGTGTATGTCCTTATGGAGTGGGGTGACTGTAAAGCTGAACACCCCAAGGCACACCTCAACACTTGTCAGTGTCTGTAGGATTGGGTGAGGTGAAATGGCATGAACGTTATGGGCAACAACCCAAATGCATGCCCCAATGCCTGTCTGTCTCTGCAGGGTGGAGGTGGGGTTGGCGTGAAAGTCAATACTTCACTGCCATTCCTACTCTACATCAGTCTGCCTCTTGCATTTCCAGTGCTAATACCAGCAAGCAAACATCTGGCATTGACAAATGATTGTTCTAATAGAAATGTATGGCAAGTACAGGGCCTGAAAAAGAAAGCAATCTAGTCAGGAAATGGAAAGTGAGGTTGCTTTTCATTTGTGTGTGACTATGCAAGAAGCGTGGCAGCTGTATCATCTCAGTCCCATTTACCCCCAAGTGCTTTGAGGTATGATTTTTCTTTGTGGGTTGGGCAACATAGGGATTGAGCTCACCCTTTACTTTGCAAACAAACAAAGAGCCAGGAACATCTCTGATGTTTGGAGGCAGAGATGTGCAGTCTGGCATGCTCCAGCAGGATGTGGGGACTGTGAAGCTCAGAGGTGGGAATTACAGGGAGAACATAGAAGGAATTTCTGCTCTTATTGGATGATAAACCTTTAAGGCAGTCCACCAGTGGTGGCACTGAATTTTAAAGATCATCCAAGCCTTCAAGATAAGCCTAGATAAGCCTAGACTTTCTGAGTAGCACGGCAATACAAGGTACCCTGGGTAGTAGAATGGGTATGGTTTCCCTATAAAGCAATACATGTTTGCAGTGTCCTGTGTAAACAATAAGACACAACAGGATATTGGTTGTCTGGGCATGCCCAGATACATAGTGGGGCTTGCGTTGTGTGTCTTTAGTACCTGGAAGTGTATGAACATTAGACAATAACCTGGAGTGTCACAGCGCACTTACAGTATTGATAAACTGAGGAACAATTTCTAAAACAAACAAAGTGCCAACTTTTTGGTTTTTGAAAACAGGTATTTTCTTTTGTTAAAAGTATAGAAAAAATAGTCCCACCCCACCTATCAATCAGTTAGATTTTCACACACTCAGTAGATGGACTATTGGTTTATTATGTAATACAGTAATTCCTTTTGCAGAATGTTCACTCCCTTACACACAACAGATGGCCTTATATGGAGCCAAGATCCCACTTTTACCTGCGGCAGGGTATTTATGTATTTAAAATTGGTAATGATGGGAACCACACTGAGCTGAGGGCCATTTCCAGTTGTGACTCAGGGGAAGGGGAGAGAGAAGCACAATTACAAACAAAATACAGGCAACCAGGTGATCTACTTACAATAAAGGTGATAAAATGAGCATAAGTTGAGTGCAGTACAGTCAAAATGAGTAAACACTGCATATGGAAGATAGATGAATCAGCATACAAATCATCTGTGCAAACTGGGCAAACTCAAAGTGCATAGTGCCAAAGTGAAGGGAGGCTGAACTGATTTAGAAAGTAGGAGTTAAAACAGGTTGATAAACTTCAACAAGGCTGCCGGAACTATGAGGTTAAGGAGGAGGGGGCAGTAAGGGGCGGTGAAAAGCCAGGCAAGGTTAAAGGAGGTTTCAGGAAGGGGGTTGGCAGGAGCAGGGTGGAGGGTGGAGGAGTTTTAGCTGGTGTCTAATGGATGGAAGGGAGGGGGAAGAGAGGGATGGATGGAGGAGGGTAGCTGGTTCCAGAAGGAGGGGAGGCAGTATGAGAAAGCAGATTTCCCAGCTGAGGATTGTGGGTGGGAGAGAGAGAGAATGCACATGGGTCTCCTGAGTGTAGGAGTAGCGGTAGGAGGGGGATGGGGGAGAGGCGGTGGGATAGGTATGAGGGGGAGACCCAAACCACTATTTAGAGATGAGGGAAGTACAGTGGAACTGGCAATGTGAAGGGAAAGGGAGGATGGGTAGGGAGGGTAAGCAACAGAGATTGCCCTGGCAAACTAGTAAGGATAGAAGGGAATTTTTCAAGGTCACAAAGAAACATCTGGAATTAAAATAGTGAATAGGACTTCATTCTTTAACAAAAAAAAATATATATATGTGTCAGGATGGGGTAATAAAATAAAATAACATTCTATTAAGGTAGTTTTACTTTTTAGGGCCTTGTTGAAAGTTTTCAGTGAGTAAAGGTGGTAGCCATGTTTGTGATGGTAATCAAGGATGATAGAAGTGGATCATGCATTATGTGTGTTATTTGCCCAAATTCAAAATCCCACTGCCTGAACTTGTTACAACCTGTGCACTTCTGAGGGAATAAACACATGGACTGCAGAACTTATTACCCAATCAGAAAGCAAAACATTTCCAATCTAATTTATAAATATTTATTAATCCTTGCTTATGATGTGGGAGGGGCAGACCTGGTGGACCCAGAGTCAACTCTTACCTTAAATTGTTAAGTTACTTATTACTACATCTGTTTAGATCTCTGGCTTTCTCACTTTCCCTCGTGCATACATTTGAGCAATAGTTTTCTCTTGGTCGATATATTCCTACAGGAGCGGAGTGCATTTTTGTAAACTAACACCAGGCTTGAGTAATGGAATGTTTTATTTTGAAGATAATTCTGCACTGTCTTTTTATGTTCTGAAGAATGGATATGCAAGTAGACAAAAAAACAATACCCTTTTCTACAAAGGACAAGTTGTTTTTCTGAACTCTTTGGACAACACAGTGAGCCCACGTATTCTACAGGCTTTTGTAGTTTCTGTAACTTCTAGCTGCCCATCCTCCTCTTTTCAAACCGTATAAAGGTTGATTAATGTCACAGGCTCATTTATAATTTGCAGCCAAATTGCATGCGTGAAGACTGCCAGTATTGGACCTTTGACAAATGTAGGACAAATTGAACAGAATCAAAAGCAGCTCTCACACTGATAAGTTGGAGTAAACCCCACTCTTTTAAACAAGTGAAAATGCAGGAATGTTAACTGCTGGAATCTTATTTTCTGGAGCCCTGTGGAGCTATGTTTCCATGACACGCACTCTGTTTTGAGTAGGTGGTTCAGTGAACCACAGTCAGACAGTTGCAACATTCTGCAACTCCAAATTTGGTTCTTTAGTTGAAGCTGGAAAATCTCAATTTTAAATTTCAGAGCCAATAAAAGAACCAATGTGCGTTCAGTTTTTAGTAAAGGCAAATGATAAACATTTTAAAAAAGTGGGGGGAAAAAAGAACTAACCATAACCTAACATCTCTTCTTCCTTAATGGGTCTGATCTCAGGAAACTTTGAATAATATAGAGGATAATGTATGGTCCTCTATCGTTAACCGGTCAGTTAACAGTCGAAGAGGTTGCCAGGGTGACCATGTAAACCTCGGAGGCTGACTCCGAGAGAGGTTTACGTCGCCATGGCAACCTCAAAACGATTAAAATAACCGGTTGCGATAGAGGACATATTATTTATAGTGTAGGTCCCACTATCAAAAAAAAAAAGGGCTTACGTTTTAAAAGTCAACGCCAGCGGCCCTTCAGTCCTTCCCCGCCGGTTTCTTCAGTCGGCGTTTCCGTGTCGAAAAAAGCGCCGCACATGCAAGAGTATTCACTGCTGTTAGTTAATTCCATCGATGTGACGAGGGATCGATAGGTTAACAACATATCTACGCTCACATCGATAGTTAACAACCTTAGGAAATGATGATTTCCTAAGGTTAACAGCGTTCTAACATACATTATAGTTCATTCTGTTTTCATTGTAATGGATGCTTCATTCAAAGTTTCACAGTATACCATAGAGTAAGAGTAACATGTATACACATACAGGGCTTCAGTTAACTCCATTTTGGGGTGTTTGACTTCTAAAAATCAGGCAAAAACTTCAAAAATAAAGCAGGAGGAAGTCACTTAGCTCCAAATGTAAAAAATAAAACTGGATGACTTCCAAAACTGAAGGCATAGAAGTCAAGAAATGATGGATTTTTCCAAAATAAATTGATTTTACTACTAATGTTTATATTAACATCCATCAATTGATCCTTGCTAGAATACTGGCTTCCAAATTGTGGGATCTGGGGAGTATTTTGATTTCCACAAAAACTGAAATGACTTCCAGATTTTTGACACACACATATATATATAGATATATACACATGTGTGTGTGTATAGTGGGGGGAGAGGGAGAGGAGGAGGGGAGAGGAGAGAGGAGAGAGGAGAGGAGAGAGAGAGAGAGAGAGAGAGAGAGAGAGAGAGAGAGAGAGAGAGAGAGAGAGAGTGTTAAGGCAGCTTTGCATGTTAGGGTGAAAAGTTTGACCTATACTTTTTTGTTAACTTGCCCAGCTCCCACAGCTTTCAGAGGAGGCTTTGTATCTCATCCTACTCCATCCGCCAGGACAATCCCCAAAGCAACCCTGTCCCAGGTTTCATTCTGCTCGTGTGGCCAGGATATTTGTAGGTTTTTTTCCCCTTATTTTTTCCCATCCCCCTTGGAACGCCAGTGTGAGGACATGGGTCCAGACAGGTGACATGCTGATGCACGCCTCTTGCTAAGTGCCTGACAGCATCCCCCCTCCCCGACTCCGCCGAACGGAGCCGCCAAGCCCTCAGGAGCCCATGCTTCCACCGGCTCTCTCAGGATGTCAGGTGCTTGGGCACCCCTGGTATCCCTCCGCTGAGGGAGGAAAGCATGCATTGGGATGCTCAATCTTGCTTTGCTCCACTGACCCCTAACAACCCGGGTCCATTTCCTAACCTGGGTCTATGGCGTAGCACGAGGTATGGCGTCAAGTGCCAACCTATACTGTTAGCTGTATTTTTAAATTTATCTCATATCTCCTGACTTGTATAATAGCATCCCCCCCCATTTTGAGTTTACTTTTGCACTTTTTTTTTACATTTGAAATAATAAAAAGAGCACTCTGTTTAATACTGCTTGGTCCAGGTTTTTATCAGTATTCTCTACTGTTCTTAAACACCTGTTGATGAACTTCACAGAAAAAGTGGTGGATGTGTGGAACAACCTCCCCCCCCCCCCAGCAAAGGTGGTGGGGGCAAAAACTGTAACAGGATACCAGAATACATGGGATAAGCATAAGGGGACCTTAGTGGTTAGGGAAGGGAGGGCTAAGTCAAAAATCAAGTAGGGGCTGTGGTATTATAGTGGGTAGAGAAAAGGGGCAAACTGGATGGGCCAATCAGTCCTTATCTGCTGTCAAATTTTATGTTTCTGTCCCTCTTCTTGTGACTAAAATGAACTAATAGTACAATAGGTCTACAAAGACTGATGAGAATACTCATGAAAACCTGGTGTGAGACATATTAAAAGGAATGAGCCTTTCAAGATTTCAAATGCAAATAAAAGTGCAGAAGCAGTCTCATAGTGGAGGGAAGAAGGGTATCATGAAAGACAAGAGGTAAGGAGTGATCTAAAATGGAATAAAAAAAGTATAAGTTAAAATTATCACTGTAACATACACTGCTGCTTTAATATAAGAACTAATGATTTGTGATGTAACAACCTGTACATGAAAGCAAGTGTTTAGCTTTGGATTTTAACAAGTAATCAAAAGAACTGTTTGGTACATTTTTCAAGAGACAATCAACACAATGCTGTAAGGTTACTTACGGACAACTGTGTAACGTGCTAGGTATCCACTGTAAGCCACTGAACTATCCGTATAGAATTGGAGCAGCATGGACCCATAGGTACTCACTGGCCCAGGAATCTGGCTGCCACACAGAGTGGCAACAGGGGTTCCAGATGCGTCTGTTCCTGTGTAGATCTTCACACCATCAAAAGCACAAGTTGATTGGGCTGAACAAAAATTAGATAAGTTAACACTGTGCAACTTTTTACTAATACTCCTTTTTTACACTTTTATAACTGTGAGTGTCCAAACTGTTGCTGCAATTTACCTTAGGACTGAATAAGATTTTAGTTACATAAAATAACATCTTATAATGAAAATAAGGAACAGTGTGGGTAAGCACCTAAAATGCTGGAACTGTGAATGAGGAAATTTGGATTCAAATCCTAGTAATAATACAGGTTCACAAAACAAGCATGAAGTTCCTGACCTCCTTGTGTCCTGTTGGCTATAAAATAAGAGAGATGACAGGGGAGCTACTGTATACTGGGTAGATACCTTCAGAGCATAGTCTTTTGTCAGCTACTTTTTTTGGGCACATTTATCTTAAAAATCATTTTCCTGTCAGCATTTTAATTTACCCCTGACATTATAGAATGTATTTGATTATAGTGAACTAAATGTATTTGATTATAGTGAACTAAGGTGTCTTTAGTGAGGGTCTGTCTTTAACCAAGCTGGACACCAAACTGTTTCTATGCCTGTAAAGCCATTCTTCCAGCATAGATGAACAACAGTGTTAATTTTCATGACTTGCAGAATAAAATGGTAGATAGCCATTTTAATTTGCTAATACTTATATGAAGAAATGTGTTCTATAGAAATAAAGCTGAGATTCAGACTTAATTATGTGCTAACTTAGAAACAGCTGTTAATGATTATTTGGTTGGAGGGTATATGGCCTTCTTTTATTCACTGGCATGATCCTAAATGGGGTGGCGGTGTTTAAATGTTGTATTGCCCCCATAACTGGTCATAACCAATCAGTCTCATTATATAGTATGACATCTGGGAGGGGGTGTCATTAAAACACAGCACTCTGCTTCATGTGTGAAGTCATAAAGTTGCACAACGTGGGACTTGCAGAACTCTTCAGACTGCATGCTGCCATCCACCTCATTTATCTCTTGAACTGGCCAGATGAAGCTGAGAGGGTGAGTGTTTTCTGAGACTACAAACACTCCCTCCTCCAATGATCACTGCTCCACCCAGGCTCCAGGGACCACTGAATGGAAGAAGTCATGCCCCCTCCACCTTCCTCGAATAATCCAAAGGCTGCAATAATCTACGGGTAGAGACAGGAAAAGCCTGCTGAATCTTTGAACTTCCCAGTCCCCTCCAGCCAGTACACAGAGGGAAACAGGTCAGGGACAGATGATGTCAAGGTGGTGAGTCTTTTCTGCAACTACAGACACCCTTCCCCAGCAATCCCTATTTTACCAGAGCTTAAGGGACCACCAACTGGGAAAAAAAGGGGCTGACAATCTGCCCCCTCTTCCTGCCTTGACCAGTCTGGAGGCTGATATTGTCTAGGTGTGGAGCTAGGAAAAGGCTTGCCAAATTTATGAACTTCTCAAGTCCCCTCTAGCCAGTACATGGAGAGAATGAGCATCAAGTCAGATGGGGTTGAGAGGGCGAGCGTTTTTCGCAAATACAAATACTCCCTCCCCTACAACAAGTGCCACTCCAGCAGGGATCAAGGGACCACTGACCCCAGAGAACAAGAGGCTGAAGCCATGCCTCTTCCTCCTGTCTCCACTAGTCCAGAGGCTGCAATCATTCAGTGGTAGAGCTAGGAAAAGCCTGCCAAATTTTTTAAACTTCACCATCCCCCTCCAGCCAGTACAAGGAGAAAATCAGCACTGTGGTCAGATGGGGTCGAGAGTGGATGCTTTCTTTGACTACAAACACTCCCTTCCCCCTGACCATTGCTGCTTCTCTGAGGCTCAAGAGACCACTGACCAGGAAAACAAGGGGCTGCAGCTTTGTCCCCTTCTTCTGTCTTGACTAATCCAGAGGCTGCACTCATCTAGGGTGGAGCTAAGAAAAGGCCAATGAATTTTTGAACTTCTCCAGCCCCCTTCAGCTAGTACATGTAGTGTTGGGGCCAGATGGGGTCAAGACAGTGCATGCTTTCTGCAGTTACAAACACTCTTTCCCCCAATCATTGCCACACCACCAGGGCTCAAGGGACTGCTGACCAAGAGAACAAGTGTCAGAAGCTGTGCTCAGCTTGCCTCAGCCAAGCTGGAGAGTACAATTATCCAGGGTGGAGCTTTCTCCCTTCTTTTTCTACACTGTTTCAGTGGGATGCCATGCTGTGGGATGGAGTACTAAGGGCTTCAGATATAAGGGCATCTACTACGGGCATCAACAATGGAGGCAGCTGGTGGCTGACGGCACTGCCTAAAAGTTGTGTGTCCTATGCCCCATAGACTAAGAGAATCCATTAAGTAGTGAGCACTGAGCCTGTTCCATTTGTTGCTTGCTAGCTATACACTGCTTTCTAGGGTGTCAGTAAGCAAACTACACAGTGTACTAACTATTGTCTCTTTCCACACACTCGCTCAGTGTATGTTAACAATGCTACCCCCTTGTACCAGCAGCTGTAGTTCTACTATTGTTTGGGTAGCGCCTGATTGTATTAGTGCTGGGTCATCCTGTTTGGGTGCTGCCTAAATTGTGTGTTGGTGGTCCTCCCTATCTGGGTGCTGCCTAAATTGTGTGTTGGTGGTTCTTCCTATCCAGGTTGTTTCTGATTACTGTGTTCCTGAGTTGTTTTAGTGATCTCTCCCCTACGATATGCTAGTTCTCAACAGGTGTGGTGAGAAAGTACCATAACTACAATTATCTTACTGCTGGGTGTTGTAGCCATGCTCTGCTTATGTCAGGCTGCCAAGCTATGTCCCCCCCCTCCTACCACTGTGGTTCTGCCCCATCCCCTTGTCATGATTTTCTCTTCACCAACATTATGTGCAATCACACCTACACACTGCTCACAATCTGACTACTTTTCCATAAGCTCTTTCTGGCACTGGGCTGGTACCTTGAAATCAGATCCTGTGTCTTTCCCTTGTTCAAACAGTGTGTTCCTTATTTATTCCTGTTCTGGCTTGCATACCTACACCATTCACTAGCAGGTGATGTTGCTCCTAACCCAAGTCCTGCATTCATTTCTTTTGCAGCTCCCCCTGACTGGTTAGGTTGTAAAAGCCTTAAACTTGACCAGTTGAACACACATTGCCTGCTTGCTAATTTAACTGAATTAACAGCCTAGGTTAATTATTATCAACCTGACATCCTTGGCATAACTGAAACATGGCACAAACATGTGAATGATAATGCAGCCTGTTCACTTCCTAACTATAATGTCATCTGGCTGGACCAAGCTGGGGACACATTTTATTTATTTATCTGAAATTACTCCAAGTGGGATAACCCCATGAGATGCAGCATCTCGCTTTTATGGGGATTCCAGGGAGGATAGCACAGTCAACAGGTTAACATATCCCAACAAGAGTAGCTACATACAGGATAAAATATACACAGGAAAAACAAGCAAGCTCTAAAGGACAGTACCTCCAAACAGTAATCAGAACAAGCTAATAAAATAGGGTCACAGCAAACAAAGAGCATGAACATTGTTATACAACATAATCATGGTCAGTTAGATTGGGATTCTAGACCAGAACAAATACATGGAGTTCTAAGGTGACTGGAAAGCCTGGACCTGAACACTTTTGAGCTGGAAACATTCCTCAGCTGGAGAGGGAGTATGTTCGAGGCATTTGGTGCTGCATGACTTTCTTGAGAGACATTACTGCTACTGATTTGTCTCTCATTCTTACGTCCGATGATGCTCAGACTGCCCTTAATCTGTTCTTGAAACTCTTCCTAGTGCTCCAGGATAAGCACTGCAAACTTGTGACCCATCGGGTAAGAAACAGGCAAACCCGCTGGCTGAAATTTGACCTGCTAACTAAGTTCAAGCTAAGGGGTAAAGGCTGGTTCAGTTATGAGAACTCTGGGCTAACCTCTGATCTTAACACCTACAGGGCCCTGTGAAATGCCTGCAAAAAGGACATCAAAAAAGCCAAAAGCTCCTACTGCAAGGACCTACTAGCCAACTCCTATGGTGACCCCCAAAAATGTTGGTCCCATATTAAATCTTTCCTTGGTTCAAATCTAGCATCCACCCCTAATGACATGTCACTTGATGGGGTGCACTGTAATAATCCTAGAACCATTGCCAACTTCTTCAACAACAAATTCTCAGACTTAACTAACTACACCTCCTCTTTCCCTGTCCAACCAGTTGTATCCAACCTACAAAATGCAAATGGTCCTCATTTCTTCTTCAAATCAGTCACTAAGTGTGAAGTGCTTCGACTGCTAACAATATCCAGGAATGCACTGCAGCTGGCTCTGACAGTCTTGAACCCAAACTCCTCAAGATTGCAGCACCCTTCATTGCTGACCCCCTAGCCAGGATTTTCATGCTCTCCCTTTGCCAGAGCTATATCCCTGAAATATGGAAGACAGCTATGATTACCCCTGTTTTCAAAAAAGGAGACCGTAAAGATCTCTCAAACTATAGGCCCATTGCCATACTGTCTGTCCTAAATAAAATTCTCGAGAAGACTGTAACTACCCAGACAATTGATTTCCTTCAGAAACATGATCTACTTTCCCCTGCCCAGCGTGGCTTCCACGAAGGCCATAGCACCACTACTGCCCTTCTCAAATTCACGTCAGATACACTAGTGGCTATGGACTCCGGGCTACTCACTGGGGCAATTTTCATAGATATGACCAAGGCTTTTGACCTTGTTGATCACTCCATCTTTCTTACCACCCTTGGATCACTAGGCTTCTCCAATAACATTGTAAGGTGGTTTGGGAACTACCTATCTGATAGGACTCAATTTGTGAAATACAACTCTACTCTCTCGGACAAGACTATTATAAACGTTGGGGTTCCGAAAGGCTCCATCCTTGGGTCCCTACTTTTTTCTCTTTTCATAAATAACATCTCCACTGACCTCTGCAGGACAACTTCCTTGCTTTATGCAGATGATATTGTTCTGCATGCTAGCGCAAAAAGCATTGAGGACATAAACAATCTTCTCTCTCTTGACTTTCAGTTAATTCAGGGGTGGCTATCTACGCACAAACTTGTTTTAAATGAGTCCAAAACCCAAGTTATGCACTTTGGATCAAATACTAAACTCAAACATGCACATCCTAATTTTAAAGTCACCTCATTAAATGACTCACTAGTTGGGGTGGTAAACTCCTTTAAATATCTGGGCCTAATCCTTCATCCGTCTCTAAATTTTGACCTACACATCAATCAGACCTGCAAACTGCTCAACTCCAAACTTGGAATAGCCTACCGAACCAGCTATGTACTCACCCCCTCAGCAAGGCTTGCCATAGCCCGTGGCATACTCCTCCCATCACTTGCCTATGGTGCTGCAACTTATGCCTCGGCACGCAAATCTATTCTTCGGAAATGGGATATCACATATAACGGAATAGGTACGCATTCCCGACTCGCTAATTCCCGAAAATAAAAGTCCCGCAGTCGGATTCCCAACTGAGATTTTAATCGACAGTACTGTTTCCCGTTTGTTAAGTCACCGACACATTTTGTATTTTTATATTTTATAACAGTGGAGTGAAGCGAATAGCATATTTGCCAAACATGAACAAGCGAAGGCATGCCTACCAAACAGTTCCTACATGGACTCAATTCTATATATTTCAAAGACTCTGCTGAAGGCACGAATATTAAAATGCAGACAGTTTGGTGATGGGGGTCTTTGCACACAGCAGAGACAGCGAGGGCCGTGAGATTTGCAACGGCTTATGGCAGACTTTTATTTTACCAGAGAATGTAATTTTAAAAGCTTATTCCTGATAAATGTGGGTGGACTACTCATTGGTAAACTCAAATGCAAGCTCCAGTTCTGTAATGCTCCAAATCCTGAGCAATGTATTAAGTGTCAGCATCAGTAGCGCACTCATCATCAGCTGAGAAATCGCAAACAAGGTTTCATTGTTTAATTGCATAATTGATTACTGGTCACTCATCTATAGTCCTTGTCTGTTAGCCTCACCCCTCCTTGTGCAATCATGGCCGAAGTTTGCCGCATAGTCCCGTCCCAGCGTGGTAATGATAAGCTCTGTGTTGCCGGTTACCTGCTTGTTAAAGAAAGGAATCGTGAGGATAAATATTACTGGTGCTGCCAAAGTTGTAAGTCTTTGAAGTGTCTTGGTCGTGCAACCACCGTTCTTGTAGGTGGTCAGCATCAGCTTAGAAATCACCGAGAGCACAATCATGCTCCCAATGCAATGGATGCACCAATTGCTTGTGCTATTGCATCGATGAAGTGTAGAGCATTAGACACCCATGACACCCTAGCCCAACTTATTCAGGCAATAACAACAAGTTTGCCTGAGGAAGTGAGGCAAAGCATGCCCTGTCAGCAGTCGCTGCAGCAGGTAGTAAAAAGGAGCAAGACGACTCGACCTTCCAGCAGAGTCATGTACATTGGAGGAAATTAGAGTCCCTGATGAACTCCGGCTAGTGAGCGGGCAGCCGTGGCTAGCCCGAGTCAACATGTGGTGAAGACAAAATAATAATTTTGCTACCAAGAAAACATAAGTCACCTACACAAAGCACAGTACTGGCTAATGGGCGGTACCTTCAGAACTGTGCCCAGTATGTTTCTGCAGCTCTATTCAGTCCATGCCCCGGTTGGCACTGCAGGAAACAGCCGATTGTGCCACTAGTCCATGCATTAATGTCTACAAAATCACAGCAGTGTTACCAAAGGCTTTTCAGGACTTACAAGACCTGTCTGATGAAGAAAGTTTAGTGCTTGCCAGTTTTTAATCACAGACTTGAGCAAGCGGCAGTCAATGCTGCAAGTCAAATTTCAGACAGCATTAATAAAGGATGTTTGTTTCACCTTGGCCAGATAGTGTGGCGCAAAATTCAAAATTTAGGACTTGCCACACAGTATGGCGCTGATCCTGAATTTGCACTTAAATTACGGCATCTGGTGGCTCTTGCATTCTTACCCCCTGCTGACATTAAAATTGTTTTTACTGAGCTGAAAAAAATAATGCCAGACAACACTGCACAACTCACTGAATGGTTCGAGGAAAATTACATCCTGGGTCGTGTGTGAAGACAGATGCGAAATAACACTTCCATCAAGCCCACCTATTTTCCTCCCCAATTCTGGTCCGTTATGATCAATTACCTAGTCAAATACCACGACGCAAAACAAGGTAGAAGCATGGCACAGGCGACTAGGAGTTTTGTAGGTGCATCGCACGTAGGGATTTTACCGGTTTGTGTCCGAGCTAAGAAAAGAGCAAATGACAACAGAGTCAATTATTGAAAAGGTAAACAGAGGATTGCCAAAATCTCCTCTGAAGCGGAAATTGCCTTATGAGAGGAAAGGCTGAAGATTATGGTGAGCAAGAGGAACAGATGGCAAGCGTGGACTTCCTTCGGGAATTGCTTCACAACCTCTTCATTTGAAGGAAATAGTTTGATATTGTTTTTAATATTTTAATTGTTATTAATAAAGAGAACAATCGCCCCTCTAGACACCTCGACTTGGACTGGAAATAAAGTGATTTTAATTATGTGAACCAACGCACAATGCTGCTTCTTTGTGGTATGTTTTAAAATCATTAAAGCATGAACAGTTTGGTGATAGGGCTTTAATTTAATTTTAAAAGCTAATTCCACGAATATTTGGTGTCATGTCTTTCAGATTTCCTAAAAAAGCTAAGTTTGCTGTTTATTTCGAGTTCCTGTTGTTCAATGCAAGGCAAGGCACGAATGTTAAAATGAAGACAGTTTGGTGATAGGGGGTCTTTAATTTTAAAAAGCTAATTCCACGAATATTTGCTGATTTCCTCCGTTGTTCAATTTCGGGTTTAGAGTCGGGAAATGGTATGTCGAGAGTCTTACATTACGGGAAATGTGTGTTTCGGGAAATCGATGACGGTAAAATAATTTTCGGGATCATGTATGTCGGGAAGTAGTACGGATCCCCATATAACAATATCTGTCGCTATGCATCCTCCTCACACCATCTGAAAAACCACTGTCTCCTTCATTCAGACCTTGGCTGGCTTCCTCCTAATGAATTAAGGCTTCACACGTATGGCTCTATCATTGATAATATTGTCCGCCTACAAATACCTACAACCCTTGCAGAACTTTTCCAAAATCTGACACCTTGCTATGGACTGAGGTCTGTCGACCAAGCTCCCGTCTTCATCTCCAGACACAAAACCACAAAAGACGTTAGTGCTTTTACCTTATATGCCCCCAAATACTGGAACTCCCTTCCACTAGCTTTCGCCAAACATCATCTCATACAACGTTTAATAAAAGGGCTGCGCAACTATCTTGATTCTTCCCACAAGTGCTCCTGTTTCAAACCTCCATAGCTTCTTTTCGTTCCCAGTCTTCTCTTCCATGGCATTTATTATCTGATCCTCTATACGCTATGCACTTCTCCTTCCTATCTGACCCACCTCCCCCTTATTTTCACTCTCATCCCTCTTTTCTTGTTCTTAATTCTATCACTTACTAGTATCTTTCCCATTGGACTGCATTCTTTCCCTTATTAGCACTAAAATGTTCAATCTGTTTCAAGTTTTTCTTCCTTAAAGCTCATTGTAATGTAGTTTTATGGTGTGTACTGCTACTCTGTTATTTTTATTTATTTTTTACTCTCCACATTGATATTACATTTGCTAATTGATCTGTATAGTACTGTCAATTATGTTTGTACTTGTTTTGAAATGTTACCCTGTATTGTTGTACTATACCCTCCCGGGTCATGCCTGAAAATAGTCATTGCTATGGCTAATGCACCTACCCGGTAAACAAAAACTAAATAAAATAAATAAATAAATGCAAATGACTGTCTACCAAATTCACACTTCATCCTGGAAATTCAGAAAGTAAAATGCTGCTGTTGAATGGAGTGAGTAGGCACTGATTGACTGTGTGAAGAAGGCTAGGAGATACTCAGGAGCTTTTCCTGTGGCACAGTTGTGCAACAAAGAAAGCCAGAGGTAGACATGTCTGCTTCAGGGACTTGCCCATTTAAGCTGGTCATAAAGCACAGACTAGTCACATGAGAGAATGAACTTGCACATCTTATTGTACAAATGATCTAGGAGTAGCAGAGTGGTTTTATTTACACAGAGGTATATAATGTCTCCTTGGTCAATGGAAGGGATCAGGAAATGGGAGACTACCTGTTTCCTTATGTCAGCACTGAGACAGCATTTAGGCCTGTAGAGAAAGTTGAGTTTGGGCCCTACAGTTGATAAGATGTAATTAACATGCCTACTGTATGTAAGTGATACATCAAGCCACATTCCTGGATATTTGAATTATGTTTTTCTTTCTGGGATCCAAACACCACAGACTTAATTTTGGTTGCATTACAGATCAGGCAGTTGATGAACCAGATGGAGATTGCATCGAAATTAGACTGGAGTACTGAGTTTACCTCAGACATTGTCACTGCACTGTAGTAGAGCATGGTGTAATCTGCATAGATATCTAGATGACACCTCCCACTGTGTTTTGGGAGATCATTAACAAAAATGGAGAATAGCAGAGGGCCAAGGATTGAGCCTTGCAGACCTAAGACAGCAAGGTCTGAATGAATGCCTTGTATGGACACTAGCTGGGTATGGTTACTCAGGTAGTTTTCAAACCATTTGATGGCTGGTTGACTGAGATCTAGGGTGTTGAGCTTGAAAAGAAGTACTGCATGATCCACCAAGTCAAAGTATTAGAGAGGTCCACAAACATGGCTGCATTAAGGAGACCATTATCCACAGTTACATGGAGATCACTGGTGACCCTGAGCAATGTAAATATGGTAGAATGCCTCTTCTTGAAGCCAGAATGCATGGGAGACAGCAGAGATGTTGAGTCAGCTGTGAGTAAACACACTTTTCAAGAACCTTCAATAGGACAGGAAGAACTGAAATGGGTCTATATTGATTTAGATTTTGTTTAGCCCCTCCAATTCCACCGTGGTGCACAATCAGACATGGATCAAAACTGGACCAGGAATTTTAGAAAATTCACTGAATGCTAATGGGGTAGATTCCAAAGAATCTAAGCAACCCTACTCACAACATTCTCAATGGTTGTCCTTTCATGTACATGTTCTGCATAGGAAATTAACTGGAAGTGGGAAAAACAAGAGTCCTGGGATGTGCACTCCAGGGCTAGGCCTGTTGTTACAGCCAGTCGGGCTCTTCAGGGTCACTTTTGTGAGTTTTTGGCACAACAAAGTATCAGTGTCAGATCAGGATATTGGAGAAAATGCAGCCAGTAGATTTAGGGCTGTTGAAGGAAGATGTGATTTGAGCCTTAGGGATGAGGTGCTATAAGTAATAAAAGTTAATTAATGAGTTCAAGTGGTTCCCAGCGGATGCTAGTTGTTATTAATGGCATCATAATTGCTCATGGTAATTATAGCCCCCTTCCTCTCCTAGTCCCGATTTCAATTCCCTGGTGTCTTGCACTAACCCCTCTACCTTTCCTAGTCCTGTTGTACATTTTCTGGTTGTCTATTGGGAAACCCCTCTCTCCCTCCCTCTCCAGGCCCATTTATTCATTTAAGCAATAAGGCATGACAGGATGTGGTATATCATGGGATATCGTCACGCCTCGGGTGGTTGGGCACGAGGCTGCAGGCCGAGTGCTTCCAACCATCTGAGAAGTGATGATATCCCATGATATACCACACCCTGGAGTGCCTTATTGCTATTATGAACTGGAATACAAGTTTTAGCAGTAAAAAAAATAAAAACAAATGTTTAAATCCTTCTGAAAAGGTATTTTCTGAGGTGGTAGAGGAGTACTTTTTAATAAAATAGTCCCTGGAGAGTCTGGACTGCAGGTGGCACTGTTGTAAGTCGAGTTTATTGGAGGAGGGGTGTACTATGTGTCTCTCTTAGCACCAGGAAGTGAACTCTGTTCTTCTTGCCTTTGACTTGGTGCTGATGGGTCACAGGGTCAGTGAAGATGTGTGCATTTTTTTTTTAAACGTTATGTGTGGCAAGCAAGAAGCAGCGTTATAAATGGGAAAAACATCTCCCAGTCAGTCACCCGAAATCTGAAACTACTGCTTGGCTGGACGTTAATAGTGTTTGAAAAATAAGTTGGGGCCCAGTTTGGGATCCTTTACTTTATTTTTTTTTATTTTTAAATACTCGCTCAAGGCGCGTCTCGTGCCAGTTTGTGTTGTAGTTAGATATGCCGAGTGGTATGCGAGTGCTGGCTGTTGGCTAAGATTTGTGTGGGGAATGGAAGGGGAGGATGTGGGTAGCTCGACCGACGGTCTTTCTAGCAGGTTGTGTGCTGCTGCGTTTCGCTACGGGCACAGTTAAGTTTTTATTTTTTTTTAATAGCGGTGAACTGGAGGTCTGGCTGTCACTGTTCAAGATGAGGCACACTGCGTGGTAAGTGAGGAGGCTGGTGACCAGAGGTTTTCTGAAGCCGTGATGATGTAGCCCGATATCATCACGGCTTCGAAGACCTCTTGGCCAGTCAGCTTCCTCCATTTACGATTGCCAGTTCATAATGCCTATTATACAATGGCAAGAAAAGAATCCTGAGCTCTGACTGGTCAGTCTGGGACTGGACCTGTGATGTTATCCAAGAACAACAACATGGATCTAGTTCCAACACACTGAAGACCGCTTCAAATGTAAAAAGGACAAACCACCACAGAAAGCAGCTTCTGCTAAGTGTAAACATCATGCCCATCCTCCGCTCCTACGAAGCCAACTACCTTCACGGCATTCCTCTTCCTAGCAGTCCGACAGTGATTGATATGCTTAAGAAGCAGAGTTTGCAGCATACAAAATAAATTCAATTTTCATGGCTGTTTTCTTTCCCGAACCTAGCAGCTTTAATGAACCATGGAGACTGTAATCGCCGGTTGCATGGTTCACTGACACCGCCCGGTTCATGTGCAAAAAAGGTGCCATGAAAATGTAATTTATTTTTTCTCTTTCAACTGGCACACATTCTCCATCCATGTCCTGCTCAAAAAAGTAACCTAAACTAACCTAACCATTTACCACCCATGAATGGCACCCTTACCATAGCTCAGCAGCAATCATCATTAGTGGTCAGTGGCAGACATGATCATTACCTTTTTCTCCAGGTACAAACATTTATTCGTGGAACTGTACTAGGAGATACACTAATGAAAAATTACTTTCTGGGTCATGCAGCAAGTGTGACCAGGACCAGACAATTGTGGGATGGGGGAGGGAGGAGTGGGAGGTTGCATCGGGAGAGCTGTGTCAACAGACACAAACCATGTCACTCAGACAGAAAATGGCTCCACCTAGTACAGAACCAGTAAAATGACTCTTTTTTTAAAAAACAAAGTGCTTCCACTCTGAAAACGTACATAAAAAACTATTTTAAAGCTGTATTTGTAATTCTGTCTGTAAAGGAGCCTTTGTATAATAGCAATAATGCACTCCAGGGTGTGTGTCATGCTGGGATAATGTCACTTTTTGGGTGCTGGACACACTCGCCCTACAACCTTGTACCCAACCACCTGAGGCATGATGTTATCCCAGCATGACACACATCCTGTTGTGCATTGTTGCTTAAGTGTCTTGCAGTATCCGGTTTCTCCTGGCCTCTTTGTCCATTGTCAGGTGTGTAGCAGTAACTACCTTCTCTCTCCCAGCCCTGTTTTCAATTCCCTGCTGTCAAGCAATATCCCCTCCTTATTCTGATGCTGCTATCCTTTCCTTGGTGCCTTGAGATAACCCCTCCTCCCTCTCCAGGCCTGTTGTCCATTCTTTGGTGTCTAGTGGTAACCAGCTCCCTCCCCAACTCTGTTTTCAATTCCCTAGTGTCTAGTGGTAATCCTCTCCCTCTTCTAGCATAATTTGACATTTTTTGGTGTCTAGAAGTACTCCCGCTCCCTCACTTGGACCTGTCATCTGCTCCCTAGTGCTATGGTATGTACACTAACACTGCATAAATGTGATATTTCCTCTCTCTTCTCAGTCATGTCATTAAAGACTGGTCAGATCAAGAGTGCGATGTAAAAAAAAAAAAACAGTCTGGGATCCTATGACACTTAGGATTACTGAGTTTTAAAATACCCTCATCCTCCGTTAGATTTCTTCAATTAGGTAGGCAGAAAAAGTGTGTGAGTGTATTACTGCCTGCATGTACAGTATGAGTTTATGAGTGTGAATATGGACATTTGTATCTATGTGTGTATTAGTGTGTCTTGTGAATTCATCAAGGAGTGTATGTGTATACATCAATCATCTGGGTGTGTGAGCATTTTAGTGTCTGTGTGTACTAGTACCATGGTCTTTAATGTGGGTGTGTCAGCTTTGTGTTTGCATGTGTTTGAGTCTAGGGCTGTGTGTGTGCATGTGTGTGAATGCCCATCATAGTCTGTGTACACACATGCATAGAGGTGTATGGGGGAAGGCATCAGGTTGTGTGTGTGTGCATATCTGTGCATTGGGTGTGTGTGCAGAAATGTCAGGAATTGTATGGGCATGTGCATGTCAGGGTGTGAGTGTTGCATGGTCCCACACTGGGGTCTTGTATATGTGCATGTGTCTTGAAGCTATGTATGTGTATTCCCACCCGTCTGTGTCTGTGTTCATGTGCATCAAGGTCTGTGTCTAATGAGGTCTGTGCATATCTGGGCCCATTGGGGTCTGCATAAGCTTGATCTGTAAGGCTTAATAATATTTGTTGTATTTTTGTGATGTAAGTGTCGAGTTACTTAGAAAACTGAGAGATATGGAAATTATGTACCTACCGTAATTCTTGATCTTCTTGGACGAAGTCTCCACCACTCATTCACACTGATGAGATCTACGCTGGAGGTGCTAGGACCCAGCAGGAGCAAACTTTTTGCAAAAGGGCTGGCACCAGAGATGGAGCCGTGAGGAGCGGTGCTGTGAGCCTCGGCTCGTGCGGCAATGACTATCTCAGCGTCAACCCTCCAACCGCCTCAGTACCTTTTTTTCTGAGGAAGTGCACCGTAACTAACCTAGAAGGATAACCTAACAAAAAACGGACATAAGATAGTCCAAACGACCCATATAAGAAGGGTCAACAAAGAAGTCTTCACAGCCTAAAGATTGAGGGAGTGAAGACCAACAACAGAGGTGAGCTATGGGGATGGTGGGTGTGCATGTGAATGAGTGGTGGAGACTTCGTCCAAGAAGATCAAGAATTACGGCAAGTACCTAATTTCCATATCTTTCTGGACATAAAGTCTCCACCACTAACTCACACTGATGGGAGAGTACCAGGCTAATAATCCCCCCCGAGAGGGTGGCAGGAGAAACCAAGAGCTCACAAATTTAGGACAGAAGTCCATTAAGGATAGTCCTGCCAAATGAAAGATGTTGTTTGGCATGGACATCCAGGGCATAGTGCTTGACGAAAGTATGCACTAAGCTCCAGGTAGTCGCATTGCAAATGTCTGCAATGGGCATGTTGCGGATTTCCACCAGGGATGCCGCGACTGCTCTAGTAGAGTGAGTGTACACTCTGCCCTCCAGCTTAACTTGCACCATGAAATAACAGTGCCGAAGGCATGCCGCCAGCCATGCTGAAATGCATCTGATAGCGACAGGTTGACCCAGCCGGGTCTCGCTGAAAGAAACAAACAGTTGTTGAGCTTTGAGAATTTCTTTTGTTCTATCAAAATAGAAATGCAGAGCTCTTTTGACATTTAAAGAATGAAAGGTACACTCTCCTTCATTTTGGAAGTTCACAAAGTAAGTAGGTAGGACCAAAGGTTGGTTTAGATGGAATTCTGAAACAACCTTAGTGAGAAACTTAGGATGGGTCCTAAGAATTACTTTGTCCTTATGAAACACAGTATACAGAGGGTCTGTGACCAAGGCATGTATTTCAGAAGCCCTGCGGGTTGAGGTAATGGCCACCAGGAAGGCCGTTTTTCATGTGAGACATTTCAGCTCACAGGTAGCTAGAGGCTTGAAAGGCTTTCAACTGAGCATGTCTCGCACAAGATTAATGTCCCAGGCTGCGACTGGATGTCTGATAGGAGGTCTGGTATGCAGAATACCCTTAAGAAACCTCTTAACTACAGGTAACTGAGCCAGTGACAAGGAAAGTACTGGCTCATGATAAGCTGAAATGGCAGAAAGGTGAACTTTGACTGTAGAGTATTCTAGACCTGAATGTGAGAGGTCCAAAAGGTACTCTAGAGCTTTATTTGGTGGGCAGGAAAAAGGATTCAAAGACGATTTTGCACACCAGAGAGAAAAATGCTTCCATTTGGCTGTGTAAGTTTTTCTGGTGGCTGGCTTGTGTGCAGCCAAAAGAATATCTGAAACTCTCCAAGAGACATTGAACCTGTTCACTTCTACCTCTTCAGGAGCCAAGCGTGAAGGTGAACTGACCTTAGATTGGGATGGACCACAGGCCCCTGGGTCAGAAGGTTCGTCTGAAGGGGAAGCGTTTTCGGAGGGGTTTCCGACATATTGTTGAGTAACAGAAACCATATCTGTCAAGGCCAGAAGGGAGCAATGAGGATCATTTTGTCCCCCTGGGACTCGATTTTGAGAAGTACTCTCTGAATTGGTGGAAGAGGAGGAAAGGCATATAGAAGGTGTTTTTTCCACTGCAGCCTGAATGCATCCTGACAGAAAATGCCAGGTCCTGGATTTCTGGAGCAGAAGAGAGGCAGTTTTGTGTTGAGTGGGGATGCAAAAAGGTCCAGGTCTGGAGTGCCCCACTCTACGAATAGTAACTGAACTATGGTTGAGTTGAGAAACCACTCCTGAGGATCTGTTTCTGTTCTGCTGAGACGATCTGCCAGTTTGTTCTGCACTCCCAGCAGGTAGACCACCTGAATTAGAGCCTTGTGCTCCAAGCACCATTCCCACACTATCATAGCTTCCCTGCATAAAGGGTAAGAGTGTGCACTGCCCTGCTTGTTGATGTAATACATCACCACTTTGTTGTCCGTTTGAAGGAGAATGTTCTTGTGACAGAGAATGTCCTTCAAAGCCTGGACTGCATAGAGGATAGCTCTCATCTCTAGGACATTTATGTGAAGCTGGGACTCGTCCTGAGTCCACGTACCTTGGGTGTGGAGATTCTGACAGTGAGCTCCCCACCCCATCAGGGACGTGTCCGTGGTAATGGAAATCTGATGATCCAGGGGAGCAAAGGAATACCCTTCCAGAAGGTTGTCCTCTTGTGAACACCAGGTGAGTGATCTCTTCAGAGGTTCTGTCACCTTGATGAGAAAGGACTGAGGGTGAGTGGTTGGGGACCACTGAGTACTGAGCATCCATTGAGAGGTTCTCATGTGGAGGCGAGCTAGGGGTACAGTGAACACCAAGGATGCCATGAGACCCAGCATCTGTTGCATCGAGATAGCTTGAACTGAGCTGTTCTCTCTGATGTGTCAGGTCATCTGTAGGATAGCGCTCCTTCTGTCCTCTGGTAGAAAAGCTTTCACACAGGAGGTGTCCAGAAGAGTTCCTATAAAAAGAAGCTTCTGGGAGGGCTGCAACTGCAATTTCTTAAGATTTAGCAGGACACTCATGGACGTGAGAAAGTCTGAGGCCATGGCTGTGGTGCAGAGAGTTCCTTGCCTGGAAGGGCTTGCTAGAAGCCAGTTGTACAGATATGGGAACACTTCTATTCTGATCTTTCTGAGATGCACTGCGAGAATTGCACAACACTTTGTAAAAACTTGTGGCACCGAAGATAGCCCAAAGGGCAGGACTCTGAACTGATAATGCTGGCCCAGTGCTACAAACCATAGGTATCTGTGATGCTTTGGGTGTATAGGAATATGTTGGTAAGCATCCTGCATGTCCAGGGAAGCTAGTCAATCATATTGTTGAAGCAAGGGTACCAGGGTCCTGAGCGATATCATCTTGAACTTTTCCTTGAAAAGAAACTTGTTTAACTTTCTGAGGTCCAGAATGGGGCGCATGACACTGGTCTTTTTCAGGACCAGGAAGTAATGGGAGTAGAAACCTGTGTTTTGTTGATCCAGCAGAACTATTTCTACTGCCCTGTTGTTCAGAAGGCCTTGTATCTCTGAGGCAAGAAGGTCTGACTGTATTATTGACAGCCTGGGCTGTCGTTTGGGGGGATGATCCGGAGGGGCTTCTGAAAGGCTGAGGGAGTACCCTTCGCAGATTATCCGGAGGACCCATTTGTCTGATGTTATGGACTTCCACTGGTTGTAGAACTAAGTTAGACATCCTCCCACCGCTGAGGAAGAGTCCCCTTCGGGCAGTTGAGGTGGGACCTGAGCCAGAAACTCAGAAGGTGGCACTGGGTGCATTGGGCCCTTGTGCCTTCTGTTGTGTTTTCTTTTGAGGTTGGGGGGCTCGGTTTTTGTTAAAACTTCCCCTGCCCTTGCCCCGAAAGGACTGACGGTTGTGAAATTGACACTTGTTGACACCCCCCCGAAAAGGGGGGGGGAGCGGGTCGAGCCATTTTAATGGCTGACCTAGTCTTCTGTGTGGCCTCCAGATCTTGCTCTACTTGATGTCCGAACAGATACACACTGTCAAAGGGTAACACCATGACCTGCTGTTGGGCATCATTCGTGAAGCCTGAAGTGCATAGCCAGGAGTGACAGCGGGTACAAATGCCTGCCGCCGCCGCTCGGGAAGCAGTATCAAAAGCGTCCATAGCTACTTTAACCTGCTGGTTGTTGGACTCGATACCTCAGTTATGGTCTGACGTAGCTCTGAACTAGAGTCTGACCCAGGCAGAACTTCCACCATTTGTTTGAGTGAATGCCAAGGAACATACTCATATTGAAATAGCCCTGGTAGCTGGCAATATGCATACCCAGGGTAGAGGCAGCAAAGACTCTCTTACCTAAGGTGCCTATCTTGTGAGATTCTTTGTTTATGGGTTGGGCTGTAGATGCCTGAGGAAGAACAACCTTATCATTCTCTGCCAGGACTACAATAGGGTCCGCAAAGGCCTGGGAGGCCAAAATGGGCCGATCCTTGGGAGCAGCATACTTCCTGTCTATGGACTTAGCCACAGAAGGAATGAGAGCAGGATTATTTCATACCATCTGAGAGAGCAGAGTTAAATCCATAGGGATCTCCAGGACATGAAGATATTGGAGTCTTAAGAGCTTCCCAGGATCGATATCAGTAGTCTGGAGAGAAAGAGTAGTATTTAAATTTTTCAGCAGATACTTAAATGACAGCTCTTCAACCACAGGCTCTGCGGCAGGATTGATCCCTACTCCTTTAACATCATTCCCCAGTCGAAGATCTGGGTCAGGCTCAATATCATCTCCTGATAGTCCAGAAGGGACAGTATGGACAGGAAAGGAGTGAAAATCAGAATAAAACAAAGAAGAGAAAGGATTTGGAGTTGAGAATCCCTGAAGACTGGACAGCACCGCACCAAGCCTCGGCACTGAAGAAGAACACAGCACCGAAGGCAAGGGAGACGGCGCTGTCGGAAACAACCCAGCACACTGTGCCAACAGAGCCCATGGCAGGACAGTGCCAACAGGTGCATTGACGCAGAGGACGGTGCCAGCAACCCCAGTGGCACCAAGGACAGTGCTGACAACCCCAGCGGCACCAAGGACAGCACCGCCAGTGCCGACAGGCGCGTCGGTGCCGAGAGACTCATCAAAGCAGAGAGAGCTCCCAACAGTGCCGAAAGCAATCCAGGCCCCAAAGACTTTGATTTGAGAAAAAGAAGGAAGAATACCAGGAGATAAAGGCATCGGTGTGGTGCCCTGCACCGCAGCCATGTGAGGGGGGAAAACACCTGTGTGCGGAGTCGATTGCACCGAAGATGGCACCAAGCGACCAGGAAGATCCAATCACCCTACTCGCTCCCCCAAAGGGCCTGAAGGCCTCAGAGTAATCGAGCCAGGCAGCTGGACCATCCTCCGAGACCACTGCTCCATAAAAGCGGCCCACTGATTAAACTGCTCATCGGAAGCCCTTTCAATAGGCTGGGAACGGCTCCGATGTCGAAGAGGTCAGTCACCAGAGACAGAAACCGGTGACTCCAGGGGAGGAGACCGGCATCTGACCCCAACAACCGACTGTCGATGCGCAGACATACCACAGAAGGCTTACCTTGAGGACGCCTTCTTTTGAATTGTGGGCTGAATAAGATCCTCGAGGCCAAATGGTGCAGAGAGTGCGACCGCTTTCTTTTGTGCCTCCGAGGGGACCGCCCATCCCCCAGGCATCGGACTGTCCGTTGTTGACCCCTCCTCTGGAGAGGCGTGAACAAACCCAGCCTGCTGACTGAACAGCTTTCATATGAAGTCTCTCTACTGTCACCTGACCTGCTCATGATCGACTCCGCCAATGGAGGGCTGAAGACTTCTTTCCCTTAATAAGTAAAATTTAAAAGTAAGTGGTACTTATTCATAGATAAATTAAAAAACAATAAACTGAAAACTATACTGCTAGTTTAAAGTTTGACTCCCAACGGGCAAGCGACATCATCACTGAAGCGCACTAGATGGCAGGAAAAATGGAACTGAGGCTGTTGGAGGGTCGACACCGAGATAGTCATTGCCGCACGAGCAGAGGCTCGCGGCACCACTCCTCACGGCTCCATCTCTGTCGCCGGCCCTCTTACAAAAAGTTTGCTCCCGCTGGGTCTTAGCGCCTCTGGTGTAGATCCCATCAGTGTGAATGAGTGGTGGAGACTTTATGTCCAGGAAGATCATGTGAGTGTGGGTAATAACACTAGTACTGTTTCTTAGTTCCCTACAATTTAAACACACACACACACTCACACACACGCACCCCAGAATAATACAATAGCTAGAAATGTACTCATCATGCTCATGTGCAGGAAGCTGTTGTTGTTGCTAGCCAATTCTTGTTTGAGTTATATGTTTACAGTTTTTTCGATATGGGAGGCGATAGCCACCAGACTCTTACACGAGCACAGTACATACCCATTAATCCATTCAATGTGATTTTCTTGTATGCAGTGATTCTTGAATTAAAGTAGTGGACATACCACTTTTAGAACTGGCAGGGAGGATGTGTGAGCCATGGCACTGGGCTGAAAGGTGAGAATGAGCTGAGATGCAGCACAGTGAGATGACAGAGAGTCACAGACTACTGGTCAGAGGTCCAAGATCAATGCTCCTCTAACTTCACACATATCATTGCATCATCTGAGTCTCTATAAGGCAGCTATAGGACACTGGAGACCTAAACTGGAGGGAAAGGTAGGTGGCAGGGTCCAGAGATTGCTGTGTAAGGGCTACAGGTGCCATTGGGATGAGTTGAGACTCGAGCATTGGGAGGAAATGAAGTCAGGTTAAGCTGATGAAGGGCTGGCTGGTTTGGTCGCCTGCCTCAGACACACATTATGTTGTGAGAGGGCAGGAATGTGGTCTTGGTGATGAGTGGTCCTGCTGTGTTCTAGGGAGTCCATGCTGTGCTATAGAGTGTGTCTTTTGTAGTGTATAGTATCATTACCTTATTGTGCAGTAGGACATCTCAGCTGCTGTGGTTGGGTGTGTTTGCCTAGGGTTCTGTGTGCATTACTGTTTTACAAAGGGAGTAAGCATGTAGAAGTCTACTTAAAAGCTGGAGGGGAAACAGACAGGTACCTGTCTAGGGTATAGCAGAAGGGGGTACTCAGAACAAAAAAGTGAAATCAAGAAACACCCAATAAAGGGTGAAGGTATAAATTCTTTTTAGGGTAAAAGGGGGAGTAGATTTGGAAATGATGGGAGTGGTGCAGTGTAGTGCAGTGGCTGTAGAGTAGCAGTTTTCAATGGAGATCTTCTGGAGACAGAGGTGCTGCCCAATTTGCATGCTCCTCTCTGGGTTGAAGGAGAGGTCTCTAGACTCCGGGCCAAGTTGGCTAGGATTCAGGAGGCCCCTTCCTCCTCCCAGAGGCCACCAAGTCTACCGCCATTGCCTCAAAGGGTGTCTGGAAAGAGGGCCGACTGGACTGTGATGGACTGCAGGAGTGTGTGGGTAGAGGTAGAGGAACACATTTCTCAACATGTGTCACTAAAGAAGTCTTTCATCACTCTGGCAGGATTGTAACCAAGAGGAGGAATCCATGGTAGTGGCAGCGCAGGATGTGGGGATCCTTCAGAGCAGAGGCCCCAAGGTGGGAGGAAGAGAACCCCAGCAGAAGAGAAAGCAACTTCTGGTGGGTGACTCAATCATCAGGTGGACTGTTCTGGGAACACCGCAGGAGGGAAGGAGGGAAGTGAAATGCCTACTCAGTGCCTCAGCATGGAGGGATGGGGAGTGGATCCTTAGTATCACCATGGTAGTGGGGCAGGAGGGGGAGCTGGATGCCACTGAGGGACAAATGACCTGGCAGAGGAGGCAGCTGGGGTGGTGTAGGACAGGTTTTGTGTGCTGGAAAGGGATCTGATGTAAGTACAGTAGTATGCACAGTGGCCTTCAGTGAGATGTTACCTGTGCAAGGCTGGGGGAGAGATGGCATACTGCACTATGTGCTTCAACAACTGGTTGAGGGCATGGTGCAGGGAGGAGGGGTTTAGCAACATCTGGTACTGGGGTTCTACTTGAATGATGGAGGCCTGTAAAAATGGGATGTCTCTATCCTTCCAGGAGGGGAATGGCAGTCCTTCGTGGGAGGTTTAAATGCTATTTCAATGAGTATTTAAAGTAGCCGGGGGGGTGGCAGAGGAAACACAGGAAACAGTAAATGCTCCCCCACATGATAGAGCAGCAGTGATGGATAGCCTAGGGGAAAGTAATCCCCCAAGCGTAGTAAGGAGTAGGAGCAAGGGGGAGGGAGGGAAGGACCGGAGAGCTGAGAGGTGGAACTAAGGTAGACAAAACTACTAAGGATGGTGGGCAGAGGAAAGACGAAAAGGGGAAGGACGGTATCAGTGGAGAAAGAAGGGTGAAGCATGGTCTTGAGAATGGAGGGCAAAGCTGGGGCTTGGAGGGACAAAGGGAGTGGAGAGCCATTTTCTCCAGCACAAGGAGTAAATGAAACAAAATTCCTGACTTTAAGAGTTCCATTGCAGAGGTGGACCAGGATGTGGTGGCTATAACAAAGTCATGGTGCACCAACAACCACAGCTGGGTAGATGCCATGCCAGGGTATAACATCTTTGGAAAGGATAGGGCAGGGAGAAAAGGGAGGGTGGTTTTAAATGTTGAGTATTAAGGCCACTGAAATACAAGGTAATTTCTGATGACCTACAGGTAGTTAGGCAGTGCAAAAAGGCAGTTGGGAAGGCTACTGGGATTCTAGGGTGCATAGGGAGAGGGATCACCAGCAGAAGGAGGGAGGTGGTGATAACTCTGTATAGATCACTGGTGAGACCTCGCCAGGAATATTGTGTACAGTTCTGGAGACCATGGGCTCGATTCTCAAAGAGGGCTGAGATCGGCGCAAGTTGCGGAAAACAGCAGCTTGTGCTGAAGCCCTGTGCGACAGGGACCCAGCACCAGATTCTCTAACTGGCAGGGTCCTAGGGGCAAGGTCCCTAGGTTTGTGGCAACCCTGGCCATGTGCCAGACAAAGGGAGCAGCAGGAGGGCTTGCTGCAAGCTGAGGAGCAGCTGTGCACCAGTGTAGCAGGGCCCCCCACCCACACTGCCCAGCACCAATATGCCCATTATTATGCTTTTAATATTTATTTTACCCTGGTGGTATAGCGGTCTTCCCCCCAGCATGATATGCCCCTTATTGTGATTTTAATATTTATTTTACCCTGGTGGTCTAGTGGTCCTTCCCCCACCCTAATATGCCCATTATTGTGATTGTACTATTTGTATTCCAGATGTTTGTTGCTGGGGGTTTCAATGCCTGGGCCAATAACGAGTCCTCCTGGCTTGGTTCCAACCTCCTCCAGATGATGTCATCTCTGGGCCTGACACAAGAGGTTACTTGTTACCCACCATGGTGACCACATGCTGGACCTGGTGTTCTCACTGGGGCTTGAGGTAGCTAATCTCAAGATTGATTAGGTCATCTGGTCTGATCACTGCACAGTGAGGTTCTCGTTTGGGCCCCCCCCATTGAGATGATCAGATTCTGCCATTTGAGAGGATTGTCCCCGGAGGGTTTTCTGGTGGTGGCTGATCTATCTGGTGTAGGTGCCTCATGTGTGAGTGGCATGAGTAAGGCAGTTGCCACCTATAATAGGGTGATGTCCGCAGCACTCGATGCACTCACACCGGTTTGTGTATGACCCAAATCTTCTTACTTGAGGTCTCCCTGATTTGATGGGGAGTTCAAGGTGAAAAAGATTAGGGGTCAGAAGTTAGAGCATTGATGGTGGAGGAGAAGCCTGGAGGAGGACAAAATGACCCTATGTGCTCACTATGCTGAGTACCAAGGGGAAATCAATCGTAAGAAGGCAGAGTTCCCATCTAGGGAGATTGCTGTAGGAAAGAACTGACCAGCTGTGCTATTTTGTACTGTTGACAGGCTTTTACATCTGGCCTGTCTACATCGAAAAAAGCTTTTTCTGCCACTCTATGTGACAAGTTTGCTCAGTTCTTCACTGACACAGTATCCTCCATCTACTGTATAGATACAGAGATACATAGACAGTGTCGGCAGATAAGGGCCTATGGCCCACCCAGTCTGCCCATTTGAGCTTGTAAGTTCAGTTTACGTTTTCCTAGAAGTCTGTTGCCCCTTACCCCTGACATCCCGAATTCCTTTATGACTATCCTATGCATTCTTAAATCCTGTGATTGTTTCAGCCCCCACCACTTCCTTTGGCAGGGTGTTCCACTTGTCCACCACCCGTTCTGTGAAGAAATTCTTCCTCATGTTTCCTCTGAATCGTCCTCCCTCCAACTTCATCCCATGCCCTCTAGTCCCGGAACATCTTTTTTGCTTAAAAATAGTGTATTCCTGCACCCTGTTCCTCCCTGTGAGATACTTGTATGTCTCTATCATATCCCCTCTCTCCCTCCTCTCCTCCAGGGAGTACATGTTCAGTTCCTTCAACCTGTCTTCACAGGACTTGTGATGCAATCCATGCACCATCTTTGTTGCCCTACTCTGAACCTTCTCTACCCTGTCTATGTCCTTACGTAAGTATGGTCTCCAGAACTTACACTGTACTCAGGTGGGGCCTCACTAGGGTCTTGTATAGGAATTATGACCTCCCTTTTCCTGCTGGTGATGTCCCTGCCTATACATCCCAGCATCATATTTGCTTTACCTGCTGCCTTGTCACACTGTTTCCCTACCTTGAGGTCATCAGAGATGATAACCCCAGGATCCTTTCCTGCTTAGTGCATGCTATATCCTCACCCCCAACCGATATATTGTGCCAGGGTTTTTGTGCCCCATATGCATTATCTTGCATTTCTTTGCATTGAATTTCAACTGCCAAACCCCTGACCATTCTTCAAGTTTCTGCAGGTCCCTTCTCATTCTGTCTACACCCTCTGGTGTGTCTACTCTGTTACAGAGCTTTGTGTCATCAGCGAACAGTGAAATTCTGCCTTCTAGGTCCTGTGCAATGTCACTGATGAAGATGTTGAATAGGACCGGTCCCAGCACTGATCCCTGTGGTACCCCACTGGTCACTCTTCCCTCTGTGGTGTGACAGCCATTTACCACCACCCTCTGTGTCCTGCCACCCAGCCAGTTACCTACCCACCACACTACTGTCCTGCCCACACCCATATTCCCCAGTTTGTGTAATAGTCTTCTATGTGGCACAGTGTCAAAGGCCTTGCTGAAGTCCAGATAGGCCATGTCCACTGCCCTCCCTGATCCACCTCCCTAGTCACCCAGTCAAAAAATTCAATGAGGTTGGTCTGACATGACCTCCCCCTGGTGAAACCATGCTGCCTTGGGTCCTGTAGTCCATTGACAACCAGATGTTCCACCAATCTCTCCTTCAGTAGCGCTTCCATGATCTTCCCCACTACCGAGGTGAGGCTGACTGGTCTGTAGTTCCCTGCTTCCTCTTTGTTCCCACTTTTGTATAAGGGGACTACATCTGCTGTCCTCCAGTCTTTGGGTACCTCCCCTGTTTCCAGTGATCGGCTAAACAGGATAGCCAGAGGTTCAGCCACTACCTCTCTTAGTTCTTTAAGGACCCTGGGGTGCACCCCATCTGGCCCCAATGCTTTATCAACTCTTATTACTTCCAGTTCTTTCAGGACCCTTTCTCATGTAAAGGTACTTGTGTCCATTTCTGCACCATTCTCACCCCTTGTACTCCCTTCAGACCCATTACCCTCCTCTTCCTCAGTAAAGACTGAGCAGAAATACTTGTTCAATATGTCAGCTTTACTGTTGTCATCCTCCATGTGGCCCCCATCCTCCCCCTTCAGTCTCACTATCCCTTCCTTTGTCTTTCTTTTTTCACTTATGTACCTGTAAAAGGTTTTGTCCCCTCTACCCACTGATTTTGCAATGTGTTCTTCTGTCTGAGCTTTGGCTTCCCTTACTGACCTCCCTGCCTCCCTTTGCTTCTCCTGGTACTTCTCCCTATCCCCTTCTGCCTGTGTCTTTTGGTATTGCCTGAATGCAATCTTTTTGGCTTTCACTTTCTTTGCTACCTCTTTGGAAAACCATAATGGTCTCCTCTTCCTTTTCCTTTTGCTAACCTGCTTAATGCATAATTCTGTTGTTCTTGTAATCCCATTTTAAATACTGCCACTGTTCCTCAACCCTGATTCCTGTCCCATTCCCTTAATGCCTCTTTCAAGTATCTCCCCATTTTCCCAAAGTCTGCCCCCAAAATCCAGGATCGTGTTTTGTGTGGTTTGGTTCTGCTCTTTCTGTGATTTCAAATCACAATGACTGGTGGTCACTGTTCCCCAGGTGCTTCCCCACTGTTACCCCATCACACTGTCCTGTTTATGAGCACAAGGTCCAGTATTGCCTTTCTGCCGAGTTGGTTCCATGACCAGTTGCTTGAGGAAGGCACCTGAAGGAGTCCAGGATAAATCTGCTCCTAGTTGATGCTGCTGCTGGGATGCTCCAGTCCACGTCTGGAATATTGAAGTCTCCAACCAGTACTACCTCACCCTTGTCTGCCATCCTTTGGATGGCTAGCATCAGCTCCCTATCTGTTTATTCCTCCTGGGCTGGTGGTCTATAGACCACACCTGTGCAGATGGCTGTCTCCATTTTCCTTTCCAGCTGATCTGGCAGGGAATCCCATCAGTTAGCCATATAATGTCTCGCAGTGGTCGCCTTGGATGTAGTAGAGGCACTCTGCCTGTCTGGTGGGAGTTTAAACTGGTGGAGAAGGCTGAGGTCATTGAGGTTGTTTCAAAGTTGAAGCACACATACTGCGAACTGGACCCAGTTCCAACGCATTTTCTGATGGAATGTGTTGGTTCAGTTGGCCCGGTCTTTGTTCCGATTGTCTGGTGTTTGTTATTGGAAGGGGTCTTCCCAGATTCCTTGAAAGAGGATCTGGTGAGGCCCCTTCTGAAGAAACCATAGCTTGACCCCATCTTGGTGAATTACCGACCTATCTCCAACCTTCCATTTTTGGGAAAGGTTGTAGAGAAGATCGTGGCGCAACAGCTTGAGGAGCACCTCATGACTTCTGACATCTATGAGCCCCTCCAGTCTGGTTTCTGTGTCAAGCATAGCACCAAAACAGCATTAGTTTGAGTACAAAATTACCTCTTTGGGCAAGGGATAGAAGAGACGGGTCAATTCTCGTTCTCCTTGATCTCTCTTAAATCTTTGACACTGTAGACCACTTTGTGCTGCTTGATTGGCAGTACAGCCTAGAGGTTAGAGGAATGAGGTGCGAATGAGCTTGATACATCCAGCAGACCAGACCTGAGTTTGATTCTCACAACCTCCACTTCCATACTGTGTGACTCTGAGCAAGTCATTTAACCGCCCAGTGCTCCCAGGTCGCCTCTGAAAACAGGCGCTTGTGCCTAGTATGCCTTATCCGGTTACCAAAGACTAAAATAAAAATTAAAAAATAAATTGTCTCAGAGAGTATTGTGGGCTTGCCAGCCCTGTCATCTCCTGTTTTGAGTCCTACTTCGCGGACAGGAAGCAACAGGTTGTGATGGAGAATTTCTCCTCCTCCCCGAGGCTCCTGTCATGTGGAGCACCTCAGGGATCGATCTTGTCACCAGTGTTGTGTGCTGCCCCTGGGTGAGCTCATTAGGAAGTAAAATGTGGGTTTTCACTGCTATGCAGATGATACCCAATTGTATCTATCCTTTGCACCTGGAACATCCGACTCTGTGGAAGTGCTTAACAGTTGCTTGGTGGAGATCAATGAATGGATGACCTCAAGCTGGTTGCAACTGAACCCCGACAAGACGGAGGTTCTAGTAGTGGAATTGGGCTGAAGGCATGATAGGAATGCTACCAGTGTGGCAACTGGTCATTTCCTGGGGCCTTCACAGTTGATGGCTTCCTCTAGAGTGTGAGATTTTGGCATGTTCCTGGATGACAGATTGACATTTGAATCTCAGGTGTCATCAGTTGTCCAGAGTAGTTCTTACCACTTGAGGAACATTGCCAGGATCAAACCCCTAGTTCTGCCTGAGGACCTTCCTACTCTGGTTCATGCTTTTATAACATCCAGGCTTGATTACTGTAATGCTCTTTACTTCAGGGTCTCTGGAGGTACTCTCCACCGACTACAGCTAGTGCAGAATGCAGCTGCCAGGTTGCTGAAGGGTCTTTCAAGTTTCTGTCATGCAACACCAGTGCTGTGTGAACTGCACTGGCTGTTGGTCAGATGGAGGGTCAACTTCAAAGTGGGTTTACTCTCTTTAAGGTCCTGCATGGACTAGGCCTTAGTTATCTGTCTGATCTTCCAATGCTGTCACCCCGGTACACTCTCTCCATTCCTCCTCTAGGGGTCTCCTGGTGATTTCCAGGACAGGACTAAAGACTGCTGGTGATAGGGCATTTAGTGTCGCCAGCCCCATGCTGTGTAATTTGCTTTCTTTAGTCATCATAGAGGCCCCTTCAGTTGAACTTTTTAATGGCCGCCTCATGACTTATTTATTTTTGCTGGCCTTCCCGGATATTCATATTTGATCTAGCGCAATATACACAGAATAAGCTGAACTATGACTATATCAGTCTATTATAGTATCTGTTTTTATAAACTTTTTAAAGATGTATTTATGTATTGTTTTGTAATCTCTTACTTGTTGACACCCAGAGCCTCTGGGAATGGGTGCCATAAAAATAAACTTTGCCTTGCCTTTATCCTAGTGGTGTAGCGGTCCCTCCCCTCACCCCAATATGCCAGTTATTGTGATTGTACTGTTTATTTTACCCTGCTTGTCTAGTGGTCCCTCCCCCCATCCCTATATGCCTGTTACTGTGATTGTACTATTTATTTTACCCTGCTGGTCTAGCAGTCCCTCCCCAGCCCTGATATGCCCATTATTTGTGATTGTACTATTTATTTTATCCTGGTGGTCTGGTTCAATCCCCCCACCCTGGCATGTGGTGCCCCCACCCCACTCCCCCCTCAGCCTGAACCACAAGCGGCGACTGGCACACCCCCTCACACACCACCTCAGCCAGTGCAGACTGAATGATCACTGAGAACATGCTACAATACAATGCGCACTCATTGATTGTCAAAGAGGCGTACTAGCATTGTACTACGCATTCAGTGTAACCATTCAGTTGGTGCTGGATGAGGTGGTGTGAGGAGGTTGTGCCAGTTGCCAGCTCGGTTCGGGTTGGGGGAGTAGGATGGTGGGCACTACATAACGAGGGAAGTCTGAGACCACTAGACCTCAGAAAAAAACAAAGGAACAATGCATGACAGGTGTGTGTCAGTCTGGGATAACGTCATGTCTTGTATGGTTGGGCACGAGGACGCAGGCCGAATGTGTCCAACACCCGAGAAATGACATTATCCCAGCAGGAAATACTTTGGGGGGGGGGGATAGTGCGGTGGGTGGAGGTACAAAGAACAGAATAACAATGGAATAACTAGGGCAATGTCAAGCTGTTTGAAGGTAATAATCATGGGTAAGGAGAGAATGAGGCCACTGTGGTTCTCAAAGGAGGTGGTTAAGGTGATAAAGGAGAATAAAATAGCTTTCAGGAAATTCAAGGAGACCCAAACAGAAGCAGACAGGGAAGTATATCTAGTGAAACAAATGGAAGCAGGAAGGAGGGTAAGGATAGCAAAGGCTCAAACTGCAGAAAGAACATAAGAACATAAGAAGTTGTCAGCAGAAGGAAACCACCTGGTCTATCTAGTCTGAGTTTTTTTTTTGTTCTTTACCCCTACTCTAGTGCCTCTACTCCCTCCTCTCCTCTCCTCTCCCCTTTCCTTCCCTTTTCCTGTGACCCATGACTTTCCTCTGTGTTTGTCCCAGGCAATTTTGAATGAACCCACTATCCTTGCTGCCATGACCCCCTCCGCCAGCTCATTCCAGGCCAACATCACCCTTTCTGTGAAGAAGTGCCTCCTCACTTCCCTCCTATATCTTTCCCCCACCAGCTTTAGGCTGTGTCCTCTGGTGGTGGTATTTTCTCTCTTGTTGAAGAGACCCTCACACTCTACTCCCTTCAGATATTTGAAAGTCTCTATCATATCCCCCTCTGTCTCCTCTCTTCTAAGGAGTACATCCTCAAGTCTTCCAGCCTCTCCTCATATGATCTGTTCTGCTGTCCCCTGATCATCTTTGTCATCCTCCTCTGCACCCCTTCTAGCAATCTGATGTCTTTTTTAGGTACAGGTGCCTATATATCTCACCCCATATTCCTAGTGAGGCCACACCAGTGATTTATACAATGGCAGAATAACCTCGCTGGTCCTGCTACTGATACCCCTTGCGATGCATCCCAGCATCCTGTTGGCCTTTGCCACTGCCTTTTTGCATTGTGCAGACTTGCTTCAGATCACTAGTAATTGTCACCCCTAGGTTTTTCTCTTCCTCCGTCTCAGCCACTTGTACCTTCCCTATGTAGTACTCTGCCCTAGTGTTTCTTGCCCCTATAAGCATCACCTTGCACTTTTTGGCATTGAACCCCAACTGCCAAATCCCAGACCATCTCTCCAGCTTTGCTAAGTCTTCCCTTAGCTCTTCTATAACCTCCTGGATGTCCACCCTTCCACAAAGTTTAGTGTCGTCCATGAATAAGCACATTTTACCCTGAATTCCTTCCCCAATGTTGCTTATATATATGTTGAACAGTACAGAGCCTAAAACTGACCTCTGTGGGACCCCGCTGGTGACTGCCTTTGTACTGGAGGCTACCCCCCACTACCCTCTGTATCACCCAGGAGGTCAAAATTGGGAATAAGACTTTCTTCAGGTACATGAGTGAAAAGAGGAAGGTAAGGGGTGGTATAGTGAAGATCAAGAGATCAGGAAGGGGGAAATGTGCTGAGGAAGACCAATAAAAGCTAACATTTTCAATGAATACTTCTGCTTAGTTTTCCGAGAGGAAGGGAGGAGTATGGGATATCATGAATTAGTAGATGCTGGGGGTAGTGGACGCAAGTCCATTTACAGAAGAGAGAGTACACCGAGAAGTAGAAGCCCTTAAGGAAAACAAAGCAATGGGGATGGCCAGGATTCACCCAAGGATACTTAGGGAATGGCACAGTGCTAACCGCCACTTAAGCAATGTTATTTAGCTCCTCATTGGAGACGGGAGGTTCTAGAGGTATAGAGGAGGGCCGATATGGTCCCTCTGCACAAGAATGGCATCAGAGAGGAGGCCAGCAATTACAGACTAGTCAGTCTCACATCACTTGTGGGGAAATCCATGGAATCCCTGCTGAAGAAGAGACTGATGGTGTACCTGGACACACACAGTCTGCAGGACTACCAGCAGCACAGCTTCACAGGGGGCGGTCATGTCAAACAAATCTCATAGATTTCTTTGACTGGGTAACAAGGGAAGTGGATCGGGGAGAGCAGTAATGTGGCCTATCTAGACTACAGTAAGGCCTTTGACAGTGTTCCACACAGGAAGCTGACAAAGAAACTTAGTAGCCTGTGGGTTGGTGGGGAGAAGGTGATTTGCTGGGTATCAAAGTGTTTGAAATATAGGAGGCAGAGACTGGTGGTAAATGGCAGTCACCTGGAAGACAGGACAGTTACCAGTAGAGTACCACAGGGATCGGTACTGGACCCAGTCCTATTCAGTGTCTGTAAGTGATACTGTGGAGGAACTAGAGGGGAAAGTGTGTCTTTTTGCAGATGACACAAAAATCTTCAACAGGGTGAATACCCAGGAGGGGATTGTGAGAATGCAAAGAGATCTGCGGAAACTAGAGGAGTGGTCTCGGGAGTGGTAGCTGGGTTTCAATGCCAAAAAGTGCAAAGTCATGCACTTATGGCAGGTAAACCATGGGGTTATATATAAGATGGGGGTACTTACAGTTACTAAGCAAGCAATAATACCTGACAGGATGGGTGGTATTGGGCAATACCGGAACGCCCAGGGGCGTGATGAGGCCCGACGCCGCAGGCAGAGGGCCTCATAGCCCCTGGAAGGTCCAGTATTGCCCATACCACCCACCCTGGAGGGTATTATTGCGCTTAGAAAATGGGCACCATGAAAAAAAAAATGGAATCAAAAAATGCTCTTTAAAAACTTGTTCAAAATGAGTTCTGTTATGAAATAGCTCCTCCGCCTGTATTTTCATTGGTCACACACACCACACACACACACACACACACACACACACACACACACACACCAGCACAGATTGTGATTGCAGATTATTTTCATTCAGACAGGCAGGAAACTGCACCCCCCCCCACAGCAGAAGAGACACTCAGGAGTTTTGTTTTACCCATCTTTTATTTTTCACACTGCAGGTTTCACAGCAGCTTCGTGAAGGAAAGAGGCGCGAGAGATCATAGGGCTCCTAAGAGTTGCGTGGCAGATGTTATATTTTAGGGACATCCAGGATTGTTTTTAATGTGGTACGTGCGGCTAGTCCTGAGGGGTGGAGAGAAATTACAGTGTAGTGAGTGGGACTGTAGCTCGGAGAGGTAAGGGACGGGAGGCGGGCGCGAGCAGTGAAGACCGTTTTTAACGGAAGCTGCATTGCTGGCATAGTAGATAAAAGTAAATCAGTTTTGTTGGTGCTGTGCAGCCGAATTGTCTTTTAATAGTTGTTTGAGTGCATTTCTGGAGGGCTCAGTCTGTCTCGCTAATTGGGTTGGAGATGGAAGAGGGCCGCTATTGAGCAGGCGGCTTTGAAGAGGCGCGAGCAGTGAAGACCGTTTTTAACAGAAGCTGCAATGCTGGCATAATAGATAAAAGTAAATCAGTTTTGTCGGTGCTGTGAAGCCGAATTGTTTTTTAATAGTTGTTTGAGTGCATTTCTGGAGGGCTCAGTCTGTCTCGCTAATTCGTGAAACAAAATGGCGACAATTTTAAATTTTTTGTTCAGTGCTTTAGCCAATTTAATAGCAGGCTGGGCACAAGGATACCTGTATTGTCATCTGGTAGGTTTGGACTAGTGCTTTTTATCTGGTGGGCATCTACTGAAAGTTAATGTACCTCTATCGAAGGGGTACCAGCCAATCAGATGCCTTCAAATAAAAAGCCCATTTTCTAAGCAAGAATAGGACCTTGGGGTGATCATATCTGATGAACTTGAGGTGGCAGGGCAGCAGGTAAGGCAAGCAGGATGCTGGGGTGCATAAGGAGGGGGATCTCTAGCAGGAGAAGGGAGGTGATGTTGCTTCTGTGTCGCTCACTTGTGAGACCCAACCTGGAGTACTGTGTCCAGTTCTGGAAGCTGCACCTCTGCAAGGATATTGACAGTTGGAAGCAGTCCAGAAGAGAGCTACTAAAAAGGAATGGGGGTTGCAAAAGAAACCATACCAGAAGAGGCTGCGGGAGTTCAACATGTACTCCCTAGAAGAGAGTGAGAGGGGACATGACTGAGACCTATAAGTACTTCAGTCATGGGATGAATATGGTGCAGGTGGGAGTCTCTTAAATAGGAGGAGGAGGAGCAACAGAACATGGGGGCATGCCATGAGGCTTGAGGAGGGGAAGTTTAAGAGGGATGTAAGGAAACACTTCTTCACAGAAGGAGTGGTGGATGCCTGAAACAACCAGCCAGGGGTGGTGGTGGGTGCAAAAACTGGGGAGCTTTAAGCATGTGTGGGGTAAGCACATGGGTATAATAATTAGAGGTAAGGGGGGGAGGGAGTGACACCTGTGGCCAAACAGAGTCCAAGGTGTACTGATAGGCAGGAGAAATAGGTCAGGCTAGATGAACCTACTGGTCCTTTTCTGCCAACACATTCTATGTTTCTGTGCTACTAGTCTGGGGGTTCATGTGTCTCTATCCGAGGGCCCTCATTTGTCAATTTGTGAGTCCATATTTGTCCAGTTTTCTGTATGTCTTAGTCTAAGGCTCCATGTGTCTGTTTTTCATCAAGCTTTTTCCCCCATTTCCTTCTGTCCATCCCCACCTGACAGCACCCCCAGCTCCATCACTGACCTTATCATGGACTTACCAGTTATCCACCACTTGCCCAGGACCACAGTGGCTGTGGGCTGCCTGCCATGTCAGTCATGTATGGGCTTGGGGGAGGAGTACTGATTTCCCCCTTAGTGGCAGTTTTTCTGTGTTTTAAATGACTCAAATGCCAGAGCACCATGCATGTATGCTGGCATCTGTAGACCATCTCAGTGGCTCGGACTGTTATACTCCCTAACCTTTGCTAGGTGTCAGTCATGTCGTGGGTCTCACATCCCCTCCAACCTAAAGGAGAGGAGCAGTCTCTGGGACACTCAGTCCTACTTCTCCAACCAGCCCTCAGCAATGTGAGTCTGCTCCTGAGCTTGGGTTGTAGGTGCTCCAAACAGTACCACGAACTCTGCACCTGTAGGCAGGCTGACTGTGTGTCTGTTTAAGGACACTTGTTTGACCAGCTGCCTATGTGTCAGCCTTGGAGTCCATGTATGTCTTCTGAAACTCCATGTGTGTCTGTCTAATGGTCCATCTTTGACTGACTGGCTCCTGTGTATCAGACTGGGGGTCCAAAATTGTCTGATGCACTGTGTGTGTCACTCTGAGGATCCATGTATATCTGAGTGAAGTTCTGTTCATGTCCAAGTGTCTGTGTTTTTCTGACAGTCCATGTGTGCCACTGTGTGGTCTTATGTATGTATTTCTGATGCCCTTTGCTTGCCAGTCTAAGGGCTGATATCGGTCACTCTCATGGGTTAGTCTGGTGTCCATGTTACTCTGCCTGAGATTCTTTGTGTGTCAGGCTGAGACTCTGTCTGTCTGAGGGTCCATGTTTGTCTGTCCAGCTCGTGTGTGTGTGTGTGTGTGTGTGTGTGTGTGTGTCTGTATATGTGTCAGCATGAGGCTTTCAGTGAGTCTGTCTGCGGCGCCTCCCTGTAGAGCTATTGTACCAAAGGACAGCTACTGATAGCACCAACCAACTCTTGGTTTTGCTTATTTTGCCTTGGCCTTTTGTAGCTTGTTCTTTGCTTGTGTACACAAACTCTATATCTGCTTGACTGTATGTTGTTTTGCCTGCCACATTACTATAGTTTCTTCTTTTGTACTGTTAATCTCATTTCAGCTTTCCTAAGGACTCCTCTAGAAACAAGCTGTTTGCAGCTCAGTGTGTTCTATCCTGGACACAATTTGAAAATAAACAAGCATTTGTCAATGCTGAATGTTGCTTGCTTCTATGTGCTGTTTAGGTATTTGGAAATCACTGGAGTGCAAATATTTAAAATTAGCGAACTTATGAGCGTGCGTAGGAACTGCATAGCACTTGCGCTAAATAAAACAGTCATTTTAGGAATTTTTCACCAAATTTTCAACATAGCCATTTTAAGACCTCTGCTCATGAACAGTGTCACTGTGACTTTCTTAATGTGTCCCATACATTGAGTTCGCACACCGACTGCGCCATTGTGCGCTACATGGGCGGAAACACGTTTTGGGCAGGATGTGAAAAATGACAGCTATACTGCTCATAAGGAGGTGTGGTATAATGGCAATATTGAAAATCTGGAGTGAAAATATTGAAAATTCGCAAACTTACGAGCGTGCGTAGGAACTGCGCAATGCACGCTCGTAAAACAGCCATTTTTAGGAACTTTTTCACCAAATTTTCAACATAGCCATTTTAAGACCTCTGCTAATGAACAGTGTCACTGTGATTTTCTTAATGTGTCCTATACATTGATTTCGCACACCAACTGAGCCATTGTGCGCTACATGGGCGGAAACACGTTTTGGGTAGGATATGAAAAATGACAGCTGTACTGCGCATAAGGAGGTGTGGTAAAATGGCAATGTTGAAAATCTGGAGTGAAAATATTGAAAATTCATGAACTTACGGCGTGCGTGGAACTCATAGCAGCACATTCATCAAAACAGTCATTTTAGAATTTTCACCAAATTTTCAACATAGGCTTTTGAGCCCACCTTATGAACACTGGCAGTGTTGTTTTATGAATCGGTCCCGAAAGGTGATTTTACGCTGACGGTAGAAATCACCCTGGGCCGAGTAATCACCATGACAGTGCAAGAATTCATGAGGAGGGGTCCCAAAAACCCCATGTTGAAAATTTGGGGCCAAAATTCCCAAAAATGCCTGAGATATGCAACAAAGTTGAAAAAACCCTATCTATCCCATTATACAGCTTACCGGCATTTCCTCAGTTCGCGGTCGGCTTTGAAGAGTGCAGACGTGTTCCCGGTCCACCGATGATCATTGCGTCGAGCTCCGGAAGTAAGTATGAGGTAGGGGGGTGTGGGGAGGCAGGGTGCACAGCGGGTTGGTGCGGGTTGTGGGAGGGGGGCACGGAGACTATGAGGGACTGTTTTTTTATTCAGTTTTTTTTTTTTTTTTAAGAAGACAACGCGGGATGTTTACCATGCTGGGGCAGGCTCCCACCATGGCAGCAGGAAAAGCTGTTTGGGGGGATGTGGAGCCGATGGGGGATTGGGCACCCCTGTCGGCCAAAACAAGATTTGCCACACTGGGGTGGGCTCTGGCGTGGCACTAGAAACTTTTTGGGGGGCATGCAGCCTTGGAGCCCGACGAGATTGGGCACCCCGTTGGCTATAACTAATTTTTGCCATGCTGGGGTGGGCTCCCAGCATGGCACCTGGACAACTGTTGGGGGTGTGGAGTCAGCGAGGATTGGGCACCCCGTCGGCCGCCACAGTGTGCGTGGGGGGGAGGCGCATCAGCACGCAATATGCGGGCTTGCGGCGTTAGTATGGTGGGGGAGAGCTCTGCTCACTGAAGCGGAGCTCTCCCTTTCAACTGTATGCCACTGCATTTTGGAGCTGTCATAGACAGCTGCAGCACTCATTGGGGAACTGGGTCTGCGCCTGCCAACACACTGACTGCATTGGAAGACGGACTGACACACCTCCGAAAACTTGGATGATGGCACTATGTTTCTTGCACATGCGTGCAAGCAACATAAAAACTAAAATAAAATTAATGAAATCTGTAACATTTCTGAGTCCTGGAGTCTGGTATGGTTTACAAGCCCTCTGCATGTCTGCCTGATTTTTTCACAGGTGTCTAATTTACAACTGAACAGAAATCAGAGTTCACCAGCAAACCCAGGTTGCACTCTTTTAATCTATCAGTCTCTTTAACTTGAGAGAGAGAGAGAGAGAGAGAGAGAGAGAGAGAGAGAGAAGAGACAGAGAAAAGGCATTCTTTTGGTATCCTGTAAATTTCCCTCATCATGACTCATCTACCATTTGGCTGTGTGTGTTTTCGTTTTGCACCCCGATTACTGCAAATAAATCATTGTGTGTGTGTGTGTGTGTGCGTGTGTGAGAATGAGATTACCACTGCAGTTTTAACCACTCTACATCAACTACTTATTGCAAAATGTTTTGTGCTAAGCCTTTACTACTTAATTATTAATCTTTAAGGGACATGGCTCCTCCCTATCTGTTTGGCTTAACTGCCCCATCCTTGCACACACATATGGCAAAATCATCTTACGCAAGGAGGACTGTTAACAAAAGTTAAATTATCTACATGTGGCATCTGGGTCTGAGCTTTTCATTGTCGTCCTTTGGGGAACAAGTTGAGAGTTTAAAATTGATCCATCTCTGTCAGTTGACAAATAAAAGCAGAAAAATCAAATGGTTAAAAGGCTGAGAACCAGGAGATTATGAGCTTGAATTTGTTGACAGGAGCCGCCCGCCGCACTCTCGCCCAGGAAGGGAACCAGGAGCCCAGCCGCTCACTGGTACCTTGTGCCATAAAGAGTAAAGCTGAAAGGTCCTCTCCAAGCCCGCCAGAACTTCGGACCTGCTCCTCCCGGACCTGGTGGACCACCGCACTCCAAGGAAGCCTCAGGGACATCGCTTGCCCAGCTGCCGAAGAAAAGCCAGGCTCCTCCAGGAAGCCTGTTGACAGGGCTGCCCAACACTCGCCCAGGAAGGGAACCAGGAGCCCGGCTGCTCACTGGTACCTTGTGCCGCTAAAGGCGTAAAGCCGAAAGGTACGTTCTTCCCGCTTTCTCCCACTGGCTCTCTCCAGTAAGGGTTGGTGGTACTAGCTGGTTCCACCCTTCACTGAAAGCGGCTGTTTTCACCATGAAATCTGGACTTTGGACTGCCTAAACGTGCTCTGGGACTGTGAGCGCCGTTTGCCGTGGTGAGCAGTCTACTCTCCCCTCTGGGGTGAGCCGTTTCGGCTGGTGTTGCTCTCTGGTGAACCACTGCGTCCCGCTTGGCGCTTTCTTGACTCCCCATCTGGCCCCCACTTCACCCACCCTGGTCGACCCTTTAGCTAGGTAGGGCTTATGTTGGTCATATGACTAAGTGTCCACTTTCCCATTGGCTTCTTATACTCTCTAACCACTGGGGGCATTAGACCCAGTCCCTGCCAGACAGCTTTGCTTGCAGTTCTCTTGTAGCTGCCCTGTGTGGTCTCGGTCCCTTTCCACTAAATCACTTAATCCCACCCCCACTCTCTCCATCTTACTCGGTCTCCTCTCCTTCCTTGAGTCTTTCCCATCTCAGACCGATCACACCTCAATGTAAACCTACCTTAAACCTCTCCTCTTATCCTTGCTTCACCCTCTGACCTACCTTAAAAACCACTCCTTAATCCTTGCTTCACTTTCAAACCTAACTCCCTCTCCAATAAACGCTATCATGTTCCTCCTACATAAGGGTGCGCCGCCACCATGTGGCAGACTAAAGGGTACTAACCCCCCTTATCTGCACTCTTTTCCTGCTCTGCCTAAACAAAATCTCGCTGTCTCTACCTCAGGACATACACCACGACACACCCTCACTCAGTGATTTTAGTTTTTCAAACTTACTCCTTACCAAATATTACTCTAAACCAGCCTTGCAATACTTTCTTCTTAAGAAAGGATGCACGTATCTTGTACTCACTACCTGCTCTCAGCAAAGGAAGAAACTGAGATCTACCATTACTCTATACAGACTACAGCTTGAATTCCTAGCCTCTCTTTTGCTACTGCTGGCAGGCAACGTGGAACTTAATCCTGGCCCTCCCTACAACAGTACCCCGAGCAACTCTCAAGGCAAGTCTAAAAAAGGGTCTTCTACTAGCACACATGAATATTAGAAGTCTACTGAGCCATCTGGCTGAGCTTGAGGCTTGGATCAAAGTAGTTGGACCTGACATTCTATGTCTCATGGAAACATGGCTCAAACCTCGTATCCAGGATGCCCAGTGTAACATACCTGGATACTCTATTATCCGACAGGACTGACCAGGGCCAAAACAGGGTGGGGGCATTGCCATTTACCATAAAACCCACCTCACCATTAAACTGGCTCATGTCAATAACCCTCTATGGACCTGTGAGTCTTTACACTCAATTTTGTCCCTACGTGTGAAAAATCTGCACATAATATGTCTCTACAATCCACCCACCGGAGGGGCGGAGAGTTTTCATGAACTACTCAAGCTAACATCACAAACTATTAACATAAACGAAGCCATCATACTAGGTGATGTAAATCTATACTGGCTGGGCCCTTCTCATAGCACTCTTGCATCTCTAGTCCAAGGTCTTAACTTCCATTAGCTTATAACTGAGAACACCAGGATGATAAACTCCCAGTCAGGTACGTTGATAGATTGGATTCTCACAAACAGACCCGATCACATGACAAAGGCAGGTATCCTGGCTGATGCTATAACTGACCACTCACCCACTATCTGTCAATGGTGCTCTGGTCCATTACCCTTTTCTCAGCCCCGCCTGGTCACATTTACCAACTTTGCACATATGGATTTAAATGCCTTTCTCCTAGACGTATCCAACATTGACTGGTCTGAAATCTACCAAGCAACAAAAGTTGAAGACGCCCTTAACGTGTTCCTGACCAGGTTCAGAGATGCACAGAATAGGCATGCACCGAAAGTGCAGAGAAGGGTCAGGGGACGACAAACGAGATGGCTCCATAAAGATCTTCTCCGGCAACTTAGAATCAGGGATAAACTATGGAAGCACTTCAAAAGCACTGGTCTACCCAAGGACCACTCTATCTACAAGCAACACAGAAACTCTTGCAAAAAGCAGATAAGGGTTGCAAAAAGCAAGTACTGTCAGAACTTGCTATCCAGCTCAGCACATGATCCCCGCAAATTCTGGGGTCACATTAAGACCTTCCTTGGTACCCCACAATCTGTGACCCCCTCGGAAATGATACTAGATGGTATCCACTGCAACGACTCCCTCACCATAGCTAATGCTTTCAATAAGTTGTTCTCTGATCTGTCTCCTGACACATCCACACTACCACCTGCACCTGTTGCATCTCAGCCCTCTGCTACTAGTGAACTAGCCGGCCCCCCAACCATTAATCCTGTGCTTCAAACAACCAAGTCTTTCTACTTCAAGGCTGTATCCGATGCCCAAGTCTTTAACCTACTAAACACCATATCTGACAACACCAGCCCTGGATCTGACTCTCTGAAACCTCACCTTTTAAAGGCAGCTGCTCATCTCATCTCTTATCCACTAGCCAAGGTGATCACACTGTCCCTCTCCAACGGTGCCTTTCCAGATATCTGGAAATCTGCAAGAATTACCCCTATCTTCAAAAAGGGAAACAAGAATGAAATCTCAAACTACAGACCAATAGCGATTCTCTCGGTCCTCAGCAAAATCTTAGAAAAACTTGTAGCCACCCAGACCATTGAGTTCCTTGAAACCTCAAAAGTGCTATGTGAAGCACAACATGGCTTCAGGAAAAATCATAGCACTACAACAACGCTAGCAAACTCACCTCAGACACTCTCACTAGCATGGAGAAGGTCTGCTCACAGGTGCTGTCTTCATTGACCTTACTAAGGCTTTCGACCTCGTGGATCACCCCTTACTCCTGTCCACCCTCCAAGAACTTGGCTTCTCATCTCTCGTCACAAGCTGGTTCAGGAGCTACTTAACAGATAGGACCCAAGCTGTCAAACTTAACTCTGCAATCTCTGGCAGCACCACTATCAACATTGGAGTGCCACAAGGCTCAATACTGGGCCCTCTCCTGTTTTCATTATTCATTAACAACCTTTCTAGCAGCATCGTATCCTGTGCCTCTCTTCTCTACACTGATGATCTGGTCATCTATGCCAGTTCGGATAATATTGACCACCTAAACGTGTTGCTGACCTCTGCTTTCTACACTGTTCAACACTGGCTAAACTCCCATCACCTTATCTTGAACTCTAGTAAAACCAAAGTAATGCTACTGTGCACCGCCCATAAGCTAAGATCCTGCTCTTCTCCTTTAAAAATCCTGGACCTGGATGGGACCCCTCTTGAAGTAGTCAACATATTCCGCTATCTTGGTATCCTACTTGACCAATCCCTGGACCTGAACCTCCACATTCAAGAAACCTGCAAAACTGTGAACTGCAAACTAGGGACTGCCTACAGAACCAGCTATATGCTTACACCTACTGCCAAGCTGGCCATTGCCAGAGGAATCCTCTACCGCTCTTACCTACTGCGCTCCCATCCTGACTATGGCGCACAAAACTGCCTTGCAAAAATGGGATGTTACCTACAACAATGTATGCCGGTATGCTTCAAAGGCCCCTCGGCTCAAACATCACTGCCAACTGTATAGTGACCTTGGCTGGCTCTCTCCCTCCGCCACCAGGCTCTACTATCTAGGCTGCCTCTGTGACTCCATCATCAGAATGGACAGACCAGCATCACTAGCTGAGCTACTACAGCCCGCTTCCTCTTCTCGTGAACTGAGATCATGAGATAAATCCCTCCTGAAAGTCCCCCATTGCGCACCTCAAAAGGGCTACAGGCGTTCGGGCATACTGCCCCACAAATGTGGAACATGCTGCCACTTGATCTAAGAAATGCATCATCGCACTACCTCTTCAAGCGTGGGCTATGTAACCACCTAGCTACATCGGACCAATGTGCCTGCTATGACCCTACCTGAGCCTGTTCTACCACACCGCCATTCTCCTGCCTCATCTTCCCCTCCCTATACTAGATCCCCTCTCTCCAAACACTCACCCTCCCTGCTATTTCTGCTTATCCTATCTATCTACTAATAGCCTATATTTCCCTTATCTAACTTCTCAGTTATGTAGCCTTTTGTACTAACCAATGATGTGTTATATGAAATTAGCCTTTACTGTTATGCCTCTTCTACGTACTGTGTAAAATGTCTGCACCTTGCCTTTTGCCCTTCAAACTGCTTGCCTGTAAACTGCTGTTTCAACTTGTACTTATATAGCTGGATGGATTTCTGTGTACTGGGTACTGGTACAGCTAAAGTCTCAGCCTCTCCCCTCCCTACCCTAGTTAGTACCTCCCCTGGTCTGTCCTTGATTGCTAGCCTGGCTCAGCTTCCCGATTTTTAGTCATCCTTCCGTCCTATAATTTCCCCCTCAAACCTGGCTATGCGCCGCTCCTACGCCAGCCACGGACCCATGACAGTGGCGAGTGTCCAAGCTTCCTTAGCCGCTAGACTACGCTTTACCCCGACACGAGACACAGCTCCCGCCGATAACATAACCGTGAGCCCAGGCACTTTCTGCACTCTCAGTCGCTGAAGCCGTTCAATTGCCATAATTCACTCCAACCCCCGCCGTTTGTCACTCTAAAGCCGGTGAACGGTTCCATGAGCCCGGTCACGGATCCTAGCCATCTGCCACAAAAGCCGTAAAGTCCCTCCATACCCCGACTTAATACAGCTCCTACACCCGGTAACAGAACCAGGGGCCCGTGCACTTTCCTTACCTTTGGCAGCCGATGCCGCATGGTTTGCCATATATCACCTCGGACCCCCTGCCTTCTTGACACTCTCTTGTCGGTGAGAGGACCCATGAGTCCGGTTACAAGTCCCTGCTATCTGCCGCTGAAGCCGTCAGGGCTTAGTCCTAACCTGCTCTCACGAATCCTTAGCCCCCTCCTCCACCATGTCCCCCCCTTTTTTCCTGTCTTCGATTGCTAGCCTGGCTCAGTTTCCCGATTTTTAGTCACCTTTCCATCCTATAATTTCCCCCTTAAACCTGTCTTTGCGCCGCTCCTATGCCCCGCATCGGACCTGTGACAGTGGCGACTTGTCCAGCTTCCATAGCCGCTGGACTACCGTAACCCCCCCATACCCCGACAGACCACAGCTCCCATACTCGGTAACAGAATTGTGAGCCCGGGCACTTCCTGCACTCTCGACCACTGAAACCGTCCAATTGCCGTAATTCACCCCCGACCCCCCGCCGTTTGTCACTCTAAAGCCGGTGAGCGGTTCCATGAGCCCGGTTACAGATCCTAGCCTTCTGCCGCAAAAGCTGTAAAGTCCCTCCATACCCCGACTGAATACAGCTCCTACGCCCGGTTACAGAACCAGGGGCCCGGGCACTTTCCTTACCTCCGGCCGCCGTTGCCGCATGGTTGCCGTATATCACCTCGGACCCCCTGCCTTCTTGACACTCTCTAGCCGGTGAGTGGACCCATGAGTCCAGTTACAAGTCCCTGCTGTCTGCCGCTGAAGCCATCAGGGCTTAGTCTTAACCTGCTCTCATGAATCCTTAGCCCCCTCCTCCACCATGTCCCCCCTTTTTTCTTCCTCACTCCATGTCTGCATAGTTTAATCTCTGTCCCGGCACCAGTACCCATTTTCTCCTGCTATCTCTGTAGAACAATGTGATATTCATTATACCTCGGACCTGTAACCCTGCCTCACTGTCTTTGCAACAGTACAGTTTTGCTATCATCTTCACAATGTTTTATTCCTCTACCTCCTGGGTCGTGCCTGAAAATAGTCACCTGTTGGCTAGTGCACTTACCCGGTAAACAAAAACTAACTAACTAAATAAATAAATAAATAATAAAAAAATAAATACATTAAATAAAATTCCACCATTGCCAATGACTGAATGCGTGCCCTTCAGCATGCCGAGCTGTAAAAGTGATTAGAAGAAAACCCCTAGTGAAAGTTAAGCATTGCATATCAGTTAGATTACACAATAAAAGACAAAAGAACCTTAGTGCACAAGCACTGAGGCAAGGGTCACCCCAAAGGCATTGGCCGGGAAGCCAAGTTTCAAAGAAATACAAAATCACGCATACCCCCATAATGCAAAGCATCATGGACTGTATATGCAAATCATCACAAAATATTATGTTGGTTCAACTTTAAGCAGAACTGCATGGTACCGCTGGGGTGACATACAGATGAGGCACACTGATGAGTCCTGGTAGGATGAAACATGCGTATGTGTCTTCTGTTGCACCCTTTGCATACTGTGTGAGAGGCCTTTCGGCACCATGCAGTTCTACTTACAGCTGAACCAGCATAATATTTTGTGGTCCTTTGCCATTTGTGTGTATATATATATATATATATATATATATATATATATATAAATGTACTGTATATATATATGTATGGGACATATGCAGCCCATGATGCTCTGCATTATGGGGGTATGTGTGATTTTGTATTTCTAGGTTACACAAAAGTTTTATATTGACTTGTTGTAAAGCACTTTGTAACATGGCAACATATGTTGTAGATTTTTTTTATTTGCTATTGAATACTGTTTATTGCATTTTAAACATTTACAGTAATTGTTTAAAAGATGTATTTCTTACTAAAAAAAAAAAGATGTATCTCTTTTCTTACATTTTAAGTTACATTTTTTGTAGTCTGGCCCTGTATTGCCTTAAATTTCCCCCCACTGTTTGGCATGAGGTAAATATTATAAGTAAGCAATACCACAGCAGGGTGTGGACTGTACCAGAGAAAACCACAGAGATGGGTGCTGGAGCCACGTGGTCCTAGTTGAATCCAACGTGACCCAAACACACTGTAGTATGTTGTTGCACTTACAAAATGGGAAGTGCTGTTTAGAAGTAAAAGCTAAAGAAATGTGAAACAAATTCTTGTCAGATCCTCCACGGCTGCATAATGAAGTTTGTGAAGAAAATGGGGAGACTAGGATGGCCCCTGTGGTCCTTACCTAGTGTAAAATTTTATGTTTATGAAGGTAATGTAGTCAGTTACTTTGGAAAATATGGACTGTTAATACACCAAGAGCTATCTTTTCTGTGTCATATTGCCAATTCTGAGGGTAAATTCTGTTTAAATTACATAAAGACTAGATGTAACTAAATACAGTGGCGTGAAAAAGTATTTGCCCCCTTCCTGATTTTCCCTATCATTGCATATTTGTCACACTGGATGTTTTCAGGTCTTTAGACAAAATGTAATATTAGATAAAGGGAACCTGAGTGAACAAATAACACTTGTTTTTTTTTACTTATTTCATTTATTTAATGAAAAAAGTTAACCAATACCAACTGGCACTGTGTGAAAAAGTAATTGCCCCCCTAATTAAATCAACCCAATTAAAGGGATAATTAGAGTCAGCTGACTGAACACAGCCAGGCTTGATTACAGCCAGCCCTGCTCAATATAAACCTCACTTATTTTGACCTTTACCATCAGAGTCACGTTGCCAGCACAAAGATTCAACAAGCACATTATGCCACGATCAAAGGAAGTTCCTGAAAAGATCAGAAAAAAAGTTGTTGCTATCTATCAGTCTGGAAAGGGTTACAAAGCTATTTCTAAGGCTCTGGGACTCAATCGAACCACAGTGAGAGACATAATCTCCAAATGGAGAACATTTGGAACAGTAGTGAATCTTCCCAGGAGTGGGTGGCCTGCCAAAATTACTCCAAGGGTGCAGCGTAAAATCATCCAGGAAGTCTCAAAGGATCCTAAAACAACATCCAAAGAACTGCAGGCTTCTCTTGCCTCAGCTAAGGTCAGTGTTCATGACTCCACAATCAGAAAGAGACTTGGCAAAAATGGGCTTCATGGGAAAGTAGCAAGGTGGAAACCACTGCTAACCAAGAAGAACATAAATGCTCATCTCTCATTTGCCAAGAAGCACCTGGATGATCCAGAAGCCTTTTGGGAAAATGTTCTATGGACAGATGAGTCCAAAGTGGAACTTTTTGGACGACATGGATCCCATAATGTCTGGCGTAAAGCATACACAGCACTCCACAGTAAGAACATCATACCAACAGTCCAAACATGGTGGTGGTAGTGTGATGGTGTGGGGCTGCTGCTGTCTCAGGACCTGGACGACTTGCCATAATTGTAGGAACCATGAATTCTGCTCTGTACCAGAAAATTCTTAAGGAGAATGTCCGGTCATCCGTCCGTCAGCTGAAGCTGAAGCGTAGTTGGGTCATGCAGTAAGACAATGATCCAAACACAAAAGCAAGTCCACATCAGAATGGCTGAAAAGAAGTAAAATTAAAGTTTTGGAGTGGCCTAGTCAAAGTCCAGACCTAAACCCAATAGAGATGCTGTGTCAGGACCTGAAACAAGCAGTTCATGCTCAAAAACCTACCAATGTTACTGAATTAAAGCAGTTCTGCGAGGAAGAGTGGGCTACAATTCCTCCACAGCAATGTGAAAGACTGATATTGAATTATAGGAGGCGTTTGGTTGCAGTCATTGCGGCTAAAGGTGCGTAACCAGTTATCAAGTGTGAGGGCAATTACTTTTTCACACAGTGCCAGTTGGTGTTGGTTAACTTTTTTCATTAAATAAATGAAATAAGTAAAAAAAAACAAGTGTTGTTTGTTCACTCAGGTTCCCTTTATCTAATATAACATTTTGTCTAAAGACCTAAAAACATCCAGTGTGCCAAATATGCAATAACAGAGAAAATCAGGAAGGGGGCAAATACTTTTTCACGCCACTGTATATTGTTACAGAACAAAGGCACTTAACATCACCTACTGAAAGCCAGAAGATTAGTTGGGATAGATAATGGTGTGCTAAAGACTCATATTTAGTCTACTGTGTGATCCGTAACATTGCACTGCTAGGTGCAAGATCTTAAGGAGCCGTTAATCACACCTGGGCATCTGGAAGAGTGGCAAACATTAAAAGAAATGAACTTGCTCAATTATTCCAGAGAACACTAGCAGTGCTATGAAATCCCTTCTCTGCACTTACTGCCCTCCTTGACAAATTACCTACAACCAAGTATACAGTACCACTGCAATGATGCTGGATCACACATAACTGAAACATAGAAAGGTGACAGCAGAAGGGGACTAGGGGTCCATCTAGTACACCCATTTTTGTTTCTGTGGCATTTGCTGAAAGAGCAGCTGACATCAGCAAAACAATGCATTTTTCTTGCCCTCCTGAGGGCTAACAGCACCCTGGCTGGATCATTTCAGTGAAGTCTTGTGCTTTTCTTAGGTGCAAGAAGGGTTGGGGGGGGGGTTACAGGACTGAGTGTGGAGGCAACCAAGGGAAGCAACAAATTATAATAGCAGGTGCTGCAGAGCTAAATATTCAGTTCCTAATAAGTACAACACACCTGTCACCCTCACCATGCTGTAGACATGGTTTAAAAGTAATTATAAAAAGGATGTCAAAGTGCTGCAATTTGATTGGCTGTTATGGCCCCAGCAGCCTTAAGTTAATCCCCATTACAATGTCATGTACAAGCTGATCACAATGGCATATTCCTCCTGTCAACATTCCATCTTACATACTAACATACATACTAAAATGCCAGCAGAATAGGCCTAACGGTCTCTCTAGTCTGCTCGATTTTTAGCACCCGCACTGAGGGCCAATTTTGGTGTACCCCCCCCCTTGGGTTATATCATCCCCAGTCCCAGATGTTCCACCTGTATTGGGCCGGGTCAGATTTACCCTCCCCCTGTACCTGTCCCATCCCCTCTTAAACCCATCCACAGTCTCCACCTCTACCAGCTCCCTGGGCAGTGCATCTTGTAGCACTGTTTAATTTCTGGAATGTTGCATTCTGGTTTTGAACCATCATTATGTAACTGTTTGGAAGAAGAAATATTTAAATAACACTCTCCCTCTAAATTAGAAAAACATTCAAAAAGTATACTTTTAATAGTTTATTTTGAAATATTTTTTTATAATAGCAGTACAGCATGACCAGGGGTTAGATTTACCATAAGTTAATAAGCCCCTTGTGCAGTATGGCACTCGGCCACACCTCATGCAACGTTACACCCCAAGTGGGCGACTAGTAGGCTGTTAATCTAACCCCTGGTCATGCCTTATTGCTATTATCAAATCAATTTGTTTAATTTATGACACTATAAACTGAGCACTATTTCATCCAACTCTAAACTGTTTACATGCTAGATACATGAAATAATGGGCATCAGATTATAGTTGGTTAGAAGTAAAACAGGGCAGTGACAGGGCTGTGGAACACTCTATAGAGGCCATGGGGCATTCAAGGGAATCCTGTGCTAATGAGGCCAGACAAAATTGATACTGACATAGTGCACAGTTCATTATATTATAACTAAAACAAAATGCCAAGAAGCTCACAAGGTTGGGCTATAAAGTACAGGGTATCTTGCAAGTACAGGGGACTTAAAGCTGTCCAAATCAACTTGGTTAACAATCAGTAGAGATAATTACCTTCTCAGAGTTGAAACACACAAAAATGAAATGTCTAGAGTAACCAAATGTCATGTACAGTACTGCTGTTTCACATTTCAGTCACAAAGGCACTACTTGGGCTATATGCTTTACTGGACCGTTTTTATGAATGGAAGCCATGTGGTCCTGTATTGGAGGGAGAAAAGAGGCACAGTGCTCTTGAACATCTTTGCTGGATGTGGTGCATCTGTGATTGCTGGGTGGAGGGGTGACTGCGTATGGTGTGTGACTTTAGATGGGGGTTCCGAGCTCCGTGCGCGTGTGCGTGTGGGCCCTGACTTCTGCAGTAGGGATGCAAAGCAGGGAGTGGGAGTGGGGAAGTGGGGCCCAGAATTTTCTTTGAACTTAAGCCTCTGAGCAACCTTAATCAGGCCTTGATCAGTATCATTATTTTAAAATGACTGAATTAGTTATAGGATTTGGTAAAAAAAAAAACACATTCAGTTCAAATCAAATCACCCGTAGTAGAAAATGACTTGGGGGTCAGCAGGGCATTGGGGTTATTCATTTTCTGATTGTCTTCTGCTTTTCACCCACCTCAGTTTATTATTCCCAGAAAGTTCACTGTCAGTCAGTTTGGGCATACTATGGGGGTCTCTAAGCCAATAAGCATTTTCACATATACTGTGTTTTAAACATTCCAATAATACAAAACTGGAACTGAATAGTATAAAGGATTAACAGGGACAGGTGTAAGTAAACAACAAAAAAATGTGTGTAGCAGCTTCTTTTGAGATGGCTACAGTACATAGCCTAACAAAGCATTCCCATTCGTCACGGGTCACTCTGCCATTTCGATTACCACCAATGCGGTTTAGCAGCTTTATTCGAAGAATTCCAGTGAAACAATTAAAAACATCACAATAAACCACAAGGTTTCATTTATTCCTCAGAAATAACTAAATTATTAATCTGACCTTCGCAGCATAGCACACCGAGTTCTACTCCAAACACAAAAAGTAAACTGAGAATAGCAGCATCCAAAGTTCTTGAATTCAGAATATCAGTGTACATTTTCTGTAAAATGTAAGCAAAAGATAACAGTGCCATATAAATGGCACTTGCAGGCCGCTTATTTCTAAACCACGCATCAGATTACATGCTGTATTTAAAATCCTATGTGCAACAGAGAAGTACTAATAAAACACTAACAGTTAGGACAAGAACACCATTTAAGCTAACATTGCCTTTCAGGTTAGAATGAATGCCTCTTTTCGTAACAGTTTAAAAATCTGAGCAGTCTATATAATAGTTGTTCTTAAAGTTCCAGTGGCTTACTCGAATAGTAGTATTTCTGATTCAAATAGTGCAGGACGCTAATGGTGATTTACCAGAGACATGCAGTTTCGGTTCTACAATGGCCACTGTCTGACTGTCTTTCTGGCAACCCATTGGAGACATATTTTGTAGCCAGCTGAGGGGAACATTTAATTACCCCCACCCATAAAAAAAATCAATTATGCTGGATAGTCTGTGATTAAATCCAACCGTTTGTATATTTAGCTATTTTCAGTGAGCTGCACAAAGCCTTGGACTGCTTGATGTTTGAGGAACCCCTGTATCGGAAGAAAATGATCCAAAGACAATAGAACTCTCCATTTTCTCCTGCCAAAGCACAAAGTAGCTCCCCAGCTTCAGCACCACACAAAGGAAACACCATGGCCATCTGCATGGGTGTGCATTGTCTCTCGGCTACAGACTATCCCCTGAGCCAGGTGAGGTCGCCGATGTGAGGTTATTACACACAGCCTGGGTGGTGGTAGAAGGGGAAGTTCCATGACAGTGCAATCTAAAAACAGGGAAAAAGTGTCCCGATTACAGTCTAAGAGGATAAGGACAGCAGTAAAAAATATCTACAGCTAATGTATGCCAATGATGGCCACTTTCAGGTCGTCAGCCAAGCTGCTTGTTCGAGCTGTTCAGCTTATAAGAACCAGATGAACCAGAGTGCAGACCTATGACAAAACAATATATAAAACTCGATGTGGCTGGCATAGAACTGTAATGAAATGAAGCAAAAGTGCCCTGAGGGAAAGCGACCGCCAAAGTAGCACTAGCCCACCCTCAGTAGCACCGTCGTAGAGAATGGGAAGACAGGGGATGCACTATGGATCCGCTCTTCAATCTCTGCTCTAGCATAAGACCTGAAAAAACAGGGAGCTGGCTATGTCGGCAATAATTATTAAACTGGTTTCCAAATGGAAAAAAGTGGCTCTGACCAGTTAGTTAGGTATACAAAATGCCCATTTACATGCAACCGAGTAACTGCCAGGACATGGATCCCATACAGTGTATCAGAAGAGTCTGCTTAACACAGACAGAGCTATTTGAATAAGGCCCGAATCCTCATTTGATTGCGACGTGTGCTGTCGCATCCTTGCAGTTTTCAGAAAACAAATAAGCTGGTTTGCACAAAAATGAGTATTCTTTTTTTGCTGCAGAAACATCGCACATTGGCAGGAGGTGAAGAAGCCCTCTGCTGTGTGCCGAACAGTTTGTGCGTGTGAATCAGATGCTCTCAGCTCCGAAAGCAAGTCTCTCTCTTTTTTTTCAAAAGAGGGCAGGTCGCTTCATGCATCACAATGAGTTAAAATCAATCACTCTCTCATGTGTCAGCAGCCTCTTTAACAACCCTGGGGCTGCAGACACAAAAAAGCATTTAGCTGGCTCCAGTTTGTGTGTAGGGCCAATCTTTAATTTGATGGTGATGGGGGTACTGGTGGTGTATGTGTGTGTGTTTGGGGGGGGGCAGTAATTAAATCATGTCCGTTATACACTAATACAGTCTTACATATTTGAATGAACCTCTTGATAGTTGCCATTTAATGTATATCTGCACTTAGTCTTGAGCTGAGACAAGTTCTTGAATGCAGCACTTGGGAAGACCCTTTATCCTTTACTATATATAGTACAGCACTTATTCCTTGCATCAAATATTGCAGTTCTAAAATGAACATTCTCGTGCACGGTCCGAACATTAAGCATTGCATTTTTTTGTCATGCATAGCAGTCCTGTTATATAATTTGCTGCTGGCCTGGGTAACGAGATGTGTGGCAGCTGGTGTGTTTGACTAACTAGTTCGGGGGGGGGGTTACAAAGCCCTACTAGATCTCCACTTCTCCGTGGCTGGCTGCAGCCATTTGTTTTCAGTCGCAGACTCCGAGCAGCAGTCCGACAGGCAGATCCCCCCAGGAGGAGCGCTGGAGCTGGCGCACAGAACAATGAAGGTAAGCGGTGACTGGAAGGGAGCTTGTGGTTGATGGAGATGGAGAGGGAGAGGCACTGTGCTGGCTGTCAGTGCTTTTGCTGGCTGCGGGGGGATGTGCTGTTGTGTTGATGTTGTAGCGCTCGGTGCTGGGCAGTGGGAGGGGGTCAATCATACATTGTTCTGCGCTCAGATTTCTGTCGGTGCTTTTACTGGCTGTGGGGGGATGTGCTGTTGTGTTGATATTGTAGCCACGCGGTGCTGGGCGGTGGGAGGGGGTCACTCGTACATTGTTCTGTGCTCTGATTTTGGAGCCATCTCTCTCCCCCCCCCCCGACTGTATCGATCAAGCAAAAAAAATAGCTACGCCCTTGCTGTTAAGGGAAGGGGACAGAAATGTACAAAATAAAGCCCATAAAAAAAAAGCCCACTGTGATATAGTGCAGTGCTGCAGTCCATAGGGACAACATTGGTGGATTGCTTCTTGGGGGAGGGTCAGGTGGAGGAAAAACAGTTCCACGGACGGAAAACATGACGTCAGCCCTTTTCTACAGGCAAAACATCTGCAGGGCTCCGCCCATGCAGCCGTAAAAAGGGGACAACACAGGGAGACTGCTGTCTGAAACAAGTAATATTTTCTGTTGCAGTATTTAGGGTGCCTTGAAACACAGGAATATGGAAGGGAGTTAGTAGCTTTCAGAGTGCAGTGGGATTGGGGTTCCTTGAAACAACTCAGTCACACTGACTCACTCATTCACCCACTCGCTCACTTATTCACTCACCCACCCACTCAGTAACTCAGTCACACTCACTTGCTCACTCACTCACTCACTCACTCACCCATCCACCCACTCAATTACTCAGTCTCACTCACTCACTCACTCACTCGTTCACTCACTCACTCACTCACTCACTCAGGCTGGTGGAGGATGGGTTCATTGTAGAGATAGTGGGCTCACTTTCTAGAGAGGCAGGCAGCAGCCCATCACTCCGCAGCATTTGGCCATCCACTCGCATCCCATGCTGCCAAGATGAAAGCCAGAGCTATTCTAGGAGTGACTGGTATTTGAAGGGGACTAGGGCATCTGGGAGAGCAAGGTATCTAGCAACAACAAAAAAAAGTTCAACTTATAGTCAACATATTGCTTTTTAATTTAATGTATCCCAAACGTTCTGGTATTTAGTGTTTGTTTAACAGATTGATATTCTACTTCTGTAGCTATGACAAACCTGCATTCTGCCATTAAATCAAAAATAACCAATCTTACAAATGTCTATATCAAAAGTATCCTTTGCTGGTGCTAAATGTTACAAAACAACAGTGCTGCTACAAAGAGTTCTGTGTTACATGAAAAGGCAGAAAAAAAAGGTGTGACATCTGTCCCAGATTTGGGGCAATGGGCCAACTGCACACATGGTGTGAGTTAGTAACAGGCACAAAACTTGACATTTACTTCTCCAGATGTCTGTAATTGACTAACTACCACTAGGGTGTGGCCACATAGGACTACTCAGCAAAATAACTTGCTACTGAAAGTACATTTGTTTGAGAAGTTCCCTAAAGCAGTCATTTTTTTGTAGAATAGAGTGTAGTCTGATTTATAGTAAGCACTGGGGCTAGATATTCAAAAATGGGCAAAAATGGGGGGCAAAAGTTTTTGTGGCACCTACATCAGATCAAGAGGCTGCTATATTCAGTCGGATAACAGACTGATGCCATCCAGCCGAATACTGGCCTGTGCTGGCATAGCACTAAGTCAGTCTGCGCTGCCTCAGCATGGACCTGGGCTGTATCCAGCTCATAATGAAATTGTGTTCCCAGACCAGATAGTGCTGGGATGTGATATTCAGCCACAAAATGTAAATGAGCTCATTGAGCATACAAGGTGTTAGGGGCCATTAGCATGCCTATTATGGTCTCATTTGCATTGGAAGTGGCATCCTGTTTGCACCCATCCTGTGGGCACCTGCCATGTCAGCCCTGATGGCTACTGGCGCCCTCCTCTATGTAAATGTATTGTCTGGTGTCTAGTAGCACCCTGTTCCATTGATGATAACATTTTCTCTGGTGTCCAGTGGCCCCCCAACCCATCCTGATGATGCTAATATTTCCCTGGTGGCTAGTGGCACCCCCACCCTCTGGTCCCCCCATGGTAATACACTGTATTTCCTGGTGTCTAGTGGCTTCTGTATGGGCTGTAGGGAATGTGCATACAGTACACTGTACTGTACATGCATTCCCTATGGCTCATGTGGCAGCTGATCAATGAGGTGAGAGGAAGGCTGTGCCAGTTACCAGCTGGAGACTTACCACACATCCCCAGCCATGCTGGTATGGGGGGGGGGTGGATGGGTGGTGTTCAGGATGTCTAGGTGGAGGGCCACTGGGCCACCACTGTTTGCCAATCTGTGTATCGACTGGCATATGGGGGGCAGGGCGGCGGTACCACTGGACACCAGGGATTGTGTAAGGGACATGTGCCAGGTGATCAGAGGTTGAGGGGTGCCACTAGATACCAGGGAAACCATATACATCTCTCGGACAGGTTTTTGGAAGGTGGGTGGTGCCACTAGACACCAAGGACATGTTCAGGATAACCGGAATGGGTGATCGGAGGGTGGGTGAAGCTATGAGATACCAAGGCATTAGTATGATACTGGGACAGATGACTGGGGGCCCGGTGGTGCCACTAGACACCAGGAAATACTATGTGTTACAGGTATGAGGGATCAGAGGGTGTGGGCTGCCACTAGACACCAGGGAATACGCTGTATTACTGGGGCAGGGGATGAGGGGGTGGGGTGCCGCTAGATAACAGGGAATACTTTGTATTACTGGGATGGGAAGTCAGACAGTGGGAGTGCTACTAAACACCACATAGAAACGTAGAAATTGTCAGCAGATAAGGACCGCCTGGCCCATCTAGTTCTGCCCGTAAGCCCTTGTACTGGATTACTGCTTCTGACCCACCCGCTGCTGAACCTCTATGGTTCTCCTATGCCTGTCCCAAGTATGCTTGAATCCATCCACAGTGCTCGCTCCCACCATCTCCTGAGGCAGACCATTCCAAGCATCCACCACCTTCTCTGCGAAGAAGAACTTTCTCACATTCCCTTTTAACCTCCCATCTTCCAATTTCATTTCATGCCCCCTTGTTCTTGTGCTCCTCCTGTATTGGAAAATGTCTCCCCCCTGCACCTTGTTTTACCCTTGAGGTACTTGAATGTTTCTATCATGTCCCCTCTTTCCCTTCTCTCTTCCAGCTAGTACACATTGAGGTCCCTTAATATGTCCTCATAAGTCTTGTGTTGCAAGGCCTGTACCATCTTAGTTGCCCTTCTCTGGACTGTCTCCACCCTGTTAATGTCTTTGTGAAGGTGTGGCCTCCAGAACTGCACACAATACTCCATGTGAGGCCTGATCATGGTTTTATATAATGGTATCACTACCTCCCTCCTTCTGTTGGTGATACCCCTGCTTATGCACCCCAGCATGACACTGGCCCTCCCAGCTGCCTTAGCACTGTGCTTTGACATTTTCAGGTCATCTGAAATAATAACCCCTAGGTCCCTTTCCTCCTTTGTGATTGTCAGCAACCCCCCCCCCCATCCTGCAGCTTTTCCCAGGGTTTCTATGTGCCAGGTACATAATATTGCACTTTTTTGAATTAAACATCTGTTGTCTGTCCTCAGACCAGTTTTCAAACTTCCCCACTTCCCTCCTAATTTTCTCCACCCCTCTGGGGTATTCACTCTGTTACAGATCTTGGTGTCATCTGCAAACAGGCAGACCTTTTCCTTCAGCCCTTCTGCAATGTTACTAATGAAGACATTGAACAGAACTGGCCCCAGGACTGATCCATGAGGCACCCCACTGGTCACCCCCCTCTTCCCACACTGCACCCCATTTACCACCACCCTCTGCCTCTAGCTAGTTTCTAACCCAGTTTTCCACCCTGTCCCCCATGTACAGCCTATCCAGCTTGTTTATCTAGCCTCCTGTGTGGGACAGTGTCAATGGCTCCGCTGAAATCAATGTAAGTGACGTCCACTGCCCCACCCTGATTTACTTCCTTCATCACCCAGTCGAAGAAATCAACCACATCTGTCTGACATGACCTCCCCACTGTGAATCCATGTTGTCTATGGTCCTGGGTTCCGAAGGCCTCTAGATGCCCCACTATCTTTTCTTTAAGCAATGTCTGCATGATCTTCGCCACTACTGAGGTGAGGCTGACTAGTCTATAGTTCCCCACATCCTCTCTGCTGCTGAATTTGAGTAGAGGGACCACATGTGCCCTGCTCCAGTCCTATGGTACCACACCTGTGTTAAATGACTTGGTGAACATGGCTGCCAGAGGTTCTGCTATCTCCCTTTGCAGTTCTCTTAATATCCTTGGGTGTATGCCATTTGGTCTGATTGCTTTGTCCACCTTCAGTTTAGTGAGCTCCTGCAGGACTTTTTCCCTGTGAATGGACTATTATCCAGTTCTTCACCCCCTTAGCAACTACTGTACTGCTGTGTCCCCTGTCCCCCACCTCTGTGAATACTGAACAGAAATATTTATTCAGTATTTCTGCCTTTTCCATGTCACCCTCCTTGCATTATCCTCCCTCTCCCTTGAGCCTTGCAATCCCCCCTTTGTTTTTCTGCCTTTTGCTGATGTACCTGATGAATGTCTTGTCCCCTTTCTTATCTGACTGTACTAAACTTTCCTCATTCTGTGCCTTTGCTCTTCTTACTGCCTTTCTCGCTTCACTTAGACACTCTAGGTACTCCTCCCTGTCCTCCTCCCTTTGGGTCTCATATTTCCTGAACCCTTTCCTTTTTATCCTGACCTTTACTGCCACCTATCTCAAGAACCACAGTGACTTTCTGCTTCTCTTGCCTCTGGAAACCAGTTGGATGCATCGGTTTGTTACTTCCTTTAGGTTCACTAAGCTCAGTGTGAACAAGGCAATAGGGCCTGATAGCATACATCCCAGGGTACTAAAGGAGCTAACGGTGGAACTAGCAGAGCCATTAGCAGAACTATATAGTGAGTCTCTGAGCACAGGAGAGGTCCCAGAAGACTGGAGAAGGGCTCATGTGATCCCGCTCCACAAGAGTGGCAGCGGGGTGGAGGCATGGAACTATAGACCAGTCAGTCTTACCTCAGTAATGGGCAAAATTATGGAGACACTCCTTAAGGAAAGGATAGTGCAACACCTGGAATCCATAGGAGCACAGGATCCAAGACAGCATGGGTTTACAACAGGAAGTTCCTGTCAAACTAATCTCATAGATTTCTTTGACTGGGTAACAAGACTGGCGGACCAAGGGGTTGCAGTTGATGTCGCCCACCTTGACTTCAGCAAAGCTTTCAATACTGTTCCACATGAAAGATTGATTAATAAGCTACGTAGGTCAGGGTGGGTTGGAGGTTGGTCAACTGGGTGGCGAACTGGTTGGCAGGCAGAAAACGGGTGGTAAATGGTATGCAGTCAGAAGAGATGCAAGCCACAAGTGGTGTACCTCAGCCTGGGATCAGTCCTGGGGCTAGTTCTCTTCAATGTCTTCATCAGTGACATTGCAGATGGACTGGAGGGTAAGGTTTGCCTGTTTGCAGATGACACCAAGATCTATAACAGAGTAGATGATCCAGATGGAGTGGGCAGAATGAGAAGAGATCTGGAAAAAACTGGCAAAATGGTCAGAACAGTGGCAACTTGGGTTTAATGCAAAGAAGTGCAAGATCATGCTCATAGAGAAGAGAAACCCTGAAGCTACCTACAGGTTGGGAGGTGAGTTGCTGGCAATCACAAGGGAAGAAAGAGACTTGGACATCATCATCATAGATGACCTGAAATCATCCAAGCAGACCACTAAAGCAGTAGGTAATGCTAGAGGGATGTTGGGGTGTATTAGTAGGGGTATCACAAGTCATAAGAGGGAGACAATAATCCCTCTTTACAAGACATTGGTTAAGCCCTATCTGGAGAACTGCATGCAGTACTGGAGGCTGCACCTGTACATGGACATTAGCAAAATGGAGGCAGACCAGAGAAGGGCAACCAAAAAGGTGCAGGGACTGTATCAGAAAAAATATGAGGACAGATTAATGGAGCTCAATAAACACTGTATACCCTAGAGCAAAGGAAGGAGAGAGGTGACATGATCGAAACATTCAAATATATTAAGGGCACTAACAAGGTGAAAAAGTCTAACGTTTCAGTATAAGAAAAATAACAGGACAAGAGGACACAATATGAGATTAGAGGGAGGCTAATTAAGGGGTAATGTGAGGAAGTTCTTTTCCACAGAAAGGGTGGTGGATGCATGGAACGGCATACCTCAGGAAGTGGTGGATATGAATACAGAGCAGCGCTTCAGAAAGGCATAGGATAGGCACAAGGGAGCAAAACAGATGAGTAAGAATAAATAGGCCATTGACAGAGTAAAGGCCTATGGCACATTCATAACGTAGAAAAAATGGGCAAACTAGATGGGCCTAGTGGCCTTTATCTGCCGTCAACTTCTATGTTTCTAGGTTTCTAGACATTTCCACTATTCTTCCACTCCCCTTCCTATCCCCGTTCTCTCCAGGACTCTTTTGATACCCCTCCGCATTTCAGTGAAGTCAGCTGTTACGAAATCCAAAACCTTTGTCCTAGAATGACTTGAGTGAGTCTCTGTCCCTGTGCTAAACCACACAATGTTGTGATCGCTGGATCCGAGTTGCCCTTCTACCTGGACATCGGTGATTTGATCCCTCTTGGTCATTACTAGATCCAGAATTGCCCTGTCTCTGGTGGGATCAAGCACAAGCTGCCTGAGTCCAGCCTCATGAAGTGAATCAAGGATGCCTCTGCTTGTGGCTGAAGCAGCTACACTGGTGTTCCAATCCATGTCTGGCATACTGAAATCCCCATCAGTAGAATTTCACCTTTCATTGCCATCTCATGTATTTCCTCCACTAGCTCCTTGTCCAGTTCCTTTCCCTGTCCTGGAGGCCAGTATATCACCCCTGTGTGTATTGCTGTGCAACTTGTTGTTCAGTGTACTTTACCTGGTGAAACTTTTAAATAAATAAATAAATAAAATTTCCAGGTTGACTGGTGACCCACAGTGCCTTGGCCTCCCCTACTAACCCTGTACCTGTGTTGCCATTATACCCTCTCTGAAATACAGGGCTACCCCCGCCCCCTTCTTGCCCTCCCTATCCCTCCTGAATAGAACATATCCTTGTTCATTTGTTTCCCACTTATGATTAACTGTGTATCAAGTTTCAGTTATTGCTACTATGTTCAGGTCTCCTTCAATTATTAAGGCCTCCATGTCTGGGACTTTATTTCCCAGGCTGCGTGCATTTGTCACTATGACCTTCCTAGTTTTACTGCCTGACCTCTCTCTATCTTCCTGTTTTTAGTCCCCTGCATCTTCCCCCTTTCCTGATATTTTCTCTTGTGTTCCCAATTCCTTTCCTACTCCATTTCTGCTCAACTCCAATTACCTTGATGTCAACTCCTCTTCCTGCTCCATTGTTCTGCTTTCTTTACCATGGGAGGATGGACTGCCTGAGTATTCCTGCTCCTGTTGCCCCCACCCAGCTAGTTTAAACACTCATCAGCAAAGCATTTAAACTGTCCATTGAGGGCTACCTTCCCCTTGCTGGACAGATGTAGTCTGTCCCCACTGTACAGGGCTGCATCACTCCAGGTGGGTCCCCAGTCCCCAATAAAGCCATAGTCCTTCTCGTTGCACCAATCTTTAAACCATGTGTTGAAGTTACTAATGCGGAGATTCCTCTCCCTCCTGCTGTGGACTGGCAGCACCTCTGAAAATATTACTGAACTTGCCGCCTTCCCCAGACACCCTCCTAATACTGTAAAATCCGCCTTCACCTGCTCCAAGCTTGCCTTGTCCTTGGATAGGTCATTTGTCCCCAAGTGGATAATGATCTCCAGCCCTCCCCTCCTTTCCACAGCTTCAGCGATCCTCTGGATGCGCTCCCCCCCTTCTTCTGTGCTGTGTATCCTGTAAGGCACTTTCCCTCCCTTTCCTCTCTACTATCTGTGCCAAAATCCATTCCCCGGACAACTGAGTCCCCCAACAGGAGAAACAACTTCTTCCTACAGAGTTCTCTTCCTCCCGCTATTGGGTCTCCCTGCTGGAGGACCCTCACCTGCACCTTGGTCTCAGCCTCGGGTTCCTTTGCAGGGCTGTCCCATTCCTCCAACACTGTGTAGGGGTTTATGAGCTGGAGTGGAATGGGGGATGTGTCTCTGCCCCTTCCCCTGAACCTGCCTGAGCCCACCACAGTCCATCTTGCCATCTGCCTGGGTGGTTGTTGTGGCATTGGCTGGGAACCTGGTGGCCTCTGGGTGGGGGTGAAGGTCCCCTGTATTCCTGTCAGCTCTGCTTGGAGACTGGTGACTTCCACCCTCAGCCCAGAGAGGTGTCTGCAAATGGAGCAGAACTGCAGTAACCAGACTGTTTTTCTGAAGACTGCTGCACTGCAGCCAGAGCACTGCACCACTCCCTGCATCATCCTGTGCTTGCTGATATTCCTCCCCTCCTATCCCTTTTCTTTTCTTCTCAGTCTCTCACTGTCTTTATCTTCTTCTGTAGCGACTTACAGCTTCTCTCTCCTCCTCTTGCATGTGCCCTTGTGGACCTAGTTGCTAGCTACACCCTTTGTAATTCTGCCTATATATCAGCTAGGATATTTTATTTATTGAAATATTTCACCAGGAAGGCACGCTGAGCAGCAAGTTGCTCATCTTCCGGTGTGACCTGGGGGTAGGTAACAATGGGATAGAATACAGAGAAATGTTGCAATATTGGAATACAAATTGCTTACTTGCATACAATGAGAATAGGAGGGATTACAGGTGGATAATATTGACTAACAATGCAACAACTAAGTATATTTATGTATTAATTAATTAATGGCATCTGAATTACAAACCTTTGAGTCAGAGACTCTTTTATAGAGTAGGACACAAGTGAATGAGATGCAGCTGAGGAACAGACATACAGCGAGAATTAAAATTTCCTATACAAGATAATAGCTAAAGGTAGTCATGACGGTTTTCTACACAAGATGATAGCTATTATACAACGCAACATATAGTAGATACAAAGACACATATAGCAATTAGGCAACAGCTGGTGACAGTTGGTAACACTGGAACACATATAATAACTTGGCAACAGTATGTAGCACTAGATGGTAAGGTGACCCAGTAGTGATTGGTAGCCATTAGTGTAACATAGATATTCAAGATTTACAGTGATTGAGGTAAAGAGAAGAAGAATGGAAGGAGGGAACGTAAAATTGCAGAGGGCAGAATGGAAGAAGGGAAAGGAAATTTATGGAGAGACACAGACAGAACATGATTTCTGAGGCAAACAGAGATGACAGGGTGGACTAAAGTGCATATAAGGGGTATAGGGGTAGATTATAAGTGCTTAATTGAGTGTAGGGGTAGGCCAGTGTTAGGCTATGTTAACCAGAAGGGGGGTAGGAGGAGAGGAGAGGAGAGGTAGAGTATGGCAGGGCGATGACAGAGAGAGAGAGAGAGAGGTACTGTAAATGGGGTATCCGGGGGTTGGGGGCGTAGTTGAAATTCAACAGTGTTCTGTTATCCCTATTTGGGCAGGGCAGTGGACAGCTCTACTGGTAGGACATCGGTACATATAGTGATGTGAGAGAGGGGGTGTTGGGGAGGGATGTTGTGGGATGAGGTAGCAGAGGTCAACTATAGTCGGGGAGGTAGTACCCCACCAGTGTTCTGGGTGACCCTGCCTGTACAAGGCAGTGATCTAGCAGTGACTGAGGGGGTGCAGTAAAAGGAGAAATAGGGGAAAGAGGGTAAAGTTGTTGCCCACCATGTGCTATGGATCCTGCCTGCACAAGGCAGTGATCGAGCTCACAGGAGGGAGATAGAGTAAGGGTAGAGAAAGAAGGGGGAGGAATACTTTAGGAGGAGGGAGGGTAGGGGACAATGGGGAGCATGATCAGAGGGAAATAGGAGTGGTGGGGAGTTTTCATATGGTAATATGGGCTTAAAGGAGATGACGGGGGGATTAGGGAGAGTCATGGCAGGCACAGGAAAGAGCAAGGAAGTTCTTGAGGGCAGAGTTAATGGAGTAGTAGGAGGAAGAGTGGCAAATTTGAGGGGGAAGTGAATTCCAGATTTTTGGGAGGCAATAAGAATAACTCGATTAGCCAATAAGGGTGGGGCAGCATGGGACCACCAGGGTTTGTGAGTTAGTAGATCTTAGGGAGTGGGAAGTAGGGAGGATAGTTGTAAAGGCAGGAGAGAAATAGGAGGGAAGTTCACTCAGCCAGTGCTTGGAGGTGAATTTTGCTCAGTGAGAGAGGGACGTCGGTTTGTCAAGGAAAGGAAGGATAGAGCATGGTAGAGATCACAATGATGAGTGTGGAGGGGGGTGTCAAGGGCAAAAGGAGTGGAAGAGGATATCTAATCTGGCCAGGGAGGACTTGGGGCAGCACTGTAGACAATGTCACAGTAGCTGAAGATAGGTAGGATCATCTTCTGGACAATCTCACGCCTAGCAGTAGGTAGGATGCAGGCACGGTTCCTGAATAAGGAATCTATTGCCTGTGCTGTGCTGCTTAACTGTTCCTGCGTCTTTAAGTAGGTGTGGCTTGGCCTTCCATTATAAAGGTAAAGCACCGGGGTGGTTGGAGGTGGGTGGGTGGGGGATGTTTCTTTGGTACTCTGTGTCTACAAAAACAATCAGGGAAAAAAAAAGACTTTCTTCTGTAAACTAAAGAGCAAAACACAACTCTAGTTTAAGGTATCTGGTAGCTGCTCTCCCTCTCATTTTCTGAAGCAAACGGAGTACACAGTCAACTCCTGTTTGTAATAAAGTCCCTCAAGCCTTTTTCAGCTCCTCCCCTTATCAGACACCTCTTTCACTTAGTTTCAGTAACCACTCTAGTCTCAAATTACTGCAAATATTCTCCCAGCTAGATTAGCTCCCTGGCAAATTAAAGTTACATTAAGTGAAGACAACCCCCAAAACAGAGAACCAAAACATTGACTTCTACTTATTATTAAAGGCTCCTGAATTAAAAATTCAATTTAATATACTCAGTAAATCACCTTCTTGCTGCAGAATAGCTGGTAGCTGCTCTCCCTCTCAGCTTCTACAGCAAACAGAGTCCACAGTCAACTCCTGTCTGTAATCCACAGTTTGTAATCCACCAGGGATAATGTGTACCATAGGGGATGGGTGATCAGAATGTGGAGAACAGCCATCTTGTCATCGAAGGGGTGGGGGTGCAGGTAGGGTTACCACCTTTAAAAAAGCCCAAATTAGGACAGTTCTTCCTGAAACATTTTTCGCAGGACAATCTGTAGCCTCGTCCAATGCAACAGACTTGTTTTCTCTAAATAATCAGAATTAAGACTAAGTGTTGTAGTTTTAAGTTGTTTCTATTGTTTGTTATCCTTTTAAGATATTTTAGTTAAGGTATTATAGATTTCTGCAACATTTTGAGAAAAGTTAGAAAATATGTTTTCTACTAAAAGGTCAGGACATGTAGTATTTTTCAACTTTTTTTGCAGGACACAGCTGCCCAAATCAGGACTGTCCTGCAGAAATCAGGACAGGAGATAACCCTAGGTGCAGGCTGTGTACCCAGTTAAATCAAAGTTCTTGGAGGCAGTAAATAGCACCGCTTTGGGTTCTATTTACTGCTGACACAAACTTTAGAAACTGCTGCTGCAACCATATGCAGGAGGGAACCCCCTTATGTGCATGGTTGCAGCATTATGTTAGCACTGGGCGCTAATGGGTTTAGCCCATGCTACTGGGGTCTCTGAATATAGACCCAACTCCCAAACTAGGTGCATATCCTGGATAACGTGGGCAAACACCCTTTAATGCCTATGCTAACTTTTGAATATTTGGCCCCTGGTGATGACAATTTACTCTTCTTTATGGATGGACTCTATGTGACTACAGAACATATAAAAGAACAAGAGAAAAGAGGATAGGGAGGTCCACAGAAAGAAACTAAGGGTGGTGGGGCAGACAATTAGGAAGGCGAAGGCAGATACCGAGGAGAGGATAACTAAGGAGGCCAAAAGGGGGGATTAAACATTTTATAGGTATGTTAGCGAGAGGAGGAAATCAAAGCAGGGGACAGTGAGACTAATAAGGAAAGAGGGATTTCCAGTGTAGGGGGACTGTGAGAAGGCAGAAGTGCTACATAAGTACTTCTGCTCAGTCATCATGGTGAAAGAGGAGGGTAAGGGATGGGAGTTGAGAGGGAGGGGAAAGGAGGGCAGGGGGCTGGATTCAAGCCCATTCAAAAAGGATAGGGTAAGGAAGGAATTAGGAAGGTTAAGGGTAGATAGAGCAATGGGCCCGGGATGCCCTACATCCTAGAGTACTCCTGGAGGTAAGGGAAGAGCTGGCAGTACCATTGACTAGACTGTTTATTCTGTCCCAGGACACAGGAAGGTTTCTTAGTGACTGGAAAAGGGCAAATGTGGTACAACTCTATAAGAGCGGCAGTAGGGAGGAGGCGGGAAATTATAATCTGGTCAGCCTTACCTCGGAGGTGGGTAAGGTTATGGAGGCACTCTTGAAAGAATGGTCAAATACCTTACTGCCAGTGGTCTTCTAGATGACAGACAGTATGGATTCATGGAAGGGAGATCATGCCAGATGAGCCTGATCAGATTTTTTGATTGAGTGACGAGGGTGGTCATTTGGGGGGGGGAGAGGGGGGTTGGCCTATCTGGATTTCAGTAAGGCCTTCAACGCCATCCCTCATAGGAGGCTGGTAAATAAGTTGGACAGCTTGGGGTGGGGTAAAAAATTACTAGAGGGATGGAGAGCTGGCTGAGAGAAAGAAGCCAGAGGGTGGTGGTAAACAGATTACATTTCAGGGAGGAAAGGGTGACAAGCAGGGTCCCAAGGGGTCAGTATTGGGGCTCATCCTCTTCAACGTCTATATCAGAAATATAGCAGAGGGACTGAAGGGGCAGGTGTGCCTATTTTCAGCCAATATGAAGATTTGCAATAGGGTGGACACACCAGGGGTTGGTGGAGATAATGAGGGAGGACCTGACAAAACTGGAGGGGTAGTCGGAAAGCTGGCAATTGATATTCAATGCAAAGAAGTGCAGAGTAATGCACATAGGGCATAATAACCCACAAGTTGTACACACACTGGGGGTAGGGTGAAGAAATTATGGTAACTGACCAGGAGAGGGATCTGGGGATTATCATTACTGACAACCTTAAAGTGGAAAACTAGTGCAATAAAGCAGTAGGCAGGCAAATCGAATGCTGGCATGCATAGGCAGAGGTATAATGAGCAGAAGGAGAGAGGTGTTGATGCCCCTTTACAAGTTCATGATGAGACCCCATCTGGAGTATGGGGTCCAGTTCTGGAGACCTCATCTACGCAAGGATATAGATAGGGTGGAGAGAGTCCAGAGAAGGGTGACCAAAAGGGTGCAGGGCATACATCTGAAGCCCTATGAAGAGAGGATGAGGGAGCTGGATCTGTACCCGCTAGAAACTAGAAAGGATAGAAAGGATGTGATTGAGATGTTTAAGTACTGAAAAGGGATAAACAAAGTAAGGGAGGAGAGTTTATTTAGAAGGAAATTAAGTCCAATAACGAGGGGACATAGTTTAGATTGGAGAGGAGAAAGCTTAGTGGCAATGTGAGAGGGTAGTACTTCACAGAGAGGGTGGTGGACCCCTAGAACAAACTACCAGAGGAGGTGGTGGAGGCAAAAATGGTAGGAGAATTCAAGAAGTCATGGGATAAATACAGGAGAATAGCCAGTGCTCACATAATAGAGGAAGAATGCATTCAGCTAAAAAAGCCAGTATCATTTATTCAGTGCAGAAATGGCGTAAAGAACTAAAATCACCCCAAGAGCACCAAACACAGATTTTGTGCTTCCCAAAAAGACGAGGGTTGTGTACATTAATATAATTTATCTATGAATACAGTTCTTATACTCCTTGATGGTTATTTTTGCCCACTTTTCACTAGGAAGGAAGGTGGGCCCCTTGCCTGAGAGTGACATCAAAGAGTCCAATAAGGAGGCCCCAATGATGAGGCAGTCAGTATTTACAAGTGAAAGAGTTCAGTAAAGGCTGGCAGCCCTAAAGATAGATAAGACCCTGGGACCAGATAGGCTGCATCTGAAGATGCTCAGGGAACTGACAGTGGAACTGGCTGAACTACTGGTATGACTATACAACAGCTCGCTATGAACGGGGGCAGTTCAGAAGGACTGAAGGGCGGCAAATGTTACTCCAATTCAGAAGGGGGGACTAACATGGAACTGATGGAAAACTACAGACCTGTCAGTCTTACCTCTGTTGAACCCCTAGTAGGTCTATTCAACAGCTCACTATGGATGGGGGGGGGGGTAGTTCCAAAGGAGTGGAGGGTGGTGGACATCATTCTACTTCATAAGGAGGGGACAAGGAACAAATGGGGAACTACAGACTTGTCAGTCTTACCTCTGCTGTATGGAAGCTGATGGAGTCACTGGTCAAAGAGGACCTTGTCAATTACTTGGAGAGCAACGGTCTCCAGGATAGTAAACAGCATGGGTTCTTGGCAAGGAGGTCTTGTCAGACTAACCTGATAATTTTCTTTGACTGGACGATGAGGGAATTAGATAGGGGCCACACTGTGGATTTGCTCTACTTCGACTTCAGCAAGACCTTTGGCTCGGTGTCCCACAGATGCTTGCTGAAAAAGATGGAAGACCTGGGTGCAGCTAAGGGCATAGTAAACTGGGTAGGTAACTAGCTAAAGGGGAGGCAGCAGAGGATTCTGGTCAGTGTGGTCAAATCAGAAGAGTGGGAGATCATGGACAGGGTGCCACAGAGATCTGTCCTGGGCACAGTACTCTTCAATGTATTCATCAGCAACACTGGAGAAGGAATCCAAGATAGGTTTTGTCTCTTCACATATGGCACTAAGCTCTGCAGGAGGGTGTATAGCGATGTGGAATCAGGAAAATGCAGAGTGACATACAGAGGCTACAGGGGTGGTCTAAAGTTTAGCAGTTGAAATTCATTGCCAGAAAGTGCAAGGTAATGCACCAAAGGAATAAGAACCCTAGGAAAGAGTACTGGTTGAGAGGAGACTTAGCACTGTAGCTAAGGAATGGGACCTTGCAGTTATCACCAGTGACTCCCTCAAACAATCAAGCCAGAGCAAGATGGCCCATGGTAAGGCAGATGGGATTCTGGAGTGTATTGGAAGTGATATTGATTGGAGAAGGAAGAAGGAGATAATACTACCTCATTTAGATCTTTAATGAGTCTACACCTGGAGTACTGAGCCCAGTTCTGGAGCACTCACCTTAGGAAAGACAGTCTGGAGACGGTGCAGCACTAGGTAACAAAATACGATTCAGGGCTAACAGTGAAGTTCTTATGAGAAGTGCCTCAAAGCACTGAACATGTGCTTGCTGGAGACCAGAAAGGAGAGGGAGATATTACAGAGCTCCTTTCCAGACATGTCCTTGTACCCAACAAATAATGTGTCCCGTTCACAGCTAAATGTGAAATCATCTCTAAAATGATTTTTCCAGTTTTTGACTAAGTGCACATATATGATGGGGCTGCTCCAAAGTCCTTTGACTCTAGACCTGACACCTCCCTTAACTATGTCTGTCACTTTCTCCTAGATGGTTCCCTTCTGAGTCCATACCCATCACTATACTCTGTACAGCAGCCTAGGATAGCCCTCATGGGAGAGCCATTGTGCAACATTCTTTAACTTCTGACTTAATAACATCACTTTCTGCCTCCCTTGCTACTTATGCCATTACCACATCTGGCAATGCTCCAAGAATGTAGCAACTCTGGAAATTTGACATCTAGGAGTTCCAAGGGGACTGGATAAGTAGACTTCTCTTTGAGATAACTAATTCATTGGAATGCACTCCTTGCTGAAGCACATGCTACCATGACTCAAAACGCCCTGCAAGCCCAGCTTTGATAGATAAAAGGTAAATAGGTACAATTTTATTTGTATACAGGAAAATACAAGTCATTAGGGAAAAAGTTGCCTGTTCCCTTTGTGAGCTTGTCAGATCCAACTGAGATACTTTACTTAGGTTGCCGGACTGTACTTACTTTCTGCGAATGATTCATTTCCCTTAGTGCTACTACTGCACTTCATGTAGTGCCATCACAGTGTATTGATTGTTGCTGTGATTGTTACTATGCCATGCATAATTATATTGTGTGCTAGTGTTTTTCTTTTTTTCTTGTTACACTGATAATATTGCTCATGTTCCACTGTACACAGTTCCCCAAAGACACAACTGGAAATGAACAGGTTGCCAGTTCTGCAGGGTTTTCCTGATTAAACATTTTAAATAAAGAAAGAAAAACCCAAGTTTGCTCACAAACCCAGAGATTAAATGGGCCACACCTTCAAAACTGATATCTTACTCATTACTGACAACGGCCAGTCCAGTGGCCTTCAATTGACTAAAATTAGGAAGTGAATTATGATTTATTACAAAACTCTTGCAACAGCCACAACCTTTGAACAACACTTGACTTCCAAGCTAGTCTGGCTTATTGCAAAATGTGTTCAGTATATTTCTTTCTTGGTAACAGTAGAGAAAACAAAAAGATTGTGACACTGAATGGTTGAGTAAATATATGTTTTATATTGTACAAATCTGCAATACCATAAAATCATATTAAAATAGTCTTGCAGAAACTGTGCTATGGTTTACTGTTTCAAAATATGACTGCCTATAATTCTTGTCATATCACTGCTCTACAGAGTGACCAGTTAACTTGTACGCGTGTAGAAACATTCTATAATTTTCACCATTATATGTCTGTATAAATAATTATAATATTCTTGTAATTAAGTCATTCAACTAACAAACAGTATGTTAAATATTTTGCAATACATGTCCAACTAACTTGAAAACTGAAGACTGTTCAAAGGTTATATCATGTATATGTTTTTTTTGTTTTGTTTTATTTTACTGTTTTTGGCTTCCAGTCTTCCCCGTAAATGCTCCTAATGGAGCTTTGGTCCCAATCCCACACACCGACCCACCATGGCCAGGGTTACCCCCCCCCCACCGGGCAGGGTCGCTAGGTGGCAGCCCTCTCCCCATGGTCAATGTTGGCTAACCCTGGCTTATCCCCCAGGGTGAGGGCCACAGGAGCAGGACCCCCCCCGTTGGACACTGGGGGCAGTGGGAGTGGCGGCAGAGCAGGGGCGTCATGGCTGGGGGACCGGAGATATTTTTTTTCCCCAGCTGTACCTGGGAGAGGGACGTGCAGTGATGTCCTGTATCCACCCCAGCCTCATAGATAATGGCACCAACACAGTGGGATCCCGCACCAGCCTCTGGTAGAGGTCCATGGTGCATGTTGGACATTCTACCACCCCCCCCCCGGAGAAGGAGAGCAGTCTCTGGGACACTCAGTCCTTCTTCCCCTGGCTGGCCATCCAACATTCCAAGTCCATTTCCAAATCCAGGTCATCAGCATTGCAGACAGACACTCTGCCTCTGGGCTGGCGGGCTGGCAGGCTGGCCTATCATGTATACATTTTTCCTTTTAAATAATAAACAGCATAATTTGGGGTACTGTTGTATTTTATTTGGATCTTTGTTTTACTCTTCAGGACAAAATGGTTAAGTTAATTTTATTTTGAACATAAATTCATGAAGTTCTGCTAAACAAAATCCCATTAAATTAGTTGTTTCTTTTTCAGTTATACTACTACAAGGATGTACATTTCTACCATTTCATTTGGGAATATATGATCTTTGGTGCTGAGCTTAACAATTTAAATCAGTTTGAGTTCCCAAGATCCACCCGTCTTGGAATGCAAAATATATGTAATGACTTTTAGATTTGCTTTTGCATATAAGAGTGATTCAGTATTTCTCTTGTACATGCAGTTGCAATTGACATTTTTTATTCTCACTAGACTTGCTACAGGTATAATATCTGACCAGCATATTGACTGAGTCACTGGGCAGCTATGAATATGTTTGAAATGACTGCAGTGTTGTGTTTTGGACCAGCTGTGACACCACCCTCACAAAAGTGCCACAGAACTTGGCTGTATAATTAAAGGGTCCCCCATTCTGTTGAAGGTTCCACCACTGCAGGTACCACAGAGAGTGCTTAACCCATAGTGGTATTTAATGACCTTTGCCATAGAGGAAAGGAAGAAACCCCTGTGGAAGAACCTCTTGTGATCTAAACCCTTAAGCTGGCATTCCACTAGGTTTGCTGTTATTTTGCAAATGTGCAAAAGAAATGTGCCGTAGTTGAAACATACCTAAAACAAATATGAAATGATATACTGCTTCGGAGTTTTCTTTAAGATTGTGAATAGATTTAAAGTTCTCCCACTGCCTAACAACAAGAACTACTATTTTCATAAGGGTACAACAGAGCAAGGCACAGATACTAAAGGAATCCCAAGCTCATTGAGGAATCTACCCCTGGAAGTTCTCAAGAGACTCATCCCTGAAACTAAAATGCACATGGAAGAATAACTGACCCCCAAAGAGAGAGCGAGAGAGGACTTCAGAGGACAGGTTGGGATGACACGGTGGATTCTGCTCTCTAATTCACATTGGGACTACCACTCTGTGCAGAGTATCACAAGTGTGACCGTATGGCTAAACAAAACCCCATGGCAGAAGCACTAACTTCAGATGGTTGTAAGTGTCTCAACCCAAGCTAAGATAAAGACAGGCAGACTCCATGCCATCATGAAGAGAGAGAAAGAACAATTACTTATGACATGCTGGTTCAGGTGGGTTATGTGACGGGATTAATGCGGCACGAAGTAAAGGAAAATATAGGGCTGTCCCTGGTTGTGGAGCCCATGTTATTTGAGAGGCACAAAGCCCTTGTCATGAGGGGCATAGAGTACAATTATTTGAGTCATGTGGGGCCCTTTTTGGTTGAGGAGAGAGCCCTTGGTGGTTGTTAGGAGTGAAGCCCTTCTCTGTAGGGAACATGGAACAGTGGTGAGCAAGAGGGACAGGGCCCCCAAGTGCATAGGTCAACATAGCCTAGAGGTTAGAGTAATAAGCTGTGAATGAGGCTGGTACATCCAGCAGACCTGGGTTTGATTCCCCCAACCTCCACTTGCATGCTGTGTAACTCTGAGCAAGTCACTTAATCAGTCCAAGGGGGGTCGCCCCTGAGACCAGGCAGTTGTGCCCAGTCAGCCTGACACAGTTAGCAAAGGATAAATAAAAATAAATAAAATAAAAAAAGGAAACAGCAAAACCCAGGCACCCCACCACATTAAACAGTGGTGCCAACCCCGGGCAGAGGAAGGATTAGATCAAGAAGGCAGGCACAAGAAGTCTGCTCAGCAACAGCAATCTGGGAGTACAGGCAGAGGAAGGTGCTGCTGAAGCCGGGGAGAGGTGCAAATCTAGGAGAGAAGCTCCCACCAAATAAGGGAAGATCAAGCAAGCAGTAAGAGCAAAAGAGGATCTGGTCAAGTGTGAAGCCTGCAGCCAGCACTGTGAGCACACTCTGTGTCCTGGAATGGGCAGTAAGGCAGAGCAGAGACTGTCAAGAAATCATAGGTGACAGCAACTGGATAAAGTTGGAGGGTGGCAAGGATGAAAGCAACAAGAATGGAGTGAGTTAATGAACACCCACAAAGGAGGAAGGACAAAAAGTGGCTGCTGCATGGGGCAGCAAAAAAACATGAACGCCCAAATGGATGCTTTTGTGCATCAATTAAATAGTGCTCGGGGAGGGGGGAGGGGAGTAGTGTGCGACAATGTGTCCTTTCTGGTTCTCCTATAGAATTCCTGATTCTAGCCTGACCCTTCCTGACTACTGTAGGCAGGACTGTGGCAAATGTGGTGGTGTTGCCCTTTATGTCCACCAGAGCCTCTCCTGTACCATGACTCTCAGGGAGGCTATACCCCTCCTCCCATGAGTTTATCTTAGCAAAGCTTTCCTTTCCCTCCACTCTACCCATCTTCATTGGAGTTTATTATGCATCTCCAAATATCTCCCCTTCCTCACTGGTTGACTCACTATGTGCCATTACTTCACACTCCTCCTCAGGTGAACTCATCTTCCTTGAGGATTTCAACATAAATAGGCTTTCCCCTGTCTCTAGGCCTACCTCTCTCAGGATTGAGTCCCTAAACCTCTTTCAGCTTATCATGGAACCCATATGGCTCAATCTACACTCCTTTAATCACATCTTCCTGGCTGGGTTCTGTCCTCACTCCCCCTCACTATATAGATACAGCAGAAATTCTCCCAGACACCTTTAGCAACCACTGCGTGACATTTTGTGTAAGGAAAGTTTGACACCCTCCATCATCTCCCAGATACATCTGGTCCAGGTCCCTGCGGTTAGTAAACCAAAATGTACTTCTGAGTGACCTGTCTGCAAATGACTGTCCCCCATCCTCTCCACCCTAGTCATTAATGTGGTCTTCTCCCTTTTCCATTCAAAATGTACTTGTGTCTGGGAAATGCAGGTCCCCATCACGAAGTCGAGGGTTAAATCTTCCCATCACCTCTGGATTACCTATGACCTCCTTGATATGTGTAAGTTTTGCAACAAAGCTTGGGCTCAGTACAACTTAACCCACTCCCTGTCTGACTTCTTCCCTTACAAGTCACACATAAATATTTGCATAAAGGCCATCCAAAATGAAAAATCCCTCTATTTTAATGCTAACCTCCAGAGCAATCTTAACTCCCCAGCTAAATTCTTGAAGGTGATTTGCTCCCTTTTTCAGCCCCAGCCCAGTCCACTCCCCCAATCTTCATGGTTAATGGTTCACCTGTTTCCAACCTTCCTGCTGTTGCTGCTCACTTCAACAAGTTTTTCACTACTTGTGGTCTCCCCCCTCTCTACTCCTCCTCCTGGCTCCTCTCCTCTCCCCCACCTTCATCCGCCTCCTGTCCTCCCCACCCCTCCCAGCGGTTTCATTCCCAGTCTGTCACTACCCAGGAAATCCTACTCAGTCTTTCCTCACTCAATCTGTCCAAATCTAGCCCTGATGGCCCAGTCCCTAAATTTCTCCATCTCTCAGCTCTGGCCATCGCCCCCCCCCCACTCACCTCCTAAACCTCTCCTTCACCCTCTGCATTGTCCTTTACTCATGGAAGATTGCCAGAGTTCTCCCTTCCACAAAGGGGTCAATCCCTCTATCCCTGGCAACTCTGACCTAGCTCCCTCCTCCCCTCTCTTGCAAAGCTGCAAGAGAAACTTATCTACTCCAGACTTACTGACTTCCTCCACCCTCCAAACTTCCCCTTCCCCTTCCATTCTAATTTTTAGAAGCACCATTCCACCATATCCTCCCTGCTACATGTCACTTATTCCATCCTCACTGGGATGAATCAGGGGCACATCATGGCAGCCATTTTCTTTGATCAGGACAAAGCCTTTAATTCGGTGGCCCTTCCACTCCCTACTAGACATGCTGAACTCTGCTGACCTCTCAGCCGCTACTGCTGACTAGTTCCAGTCCTACCTCTTGGGCTGTTAGCATGTTGGTAAAGATAAGAGGTGTCCTGTCCCTTCTCTTACCAATCCAGGCTGGAGTCTCACAGAGCTGCATCCTGGGTCAAGTTTTCTTCTCCATTTTCCTCAATGACCTCCGCTCTGCCTGTGCCATCTTGCATAGTCACGTGTATGCAGACTGCACAGTTCTCTACACTTCAGGCCACTCAACTGAGGCAGTGGAAGTCTCGCTCAAGCAAGATTTCCACAATGTCCTGCATTGGTTCCAGTCCAACCAACTGCAGATCAACACTAAAAAAGAGTGTTCGTGACCTTTGGCACCAGCCAGAAGCTGGCCAGACTTGTTTCTGTCCCTGCCTTCCCCAGTCTACATGTCACACCCCTCAAAGTGGTTCTTTCCTTCAAGGATCTCAGTGTGTGGCTTGATAGTAGGCGTGACTCCTCTACCGGCATTGATGCCATCCACTCCAAGCTCTACCCCGAACTTGCAGCCTTGCACCAGAACAAAGACTGAATGTCTCCACAGGTCTACTGGGAGTTAGTTACCAAATTGGACTCCCAGTCTCTGACTATGCAGATGTGGCCTACGGTACTGCCCCCCTCCTTTTCCCTTGACAGACTGGACACCCTCTGTGATGCATTCTGTTGCTTTGCTACCAACTTCCCCATCATAATCATCACTGCTCCCTCTACTTCTCCTTACAGATCCTCCACCTACCATCACATCACCAGTTCTACGGTGCCTCCTTCATCTCCAAATACTGGCTTGGGTCTTTACCATCTTGCCTAGCCACACTCCTCTCACACAGTCCCTCTGCCTAATACTCCCTCCACTCTAGGCATCCATGCACCTTCTCCCTCCCCCACCCTCACTCCTCTGCTGGGCAGTCAGCCTTCTCCTATCACTTTTCCTTCCTCTGGAACCAGCTCCCCTCCTCTGTCCATCTCTCACCCTCCCCTATTTCCCTTAGGCACCTGGTAAAACTCCTACCCTCCCCCTCCTATTCCTGTTAGCCCCCAACCTGACCTGTCTGTGGCCTTTTCACCCCTGCCATGCCCCCCCAGTCAATTCTTTGTTTTTCTTGGGCAGTTGGGCCATGACCATGGCGGGGATTGGGAGGGGAGTAGTTTGGGGGTAGTCCTCGGAGCAGGAGAAGCTACACCTATGGCTAGGGAGGAGGGCCGCAACCGTAGCCAAAGTAAAAGCTGACCGGAGGCAGTGGGGGAGAGGTGGCAGGAGCCACAAGAAGCGTAGGCTCACCACAGGAGCTATTTGGAAGGGAAGGACTCCCAGCGGGAGCCAACCAGGAGAAAGAGTGCAAAGCTCAAATCAGCGGTTGGGCCTTAAAAGGAAGGAGCCCAGCCACACCTTGTTTCTTTCTTTGTTTTTTCTTGGTCAGTTGGGCCAGAACTGCGGTGGTAATTAGGAGGGGAGTAGTCATCGGAGCAGGAGAAGCCACACCTACGGCTAGGGAGCGGGGCCACAACCACGGCTGAAGTACAAGCTGACCGGAGGCAGCAGGAGCCGCAAGAATCATAGGCTCACCACAGGAGCCAACTGGAGGGGAAGGGCTCCCAGCAGGAGCCAACCAGAAAAAAGAGTGCAAAGCTCGAATCAGAGGCTGGGCCTTAAAACGAAGGAGCCCAGCTGCACCTTGTTTCTTTCTTTGTTTTTTCCTTGGGCAGTCAAGCTGCAACCATGGCAGGGATTAGGAGGGGAGTAGTTTGGGGGTAGTCATCAGAGCAAGAGAAGCGCACCTACGGGTAGGGAGGAGGGCTGCAACTGTGGCTGAAATATAGGCCAAGTGGAGGCAGTGGGAAGAGGCAGCAGGAGCCACAAGAAGCATAGGCTCATCACAGGAACCAACTGGAGGGGAAGGGCTCCCAGCAGGAGCCAACCAGGAGAAAGAGCATGAAGCTCAAATCAGTGGCTGGGCCTTAAAAGGAAGGAGCCCAGCTGCACCTTGTTTCTTTCTTTGTTTTTTTTCCCTTGGGCAGTCAAGCTGCGACCACGGCAGGGATTAGAAGGGGAGTAGTTTGGGGTTAGTCATCAGAGCAGGAGAATCTGCACCTACAGCTAGGAAGGAGGGCCACAACCACAGCTGAAGTACAAGCCAACCGGAGGCCGTGGGAAGAGGCAGCAGGAGCCAAAAGAAGTGTAGGATCACCACAGAAGCCAATTGAAGGGGAAGGGCTCCCAGGAGGAACCAACCAGGAGAAAGAGCATGAAGCTGGAATCAGCAGCTGGGCCTTAAAATGAAGGAGCCCAGCTGCACCTTGTTTCTTTCTTTGTTTTTTTCCTTGGGCACTTGGGTTGCGACCATGATGGGGATTAGGAGGGGAGTATTTTGGGGGTAGTCATCAGAGCAGGAGAAGCCACACCTATGGCTAGGGAGGATGGCCGCAACCATGGTTGAAGTATAAGCTGATTGGAGGCAACAGGGAGAGGCAGCAGGAGCCACAAGAAGTGTAGACTCACCACAGGAGCCAACTGGAGGGGGAAGGGCTCCCAGCAGGAGCCAACCAAGAGAAGGAGCATGAAGCTTGAATCAGCGGCTGGGCCTTAAAATGAAGGAGCCCTGGCACACCTTGTTTCTTATTTTTTCTCCCACCCACCCCACATCGCTGCCAAATTAAATGGTCTTGGGAACCACGCCCAGCAGGGGGGCTGGCCATTGAGGAGCGGACATAGTGCAGAGAATCAAGGAGCGGAACAGAAGAGAATTCGGCCAGAGAATGTTTTCATCAGAAATAAGGTACTGTGGATATGATCCGAAAATTCCATCTAAGTGTGGAAATGGCATTTGATGGTATGCCTTGATTAGTCTATTTGTTTACGAGCATTTGGGTGCTTCTGCTTGATGATTGATAGAATACATGGTGAAAATTGCTTTTGTTTGGGTGACCTATGGAGAAACTGTGGACATACTGTGTTTAGTGGGGGTTAACCTGTGTTAGAAACTTGAGAAGTTTATTTTGTCTTCTGTTAAGCTCTAAGTGTGAAGATGAGCTTAGTCTTGTCTTCCATTAAGCTCTAAGTGTAAAGGTAAGTTTAGTTTTATCTTCCATTGAGCTCTAAGTATGAAGGTGAGAGATAGGACTTTTAGAGGGGCTACTCAGAAGGAGTTAGAGGCTTGGATTGGAAGAAGGAGAGAGGACATTTAAAGAAGGCTGCACATTAGGCGTCAACGACTCACATAGGGACATGGGGGGTAACGAGTCAAGTATAATTGTAGGGACAGGCAAGACGGTTAATAGACTGTATAGGTTTTCTGTAAGTTTGGTGGAGGAAGAAAAGGGAAGGTTTGGAAGATGTAGGGGGATCCTTCATCTGGTGGGGCGCCGGGGCAAGTAGAGAAATGGGACGAGTGGTGGGCTGCAGCAACTGCACAGCATCGGTCTTTCTTAAAATTGCATGGAGGATGGGGGGATGTTTACTATGCTTCCAAATGGGGAAGCTTAAAGAAGTGATCAAGGGACTGCAGGAGGAGCTGTGGAAGGCAAGATGGGCCGTGGCGGGGTACAGTCCAGCTGTTTGTGGAGGCGGTAGAGAAAATGAGGAGGGAGGGCAATTTAAGTAGTCAGGGGAGAGAGGAAAAGGGTATGAGGCTGGGTCTCTGAACCAGGGAGACCCATGCAATGAAGCAATGAATCAAGGGAACCAGGGTCATAGAGCAGAAGAATAGGACAGGGAGAAGAAGTGGTTGGAGGGGAGGTGGGGACAAACAGAGAGGTGGAAGGGAGGACGAGGAAGGGGGAGAAGGTCTATGAGGCAGAAGGGGAGGAAGGGATAGCATGGGGGAGGCAGAGGTAGGCCTAAAAGCTGGGTCTGTGAAGAACAAGTACACAGCCCTGTGGAGAAATGAAGAGAAGAAAGGGGGAGAGCCTGGGGGTGCAACTGGGGTGGCCAGGATGTAGGCGGCATGGGGGAAGTATGGATGGGAAAAGCGTAACAGGGGTGAAAGGGGGAACTAATGTGCATGAGGAAGAGGAGGAGTTGGAGGGTAGGGGAGGATGGGGAACACAGGGTTCAAAATCCAGATGGAATCCTGGTGGTAGGGGACTCAATACTAAGGGGAATCAGGTGGGGTAGCGGGGGGGGGATGCATAGCCGTATACGGGTGGAGGCCATGCCAGGAATGATGGCGGAGAATGTGGGGCAATCTGTAGTGAAGTTTGCTAGAAGGGGTAAGGAGAAACCTCATTTAATTCTGCATTTGGGGATGAATGACCTGGTGGATAGGATGGTAGAAGAAGTACAGGGTAGGTCTGAGGAACTAGGACTATTATGCGAAGGAGCAGGAAAATCAGTAATCTTCTCAGAGATACTTCCTGTTCCCAGGGCAAGAACTGCAAGAAAAAGGAGAATAGAGGAATTTAATAGATGGCTAGGAACTTGGTGTCAGGCCAGAGGGTATGGGCTAATGAAGGGGGGGGGTAACAGGGAGCTCCTGCCACTCTCGAGGACCGACCTTTTCTTAAATCTGTTGCAACAGTTCTTCTATTTCTAAGCCTAATCTATCTTTTACAATTTCAAGTCCCTAAGGTTGGCCACCTATAGGCACCCCCTTCTCTTTCTTGATTATACTATAGTGTCCTCTTTAATTTTCCTTTTCCCTCTGAGGTCCTCGTACAGGGAGGTTACTGTTGTGACCTCCGAGCTGATATAAAACAGGCTGTGTTCCTCGTTGTTGGATTTAGTATGCAATGGCACTATGTCATAAAATAATGTGTATACCTTATGTGTATAAAACCTGAAAATGTTGAAAAATACCATGGCACTTGGTGTTTTTGATAAAGGCAAAAAGTACTAGGTGACTGTATATTATAGAAATTAAGTTAGTTGTACTATTTAAAATGCTTGTAAATTGCTGTAAGTTGAACAAGTCTGAAATGTCATGGTGATTTACATACTGTATATCCCATGATGCTTTGCATTATGGAAGTATGTGTGATGTTGTGTTTCTTTGAAACTTGGCTTATTGTCAATGCCCATTGGGATTGTGTTTTGTGTACATAGAAACATAGACTTTGATGGCAGATAAGGACCGCTTGGCCCATCTAGTCTGCCCATTTCCCTACCTACAGGATAGGCCTCAGATTCTAGTTAACCAACGGCCTATTTCTTCAAACCCCCCACAAGAATTGCCTTATGTCTGTCCCATGCATTCTTGAATTCTCCCACAGTTTTAGACCCCACAACCTCCTCAGGAAGGCTGTTCCATGCATCCACTACCCTCTCTGTGAAATAATACTTCCTCACATTGCCCCTGAACCGCCCCCTCTCTATATTTAAATTGTGTCCCCTTGTTCTTGCACGTCTCTTTTTCTGAAAGATGCTACCCTCTTGGACTTTGTTGATTCCACTGAGGTACTTAAAAGTTTCTATCATGTCCCCCTCTCCCTTCTTTCCTCAAGGTATACATATTAAGCTCCTTTAGTCTCCTCCTACAGCTTCTCTTGCAGACCCTGCACCATTTTAGTTGCCTTCCTCTGGACTGCCTCTATCCTGTCTATGTCCTTGCTGAGATGGGGTCTCCAGAACTGGACGCAGTACTTCAGATGGGGTTTCACCAACTGTCTGTACAGAGGGATAACTACTTCCTGTTTTCTGCTGCTGATGCCTTTCCCTATGCATTCCAGTATACCCCCAGCCCTCTCTACTGCCTTCTCACATTGCTTGCTAACCTTAAGGTCATCTGATATGATTACCCCCAGTTTCCTTTCCTTTTTTGTTGTTGTTACTACCTCCCCCCCATTGTGTATTCTTCCCCTGGGTTCTTGTTTCCCAGGTGCATTATTTTGCACTTCTTTTATTGAATCCTAGCTGCCATCGTCTGACCATTTCTCCAACCTTGCCAAGTCCCTTCTCATCCTTTCCACGCCTCCTTGTGTTTATCAACCCTGTTGCAGATCTTTGTTCATCTGCAAAGAGGCGTCTTTTCCTTCAGTCCCTCTGCAATGTCACTTATGAAGACATTAAAAGGACTGGACCCAATACTGAACCCTGCGGTACCCCACTAGTAACCTCTCTTTCTTCAGAGTGGACTCCATTTACAATTACCTTCTGTGTCCTGTTGTCCAGCAAATGTTTTACCCAGGCTACCACCCTGGGACCCACTCCCAGGCTGGTTAATCTGACTATTAATCTTTTGTGTGGGACTGTGTCAAATGCATTGCTAAAGTCTAGGTAGGCCATGTCCACAGGCCTTCCCTGGTCTACTACTTTGGTCACCCAGTCAAAGAAATCTATTAGATTCGTCTGACATGACCTTCCCGCTGTGAACCCATGCTGCCTTGGATCCTGTGCCCCACTGGCCTCTAGGTACTCAACTATTCTTTACTTCAGAAGTGACTCCATCACTTTCCCTACCACAGAGGTCAAACTGACAGGTCTGTAGTTTCCTGCCTCTGTCTTGGTCCCACTTTTTTGAAGGGGAATCACGTCTACCTTCCTCCAGTCCTCGGGTACCACACCATCCTCCCATGATTTATTAAAAAGTGTAGCCAGTGGTTTCACTAGTTCCCTCCTTAATTATTTTAGAATTCTGGGGTGAATTCCATCAGGACCCATTGCTTTGTCCACCTTCAGTTTTAGGAGTTCTTGCAGGACCCTTTCTTCTGTGAAAGGACTGGGATCAACCCCCCTATCAAGAGTGCTTCTGTTAATTGGATTAGGCACTTCCCCCTCCTCTTTTGTGAATACTGAGCAGAAATATTAGTTCAGTATCCCTGCTTTTTCACTGTCCCCATCTGCCCACCCACCGTTCATTCTATTCAGCCTCACTATCCCTCCCTTTGTCTTTCTACGCTCGCTGATATACCTATAAAAGATTTTATCCCCCTTCTTAACCGAGTTGGCTATCTTTTCCTCAGTTTGGGTCTTTGCTATTCTGACTTCCCTCCCTGCTTCCTTCTGCCTTAAATAGTACAGCTCTCTGTCCTGCTCCTTCTGTGTTTCCTTATACTTCCGGAATGCTATCTCTTTCTTCCTGACTTTCACAGCCACCTCTTTTGAGAACCATAGTGGCTTTTTCTTTCATTTTGATTTGTTTATTTGCTTCGCAAAAAGGCTTGTTGCCTCTGTGATGGCAGTTTTGATGATTCCCCATTGTTGCTCCACACCTCCTTCTAGCCTGTTTGCTAGTGCTTTTCTGAGGCACTCTCCCATCTTGCCAAAGTCAGCCTTGCTGAAGTCCAGTACCCTCACTTTTGTATGGCTTGACTCTGTAGCTGAGTTTAATGTGAACCACACTGTTTGAAGGTCACTTGTTCCCAGATGGCAACCCACTTCTAGATCTGAGATCCTCTCACTGCCCCCGTTTGAGAGTATGAGGTCTAAGATTGCTCCCTTATGAGTGGATTCTGAAACTAGCTGTCTGAGGCCTGCCACCTGTAGGGCATGAAGAATGGCCCTGCTCTTGGATGTGGCTGCAGCAAATGTGCTCCAGTTAACATATGGCATATTCAGGTCTCCCATCAACAGTATCTCCCCTTTCTCTGCCATTCTAAGAATGCCTTCTATCATATCCTTGTCCATTCCTTCCCCCTGACATGGGGGTCTGTACACAACCCCTGTGCGGACTGTGGTGCCTTTTCCAGTCTCCAAGGTGACCCACAGTGCCTCCTCTCCTCCTGTTTACTCTTTTTGTTCAGTTGCTTTATCCCTTCCTTTACATAGACAGCTACTCCTCCCCCTCTTCTCCCCTGCCTGTCTCTCCTGTAGGTTATGTACCCTGGTATGTTAACATCCCAGTCATGGTTTTCTGTATACCATGTTTCTGTGACTGCTACGATATCCAGGCATCCCTCTTCCATCAAGGCCACCAGCTCAGGGAGCTTGTTGCCCAGACTAAGGGCATTGGTACTCATTACCCTCCATTTCCTGATGGCCTTACTCCTTTTGCCCGTCCCTGTCCTTCTTGCCTTTGTCACTTTCTCCATTTACCCCTGCCCTTCTCCCTATCGACACCCTATGTTTGGTTGAAATTTGTTGTTTTGTTGACCGGTAAGCCCACTAGGTCTAGAAGTCCCATTTCAGGGGCTGCATCAGGGGAGGGGGATACAGATGGTAAGCAACTGAAATTGAACCAGATTAAGCTGTTGGTGGTATTTTAGTGAATGAGGGAAATTTATCCAGGACACTGGAGGAAATTCCCCTACTTTTTTCGATAAGTGCCATGGGATCTCTGACATCCACCTGAACTACCACCAATCCAGGCAGATGGGACCTCGGTTTAGCGTCCCATCCGAAAGACGGTACCTCAGAAGTGCAGCACCCCCTCATGCTAACCCTTGTTTCAATGCTTCTGCACTGAGATTCTTTGTCTGTAGCTTGTTTTTTTCTTTTTCCTTTTTGAGCCCTCACCACACAAGCAAACAAGGCAACCATAGGGATGAAGGGGTTCCACTGAAAAGTTGAGATCAGTGAGTCAGTAGGTGCTGGCTAAGTGCAGAGAAAGGACATACATAGTCTGTTGCTGCAAACTGATGTACTGAAGAAGGGATATGCCATTGCTTTGAATAAACATCACACAGAAACTGTGTGTTGAACTTGAGGGGGGTGGGGAGAGACCTGGACAGATAGCAGCCTCTACTCAAAGAATCGACTCCAGTTAAATGAGGAGGGCAAGACAGTATTGTACAGGGGGATAAGGGATTACATAGAAGAGGCTGGGTATTTAAACTAGGAGTGGGGGGTGGCAAGTGGGCAGGAGGCAAGCAGAGGCCACAGGAAGGGATGTCATATGATCTTACCTCCCATGGCAGAGACAAGGGATTAGGGGCAGGTACTACCGAGGTTGCTAGAAGGGGAAGGAAGGAGGGGATAGAGGGGAGGGTAAGGGAGTGAAAGGTGGTTACCTTAAATGCTAGAAGCCTGGGAAACAAAACCACAGAGCTTCAGTCCCTCATGGCAGAATGGGGGGTGGGGTTGGACATGGTGGCAATGACCAAAACATGGGCCACCCAGTACCATGACTGGGACCTGGTGGTAACACGGTAAAAGATTTTCCGCAAGCATAGAGTAAAGGGGAAGGGGGGGGTGGCACTGTATGTGAAGGAAGGAATGATGTGCATGCAGGAGGAGAGGGAGGAGTATAGTACTAAGTCAATATGGGTGCAAATCCAGGACTCAAGGAAAAGGACAGTTAGGATGGGAGTGGTTTACAGGCCACCCTCCCAGACCGAAGAATTAGACAGATAACTAGTGTGACAGATCAGGAGGTCCAGCAGTAAGGGAAGTGTGGTGATAGTGGGGGACTTCAACCTGCCAGGAGTGGACTGTAGTACCTCAGCCACAAATAATAGAAGGGAGCAGGTAGTGCCAGACACCTTCCAGGACAACTTCCTGGTACAAATGGTCAGCAAACCAACCAGATTAGGGAATACCCATGACCTAGTGCTGGCAAATGGGGAGTTTGTGAGGGAACTAAGGGTGGACGAGCCACTGGTGGGGAGAGACCACCACTCGATATGGTTCATGTTGGACATGGGAAGTGAAGGAGTGGTGTCTGACACTAGGGTGTTGGTCTTCAGAAGGGCTGACTTTGAAAGGATAGGGGAAATAGTAAAAGACTACATGACCAAAATTGACCCTAGTATGGACACACACCAGAGGTGGGAGATCATAAAGCTGAGGGTAGTGGAGGCAACAAAGACCTGCATCAAGGCTAGGAGTAAGAAGGTGAGGGCAAAGAAACCTAGCTGGGTGACTGATTGAGTCATGGAAAAGATAAGGAAGAAGAAGGCCGCCTTTAGGAGGTACAAGAAGAGGGGGAGGGGGGAGGACAGGGAGGAGTACCTGAGGGAAGTGAAGGCGGTGACAATGGCAGTAAGGATGGCAAAGGCAGCGAGGGAGCTCAGGCTGGTGCAGGGCATTAAGGAGGGAAGAAGGAATTATTCAGCTACATCAGGGAGAAAAGGGGCTGTAAGGACAATACAGTAAGGATTAAAAGTGAGGGGGGATGGGTGGAAGAGAGGAGGGAAATGGAAGAAATGCTAAATGACTACTTCTGCACAGTATTTACTAAGGAAAAGGGGGGGGAGATACCCATGGGGGACTGAAGGCAGGTAAGGAGGGAGAGAGTGTGACACATCTATAGGTAAATCAGAGAGGACAGGGTGCTGAAGGGACTCAGGGCACTGAGGGTGGACAAGGCACCAGGGCCAGATGGCATTCACCCAGGGTGCTGAGGGAACTGGCAGAGGTACTTGTGGGGCCTTTGGCAGACCTATTCAATATCTAACTAGATGCAGGGTGTGTACCACAGGATTGGAGGATGGCTCATGTGGTACCTCTGCATAAGAGTGGCCCCAAGGATGAACTGGGGAACTATAGACCGGTGAGCCTCACATCCATCATGTGAAAGCTGATGGAGACAATCCTGAAGGAGAGGCTGGTGACCCTTCTGGAGGCCAATGGGCTACAGGACAGTAAACAGCATGGCTTTGTCACTGGCAGATCATGCCAGACCAATTTGGTGGAGTACTATGATTAGGCAACTGGACAACTGGACAAGGGCCATGCAGTGGATGTCCTGTGTCTGGACTTCAGTAAGGCATTCAACTCAGTGCCACATGGGAGACTAGGAAGTAAGCTACAAGCAACAGGGGTGGGAATAAAGACAGCGGGCTGGGTAGGGAACTGGCTGCAGGGGAGGCAGCAGAGAGTGGTGGTGGGTGGGGAGCTATCATCCCCAAGGGTGGCGGCAGGTGGAGTTCCACAGGGCTCAGTGTTAGGACTGGTGCTGTTTGGGATATTTACTGCAGACATTTTGGTGGAAATCACGAGCAGAATCAGCCTGTTTGCTGATGACACCAAGATGGGAACGGTGGTAGATGACCCAAGGGGCTGGCAGGGGCTGCAGGAGGATCTGTCAAAGCTGGAGTTCTGGTTGGACACCTGGCAGCTGGGATTCAATGCCAAAAAATGGAAGGTGCTGCATTTTGTGGCTAAAAACCTGAGGTGGAGCTACCATCAGTAATCTGACTTTGGGGGCTGTTTGTTTTTGTCAGTCTCTCAAGATTTCTTTCAAAGCAATAAAACCAACTAAAATCAGTTTGCTCCTTAGTTTCAATATAGCACCGTACCTTATGCATCATCGCACACATCGTGGCGGTACTCGGGGGGGGGGTGTCTTCCTCCTCATCCTCCTCACAGTCTGCTGCTATGTCTTGCGAGCCTATAACATAAGCGCAAATTTCAGCATCTGTTAGCTCGCCCGAGGTTGGTTCTTCTGAATCGATAGCAAGATAAGCTTCAAAGTCCTCAGTCAGCATATTCGGTGGGGGGTTCAGTGTATCCAGGTCCATGGGGTGTGTGGCGTTGTGTGGTTCCTGTACCTGTTCAGTCTGCTTGCATAGCCCTGCCTTCCAGAAGTAGTTGCAGATGGTGTCTGATGAAATGTCTGCCCATGATTGGCTAACCAGGTGTATGGCTTTCGGACACCCACTGCACCAGTCATTTAAGACTGACTCCTAGTTCCACATAATGTGACCCACACACGAGATATCAACCCCGAACTCTGTCGCCAAATCCTTTCTGCTACATGTTTCTGACTTGCCCAGTAGCTTGATTTTGATCTCCAGGGGCAGAACATTCTGTTTCAGCTTCTCCATTAAAACAGCACCAGGAGCAGGGAGCAACACAGATCAGAGTGCAAGGTAGGCAGGAGACAAATGTTAATGTGAGGGTTGGTAGCTCACAAAGCTAATATGCTGCATCAGTGATACCGAATGGAACCGCATTAGTGCAATTAACTGCTAATGAGTTGTTAATTGTTTGCGGTCAAAAAATAACACTCTCAACTAGGTGTCAAGTAACTATTGTGGTACTCAGGCTGATTAAAAAAAAGGCACACAACCGAAATTGCAGGGCACACAACTGAGTTTTTTAAAACAGATCTTACAGAAAATTAATCGGGACCGCGGGATATTGTACACACAACCGAAAGGCACACAAGTGGAATAGACTGTATTTGCTTATCCTGCCAATTCAGCTGTTGTGCGCACATTCAGAATTTTTAGATAATTGTATTAAAGTTTTTAAATGCACATACTGTGCCTATATTTTATTACAACATTGTGGTTTTCTGTGTGTAACTATTGTATGTATATTCTGTTTATATATTTCTTCCGCACTCAAACTACCCGCCTCCCCCAAGCACATCTGTAGACAAGCTTATCCTTGTGACTCTGTATGTTTACTTGGAGAAGCAATTTTAAATAAATAAATGCTGAACATAGCTCATCCCCTACAAAAATTGTCATGGGATGTTTTGCTTCTGCCTGCACAGCCTCTAGAGAGGACAAGAAGGGAACTCCATTCATCATCTCATCCAGCGGATGGCATCTCCAGCTGTGTAACACCTCCAAGTGTAGCACTGCACTGCTGTCAGTGCTAGGTATTAGCCCAAGTGCCTGGTCTGTCCATGTCAGTCTAGTCATTCTGAGCCCAGAGTTGGGAGCACTGCCAACAGAGCCACTGACAACATAGGAACAACTTGCATTACACAAAATAGTACAAGTGCACTTACAATTTTTTAGGGAAAAAGTAATTTGACATTTTCAACATTAAATGTGATAAGAGTTAGAAAAAATGTTTTATCAGTTTATTTAGCATCCCACACTAGATGTGTGCATTGGAAGCAATGCATGTAATATGTATTGGAGTCTTGTTGCACGTAGGTCTATTTTTTAGGTGGAGGGTGTGACGTAGACAGCCAGCTCTGAGTGCTCGAGTGCTGTATTAATTTTTGTTATTGCATATAAAATATGTGAAGGAAAGGGTCAGGTCAAGGAAAAGGCTGTCTTACTGGAACCGAGCCATCAAGACCCCCAAGGGATAAGTTCAAAGGACAGGAGGTATTTTAAACTGCCGAGATTTGGGGTGAAATTACCTTGCCAATTTGCTTTCATCCCAGGAAATAAGATTAGCCATTCATAATGCCCTCAGGGACATCCTTTGACTTGCATAGTTGCCAGGGAAGGATTTGTGGGGAGGGGTGTTGAAGAGAGGCTAGAATGGACATTGAAGAGGTTTGATGTCTGAGCCAGGGAGGACCCAGATGATTCTGGAAGGTCCAATATACATTTCAAGGGAACCCTTGAATTACATGAATACACTTTGATGTGTAGATACCCAGGGCCCAGACGAGGTTTAGGAGTCAAATACACTTCTGATTTGAATACAGTGACTTACTTCAAAAGACTGCTTACGTGTGTGTGTGTGTGTGTGTGTGTGTGTGTGTGTGTGTGTGTGTGTGTAGCAGAGCACAAACCAGTTCACCTGTGGAGAGGAAAGTCAGTGAGGTCATCTCATATCTTTTTTAAATATTTTATTTGGAGACCCTGTATTGTAAAATATAGAGTTTGATTCACCAAGGCGGAGTTAGTGACTTCATGAGAAGGCCAGCTCAGAAGTGTGTTTAAGTGCTGAAAGAACCTGACAGAGGGACACAAAAAAATATTTCTCTGACACAAGAGAATATTATCTGACTGAGGGAGAATCATCACAGCACTGAAAAAGAGTAAGATTAGACCAGTCTAAATGTATGTATTGTAGGAACTGTACTTTTTCCTGTTTGTTTTAAGGCCGTATGTGTTGGGATATATATAATTTGCTCTGTAATTATTGTTCTGTTTTAATATTTTTAAAGTACAGATAGTTTTTTTACAAACGAAACTGCTGGAGTGCCTTGACAATTCTTTTTATTTTAAGTGGAGCTTTTAAAGGTTATAAGTACACTGTGTATGGGCTTATTGCATACCAAACTGGGAAATGGATAGAGTTCTCTAAAAGTCTTGCATTGAGTTCTAAGGGTTCATTTGAAAGACCTGGTTGGGTGCCCATAGGCAAAGATATCTGGCCCCCGAAGACAGAATGATCTGAGCCTGATCATTTGGTACACTAACAAGAGGTTATCAGTTTGAATCCTTCCAGAGCTTGAGACTAAGGTGACTTGAACCCATAAAACAGACAAGAGGGTTACCTTGCCTGTTCACTGTATGCAAATCATATGCTCAGAGGTTGGCACTTTGGGAGCAGAGAGTTGACCGCCTGAGCAAGTTTGTGACAGGGGGCTTCTACCATTAGAGTCCTGAAGGCATGTCATAACTACTCAATTATCTCTGGATGTATGGCATGACAGACTACTGAAAGGCTTTATGAACTGACATTTAACTGAGGAGATGCTGTATTACAGATGCAGCATTGATGCTGAACTGCTTTCTTCTACTTTTTCCACTACTCTGACTTTCACACAATGCACTAGAAGCAATTTTAAGGAGTCACTGGATGGCGAAGAGACTTGCTTATAAACAATGACTTCTTTATGTTGCAAAGATACAGAAAAGTCCTTTTTGATGAATCACCCAAACATAGTCTACAATGCAGCTTTTTTTCAAAATATTTCAAATGCCCTTTCAGTCCTGCCATCTATTTCATTGGCAAATAACTGCTTAAACATTAAACTATATTCTCTGTCAATTTTTTCTTCTCCTTTTTTATACTGCATTTTGTAAATAACATTTGGAAATGTTGTGCTATGGCTCTTTGTACCATTTTAATTCTTTGAATAAAGACTAAATTTAAACATCAAACTATATTCCCAATCTATGTTTCTGGCCCTCCAGAATTGTACAATTAGCATGTAGCATGGCTGTTGCAACTGATTCATTTGGAACCAGTCGATGCTAGTGACACTTGATACTGGGCAAATATGTTTTATTAATCCTTAGTTACTAGTGTCAGATTTTTTTCATGACTAAAATTGTGAGTGACTACAAAACAACATGATGTCCTCACAGTGACAGGATTTTGTGGAATTCACCTAAAAAAGGAAGGGCCTGGGACAAGCCTCCCCTTTGCAAACTGTTATCTTTGAGTTTTGTTTCAATTGTTGCAGCAAACTTGGTGCTTATAAATAGTGTTAGTGTGACATCACTGGTGACTGATATGTTAGGTACAGAATGAATGGTTACAGTACCATCTTAATTACATTGCTCCCTTCATGTGTATCACCTTTGTTACGGACGGAGCTTTTTAAAGGCAAAATGGTACCTTAGACACCATGCCAAATTAATTCTTGTCCTCTGATGTGAGACTTCCCACAGGAGTGCAGATTGGTGAAAGACTGGTGGTTTTGTGATATTGACACCTATCCAATAGGAACTGAATGGAGACAACCACTGCTCAATTTATATTGGCCACTGAGTAGCCTTTAGATAATATTGACTGTTGTCCATGTTCTGACTTGGACCAGATTCAAACCAATGGTGTAGAGGTGAAAGACTCCTTACTCTGTTGTCAGTCCACTGATCAATCCAGTCACCTTTATTAAGCTTTATATTTGTTCTTCTTTTGCTCAACTTGTTTTTTTTATCCCATATTCCCTCCAGGTCAACCTTCTTCTGATTCTCCCATATCAGGGTCATACCATGGCACCTCTGATGACATCCATGCAGAGGATGCCTCTACTTAGGTCTAGCTTCTTTTTTTTTTTTTTATAAAGGTTTTTATCCTCCTGTGGCAGACCAGATGGCTCATCAGCCTTGTCCTTGTGCACTGTGATCGTCGCATGCCTTTCTCCAATCAGATGTTCATTTCCTCTCTGGATTTCCCACTGCGGCAGGGCTGGGGGAAGGGAGGACTGTCCTCCTCCCCGGAGCAGCACATCCAGAAGTCTCCCTGAACAAGAGTGGCAGAGCGGGTCGCAGAGATGTTTGCAAGACTTCACAAAGCCCAGTTTCTAATTTCCTCTTTTCTTTGTTCACGCTGTGCTGTGGCACCAGGATGTGCGTGTGGAGGTGTACACATCTTGCACTGCCACAGCCCCTCCCTTCGAGTCAATGAAGACTGCACTAACATCGGGTATCCACCCGGGGGCAATCATGGACTGAGACAGCTGGCCACCCTTTCCTGGGAGAGGAGAGCAGTCTCTGGGATGCTCAGTCCTCTCCAACCACACTGACCCCCAGCAAGCGTGCTTGTTCCCAAACATGGGATACCAGTGTGGCAGGAAGTAAGGTGCTCAACACCTTAGCCTTTAATGCCACTCGGCTGCAAGGTCTACCTTTTCATGGCATTGCTGTGGTCTGCAACTGCAACAATGTCATTGTTCTTGAGCCTATGCCAGAGCTTCCCTGTCCCACCTGATGGCATTCCAACATGAACTTATATCACTGTCACCATGATCTTTCATCAGACATGCATGCTTGCATCTTGACATTGGGAATGCTCACATGAGGAGAGTAATTTCAAAGCATGGAACCCATCCTAAGGTCATCACAGGGTCACTGTGTAGTTGTAGGTGCCAATGTCCTTTCCACAAAAGCATCGCACTTCCCTGAGGACAGTAGTCAACCTACTACTGACCCAGCTGGGATTTCAAGCTCCAGAATCAAACCTGAGCTCCTCATAGGTTATACGAAAGGGTTAATCACCATAGTAACTGTGTTTTTTCTAAGGAATGGGTGTACAGTCACACTAATTGTATCCAATCTGTGCCTGTGTGGAACCCTAGATTCTTATGGAGTTTCAAAAGATGCCCTCATCACTATGCTGGTCACAAGTTCCCCCACCTTCCAGTGGTAGTTGTAGATAGTTAGGCGGAAGAAGCTAAAGCTTACAGAGTATTAACCAAAGTCATTATAAACATTTAACATTATTTATATTTGTCATTATAAATGGTTCTTTCTCCTTAAGAATTTGAGAAGGCACTCTTATAACCTTAAGAGACAGTAACTGCATATATAAATGTATTCAATAAACCCTATTGATAGAAATTATAATTACCCTAGAAGGGGAGATAGAGTAGGGCTAGGGTGACCATACATCACATCCCTTAAAAGAAATGCCTTTACTGTGGTGGGTAATTCTTTCTTTTTAACAGTAATGAGATGCATGATATTAGACTAAATGCAAATTCCTAGCAGTACCTGGAAGGAATGTTCTAGGATATTACTTTAGAAATAGGTTTTGAAGCACAAAAATCCAAAACCTTGCATACCTCTATGCCTGACTGTATAGGTAGTAATGGCATATAAACTGTGTGAAGAAGCCCAAGTAACAGTTTTATGTATTTCCAGTAATGGAAATGATTTCATAACTGCCACTGAGGCAGCTCTCTCCCTAGTGAAATAAGCCCTTATTCCCTTTGAGGTCGTTTTCCCTGCTTTAGTGTAGCGGAAAATAAATGCAGGTTGCAATCCATCTACAGCTGGACTTATTGGATGCTGAATGTCCTTTCAATACCATCCTGTACGTTACAAATAGATGCATATTTGTACGATACCCCTTACATGTTCTGTCTTGTTCTACTATAAGTATAAAGCTCTTCTTACATCAAGACTGTGAATCTTCTCTTTTCCTTTATTTGTATGTCATCTGGGAAAATACATAGGTAACATTCTGGTTGGTTCCAGTCATATGAAATTCTGACATCACCTTTGGCAAAAAGTGTACATTTAAGAACTATCTTTTCCCTGTGGAAAGCTAAATAGCTGGGATCTATGCTGAATGTAACTCTCTGATCCTTCTAGTAATGTAATGATGATCAGAAAGAATGTTTTCCAGGTTAACTACTTTAATTCATAGTTGGTCATTAGTTCAAATGAGAGATTCATTAGAGCGAGAACTATATTAAGGTCCCATGCAGGGACTAGATCCCCTACAGGTGGGTGTAATTAGTGAAATCCCTTACGGAACCTTTTAAACACTGGATAAGAAGCTGTGGACCTTGAAATGATGTTTGATCTATTGCCTGACATAGCAGCCAGATGCACCTTAAGAGCTGATGATCTGAGACCTTTGATTTCAAGTTAAAAGCCTAGTTTACACCATTGTGTTTGCAGCCCATCAACCTGTGTGCACCAGTTGATGCACTGCAAACACAATGGTGTGGACCCTTACTGGAGTGCATTAAGAATGCTCTGGATCCATTTTTGGTTCTGACTCGGAAGTGGGTACATGTACCAGATCGAGCATATCAAGCTGCACTGTAAACTCTCTTCTGTGCTCGATCTGCTACAAAGCCATCTCCCCACCGTCAAAACCCATCCCATGAAATGTCCAGCCTCCCCTCTGCAGTGTGACCTGCACTGCTCCAAGAACAAGCAGTGCAAAGTGAAAACATTGATGAAGCATACAGCGCAGTGGGAAAGGAGTGACTAAGAAAGAAAAATGCTGCAGTTGTGTAAACACAGCTAAAGAGGTATTCTAAGAGCAAAGCCGCATTCTAAATCCCATTCCTAAACCAAAGTATAATCTTTTCCACTTTTTTTTATTGTGGAAGGTTTCCTTGCTAATTTCAGCACTTCCAAACCCAGATTAGATCATTTTAGTTTTGCAAATTCTAGCTATTCAGGTATGAGGCTTTTAGATGCAATTACTTCAGATCTGGATGATACACTTTGTTCTGGGAGATTACTAGCAGATTGTGAGTCATTACCGAATGACAGGATGCTTCACAGAGTCTCAGGATTAGTGGCTATCATGGCTGTGTGGCCCATTCTGGAGCTACTAGGTTCATGGCTCCCTGTCCCCTAATAAACCTCGAAATAAGTTTTTGAATCAGAGGAAATGGTGGAAAAGCTGAAGCATAGAGAAATTTGTTCTGCCAGAACAAGCTGAGCACATTCTCTGAGTCTGGTGTCAGAGACAGATGGCTGCAACAACAGCAAGGTCATTTTCTGTTCTCTCATAATGCAACATATCATTTCACAGACCATTCATGGTTACATGATCTATCTGGCCCAGACAATCTGCCATTACGCAGTCCTTGAAAGGCATTCATACTTCAGGTATCCCTGTGTTCACGCTGTATGTCAGATTGCAAGTCTTCAGGTTCTCCCAGCAATGTTTAGATGAGGATCGGGCCCCTCTCTGTTTGTTTATTTAATATATATTGGTACTGTGTGTCCTTATCTGTACAACCTGTACCCTTACTAGGAAAGAAAAAGACTTCAGAGATAAAGTACTGCTCTAAGCTTTCAGGGCCACTGCACAGAGTCAATCCTAACAGTATAACTTTTATTTTCGATTGTTCTTTTTCTTCTGACAATACTAGTTTGCTACTATAATTTTTTAGATTATTTGATTTCAGGAAAACTTCTGAAAGACTTAAGACAGTTTTTCTGTTAATATCTTCAGGACCTGTTTTTCTGCTGTCATTTTCTGCCACTCTTGGAGATATTAAGTGATTTGGCCTCCCCGATACTAAAGGCTCTGTGGTGACAGGGACATAAGAATCAGGGATTAGATTTTACCTCAGGAGGTGGAGCTGAGATAGATTATTTATTGCCTTGCTCCCCTCCTATCTTTTTCTCTTAAAGCTCTTCTGTGTGAGCCATAATAATTCTATACATAACTTTTGATGTAGTGTGCCTTTCCCATACCTTCCTTTCTATATGGCCTGTAGAACCCTCTAGATTTTTCTTCCCTTGCCACAGTTTTAAAAGTGAATTTGTTAGTATCAGACTTTTTTTATGTAATCCTCTATTTTATAACCACTGAGAGAGGCTCCTTCAACTGGGAAAAGTGATGTTTTGTTCTGTAAATCTAAAGATAAGCCAACGGTTCTAAGCCATGAACGTATCTCCTGGTAGTAATGGCATTTGCTAATGACCTTGTTGCAATGTAACTAAAGATTTCCTAACACCACTGGGAAATCTTTGAAAACTAAGATTTAGATGCAGTTTAGTTCCTATTTCATATATTTCTGTAATTCTTTCCTCCATTTTCTTTATTACTGAGGACATACTAACATACTAAAATGCCAACAGAATAGGCCTAACGGTCTTTCGAGTCTGCTCGATTGGTCAGCCCCCACCCTGGGTGCTGACCTTGCTGCGCCCCTCGCCTTCTCTGGCTTCTCCCTTCCCAGTTCCGGATATTTTTGCTGCATTGGATTTTGCTTCCAGAACCCTTCCCCTGTACCTGTCCCAGCCCCTCTTGAACCCCTCCACCCTCTCTGCCTCCACCAGCCCCCTAGGCAGTGCATTCCATGGCTCCACCACCCTCTCAGTGAAGTAGCACCTCCTCCTTTCTCCCCTGAATCTTCCCCCCTCCAGCTTCCACCCATGCCCTCTAGTGGCCCCCTCCTCCTTCCTTCGAAGCACCCTGACTGTTCCTCCCCTATTTACCCTCTTCATGTACTTGAAAACCTCTATCATGTCCCCCCGGTCCCTTCTCTCTTCCAATGTGTACATATTTAGCTCTTGAGCCTCTCCTCATAGGTCCTGTCCCCAAGCCCCAAATCATTTTGGTTGCCTCCTCTGGACCCTCTCCAGGAGTTTAATGTCCTCTTTGGTGTGGCCTCCAAAACTGCACGCAGTACTCAAGGTATGGCCTCACCAAGCAGTTATACAGAGGTAGCATCACTTCCCTCCCTCCTTCTGGAGGTGATCCCCCTAGCGATGCATCCCAGCATCCTGTTGGCCTTGCCTGCTTCCCTCCTACAAGTCTCCGAGTTGTTCATTTTGACATCCACCACCACCACCAGGTCCTTCTCAGCCATCGAGACTTGTAGCATTTCCCCACCCAGGGTGTACACTTGGCCCGGGTTTCTGGCCCCCAGGTGGAGTACCTTGCATTTCCCTGCATTGAACCTCAGCTTCCACTTTCTAGACCATCTTTCCAGAGCCTGCAGGTACCCCTGTAGGGCCACCTTCCCCTCCTCCCCATCCACCACTGCCCCCAGTTTTGAGTCATCCGCAAAGAGACTCATCTCACTCCTGATTCCTGTCCTTATGTCAGAGATGTAGGCATTGAACAGGAGGGGCCCAAGGACTGATCCCTGTGGGACCCCACTAATGACCCTCTTTGGGGATGAGACTATCCCGCCAACTATGACCCTCTGGGTCCGGTTCTGGAGCCAATTGCCTATCCATCTGATCATCTGGTTCCCCACCTCCATTTCTCCCAGCTTATCCAACAGGTCCATGTGAGGAACAGAGTCAAATGCCTTGCTGAAGTCTAGAAAGAGGACGTCCACTGGTCTACCAAGGTCCAAGGCACTCGTCACCCAGTCATAGAACTCCACAAGGTTTGTCTGACATGATTTCCCCGAGATGAATCCATGCTGTCTATCGTCCAGGCACCTGACTTTTCCAGGTCCCCCTAGCTCTCCTCCTTGACAATGCCCTCCATCACCTGCTCACCACCGCATGTCAGGCTGACAGGCCTGTAGTTCTCTGCCACCTCCCTTGATCCCCCTTGTGGATAGGCACTACATGCACCACCTTCCAGTCCTGGGGCACCCACCCTGTCCTCAGAGAGATGGTGAAAAGCTCCGCCAGGGGTTTCGCCAGGACATCCGCAAGTTCCTTCAGCACTCTGAGATGTAATTTATCCGGCCCCGGTGCTTAAGGGAGCCAAGGGCTTCCTTCACTCTCTCTGCTGTGATTTCCACTTCCAGTACCTCTTTTCCCTGCTTAGCCAAACCTCCCTCCTGCCAGTGATGCCTCCCCCTCTCCCCAGACCCGCCGATCGGTAAGGGTCCCCCCCTCCTCAGTATCTCTGTCTCCTCCCATGTATGATACAGCACCCCCATTTTCCTTGGTGGAAACTGAGGTGAAGTACTCATTTAGTACCTCAGCCTGCTCCCCTGGGTCTTGTGCCCATCTCTCCCCTGATTTAATCCTGCTAATCTGCCCCTTCACCCTTCGTTTTACCCCAATGTATCTAAAGAGCCCCTTGTTCCCTCTCCTGATTTCCCTGGCCAGGTTCTGCTCCTTCCTTGCCTTAGCCGCCCTCACCACCCTAGTGGCCCTTCTAGCAATCAGCTCATACTTCCCTCGATCCCTTTCACTACTTGAGCACTTGAGTTGCTTATAGGCTGCCTCTTTCCCGCACCACCTCCTGGACCTCCCTGGTCCACCAGCAGGGTTTTCGGGCCCTACCGCATTTGCGTCTTACTCTTGCACAGGTGCTGGTAGCATCTTGCATCCCTCTCCTGATGATTTCCCACCTACTATCAGCGTCCATGTCTGACCCAATCCCATCCAAATGCTCCTTAAGGATCCTTCCCATTTCCTTAAAATACGTTCCCCTGAAGTCAGTTACCTCCGTCTTTGTGCAGCTTTCTAGTCCTCCTAGGTCCAGGCAGAACCAGACCGTGGCATGGTCACTCCCTGCCAATGGGTCCCTTACCTCCAGGCCCCTAATCTGGTCACTGTCTGCCAGGACCACATCCAGTACCCGCGCCTCCCTGGTCGGTTCCCCCACCTGCTGAGTTAGGAACGTGTCTTGAAAGACATCCAACAACCTCTGTTCCCTGGTCACAGAAGATGTCATAGTCTCCCAGTCTGTTCCTGGCATGTTTAAGTCCCCCAACACCACCACCATTCCTTTGCCCAGTCTGCAGTGTCTCCCAACATCTGCCACCAGACTCTCCTCCAGCTCCTCCGCCAGGGCAGGGGGTCTATACACCACTCCTATTTTTACTCTCTTGCCCCCCCTTGTTATCAAGGTGACCCAAATTGCTTCCATGGTTCCCTCCGCCTCCTCTACTCCCCCTATACCAATGTAGTTTTTGACTATCATTGCTACCCCTCCTCCCTCCCCCCTCTCCTTCCTGAACATAGTGTAACCCTCCAGGTTCAGGTCCCAGTCATGTCCTGCAGTGGCCCAGGTCTCAGTGACCGCTGCCACATCTACTGCTCCCTCAGTTAGCATCGCCTGGAGCTCAGGCATTTTATTTCCCAAGCTCCTGGCATTTAGCAGGACTACCTTCCACCCTTTCCCTATACTTCCATTTCCCCTGCTCGTGTTCCCATGGGGATTCTGTTTTCCCTGGTCTGCACTTTACCAGTCAGCCTTTTCCCGCAATCCTCCAGCTCCCCAGGGGGGTGGAGACAGAGTCCCTCCTTTATCGGCACCCCCTTGACAGCCTTTTCTCCCATCCCTCCCCTTCACAAGTTTAAACCCCACTTTTCACCAATGAACCTCTATTTTCAACTTAAGGATTCCCTTCCTCCAAATTGAGATGGAGTCTATCTCTAGCATACAGCTCCTTATCCTCCCAGGTCTCCCCCAATCCCCATCAACCCATACCCTCTGGCCTCACACCACCCCTGAGCCACTGGTTTATCTCCTAATCTTCCTTTGTGCTCCCCACTAGCCCTTGGCACCGGCAGGATTTCTGAGAAGGAAACTGTGCATCCTATGTCATGACAGACCCTGGCAAGCTCCCTGAATCTTGCCTGTATCTCTAGCTCGCTATTTCCCTCAATGTCATTTGTACCCAGGTGGACCAGTATGTCCGTGGAACCCCACAATCCTTTGCCAGCTGATATACCTCGTGCTTAGCCCTGTGCACCGTTAGTCCAGGGAAGCATTTTGTTCTAACTGGCCAGGCTTCTCCCTCCCTATCCCATTTGATACCCCTGATCATAGATTCCCCCAACAGGAGCACTCTGACCGCTCCTTTTCCTCCATTTCCCTTCCATGTCCCTCATCCTTTCTACTGGCCCCTCCACCCAGCTGACTCCTTGTTCCTCCCCCTATCTGGGTGCCACATGCCACCCCTCCTTTTTACCATGACCACCCCTCCCTCCAATCCTATGCTCTCCTCCTCCTGAGTATCCTTCTGTACCTTGCCACCCCTCACTGCTCGCAACTGGTCCTTCTCCCCCATCTGCTAAACTAGCCTGGCTCGTCCTCCCTTCCTTGCTGTCTCCATTTAGTCCCTCCTTGCTTGTTGTGCTCCCCTGGCCTAAACCCTCAGCTCCCTTTACTAAATCCTCTTTGTACTTCTGGTCCTTCTCCTTAACCTTTCCTCCCAACTGGTCCTTCTCATTGCGCTTTCCTCCCTCTTCCCCCTGCCCCTCCTACTCTGATTCACTGCTCCCCCCATTTTCCTGCACTCCAGGTTCCCCCCTGTTCTTCCTGCTATCTGGCCCCTGCCTCCTGCCCCCCACTCCCTTTCCATCTCTAACCACCCCTGTCATGGCTACATCACCCCCCTCATCCTTGAGCAGAAGAAGAGAATTGAAGCTGTTACTGAGTGTAAGATCTGATCCACCTCCCGCCTTTGCTTCCTTCTGTCCAGCCCCTGGCCATCTGCCTACTTCCCTGAGAATGTTGTCCCTCCTTTGTGAGGGTCCCCAGTTACCTGCCTGCTTCCTTGGTAGTGTCCTTTTGAACCCTCTCTGCCAGGGTCCCTAGGTGACCCTTGAGTATTCTCCTGCACTCCTTTCCCTATGCCGCTGCCCCAGTGCTTGGTGCAACCCTGTGGGAGATCCCCTGCCCCCTTCCCCAACCATACCTACCCCCTTCCCCCAGCTGTCTCCTAATCCCCGCAACCTCCTCCCTAAGCTGTGCCAGCTGGTAGCACACTGGGCAACCGCCAAACTTCCAAGCCCAGTCCAGTATCATGGCTGCTCCACACCCTGTGCACCCCACCACCCTCCCAAAGATGCCGGCCCTAATGCCATGTGGTTCCATCCCCTTCCAAGTAGGTTTCCTTGGGTGAGCCACCAGGTTCCCCCCAGTCCAACATACACCCCTACTGCCTAATCAGGTCACCCACTAATCTTAGATACAGTCCCACAGTACACCGGTAACCCTGTTACTAGGTACAGTACAACACAGTAAACTTATAAGGGAAATGAACAACTCCCTAAGCTCCTCTCTCCCGGCCTTTAAATCCAACCCCCAGTGGCTAGAACTACATGAGCTGCACCTGCAGCCTTTTCCTCCAATTGCAGGGCAGGTGTTCCCCTATAAATTAGCAGAACTCTGGGAGGGGAGGTGGGGGGAGGGTGGGTTTGGGCAGACACCGACTCAAGAGAGAGTGTATCAGCCCTGTGTCTCCCCTCCAAGCCCAGCAGCCAAATACCCAGGCCCAAGCAAATGCCACCAAATAGGTTTTAAATCAGAAGAAATAGGCCTCCACCAGCGCAGCCTGTTGCACAGTGAAACATCCAACAAATGAGCCCACTTACAGCCACCAAACCAGTTTTCAAACTTCCAACATCCCTCACAACAATACCCTGCTAGCCCCTTAGAAGTAAGAAAGCAAAGAAATAACCTTCTACCAAGTAAAATCCACAAGAACCCTGTAAAAACAAGCAGCAGCTACTATCCTGGAACACAACTGATCCTGTCCCCTTCTAGTTCCTTCTGAGGAGACAAAGCAGCCAACACCACAAACCTGATTCAGCTCTGCCTCCAGTCAATTAGCTGAGTGAGACCTGGCCAGACCATTAACACCCTTCCCCCACTATGCAGTAATCCTTGCAGCTACTGAAGTCAGCAACAATGAATCAAAATTCAACTCAAAGCCCCCAAAATATGTTTGCTGCCAAAGGAAACAGGTCTCCAATTCAATCAGCTTCACTAAAAACACAAAGAAATAACCTTCTACCAAGTAAAATCCACAAGAACCCTGTAAAAACAACAAGCAGCAGCTACTATCCTGGAACACAACTGATTCTGTCCCCTTCCAGTTCCTTCAGCTGCATAAAAACCTAATCTCTGTTCCCTCAGCCTTATCCACTCTGGCTGCTTGTTGACATATGACATCATAATCCCCCGTTTTGGAAAACATCATTTTTGAACACAGGGACACATTAAGTTATAAACAGAATTGTGATGTTAGGAGTAGGAAAGCAAAATGGCTGAGATCCTGGGCTGGATTTTCAAAGCCCCTGAAATTCCTGTGGCTGTGGGAGAAAAAAACGGTGCAAGTGGGTCTCGACTTATGGAGCCGCAGTTTTTCTAGCAGCTGTGGCATTTTCAAAGGTGGAACCGATTTACATTCGGCTTCATGATTTACAGCAGCTTGTGGACCACATTTCGGTGCAGCTGCAGGGAAATGTTACACTTGGTGGGACCAGGCATAGCATTCAATGCAGCGATGCCAGCTGAAAATACGATACTCTGCAGGCACAGAGATTTCATTCCGTAGCATTGACTGCAGAATGAGACTTAGTCTCTGGGGGCTTTGAAAATCTAGCCCTCTGTTTTCATGCAAGCGTTATTATTAATAAAGACATAAGGATGGGAATTACAAAATCTTAGGACATGTAAGCTGAACAGTGTCTAAATATTACATTTTTTCAATGCAGTCCCAATGGCATGAGGCTATTTTTACTATCAACTCAGACAGTACTATCTACAACTGATATTTTCCTGCTCCTTGGCCTGTTTTTATAGTATGTATCAGGGAAGTTCTCTTCTCTGATGGCAGACTATCATACTTGGGTGAAACAGCATTTTTAAGTGTTTTTATATAAGGTACTGTGTGACTCAGAAAAGCAGACTGTCTTAATAGTATGGTGGGATCCACAGTTACCTCATGTATAACAGGCTTCTCCACCTCCTCCCCATAATACGCCATCTCCTCAACCTGTGGGAATGGGGCATTCACGGGAGATTTGGTTGTATTCTGTAACTGTTTCATCTCGGGAAAACCAAGTTCCACATCTGTGTAAATTCTTCTACAGATGGCAGATGTTGCTTCTCGGGGCTAGGCTGCACTATGGGTTCTTACTTCCATGGGATTACAGGTTCTTGATGTTTTTCTTTATGAGAAATGTTCCCACCTGTGGTTTGTGGAAAATCCCCAGCTGGCCTTTTATTTTGATGCTCCTTTCACTCAGTATGTCCCTCAGTGGGGTCTTTATGCTCTTCAGCACTATATATACTACAGTACCTTTAGATGACTCTGACTTGATTGAGGCTGTTTAAGGATAAGAATTCTCCAGACTTTTTTTCTATTAGGTTCTCAACCCATTTTAGAGGGGAAGATGCAAGAGAATTTCTTGTTGATGCTGGAGAAGAACAAGACTTTTGTCTACAGTCTCTCCTCCATTGTGGTTGGTCAAACACTATCCAAACCCCAGGGCTATGATTTGGACCCAAACAGGCAAAACACTGGAGCCCCTGAAGAATAACCAGGGAGGTTAGATATGTAGGGGAGCCAGTGTATACAGTGTTTAAGGTGAAATGACATTGCACGTTCAATATAATATTCTTCAGTAAATCTCAAAAAGCTCCATGTTCGTCATACTTTTTTGCTTTTGTGCATTTAGTGAGGTTGAGTCAGTGGCACCATTTAATCAGCATAGCATGGTCCTTTTTGATGCTTTCTATTTGAAAAACACTGTGAATGCGTAGCTACCTTAGGCACCCAATAACCACAGCATGCACCCACCAGTGGGCTCGCTTTTCAGTTTTGGCTTTTTAGCTTGTTCCACCTCAGCCACTGAGAACTAATAGCCAGCTGCTAAGAAAGGAGCGTATTTCCTAGTATCAAGCATCCTTTTCTTTTTTTAGTTTCAGGCTCAGTTGGTGGGATACGAATGCAGAAAGTCTTAAATGCTTTTAGGGTTTCTCAACTAGCACTACAATGTTATTTGGCTGCAGACATGAGAACCTAGACTTTTATAATATGTTTAAACACTGTTAGGCCCCTGTCATTGGGGACTGAAGAAAGAAAGAAAGCATCAAACATGTGATTCCCAGAAAAGACTGGGAACTGAGGAAAAAGATGATAAATTCTTTAAATTAATAAAAATCTAATGTGGATCCTAGGATATCTTGTTTTTAAATAAGGAAACCAAAATTCTGACTTTAGCTAAATAACTATAAACATAACTGAGTTCATTTAGGAATGATGAGATGGGGTTACTACTCTCTGAAGTGGAAAAGATCTATGATTGAAAGGCTAGGGGGCTCATTACTAGCACAGCACAAGTGACCTCCTTTGAAATGCCATAAGATTCTGGAGCATCAAACAGGTGCATACTTGAGGCTATTATTGTGACATTATGCGTGGCATTACATTTGTTAGAAAGTGTCTTTTGATGGGCTATCAGTTGAGCTTGTGCAACAGAAAATGTGTCAGAATAATAAAACTCATCATAATTGTTAAAGATTACATTTTATTTTTGTAAGCTTGGGCTGTGAAAGACACACTGAGCTGAAATAGCTGTTTTCCAAGAGCATCATGGAGGTGGGTTACCTGAACATGTGTAACCCATGCTATAACAGCAATTAACTCTTGGGTACCAACTAGCAAAACATTGTTGCATTTGAGCTTTTGAAGATAAAAAAGTTAACCATCTATAGATGTTTCTTGAGGAATATATTTGCTTTGCAAAAGTTATGTGTTTTCTCTGCGGTATTGTGCAATGCACATTAAAGTTATTTTTCCATAAATATGTTAAATTAGAATAAGTGAAATGCAGAGCATTTGTTTATAGCAATCAATACTTTTAATAAGACATTTTTTGTTCACAGTTCAGCTCAACAGCAGAGCCACCACTTGCTATGTTGGTGACCCAGGTCCCTGCTCCAAACCTGAGGTGTAGTGATGGGCCACCAAGAGAAGAACAGAAAATTTAGGAAGATGCTCTCTTCTGCCATGAAGGGACAGCAGAGACTCCTGTCAGTCAATCATGTCGTTCTCAACTGTCACCAGGGTAAATGCAGGTAGCAGTTCAGTTGGGAGAGCATGAGTGTACATGAGGGGAGGATGTGAATGCCAATGTGTCTGGCATGCTGATACAAGGGGGTGCAGCAGCATCCTTGAAAAATGAGAATTTCAAGGAGGAAAGCTGGAAAAAGTGGCTAGATGAGGCTCAGGCAAACTCCTATGTCCATCAAAGGCTTTCTTCCTCACCCCTGAAGACAAATGCCTCCAGCCCGACCCAACTGCTGTTGCTGGAGATTGGATCTTGTGCCCTGCCTGCCTAAGAGTTAAGTGGCAGCCCCCAGACATTTTGGAGGTGTGAGGGGTGGGGCTTGGAGCATTCCCATAGTTACCACATGATTACAAATGGTATGTTTAATACAGTTAATGAGAGCGCCTAGTGGAATCATTTATGTTTGCGGTTTGTCTTTGGGCAAACAGAGCAGTCTTGATCAGAAAACCTAGAAACCAAAGAAAATCTTTCAATTCCTACAATTTTGTCCTGTACATGTTTTTGTGGACCTGTATAGTAGAATAAACTTAATCTCCACAGCTGCACCATATTTATTTATTTCTGCAGTTTTTTTTTTCTGCTGTTTCTACAGACCATGTTATTAAGGCAGGCGTTTGTGCTATGTATATTATAAAATGTTGTATGCATTTTAATGCCTGAAGCTATGGCCATTAGCCGCAGATTTGATGTTCATTAAGAAATACTTAGTGCTGCTGAATGCCAGCTCTCAACAGCAATGGTATATTGCTTTTCTCACACTAAATGTGCACCTCAGTAACTGTGTTATCTCAGGACTGCCCATTTCCATAGTTCCAAAACAGGCACTTCTAGAATTGCAAATCATCTGTCTAGCATGGTCCAAAGGGCAACTGGTGAAAAGACAGGATAAGCTAAAATGCATGTTCAAGCAAAGTTAAATTTTCAATTTTTCAATAGTTTTTTACGTAACTGCAAAAGTGACATTGGTAATTGACCAGTTTCACTTTCATTACACTAAATTGCATTGATGAAGTGCACATTTCTAAATTTATGCAGTTTATCTCTCTAGCTCCCAGTTTGCCTTTATGACCTTTGTGAGTTGGGACGCTCACTTTAAGTAATATCGGCCTGGGAAGTCATGTAAAAACTGTCGAGCACAGAGCTGCTTGGTATCTTTTCTGTAACATATAATCTTGCTTGTAATGTCTAAGAACAGGATCTAAGAATAAAATCGGAGGCATCTTCTTATCCAAAGCAAATGCGGATGGCAAATTGCTATACTAAGAAAATAGGATCATATGGTATTCCAAGGCTTAATTAAAAAAAAAGCCAAGATAGAGAACTGGATGTGACATAATCATAGGGATCTTTCTATACAAAACTGGCTTCACTAGGAAGAGTTTTAGAAACATTTAACAACACTGACCTAATGACTGCATGTTCTCCTATTTCTCCTCCCTTGTTGTACCTTGCTTAATGTTGTAAATGCACACTAATACTACTTGTTAGTTGATGTTCTTTCGGTCCTGCAATGTTTCATTATCTGTAAATGTCTTGTATTCCTTGTTGACTTGGAGACGTTGTACACAAGCTCAAAGGTATTAATCCAAATTTGAAATAAATAAAAAAATTAAATGAAAGTGATTTGAAACTATTTTCCAGTTAGAAAGTCTCCAGAAAAAGGCAACAGAGGAGAGCTTTTCACAAAATGGCCAAACAGTTTGTAGGCAACACACTGCACTGACACACACTGTAGGAAGCCCAGGTTCAGGAGGGGCTTTAGATCTCACACTCATTGACCTGGCAAAGGGTTGGCATGTCATGGAGGTTATGCAATTGCTGCCAGGAGAGGGAGAATGTTACAGCATACCACTCACCAAAGCACCTGCTGCAGCTGAGCAATGAGCGGGACCTGGTGGGTCTTAGAAAAGACATTTTAACTACTCACAGCTGAAGCTGGGTGCTGCAGCACATCCCATGAGCAACAGAATGACGGAACAGGGAGATCTGAAGAGAAATGGTCCCTGGGAACATACAGAAAAAAAGATTTGTGGGCTGCTGTAGATCTTAGCTCTGGGACCCTCTCTGCTTCTATGAAGTCATTTCCAGGGTCACAAAATATAAAAGTGAGCTACAGCCAGCTTTCAGCATTGCAGGCTGTGAAGTTTATGGGGTGAAAATATCTCAGTAAGAATCCAAAATTTATTGGGCATTGTCAACTTATGATCAATGATGTAAATAACAGTTGATATACTTACATTCTACCTGGAATGCTTCAAACTGCAAAATGACAAACATATTAGCCTCTGTGATAATGATGTAGTTGCAATTCAAATTGTGATCATAATTGTTGGGGTAGTTGGGAGACACAAGGCGTCCAGAGGGGGCAGTAAAATTGGCTCCACAGCCTGCACAAAGATAACAAACACAAGCAATAAACAACTCCATAGGTATTGAAATGTTATCAGAATGACAGCATACCCTACAACATGTCACTAAGTAAAGGTATCACATAAGTATTATATTTTATTAAGAAGTGTGTGCTGTGCATATTTTTAAAATACATATATAGACCAAACACTTTTAAAAAATGTCAATTTGTGTAGCCTCAGGTAGTGCTTTGAGAAGGATCAATGTATACAGGAGTCTTACATATCCAATTGTCCTACTCCTGTAGCTTAAATGATTGGAGCAGCAGAGCAGTATTCCAAGCAGATAGAGAGTTAAATCTCAATAAAAACTTTACCTACCTACCTACCTACTTACTCACTTACTTCCTCCTTCTTGTCTGTGTAACTATGTTTCTTTGGAGAACTGCATGATGGGGTTTACTGATATTTTTACTGTACACTGAGATTTCCATACCACGTTTTTTCTCATGGGTGATGTGAGTGACTGAAACAGTGGATGTAATATACAGTATACCATTTCAAACCATCTGTTGGTTCAATAAATACATGCTTTTACTTTGTTGCTATTCTCTTGGGGATAACTCCCTAGCAAATGTCCAATGATATACATAAAAAAGAAGTCTGAAAAGTAACATGCCAGTCTTTATAGTGAATACCTTAACATCTTGTATTTAGTCTTTTACGTTTTGTGTCAAAAACAACCATGAAAGAGTATCTGTAGTGTAAAATATGGTCCATTATATAACCAAAGGTCAGTCTGAAAATGCTGGGCCCTTGTGGGCCCTCAACATTACACAGACCGTGTGAAGAAGACCCTCTGTATATACATGCCTTTGGAAAGTGACCACAGCTATTGCATTCTCAAATGTGGGATCAATTTGCACTTATAGTGATGTTTCTCATCACTTCAGAAAGTCTATTTGTGGTTTTCCCATGTGTTGCAATGGATGATTGCCAATAATGTTTGCAAATTGTACCAGAAAAACATCTTGTCCAGTTACCAAACTGCATTCTTATATATTTGACTGCCAGAGGACTCTGAATCCAAAGGGACTGCTCAGCATTTAAAAATATAGAGCTAGTAATAGTAAGTGTAGTTTTGCTCCTATAATAAATAAAATGATGTCCATTGACCCCCAAATGATGTTGCTGTTACAGTTTTTTTCTTCTCCCACGTGCCTCCGTGCATCACTCATTTGGACTCACCTATGTCCCATTGCTCATCTGGGATATTCCATAGCCCCCTCAAATACTCCTCCAGAATCCCAATTGCTTCCAAATAATCATGGAATGGGGTACCGCCTGATTTTACCAAGGGGAAGCAGGCATTTTAACTTAGCTGTGGGTGGGAGGAGCAGGGCATCAGAGGTCCACTGCCATGGGAAGGGAGTGGCAGCCACTATCCCAAGCACCCAAGTTGCTGTTTTTTTTTTCGTTGATTCCCTAATGCTCTTCCTACCTTCTCCTGCAATGGGCAGCATCTCTGCCATAGGCAGGGTCTCTGCTTTAGGCACACGGTCACCCCCACCAGCAAGGTTATATGGTCAGCCTGGTGTCTCTCTTCCCTTCCCAAGGAGTCTGAGAGAAGCTGCTTCCAAATTGTGTCCCAGGCACCACCAACCCAACAAAAGTGGTCAGGTTCACAAGATGTGAACATAGACCTCCTGCATGGAAGTATGAGACACTACCAACATCTTAGTTTGTAAAGAGGACAGAAAAGTATTTTAATTGGTTGCTGTTTATGATATTCCTGCTTTCAGAAATTATATTTGTACACCCTAATGATCCACAGTAATTGAGATCTGATTAATGCCAGTAGTTTTTCAAGAAACGTTATTTTGTATTATATTTTTTTTTATGGGCAGCATTCTGTACAGTTCTCTTCATGCAAACAATAGTTTTAAATTTTGACTTTAATGCAGTTTGTGCACAAAACTCTGAGCTCTGTAATAGTAGGTCAATAACTTGTGCCATGACATAGGCAGTCCAAATTATTGGTTCCATAAACAGAACTGTATAGTATGTTGTCCATTAAAAGAAAATACTGCAAAACACAAACTTCACATCAACTGGTATTTAAGTATTCTTAACTACAGGTCATTTGAAGGCATACATTTTATATCTGTAAATAGGCTCATTACACACAACTGCTAAACAGCACATATTTCTAGTTCCCTTTAATATTACAGGGTGGGATTCTCTGTCAAAGAGAGAAGAGCCAGATTTGATTTAATGTACAAATCACCAATAACCAGTTACTTATTTTTATAATACACAGTAAGCATGTTTCACAAGATTTCTCAAAACTTTGTGATTCACACCTTGAAACACTGAGAAGAAAAAAATATTCACCTTAGTAATTGTGTTTCTTCTAATGGAGTCTTGCTGTCATATGCAGTTAGCCCCAGCACTTGAACTGCTCCGGAGAGGAAAGAGTTAACTCTATGCAGAAGCATAGAACATCGAGCTTGAGCTTGGTTCAAACCTCTGTCTGCAGCACTTCAAAGTGTAAACGTCAGATTCATATGAGCTAATACTAACTAACTACACTTCCTAAGTGGAAATTGTAAAGAAAATAGCCAACAGGCAACACATTTTTGGGTTTCCCAAAAGACTCAAGTCGAGAACCCCAAAATAATAACCAGGCAGTGAACCAACATATAGCTGCAAAACAACATAACAATAACCCACAACCCTTTTCTAAAAAGGGGGCATGCCAAGTACACCCTGGAGGTGCAACACTGTACCTGCCAGCCCACTTCCCAAAAACAGGTTCTGAGAGGGGAGGCAGGGAGGGAGGTCAGAATATAGCAAGACTCCATTAGAAGAGACACAATTACTAAGGTGAGTAATTTGTTCTTCAAACAACATGAAGTCTTGCTGTATTATGACATATGCAGACTAGCAAGTAGTACCTCCAAGGAGTAGGGTACCAAACCTATTTTGGGAATAGGCTCTGCAGTACTGCTGTACCAAACCTAGCATCACTCCAAGCTTGGATATCCAGAGAGTAATGCTTGGTGAATGTATGGACTGTTTTCCAGGTAGCTGCTTTGCATATTTCTAGTAAAGGTATATCTCTGGCAGTAGCCAGAGAAGCAGCTGTACCTCTAGTCAAATGACCCCTCAGGCCTGAGGGGGGTATTTTGCCTAGCTTTTCATAGCAGAATTGTATACAAGATACAATCCACCTGGCAATAGTTATCTTAGTACCAGGTTTACCCTTTCCCACTTCACCATAAGTGAGAAACAACTGAGGACAGTCAAACCTAAGTGCCTTAGTACGCTCAGTGTAGTAGCTAAGTGCCCTATTAACATCCAAACTGTGAAATCTTCTCTCTCCTGAAGAAGAATGATCAGTGAAGAACACAGGAAGAGACATGGACTGGTTCAGATGAAAATCTGAAACCACCTTGGGTAAGAACCTCCTATTGGTTCCAAGGACCACCTTATCTCTATGGAATGAGATAAAATCAGGCTCCACTGAAAGAGCTTGTAACTCAGTAATATGCCTGGAAGAAGTGATAACTACCAGGAACACAGTTTTCCAAGTCAAGTACTTAACTTAGGGAGGCAGTATAGTGCAGTGGTTTAAGGCTCTGAGCTGCATATCTGGTGACATCCAGCAGACCAGACTTGGGTTTGAATCCCACAGCTTCCACTTACATACTGTGTGACCCTGAGCAAGTCACTTAACTTCCCACTACTCCCAGGTTGCGACTGTAAAAAAGCTTTCGGTTTAGTGTGCTAATCCTGGTTGAACAACTAAAAAAAAAAAAAAGTTCTGCTTAAGCCAATGGCTCAAAAGGGGGTTGCATAAGCTGAGCAATGCAGACATTAACATCGCAAGCAGGGGTAGGGTCCTTAAAAGGAGGGTTGGTATGGACCAAACCTTTAAAGAGCTTGCAGAAAACAGGGTGAGATGCCAGGGAGGAAGCCTTTCCCACTGACATAATGCAGAGACAGCTGCTAAGTGTACTGTCAGAGTGGCTGACCTGAGGCCTAAGCCATTAAAATTAACCATATAATCCAGAACTGCAGCCAAATCAGCAATATCTGGTAGGACATCCCTACTGGAACACCAAATGCTGAATCTTTTCCATTTGGAATTATAAGTTTTTCTGGTGGCAGTTTTTTGAGAGGCTTTAAGAATATCCAGAACCCCCTGAGACAGATGCAGACTTGCATACTCTAACTCTTCAAGAGCCAAGCTTCGAGGTTGAGAGACTGAAGGTTGAGGTACCATATCCTTCCCTGAGAGGAGGTTAACAGATTGTGCTTCTTGGGAAGAGATAAGGGAAGATGGACTGCTAGGGACATCAATAGAGGATACCAAGGCTGTCTGGCCCAGTCTGGTGCAATCAGGATCATCTTGCATGACTGACCTTATCTTGACCAGAACCTTGAGCAACAGAGGAAATGGAGGAAAGGCATACAGGAATTTCCCCTCCCAATCCAGAACCAGAGCATCCAGGGGAACTGAGCCCTTGACAGGGGGTCTGCAACAGAAGAGAGGGAGCTGATGATTGTCTGGGGCTGCAAAGAGGTCTATCTCTGGAGTGCCCCGCCTTGAGAAAATTACTTTCAACACAAAGGGGTACAGGGACCATTTGTGATGGCCCTGAGATACCCTGCTCAGAGCATCTGCTAGCACATTGTCCTTCCCTGGAAGGTGGACTGCTACCAGAGATGCCTGCAGAGAATAAGCCAGAGACCATAATTTCATGGCTTCTATGCACAAGGTCATAGACTGAGTGCCTCCCTGCTTGTTGATGTACCACATGGTGGTGGTGTTGTCTATCCTGACCTGAACCACCTAGTTCTTTACTGAGTCTGAGAAAGCTTGGAGAGCCAGAAATACTGCCCTGAGCTCCATAAGATTGATATGAAGTAGAAACTCCTGAGGGGACCACACTCCTTGTGCTGTGAGGGCTCCTAAGTGAGCTCCCCAGCCCAGGAGAGAAGCATCTGTGGTTACCACTACTGAATGAGTCTGGCTGATGAATGGGACTCTTTGCCTGAGATTGTCCTGGTCCAATCACCACTGGGGAGCTTGGATCATAATCTGAGTCACTGAAATAATTTGGTTACAGGATCTTTTTTCTGAGACCAAAAGGACCTCAGATGGAACTGAATGTTCCTCATCTGAAATCTGGCTCCCTGTACCACCGCAGTGGAAGATGCCATGTGGCCCAGGAGCTGAAGAAAATGTATTGCTGGTTGAGACACCAGAAGGCAGAAAGAAGAAGCAAGGTCTGTAAGGGCTTTTGCCCTTACCAGAGGAAGAAAATCCTTTGCTTGAACAGTATCTAACTCTATCCCCATGAAGGTCAGGAGTTGTACTGGTTCGAGAACTGACTTTGGTAGATTGAGGAGGTACCCTAGGGAAGTGAGCAACTGTTGTGTCACTTGTAGCTCTGACTTGACTTGGCCTGGAGACTGTCTCACAATGAGCCAGTCATCCAGGTAGGGACAAATGGAGATATTCTGTCTCCTGAGAAAAGCCACTACTACTGCTAGGCACTTTGTGAATACCCTTGGAGCTGATGTTAGGCCGAAGAGCATTGCTCTGAACTGATAATGGCCTGAAGGCAACTCAAACCTGAGGTACTTTCTGTGGGAGCAGCTGATTGGGATGTGAAAGTAGGCATCTTTGAGGTCCAGGGAGGCTAACCAATCCCCTGGCCTCAGAGAGGAAAGAATTACTCCCAGAGTCACCATTTTGAATCTTGGCTTGACAAGGTGCTTGTTTAATTATCTTAGGTCTAGGATGGGCCACCTCTCCCCTGTCTTTTGTGGGGCAAGGAAGTATATGGAGTACAGACCCTTGCACCCATATAGAGTAGGAACTCTCTCTCTATGGCTCTGAGAACCAGCAGAGAGGAAACCTCTGCCTCTAGGGCAATGGTTTCAGAGATGTTTGCAGGTAGAAAAGACCTGACCCTTAGTTTTGGACATTTTTTGAAGCTGAGGGCCAGTCCCTTGCTTACTACTTTTAGGACCCTCTTGTCTGAGGTAACAGAGTTCCAGGCCTGGAATTAGTAAGCCAGCCTGCCTCCTACAGGAATAGGGAAGTCAACCCGGGCTGACACATCAGGGTGCCTGCTTGGCAGGAGCCTTAGACTGGGAGGAGGATACAGCCCTGCTCATCCCCCTTCTGCCTCTTCCTCTGAAGAACCCCCTCTGAGGAAAAGGAGAGGAGACCTGTGCCTGGTAGAAAGGCCTGTGAAAAGGCCTGCCCCTGCCCCTATACTGCTTCTTCTGACGAGTTGCCTGCCTTTCCTTGGCCTGTGCACTCCTATAGGTGGTCCAGTACTCATCCATCTTTTTCATGTAATTCTCTATCTGCTCCCCAAACAGAGAATTACCCACCACAGGGAATCTATGGCCTTAGCCTGAGTGTCCTGTGAAAGGCTAGTACATCTGAACCAAGCAAATCTCTGAAGAAACATAGACTTTGACGGCAGATAAGGACCGCTTGGCCCATCTAGTCTGCCCATTTCCCTACCTACAGGATAGGCTGCAGATCCTATTGAACAAACAGCATATTTCTTCCTACCCCCCACAAGAATTGCCTTATGTCTGTCCCATGCATTCTTGAATTCTCCCACAGTTTTAGACCCCACAACCTCCAGGAAGGTTGTTTCGTGCATCCACTACCCTCTCTGTGAAATAATACTTCCTCATACTGCCCCTGAACCACCCGCATTCTATCTTTAAATTGTGTCCCCTTGTTCTTGCATGTCTCTTTTTCTGAAAGATGCTACCCTCTTGGACTTTGTTGATTCCACTGAGGTACTTAAAAGTTTGTCATGGCCCCCCGTCCCTTCTTTCCTCAAGGGTATACATGTTAAGCTCCTTTAGTCTCTCCTCATACAGCTTCTCTTGCAGACCCTGTACCATTTTAGTTGCCCTCCTCTGGACTACCTCTATCCTGTCTATGTCCTTGCGGAGATGGGGTCTCTAGAACTGGATGCAATACTCCAGATGGGTTCTCACCAACTGTCTGTACAGAGGGATAACAACTTCCTGTTTTCTGCTGCTGATCTCTCCCTATGCATCCCAGTATACCCCCAGCCCTCCCTACTGCCTTCTCACATTGCTTGCTAACCTTAAGGTCATCTGATATGATTACCCCCAGGTCCCTTTCCTTTTTGTTGTTGTTACTACCCCCATTGTGTATTTTCCCCTGGGTTCTTGTTTCCCAGGTGCATTATTTTGCACTTCTTTGCATTGAATCCTAGCTGCCATACTTCTGACCATTCCTCCAACCTTGCCAAGTCTCTTCTCATCCTTTCCACGCCTTCTTGTGTATCAACTCTGTTGCAGATCTTTGAGTCATCTGCAAAAAGGCATACTTTTCCTTCCAGTCCCTCTGCAATGTCACTGATGAAGACAATAAAAAGGACTGGACCCAATACTGAACCCTGCAGTACCCCACTAGTAACCCCTCTTTCTTCAGAGTGGACTCCATTTACAGTTACCTTCTGTGTCCTGTTGTGCAGCCAATGTTTTACCCAGGCTACCACCCTGGGACCCACATCCAGGCTGGTTAATTTGACTATTAATCTTTTGTGTAGGACTGTGTCAAATGCCTTACTAAAGTCTAGGTAGGCCATGTCCACAGCCCCTCCCTGGTCTACTACTTTGGTCACCCAGTCAAAGAAATCTATTAGATCGCCTGACATGACCTTCCCGCTGTAGAACCCATGCTGCCTTGGGTCCCAGCCCCAATGGCCTCTAGGTACTCAACAATTCTTTCCTTCAGAAGTGACTCCATCACTTTCCCTACCACAGAGGTCAGACTGACAGGTTAGTAGTTTCCTGCCTCTGTCTTGCTCCCACTTTTGAGGGGAATCACATCCGCCTTCCTCCAGTCCTCGGGTCCCACCATCCTCCCATGATTTATTAAAAGAGTAGCCAGTGGTTTCACTAGTTCTCCTTAATTCTTTTAGAATTCTGGGTGAATTCCATCAAGACCCATTGCTTTGCCCACCTTCAGTTTTAGGAGTTTTTGCAGAACCCTTTCTTCTGTGAAAGGACTGGGATCAACCCCCCTATCAAGAGTGCTTCTGTTAATTGGATTAGGCACTTCCCCTTCCTCTTTTGTGAATAATGAGCATAAATATTCATTCAGTATCCCTGCTTTTTCACTGTCCCCCTCTGCCCACCCACTGTTCATTCTATTCAGCCTCACTATCCCTCCCTTTGTCTTTCTACGCTCACTGATGTACCTATAAAAGGTTTTATTCCCCTTCTTAACAGAGTTTGCCGTCTTTTCCACAGTTTGGGCATTTGCTCTTCTGACTTCCCTCCCTGCTTCCTTCTGCCTTAACTGGTACAGCTGTCTGTTCTGCTCCTTCTGTGTTTCCTTATACTTCCGAAATGCTATCTTTTTCTTCTTGACTTTCACAGCCACCTCTTTTGAGAACCATAGTGTCTTTTTCTTTCATTTTGATTAGTTTATTTGCTTCACACAAAGGCTTGTTGCCTCTGTGATGGCAGTTTTGATGATTCCCCATTGTTGCTCCACACCTCCTTCTAGCCTGTTTGCTAGTGCTTTTCTGAGGCATTCTCCCATCTTGCCAAAGTCATCCCTCCTAAAGTCCAGTACCCTCACTTTTGTATGGCTTGACTCTGTAGCTGAGTTTAACGTGAACCACACTGGTTGATGGTCACTTGTTCCCAGATGGCAACCCACTTCTAGATCTGAGATCCTCTCACTGCCCCCATTTGAGAGTACAATGTCTAAGATTGCTCCCTCACGAGTGGGTTCCAAAACTAGCTGTCTGAGGCCTGCCACCTGTAGGGCATCAAGAATGGCCCTGCTCTTGGATGTGGCTGCAGCAAATGTGCTCCAGTTAACATCTGGCATATTCAGGTCTCCCATCAACAGTATCTCCCCTTTCTCTGCCATTCTAAAAATATCGTCTATCATATCCTTGTCCATTCCTTCCCCCTGACATGGGGGTCTGTACACAACCCCTGTGCAGATTGTGGTGCCCTTTCCAGTCTCTAAGGTGACCCACAGTGCCTCCTCTCCTCCCTGTTTACTCTTTTGTTCAGTTGCTTTTATCCTTTCCTTTACATAGAGAGCTACTCCTCCCCCTCTTCTCCCCTGCCTGTCTCTCCTGTAGGTTATGTACCCTGGTATGTTAACATCCCAGTCATGGTTCTCTGTGTACCATGTTTCTGTTATCACTTGATATCCAGAAATCCCTCTTCCATCAAGGCCACCAGCTCAGGGAGCTTGTTGCCCAGACTATGGGCATTGGTGCTCATTACCCTCCATTTCCTGATGGCCTTACTCCTTTTTGCCCCATCCCTGTCCTTTCTGCCTTTGTCACTTTCTTCATTTACCCCTGCCCTTCTCTCTCTATCGACACCTCTATGTTGGTGTTTGCCGCACTTACTACCGTGCTTTTTTGGGGGAGACTAGGATTTCCCTGCTCCTTTCCAGTGCCTCCCCCCTTGGCTAGTTTAAATGCTTGCCAATGAAGCATTTAAACCTATCACCTAGGATCCTGGTTCCCCTCCAGGACAGATGCAGCCCATCATGCCAGTATAGGCTTGCATCACTCCAGGTGGACCCCAAGTCCCCAATGAAGCCAAATCTCTGAGCTCCACATCAGTTTTTCAACCACTGATTGAATCCCATGGTGTGGAACACCCTAGCCTCTCCTATGCCATAGATGGGCAGCATCTCCGAGAAGGTTACCGTGCATGCTACTTGTCTAAGGCCCCTCCCCAATTCCACAGAAGAGACACAGATGTAGCCATGATTCGTGATGACACACGATTTGAGTCCACAGCAGCATGAAATTGAATCTTAGATGCCTCAATCCCATCAGCAGCCACCTCCTCCAGCTTCTTGGCTAGCTGGGGGGGAGCCTGTTTAGCCAGTTCCAGTACAGTACCCCATCTGGATTTCTGGTAGCTGGCTGTGTAGGCCATATAACTTGCTTGCCTGAGTCCCAAGGAGGATGCCAAGTACTGTTTTTTGGCCATAGCATCCGCCTTCCTAGAGTCTTTATCTGGGGGTGTGAAGCCATAGGTATATTAGCCTTGTCACAGGATGCAGCCTGCACAACCCCAACATGACTGCATTGTTGGAACAAGAACTCTGTACCCGAGCCTGAAAGCATATACTTCCTGTCCATTCTTTTACCCACAGGAGGTAAAGAGTTTGCTGTTTGGAGAATTTTTTGTGTCTGTTTATCAAGAGACTTATGGAGGGGAATAGAGAGCCTTTTGGACTCTGGGATGTCCATCATTTCTACAAAATCAGGCTCCTCTTGTTCCTCAAAAGCTTCAACCAGAGGCAGCGGGAGGGTCTCTGCCACTTTTTTGTAAAACAAATAGTGGGATGGGGACTCAGAAAGCCTGGGAGGGGAAACATTAGAAGGTTTGTCTGGGGAGATGTCCTGTTCAATGGGCTCATCCAGACCTTCCACACCATCATCATCATCATCGTCATTATCATTCTCTTCCTCCCCTTCCCAATCCAGTTCATAATACTCATCAGGGCAATATTCCAGAACCGGAGGAACCAAATGAACTGAGTGCCTACTGAGAGGTGCCGGATCGGATGGAACCAGACATTGATACATAGACAGTGTCGGCAGATAAGGGCCTATGGCCCACCCAGTCTGCCCATTTGAGCTTGTAAGTTCAGTTTATATTTTCCCAGAAGTCTGTTGCCCCTTACCCCTGACCTCCAGAACCCCTTTATGTCTATCCCATGCATTCTTAAATCCCGTGAATGTTTCAGCCCCCACCACTTCCTCTGGCAGGGTGTTCCACTTGTCCACCACCCGTTCTGTGAAGAAATTCTTCCTCATGTTTCCTCTGAATCATCCTCCCTCCAACTTCATCCCATGCCCTCTAGTCCTGGAACATCTTTTTCACTTAAAAATAGTATATTCCCCTACCCTGATCCTCCCTGTAAGATACTTGATTGTCTCTATCATATCCCCTCTCTCCCTCCTCTCCTCTCCTCCAGGGAGTACATGTTCAGTTCCTTCAACCTGTCCTCATAGGACTTGTTATGCAATCCATGCACCATCTTTGCTGCCCTCCTCTGAACCTTCTCTACCCTGTCTATGTCCTTACATAGGTAAGATCTCCAGAACTGCACACTGTACTCCAGGTGGGGCCTCACTAGTGTCTTGTATAGTGGAATTATGACCTCCCTTTTCCTGCTGGTGATGCCCCTGCCTATGCATCCCTTCATCCTACTTGCTTTATCTGCTGCCTTGTCACACTGTTTCCCTACCTTGAGGTCATCAGAGATGATAACCCCAAGATCCCTTTCCTGCTTGGTGCATGCTATATCCTCACCACCCAACTGATATATTGTGCCAAGGTTTTTGTGCCCCATATGCATTATCTTGCACTTCTTTGCATTGAATTTCAACTGCTAAACCTCTGACCACTCTTCAAGTTTTTGCAGGTCCCTTCTCATTCTGTCTACACCCTCTGGTGTGTCTACTTTATTACAGAGCTTTGTGTCATCAGTGAATAGTGAAATTCTGCCTTCTAGGTCCTGTGCAATGTCACTGATGAAGATGTTGAATAGGACCGGTCCCAGCACTGATCCCTGTGATACCTCACTGGTCATTCTTCCCTCTGTAGAGTGACAGCCATTTACCACCACCCTCTGTGTCCTGCCACCCAGCCAGTTACCTACCCACCACACTACTGTCCTGCCCACACCCATATTCCCCAGTTTGTGTAATAGTCTTCTATGTGGCACAGTGTCAAAGGCCTTGCTGAAGTCGAGATAGGCCATGTCCACTGCCCTCTCCTGATCCACCTCCCTAGTCACCCAGTCAAAAAATTCAATGAGGTTGGTCTGACATGACCTCCCCTGGTGAAACCATGCTGCCTTGGGTCCTGTAGTCCATTGACAACCAGATGTTCCACCAGTCTCTCCTTCAATAATGCTTCCATGATCTTCCCCACTACCGAGGTGAGGCTGACTCGTCTGTAGTTCCCCGCTTCCTCTTTGTTCCCACTTTTGTATAAGTTGACTATATCTGCTATTCTCCAGTCTTTGGGTACCTCCCCTGTTTCCAGTGATCGGCTAAACAGGATAGCTAGCACCCTGGCTATCTCTTCAGTGGTTGGACGTTGTGGTTCTGGATCCAAACCTGCCGATCTCCTCTTTTTCTTTGATGGAACAGACCCCTCAGGATCAGCTCTCCTTTTGCTCGAGGGAGTATCGCCCAGGTCAGTGGGTACTCCCTCAGGTTCGGTTGGAACCAAACAGGGCTGGCCATCCAGGTTTGCGGACTTCTCAGCCTCCTTTTCCCTAAGCCTACTCAATCTCTTATCCAGGGAAGCCTTTGGAAAATTCTTGCAAATTTGGCAGTCTGAATCGAGGTAGTCAAACCCCAGACAATGATCACAGGTGGTGTGAGGGTTTGCCTTAGCAATGGCATCCCCACATTCACTACACTGTTGAAACCAAGTGGTCCCAGATTTTTTCTTGGGTTTCTCAGACATGGCCAGGCTAACAACTTACCCTTTACAGCTTAAAAGCCAGGTAAGATCCCCCTATCGGTTACCAACCATGTTACGGGTCGTGGAAAAAAACATTTAAAATTCTGTATTTTTGAAACCGATAGGAATTGGTACCTCACACTAAAACACAGAAAACTAAAGTAACCCTAACCCAATTGGTTCCTAACCGGACCGACTAAAGGATTTACAATTTTCACGCAGAAATAAGCAATAATAAACTAAAGTCCAATACCTACAACACTTACTGTACTGCAGACAGGGATTTGAAGCTGAAAATAAAAGACAAAAACGGTATTTAAACCAACGTATTACTACAACCAAACCGACACATGAAGGAGCAATCTCCAGAGCGACTGTTTAGTTAGGTAGAGTTAAGAATCTGATGGTTACACTTTGAAGTGCTGCAGACAGAGGTCTGAACCAAGCTCGAGCTCGACGTTCTATGCTTCTGTATAGAGTTAACTCTTTCCTCTCCGGAGCAGTTTAAGTGCTAGGGCTAACTGCATATGTCAGAATACAACAAGACTTCATGTTGTTTGAAAGATGGAATTCATGTTTTAGAATGTGAACTACATCTTTTTTCAGCTGTTATAATCAGTGTCACACTCCAACAAACAAAGTAATGGATTCAAGCATGAGCTGATTTAACCTCACTCACACAGGTGTAGCAAACAAAAGCTCATGTGCTGTTTGTAGAATGGACTCTCAAAAGTTAAATCACAGTACATAACGTGTTGCCTACTCTGAGACCTGAAATAAATGGATAAGTCAAAAATGTTCTTTTTGGGAAACATGCTTACCGAAATCCTATACTCATTAAAAAAAGCACAAAGTGTTAAGAACTCACAGGTGCGCCACACCTTGTTAGTATGGTGACATCATTAGGGTACTCGAGCTATGCTCTTATGCCACTGATGTCACCACACTAACATGGTGTGGAGTACCAGTTTATTCATGACACTTAGGAGTCAGTTATTCTCTGTGTAAATTCAGACAGGATTCCTGATGCAGTCCTGTCGTGTCTCTGATTAATCTTATGTACATTGTTAAGAAAGACCCTTTTCTTCAAGGAAATAGTCTTATAATCCAGTTGAAATGTTCCACTAATGTATGAGAAATCCATATCTATAAAACAGACCATATATAGTATTTTGTTTTTAAGAAAAATAGTACTTTTGTGACTTGTTCAAACAACTAACTCATTTTTGTAGGCTTGTTCAACACCTAGGACCATAAAACACAGCGAAAATACAGTAGCAAGCAATCACATCACAGGTGCAAGAAAATACACTTTTTGTTTTAAAAACAGTACATTTTACATATTCTTTGTTTACAAGCGTCTGACTAAAATGTTTTGAATAAATTTGCTTGAGTACATACTGCTGTTGAAAGATGCTGCAAAGCCTCGTCCTACATTGTCCTCAGACTGGAATCTGGTGGTTATCACACTTGCAGGGGCAATCACAGCGCTTGGTGCAGTAGTTCCACAGCCTGTGGTCAGCAAGGATTCAGACACTTCCGCAGTGCCTCCCCACACCTGCAGAATCACACATTAGAACAAACATCATTTACTGTAGGTAGCTTATTTAGGCATCGCACAGTATTTCTATCTAGGTGTGGTTCTTAGGTTAACATTACAGGAACTGCGATATATTTATTTTTGTATTTATTTATTAAAATTTGGTGACTGGGATAGGTACACTAAGCTGGGGCTCATTTCCAGGTGCAACCTGTGGGAGGGGATACAGAAAGAAGTGAAACAGCAGTAAAAAAGCATGTTAAGTGTTTTACTAGAATCCTATCTACTGTAAACCAGCACTCAAGTGTTTTTACATTTTTTGTTTAATGTGTCTCTTGTCTGTCTGGTTGCGCAACTAAATTTTCCTGTGAGACCTGGGACTTGATCACCCTGACAGTCTCACAATTATTTGCCTCTCGCTATCTCTCAGTCTTCCCTTGCTGTTTGTTTTTTCCTCCCTTGCATATCTGCTGGTATAAAAATATATGCAAATCATTATGTGGAAATGTAATTGATATTGGGATCCCTCTGTTTAGAAATTATATAGTGTTACTGTTGAAATGTATATAATTATAGTTTGAGATGATTGCAAAAAGCTTTTGGGAACTCAAGGGGTTAATCTGAAATGCAATTTTCAAGCCTTTTGCAGATGAGCTATGGAAAAGGGGCCTCAGTTCAAGGACATTGTGATCCTGCCTGCACCTGCCTCAAATATACAGAACATTTTAGAAAAAAACAGGATGCTTGTTAAGTAGGGGGGTTGCAAGGACTTATAAAAACAAAGCTGCAATTTCTTGCAAGAGACACTGAAATTGAAGGAAAACTCAGATGGATCTCCTCTGTTTGTTCTGTCTTTGTAAATAGCTATTCTGAACAATTTTATTTTTTTATGTTACTGCTAGTACTAATAAAATACTTTTTGCAAATTCTACAACTGCACCTGGTTTTTCATATGCTTCCTGACCTGTGCCTTGACGACAAGGGAAAACATGGAGCTAAGTATAAGATGGGGAGGAGGTACATACAGTTACCTAGCAACAGAGGGACCTTGGGGTGATCATAACTAATGATCTCAAGGTGGCAGGGCAGTGTGACAAGGCAGTAGGCAAGGCAAGACAGATGCTGGAGTGCATAGGGAGGAGGAGGATGTCTAGCAGCAGAAGGGAAGTGGTGCAGCCTCTGAATTGCACACTGGTGATACCCCCACCTTGAGTACTGTGTTCAGTTTTGGAGGCCACACCTCTGCAAGGACATTGACAGGGTGGAAGTGGTCCAGAGGAGAGCTGCTAAAATGGTGTGGGGGATGCATGAGAAACCATATGAGGAGAGACTGTGGGAGATTAACATGTACTCCCTGGAGGAGAGGAGAGCAAGAGGGAATATGATTCGGATCTATAAGTACCTCATGGAGGTGAACAATGTGCAGGAGGAGAGTCTCTTTTACAGAAGGAGGAGCAGCAGAACATGGGGGCATACTTTGAAGCTTGAGAACGGAAGTTTCAGAGGGATGTGAGGAAATACTTCTTCACAGAGTAGGCAATAGGCACCTGAAACAACCTGCCAGATGGGGTGGTAGGGATGAAGACAGTGGGGAGCATCAGACCTTTTTAATTTTTATTTATGTCATTTTTGTTGACTGGGAAGGAGGACTAAACAACGTTTTGCCTATTTTCAGCCTCGTCCCTGGGGAGAAGGATACAGATGGATGCTAACTGACACTGAAGCAGATTTTAAGCTGCTGGTGGTATTTTATTTTAGTGTATGGGGAATTTGGCCAGGACAATGGGGAAATTCCCCATCTCTTTTCAAGAATTGCTATGGGATCTTTAACATCCACCTTAACTACCACCAGAACAGGAAGATGGGACCTCAGTTTAACATCTCAACTGAAAGATGGCACCTCAGTAGTGCAGCACTCTCATCATGCTTCACTACAGAGTCAGTATTGTGATTTTAACCCAAGTGCCTGGAGTGGGGCTAGAACCCACAGCATTGTGATCTTCTGGCCCCAGAGATGAGTGTGCAACCTGCTGGGCCACTGACACTGCAAACATGTGTAGGATAGGCACATGGGTATATTAAACAGCAGTAAGGGCAGCGGGAGGGACACTGGTGGCCAAACTAAGTTCATGGTGTAGTGATAGGCAGTGAAAGTAGAGCAGACTAGATAGAAACATAGAAAGGCAGAATTTGATGGCAGATAAGGACTGCTTGGCCCACCCAGTCTGACCAGTTCCACACCTAATGGATAAGCTGCAGATCCTAGTTAACCAGCAGCCTACTTCTTTCTACTCCCACCCCCTGGAATTGCCTTATGGCTGTCCCATGCATGATTGAATTCAATCACTGTTTTTGACTCCACAACCTCCTCCAGAAGGCTGTTCTAAGCATCCACAACCCTCTCTGTGAAAAATACTTCCTTACATTATCTCTGATCCGACCCCCCTCTATCTTCAAATTGTGCCCCCTTGTTCTTGCACACTTCTTTTTTTTGAAAGATGCTACCCTCTTAGACTTTGTTGATTCCCTAGAGGAACTTGAACATTTATATCATGTCCCCCCTCTCCATCCTTTCCTCAGGGCTATACATATTAAGCTCCTTTAGTCTCTCTTCACATGTCTTCTGGTGCAGACCCTGCACCATTTTAGTTGCCCTCCTCTGGACAGCTTCCATCTTGTTTATGTCCTTGCGGAGATTGGGTCTCCAGAACTGCACACAGTACTCCAGATGAGGTCTCACCAGCTGTCTGTACAGAGGGATAACAACTTCCTGTTTTCTACTGGTGATGCCTCTCCCTATGCATCCCAGTATCCCCCCAGCCCTCCTTACTGCCCTCTCACATTGCTTGCCTACCCTTTAAGTCATCTTGTATGACTACAGCCCGGTCCCTTTCCATTTTTGTTGTTGTTAGTATCTCACCCCCCATTGTGTACTCTTTCCCTGGGTTTTTGTTTCCCAGGTGCATTACCTTGCACTTCTTTGCATTTAATCCAAGCTGCCATACTTCCGACCATTCCTCCAACCTTGCCAAGTCCCTTCTCATCCTTTCCACACCACCTTGTGCGTCAACTCTGTTGCAGATGTTTGTGTCATCTGCAAAGAGACATACTTTTCCTTCCAGTACCTCTGCAATGTCACTTATAAAGACATTAAAAAGGACTAGACCCAGTACTGAACCCTGCAGCACCCCACTAGTAACCCCTCTTTCTTCAGAGTGGACTTCATTTACAATTACCTTCTGTGTCCTGTTGTCCAGCCACTGATTTACCCAGGCTACCACCCTGGGACCCACTCCCAGGCTGGTTAATTTGATTATTAATCTTTTGTGTGGGACTGTGTCAAATGCCTTGCTAAAGTCTAGGTAGGCCATGTCCACAGCCCCTCCCTGGTCAACTACTTTGGTCACACAGTCAAAGAAATCAATTAGATTCATCTGACATGACCTTCCCGCTGTGAACCCATGCTGCCTTGGGTCCTGTGCCCCAATGGCCTCTAGGTACTCAACAATTCTTTCCTTCAGAAGTGATTCCATCACTTTCCCCTACCACAGAGGTCAAACTGACAGGTCTGTAGTTTCCTGCCACTGTCTTGCTCCCACTTTTGTGAAGGGGAATCACACATCCGCCTTCCTCCAGTCCACAGGTACCACACCATCCTCCCATGATTTATCAGTGGTGTCACTAGTTCTCCCCTTAATTCTTTTAGAATTCTGTGGTGAATTCTGTCAGGCCCCATTGCTTTGTCCACCTTTAGTTTTAGGAGTTCTTTCAGAACTCTTTCATCTGTGAAAGGACTGGGATCGACCCCCCTATCCAGAGTGCTTCTGTTAATTGGATTAGGCACCTCCCCCTCCTCCTCTTTTGTGAATACTGAGCAAAAGTATTCGTTCAGTATCCCTGCTTTTCACTGTCCCGCTCTGCCCACCCACCGTCCTTTCTATTCTGCCTCACTATCCCTCCCTTTGTCTTTCTATGCTCCTTGATGTACCTATAAAAGGTTTTATCTCCCTTCTTAACCGAGTTGGCTATCTTTTCCTCAGTTTGGGCCTTTGCTATTCTGACTTCCCTCCCAGCTTCCTTCTGCCTTAACTGGTACAGCTGTCTGTCCTGCTCCTTCTGTGTTTCCTTATACTTCCTAAATGCTATCTTTTGCTCCCTAACCTTCCCCGCCACCTCTTTTGAGAACCATAGTGGCTTTTTCTTTCCTTTTGATTTATTTGCTTCACACAAAGGCTTGTTGCCTCTGTGATGGCAGTTCTGATGTTTCTCAATTGTTGCTCCACCCCTCCTGCTAGCCTGTTTGCTAGTGCTTTTCTAACGCACTCTCCCATCTTGCCAAAGTCAGCCCTCCTGAAGTCCAGTACCCCACTTTTGTATGACTTGACTCTGTAGCTGAGTTTATCATGAACCACACTGCTGGTCACTTGTTTCCAGATAGCTACCCACTTCTAGATCTGAGATCCTCTCACTATCCCCATTTGAGAGTACAAGGTCTAAGATTGCTCCCTCATGAGTGGGTTCCAAAACTAGCTGTCTGAGGCATGTCACCTGTAGGGCATCGAGAATGGCCCTGCTCTTGGATGTGGCTGCAGCAAAGGTGCTCCAGTTAACATCTGGCATATTCAGGTTCCCCATCAACAGTATCTCCCCTTTCTCTGCCATCCTAAGGATGCCTTCTATCATATCCTTGTCCATTCCCTCTCTCTGACATGGGGGTCTGTATACAACCCCTGTGACGGATTGTGGTGCCATTTCCAGTCTCTAAGGTGACCCACAGTGCCTCCTCTCCTCCCTGTTTACTTTTTTGTTCCATTGCTTTTATCTCTTCCCTTACATAGCGAGCTACTCCCCCCCTTCTACCCTCCCTGTCTCTCCTGTAGGTTGTGTACCATGGTATGTTAACATCCCAGTCATGGTTCTCTGTGTACCATATTTCTGTGACTGCTACTATATCCAGGCATCCTTCTTCCATCAAGGCCACAAGTTCAGGGAGCTTGTTGCCCAGACTACAGACATTGGTACTCATTACCCTCCATTTCTTGATGGCCTTACCCCTTCTTGCCCCATCCCTGTCCTTATTGCCTTTGTCATTTTATCCATTTACCCTTGCCCCCACCCTATCGACATCTCTATCTTGGTGTTTACCTCACTTACTACCCTGATTTTTTTGGGGGGGGGTTAGGACTTCCCTGCTCCTTTTTAGTGCCCCCCCGGTTAGTTTAAATGCTTGCCAATAAAGCATTTAAACATACCACTTAGGATCCTGGTTCCTCTCCTGGACAGAAGCAGACCATCACACTAGTATAGGCCTCCGTCACTCCAGGTGGAACCCAAGTCCCCAATGAAGCCAAATCCCTGAGCTCTGCACCAGTTTTTCAACCACTGATTGAATCCCATGGTGTGGAGCACCCTAGCCTCATGCATGCCATAGACAGGCAGCACCTCCGAGAAGGTTACCATGCATGCTGCTTGTCTAAAGCCCCTCCCCAACTCCACAAACTCTTCCTGCACTGCTCTGATCCCTTTCTTAGCCAGGTCATTTGTCCCTAGGTGGACAATGACATCCAGCTCCCTTCTCCGTGCAGCTGCTCCAGGGTTCCTGAAGATTTGCTCCCTGTCCTTCCAAGCCATGCCACCAAGCAGGCACCTTATCTCCCTCTCCCCTTCCTCCCCAAGTTCTACCCCCCTAACAATGGAATCCCCCACCAGGAGTTGTTTCCTTCCCCTGTGGGGTCCCATGCCACCCTCCTGTGGGTCTTCTTTGTGGAGGTTCCCAGCATCCTCCTTGGTCTCCACTGTGGGTGCCTCCATAGAGGAACCACACTTTGTCAGAATGGCATATGAATTGTGGAGAGGTACAACTGGAGGGATGCACTTCTGTTCCACCACCCTCACCCTCCCTGAGCCCACTGTGGTCCAACTGCTTCTCTTTCTTGGCAACCTCTGAGGCAACAGCTGTGACCCTCGTGGTCCCCTGGGTGGGAGAGGGGGTCCCTCAAATCCTGGCCAACTCAGCCTGGAGATGAGCATCCTCCTCCCTCAGCCCAGAGAGGTGCCTGCAGATAGGACAAAACTGCATCCTCCAGAACATCTCCTGGAAGACTGCTGCTCCACAGCCACTGCACTGCACCACTCCCATCATGTCTTATTTCTGGCCCCTTTACTGCTGTTTGGAATACTTACTCTTTCCTCTGCCTTTTTTTTTTTATTTTTTCTCACTTCTTACTTACTGCCTCTGTACCCTTTAAGCTCCTGATCTTCCTGTTATGAGACAAGAAGTTCCTATATTTCTCAGTAGCCTCCTTACTTGCTCTGAGTCAGACCTCCAGCAGCTGGGGGGGCGGAGAGCTACTCTTTTCCTTCTAGGATGGTGAGTCTTTTGTGGCTCTGTGATCACTCACTTTCTGCTCCCAAACAGGAAGTTTCTGTTGTCGGTCAAATCCTGTGCCTATAAAAGTAGAACTGGCTTATGGTGGGGAGGTGGAGGGGAGGGAAGGAGGGCAATATAGTCCCAGTAGATAAGTTTAGAAACATAGAAGTTGATGGCAGATAAGGACCGCAAGGCCCATCCAGTCTGCTCATTTATTTCTCTACCTTATAAATGTGCCATCGGCTTTTGCTCTGTCTATGGCCTATATATTCATATTCATCTGTATTGCTCCCTTATGCCTATCCCATGCCTCTTTGAAGCCCTGCACTGTATTCATATCTACCATTTCCTGAGGTAGACCATTCCATGTATCCACCACCCTTTCTGTGAAAAAGAACTTCCTCACATTACCCCTTTATCGGCCTCCCTCTAATCAAATTCAGTGTCCTCTTGTCCTGCTATTTTTCTTATATTGAAACATGTTAGACTTTTTCACCTTGCTAATGCCCTTAAGGTGTTTGACTGTTTCGATCATATCACCTCTCTCCCTCCTTTGCTGTAGGGTATACACATTGAGCTCTGTTAATCTGTCCTCATATGTTTTCTAATGCAGTCCCGGCACCATTTTGGTTGCCCTTCTCTGGAATGCCTCAATTTGGCTTATATCCTTGTGAAGGTGTGGCTTCCAGTACTGCATGCAGTACTCCAGATGGGTCCTAACCAGTGTCTTGTAAAGAGAGATGATTACCTCTCTCTCTCTTCCGACTTGTGATACCCCTAATAATACACACTAACATCCACCTAGCCTTACCTACTGCTTTAGTGGTCTGCTTGGATGATTTCATGTCATCGGTGATGAGGATGCCAAAGTCTCTTTCTTCCCTTGTGACTGCCAGCAACTCCCCTCCCAGCCTATAGGTGGCTTCAGGGTTTCTCTTCCCTGTGTGCATGATCTTGCACTTCTTTGCATTAAACCACAGTTGCCACTCTTCCAACCATTTTGCTAGTTTATCCAGACCTCTTCTCATTCTGCCCACCCCATCTGGATCATCTACTCTGTTGCAGATCTTGGTGTCATCTGCAAACAGACAAACCTTACCCTCCAGTCCATCTGCAATGTCACTGATGAAGATTTGGAAGAGGACTGCCCCAGGACTAATCCCTGAGGTACCCCACTTGTGACTTGCATCTCTTTTGACTGTATACCATTTACCACCACTCTCTGTTTTCTGCCCATCAACAAGTTTGCCACCCAGTTGACCAACTTCTGACCCACCCCGAGCCTACCAAGTTTATTAATCAATCTTCTAAGTGGAACAGTATCGAAAGCTTTGCTGAAGTCAAGGTAGGTGACATCAACTGCTCCCCCTTGGTCCACCACTCTGGTTACCCAGTCAAAGAAATCTATGAGATTAGTTTGACAGGACCTTCCTTTTGTAAACCCATGCTGTCTTGGATCCTGTGTCTAAGTGATTCCAGGTGTTGCACTATCCTTTCCTTAAGGAATGCCTCCATAATCTTTCCCACTACTGAGGTAAGACTGACTGGTCTGTAGATCCCTGCCTCCTCCTGCTACCACTCTTGTGGGCGGGATAATAAACCCTTCTCCAGTCTTCTGGGACCTCTCCTGTGCTCAGAGACTCACTAAACAGTTCTGATAATGGCTCTGCTAGTTCACCCTTAGCTCCTTTAGTACCCTGGGATGTATGCCATCAGGTCCCATTGCCTTGTCCTACCTGAGCTTATCGAGCTCTTGTAGGACCCTTTCTTTTTAGGAAGGGACTAGTCCTCACCTTCTACCTCTGTGTCCATGGTGCTGAGCTGTGGGCCCTGCTCTACCTTCTCAACAGTAAATACTGAGCAGAAGTATCTATTTATCATAGATGCTTTAACATGGTCCTCCTCCTCACACGCCCCCTTATATCCTTTGATCTTAGCAATACCCCCTCTGGACTTTCTCCTTTTACTAATGCATCTATAGAAAGTCTTGTCATCTTCTTTTACTGTCTGTGCTAGTCTTTCCTCAGTTTGGGCCTTTGCCTGCCGTACTGCCTTCCCTGCTTCCCTTAGGGAAGTTTGGTATGCCTCCCTATCTTCATCCTGCTGTGTTCCCATATATTTCCTGAAGGCTAGCCTTTTGGCTCTGACCATATCCACTACTGTTTTTGAGAACCAAAGTGGTTTCCTTCTTCTTTTGTACTTCCTTTTCTCTCTAGGACAATGGGATGTTGCTTCAATGATTGCATCCTTAATGCTTTCCCACTTTGCCTGTACCCCTCACCTCTATTTCTTTTTGCCACGGCTAGCTTAACTATGTTGGCCATCTTATCAAAGTCAGCTCCTCTGAAGTCCCATATTTTTGTCTTGGAATGGGATGATTAAGTTTTAGTGGTCAAATTGAACCATACCATGTGATGGTCACTGGCCCCAGGTGACCTGCTACCTGGGGATTGGTGATCCTTTCCCTGTTAGTCAGTACTAGATCTAGGATAGCCCTATCTCTTGTGGGTTGTTGTATCAGTTGTTTGAGGCCTCCCCCCTGCAGGGAATCTACCATGTGTCTAGTTCTGGCAGATGTTCCTGCTGGTATTGACCAATCTGTATCTGACATGTTGAAGTCTCCCATTATCAGAACCTCCCCTTTAGCTGTTATGTTTTGTATATCTTCTAACAGTAATGTGTCTTTGTCCTCCCCCTGATCTGGGGGCTTGTAGATAACCCCAGTTCTTATGGCTGTCCCATTTCCTGTTTCCAGGGTGACCCACAGTTCTTCTGGCTCCTTATGTGTATTCTGAATTTCTGTAGCTTTGATATTTTCATTGACATACAGGGCCACTCCCCCTTTTTGTAACTGGTAGTGGTACAGGTACAGGTACTAAAGTCTGCCACATATGGTTGCTGGTAAACCACGTCTTGCTAATTGCTACTATGTCAAGTTTAGCCTCTGTCATTATTGCCTGCAAGTTTGGGATCTTGTTTCCCAGCTTGCAAGCATTTGTGTACATGATTTTCCATTGGCTAGATTTCAGTGTGTTAGCTGTTGGGTGAGGTCTGGCATTTCCCCAGTGCATTGTATGGGGAGCTGGACCTTTTTCCTTACCTGGTGATGCAAATGAACTGCAAGCATGCTGAACTCCTGTTGGACCACTAGCTGAGGGGGAAGGGGTGTTCTTCCCATTTAACGTATGGTGTGCTGCACCCCTTTCTCCATTTGCTAGTTTAAATATTCTGCAAAGACTTGTGGCCCAATGCACTGACTCCCTCCTTAGTCAGATGCAGTCCCTCAAATTTAAAGAACTTTCGCTCCCAAAACTATTGCCAGTTCCCTACAAATTTGTGTCCTTTTTCCTGCCACCAGCCCTTGAGCCACATGTTTAGCTCCCCTATCTCCCCTTCTCTGACCTTCCGTCCATCTGCCCTGCCTCTCCCAGATTGGCAGGATCTCAGAAAAGGAGATGCCAGACGAAATGGATGATAGTTTGTCATCCAGCCTGGTCAGGTGTTCCTTGGTCTCCACAACTGACTGGCTGGCGAGATCATTAGTCCCTATGTGTACCAGGACATCAATGTTTTCTCCTGCTTCCTGAACAATTTTAGCAATGCGGTCAGTGTCTCTCCATGCTGATGTGCCTGGGAGACATCTGATTATTACCCCTGGCTAGAGATGGGTATCAACTACCCGAGTCATGGAGTCTCCTATGATCAGAAGTTTTTTGGATTTCCTTTTTGCTTTTTTTGTATTGGTTCCTGTTTTGTTGTGCTAGCTCCTGTGCTACAGTGTCCTGCTCTGCAGTGTCCTCTGTCCCTTTGATTGATTTTGGAGATAGAGGCAGATACCTGTTTGTAGTTTTTATATGGTTTGTGGAGGTAATATTTTGGACAGCACCGAGTGATGGGGCACCAGATTTGCCCTTCCTAACCACCTGCCAACCTCTGCGGTTGAGGTGCTTAGTTATAACAGCAGCTTCTTCTTCTTGATGATCTCTGCCTGTTCTCTGGCAGAAGCTATCTAGGGCAGTTTTTAAATCTGACTTTAACCTGGCTTTCTTCTAGCTAAGCCACTCCCCTACTTCACAGCTCTTTCTTCATTTAGTTAATTGCACAGATAACAATTCTCTTCAGTGACCTGAGACAAACACCTAGATATCTGCACAGATGAAAATTCACTTCAGCCAACTCGGACAAACACACTAATTTTTTTTTTTTATTTACCCTAAATTGAAGGTCCCAGTAGTAGAGTTCTAGTCCTTTAGTCCCAGTAGAGAAGTATAGTTATAACAGCAGCTCCTTCTTCTTGGTGTTCTCTGCCTGTTCTCAGAGGCTGTATTTCTCACCCTAGTCTAAGGACATCTTTTGCCTGACTTGTGAAGTGGTGGAAACCATCTCCAGGATTCCCTGATGCCCTCATTCTCAGTGGGATGAGAGTGGCTACAGAGGTTTGGAGAGGCAATCCCCTAATCCAACCTAGAACATTTTTTGAAGTTGCCTATGGTGTACAACTGTGAGTAGATTCTGTCTGAGAGTTACCCAGGATATGTACCTGCCTTGTTTTCTGTGGGGTGACACTCTGTTAAAGGGACCTATTTGCCCATTTCTGTGAGACTTTTCTCAAGAAGATTGTTTTAAAGTTTGCTGACAATGATGGATGTCCCATATGTGACTAAGCACTTTGTTCAGAACTTTAAGTTTACACCCTTGTGGTGTTTCTGATGCTAAAATGTGCTAAACATTTGGAGAAAGCATAATTTCTCCAGTTCAGTATTTGTTGAGGTGTAACTTTGAAAGAATGGCTGGGTATGGACGAGGACACAAAATGTGGGCAACCCCCTATCTGGAGTGACCAGTTCAGCACTTCGGATTCTGTAAGGGTGCCTATTTCTTTCAGTGCATGTGGCCAATGCCTGAAGAGAATGTTTACCCCTTGTATGTGGGTTTTGCTAGTTTTGAGGCCCAGTGTGGTCTATTGTGGCCTGTGTGCCAAAATTACCTTCTGTAAATCCTATGCCATATGGGAACTGTTCTAAGTCATGACCTAGTGCCACTTCCAGCAAAATTTTGTGTGTTTTCATCACGGCTAGTACCACATTTCCAGATGTCTAATCCTATGCTGTATCGGAAGTTCAGTTTCTACTTTTCTACAGATGTGTTCTGCATGGCCTAGTGCTTCGAAGTGTAATCCCTTGGGGGTGCATCTTTGCTTTTGTGTTCCAACTCTATTTCTGAATAAAGCCACACTCTAGAATCCCAACCTGGTATGGACACTCTAGTTACTGTTTCCTGTATGGATTTACTGGGTGCCTCTGTCCAGAAGTGCAAACCTAGCATAGCCCTCATCAAAAGTTCTCTTCTCAGGACCTGAGTTTTGGTATAGTTGTGTCTTGTACACACTTTGTGTTTCTGTTGCAATTGCTTTGTACCCCCACCCCTCTCTTTTTCCCTAGACAGAAAAAGTATGGGAGGAGCACTTACTAGTTAAATAAGGGGCCATGGGGGGGGGGGTTACACAAGTTTATGAAGGAGTTCAACAGAATGGACACAACATATGTATTAAACCAGAGAAAAAGTGAGACTAATGTCTTTCAGATCCACTGGGGGAGAAATGTAATCAGCATGTGATCTACAGATGTATGAATAAGGATGTTACACTCCTGATATTGTCTGATTTTTAGAACTTCTTGTATAACATGTTTAGATAACTCACGCTTGTGATTGTTCTGTATACATATATTGTTCTTAGACTTTGTACGTAACTAATTATTACTGTGTAGATCTACAAACTCTTTCAGTTGTGGAAATGTGCAAACTGCAAAAACTGCAATAAAATATTTTACCAAATTGAGATACCATATGCCCACAGGGTACATGCGTTTAAGGTAGAAGGGGTCATTCAAAAAATACCTTATGAAGTACTACTTCACAGAAAAAGGTGGTAGATGGCTTGAACAAACTTCTAGACACAGTTGTGACATCTCTGTAATGTGTAGCACCTTTGTCTTTTACTCTACCTGATTGTGCCTGAAAATATTATATTTTTGCTTGCAATCTATCTTTTTTTTTTCTCTCTTCTCCTCCTTAATGTTATCATGTCTTGATGTATCAACTGTAATATTGTGGCTCCTATGTCTTGTACTCTCCTGGGTCGTGCCTGAAAATAGGCAGGATTGTTTGCCTAGTGCACTTACCCAGTTACCAAAAGCTAATAAATAAATAACTGGGGTGTTCAAGAAAAACTGTGATGCATTTAAAGAAGGTGTTAGGCACTGGGGATAATGTGGGAGGTGAAGGACAGGTTGGGAGGAGAGTTAAGGGATCTTGTGACACACCTGGTAGACTGTTCAGACCTTTTTCTGTTTTCTTTTTCTATATTTCTATGTATGCAGGTGACACCTATGATTTCTACTGGTCTGCACCCCCCCCCCCTTCAAAGTAATGGCAATTGCAACTCCATTACATTACAATATGAGCCCCTGCAAAGTCTAATAAAAAGTCGCCACCTCTGGTTCTGACTTATATTTTTATACTAAAAACTCTTAATGTAGCAGACTGCATTGTTTCCATTTCTTTTTTTTTTTTTTCATACAGGTCATCATTTCAATTTCTGAAATGTTGTATCATTTATCTGCATAATGAATGCGGTTCAACATTTTATCAGATTTTGTGTGGCTTATTTATGGATTTTCTTTATTACAATGCATGTTACTAATTTGTGAATATTACTCTCTGCACAATCTATGCCCAACAACTACAATGCAAATACAAGCAAGCAAACATTCAGCATTGACAAATGCATGTTACATACTTGTTCAAATTCTGTTATTGCTCTATTTATCCAGACTTTTAGCTATCTTAGTGGGTGTCTAATTTAATGTACATGCTGTTGGTAAGAACCATTTAAAGATACAGTTCATGTCTCTGTTCTAGTCTTCTATAGTTTGCATAATGCATTTATGTTCAGGGTTTTAAATAATTGATTAGCAGTTTTTTTCTTGGGACCATGCTAACTGTACAGAAAGCATATATATAGCTTTTCTAGAAGTGTTATCTTTGTTAAACACAGTGAGGCAAGTGCTATGCATTTTCACAATGTTTTAGAACTTTTATGAGCAAAACGCTAATCAATTTTTAGAGTTAAATAAAACCCTGATGTTCTACTACAGAACTCTGAGGTTGTTTGGAACATAAACTACATCATACAGTTCTAACTTGGTACTTACCATGAGACTGTAACTCAGAAACACCCACTGAGGTTAATAAAAGGTCTGTGTAAATGGAGCAATAATAACCAGAACCAATACTTAAGAAACAGCTTATGTTGAAAAAAAATACTTACAGGTTCAGCACAGTTTTCCTTTAAAGGTGATGGGAAACAATTTTTAGACCTCTAGATGCCCTCTAGTTGTTCTTTTATTGGCTCCTCACTATTCTGATATGTTTTTGATCTTTTTTGTTAAATGAATAACCTGTCTTTTGTTGCCTTTGTAACTACCCTGAATCCCTTTGTGTTCAGCAGTTGCTGCACTCTGTTTGCATGCTGCCTGAACATTCCATGACATCAGAAGCACCCATTCCATTTGATTCAGGTGCATAGCATGGAATGGGAGTTTGTGATGTCATAGAAATATAAAAATCAAGAGCAGTAGCTGGTGAGGAGTGTGGAACTCAATGTAGATCTGAAAGCACTCCAAAGCTAGATTATTTATTTATCAAAAAATCATCAAAGCATATCAGAATACATAACTGCATGGAAAGGAAGACGGAAGGGCAGTTACCTATGTAAGAATCATTTCCTATCTCTACTGAGGGACAATCAGATGGCTGGAATTGCCAACTGTGGCTATATTTAATGATCGATTTACCCAGCCATGCATAATTTTAGAATTAAGAAATAACATCTTGAAACCAGCCCTGAGGGAAATTTGGCACAGAAGAGGTGATTAAGAGAAGTTGAAGTGTGCTCTGACTTTGTGGCCCCTGTTAAGGTTTGGCAGCTCAGTTCAAGAAATAGTGTTCTGCAGTTTATGAGCTCAACTGTGGTAACCCAGAAACCAGAGAATTCCAGTTTTCATTTCTGGTCATACTTAACAGATGGATAAATATCTTCTTTTCAATGTAGCACTTTGCACAAGTGGGATCCTGATGATGGCAATATCTACAATTACATAATGCAGATATGGAATGGGCTGACTCAGAATATGCCAGTTATCTTCATGAGCAATGGGCACAACAATAGCTCATAAGTGCTGTCTTATGCATAATGATAAATGGCCTATTCTGAGCTTGGCCATTGTACGGTAAGTTTATAGAATGCCTTTACAATTGTAGTTTTCAAAATTTGCTCTGTTTATGAAGATATATAAAATGAGTTGGGGAATCCCTGCATACTGACTGGATGAGACTTGGTTCAAGCCATGCTCTTGCAGGTGCTCAGCCTATGGCTAAAGACAAGTCCCTGCCCAACCAGGGTGCACTGCATTCCTTACCTACTTGCTGCTATGGAATGTTCATTTATTAAATGCCAGCCATTTTTTCTCAAACCTTGTACTTCCCTTTTTTTATGTATTTCACTATGCCCAACAAATCCAGACGCTCACACATATACCTGCACTTGGTCAGTATTTGGCTCCCCCACCAATAATTCAGTTGCCTGTTTTGTTTCAGTCTACCACCCTGCCTGCTCTGTCACTTCCCTGTCTATCATCATGAACATTAAGGTCGCCCACTCGATCTCTCACTTCTCCGACTGCAGGTTCTTATTTACAAGTAAACTAGGCATTGGGATTTCCTTACCCATTTAGATATTTAAAATCAACAATCATGGACACTCTTACTGCTGCACTAACTCTCTTTCTAAATTGAAAGTAACATGCAGTGTGGCATTAGAGATTACCCAGCAGTGTACGTCCATCTGCAGGAGTGGTATTCAACAAAGTGCCAGTGTTTTCTCCTTGATGCTGCTTCACACTGCCCTTGACAGCTCTCCTTTGGTAGTGATCTAATGATCACTCACTCTGCCAGCTGCCTGTTCACTCACTCACTCACTCATTCACTCACTCACTCACTCACTCACTCACTCACTCACTCACGTATCTCACCTCACCAGCAGTCTGCTTGTCTCCTAATCTCACTCAGATGGTGCTATACTCCCTGAGTCACTCCCAAATACTCTAAATGTGCCCCACCATTGTTGATCCAGGCCCGATTTCCATCTCTGCTCCTTCTCTCAGCCCCACTGCTGAGAAGTCAACAAGTCAATCATGCCAAACGCAAAAATGTATAGTGCTTACTTTTCTTGTTAGTGATAGTTTGGTCTGTTAGGGACTGATTGTCTGCCTGCCATACATTAATGCACATCTGCAAAGTACATAGCATCCCCTAACAACACCACCAGGCAGAGGAGCTATTTAGTAATATTTTTCAGTATTTACTATGTATTTTTCCCCATGTTTTAAAAGTAACTAATTTATTAAAATGTTATAGTTTTTAGTAAAACTCCATTTTATATAAGCAATAGGGCACTCCAGGGCATGGGTTGTTCTGGGTTGAAGGCACTCTGCCTGTGGCAAACACCACTGGGTATGCAGTAAACTCATTACAACCCATGCTCCATTGTGTCTTATTGTTTAATTAACTTATTCTGTGTGATTTCACGTCTTGGTTATGAGGGCAATAGAGACCACTTGGATGTCATCAAGTATTTTTCAAGCTTCTGTCCTATAGATTATGGGTTCTTTGTGTTCTGTGTAAAGTGAAGATAAATGGCCAACATGAAGATAAATGATGTATAGTTTATTAGGTAAATAAATCATGTTATTTTGGAATAAATATTTTCACTTCGCACACATGTTATTTACTTAGAACACATGTTTTTTCACTTAGAACATGTGTTATTTCTACTTAGAATCTTGAAATAGGATATAGAGAACAATGGAACACACAGTGAGACTACAATGAAAAGAAGGGCAGTTTAATGCTGAAGCATAAAAAACATTAATAAAAACATAAAAAATAATGTGGTGCAGTATATTTTATTGTTTGTAGTGGAGTAGCACATTTATCCCAATGCATGTGTGGTGAGACCTACATATCAAACTCATGGCTTTGCCTTTTGTGAGTTATGGGTCTTATCACTCAGTAAGGGAGATAAATGTGTTATTCCACTGCAATCCATTATATAGCCCTTATACAACACAAGTGATGATACATTTTGCCTGATAAATGTATTTATCATACTGTTTAATCTTCAGATAAACATTATCTTGAAGTTATGTCACACTGACTATCTTCAACATAAGAACCGTCAGGTAGAGGTTTCAGTGCAGATGATATCACAATAACCTTGTTCTGATATAATGGTAGCTGCTGACTTGAAAGAGAAAGAGTAACATTTTAACATGATCAGTTGATTTAAAAAGGTATAACTTATAAACTGATGTTGTATAAATCAAATGCACAATGGCTTGACTCAAAATATACAGTTTATCTCCATTTATGAGGAGACAGTAATTTCATAACTCACTTGTGATTATGCCACTCAAGAGTTATGGATCTGCAGTGCCCCTCACTCATGAACATAAACTGTATATTTTGAGTCAGGCCACCTTTATTTAGAATGCTTCATTGATCTATAAGATTTCAACCACATCTACATTGTACGACTTGCAAAATGATGACAATAAATAAGTATTTGGGGCCAGATTTGCAAAGGCAACCTACAGACATGTGGCTCTTCCACACCTGGAGTGCTTAACCCCACGCTGTTGGAAGACAGTGCCATTGCTGGCATTCACAACCCATGGGTACTCTGGATGTGTGCATGGAGTGCTGTGTAGAGTGGCTGGGGCAGGTCAGAGGGAGGTGCTGTGCTGAGTATCAAGATTCCAATGGGATGCCAGGACAGGGGCTGGCAGGCAGTCCTACAAGGACTGCTGTATCCTCATTGGCAAAATCTTCTTTTTCTGTTTCAGAACTGGTCTGTGTTGGTAACCCCACAGCCCTCCGTAGAGGCTACTAGGGTGAAGCTATGGCTGCTGATCAGGCACTGTAGATAGTCTCGTGGCTGTGCAGAGGGAGTGTGTAAGTGTTGTGGCTGCCCCTAAAGTCACACATCCTCTAGCTTCTCCACAGCTGGAGTTTGACATCAGCATCAAGGATATGCATGGCCCTTGTGCCTGCCCCATCCTGACTGGTCCTTCAGCTGTGCATGAGACATGAGATCAGATGTGATGGGGATGTGCTTCCAGGACTTTGGATTCATGGAGATCTCCACATGTGCAGAGTGGGACCTTTACACACCACAAGCCCATGAAGGCACCCCTCAATGGCTGCACAACCTTCTGAGGTTCAGGTTCTTAGACTGGAATTTTTTGTTTCCTAAAACTATCCTGTCCATCCTCTTCATGACATTTCTGAGCATGGATATCATAGCATCACCATTATTGTTTCTGAATCTTGATGTTCTTCAATAGTCCTCATTCATTCAAAGTATGTCTTGAAAAGAATGGCACCAGTTGTATTTTATGTGGCCTTCTTAGCATTATCATTGCTTCTGTTTTGTCTAATGAAACCCTTATTTTGTAAACTGTAAAAACTGCTTAAATCAATGTCAATAACAAGTACAATTATAGTTTCTCACTGACCTTAACATAACTGTTTTGACAGTGTCCACTACTGTCTGGGATCTCAAAGTTGCTATCAAATGTCATTTCTATGTGTTTGCCTTCATCAGCTATGATTCTCCAGACACATTCACTATTAGCTGGGAAGTTCTGAGGCCAGTTTGGAGACTTGAAAGTCCCACTGTCTGCATGGATGATACCACCACAGCCTGTAAAATGTAAAAATGTCAGTTTTTCAGTTATACAAAGTTTGATGTGCACACTGACCAAATTGACAGGTGTAAAGCTCTGACTCATGACATCTAAGATGATATTCTACAAGTAGGTGGAATAAAATACATATTATATCTACATTTGAAGTTTTGGGGGGGCTGCAGGTGCTTTTGGGTTGCTTTTTGGTAACAGCCACGGGGTGTGCCTAAGAGGGACTCTACAATCACCCACTCTGCAAAAATTCTTTTACATTTTGTTTGTCATTGCTGCAAGATCTGTGATAACAAGGGGCCATTGTCAATCAGTGGGGGTGATAATGAACAATGGGGGGAAACGTCACTCTGCTGCAGCTCCACATACAGTATACACAATGGCATGTGCTTGTTGGCTGGGGGGTCACCCTGTAACCATGGTGTCATGCAAAGCACTTATGTAAAAGTTAGAGGATGCATATGTGGTTTGTGCTTGGCAATATGCTGATTAATGATTGTGATCAAGTCACAGCATGGCATTGCACCAGGCACAGTTCATGACATCATAATGTTCACCATGACAACAGACTGTTATGCCACAAACAGCAACTGAGAGGTCAGTTGCAAACAGATGATTTTTCAAAGATTGGGGAAACATGTCTGATTGTATAATTATTGGTAATGTAAACACAAGGTGACTGCCACTTTAAATTCAATGGATAGTATAGTTCAAATAATTTTGTTGTAGCTCCCAAAGGTGGGTTTTTTGTAGGTTCCCTTTTTGAGAGGAGTGGGTGGATGTGATTGACCTAGTGTCTCTTCAAACCTTATATTACCACGTAACAATGTTAGATGGCTATCAAACAAGTTATGTACCTGGTACGACACTCTCAAGTTGTGAGCTCTTGAGAGTAATCAAACCTTCAAAGAACAGTTGAACTTCCCAGCTGATGGGAATTTCCCATTAACTAAACTGTTCCAGCTGGTGTCTTCCTGACATCTTAGTTACTAGCAAGGTATCTTGGTGACATGACCCAACAGAAGATATAGGGATAACAGTTTCAACTGACAAATGCTAAAGTTATATTATAAATTATTTTTCTGAAGCATCCAGAATGCTTAAAGAGCAACTCTGCACTTCTGTACATGCTTGCATAAACTTGATTTTTCAGTTATAACAATTTACTAGAGAACACATTTTTTTCACATTTCAGAATTTCTTTCAAGGGTTTGCAACACATTTTGAAAGTATGTCCAAAAAGTCTGTGTAAAAAGCATTGACCTGCCCCCTACTGACTTCATAGCACCTTTGTTCATGGCAGCATAATGTTCACCATGGCAACAGGCCATGATGTCACAAACAGCAACTGGGAGGTCAGCTGCAAGCAAATAATTTTGGAAAGGCTCAGTGAAATATACACAGCATGCTCTAAAATATTTAGCAGACTATGAACAAATAAACAAATAGGGGTCAGCACTAAAAAATATAAACATTTTTATTTGAACATCAAAAAGATTACACACATATAGAAAAGGCATAGCTCTCACCCAATTTTAAGCAGCAGTGTAGGCATGTGTAAAAGTGTAGTTCTCCAAAAATGAAATGAAGGAACAGGTCCATAGAGCATGGGTGAATGATCGGAAAATGAAGCAGGCGTGTATGCAAAAAGTGGCGTCTCAGCAAAGAACAGGATATAACCTCACAGACCCCACAGAGAAAAGCAGGAACTGCAAACTGCATATAATATTGCTCAAGGGTGGTAAAAGTGCCAAAATAAATGACAGCATAAAGCCAGAATACCAAACACTAGTGCCGCCACTCTAACCAGCTAGACCAATGGACCAACTGCATATCCGGAAGAGAATGTTGTCCATTGGTCGAGCTGGTTAGAGTGGCAGCACGAGTGTTTGGCATTCTGGCTTTATGCTTGAGTTGGAAATCTAAAAGTTGCAAGCTTTTTATTTTAGTAAAGAGCTGCTTATTAATGGTAATTAGGGCACTAGCCTACTGATGCTGGAGCTTTGTGCTGCAGTCTCGATTCAGGTCGTTTTAGACGCCAGTCTGCTGGCTGTAATTCCAGTTCTGATTACAAAACACCATTTGATAAAAGGTATTGGACAGTTGACTGCTAATTGTTACTGGAAAGACACTAGGGTAGGGCGACTGGTGCAATGAGTGTAGGTGCTAATTGCAAGACTGACTGGGTTTACACCCCAAGCCTGTGTTACCAATATTACTGGCAGACTGAAGTGTCTCTTTCTGACCAGTTGGTGCTGAAATTTGCAGGTAAGGCCAGGACCTCTAGTGTTTTTTTTGTTTGCTGTCTTTGTTTGTCCTGCTGCCCTCCCAGTGGCTTGACAGCAGTTTCCTTCCAAATTGTCTCCTGGCTTGCAACTGCTATGAATTTCATGTAGTGCTATATTTTTTACACTCAAATCTTTCCTTGCTCTCCGAAGGTTTACTAATATGCCTCATGATGATAAAGCTAATTCTGGACACACAAACTATTAAAACATTGAACTAACTTGATAGAAACATACCTTAACACAAAACATCTGAGGTGCACTATTCGTAGACAAATTGTTATTTAAAATATGAAAGTGCTACACATTCTGTCCGGTTGCTCTGAAGTTTGAAGGGCTGTTTTATGAACTTTAGTGCTCAGTGGTTGAGAGGTGTGAATAGTATTGTGTTGTCTGTATATCCATGACACCTCCAGATCCTTACCTTAGGGTTTTGTACGCCTGATAGGCTGCTTGATGCACATGTGACCTAAGTTTTGAATTTCCGTCCTCCACCAAGCCCCGCACCCCACCTGGGTTTCTTCAGTTTTTATGTGCATCAAGTGGGCTAGCAGCACACTTGTTAAGCTCCAGTGCAAGGAATCATACAAGAACTAATTAAGGTAATGCATGTCTCTTTAAATGGATATATTATGCAGCACAGACAGTACAGAAGAAATCACAAGAGATAGAAATGATTAATTATAGAGAAATTTTACAAATAAAGTTTAGCGTGTTTTCTAGACAGAGTACAGTAGATTCACAGAAAGGGAACTGCATCAAAGTGCGTCATGAAGCAATGTATAGAAAGATCCTCAGAGGTTTTATGTTTTAAATAGAAAGTGCCTGTTTACATTGGAGCTGTACTGGTAGGGTGGAGTTGCTCATGCAGCGACTCCCTCCCCCCAATCAGAAACAAATTTCTTCCAGTCGCCTTGCCCACTGCTAGTGTAGTACATTCCCCTCATGCAGCAGAGAGTACACACGGAACACTCAAACAGCACTGTAGCAGCGGTGCACCCCTCTTACATAGCGGAGTGCAACTAACTACCCAGAAAGTGGAAAAAAAATACTAGACCACAACAATGATGACTGGCCTCTCAACTCACAGCTCACAGACCAGGAGTAAGACAGTCCTTTCACCAGAAATATAGAGGAAATTAGCATACAATTACAAAATGCCTCTGCAGCCTTCCTACGTAAAAATTTTGTGTCCTTGGATTCCAAGCAGACAAGTAGATTCAGCCTTATTCCATGTACTGTGGTATTGGGGCAAGATGGCGTTTATGACCCCCCCAACTCCTCATCCTCCCATCTTCATCTGGAGCCATGGTAGTCCAGTGGGTTAATCCATGCGTCGAGCAGCCTGTCTGTCGCTTGCAAGCATGTCCACTCCCCGAATCACGAAGCCGCTTGGTGTGTCGACACCATCTCGGAGAGACAACATTCCTGCTCCTGCGCATGCACAGCTCTCATGCATGCACAATACGAACTACTACACCATCTTCAGACTGGCAATCTCACTCTTAAAGGGGCACATAGTGTGATTGCTCATGACCGATCCTTAAAGCGGCATGCCCTATAAAGGGCACACATATATAAAGGGGCAACGATCTTACACAAAAAGGGGGACAGTGTCAATAAGTGACAAGCCTTATAAGGGGCATATATATATTTATATATATATATATATTTGTATATACATGCAGAGACAACTGCATATATACTCAATGGAGACAGTATCAAACATGGACATATGTATGTATATCTATATATCTATATATAATGCTATTTTTACAGATATATATATATATATATATATATATATATACACATATACAATAAAATCACAGCAAAACCAATACCACAAACAATACTGCTGGTAACAAAGCTCCCATAACTGCAGCAGACAGCAGACAATTAAAGGTCTAATTAAATGTGTTGCAGACGTCCATAAATAGAGAAAGCACGTCATGCAAGGCCCCATTGCTACATCACCAAAAGGCCTTATACTGCTAGACATGTGAAGGGGATAATTCAACCCAAGACATGAACACACTCAATCGTCAAAGGCAAGACTGGCAGGTCGACCCAGTGACAGTAGCTCTCCAGAAAGCCACAGCAGCGATGATGGAGAGTCAGCAGTCATTCATGTTAAAAGTTCTGGAATGCATGGTGTCCCTAAATAATACAAGGTCATCCACCAGTGGAGCCCTGACATAGAAGACACACAGGCAGGATAAGGCACAGTTGCCATATCATGGCTAGACGTCACAACAATATACACCCGAGGAATCAGAGAATTCCCAGGGGGAGGAACAGATGGAGGAGGAGGATACAGGCTCCCCAATAGACAGCGATCACGAGCCCGATCAGGACCCCATATCTGAGGAAAGCCCGGACAAGACCGACATTCCATTCATAATATCTAAGCTGTTTCCTATAGACAATATATCAGAACTCATCAAATGGATACGCACCACACTTGGTTTTAAAATGTCTCACCCAAGCCCGGAGAGCAACCTGGACCCAATGCTCCAGATGCCTCCCAAGCAGGAGAACTACTTCCTAGTATGCCTGGCACTCAACAACATAATACAGAAAGAATGGGCTTTGCCTGATCCCACCCAACTGCCAGAAAAGAGAGCTCTTGACAGAATGTATCCGTTAAACAAAGATAAGGCAAAGGCTTGGTGCTCTACACCTAAAATAGACCCAAAGATAGCAGAATAAACAGAAGGACAGTACTTCCTGCTGAGGGAACAGCACCCCTACGGGACCCGGTGGACAAAAGAATGGAGGAGTTGTTGAAGAAAATATATGAACTGTCAGGACAGACAGTGCGAACATCCACCATAGCCTTCTACACTTTCAGAGCAATTATTAAATGGCTAGAAGAACTCGAAAAGAAACTGTCTCCAAACTCACAGGGGGTTGAGCTCCTACAACACTCATTATTAGCAGCAAAGTATCTGGGGGACATGTCAGTCAATTCACTGAAAATCAACACAAGGTCAGCAATGATCGCCAATAGGGCCAGAAGGTCACTATGGCTTAAACTATGGGATGCGGATAATGAATCTAAAGCTAGACTACACAAGCTCCCCTTTCAGGTAGAAAGCATATTCGGAGATGGACTCCTGGACTTCCAGAGGTGACTCAGTCAAGGTAATGATCAAGACATCGATAAGGATTCCGACTATCTAACATCACACAGGGGCCGGGCCTTCGGACAAAGAACGAGAGCAGATAGGAGATACAATCAATCCTTTTGAGTGAAACGAAACTCATACCAGGGAGCATATGGTCAACAGGGTACCTATCAAAGCAAAGGAAACTCCTTGTACCGGAGTAGAGGGGGAAAAGCATGGGGTAGATTCACCACTCACAGAGGTACGAGTAGCAGAAGAACAAAACAATGACTACTCGAGACACAGCATACCTCAACTACCATTGTTACAACATGACCCACACATACCACTAGGGTGCAGACTTCAAATCTTCAGCAAAAAATGGTCAAACACGACTACAGACAAGTGGGTCAATGAAGTAGTCACGAAAGGTTTTGTCAACTACCGCAAAGAAAGTGCTGGATCATATCCCCATTAGCCACATAAAAATGGTCAGTACAACAGGAATAAGACACTCTAGACTCTTTGATAAAATCACAAGCTATAGAACAGGTACCCCAGGAAGAGACCGGAAAGAGAATTTATTCAATATTCTTTCTGGTACCCAAAAAGATGAGACCTCAGGCCAGTACTAGATCTAAAGATGGTCAACAGATACATCACACACAAGACATTTAAGATGGAGACCACACGCTCCAAGCTAAGGGCAATAAGACTCGGCGACTACCTAGCGTCAATAGACCTCAAGGACGCTTACCTACAAATCCCCATGAAGCCTACACATAAAAAATACCTACGCTTTCAAATATTGGGACAACACTTCCAGTACAGATCCCTTCCATTCGGACTAGCGTCTGCTCCGAGAGTGTTCACGAAGGTGTCAATTGTTCTAGCAGCAAAACTACGAGAACAAGAAATCCATATCATTCTATACTTGGACATAGAAACATAGACTTTGATGGTAGATATGGACCGCTTGGCCCACCTAGTCTGCCCATTTCCCTACCTAGAGGATAAGCTGCAGATCCTATTTAACCAACAGCCTATTTCTTCCTACAACCCCCCCCCCCACAAAAATTGCCTTATGTATGCCCCATGCTTTCTCCCATAGTTTTAGACCCCACAACCTCCTCAGGAAGGCTGTTCCATGCGTCCACCACCCTTTCTGTGAAAAAAATACTTCCTCACATTGCCCCTGAGCCATCCCCCCTATATCTTCAAATTGTGTCCCCTTGTTCTTGCACATCTCTTTTTCTGAAAGATGCTACCCTCTTGGACTTTGTTGATTCCACTGAGGTACTTAAATGTTTCTATCATGTCCCCCCCTCCCTCCTTTCCTCAAGGGTATACATATTAAGCTCCTTTAGCTTCTCTTGCAGACCCTGCACTATTGTTAGGGACAGGGATGACTGGCTAATTTGTGCCAGGACACCTCAGGAGACAAGAACAGCTACCAACCAAACAATTCACACTCTACAAGAACACGGATGAGTGATAAACGACAAAAAGAGCTACCTAACACCATCTCAACACATAGAACATCTGGGAGCAGACATAGACACAAACAATGGACTCGTATGGCTGACACAGAACAAAATATTAAATCTTACAGCAGTCACGCACAAACTATTACTATTGCCAACACCAACAATAGCTCTAGTGTCAACAGTCCTGGGATGCATGTCATCCTGCATAGACCTGATACTGTGGGCATGATGGCACATGTGGCCACTACAGACCTTCCTATTACAGTACGGTTCACCCTTAGAGGAAAACTTGCATCATATGATAACAATGGACAGCAAGACAAGGACATCACTACTATGGTGGACACACATGGAGAACCTGACCAAAGGAACACCACTGGAGATGGTACATGACGTCGCTATAGACACAGACGCAAGCCTCCAGGGATGGGGAGTAGCAATGGGACACAAGACAGCATAAGACACATGGTCCTCAATGGAAAAGAGGCTGCTGATCAATGTATCAGAAATGAGAGTAGTGCGCAATGCACTTACTTAATTCAAGAATCAGATACAGGGAAAAACAGATAAGATCAGACAGTAGAGCCATGGTAGCTTACATAGCCAAGCAGGGAGGGACCAAGAGCAAGAGACTACTCAGGGAAGCAAATACCACAATGACATGGGCCCAAGCCCACATACAACACCTCACAGCAATACATTTGGCAGGGAAACTGAACACGACAACAGATTGGCTCAGCAGGGAACAGATACACCCGGGAGAATGGCAGTTGCACCCAACAGTATTTCAAACGATACAACACAAATGGGGGACCATAACCATGGCCCTAATGGCCACCAACAAGAACAAACAAATGGCTAAATTCTTCTTCAGGTTCAGGGAACCCCAATCCCAGGGAATAGATGCCCTGTCACATCCATGGACACACGACTACTCGTATGTGTTCCCACCATTTCCACTGATACCACAGGTACTGGTAAAAATACGCCAGTCATGCAGGATCATAATCCTAGTAGCACCATACTGGCCAAGGAGGGCTTGGTTCGCAACCATAATGGCAATGGACAGCATGACATTGCCAAACAAGATGGACACTGTCATTCAGGGGCCGATAACGCACCCAAACCCAGGCAATCTACAACTCACGGCCTGGCTCCTGAAGGGAGAGACTGCTGAATGCAGGTTACCACACCACGGTAATTGACACCATGCTGCAATCCCGCGGAACATGACAACTTCATCGTACTCCAGACAGTAGAACATACTCAAGAAATGGTGCGACGACAGGGAGATTTATTCATCGCAAATATCCATGGCAGAAATCTTACTATACTTGCAATAGGGACTGGACAATGAATTAGCTCCATCATCACTAAGAGTTAAACTCTCAGCCATCGGAGCAGCACTAGGTACAGTCGAGAGAACATACCCCGGATCACATCCAGATGTCATATGCTTCTTAAAAGCAGCAAACAACATAAGACCATGTATAAAGCACAGTGTACCACCTTGGGACCTCACATTGATATTAAACACCATTATTAAACCACCTTTTGAACCACTGACAGACACTACAGATTACTGGGTGGGGTTAAAAGCTGCATTTCTAGTAGAATATGTTCAGCCCGCCACATCGGAGAGATGACAGCACTGTCATGCAAAGAACCATTCACAATGTCCACGCAACAAGGCATGACACTTCACACAGTACCCTCATTCATCCCCAAAATTGACTCTGTCTTTCACAACAATCAACCAATACAATTGCAAACCTTCTACAAAGAACATACAGACAGCCGAGAGAAGAACCTTCACACATTGGATGTCAAGAGAACTCTCACAGAATACTTGAACAGAACTGCACACATCCGAAAGACAGAAAGACTTTTCGTTATAACAACAGGACACAAGAAGTGAGCAGTGGCAGCCAAGGCTACAATAGCGACCTGGTTGAAAAAGACAATTACAGAATCCTACAAGTCAAGTAGCAAAGTTTCACCAATGGGAATCAAGGCTCACTCGACTAGAGCAATAGCCACATCATGGGCTGAACAGAATTCAGCCACCGCGCAAGAGATTTGCGCAGCGGCCACTTAGTCCAATATACATACATTCACAAGACACTATAGACTTGACACCGAAATTTCAGCCAAAAATTCCTTTGGACTTAAGATACTAACGACAACTACAGTAAAGGACAAATAAGACACTCATGATGTTAAGACAATACCAAATACAGTGTCACGTCATGCTATCCCCACCCAATTTAGTAGGGCACTGCTTTTGAATTACCCTAAGGAAAGGATCTGGCGATGCCATGGATATACAAACAACACAATGGTAGTTTACTCACCTGGTAAAGGTGATTGTGTTACTGTATATCCATGGCACCTCATCCCACCAGAAGGGAGCATGATATAGCAGATAAGGACATTTGAGAATTAAGGAACATAAATGCGTACAGGACATGAATGTACACCACAACATATATTAATCTCATTAAAATAGTATTAGAATCCTGAACACACTCTCTAGAGTAATGATTGCTGTCTGTGCATATACCTAACAAGTTATTTTACAGCGATGGAAGTATTGAAACTGAAGAAACCCAGGTGGGGTGAGGGGCTTGGAGGAGGACCGAAATCCGGAACTTAGGTCACTTGTGCATTAGCAGCCTATCAGGCGTACATAACCCTAAGGTAAGGATCTGGAGGTGCCATGGATATACAGTAACACAATCACCTTTACCAGGTGAGTAAACTACCATTTACAGTGCCCACATAGAGAGAATGCTACAGTAGTGTTCTGACATTTATGCATCTATCCCCCAACCAGCATAAGGGCAGGATGACTGAAGCACTGTGATAGCAGCCTCATTCACACAACGATAAAAAAAAATTGCTGCCAATCTATTTTGCAATGCAGTGGAGCAGTGCTCAAATGGGCTTTCTGTTGAGCAGCTGTTTCATTGTCAGTGAGGATCCCAGAGGGTGGGGGGAGTGAGCTGCTGTTGGGGAAGGTGGTGTGAAACAGAAATGGCACCAGCGCACCCGAAGGATCGAGGATGAGCTGTCAGACCCTAGTTCAGCTGAAGGTTCCTTTTTGTACTTTGAACACGGCTGAACTTGGGGAAAGTAACTCTTTTTGTAAACCGAGGGCTAAAACTTAGAGAAAACATGATCTCGAAGTCCAGCCGTGCCCATGACATGGGCCATGCAGTTATGCAAGTCATACGTGCATGCCCAGTGTCATAGGCACGGCTGGACATATAGTGCGTTTACATGTTTTTTCTAAGTTTTAGCCCTTGGTTTACAAAAAGAGTCACTTTCCCAAGTTCAGCTGTGTTCAAAGGAACCTTCAGCTGAACTCAGGTCTGATGGCCCATCCTTGGTCCTTCTGTCCATAGGTGGTTGGAGCGCTGTGTGTGGTGCCAGCTGTTCACACAATCCAATTCAATGGTGCAAAACTCATGCACTGCAATGATAATCCACAGAAAGAGGAATTGCACTCACAAAGAAATGCCACTGGAAAACGCAAAACGTTGGCGATTAGATGTGGGCAGTGGCACTGATCTTGCCAGAGTGCACCACCTCCAACTGCTCAGATTTGGCGGTGTGAACAAGCCTATTGACTTGCAGGCAGACATCCACAACAGGTACTGTTACAGCCATAATGTACCCATCATTAAAGAGGTGATCCATACCTAACCTTTTATATTCTAAGACAACAATCCCTTAAGTATCATTTTGCATGGATTTATTAACATACAGAAGCAAGAGGAATACTGTATCTCACACTTACAAAGTCAAATCCAGAAGTTTGTGTTGGGAATGTTTAGTTCCAATGATTCAAACTGAATCAAATATTAGAAGGAGGCAATATTAATGGCATTTAATATGCTACCAGTTTTACCAGTATGAGTCAGGTGGCTGTGGTCTCTGCATTTGTATTGCCAATGTATTTGATTGCTTTGCTGTTCATGCTTGTATAAGCCAAATGCTTCAACAGTTGCACTGCAGTCTCTATCATGTTCCATATCCCTTGCAACTGCAGATGGGTTATTGCCTTACCTAGTAAACTCAACAGCTTGTGGCAGTCATGTCTGGGGCATGATTGCTGAGTGGGGAGAATGCATAAATCAAGAAATATTAAATGAAGTGTGTGTGTGTGTGTGGGGAGAGGGGGGAGTTGTAAAAATTGCAAATATAATGGATATGAGTGTTTTGTCCAACTAATTGCAGTTCAGTTTTTACCAGTACATATGATGTTCATAGAGTATATTTTAAAAAGTTATATATGTTTTCTTATTTGGATTAAACATCAATTTAAGTAAACAGATTATATGCAAATAAGGAACAATTTCAACTAAATATTATAACAATAATCTCATCACACTCATCTCACTCCCTGATGTCATCCATATCTTTCTTGCTTTTGCACACTTTGCATGTAGAAGTGTTGAAGAATAATGAAGTCATTTATATGGTTGTACAACATCACGTCTTAACATGTGAAATGAATAATGAATTAAGCAAGGTCATTGCACTATGCATACAATAGCAGTTTCACTGCTATGTGCACAAAATATCAGGCCATTAAAAATAATATAATCTATTCATAATTATGAAGGAAGGAAGTTGCACACAACAGGGCCTAAATCAATTCCTCTACCTCCTGGAACATATTTAATTCTGCTGTTTCATATGCATCTGCAAGTGTTCTGGTCTTTTATTACCACTGGAAATATATACAGTATAATCCAATTGTATCTCTAGAGAATCTTACAAAAATAAATACTGTCTACAAACCAAAATGTAACCAATGTTGTTTATGTACAGAAATAATAGGAAAAGAGGATCGCGGGACGCCACATCTTGATTGTCAGGCAAATGGTTTCATAAAGGTTAGGAATCTATGACAAATGTTTTGATTTATCTATATATTTGGTATGCTTCACTCAAATATAATCTTGCATTGTCAGTAGCCACTCTAATACAGAAAAATGTATTTATTAAAAGTGTAAAACAAGTCCAGAATTAGCAGCTTAACCCATGTGCTTTAACAAACTTTAAATTGCTTTTCTCATAGGGGTGCAACCAGTTATGGCATAACATAAGTCAAAACATCCTGAGGTAGGAAGACACATCCCTTCTCTTTAAGACCGCTCCTAGGTGTTCCAGGCACTGCCACAGAGTCAATGCAGACTTTGGCACATTCACTGTGACTCCCATTTCCTGGAAAAAGCTCTTGTGCTTGGGCCAGGGTGTGAAGAAGCGCTTCCCAGAAAGTTGCCTTCGGGAGCCAATCGTCCAGATAAGGGAAGAAATAAAGCCCTTCCCTGGGAAGGCCTGCTGCAGCCACTACAAAAGCATTTCATAAAAACCTGTGGTGCAGGGGACAAGCCAAAGTGTAACATTATTCAGTGTATAGATTGAAGTCTCTGAAATCAAGTACGGGCACAGCTCTTCTGTCCATTTTCAGACTAGGAAGTATTTGGAATAGAACCATTTGTTCCTCTCTTGTTGAGGAACTGGTTTGATAGCATGCTTTTGAAACAGGATTTGGACCACCTCCTTCAGAAGGGACAAATAGCCTGGAGAATAAACCAAAAGGGGCAGAGGATGATCTGCAGTGGTTTCTATTAATGCTTGAGCATGCCCCTTTGCAATTATCTCCAGAACCCACTTGTCTGAGCCAGCCTGGTGGTGCTGAGGGCTGAGGAGCTGGATGCCTTACCTCATGCTATGCCGGTGACCTGGGTTTGGGAATGACCTCGGGTCGTTGGGGTGCCGGCACTAGGGGGAGGGTGGAGCAAGATCGAGGGTTGACCCCCTCCCGGTGGGAGGATCACCTGTCTTTAGCCCTGCTGCCACCAGATGGAGGTCCAGTGGCTGGTGTAGACAGTAATGGAGTGACTGGTAGGGTGAGGTGTCCCATAGGGCATGATGTGTGCATGCCTCCACACGTGTGCATCATGTTGGGGAAGTGCGGGATTGGAACAGAGAGAAAACAGATAAAAAAAACCCAGTAAAAACTACCTACAGAAAAAAAAAGAACCCACTTGTCTGTAATGATCTCCCTTTATTACTTTAAATGCAGAGAGAGCCATCCCACCACATTCACCCCTGTAAGCAACAGCCGAGTTTGGGGGGGAGAGACAGAAGAGTGTCAGGTGTGACCAGGAGTGGCGGGGCCATCAGAACCAATTCCTTTAGGAGCTTTGGCATACCACCTCTGCCATGGCCCTGCTGATGGTCTGTGTGGTAAACAGGCCAACCAAAAGAACCCCTATCATGCCCGCCAGTGGGGGTGTGGTAAAGGGACATAAGACCTTAAAGTAATTTTCAAGGATTGAAAGCCAGAAAGTGCTTCTTAACATCATAGCCAAACAGTTTTACCCTTAGAAGGAGCATTTAAAATTGCCTGCTGCATATCAGTAGCAAAACCAGCTACTCTGAGTCAAAAATATTGCCTAATGCAAATACTAGAAGCCACAGCCCTGGAAGAGGCATCAAGACATCTCAAGTGGAACATAATAAATGTTTACCTACTTTAGCACTAGCTGACAGGGTTTTGATCAAATTAGTCTTAGAAGAGCAAACAGGCAAAGCCTGAGCTATAGTATGGGCAGCCTTCTATAGGCTATTCTGATATTTTTTTAATATGGGCATAGTAATTTGCAATTCAAAGGCCCAAGGATACAGAGGCATAGGTAAGGATGCCCATAATATCCAACCTCCTAGATTCTTTATCAAGTGGCAAAGTATTTATTTCGTTTTTATTGACCGGGAAAGGAGGACTAGACAATTCTGCATATTTTCAGCCTTGTCCTGGGGAGGGGGATACAGATGGATGCCAACTGACATTGAACCAGATTAAGCTGTTGGTGGTATTTTTAGTGAATGGGGAAAATTTGGATAGGACAACTGGGAAATTCCCCTACTCGTAGGTAGGGGGCGCTGCTACAGGTGCTGACAGGCCAGTCTTCCTGGAGGAGATGGAGGAGCAAGACATCTGCAGGACTAAGGAGAGGGCCTCCTCCTCAGTCTCAAGTGCTGCAGAGGCCATTCAAATGGGTATCGTTAACAGAATTAATGCAACACTAAATGTACCTGCCAGCATGTTGAAGGCAGTACCAAGAGGAGAAGCTGCAGATTTCCGTGAGGCTGACTGTGATCCTGAGATGGCTCTTGGTGGTCTCTCTATGGAACAGCTTCTGGGGTATTATTTTGGAAGTATGCAGTCTATAGGATTCCGGAACCGCATTGAGGATGAGTTGCAGCGACGAGGGACAGGTTTTGCGATGGACTCGGTGGTGCTCCCTGATACTGTTTCGGCCAGCAAGGAAACAATTGTTGGTGAATCTTTCCGAACTCTGGATCAGGATGCTGGAATTTCAATGGTGGGCTCTCCAGAGCGACAGGTACTGGGAACTGTGTTGGGCTAGTCTGTCTTGAGATCTCTCGGGCATAGGGCGCTTTAGTCCCTCAGATTACTGAAAAGGACGGTTTTGCACAGGCAACTGGGGTTACAGATGTGGAAGACTGTGACAATGTTACTCCGTGTAGTGAGACGGAGCAGATAGGCCCTTTTTGTGCTGCCTATGGTTGTGTACTTCACGACTGGAGTTATGGATAGTAGCCCCACCCAAATGGCAGCTGCAGCAAATGTTTTGGCCAGCTAGTCAAAAAAAAAGAGACAAGCACTGACCATCGGGTGCTGTATCTTCTGCCCCCTGTCATCCTCACTTAATATGGAGGTAATTGTGGCTTTTTACCTGAGTGAGTACAGAAGGGTTTGACAGGGGCTGGATGGGTTCCCAATGGGGCAAGATGGGTTCCTGCCCCAGATGTTCAGGTGACTCTAGCAGGCACAGGGGTGCATTCCCCCCCCCAGGGCTCATGCTTGGGCAATTAGACAGTGGTTCTTTTCCTCCTAGACAACCTCGCGGGGCTTCTGTGATCATGGTTACTCCAGATTCAACCCCGCATGACATTCTACATCATATCAGGGTTCTAAAAGGAGATCCTGAGAATATCTCTGTCCCAGACATACCACCAGTGGCACTTCTTTCCTCAGCTGGTATGCCTTCACACCATGCCAACAATATAGTCTCTTCCCCTCAAGCAGCCTGAAAAGGCAAATCTCTGGGCCCATAGGGTGGCCTCAGGTTGGGAGGGTGGTCAGCTTCCTACTGTTTGGCATACAAATGTTCGTGATCTTTATTTCCAGAGACTGTACGTTTGGCCTCAGAGCCAGCGGCTTGTAGGAATGCTTTACATCTCAGATATAGGGGCAGTTCCATTGACATTCCAGACAGGCATTTTGTGGGGCGGGCCACGTTGAAAACTAGTATCAAGCTGTATGCATATGAAATATGTGCATTGATCCATATGCCTGGAGATATTTGTTTTGACATCAGTTTCAAACACCCTGCCGGTCTTAGTCGATTTTGGAAACAGTATTTAAAGTTGAAGAATACATCGCTTTGGAAGCCTTTTATTGCCATCCATTTGATGAAGCCTGCTTTTAAGCGAATTACAATACTTTTTTGAAATGAGGGGGTGAATGTGCTATACCTGGTTAAAAACAACTAAATAAAATAAGGGGGTGAATGTGGCTAATATTTCTTGTTGGTTGAAAATGCACAGTACCATTCATGGACCAACAGAACTTATCTTAGATGATGAGCATTTGTGGACGGGGGGAGGTGACGGTATAAAGTCACTCAAACAACAAAATGGAGTGATAAAACTTCTGCCAAACTGTTTTTTTGGGCAGCAAAATGGGGGGGCCTTGTTCTACACAGGGCAACTGCAGGGTTGTTACCGCTGTGGTGCTGTAGAGCATCTGAGCACTGTCTGTACACAGCTCAAATGTGGAAGCTGTGGGGAATTGGGTCATTCTGGTGTGCATTGTCCTAACCCAGAGAAGTGTAATTTATGTGAGAATGTAGGCCACACTTTTTATGCTTGCCCTTGGGCATCACATAATGTGTTAGATGGTTCCATCAGGGCTGAAGAGGATGTTCATGGTGCCACTGCACAAAAAAGAGGTTAAAAATGGAGGAATTACTTTTGCAGGGCCCCTCTGTCCAGGGTCCTGCCCCAGTGCCTCTACAGGCACCTTGTGATTCACAAAGGCACTGGGGTCTTGATATATGCAGACTCCAGGTGTAGGTTTGGATCCTGTAGAGGAAACAGACACTTCCCTCCCTTCAGGGGTATCTGTTAGGTAGAACCCGTTGTTGTGGTCCCCCCGCAAGATATTGACCCGGGTATCACAGAGGATCCGGTTCACTCAGACATGACTGATTCAATTCCTGTAGGTCAGACAGGAACTGATATGCCCCCCGGCTACTACTGAGGACCCCCCACTTCAGCATATTACTCGATCTTGATCAGTATTGCTGAAAGAGGCCCCTGTGACAAGAACTCCAGATATGAACCTCACTGCTGTCCACAACTCCTATGAGGTCTTGATGGATTGTGAAACTGCTGATTCTGATGGGAGCTTGGAGGTTTCCTCTGTAGCCTCCTTCCAGGATGATATAGGAGGAGATGCCTTGTTTGAAGATAAAGCTAAACCAAAAAAGCGGAAAAAACGGAAGTGATGTGGTTATACTTCCTTGTTGTATGATTATCCTTTTTTTTCCTTGATGGTATCCTTTACAATACTTACCTTGAATACCAATAGTTTAAAATCTAGGAACAGGCATCTGATCACCTTTGCAAAACTACATATGGAGCACGATAACATCGTATTCTTACAGGATACTAGATTACATATGCTGTCAGATATTGAGCAGGCAAAGCTGGATTGACACTGTGGCCCTTCTATTTGGTATCTGGGGGAGGAAGAGTGTTCTGGTTTGGGGATTCTGTTTCAAGATCTGAACTTTCATACTCTACAGGTGCTTGATGTCTTCCCTGGTCAAGCTTTATTTATGGATATAGTGTTAAACGTGGTAGCGCAAAGGTTGCTTAACATATGCTCCACAGACAAAGGTAGATCGCACATCATTATTTCGGCGATTGGAATCCTACCTTGTCACCTCTAAAGTGGTTCTTAGGGGTGGAGATTTTAATTGTGGCCTGTCTGACAGGGATTGGGGTAGGAAAATAGGGAAGTGACACTAATCTATTGTGTACCATTTTAGGCAGATATCTTCTTGTAGATGTATATGATTTGGTAGATTCCTTCCCAATCCACACTTTTCATAAAGGTAAGCTCTACACAAGAATTGATTTTTGGTTTCTGTCTACTAGAAAAAGAGATGTTTCAGTTCGGGTTATTCCTTTTGAAACCTCTGATCATGTGGCTGTAGCAGTTACCCTGGGGGAACAGGGTTTTTTAGCATGGGAAGAGGTTTTTGGACATGGAATACATCATTGCTATAAGTTGATCTTTGCAGAAAAGAGATTTTAATTTTCCTGGAAGCCAGACATAATATACGGTTCTTGTGTGACAGCCCAGTGGATTGGTATGAAGACACCAAATTAGGGTTGACAGACTTATCTATTTCTGTTTCTGTTAAACAGGTTAAAGGGAAATATCTGACTTATTTGGGATTATGGGCAACATTTTTACGGCTTCTTTCTCTTCCAAGGAACACAGGGTCAGCTTTTTTGCAGGCCCTCTCAGAGTTGAAGAGCCAGATGTATGAGTATTTATTAGAGAGGGAAAAATCAATGGCAAACAGACAAAATTATAATATGCAAGGTAACACTTGTCAGGCTAGCCCCTTTGATGAGCACTCCAGGATGGCTGATCAAAAGGTTATGATGGTTCTCTTAGATGCAGATGGGGAGCTTGTTCATGATCAGCCTGCTCTGCAATTGGTCATTTGCAACTACATTAGACAGAGGTCCATCAGGTCCATCTTGAAAATGAGCTATGCTCAATGGTGTTCACCTGGATAAATAAAGATTTGATTGAGAGGTTTCAGGTAGGGAGTACACAGAGGTCGGCTGACCTTTTCGACTCAGTGGCATTACCCCATATCTCATCACTGCAGGTTATCATGCTCTTGGAGCCCTTTTCAGTGAATGAGGTTCAAAGTTCTATTGGACAACTTTCCCAGCACACACCCCTGGGGGTTTCCCAATGAGTTTTATAAGACGTTTTGTGAGAAACTGGCCCCTCCTTTTGACCAAGGTGTTTTTGTCCATATAGGAGGAATATAGATTGGGACATAGTATGGCAGAAGGGATCGTGTTTTTCTTATTCAAGAAAGGTGATAGGAAGGCTCTTCATAACTGGAGACCATTAAGTCTGCTAAATGCAGACTACAAAATTTTGACAGTTCGACTTTCAAAAGTGGCACACAATGTGATTTTTAGGACACAAACATGCACTATTCCAGGGAGAGACATCAAACACAATCTCATACTCCTTAGGGAGATAGTGGAGCAGGGTATGATGGGGCACCTGGATGGCTACATTATATCTGTGGAGCAGGAGTCAGCTTTTGATGTTGTTAAGCATACTTATTTACGAGATTGTCTTGCTGCATATGGTGTTCCAGAAGATTTTGTGTCATTGCTGAGAGTTACGTTTAAAGAGGCAATGGTTAGACCTTTGGTGAATGGACATCTGTGCTTCCCCATACATCTCAGAAATGAGGTACGACAGGGGTGCCCTTTGAGCCCTTTGTTGTATACCTTTGTTCTGGATCCTTTGTTGCATTGTATTGCAGGCCATGGCCGGGTGCTCCCAATGCATGCTGCACAGGGAGAGGATATTGTAACTGTCACAGCATATGTTGATGACTGTGCTATATGTGTACAGGATGTATCCTCAGGGACACAAGTTTTTGGGATTTTTAGAGAAATTTCAGGGAATAATGGGTATTAAGCTCAATAAAAATAAGAGTCAGGCATTAGCACTAGATAAGGCTCCTTCAGTATTTGACTTTGGTATGCCCATGTCTGCACAGAAAATAAAAATATAGGGGGGTTGGTTTGGATCATCTTCAGTGATACAACGTAATTGGGATTTAGTTTGTGATACAGCATATGTGAAGGATTTGAAATGTAAAGCATGGAAAATGAAACAGAAAAAGCGTGTCTATCTAGCCAAAACATATTTATTACCTTTGTTTTTGTATATCTCACATGTTTTCCCATTACCTTTTACTATGCACACTAAGGTATTGAGTTTATTTTTCATGTTACTTTGGGGTAGTCACTTGAACCCTTTTAAACACAGTTATACATATTGTGCCTGGAAGGATGGAGGTTCGAACATGGTACAGCCCCTAGAGTTTTTATTTGGGATTTTTTTCCACCAATCTCTATCCTTTGTTATTGGACCAGGACATGGTTGGGACATTAGCTATGTCTTGGTGGAAACAGGGGTTTCTTACTGCTTGGGGATGGGGGAAATGGCATAGGGAGGAGACCCTGCTTCCTGGGTATGTACAGTACTGTTTGAAATATATCAGATTATGGAAGATCCAACTGAAATGGGTTATATCAGTTACTATAAAAGTTTTTTATGCTACAATTGTGCAGGAATGTAATTTTGAAGAACCTGTTTTTAAGATTGGATCTGCTATTGAGGTAACATCCTTGTTGAACTGTATGTTGGAGGTTGGAATACTGCAGAAGATACTATGTGGCTTGGTGGGCATTAGAAGTTAAATGTTTGTAGAAATCACAAACACAAGCAGTTGCAGGATCGTATGTGTGAGTTTTTGGGTTGTTTACAGTAACCTGAAACCATGCAGCACCTTTTTTTTGATTGTCTGTTTATACAGGGGTTTTGGGCACAGTTGGATATTTTTTGGAACACCAGTAGGTTTGCTAAGATGACATATGACTTTCTCATATATGGTCAGCTTTTTACACTATGGGCCGGTTGGCACAAGAGCACAGTCTATGTTACTTCTGCTTGTCTGAAATGGGCTATCTGGCGTGTTAGATGCCACAGGGTCCTGAATTTTGAAGGTGGCACTATTCAAACTGTTCTTTTTAATGTACAATCAGAATTGGATGCCTTATATCAGGTGGAATTAGATTGTTGGGGTCCTTCGTTGTGTACCAAGCTATGGAGAGGAATTGACTGGGTGAGATGAATTTGTCTTATGTTTTCTTAGGAATGGGAGGTGTTGGTTTATTCTTCTCTACTGTTTGCTTAAGTTTTTCCTTTTGTGTGTTTGAATTTTTGCATTTTCATTTGGTGGTTATTCTTTTTGTTCTGTTTTGAATGTTAATAAAAATTTCCCCTACTCTTTTCGAGAAGTGCCATGGAATCTGTAATATCCACCTGAACAACCACCAGAACAGGCAGACAGGACTTTGGTTTAATGTCTCATCCAAAATGTGGCACCTCAGGAGTGCAACACCCTCCCCCTCATGCTGCATGTGTCAGTATTGGGATTCAACTCAAGTGCCTTGTGTGGGGATATAATCCACAGCCTTCTGATCTTCTGGCCTCAGAGGTGAGTGTTCAACCTGCTGATCCACTGACACTGATTTCAAGCACTTCTGTGGTTAGGGGCTTTATTGTGATCATGAGCAGTTATAATGACTACAGAGTCATTTTCAGGCTAAATAGCATAGTACGGCTTAGCAGACGGAGCAGGTTACTGCTTTCCAGCCTTTCTTGGAACTGCAGGCAGGTTATTAGGCCTATGCCATGCAGCAAATGTAGCAGCCTTTAATGCCGGATGTACAAGAGGCATTATAATGGAAGGCATGAAAGGAATCCCCAAGAATTCCATAAGATTCCTTTTAGTGGAATCATCTTCCTCAACAGCAAAACCCATGGCAGATCTACACTCTGTACTCCAGTTGTGGCCCTCTTATCCATGATAAATGCAGAACAAAAGTACTAATTCTGTATATTAACCTTTTCCCCATCTTCCTCCACTCATGTCCCTCCCTTCTTTAATCTGAAAATGCCCTCATTAGTTTTCCTTTTTTCCTGAAATGTACTCCGCAGACCATAACTGACCCTTCCTCTGCCTGCATATTTACTAATATTCCCCAATACCTATTCCACACATGCTTGAATCCTGATACTGTTTTCACCTCCACCACTTCTGCTGGTATCTGTTCCAGGCCTCTACCACTCTTTCCATAAAGCAGCACTTCCTCATATCCCTCTTAAACATCCCTCTCTTCCAGCTTCATCACATGCCCTCTGGTCCTGGTGTTCTTCCACATTTGAAAGAGACTCCACTACTGTACCCTACTGTACCATATTCACATCCTGAGGTACTTGTAGGACTCTATCATGCCCCCTCTTGCTTTCCTCTCTTCTAGGTGTACATGTTGTGATCCCTCAGTCCACCTTATAGGGATTTTGGTGCAGCCTCTGCACCATTTTAGTTGCTCTCCTCTGGACTGTGTCCACTCTGTCTGTGTCTTCTCTGAGGTGCAGCCTCCAGAACTGGGCATAGTTTTCCAGGTGGGGGTCTCACCAATGAGCAATACAGTGGCAACAACACCTCCCTCCTCCTGCTGGAGATACCTCTCCCAATGCATCCCAGCATACCACTGGCCCTACTCACTGCTTTGTCACGCTACTCTGCTACTTTGAGGTCATCAGATGTGATAATCCCTATGTCCCTTTTATGATTAGTGACTGTCAGTGCCTCCAACACCCTATACTCAGCTCCTGGGTTCCTATTCCCTAGGTGCATGGTTTTGCACTTTTTGGCACTGATCCCCAACTGCCATGTTCTGGACTACTCCTCAAGTTTCCCAAGATCCCTATGCATTATTTCCACCATCTCCTGATTGGCCACTGTATTACAGATTTTGATGTCATCTGAAAAAAGGCATACCTTCCCTTTCAGTTTTTCTGCAATGTCACTTATGAATACACTGAAGAGGACCAGTCCAAGTACTGAGTGCTGTGGCACCCCACTTGTCACTCTACCATCATTAGAGCGAATGTTAACAACAACCCTCTGTTGCTTATCCATTTACCATTTTCTAATCCCATTCACCACTTTGGATCCCACCCCAATTACTCCAACTACAATAAGAGAAAAGAAAATGATGGAGGGAGTACAACGAAGAGTTACTAAACGTGTACACAATATACAACACCTGGACTATGGAGAGAGATTAGGCAAACTGGGTCTGTATTCTATGGACTATAGGAGACAAAGAGGACGACTATGTCTTACCTATAATGCTCTACAAAATTAATATCTAATGGAAACTATAGGATTAGTCAAACATAATGGCCCTAACAAAACAAGATCTCATAGTTTAAAATTATTAGGTGAGGTAAACCGTACCTATAAAAGGCAACATTTTTACACATAGAGAATCATTCCTTTATGGAACGGATTACCTAAAAATATTATTGAAAGTGAAAATATGCAAACTTTCAAGAGCAGATTAGATGATAATATGGGAACAGACAAACTGTATTTCCACCATTAGAAAGGTGGTGAGTTCCTAATAGGTTTCGGCCTCCTGAACTCAGAAAATAGCTATGAACCTATGAACCCCTAGGCTACTCAATTTCTTTATTAGTCTCCTCTTTGATATAGTGCCAAAGGCCTTGCCAATGTCTAGATACACTATGTGCTGTACCCTCCCCTGATCTATTTCCCTGGTCACCCAAAGAAATCAACCAGATTCATCTGGCATGATCTCCCCCTGTGAATCCATGCTGCTTTAGGTACTGCAGCCCACTGGATTCAAGGTACTCTACCAGCTTAGTGTTTACATTAATTTCCCCACCACTGAAGTGAGACTGACTGGCCTATTGTTGGCAGTCTCATCCCTGCTGCCATTTTTACAGTCTGAAAACGGATGACGTGTGCTCTCCTCCAGTCCTCTGGAACCACACCTGGACCAGGTGGGAAAATGGGGAGAGTGTCTTGTGGACTACAGATGCCATCCTTCTGCCAATGGCCCTCATGCTTTGGGGTCATTTGTTGCTACCGGTGTTTTAAAGCACATAAAGCTTTTGCCTAGCCTTAATTGGTTTTATCAGGAAAATTATCTTTGGCTATTTTATACACACTTGAGCTGATTTCCCTTAAACGTCTTGGGATTTTAAATTTAAAAAGAATGATCTGGAACCTTACATTAAATAAGACCCATTTCTAACCCTGAATGAAAATACGTAAATTTTAACTACTAAGGACTATTATCCCCCACTTTGTCAGCCCAGGTTAAAAATGCCTCTCCACAATTACAAAATTTGTTCCAACTATCTGACAGCCCCTTAGGGCAAGTAATATAAGGCCATAGCAGCTGCGTAGATGTGGAGGAGTTTACACTAATGATGGTGATGGCAAGGATTGTGGTCTGGACCACAGCAAACAGTAGTAAATGCTGGCAGTACTAGGAGGCCCATTATCAATTATAAGTCTAATTAATTATTCATGAGCCTAGTGAGGCTCCTGATTGCTCATGAAATTGGTCATTAACATCTTAGAAATGAATGATGCAGCTGCCAACTGATGCTGTGTGGCACACACCGCTTGAGTCGCACAGTCAAAAATCTAAATGTAAGTAAAAAATTGCAAAAACTAAAGTTGTTATGGCAGTTAGGCCTATAATTGCAATAATAACCTAGAAGCCAGTCATTTCCTTGGATTAATGACTGGCTGGAGGGAGGCAGCCCCCACAACTGGTTGTTTAATCCCTAGGAAATGAGCAGTTTCTCAGTTGTTATTATTTATTATAAAATGCTGGAAGCTGACTGGTCAGACTAGGGTTTTAGCCATGTGTAAATTTCACATCAAGCACACGGGTAAAGTCCCAGCGGACCTGATCACATGTCTATATGCATGTAGAACAAATGATCAGAGAACGTTACATGTTTTAAAATTATACCACAGATTCCATTTTTAATATAACAGCTGTGAAGCTACACTTAAGGAAACAGTAAACAAAATTAGCCCCATCTCTACAGTAAAACCCAGTAAGAAACTAACTTTAATTTGTGTCACAGTGCTGCCATTCAAAAACTTGTGACTTGGCTGATTGGGAAGTTACGGCGCTGGCAACAAACAAGACAGTGAAATGCTGCAGCTGGGACTGATAGTTTTTGATGATGGGGACACCCTGCTGACATGGTCCTGCTGTAGAAATCTCTAATATATGCTCCAGCGGTGTAACAGGAGTGTCTAGTGAAGCCAGTGATCACAAAAACCGTGTGTTGGCCACTGTCACTAGTGCGTAGCGGCACTGTTGATGACACATGACCATCCGTTAATGTTGCCATTTAGAAGAAACACGTTTGACAGGTACAACCTAATTGCACTGAGGACTAATGGTGGTAACATGAGTCCTTTCTGGCAGGTTGTAGAGAAAAGACGCAGGGAACCTAATGAAAGTAAAATTAAAAGTTATCTGCTGCCTGCTGGTCTTGAGTCAGCCATTCTTGCACTTGGTCTCTCGCTGTCTCCTGGCAGGTCAGGCTGTGGCATTCAGATAAGGAGAGAGAATGAGAGACTGAGCCGGTGACAGTGACAAAGCTTGTTGATGTTACAGTTTCTTACTCCCACTGCTGCAACCCTAAAGGACAGAGTGTGTGTGTGTGTGTGTGTGTGTGTGTGTGTGTGTGTATTGGGGGGGGGCAAACATCAAAAGGGATCAGTGCCATTTGAAAATGAGAAAAAAGAGACTAAAAGCAGTGCTGTCTCTGTTGTGGCCATCCCTTAATGCTGCTGGTTTAAAAAAAAAGTTGTTGAAGCTACTGATAGTTCAATTGCTCTCACAGATACAGCCCTTTCATATACAGTATGAGGCCAACTGTAATCACCATACAGCCTCCTCCTTCCCAAGTAAAGTGAACTAAAGTAGTCTACTACAGGACAGACTAGATGGATCAAGTGGTCTCCTTCTGCCATCATTTTTCTATGTGTCATATTGGGACTATTTGATCATTGGTGGAAGAATAAAACCTTTAATTTCTTAAAATTAATAAAAATGTGTATTTGTTATACATATTTTTTTAATTTCATTTTATAAACATAATAATGCACTCTGAGGTGTGTTGTTGCGAGATGTACACATGCTTTAGGTGGTTTATGGCACTCGGCCTGTGGCCTCGTACCACACCACAACCAAGGCATGTGTAAATCTCACAACAGCATACCCCCTGTTGTGCATTAGTGCTTAAATTTAAAATCCCTTGCAGGTCAGCCATTGGCAGGGTACAGAGGAGGGACAGGGGAAGTAGGTCACAAGGCCCTTCCCTCATGTCCCATCAAGACAGGTAACAACAGAGTGGGCAGTAGGATTGATGGTGCCAAGAGCCCCCTCTTAGCTATTAAATGTGTAGGAACTGAGAAAAGGGTGTGTTTTTATTGGGGGGGAGGGTCCATCTGCAGGGTCTGGGGAACTTATTTCAAACTGAAAAATTGAAATAGCAGCTTCAAGCTTGACTGGTTCTCCCAGTTCAAGCCAAGTCAAACATTAGTTTGTAGTTTTCCCAAAAGTTCAAGTTGATCTGAAAGTGGTCGAACAGCTAACATTTAATACACTGTATTTGAATCTTTTGTAGAACAGAACTTTCAACCCTAGTTCATTTTGCAAACTGTTTACAATGGTCAATGGTAAGATGCTGTCTTTTCGAAGGTATATTTCAGGACCCCGTCTGTAGTAACTGAAATATCTCCAACTGGATATTGAAAAAATGAAAGTTAAACTTTACAGTAATATGAACATTAGGGCTTTTTCTTTTATGGCCCCAACCCTGTGGAATTCTCTACCTCGTCAGGTTAGAGAGTGCCAGTCCGTGGAAGTATTCAAGAGATCCCTGAAAAGTTATTTATTTATGCTGACATATGATTAGTTTATTTTATGAATATTTTATTGTTTTATGTCTTTATTTATCATGTTGATGTTTTATCTCTGTTTGTATTAGCGCTTTGATTTTTGGAAAAGCGCTTTATAAATAAATTTTGATTGATTGATTGATTGAACATAGCCAGACTAGCAACTCCAAGAACACCTTGAGTCTCATAATGCCATTACAGAAGCCCATTATGGTTTCAGGAAACATCACTCACGGATACATAGTACAGCTGACCACGAATCTTCTTAGTGCCATTGACTGTGGGTTTCTGACTGGAGCCATTTTTTATCAGTTTAATGACAGCATTTGATCTTGTTAACCATGAACTCTTAACTCCAGCTGACCAAATAAAATCAGCTGGGTCTTAACCACCTTTCCTGCCACTGGTTCAAGGTCTATTTCTCTGACCATAAACAGAAGGTAAAGTGGAGAGGTGGCTTATCCTCTCTTTAGGGCCATAACTGACAGTGTTCTGCAAGGATCAATATTAGGCCATCTGCTATTCCCTTTATTTGTGAATGATATCTGGTAACTGAGGAGAGGACAAATTGTAATTATATGTGGGTGACACTGTACTCTACATTAGTCATGACGACACAAACTTGAGTAAAGGATACTACAGTCAAAATTTGCAAAAACATATGTTGTGCCGAGTGTTTTGATTTGTGTGTGTAGTCCTAGTGTGTCATTCCCTTTGTTTGGTATTAGGATTTTTTTCTACATTTGTTTACTGGTTTTATGGTCCCTGGGGATCTCCATGTCTGAATTTTTTTTCCCTACAATGCCTCTTGTGCCTTGAAACATTGATGCGTCAAGGATCATAGATTCAGAAAGTGCTAGTTTAGTGTCAATTTCACAGCAGCAGAGCTGTGATTTTCAGTGATGTCCATTATACAGTCAGCACTTAAAGCTACGTTTACAGACAAGTAAACACTTGATGGATAATTGAGTGGGCTATTCTGGAAGGCAACAGTTAGTCTCCACTAATGAAAACATTGATGACATGGGATGATCTATGTGCTTTTTATGGCTGCATGTAATTTGATGACATGAAAGGCTTTAAAAGCAAAACATTTATTCCTCCTAGCCAGACCTAGCCACATATCTAGAAAACAAAAATATTGAATTTGAGTTATTTATTTAAGGCCAGAACACCAGACTCCTAACAGCGTACTGCTGTTGCAGCAGTTTTCCCTCACCAAATCAATGGTCCTGGACATATCAGTTTTTAAAAAAAAAATTATTATAGCAAACAAAGTGAAAGGACACAGTAGGACTACACACACAAATCCAGCACTCTGCACAACATACAGTATGTTTCTCGTACATTTTAACTTTATTATTCCTTTAATTCCTATCTTGGTGATGATTTTAGACTATTAAAATTATGGTTCCTGAAGAATAAGTTGTTACTAAATCCCCAAAAGACAAAAGCTATGATGTTTGGTACTTAGATGTCGGGTACCAAAAGTCAGAACCTGATTAAGCTGTAAGCTTCAGCTGGTGCTCTGCTAAACAAACAGAACAGAGGAAGAAAGAAATAAGTGCCTTAGCTTGCTTGCTCAAACTTGCTGGTTCTCTGAAATACTACAGGACCAACTGGATTAGAATTTATCCTTCAGGCTTCATATTGATTACTTCAAAAACATTTCACTAGAAGCTTCGTGTTATGTATAGACTTAGGGCCCCGGCCTGCCTTACAAAAGAGGCACACCTAGCCATCTCCAGTAGCATCTTAATCTCTGACTTGCTGTATGGTATCCTAGTATTGTATTAAGGTAAACAGAGCTAAGCAGAATTAGAATACTTTATAACAGGATTGGATGGCCTGCTGCTGGTGCCTTCCCAAGGGGGTATCACTGTAATGTCTTCTCTGTTTGAAATTGGCCCTCTCTAGAAGGTAGGTTGAGCTGTTCTCTACTCTGCCTTGTGTATACAATGGCAACAGTTTTTCCCCTGCTAGCCTTTGAGGAATTCTTAAGCCAGAACCTCAGTGTAAACTCCTCTGGTCCTCGACTAGTAGCGGGTTAGCTGTCTGCAGGGCCAAGTCAGGCTCACATATTGGTCTTTTGCCTCCTTATCCCCACATCTCCGGAACAAACTTCCTGTCATGGTCCTGAACTGTACCACTTCTATTGTTTTTAAATCCAGCCTCAAGGCTTACAATCTTAGTCATAGTCAACCTGCTATAACTGAGGATACCCCTATGAATCCCTAACTTGGATATTTTTTCATAGTATCATTGTCTTTTTCTCAGTGTATTGCTGTTATGTCTACATAAATAATTGCCTGTTGGCTTTATAAAACTGTACTCTGCACTTATCATACAGCACTCCTTACCTAAGCCTATGTATGTATACCAATATGTCATATGCTTGCTCTTCTGGTTTTTGTAATTAACTCTAGGTCACCCCTTAAAAAGGAATTGTGTCTCTGTGGGCCTGTCAGGTTATCAAAATGCAATAAATAAACTTTATTCTCTGACATAGACTCTGTAGTACTCCACAAGCAATGCCCTCTAACTGCTTCCTGCAACATCCTTCAGATCTCTACTTGTAGGCACTAGATCACAGGTAGATCATCTGTCCCAGTCCTCCAAATCTCTAATGCAAGCAGTTAAAGACACACGCACATCTTTAATCATAATATGCAATTTAACCTGTATTAGATTCACAATTACATTACAGTAACAAAAGGAAAAACACAGGAGCTGCCAGTCTTGTTTCAATTTTGCTTTGTGAAATAATGCTAACACATTATCCAATTAAAACTTACCTAAAGAGTCAGAGGTCCATGTTGCATAGAAGCCACCTTTCTGCACAACGTGGTCAGAGCTGAAGATTATCAGCAGCTTGTTGGAACCAGATGTGATAGTTCCTGGTGAGGTGGTTCCACAGTACTGTCCAATGATAGGAGAATCTGGGACACCACCATTCATTATAGTAACTGAATCCCAGCCACAGGTTGCGTGGTATTCTACATCAAAGTATGTGAAGGTAATCTTAAAAAAAAAAAGAAATAAGGTGGTATAATGGAAATTGTGCTATTATATGTTACTGACAGTACATGATTTAACTTGTTTCTTACATGTCACCTAGCATCTGACATTCATCAAAGAGAGAGACACATATATACATACTTCTGTGATATCAAAAGGTCCAGTTTAAAATGTATGATATCAAACTAGAGAGGACACTGGGGTTCTGCTGCTCACAGTCATAATATATGAAGTAGCACTTTCTCTTTTAATGTGAGTAAGGCAACATTATTATCTATAAAACAGGATGTAGTTTTCAGGTGCAGATTTACTGGGGGGGGGCTAAATGGGCTGTAGCCCCCCCCCGCTAGCACCCCAGCCATGTCCTTTGAACTGTGTTACAATAGAAAATTTGAGCATCTGGCAGCAATTTTCTGATTTTTTTCCAGTCAGAATCGAAGGGATTAAGCCGGCGGCAACTCTTGGGGTCAGAGAGCATGTCTGCACACAGATGACAGTGCCACATCTGACACTGACCTCAGCTAACCTTTTGTACACCTAAGTGCGAAGCAGGAAAGGAAGGATCATCGTAAGCTGCTCGAAGTTCAATCGGACTGGTGGGAGCCTTAAAATTACCAATTTTTTCAGGTCTACTGCACCAGAGAAAAGGTATGTACAAATTTTTCTGGTGCCTTTTCCTAGCCCTCCCATTGGCTCATGGCACTGCTCAACTTTTAAACTCTGCTCCCCTCTTTACTACATGATTTAATTTTCTCTCTCTCATCTGACCCTGCCCTGGGCTTAATCTCTTTCCTTCCCCTCCTCCTCTGACCCTGCCCTGTTCTTTTGTTTTCAGAAATCCTCCCCCCATTTCAGGCACTAATTAACTTTTGCCCTCCCTTTCCTGCAGGCTCCATTAAGCCCTGGTTGCACTTGGATTCACTTCATTACATGAACCACTACCGTGGTTTGAACTAGGGTGCCCACCTGCCTCTTCCCAGAGACAAGCCGCCACAGGTACGGACAGAATCTGCTCACTGAAGAGCTGAATACCCACCTGCTCCCTTCCCACCCTTAGTGGGCATTTACTTATATAGTTGTCCATTTCATTGATCATGTGACTAAGTGTGGGATTTCTCATCTGTTCTTTTTATTCACTGACCAGTAGGTGGCTGTTCACTGCTTCTAGCTGGCCCCTCCTCCAGCTAGTACACTTGTCTTTCTCTCTCCCCGTATATTATTGACCAGCAGTACTGCCTTTCTCACCTTCCACAGTTTCACCCTTGACTTGCACCTGTACACTCAGGAATAGGCCATTTAAACATTGCTATCACATTGTTTAACTGTGGCTCCTAAGTTTCCAATCTTGTTATTCACCAGCCTGGCACTCTGTTCTATACTGTAGCACTCTTTGCCACCCTGCCCCTCTCACTTCATCAAAACTCCACGTCAGATCTTACAGATTACTCCAGTATACTCGTTCTGTCTCATAGGCACCCTGATCTTACTCCCTTTAGTGCTCCCTAGATGTCTTACTTACATTGCAAATTATACCTTTCAGCACCACACTGGCTATCATGTGTTTCTGCCACCCTTCTTTGTTTGATGTAAATTCTGGTACTTTATCCTCCTTGCCTTAATGCTGTTGGGTGATGTGGAACTGAACCCTGGACTTGCTACCCTGTGCTCCTACTCTGATCAACACAAAGGGTCTATGGCTTGTTCATCTTAACATCAGGAGCCTCGTCTGCAACCTAGCAGAATCTGAAACTTGGATAACTCTCTATCACCCTGAAATTATATGCCTGTTTGAGACATGGCTAAAACCTTCTATACCTGACTCAGCCTGTGCCCTACCTAACTATACCTAATCAGGTGCGACAGACATACCTCTAAACATGGGGGTGGTGTTACCATGTTTTACAAAGCTCATCTCAACCTATCCATCCTTCCTATCCCTTCCCTCTCCCATGTTAATCCCTCCACACCACTCTTCTGTTGGGCGCAAAAAAACTACATGTAGTATGTGCTTATAACCCACCCCAATGTGGTATTTCTGGTCTTGAAGAACTCCTCCATTTGGCTGACCAGACTGTAGGGCATAACGAAGTAATTATTCTTGATGACCTGAACCTAAACTGGTTAGGTAAGGCAAAGGATAACTTACTCTCCTTAGTGCAAGGTCACAGCCTACATCAGCTTATTATTGCTCCTACAAGGGTTACGTCCTCTTCTAAATCCAACACCTTGATTGACTGGATAGTGACAAATTGTGTTGACAGAATCTCAGTCACTGGCATGCTAGCAGATGCCATAAGCACTGCTTCCCCATCTTTTGTGCCTGGAGTCTATGCCTACCTCCCCCACTCCCCCAAATGCATTACTTTGAGGAAATTTGCCAACCTCGATTGCACTATGTTCCCCCATGATCTCTCTTTATTAGACTAGTCCAGAGAGTACTGTGCCCAGGATGCTCAAACTGCACTCAGCTACTTTCTTACACAATGCGGGGTACTACAAGACAGGCACATCCCTTCAACTGCACGCTTTGTCGGGGTAAGCAAACTAGATGGCTTCATAAAGACCTTCTTGTCCAACTCTGGGATAAAGACAAACACTGGAGATGCTTTAAGAGCTCTGGGCTACCCTCGGACTACAATGTTTATAGAACCCAGAGTACTTCCTGCAAGAAACAAATTTGTCTAGGTAAAAGCTCCTTTTGCAAGAGTCTGTTGTCAGATGCTGCTGGTGACTCCAGAAAAGTTTGGTCTCATATTAAAACATTCCTCGGTTCTAAGTCATCCCAGTCTAACAATGATATGGTCCTAAATAGTGTACATTGTAATAATCCAGCCACCATTGCAAACTCTTTCAACCTTCATTTTTCTGACCTATCAAAATACACTTCTTCTTTCACCCATGCGCAAGTGTCCATCACCTCTACCATCTCCCCGCCTGATCACCCACCTGTTCGTTTCAAAGCTAAAACCAGGGCTGATGTCCTAAAACTACTAAATACAATCTTTGATAGCACTAGTGTTGGCTCTGATGGCCTTGAGCCCAGGCTCCCGAAAATTGCTTCCCATTACATTGCCTCCCCACTGGCAAAAAGATCTTTACCCTATCTCTAAGCTGCAGTCAAGTTCTGTTCATCTGGAAAACTGCTAGAATCACTCCAGTCTTCAAGAAAGGGGATCCAAAGGACATTTCTAACGACTCACCTATGGCCATTCTCTCGGTCTTGAGTAAAATCCTTGAAAAGCTGGTAGCCTCACAAACTATCAACTTTCTCCTTAACCATAACCTCCTCTGCTAGTCAGCATGGTTTCCGTAAATGACAGTACTGCCACAGCCCTTCTTAAATTCACTAATGACATGCTCTTGGCCATGAACAACAGACTTCTGACAGGTGCAGTTTTCATAGACTTAACAAAAGCTTTCAATCTATCCCTTGGTTTCTCAGAACACGTGGTTGCATGGTTCAAAAGCTATTTATAAAACAGGAAGCAGGTCATTAAATTTAGCTCTGCCACATCTGATCAAACTGCTATCAACATTGGTGTCCCCCTGGGCTCCATTCTGGGCCCCCTTCTTTTCTCAATTTTTATTAATAATATTGCTCAGAATACTTCTTCTTACTCATCCCTCCTTTATGCTGATGATCTGGTCCTGTATTGTAGTTCCAAACATATAACTGACATCAACCTCTCTTTATCATCTACTTTCCTCCACATCTAATCCTGGCTGTCTAAGCACACGCTTCTTTTAAATGTGTGAAAAACTCAGGCTATACTCTTTGGCTCTGCCACAAAGCTCAACACTTGCCAAAACTAGCTGAAAATCTCTTGTATGGATGGCTCCTTACTAAATACTGTGGACTCCTTCAAGTATCTTGCTGTTCTACTTGATGGATCCCTCGATTTTGACCAACACATCTCAGCTACTTATAAATCAGTAAATGCAAAAATTGGTCTAGCCTATAAAACAAGCCATGCTCTAACCCCTTCTGCTAGGTTAGCCATTGCCCAGGGCATCCTGCTCCCTTCTCTCACCTATGGTGCTTCACATTTGTAGGTGCATCTAAAACTGGCCTTCACAAATGGGACACATCTTATAATAGTATCTGTCGCTATGCCTCAGCATCCCCATGCCGTAAACATTGTTGTCAGGTTTATGATGACCTAAAATGGCCTTTCCCCACCTCTTGCAAACTCCTCTCTCTAGGCTTTCTGACTGATAGCATTATCCGATCAAACACTCATGCATCCCTTGCCTCTCTCCTGCTTCCTCAGTCCTCCCCCTATGGCCCAACATCTGCTGACCCCTCTACTCTCTACATTTTAAAATGTCTAAGGGCACTTCTCTCAAACTGCACCAAAATTCAGCCACTCCCTTCCCTTAACTATTAGACATGCACCGAGTCATGCCCTCTTTAAGAAGGACCTTAGGACTCTCTTAACCAAATCTGCCTCTTGCCTGTGCTTTAATCCAACTTAGCCCACTCTTCTCATTCCCTTAGACTACCAAGTTCTTACTCCTACTTTGTTCTACCTTGTCGTTACTCTTCTGTTCCCTCCTCTGCACCTTACTCTTCACTACTCTTACTTGTCTCATGCCTGGCCTCCTCCCTGTTCTTCCTCTCAGTTCCTCCTGCTGTTTCCCCATTCCTACCACTCCTCCACTCTGTTTATGCCTTGACAACTCTGCTTGGTAAATAGATTGACCACTGGCACCATTTACCTATGATTCTGCATTTCAATTGTTTCTCTCTGCTGCTGCCTTACTTACTATTATAGCTACGGTATTTAAATTGCACTTATTTCCCCTGTTACTGTTACTCCCTGTTGCTGAACCATGTTTTCATCAACCTATCAGTGCCTTTGGTCCCTGGAAGCTGGGCACGTACCTTGCATACCTTGAATGCAGGGTATTTTTGCCTTGCCTACTAAGCTCCTCTGCTACTGTTCAAGCTCTCATTTGTCTGATTTTCCCTTATCCATCATTGCTGAACCCTGTTTTTTCAATTGGTATTGGTGGCTCCTTGTAGTTTATGGCACTTACCTTATATTTTGTGCCACCTGCTTGACTGCTGTATTTTTATCTCTATTATTGTATAACTATGTTGCCATTATTGTTTTTCTGTTTTTGGACCACCTCTGTATTTTAAATCACTTGTTACTTATCCTGTAATCCTGTTTTGTAATCCTTCCGGGTCGTATCTGAAAATAGGCATTTCTATGTCTAGTGTACTTACCCGGTAAACAAAACCAAAATAAAAAAAATAAATACAATAAATGTGCCCAGAGATAATGTTTCAGACTGTCTGACTCGTGCCAGTATGACCTGGTTCAGTGTACTCTAACTGCTCACTGCTGTGCTCCCATGACCATTAAGGTCCACGGGTCCATTTCTCAGACCGACAGTGTTGTCTCCTCTGATCTGTCTGGGGACTTAGTCTGATCACTCTGGTAAGGTGATGTGGAGAGAGAGTTTTGGTTTTTGGGGGGTGGGAAGGGGGTGCTTTTGAGTTGGGTGGTTGGAAGGGAGAAGTGCCTCTTGCTCGAGTTACTGAACTGCCTTCTACCTTTGTGGTCCCATCGGAATGTAACCCAGCCATGGGAAGTCATGATGTGTGATTGGGTGGGGGGAGTTTGATACAGAGAATGAGTGAGAGGGGGAAGAGAGAAAGAGAGAGGAGGTTATTTTCCTTTTTTTATGGGGAGGGTGGTTCAAGCAACATACTGGACTGTAGGGGCTCGGGCCGGGGGAGGGTGCAACTTACTGGGCATGGGGAGGGAGTATCAGTGTAGCAAATTCTGTTTGAAATGACCTCCAGAATGCACCAAATTTAAAAAGTTGTGCTCCCGGCCTATAGTTTAAATTTTTGATACAACTTCAAAGCCCCCCCCCCCCATCTACATCACTGCTAGATCTGCACCTGGTTTTCCTTTGCTGAACAACATTAATATCTTGCAAAGTCATAGCTTTATACAGTATGTGATATGCAACCCAAACCTGCTTATCTCCTGCCCTCCACCCAGCCTCTACATTTACACTTTGCCTGATAATTATATTATTGTCTCTAAGCAAGAAAGTTTAAAAAAAAGTATTGTTACTTGCAATCACTTGCTGTCTGTAATTGTTTTTAGGAATCCTAGATGTATTGTCTGACTTATTATTTAAGTAATTATTATGTTGTACATTTACTTGTATTATTTGCATGCTAACTTGCTTCTTTGAAATTAAAGCACCAGGTCGATACTGAAAAAGGGCCTTGGCCCAGTGATCTTACCCGGTAAATAAAGTGAATTGAATTGAATTACATATAGATATTATAAATACATTGGGCCTCCAAGGGATGTCTCTGATTTACAGTAAGAGACTCCAAACTTGTGGTCTGGACGAGAGAACCATGAAGCAAAGATAAGAGGTTCTATCTGCCCAAACCACAGGAAAGGAGTATTTTACACCACAAAAGACATCCCCCATAGGCCTTATTATTTAATTATAAATCACTCAAGTTTAGTTGGAATGATTGATCATACATTTCATTTTTTAATTTTTTATTTTATTGTGCTGTCCTTCCCCTGATGTTGAAATGGAGCACTCTCTTCTAGTGCTTTCGCACAAGAGCCCACTATATGCCAGATAAATGGTACAGTAGCTTTGCATGCTGTCTGGCTGAAATCATGTTAGTCATTTTAAATCAGTATAAAACACAATAAATGTTGCCAATCTCTGGTATGGTGCCAGGAACTGACACCATCTTTTCAGTGAGCTCAGCATTCCAGCCTGCCATTTTCCTTACCCCACCCCAAAAAACAGACCTAAAGGGCTATTTACCTCAAGGTGGGCCATCATTGGCTCCTGAACCATGATGTTGTGATGGGAGGTATTCTGGTCCTGTAACAGGCTGTCACAGGGAGAAAGTGCAAGGAGGCTGTACAGATAAACCACAGTTCAGGTACATTACACTGATGTGTACTTTTATTTAAAGAATCAAAGCAAAAGGGCTTTTATGGTTTGAAACCAGGATAACAGATGTCTATAGTTCAGGATGGCACCGTCTTTCTAGTTGGCATAAGTAAGTTCCATACATAAAAGTTTGTTCAATTTCTCTCTCAGACCCCCTTCAAAACTGCGAACATTTTGGTTTCACTTACAGATCAAATTAACATACAATCTAGTGTTAGGTCTTCTCTCTGCAGCACATCTGCTCTACTCAGCTTCCACCTCAGGTCTGGACTGTTTTCCCTGGCTTCCCATCCTCCCTTTTATAGTCTACCCACAGGTCATGTGACACATCAATTAAGAGAAACTAAGTCTAATACCTTCTAGAATACTTTTCTTATACTGATAAATAGCACAGTTAATAGTGTTTGCTTCCTGAATTTACATAGCAACATAGAATGTGACAGTGGATAAGGACCGCTTGGCCCACCCAATCCGCCCATTTTTCTCCCTGCCTATATATTATATCACTGCAGACCCAAATCGATCTCCAACTACCCTCCTTTCTTCCCACTAAGATTCATTGTGCCTATTCCATGCATGCTTGAAGTCCACTGCTCTTTTCGTCCCCACCACCTGGAAGACTGTTCCAAGCATTCACCATTCTTTTGGTGAAGAAATACTTCATCACATCTCTCTTGAATTTAGCCCCTTCCAGCTTCATTGCATGTCTCCTTGTTCTCTTGCATCTTTTCCTTTGAAAAATATACCTCTCCTGTATCTTATCTACCCCTATGAGGTATTTACAAGTCTCTATTATAACCTCCTTCACTCTTCTTTCTTTCACGGTGTACATATTGAGGTCCTTTAGTCTGTCTCCTTGTAGGGCTTCTGATGCAGACTCAGCACCATTTTAGTTGCCCTTCTCTGGACTGCCTCCACTTTTCCTATGTCCTTTCTGAGATTTGATCTCCAAACCTGGACACAGAACTCCAGGTGGTGTCTCACCAGCAATCTATACAGTGGCAACACCTCTGCCCTCTTTCCACTGCTGATACTCCTCCCTATGCACCCCAGCCTCCCACTGGCCCTACCCACTGCCTTATCACACTGCCTTGCCACCTTAAGTTAATTAGATATGATTACTCCTAGGTCCCTTTCCAGTTTGGTGACTTTTAATACCTCTTGCCCCATATTGTGCTCTGCATCTGGGCTTCTGTAACCTAAGTGCATGACTGTGTACTTTTTCGCATGGAAATCCGGCTGCAGTGCCCTTGGTCAGTCTTTGAGTTTTCTCAGGTTTCTATACATTCTTTCCACTCCCTCTGGAGTGTCAATCATATTGCAGATTTTGGTGGCAGCTGTAAAGACAGACCTTTCCTTCCAGCTCATCTGCAATGTCACTCAGAAAGACATTAAAGAGGACTGGCCCCAGTACTGTGGCACCCCACTGGTCACCCAACTTTCCCTGGAGTGAACTCCATTTACCACCACCATCTGTCACCTATCCCTTAACCACTCAGTTACCCAGTTTACCACCTTTGGATCTTCCCGTAAGCTGCATAGTTTCCTTATGAGCCTCCTACGTGGAACAGCGTTGAAAGCCTTACTGAAATGTAAGTAGAAAACATCCACCACCCCACCCCAGTCCATTTCCATGCTCACTCAGTCAAATACATCTATCAGATTTGTATGACATAACCTCCCCTTCCAATGAATCTGTGTTGCGTCAGGTCCTGTAACCCACTGGATTCAATATATTCCACAATCCTTTCCTTTAGAAGTGACTCCATTAGCTTTCCCACCATGGATGTCAGGCTGACTGGACAATAGTTTCCAGCCTCCACCTTAATACCACTTTAGTGAAGCAGGACTACTTAAACATTTAAACATGTGCCTTTAATCTGTACTTTTATTCACAGTGAAATAAATGGAAAATTTGAAAAGAGGTCACAAACCCTGCCTCTGGCTTCTCCCAAGCACCTTCACCTCTGTCCTCCTTCCCATAAAAATAGAGAAGCCAGCTGGCCCAGTGGCACTAAGGGTTGAGGTGCTGGATGCCACACCTTGCACCACGTTAGTTACCCAGGTTCGGGAATGGACTTGGGTCACCCGGGGACTGGCAGAGTGAGGAAGGATCAAGCATCCATAGACAGCTCTCCTTCCTTGAGGAAGGGAGAACAGTGCGGCACGCTGTTTGACTGACACCCAGCTGTGGCTGGGTGTTAGTACATGTGGGCCACCAGAATGGGGAGGGTCCCACATCCAGGGCGCAAGGCTGCCTCCATGGAGGCAGAGCCCAGCCGCTCAGCCCACTGCGTGTTTGTGGGACCTGGGGAGAGAACTGTGAAAAATGGAGCTGGCAGGATCCACGATGGCCCGGGTGCCTAGGACTGGAGAACAAGTCCTCATAGAAAGGCCAGAGCCACCTGCCCGCTCCAGAAAAACAAACAAACAAAAAAGCCAGGCCACACAGTACCCTGGGGACGCTTATCAAACAGGAAGCAAGTAAGTACAGTTAAGTTGTTCTTGGCTTTTTAAACTCTGGTCGCTGTTCTGATACTTTTAACCTTTCTTTTCTTTCTTTTTTAATTTAGTATAAAACTTGTTTGAAAAAAATGATGTGTGTTTCTTTATAGAGTTTTAAGCATAGCTTTATATGGTACAAGCTTCAAATGTTTGTATGTAACAAATAAAGATGCGTAATATTAAATATCAAGCTATTAAATATAGCAGCCCCAGTCATTGCCACACCAATCTCATGGTTATTCAACCATTCCCTCCTAGAAGGGAAAGTTACCTGTCTCTGGAAAGTGGCTCTGGTTGCACCTATCCACAAAGGTGGATCTCGAGAACTGGTAGAAAAGTACCGCCCAATATCCCTCCTCTCCATACTAAGTAAAGTAATGGAGAGGATTGTGTACAACCAAGTAGTGGAATATGTTGAGAGACACAGCATATTTACTGCCACACAGCATGGTTTCAGAAAGAACCAAGGCACAAATACTGACTTGGTAAATCTCACCACGGATATATTTTCTGTGCTGGATAAGGGAATGCTCATTGGTGCGGTCCTCATTGAGGTCACCAAAGCATTTGACCAGGAGGATCATCAGCTACTCCTTGCAAAACTAAAGCAGATCAGCCTGGATAGTCTGGTGGTATAGTGGTTTACTATCTCCAGGAAAGGTCCCAACTAGTTAGATGGCAGGGCGCTATATTGGATAAGTGCCCTGTACAAGAGGGGGTCCCACAGGGATCAATCCTGGGGCCTCTGTTGTTTTCCTTATTTTTTAATGAAATGCTGACATTCTGTGGTGATGCAAAGATAACTCTGTATGCAGATGGTGTAGTGCTATACAAGTCCTCAAAGGACCCTGATGCCCTTAACTGACTGCTGTCCAGAGACCTTCAGGAACTGGAGGGATGGCTAAATGACAACACATTGGTCCTAAATAGCAAAAAAAAAACGAGGCAATTCCTTACCCTTTATTCTAACATGTAGAGTCTTCCTCAACCTTCCCCCCATAATTTTTTCTAGTTTATATATATATATATATATATATATATATATATATATTTTCCTTTTACTTTTGCTTTGGGATTGATAGTCCCAGAGGGAGCCCCTTGGTGTCAAAGCAAAGCACTGCTCCCTCGACAACCAGTTCGGTTGTCACAGTTAGGATGGCAGAAGATAGCCACCTACAACCTGGAAGTCACCAATGTATATAGTTCTAGGTTAAATCTGGATAGGCAGTTTAAGCCCTACTGGTTTCCCAGTTGGACTACAAAGGACTTAATTTTGTTAATACATCAGGCCTGGGAATTTGTCACTGTCAAGATTGTAAGAATCATTTTTAAATGCAGTGGGGGCAGGGAGGGAGATTTGTATGATGTTGGTTAGACATGAATACAGTACATTTTAAGGGTGCTATCACACAATGTAAATGGTTTGACTGGTCCGGTCAAGAGATACAGAACCATTAAGGGACTTAAAAAGTTTAAAGCTAAGGTACTCTTAATACAAGAGACTCATCTCTCATCTAATGAGCATCAAAAGTTATTATCTAAATTTGGTTTTAGACAGGTTTATGAATCGTCCTATCGAAGGGGGAGATGCAGAGGGTTGGCAACGCTAATTGCTCAGAACTCCTCTTTTGAGATATCAGACCATTATTCAGATCCTGAAGGCAGACTTGTTGTGGTGGTGGGCTCACTTGGTGGCCAGCAATATACAATTGCGAATATTTATATCCCTCTGCAAGTGATGCCTCTTCAGTACAACAGATAGTAGATAAAGTGTTGGAATATCAAAAGGGAGTTCTGATAATGGGATGAGATTTTAATTGCCTCTTGGACCCATTCCGTGACATGACAGCCCGTAGAACACCCCACAAACAGCGGGTCAGCATCATCTGAGAAGGTTAGTTAAGGATTTAGGCCTGGTGGACACTTAGCGCCACCAACACCTTATAATGTGGAAATTCAGCTTTTTCTCACATGCTCACAAGCATTATTCTAGACTAGATTATTTATGTATATCCAAAGAATATGCAGATTGCATGGGAAGGACTGAGATTCATAATAAAAGTTTATCAGATCATGACCCAATTACTCTAGATTTAGACATTCAAGGAAAGAGAAAGGTTACCTATTGGAGGCTTAATAATTCCTTTTTACAGGACCCTGAAAGTAGGGAGCTGATAAAGACAAAAATAAAATAAATAATAGAGGTTAATTCCTCCCCACAGACCTCACCCCAATTACTTTGGGATACCCTGAAAGTAGTTTTGAGGGGCTATATTATAGCCTATGCAGCCTCAAAAAAGCATAGACTGGAAGCTAATTTACAGCAATTACAAGAAAAGTTGAGTTTTTTACAGCTTGCACACATGCAGGGCGATGATTATCTGTTGGATCAGATAGCAGCTACACAGCAGTCTATACAAAATACACTTACTGCAAAAACAGAGCAGGTTTTGTTGTGGCTCAGAAAGAAATATTTTGAAGGGGGGCCCTAGAGCTTCAAGAATTTTGGCACATTGCCTTAGAAGAAAGAGTCAACAAACAACAATCACTAATATTAGAGACCCCATCTCAGGTCTCCCCTGCCTTACAACCACATCCATAGTGGCTGCGTTTAAATCCTATTATGCCAGACTACCTATAGCTGAATCCAGGTAAACAGAGAAGGAGAAGGGGGATTTTCTGTCAAATCTAAATCTCCCACAACTTATGGAAATTCAGAAGTAGTCCCCGATCCATCCAATACAGAGCTCAGAAATAAAATTTGCTGTTTCAATTCTTAAAAACGGTTAAAGTCCTGGCCCAGATGGCTTCGGGGCTAAATTTTATAAAATGGCTTGGAAATGGATCGAAGATTCACTGACCGAAACCTTGACAGAGAGTAAGTCGAGGGCTATATACCCCCTTTCCTAGTCACAGGCTATGATTTCAGTGATCTTAAAACCACAAAAAAAACACATATTTGTGTGACTCTTATCGACTGATCTCCATCCTAAATCAGGACTACAAAATATATACTAGTATTCTAGCTCATCGGCTTGATGACATGATGCCTTCCTTGATACATTTGGATTAAGCAGGATTTATTCCTACCTGTCAGACTTCTGATAACATTAAAAGAACCCTCTATCTAACTATACATGCAAATAACAATAAAGTCCCATTATTAATATTAGGATTTGATGCACAAAAGGCATTTGATAGAGCCTCTTGGACTTTCCTAGAAAAAACCCTTATTAAGTTAGATTTCCCCAAGAAGTTCATAGCCAACATTATGGGTATCTACTCAACACCACAGGCAATGGTTAAAGCCAATGGCTCCTACTCAGCTAGGTTCCTGCTTACTTGTGGAACAAGACAGGGATGCCCACTCTCTCCCTACTTATTTGTTTTATATGCAGAACCACTGGCACAATTTTTACGCCAACATGAGCAGATAAGAGGATACCATGTAGCAGATAAGGAACATAAAGTGGCATTATATGCTGATGATCTTTTGGTGTATACCAGAGAACCGGAGAACTCTCCTCCAAATTTAGAACAGGCTATGATACTAATAGAAAAAACCTCAGGCAATAAGGTCAACACTCAAAAGACTGAGCTTTATATATAGGAGAGCATATACCAAGTAATATAAAACTCAAACATCATTTTAACTGGGGAAATAAAACAATTAGATATTTAGGGATTAGCATTACAAAGAACCCATGGCAGACCTTTAAATTAAACTATAATACATTATTTGAAAAATTAAACAAGAATTTCAGATCTGGATTCACCTTTCAATGCCGTTAATTAATCAAATACAGGCAGTTCAGATGAATATATTACCTCACCTGCTATATTGAATGCAGTCTATCTCACAAATGTTTACAAAGGATGAGGAAAGGAGATGGAATAGGGTAGCAGTGAATTATATATGGCAGGGTAAAAGACCTCGGATAGCATTAGACAGATTACAAGCTCCTAAGGACAGAGGAGGATTGGCCCTACCCAGCTGGTCAGGATACTCCATAGCTACCCTACTTAATCAAATTAGAACATGGTTCACCCCAGAAGGAAGCAGTCCCCAGTGGTTAGATATAGAAAGAAAGTTGACAACTGCTTATTTAGGTGAAAACATGATTTTGCATTCACCTCCCTTACATTCCTTGGAGTCTGATATGTCAATATACACACACAGTTACCTCAAGGGATGGATTAAATATTTATCCCACGTGGATAATGAGTTTGGTGCTCACTGGATGGGGATACCCTGGAGGAATCACGCTTTTAGCCACATAAATTTGGATGTGGGATTTGGGACCTGGAGTGATCGTGATCTAAAATACACACACCAGTTTTATACAAATGATGATTTTAAAACATTTATGCAACTGCAGGAGGAGTTTTCAATTCCTAGGCATGACTGGCTTTGATGTTTTCAGATTCGACATTTTCAGGAAACAACTATAGGCCTAGAGATAGATCAAAAAAGGGTTCCTCCCCTGATTTCCCTCCTGATGGTAATCTCAGGTGAACAGAACCCTAGACACTTAGTATCTAGGTTTTATACAGCAGATTGACTTAAAATCAGACTTAGTTGGGAGAAAGTACATGAGACTTGGGATAAAAAAATGGGGATACAATTAACAAATCTGGAATATCAGTGGGTCTGGAGATGCCAACATAGAAATACAGGCTCATATGGGTGGCGTGAATTTGGTTGGAAGGTAGTCTCCAGGTTCTTTCGCACGCCTAAGATAACAGCTAAATATTTAATCACACATGATGCCTCCTGTTGGAGAAATTATAGCTTGATAGATGCCACTCACACTCACATATTTTGGAGTTGTCCTGTATTAAAGCCATTTTGGCAGGGGGAGGAACAAGCACTAGCAGATGTAGACACAGAATTTCAACTGCTTACACCGGCAATAGCAATTTTACAACATTTTCCTGCTAGGCTTAAACACAAATCTAAGATACATTTAGCATCAATACTAATTATAGCATCAAAAAAGACTATTACTAAAAATTGGCTTAATCCAGCCCCACCAACACTTAGAATGTGGGAGGATTTGATATATGATATCTATCTAATGGAACAGATGACAGCTAAACTCCCGGGAAGGACCACACAGGTGGCTAGTTACTGGACTGCCTGGTGGGTGAGGATCATGGCACTCAGACCTGACCTGATCCCATAGAAACTTCTGGAGCTGGGTATCCATCCCATATTGACAGTAGAATAGGTGGAAACTCCTCCTGCACTTTAGACCGGCACGATAGTATATAGAACACCCATAAATGATAAGATAATGGATTTCCCCATCCTGGTATTCTCCCCCCCCCCCCGAAAGAAAGTACAGATAGATGCCTTGTATCTTTTCATCCTCTGTACTTTTTAAGACTCTGCATAAAGAATTGGTATCTATGGATATTATACTATACCATACTTTATATGTTAGAATATTTGAAATATACATGGTAAGATGGCAGTGATGTATTTTCCAGTACCTGGAGAAAAACTAATAAAAAATAAAGTTAAAAAAAAAACAGGCAGAAGGGGATAGGGAGAAGTACCAGGAGAAGCAAAGGGAGGCAGGGAGGTCAGTAAGGGAAGCCAAAGCTCAGACAGAAGAACACATTGCAAAATCAGTGGGTAGAGGGGACAAAACCTTTACAGGTACATAAGTGAAAAAGAAAGACAAAGGGAGGGATAGTGAGACTGAAGAGGGAGGATGGGGGCAGCGTGGAGGATGACAACAACAGTAAAAGCTGACATATTGAACAGGTATTTCTGCTCAGTCTTTACTGAGGAAGAGGAGGGTAATGGGTCTGAAGGGAGTACAAGGTGAGAATGGTGCAGAAATGGACACAAGTCCCTTTACACAAGAAAGGGTCCTGAAGGAACTGGAAGTAATAAGAGTTGATAAAGCAATGGGGCCAGATGGGTGCACCCAGGGTCCTTAAAGAACTAAGAGAGTGGTGGCTGAACCTCTGGCTATCCTGTTTAGCCGACCACTGAAACAGGGGTACCCAAAGACTGGAGGACAGCAGATGTAGTCCCTTATCAAAAAGTGGGAACAAAGAGGAAGCAGGAACTACAGACCAGTCAGCCTCACCTCGGTAGTGGGAAGATCATGGAAGCACTACTGAAGGAGAGATTGGTGGAACATCTGGTTGTCAATGGACTACAGGACCCAAGGCAGCATGGTTTCACCAGGGGAGGTCATGTCAGACCAACCTCATTTAATTTTTTGACTGGGTGACTAGGGAGGTGGATCAGGAGAGGGCAGTGGACATGGCCTATCTGGACTTCAGCAAGGCCTTTGACACTGTGCCACATAGAAGACTATTACACAAACTGGGGAATATGGGTGTGGGCAGGACAGTAGTGTGGTGGATAGGTAACTGGCTGGGTGGCAGGACACAGAGGGTGGTGGTAAATGGCTGTCACTCTACAGAGGGAAGAGGGACCAGTGGGGTACCACAGGGATCAGTGCTGGGACCGGTCCTGTTCAACATCTTCATCAGTGACATTGCGCAGGACCTAGAAGGCAGAATTTCACTGTTCGCTGATGACACAAAGCTCTGTAACAGAGTAGACACACCAGAGGTGTAGACAGAATGAGAGCGACCTGCAGAAACCTGAAGAATGGTCAGGGTTTGGCAGTTGAAATTCAGTGCAAAGAAGTGCAAGATAATGCATATGGGGACACAAAACCTGGCACAATATATCAGTTGGGGGTGAGGATATAGCATGCACCAAGCAGGAAAGGGATCTTGGGGTTGTCATCTCTGATGACCTCAAGGTAGGAAACAGTGTGACAAGGCAGCAGGTAGAGCAAATAGGATGCTGGGATGTATAGGCAGGGCATCACCAGCAGGAAAAGGGAGGTCATAATTCCGCTATACAAGACACTAGTGAGGCCCCACCTGAGTACAGTGTACAGTTCTGGAGACCATACCTACGTAAGGACATAGACAGGGTAGAAGATTCAGAGGAGGGCAACAAAGATGGTGCATGGATTGCATCACAAGTCCTATGAAGACAGGTTGAAGAAACTGAACATGTACTCCCTGGAGGAGAGGAGGAGAGATGGGATATGATAGAGACATACAAGTATCTTACAGGGAGGAACAGGGTGCAGGAAAACACTATTTTTAAGCGAAAAGATGTTCCAGGACTAGAGGGCATGGGATGAAGTTGGAGGAGGACAATTCAGAGGAAACATGAGAAAGAATTTCTTCACAGAGCGGTTGGTGGACAAGTGGAACACCCTGCCAGAGAGTGGTGGGGGCTGAAACAATCACGGGATTTAAGAATGCATGGGATAGACATAAAGGAATTCTGGAGGTCAGGGGTAAGGGGCAACAGACTTCTAGGAAAACAAACTGAACTTACAAGCTCAAATGGGCAGACTGGGTGGGCCATAGGCCCTTATCTGCCGACACTGTCTATGTATCTATGTAATGCTACTGTATTTGACTCAAAAAACCTTGGACCAGACAGATCACACAAGCTGGAACTCTCACTATCAACTGGGACTCGGGTCGAGGTATTTGAAGCCCTTAAGTATCTTGGAATTATCCTTGGTCAGGATTGCACCTTCAAGGCTCACATTGAACTGCCCACTAAGACACTAAACCAGAAGCTCGGACTTCTGTTTCACCTTAGTCCATATCTTACTCAGGATTCCCAGCTCAAGGTTGGTCAAGGTACCTCCCCCCCCCACGGATCCCCAGTACTGCTCTCTGTTAAAACCATTGAGTTGCAAAAGCTTAGAACCCTGTACCACAGAATGTGCAGGTTTGCAGCAGGGCTCCCCCCCCAAGAGAACATCACTGTCGGATCCTGCAAGCCCTATCCTTGGAAGGAGCTTAAAATATCCTTCTTGCTGCCTAGCTTACAAGCTCAGGCTGTACAGTGCCCCGCCCCCCAGTCTGGCAGAGTTGCTGACAACAAAAAGAATGGCAGAACATTAAGGTCCTCAAGCAAGCAGCTCCTTACGGTACCCAGAGCGAAGTCCACCCAAGGGTCCCGAGCCTTCTCAGCCTTCATTTCCCCTCTGTGGAACATGCTCCAAACAAGTCTGCAGGAGTGTATCTCTTTAGGGAGATTTAAAAGGGGACTTAAGGCTCACCTGCTGGAGATAAACCAATGTACTTGCCACCCTTTATATCCCAACTTTCTACCCCATAGAAACATAGAATTTTAATGGCAGATAAGGACAGCTTGGCTCACCCAGTCTGCCCATTGCCCTACCTAATGGATAAGCTGCAGATCCTAGTTAACCAACAGGCCTACTTCTCCCTACCCCCACCCCCTAGAATTGCCTTATGACTGTCCCATGCATTCTTGAATTGCACCACTGTTTTTGACTCCACAATCTCCTCCAGAAGGCCATTCCATGCATCCACAACCCTCTCTGTGAAAAAATACTTCCTTACATTACCCCTGAGCAGCTCCCTATCTTCAAATTGTGCCCCCTTGTTCTTGCACATCTCTTTTTCTGAAAGATGCCACCCTCTTGGACTTTGTTGATTCCCATGAGGTACTTAAAAGTTTCTATCATGTCCCCCCTCGCCCTCCTTTCCTCAAGGCTATACATATTAAACTCCTTATGTCTTTCTCCATATATCTTCTGGTGCAGACCCTGCACCATTTTAGTTGTGCTTCTCTGGACTACTGCCATCCTGTTTATGTCTTTGCAGAGATTGGGACTCCAGAACTACACGCAGTACTCCAAATGGGGTCTCAACAGCTGTCTGTACAGAGGGATAACAACTTCCTGTTTTCTACTGGTGATGCCTCTCCCTATGCATCCCAATATCCCACCAACCTTCCTTACTGCCCCCTCACATTGCTTGCCCACTTTTAGGTTATCTGATATGACTACCCCCAGGTCCCTTTCCATTTTTGTTGTTGTTAGTATCTCACCCTCCACTGTGTACTCTTCCCCTGGGTTTTTGTTTCCCAGGTGCATTACCTAGCACTTCTTAGCACTGAATCTAAGCCGCCATACATTTGACCATTCCTCCAACCTTGCCAAGTCCCTTCTCATCCTTTCCACCCCACCTTGTGTAATAACTCTGTTGCAGATCTTTGTGTCATCTGCAAAGAGACATACTTTTCCTACCAGTACCTCTGCAATGTCACTTATAAAGACATTGAAGAGGACCGGTCCTAGTACTGAACCCTGCAGTACTCCACTAGTAACCCCTCTTTCTTCGGAGTTGACTCTGTTTACTATTACCCTCTGTGTCCAGTTCTCCAGCCAATTCTTTACCCAGACTACTATCTTAGGACCCACTCCCAAGCTGGCTAACTTGTATATTAATCTTTTGTGTGGGACTGTGTCAAATGCCTTGCTAAAGTCTAGGTAGGCCATGTCCACAGCCCCTCCCTGATCTACTACTTTGGTCATCCAGTCAAAGAAATTAATAGATTTGTCTGACATGACCTTCCTGCTGTGAATCCATGTTGCCTTGGGTCCTGTGCCTCTCTCACCTCTAGGTATTTGACAATTATTTCCTTCAGAAGTGATTCCATCATTTTCCCTATCACTGAGGTTAAACTAACAGGTCTATAGTTTCCTGCTTCTGCCCTGCTCCTACTTTTGTGACGTGGAATCACATCTGCCGTCCTCCAGCCCTCGGGTACCATCTGATCCTCCCATGATTTGTTAAAGAAGGTAGTCAGTGGCATCACTAGTTTTACCCTTAGTTCTTTTAGAATGCTGGGATTAATCCCATCAGGCCCCATTGCTTTGTCCTCCTTCAGTTTTAAGAGTTCTTTCGGAACCCTTTCTTCTGTAAATGGATGAATCTCAGTGCCTGTGTCCAGAGTGTTTCTATTGTTTGGTTTAGGTACCTCCCCCTCTTCATTTGTGAATACTGAGCAAATATACTTGTTTAGTATCTCTGCCTTTTCACAGTCACCCTCTGCCCACCCCTTCCCCTTCATTAAGACTCATTATCCCTCCTTTGGTCTTCCTTCCCTCCCTGATGTACCTATAAAAGGTTTTATCCCCCTTCTTAACTGAGCAGGCTATCTTTTCCTCGATTTGGGCCTTTGCTGCTCTGACTGCCTTCCCAGCTTCCTTTTGCTTTAACTGATACAATTCTCAGTCCTGCTCCTTCTGTGATTCCTTGTACTTCCTGAATGCTTTCTTTTTCTCCTGAATCTTCCCTGCCACCTACTTTGAGAACCATAGTGGTTTCTTACATTGTTTTGTTGTGTTTATTTGCTTCACACGAAGGCTTGTTGCCTCAATGATGGCAGTTTTGATTATTCCCCATTGTTCTTCCACCCCTCCTTCCTGCCCATTTGCTAATGCATTCCTTAGGCACTCACTCATGAGTCAATTAATTCTGTCGGTGAGTGGATGAATTCACAAAAGTCTTTAAGTGTATTAACAAGTGTTGCTAATTGTCATGCATTGTTAATTGTTTCTGTTTGAAGTGATGTGTAAAATATTGTCTATGTAATTCTGCAAATGTTACATTTTTATGTATCTGTACTTAATTCTGGGTTGCCCCTGAAAAAGGGACCAGTACTGGTCTCAGTGGGCCTACCTGGTTACCAAAATTAAACAAATAAATAGTGCCTTCAGGGCAGTAGTTTTATCTGATCTGCTTAGGTTTTATACTTTTTAAATAAAAACTTTTCTGTCCTGCCCCAGTTTTACACAGCATGCAGAAATGCTTGTTGGGGCAGAATACTCACAGGACTACACTACATGGTGTTTTCCTAGAAGGGAACCACGGGTGTGAGTAATCACTCTTCAAAATCCAGTTTCCTTTCCTGGATGTCATTGTCCATCTGGAGACAAAAGACCTGGCAAGGGATGCAACAGGGGTGGTGCAGGATAGGTTTAGGGAGCTGGGGAGGGGCCTGAATAGGTTTAGGGAGCTGGGGAGGGGCTTGAAGCAGGTAACTCACATGGTGGCCTTCACTGAGGTGCTACCTGTGTACAGCAATGGGGGGGGGCTAGAGAACACAGCACCAGGATTTTCAACAAATGGTTGAAGACATGGTGCAGGGAGGAAGAGTTTGGTTACATTGGGGACTGGGGTCCTACCTGAGGGGATGAAGGTCTGTATGAAGGAGATGGCCTCCATCCATCCAGGACAGAACCACAGTCCTGGGTGGAAGTTTTAAATGCTACTTTAACAGGCACTTAAATTTGCCAAGGAGCGATGCAGAAGAAATGAGGGAGGCAGTGAATGCCCCACCGCCAATATGAAGCAGCACAGAGGAGAATCCCTGGGGAAATAAACTCCCCATGGGTACAGAGGTGTTGAAACAAGGGGAGGGAAGGATGGGAGGGCTGAAAGGTGGATCTAAGGCTGAGAGAAGAATTAAGGAGGGTAGAAAGAGGGAGACTAAAAAAGGGGAGGACAGTACTAGGAGCAAGGGAAGGGCGAAAGATGGATCTGGGAAGGGAGAACAAAGTAGGGGCAGAGAGGGACAAAAGGAGTGGAGAGCCATGTGCCAATGCAAAGAGCTTGGAAAATAAAATTCATGATCTTGAGGCAACCATTGCAGAGATGGACGTGGATCTGGCAGCCGTAAATGGAAATTACGTACCTACCGTAATTCTTGATCTTCTTGGACAAAGACTCCACCACTCATTCACACTGATGGGATCTATCCCAGAGGTACTAGGACCCAGTGGGAGCAAACATTTTTGCAGGAGGATCAACGCCAGAGATGGAGCCACGAGGAGCGGTGCCGTGAGCCTTGGCTTGTGTGGCAATGACTATCTCGGTGTTGACCCTCCAACTGCCTCAGTACCTTTTTTCCAAGGAGGTGCAGTGTAACTAACCTAGAAGGATAGTCTAACAAAAATTGGACATAAGATAGTCCGGAAGATCCGTATAAGAAGGGTCAAAGAAAGAATTCTTCACAGTCTAAAGATTGAGGGAGTGAAGACCAACAACAGAGGTGAGCTCGGAGGATGGTGGGTGGAGGTGTGAATGAGTGGTGGAGACTTCATCCAATAAGATCAAGAATTACAGTCGGTATGTAATTTCCATATCTTCCTGGATATAAAGTCTCCACCACTCATTCACACTGATGGGAGAGTACCGAGCTAATAATCTCCCAACAGGGTGGCAGGAGAGACCAAGAGCTTACAATTTAGGATGAGAAGTCCATTAAGGATGGTTCTGCCAAATGAAATATGTCACCTGGCATGGACATCCAGGGCATAGTGCTTGACAAAAGTATGCACTGAGCTCCAGGTAGCCGCATTGCAAATATCTGCAATGGGCACATTGTGGATTTCTGCCAGGGGTGCAGCAACTGCTCTAGTAGAGTGAGCGTACACTCTGCCCTCCAGCTTAACCTGAGACATGGAATAACAGTGGTGAAGGCATGCCACCACCCATGCTGAAATGCATCTGATAGCTACAGGTTGACCCAGCCGGGTCTCGCTGAAGGAAACAATCAGTTGTTGAGCTTTGCAAATTTCTTTTGTTCTATCTAAACAGAAGTGCAGGGCTCTTTTGACATCCAAAGAATGAAGGGTATGCTCTCCTTCATTTTGGAAGTTCACAAAGTAAGTAGGTAGGACCAAAGATTGATTTAGATGAAATTCTGAAACAACCTTAGGGAGAAACTTAGGATGGGTCTTAAGAACTACTTTGTCCTTATGAACACAATCTACGGAGGGTCTGTGACCATGGCATGTGTCTCAAAGACCCTGCGGGCTGAGGTAAAGGCCACCAGGAAGGCTGTTTTCCAAGTGAGAAATTTCAGCTCACAGGAAGCTAGAGGCTCGAAAGGCTTTCGAGTGGGCATGTCTAGTACAAGACTAATGTCCCAGGCTGCAACTGGATGTCTGATAGGCGGTCTGGTATGCAGAATTCCCTTAAGAAACCTCTTAACGACAGGTAACTGAGCCAATGATAAGGAAATACTAGTGCATGATAAGCTGAAATAGCACAAAGGCGAACTTTGACTGTAGAGTATTGCAGACCTGAATTTGAGAGGTATAAAAGGTACTCTAGAACTTTATTGGGTGGGCAAGAAAATGGATTCAAAGAGGATTTTGCACACCAGAGAGAAAAACGCTTCCATTTGGCTGTGTAAGTTTTCCTAGTGGTTGGCTTGCACACAGCCAGAAGAATATCTGAAACTCTTCAAGAGACATTGAATCTGTTCACCTCTATCTCTTCAGGAGCCAAGTGTGACGGTGAAGCGATCTCAGATTGGGATGGACCACAGGCCCCTGAGTCAGAAGGTGCGTCTGAAGGGGAAGTGCTTTTGGAGGGGTTTTTGACATACTGTTGAGTAACAGAAACCATATTTGTCAAGGCCAGAAGGGAGCAATGAGGATCATTTTGTCCCCTAGGACTTGAACTTGAGAAGTACCCTCTGAATTAGAGGAAGAGGTGGAAAGGCATATATAAAGTGTTTTGTCCACTGCAGCCGGAACACATCCTGACAGAAAATGTCAGGCCCTGGATATCTGGAGCAGAAGAGAAGCAGTTTTATGTTGAGAGTGGATGCAAAAAGGTCCAGGTCTGGATTTCCCCACTCCACAAACAGTGACTAAACCACGGTTGAGTAAAGAGACCATTCGTGAGGATCTGTCTCTGTTCTGCTGAGATGGTCTGCCAGTTCCTTCTGCACTCCAGGCAGGCAGACCACTTGAATTAGAGCCTTGTGCTCCAAGCACCATTCCCACACTTTCATCACTTCCCTGCATAAAGGGTAGGAGTGAGCACTGCCCTGCTTGTTGATGTAATACATCACTGCTTTGTTGTCCATTTGAAGGAGAATGTTCTTGTGATAGAGAATGTCCTTCAAAGCCCAGGCTGCATAAAGGATGGCTCTCATTTCTAAAACATTTATGTGAAACTGGCACTCGTCCTGAGTCTGTGTACCTAGGGTGTGGAGATTCTGACAGTGATCTCCTCACCCCATCAGGGATGCGTCCGTGGTGATGGAAATCTGATGACCCAGAGGAGCAAAGGGAGAACCTTCCAGAAGATTGTCCTCTTGCAACCACCAGGCGAGTGACCTCTTCAGAGGTTCTGTCACCTTGATGAGAAAGGACTGAGCGTGACTGGTCGGGGACCACTTAGTACTGAGCATCCATTGAGAAGTTCTCATGTGGAGGCTTGCTAGGGGTACAGTGAACACTGAGGATGCCATGAGACCCAGCATCCAATGCATCGAGATAGCCCAAACTCTCTCTGATGTATTGGGCCATCTGTAGGATATCACTTTGTCTGTCCTCTGGTAGAAAAGCTTTCACACAGGAGGTGTCCAGAAGAGTTCCTAAAAAAGGAGCTTTTGGAAGGGCTGCAACTGCGATTTCTTGAGATTTAGCAGAACTCCCATGGACGTGAGAAAGTCTGAGGCCATGGTTACAGCATCGATAGTTCCTTGCCTGGAAGGACTTGCTAGAAGCCAGTGGTCCAGATATGGGAACACTTGTATTCTGATCTTTCTGAGGTGCACTGCGAGAATTGCACTACACTTTGTAAAAACTTGCGGTGCCGAGGATAGCCGGAAAGGCAGGACTCTGAACTGATAATGTTGACCCAAAGCCATGAACCTTAGGTATTTGTGATGCCTTGGGTGAATAAGAATATGTTGGTAAGCATCCTGCATGTCCAGGGAGGCTAACCAGTCATGTTGATGAAGCAAAGGTAACAGGGTTCCTAGCAATACCATTTTGAATTTCTCTTTGGGAAGACATTTGTTCAATTTTCTGAGGTCCAAAATGGGGTGCATGACCCAAGCTTTCTTTGGAACTAGAAAGTAATGGGAGTAGAACCCTGTGTTCCATTGATCCAGCGGAACTACTTCTACTGCCCTGTTGTTCAGAAGGTCTTGTATCTCGGAGGCGAGAAGTTCTGACTTAAGAGTTGATAGTTTTGGTTGCCGTTTGGGGGGACAATCTGGAGGGTTCTCTGAAAGACTGAGGGAATATCCCTCAAGGATTATCTGGAGGACCCATTTGTCTGATGTTATAGACTTCCACTGGTGGTAGAAATGAGTCAGATGACTTCCCACAGCTAAGAAGGAGTCCCCCTTGGGCAGCTGATGTGGGACTTGGGCCAGAAACTCAGAAGGTGGCACTGGGCACTTTGGGCCCTTGTGCTTTTTGTTGCATTTTCTTTTGAGGCTGAGGGGCTTGACTTTTATTAAAACCTCCTCTGCCTTTGCCTCAAAAAGACTGACAGTTGTGAAACTGGCGCTTATTAACACCCCCCCTCAAGAAGGGGCAGGAGCAGGTTGAGCCAATTTAATGGCTGATCTGATCTTTTGTGTGGCCTCTAGAGCTTGTTCTACTTGAGAACCGAAGAGATACACACCATCAAAAGGCAACGCCATGACCTATTGCTGGGTATCATTCATGAAGCCGGAAGTGGGTAGCCAGGAATGACGGCAGGTACAAATGCCTGCTGCCGCTGCTCGGGAGGCAGCATCGAAAGCATCCATAGCTGCTTTAACCTGTTGCTTGTTGGACTCGATACCCCTGGTTATGGTTTGAAGAAGCTCTGAATTAGCATCCAACTCCAGTAAAGCTTTAACCATTTGTTTGAGTGAATGTCAAAAAATACACTCATATTGAGAGAAATAGCCCTGGTAGCTTGCAATACACATACCCAGGGTGAATGCAGCATAGACTCACTGACCTAAAGTATCTATCTTATGAGATTGTTTGTTTATAGGCCGAGCTGTAGTAGTCTGAGGAAGGACGACCTTATCATTCTCTGCCAAGACTACAATAGAGTTCTGCAAAGGCTTGAAAGGCCAAAATGGATCGATCCTTGGGAGCAGCATATTTCCTATTTATGGACTTAGCCACAGAAGGTATTAGAACAGGGTTATTCCATACCATTTGAGAAAGTGTCTCAAATGACGGCTGTATTGGGGGAGTTAAATCCATAGGGATGTCCGGAACATGAAGGTACTCGAGTCTTAAAAGCTTCCCAGGATCAAAGATCCATAGTCTGGAGAGAAAGAGTGGAATTCAAATTTTTCAGCAGGGACTTAAATGACAGGTCCTTGATCGCAGGCTCTGCTTCAGGATTAGAGCCTCTTCCTTCCACATCATCACCCAGCCTAAGGTCTGGGCCAGGCTCACTATCATTTACTGACAGCCTAGGAAGGACTGCATGGACAGGAAAGAAGTGAAAAACAAAAGGAAAATAGGAGGGAAAGGGGTTCGGAGTTGAGGAGCCCTGGAAACTGGAAGACATCACACCAAGTGTCGGCTCCGAGGAAGAGCACGGCGCTGCCTGGCCCTGCACAGCACATGGCACCGACAGAGCCCCCGGCACCAAGGATGGCACTGACAGGCCCAATGGCACCAAAAAGTCATACGGCACCGATAAGCCACATGGCACAGAGGACGGCATCGAAAAGCTGCACAGTGCCAAAGATGGTGCCAACAACCTCAATGGCACCGAGGATAATGCCAACAGATGCATTGACACAGAGGACAGTACTGAGCAACCCACTGACACCGATGGCACTGAAACCAATGCAGGGCCCCAAAAACCAAGATTTGGGGCAAAAGAAGACAAAGAAGCCGGAGAAAGAGGCATTGGTGTGGCCCCCTGTTATGCAGCCATGTGAGGGTGGGAAACACCTGAGCATGAAGTTGATGGCACTGAAGAAAGCACTGCATGACTAGGGAGGCCCAACTGCCCTAGCCAATCACCCCAAAGGGTCCGAGGGCCTCTGAGTGACCAGGACAGGCAGCTGGACCAACCTCCGAGCCCATTGCTCCATCAGAGCGACTCACTGATGAAACTGCTCATCTGAAGCCCTACCAGAAAGCGGGGAAGGGCTTCAATGTCAAAGAGGTCAGAGACTGGAGACAGAAACCGGCAACTCTGGAGGAGACCAGAAACTGACCCCATGACTGACCGTCGATGCGCAGACATACCAGAAGATGACCTCGAGTGATGCCTTCTCTTTCTGGGCCTATGGGTCGAAGAAGAGCTCGAGGCCGAACAGTGCCGACTGTGCGACTGTTTTCTTTTATGCTTCCAGGGGGACTGCCCCCTTCCCCGGGCATTGGATGGTCCATTGTCAGACCCTCCCTCCAGAGAGGGCGGTGGACCAGACCCAGCCCAGCTGACTGAACAACTTTCCTATGGAGTCCCCCTACTATCACCTGACATGCTCATGGTCGACTCTATCAATGTAGGCCTTGACTTCTTTCTTATAATAAATTATAGTAAGTGGTATTTTATTTCAAGAAATACTACAAAATAAAAAACTGAAAACTATGCTGCTAGTTTGAAGTTTAACATTTGGTGGGTGAGCAACGTTGTCACTGTAGCGCACTCGACGGTGGGAAAAAAGGAACTGAGGCAGTTGGAGAGTCGACGTCGAGATAGTCATTGCCATACAAGCCAAGGCTCGCGGTTCCTCTCCTTGTGGCTCCATCTCTGGCCCGACCCTCCTGCAAAAAAGTTTGCTCCTGCTGGGACCTAGCACCTCCAGGGTAGATCCCATCAGTGTGAATGAGTGGTGGAGACTTTATGTCCAGGAAGATCAGAATTACGATGCACTGACAACCATAGTTGAGATGTGGCTGTTCTGGGTTATACCATGTCTTGGAGGGTAGGGCAGGGAGGAAAGGGGGAACTTGTTATTTTTTTAATGTGAGGGAAGGTATAAAGGCACAGAGATATAAGGCTACAATGAGGTTAAGGAAAGGCTGTGGGTTCTTTGCATTGTCTGGGAGACAGGGCCAAAGGCATTTATCTGCGTGGGGGTGGTGTAGAGATCACCAATATTGAGGGGAGGAGTTAGACAAGGTTTGGGGGGAGGCCACTGGCAGAATGTCAAGAAAATGAGAGATATTGATGGGGGGGGGGGCTTTATCCTGTCGGATGTAGACTGGAGAATTCTAGCCACAGCTACAACTAGAAGCAGGGCCATCCTAGACTGCTTGTAAGGGGCATTTCTAGGCAGTTGGTTACAGAACCCACTAGAGACAGGGTAGTGCTGGAGCTGGTACTTACAAACAGGAAAAGCATGGCAAACATCACAATTTGTAGCACCCTGGGTGCAAGCGATCATCATACATTGTGTTTCAATGCCAAAAAGTGAAAAGTCATGTACATGGGACAGAGAAACCTAGAAGCTGTGTAAATATGCAACTGAGCAAAGTTTCTACACTATGCTTCTCTTCCTATCAGTATTGCTTGAAGGAGGTTCTTGACTTTCATAGCCAATATCCTACAGTGACTGCAACTTACAGTGATTGTATGGCCTTCCGGAGCCTTCAGGAGCCAGGTACAGCGGTTCATGCTGTCATAAGGATCTGGGTAGTTCGGACTTGAGACAACTCCACTTTCTCCATCCTGGATGCCACCACAACCTAAAATCACAGTTTCATTATTGTGTAAGAGACTACATCTGGTAAGGTAATGAGATCCTGGAATCTCTAGCACAACTTCTTTTTATTAATATCATTTCATGCCTATCTTTACATGACATGTATTTCTTTTTATAAAACATTATACTGACTGTTGAATACATAGCATCACAGGAAAATGTGGTTATCGTTATCACTATAAAGCAGCAATGATAACAATAATAATACAAACTCCATTGGTAATGTGTGCAACACTCAGTGGTTTTACGTATGATAGCAAATCATGTTAAATAAACATCTTAAAAACATGTTTCTTTCTTCTCAGTGGCATCCACTGTTCTGGTATGCACTGACTGCTTTTTTTTTTTTTTAAATATATTTACTTGACACTAAGTCTGCCTTATAGTCTCTGGCTGACTATAATATTCACTGGTGGCTTTTTCTGTTTCCAGGGCACTTAGTGATGTCAGTTACATCCTTTGTTATTGCTAGTGCATGTACCTGTATCAAACTTCCAAGGAAACCTTGAAAACAGTTAAGAGTGCAAGGCTGATTCAGTAGCATTACAGAAATGATCATTTAAGTAGTAATGCATGACAAAGTGCGTGCTATAATGGAAAAATGGTACACCTTGGGTGCACTGGGCACGAGACCACAATCTAAGTGCCTTCAACCACCCACAAAGTGCTGTTTTCCCAACTAATAATACGCGCCCTGGAATGTAACACTGCCACTATCAAATAGGTTGGATTTGGGACATATAGGCACACCCCCGAAACTGTTAACAGTGAGCGTAAACCCCATCCAAAACCACTGATCTTTGTATGGGAGGATGCTGTATATGTACCAAACGCCAGTGTGCTTTTACATCAGTTGTTTGCACTGAAGTGTTATCATGGTATAAAACCATGGCATCAGATCTCTGTTATCCAATCAGAGACTTGTATTTCTCATACCCATTTGGTGATTATCTATAACAAGTGCACACTGCAAATGGTTTTGTAAAAAGTTATCAGCATATTTCAATACCATCTGGGATATTAGGGTTTCCCAGTGAGTCACAACATCTCACACTGGGGCTAACTGGGTAACAAGAGTGTTATGGAGGTAAGGGGCTCAATTCCTGGGTGGGAGGGCATGGATCACCTGGCATTTTTGTACCCCCTGCCAGCTGACAATGGAGACATATTGGTGTCCATTGTGGAGGCAGATGCTCATCCACTTACCATCCCAGCAGGAGAAAGGGTGCAATCATGGCAACCACAATTTTTCAGGTGAGGGACAAGGAAATAAAGAAAGAAATATGGACAAAATAGGAATTACAAAAGTTGTTTTCTAAGTAAAACAATATTTTGTATTTCTTTTCTGGAGATGACATGTGATACTGACCAAATATATTATGAAAAACAAAAATGAAACAATGTTTTATCACACTGGAATTCCTTAGTTGTTTACAGCAACGCCCGTTTCCACAAACTTGCTGGGATTCAGAACCAACCTATACCCAACACATTACAAAATTTAGTTAGTATAAAAATCTAAAAAACTAATGCAATGAGAGAGTGCCCTGCCATCAAGTCTAATAACTTGTGATAGTCAAAAGCAGATACCACCAAAGAAACCCATTAACAATCATTGCAAAGAAAGTGGACACCAGTTCATAGTGTTTAGTTTCTATTTGTGTCCACATGAGGTAATTACTTCCAGCGAATAAATATAATTTCATTAACATACAGTAAGAACCCAAAAATCATATCAGAAGAGTGGATATTGCTGCAAAGATAAAACAAGGGGTAATTGAAAGTTCACATACTGAAAACTATCTCACGTCACTTTTACATTCAGTTTACATTGCTATATGACAGCTCGCATGTGCTGAAGTCATTTAAAACAAAATAATACATGTCATTCACTCAAAGGTTTACAGGTGTATTCATGTAACAACCATCTCCTGCCAGCGGGGCTTGTTTACTAGAATGCCAGACCATGAAGTCTACTGATTAGTGAAGTCTCAGACAGCCAGTGAGTGGAGCTAGAGTTCCAGTTGTTGGATGCAGGCAGTTGTACTGTATGTCAGGATAACATAGCAACTGAAGGGAACAGGTGTTCCTCAAGGGCACTCCTGCCTCTGGTCACTTGCCAGGTCACCTGAGCAGGAAACCCTTACTAGAAGCAGCTGTCTATAGATGTATGCAAGAGCAGCAGGACTCATTGTCTTGTCGTCTGGTAGGCTGCAGGGACAGACACAAATGCAGTGGTGAAGACACCAATGATTCTGGAGCCTGAGGCCGTTTAGTGTGGATTGCCATTCATTTCTTAGGGTGTCTCAGAGACCACAGGAGGGAGTGAGCATCCTTAGGGGCTGCCAATCATGGGAAGTTGCTGGCAGTTTGTAGCACACAAAGTGGGTGTTACCGGGGAGACATAGCAGTCCGGCCCAAGTGAAAAGGAGAAAAGCTGTCAACGATGCTCAAGATGGTAAGAGTTTTAGTGACAGATGCTAAGCTGCTGATGCAGGTAGGAGATAAGCCTGCTATTGTTACAGGGAGTCCCCAGGTGGGATTTGAATCAGAGAGGCTGACTCTAGCAGAGGGCCTAGGGAGATTACCAGCTTCTACCAGAATAGCAGAGGGAAGGCTGAGATGGGCACTGTTGCACTGATGCCCAGGACACAGTCAGTTTAGAGTAAGAGTCTGCTAAGGGAGAGAGGCCCAGAGAAGGAGTGGCCCTGAAACAGTTTTGTCTGAGAAAAAGATACTACAGGGATGCTCCCCCATGCACATCATCTGACATAAAGCCAAGATGTTCCTAGTATGTATGAAAAAAAGGAGAATAAACCAAAGTGATTCCAAGATGGGAGAGCTGGTAAATTTGGATGGTAGAGTACAGAGGTTCTGACATGAGGCATAACTTCACCCACTGGTGAACTGTAAGGAATACCAAGAGCCATGGACTTCATGAAAGTGTGTGTAAAAGGTACAACCTTTTTCAAAAGGGACCCCAAGGTTCTGACTTATGCCCAGGGTCAGGATCTAGCCTGCCATAGTAGTGCTGATATGGAAAGCATTTCAGGGACATTGTTCTCAACAGTGTAACTATAAAAGGGAGATCACGTGGGACAGAGCATGAACTAGCTGCTCCACTTTTGAGCTCCGTCTACTCAGCCTTCAATTTTCGTTTTTTGGGGTCCCTATCGATCGCTGGCACTATTTATATCGCTCCTTCGATAGCCAGATTTATCGCAGTTTCGGAATTTGAGGCATGGATGCAGAAACAAAGGAAGCCCTGCTCCGACATACCCCGCCGACCACTCCAGAAAAGGCCGCAAAGAAAGCAAGGGCCTCGGGTATGCAATACTCTGCAGCGCAGGCATCTGGTGATTCCGAAATTGAACCGCTTACCTTGGCTAGTTTTTTGAAGGAGTTTCAACCCTTTAAGGACGACATGAAAGAGCTAGCGGGCGAGGTCAGAAATATATCCCATGCTTTAGAGGATTTAAATCGTCGGACGGCAGACAACGAAGCTCGAATCTGTTCTATCGAGCTAAAATGAAAACTGGTTCCCGAGCTAGCGGGGATGAGACAAAGGGTTCTGAAATTAGAAAGCAAGGTCGAGGATTTGGAAGGGCGATCTCGCCGAAATAATGTTGTCATCATTGGTCTCCCAGAGAAGGAAGAGGGAGCTGATGCTATTAAATTTGCTCGACGTTTAGTTGAAAGGATAGCTGGCCCTTCACCTTTTGGATCTGCTTATACTATCGAAAGAGCTCATCGTGCATTAAGAGCAATACCTGCTTTGGGAGCCCCTCCTCGGACATTTATTTTGAGATTTCTCAATTATTTAGAACGCCAGCATTTTCTTTTGAAAGTTAAGGAGATGAAGGAAATATCTTGGGAAGGCACTCCTTTGAGGGTGGTTCAGGATTTACCATTTTCGATTCGGCAGAAGAGAGCTACGTACCACCCCATTATCAAGAAGCTTATTGCTGCCAACATCAAGTTCAGGATGGGCTACCCTGCACGGTTCCAGGTCCTGGTAGCTGGGACCTGGCGTAGTTTTGAGACTTATGAGTCTGCTATATCAGCTTTAAAATCATCCTTCCCTGACCTCTTTAGGGAGCCTTGAGACTAGTCCTTCCAATCTTCTGGACTTCTTTTGTCATCTGGCGTTGACTTATTCTGTATGTAACCTCGATGCCTTGGTTTGGTTGCATACTGGACTGAACTTGAGTTGGACATTATCCTGTTGGCCCTAGCTTAATTTCCTGTTTTGCTTAATCTTGTGGATGGGGTCTGGGTCTGATCGTCTCGTTTATTTCACTTACAGTTTCTACTCCCCTTTTTTTTAAGTTATATTGATATTGCTTGAAGATATAGAGGACGCAGGTGGTCCTCTGCTTACCTAGTTTAATTGCCTCATTAGGGGCATTAGGGACGGCTAAATGACTTTAGACATTTTGTCTTCGATATAAATTTATATTTTGTTTTTTTAGGGGTAAATGGCTGTAGTTTGAAATGGTCCACCCCTCTTACAAACCTATTTGGAAGTCTAGCTTTTATCTAGTTTATTATATATAGTGGAGGTAAGGGTTTCATATTTCCATATATTATACATTTTTACTTAAATATAGGGTAATGGACTATTCTTTGTCCCAGGGTGTGGGGTCCCCTCTCCGTTCCCCCTTTTTTTTTTTTTTTTTTGTTCTCACTGATTAGTTTTCTGATATCAGCTGGGATATACGGCTTTATCTTAAGTTTTAATAATATGCTAATAGTTTTCATACCTATTTTGTTTAATTTTATTTTTATTGGTAGGGTTTAGTAGATAATATTTTGTTTAGATGGTTAGTTGTGGGACCGATTATTAGTGTTTTGGGTTGCTGGGTGGTGGGTGGAGGCAGAGAGCTGTTTTGAACTGTAACCATGTTCATTGGTAGATCAGGTGGGTTGTGGGTGGAGGGGAATGGGGGATGGGGAGTTTTCATTGTTATGGGGGGGTTTTCACATTATCTGTTTGAGGGGTTTGGTAAGGGGGTTTGCACAGCACACCTATTCTTAGTTTTGTATAGATGGATGGGCGTTGTTGACTTGTGTTATTTAGTATATATTAAAAGTCTAACAAATGGCTAGGGAGTTAAATCTTGTGAGCTGGAATGTGCATGGGATTCGCCATAATTTGAAGCAATATAAGGTTCTAAAACATTTATCTCATGTGAAAGCAGATATTATTTTTACAGGAGACTCATTTACTAAATGCTGAATCTAATCATTTATGGAGACTTCAGATAGGGTAGGTCTTCAGATCTGAAGGTAACTCCCAAAGCAGAGGAGTTATGATTATGTTGCGTAGATCTGTACCCTTTAATCCGATTCAAATATTCAAAGATAGCTTAGGGAGATACATTTTTGTTAGAGGTATTTTACATACTATAGAGGTTATCCTGGGCTCGGTGTATGGTCCCAATAATGATACCCCTGGATTCTTTGTCCAGATGGTGGAATTACTTGCCCCCTATTGTAATTTACCTATTGTAATGGGTGGAGACCTAAATCTGGTAATGGACCCTTCTATAGATAAATCAGGTTTGGCTAGGAAGGGATTATCTCCAGCTCAAAGGGCGTTAAGAGAAATGATTGATCAATTGGGCTTATGTGATGTATGGAGGATTTTTCATCCAAACGTCCAGGAGTATACGTTTATTTCCCAGGTTCACAATACTTTTTCTAGAATTGATTATGTTTTCATTTCTAATATCCTTTTACCGGGGGTTTTAAATACTGACATACTCCCTGGACCTCCCTCGGATCATTCTATAGTAACCTGTCTTATTACTTTTTCATCCTTACCCAAACCTGGGAATAGGTGGAAATTTAATAACCAGTTATTAAAGGATCCGAATTTGGTTAAGTATATCTCTTCCCAGATAACAGAATTTTTTTCTTTTAATAATAACTCTACTAATCGGCCAGATATGGAATGGGGTGCATTCAAAGCCTTTATTCGGGGTGTTCTGATTGGGATTGCCTCCCGAAGGAAAAAGGAGAAGCAGAAACTTATCTCAGACTTACTTAATCAGATTCATGAGAAAGAAGCCGGGCTCTCGGCCTTTTCCTCGGATGATTATAGGCAGGAGTTAACTAGATTAAAAGACTCATATTTTAGGATTTTAGGGGAACAAGCGGAATGGGCGATTATTAAAACGGGGGCAGTATATACTGATCAGGGAGAAAAGGCTGGTCGTCTATTAGCTAGGAGGGTTAAGCTTTTAGAGTCTTCTAGGTTGGTCCCAGTCATTCGTTCACTGGAGGATGGTTCGGTTAAGACCTCCCCGGAGGATATTCTGGGGGAATTTCAAAAATACTTCAAGGAGATTTATGCTCCTATGAAGGATCCACCATCATTAGATAAGATAGACACCTTTTTAAATGGGCTAAATCTTCCCTCTTTAGATCATTCTCAACAGGCCCTTCTCACGCTTCCTATTACGGAGGATGAAGTTAATCAGGTTATTAATTCTCTTCCCTCCGATAAAACACCAGGCCCTGACGGTTTCTCGGCTAACTTTTATAAAACTTTCGCTAAGAAGTTAGTCCCGTCTTTGTTGAGATTATTTAATTGTATTTTGGAGGGAGTTGCTATGGATCTTTCTCTTTTTGAGGCTCTAATTGTTCTTCTGCCAAAACCGGGTAAGTCTCATGATTTGGTTTCCAGCTATCGGCCTATTTCACTTCTGAATCAGGATATTAAAATTCTTACTAAATTATTGGCTGATCTGATCAGTGGGGTCCTTCGGTTTAATTGGGCCTGAGCAGGTTGGATTTATGAAAGGAAGGTCCTCAACTGATCATTTAAGGTTATTAGACATGTCTTCTCGGCCTCTAGGGATTCGATCTACCGATAGTATTGGTTTCCTTGATGCCGAGAGGCCTTTGATAGGGTTTACGGGAAATATTTGTTCAAGGTCATGGAAACTTTTGGCCTCCCTCAACAGTTTTGTTCATGGCTTAACGCCATCTATAATTTTCCAACTGCAAGAATTCATTGTAACGGGGTAACTTCATCTCCTTTCAAACTTTTTGTTGGTACCAGACAAGGTTGTCCACTCTCCCCGTTACTCTTTAATTTATATATTGAACCCCTTATCAGGCAGATAAAAATGGAACAGCGAATTCAGGGTATTCAGGTCTGGGAACACACTCTGAAGGTCATGGCGTATGCAGATGACCTGCTATTGCAAATTTCTTATCCGTCTACCTCTATCCCACCTTTACTTGAAACCATCGATAATTTCGCCACCATTGCTAACTATAGGCTTAACATGGGTAAATCTGTGGTATTCCCTTTAAATTACAAAACATATGCTCATGATATTACCCCCTTCAGTTTGGTGTGGAGCCCGGAGGCAATCAAGTATCTGGGTCTCACGCTAACCAGATCTACTTCTCGGTTGGTTCAGTGTAACCTTGACTCGGTGTTACAATCTATTCAAGTTGATCTTAAAAGATGGGCAATGCTTTCTTTGTCTATCTGGGGTAGAATCAATTTAGTAAAGATGAATGTCTTTCCTCGCTTATTTTACCCGTTGAATATGCTAAATGTTTGGCTCCCACTTAAATGGTTTAAAAAAATTCATGGTATAATTTCCACTTTTATCTGGAATTATAAGAAGCCTAGATTGGCTTATTATAAATTAATTGCTTCTAAGTTATTTGGTGGCCTGAGACTTTTCCACTTTGGTATGTACTATTGGGCTAGTCATGCTAGCAAATACCTTCGATGGCTCGCGGTAATTGACGCTTCCCAAATTAATACTTATATACCTTTGTGGTTAAGCTTAGAGATTTCCCGGATAATGGACTCCGGAATTACACCTAGGGCTTTGCTATATTGTTTGCAAAAAGCCCTTCCCTTCTCCTTGCACAACTCCCCTATTGAGATTTCACTCAAAGCTCATGTGCAATTATGCACCTTTTTAAAGTATTCTCATACTTTAGATCCTGCTCAACCCTTAATGCGTAACCCTAACTTCTTAATAGAGGGGAAGCCCATTAAACCGACTTGGTTACCTTTATTGGAGAAAGTACTGGTTAAGGATTTGTTTACGCTTGAAGGGAAATTACTTACCTCGGTCGAAATATTGAATAAATTTCAAATTCCTCAAGCTATGATATTCAAAGTTTTTCAACTTCGGTATTTGGTGGCCAGTAAATTTAGTTCTCCTCCCCCTAACAGGATAGTCCCTGATTTTTGTGATACTTTGGAGCCATTGGCAGGTAAGGCCCATGCAGTATCTGCCATTTATAACATTTTTTTGTCTTGGATTCACCCTCAAATTCTTGCTCCAAGGCAATATTGGTCTCGGCTTTTTCCACTATATAATTTTGATTGGGCAGGCATATGGAAATCCTGTCATAAATTTTTGTTGCAAGATAAACTTAGATTAATGCAGTTTAAATTGTTACATAATATTTATTACTCTCCTTTAAAGTTAGTTAACCTCGGTATGCTTACATCTTCCAGTTGTTTCAGATGTCAGGATAAGGATGGGGATTTACTTCATATTTTTTGGCATTGTCCTAAAGTAGCTGTACTATGGGACACCATTAAAGAAAAACTGGACCCTTATTTGGGGTTGGCTAGTTTATTTACTCCAGAGATCTGTATTCTGGGGGACATGACCACTGTTGATGTTCAAATTAGGAAATTTCATATAAGTTTGATCTCTGCCTCGGTCAAAGTAGTGGTTCTAAAGCATTGGAAAGACACCCAATTGATTTCGTATGGCGAATGGTTTCAGGAACTCCTGGCTAGTCTTAGAACAGAAAGGATTATCGCAAGTCTTCAAAATAATGTGTCTAAATTTGATAGGATTTGGGGCCCATTATATTCCTGTTACTCTGTATCGGATTGTACGGATTCTCGGTAACAATATATTTTAGGTTTGATATTTGGTGTGCTGTGCAAAGGGTTATTAGGTTGGGGGGCTTATGGGTGGGGGATTGCATCCGGCAGGTGTTGTTACTTATGTCTGTTCCTTCGATTATAATCTTGTTATTGAAAATCTTCAATAAAAGTTGAATTGCAAAAAAAAAAACAGTGTAACTAAAAATATATTAATAAATGTGACAACAGCACTGACAGCCTTCAGAGTGTTTATTCCTACATCCACAGGACAGATGTGAATAAAGCTCACGTCAGTATAAATAGTTAAATTGAGGATATGGAAATAGTTTGGAAAATTCGGAGTGAGTATAAAGGAAAGGCCTCCAGTGAGCAGACACCATCAGCATACCACTAGACACAGAGAGTACCCATGGGGCATGGCTGACACCATGGTTGTGCCTGGGGCTCAGAGTGCGCTATCATAGGGTGTCAGCCTTTGGCTGAGAGGAGGAGGAGGAGGATATTCAATGCTCCTGCAGCTGAGGGTGCTCTTAGGACTACCTGCCATCTAGTCCAAGAGTGGGCAACCCAGAGACAAAGCAAGAGAGTGTGTACACACATACAGTAAAACCAGCCATTCAATAAAATGTCCATATAATCCATATTCCTTTAAAACAATAAATAAGGACAAAACAAATCTTGTAGTCTTTGGTCATAGGAAGATATCGCAACCTGCAGTCTTTAATGACAAATCCAAAATTAAAATGGTTAATCACCATAATTATCTTGGTATTACATTTTCAAACAATTTACAATGGGGATCTCAACTTAACCTAATGTCCCATAAACTTACAACTTCATTTAACGCTTTTAAACATTTAATACTAAACTGGGACATGGTTCAGTTACCGGCCTCATTAAAGTAATAAATGCTAAAATTACATCTAGTATTTTATACGCTGTAGAAGTGTGAGCTCATGGTAACTTGGCTTCATTGGAAAAAATAATAACCAAAATGTGCAGACATATATTAAGGGTACATCAATCAGTTTCTGCTGAAGTCTTAAGGGCAGATCTTGGCCAATTTTCACTGACCACTTTGGTCCAAGAAATATGTTTAATGTTCATTCTTAAACTATTTGTATTATCTGAAAATCAGCTCCCAAGACAATGCTTAGAGTAGGAGATTGAATATCGTAAAAAGGCTATTTTCCATGGCCCTGATTAAAACTCTTTTGTTTTCACATGGTTTGGGGCATTTACTTTACGAAATTTATTTTAAACCGCTTGAACATATAGTTTGCAGATAAAAACAAGGCTCAGAGATTCCAAAATTTCTTTAAACCAAAAGAAGATCAATATACTTAAAAACTTTCATTGGTATACTAGATGTTCATTAGAACCAAATGTAATATTGTTACCAAATCCAGAGGATCAGAGATTGCTAACAAGGTACCACATGGAACTGTATACTGCAAATTATATTTTTTCTTGCCAAAAAAGACCCGGTTTTGAGTCTAAATATTTTTGCAACTGCAATCTGGGCACAGAAAATGATTTCAAACACATCATTTTACATTGCCCCATATACAAAAGGAAAAGAAAATTTTGGTTAGCCCCAGTATTGGCTGCCCTCAGTCTCCCCTCAGATATTTTAATTCTTTATCTTTTTTTCTACCAATGACATTGATTTATTGAACTGTATATGTACTGTAGATTCCTGAAGTCATTAAATTTATAAAAGTTTAAATTCTTCTAAACAAAAAACAATATACTGTTATATATATATATATATGTGTGTGTGTGTGTGTGTATATATCTCGCTAAAAATTTGTTTTTAAGTGCCCTTGTAGACTGACCATTTGCTTCCTTGGAAAAAGGTTGTTACTGTAATTTTATATTGAGACATTTCATGTTGTGAACTGTAATTATTTTTATCTTGTTTTAAACTGAAATGACATTATGTTGACCAATAAACTACCTACCTACCATCTTCCTTTAATTTGTACTTGATGTAGGATCCATTCATTGTGTTATTGTCACAGAAACCACTGACTAACATACAGTATACTAGTGACTAGCAGGCTGCCCTGGTCTCAAAGTGGTACCTAATTATTTCACAGATAAATCTTTTAGTTTTCATATGTTGACCTGTTTTAGAGCCAGTTCCTTTATTTTTCAATAGCAGAACAAGGAACAGAGAAATCAATTGCTCTGTAATGCTATAAAAACATTAATTTGACTATTTATTTAGCCAGGTGTGAATAAAAAAAACCTGTGAAGAATACAATCTCATATATAAAGGTTATGTGGTTCAAATGCTCACAAAGCTGCAGAAGAGGGAACATATCACAACATGTCTGAAACACAAAGGCTAAAACCAGGATCATTTCAGTTAGACAAACAACCATGGTGCATCATGACACATTGCAAAAGATACAGTAGTATCAACCATTCTGTTATAGGGGACTGTCTGGAGGGCACCAATATCATTCTAAGTATAAAGTCTAGCAGATTATAGAGACCTAGATTATTCTCATTTATAAACTGTCTTACCTGAGAATAAGTATTTGGCAAGGAAGCCAATGTCTTCCACAAGAGAATCAGTTACAAAATGGGCCCAGATTTGTTCGGCAGCAAACACAAATGGCACTGAAGGAATGGTCTGGCCACATAGTTTGGCTAGCAGATATCCAGCACTGTCATCTAGGTAAGAAAAGATAGACGACAATTACACAAATTTTATCAGGTCCTTGCTTGTTTTAAACTCCACGTTTGCAATAAATGTTTGCCATAGGCACACATGAGGAGAAACACTTCTGAGATTATGGCCTCCAGTGAGAAGGCGATAGTGATATGGAATAATAACTCGCTACACTGTAAATGTGTCTCTAAGTTCTAATGTCTAAAATGTATTTGAAAAATATGTTTTGTGTTAATGTGATTAAGATGTATTATGCAGGATGGAGTCACTGAGAAAATATAGTACATCTCATTTACAGGTCATGTGGTTGATGGTTGGAGAATTGTTGCATAATGCATTATAGCACAGCATAGTATAATATACTGTACAGTAAAGTTAACAGTGCATTACAGTTACTGTATTCTTTATAATGTCATTACCATAGATCATGATATTTGTATATTGCATTATTTGTATTTTATTTTTCTTATTGTGTTATATTAAAAAATTAAAACTGTTTGCACAATCTGAAGGACACCATTGCAAATAAGCTTGTCTCAAAAGATAACTCCCTAAATAAAATTGAACTGAACTGAAAACTAAACATAATTCATGATGAGAAAATATGCTCATATCTTTTTAAATGGAGAGACCATGGGTTGGATTTTCAGCCCATCTGGGACTAAGTCCCAACCCGCAGCCACCGTTGTGGGATGAAGTCTCTGTACTTGCAGAAAGTTGTATTTTCAACTAGCACAGCTACAGAGGATGTTACTCCTGGTCCAATGGGTTGTACCATTTACCCACAGCTACACTACATAAACAGCAGCAAGCTGTCATACGTCATGAAGCCAGCCGCAAACCGGCTCCACTTTTGAAAATACTGTAGCTGTGGAAAAAACTGCAGCTCTGCAAGTGGTGACCCAGTTACGCAAGTTTTCCCCTGCTGTTGTGGGAGTTAGGAGGGCTCTGAAAATCCAGCCCTATATAAGCACATTTATTGTAAACATGAGCTCAGTTCTCTACTACCAAAAACCTTCATGTGATGCTACCACTAGTAGTCAGTTGCAAGACCCCTGAGATGAAACATTTTGTTAAGATAGAGTCACATGGGTACTTGTGAAGTATTGTAAGTGTATTTCTTAGTTACAGTAGCTCTGGTTGGCCATCCCTAAACTACACATACCGCAGAAAGAAATGTCTGCAAAAACAATGTTGTTTTTTTATTTCGGCTTCAGCAAAGAGAGTTCCTGTTTCACATAATGATTTTGTTCAATTTACAGCAATGAAGCCTTCATTTTGGTTTTGCAGTATCTGGGGTTCATTTTCACTGACATATTACATACTGTATGTGAATGTATCTACATAGTGTTTTAACTGTTATTCTAAGAGTACAAATGATTTATTGTATACCAAGTATCTAAGAAAATGGCTGCACACTTTGTATTTTGTATTGTAATGGAGAATTCTCAGTTATGTAGCTACAAAATTTACTAAAATGTTTGGCAGTGGCTATGCAATGAGAAAAAATTCTAACAAAGAAATAAGTGAGTGCAGCAAGTCAAAGCACTTTATCAGACGTTGCCTCATGTGTTGCCCATCCCCTCAAGTGTTTCCAACAAACTTAGTTCACCAAAGACCTGAATTGTAAAGACTCTTGACTTTAATAAATAAAGACATGGAACCCACCAACTCGGAACTCAATGAAATCCTTAGCACAGGTTGCATGGTTCTCCAGGTGGAAGTCATCTAACTTGATATAAATGGAGGAGGTGGCTGCATGGGGGTTATGAATGGTCCATTCGCAGTTCAAGTTACTTGTGTAGTTGCTGACACCATCATAGCCAGGAGAAGTGAAATTTCCTCCATCTGGATTCATCAAGGTACCACCGCAAACTGTAGTCATAAAGATACACCCAGTATAAATATTTGATGATGTAATATTTTTATTTCCTATTTTCCAATGAGAAGTACCTTTTTTACTTAATCTCAACCACATAGTTCTATGAAATTGGTATGCTTTAAATTTTCTGCTAAGATGAAGAACATATATACTAAGAAAGTACAAAATCACACATGCCCCCACAATGCAAAGCATCATGGGCTACATATGCAAATCACCACAGAATGTTATGCTGGATATACTAGTCTGTCATGGCTCAATCCCCAAAAAATATTACCATCCTAGGTCAATGATAAAACATGTACTGTCAACATACAACTCTCAAGGGGGCAGACAGGATGCAACCCAGGATCTTACTGAAGCTACAGGAACAATTATTAGGGCTGCTTTTAGTAAACTTTCAGGTGACTGTCTGGACAGATTTAATTCCAGATGACTGGAACGTGACCAATGTGGTCTTCATCTTCTGCAAGGGACAAGGTCAGAGCCAGGAAAGTGTAGGTCAATCAGTCTGACATCACTGATGGGCTGGTACAAAGATCTTGGGTCATAGATGTGTCACGGATGTACCTTTTTAAGATTTGGTGGAAAAAAAGTTAATCCATTCCTAAGTTATTTAATTTCAAAATTCCCCATTATTTCCCATGGGACCAGTTAGACATGCCGCTCGAAAAAAGATTCTTTATTGCAAATGCAAGACACGCTCCATAAGACATATGGAAAACTCAAATGATAGTTGGCTATGGTAGTTAGACCACTTTTGCAGTGTAAGTTATAAATTATTTCAATCACCACACAGATTCACAATACCTCTTACCCTGTGTACAGTGCTCTCTTGTGCAGGAGCATTATGAGTGGACCATTCCACTTCACAGCCAAGAAGAGGGCAACTTTATTTAACTTTAAAAAAAAAAATACTTAAAACACATCATAGATCACTCTAACTTAGTGATTTATTTATTTATTTTTGTTTGTTTGTTTTTAACTCTTTTTATGGCCCTGTCATCCGGGAAACTCTCTCAGGCATCCATTGGTCCCCAGCACTACCTCCAAGCCTGAAATGTCTCCATTTCCTGGCACCAGCCTGGCTATCCCCACTGGCTCTGAGCCTCCTAAGGTAGGGCCGCCCTACCCATCCAGGGTGCTCTATCTACAATTCAGGCTGGGTTGGGCTCGGCTCAGGAGCGGAGAGAGTCCAGCTAGTAGAGTGTGGCTGTAGGAGGTGGTGTTGTCACCTAACCCGGGGATGGGGATTTTTCTGCTTGTAGTTACATCCTCCCTTCCCCTCCCCCGTGCAGAGCCTGAGCATGCAATTATACCAGGGATATCCATTGCGGCTCTGTGTGCCCGCTAAGCATGCCCCTTAAAGCATTGCAGTGCCTCCGGTCTCCACCAGACGCTGCAGTGGTGCCGGGAAAACCCTGGATACATATATACATAGACAATGTTGTCAGATAAGGGCCTATGGCCCACCCAGTCTGCCCATTTGAGCTTGTAAGTTCAGTTTATGTTTTCCTTGAAGTCTGTTGCCCCTAACCCCTGACCTCCAGAACTCCTTTATGTCTATTCCATGCACTCTTAAATCCTGTGATTCTTTTAGCCCCCACCATTTCCTCTGGCAGGGTGTTCCACTTGTCCACCACCCGTTCTGTGAAGAAATTCTTCCTCACGTTTCCTCTGAATCATCCTCCCTCCAAACTTCATTCCATGCCCTCTAGTCCTAGAACATCTTTTTTGCTTAAAAATAGTGTATTCCTGCACCCTGTTCCTCCCTGTAAGATACTTGTATATCTCTATCATGTCCCCTCTCTCCCTTCTCTCCTCCAGGGAGTACATATTCAATTCCTTCAACCTGTCCTCATAGGACTTGTGATGTAATCCATGTACCATCTTTGTTGCCCTCCTCTGAACCTTCTCTACCCTGTCTATGTCCTTATGTAGGTAAGGTCTCCAGAACTGTACACTGTACTCCAGGTAGGGCCTCACTATTGTCTTGTATAGTGGAATTATGACCTTCCTTTTCCTGCTGATGATGCCCCTGCCTATGCATCCCAGCATCCTATTTGCTTTACCTGCTACCATGTCACACTGTTTCCCTACCTTAAGGTCATCAGAGATGATAACCCCAAGATTCCTTTCCTGCTTGGTGCATGCTATATCCCCACCCCCCAACTGATATATTGTGCCAGGGTTTTTGTGCCCCATATGCATTATCTTGCACTTCTTTGCATTGAATTTCAACTGCCAAATCCCTGACCATTCTTAAAGTTTCTGCAGGTCCCGTCTCATTCTGTTTACACTCTCTGGTGTGTCTACTCTGTTACAGAGCTTTGTGTTATCAGTGAACAGTGACATTCTGCCTTCTAGGTCCTGTGCAATGTCACTAATGAAGATGCTGAATAGGACCAGTGCCAGCACTGATCCCTGTGGTACCCACTGGTCACTCTTCCCTCTGTGGAGTGACAGCCATTTACCACCACCCTCTGTGTCCTGCTGTCCAGCCAGTTACCTACCCACCACACTACTGTCCTGCCCACACCCATATTCCCCAATTTGTGTAATAGTCTTCTATGTGGCACAGTGTCAAAGGCCTTGCTAAAGTCCAGATAGGCCATGTCCACTGCCCTCCCCTGATCCACCTTCCTAATCACCCAGTTAAAAAGTTCAACGAGGTTGGTCTGACACGACCTCCCCTTGATGAAACTATGCTGCCTTGGGTCCTGTAGTCCATTGACAACCAGATGTTCCACCAATCTCTCCTTCAGTAGTGTTTCCATGATCTTCCCCACTACCGAGGTGAGGCTGACTGGTCTGTAGTTCCCCGCTTCCTCTTTGTTCCCACTTCTGTATAAGGGGACTACATCTGCTGTCCTCCAGTCTCCCCAAGAGATGACAGCAGTGCTCCAGACACTCAATCCTCTTTTCCCCTGCTAACCCCCGGCAGCCCAGGCTCATTCCTGAACCCGGGTCGCTGGTGTGACGTGAAGTGTGGCATTCAGCACCTCAACCCTCAATGCCACTGAGCCGGCTCATTTATTGTAAGTTAATTGGACCTCCAAGGGGTGTCTCATAATATAAGAGACTCCTCTCATGAGGTTCAGATTCTCAGAAATGTTCAGCATCACTTTGGAATGCTCTCACCTAAACTTCACACTTGGAGTCTCTTGTACCATAAGAGACATGCCTTACAGATCATACACACTTATTGTATAATGTGAAAACATAGGACCTTACAAGCATACAATTACTATATAATAGGAAAGGGAAGACAATGAAAATGTTACTGATTCTCATTATAAGGAGCTGATAGATCTGTGCTTTACTCATTTCAATCCTTATTGTTGAGCAGTTCTAATAGATGCACATTTGAATGAAAATTGATCATAATATGGGTAATTTTGTGTTAACTGTTTCAAGTCATACCTGAATCTTCAGATGATGTGTAGGTGACACTGAAGCCTGTACTGGACCCAAGTGAATCGGTGTAGAAAACAACTTTCATGGTGTTTCCGGATGACCTTACTTGGGTACCAGGGATGGCATCGCTTTCACCACAGAACTTTTGCAGCAGTGGAGAGTTGGAATGCAGGCCATTGTAAATCTGATAGTTAAATCACAGTGTTAGAGATGATGAGGTTCAGAGCCATATGTTACTAAACATACTTAAAAAAATGTAATGCTATCATGAGAGGATTTTTAATTAGAAATGTTGAATTTGGAGTCACAGTTTGCAAGTTTTAAAACACCAAGACTCTCAAAATCATATCTCTGTGTATATTTATTTTATTTTAATCTTTAGTAACCGGGTAAGGCCCACTAGGCAGTAATGCCTACTTTCACAGGTGACCAGGGAGCATTGGGTGGTTAAATGACTCTCTCAGAGTCACACAGTATGCAAGTGGAGGTTATGGGAATCAAACCCAGGTCTGCTGGATGTACCAAGCTCATTCACAGCTAATTACTTTAACTCTAGGCTATACTGCCAGCCCAAATATGTAATATATAAGCAGGGTGCCACTAGACTTCACATAAGAATTCCATAGAGGTACTATAGATAGTAAATGGCTCCCTTGGTACACTGTAAAGGGTAACTTACTGTAGCTTCTAAACTCTTTTTTGTTTCTTTTCATCATACTATGTTCTACTTTCAAACCCCTAGTATGCACAGTGTGGGTAATTCCATGCCATGTAGCTAAAATATTTCCAGACACTATATGTAAACAGTGACAACCTATTGTGTTGGGCTCCCACAGCAGAGGTGAACCACTACCACATTTGCATTCAGTGGACATGCTAAAATCCAGTGTATGGGACATTCCTGAAACCCACTGTGTTAGTTAACACTGCTACCCTCTGCACCCTGTCCCCAGCATGGATAATTTGATTGAATTGCACAGATTCATGTTCCTGCCCCTGACCTTGCCACCCACATACTGTAGACATGTGAGCAGATTGGGATAAGGTGCAAGAATGTGCATTTAATACTGAGGATGCCACAGAATACCCTGCATGTGCAGAGGGGGCACTTGAAAACAGGCAAGACACACCGCATCTCCAGAGGGTCAAAATTTGTTTTGTAGATTTGACCCGAAGATATAAAAATGCTCTATTTCTCATTGAAAAAGAACATTTCAGTATAACTCAAACTCTTTGTAGTAAAGAAGCACCCTAGCTGCTAGCCCCTTAAGCCAGCAAACAGCTGCAGTTTTAGCATCATCTAAATTTCGAAAGAGAACATTTTATTTTTTGGAGATGTGCAAACCCCTTGGCAAAACTGCCACTCCTTGAAACAAATTCTGGATGTGTCCCTGTTCTATGGCAGAATGCATTTCTTCCTGCCAACCATTTCACTCTCCCTGGTAGTTGTGAATAAAATGCATTTTCATGCCATCTTTCTCACTGCATGCATGCCTGTTAACTGTCACTGATTATGAGGGACATCCCTCATTTTGCCCCTCAAAATTGCTCTGTCCCTCACTCATTCCTTAAGGAAAAGGTGCTGACTGCACAGAGAATGTGCCATAAATTTAGACTTTAAAGTGAAAACTCATAGTATTTTTTTTCCAATTGTTTAACCAGGTGAGACACAGTAAGCTGAGAGCTTGTTTACAGGTGCAACCTGGGAGCACAGGGAAGTTAAGTGATTTGCTCAGGGTCACACAGCATGCAAGTGGGGGCTGTGGGATTCAAACCCCGGTCTCTAGATTTGCAGCTCAGAGCCTTAAACCACTGTGCTATACTGCCTCCTTAGTATTCTAAGATGTTACATAAAAAATAAACTTTGTACTAAAAATCACAATGGTTTTCATAGCATTCTGAGCTTGTATCTCCATGTTTGAGGATGTACCCCTCATTACAAGGGTTAGTGTCCCTCATTGTCCCTCATTTTGACTTTCTCTTCCCCTTGTTTCAGCGATAAAATGTTTTATTTTATTTTATTTAGTTTTTGTTTACCGGTTAAGTGCACTAGCCATAGCAATGGCTATTTTCAGGCACGACATGAGAAGGTTGAGAGGTATGAGTGCATGGGATAAAGAGAATAATGTTTGGAAACCCTTTATAAGTTTAAAATAAACTTTTCAGTAAGGGTGAAGGACTAGGAGGACACAGTGATGGCAAAACAACCAATTTGTGTGTGTGTAATAGGTTGAACTCTGGGGGTTCAGCTAATGAACCTTGATTGATCTGGTATAGAGGCTTAGCTGCCCATACCTCTGGCTATTAAAATATTATACATTCAGGGGGAGATATTCAAAGTGGTTGCACCTGGTGCAACCTAGTTGCACTGGCCCAACCCTGCAATGTGCCCCGGCACGATATTCAAAAGGGTGCCTTGCATAGTGCAAGTCCTGATGCACTGGGGCGCATTCGGCACATCCTGATATTCAGCCTGAGATGTGTGGTGCATATGCTGGCACAAACCCTACATGCGCCACACACTTTTGCTCAAAGTTGAGCCGAAAATATAAGGCTCAAATGCTGGTCACCCACATGTAGGCAGCTGTATTGCACGGCGCAACACAACAGCCGCCAGCCGTGGATGGCCACCTGCCCAGCAGGAAAACTGTCTCTACAAGCACCTGGATGCTCGTTGGTAGTCCAGTGGACCCCCCCCTCCCCATATGCTCGATCATGGGCTTTTGCATTATAACATGATAACCTGGTGGTCTAGTGGTTCCCTCCCCATACGCCGATCGCAAGCTTTTGTAGGAAAGCATTATAACCTGGTGGTCCAGTGGTACCCCCCTCCCCACCCACCCACAGAGGACTCTGCCATTCAGTAACCCCACGCCATCGGGCGGGTGGCAGCACTCTGCCCGCATATTGCCCAGTCGCCCGTCGAATGACAGTGTATAGTATGATCTGTACACCTATTGGTCCACAGTGTGGACCAATGGGCTTGCAGACCATACTGTACTACACTGGACCAGATATGCGAATGAATGTGTTCCTTCACATATCTGTGCACTGTACTTGTGCCATGCATATTCTGTGCCGTCTGTGCCATGGCGCATCACCTTTGAATATCTCCCTGTGTTTGCCTCGACGCATCTCAGATGAGCTGCGCCCCCACTTGCATCAGTGTCTGGCGTAGTCTGAATATCGGTTCCTGAATGTTTTTTACAATGTATCACAAAATGCTAATTTATTGCTTTAAGTATTTTATAATGATTTTCTCTGGGGCAGCAAACATTTTATATTCATGCTAGAATACACATTTGATTACTGTATTTTTTTAATATTTAACTAGTAAGGACCATGTGAGACATATATATTATTTATGAGTGTCCTAGTGAGAGGCAGTGGGCAGCTCTGCAATCACATTACTGCAGATCATAAACCACTGGTATACAAAAACTAACATAACCATTAGCGGCAAATAAAACAGTTAAACTCTGCCTCATAAAACATACATGAGCAACAGAGGATTTGCAGCAGCACTGCATGTTATGGTAACACTTTTAACCTAGTCTTTTGTATTCCAGTTTAGATTGCCCCTCACCTCCCTTATTTCCCATTCTGAAAGTTCTTTTTACATTTGAAATAATAAAAGTAGTGCTTATTTTACTACGACTCATACTGGGATTTTATTCATATCTGAAGTTGTTTTGTTCATCTACTGCCCCATAAGGTCAAGAAGAAGAGTTTGCTGCGTGCCAATTCATTTTAGTCGTGAGAAAAGTGATGTTAATGTTCAAAACAATAGTGAACACTGATGAAAACCTGGACCAAGTCATGTTAAAAAGAACGCTAACCTACTATGTCAAATACAAAAAAAAGACTAAATCAGGCTTACAATGGGAAGAAAGGGGTGTATGACAAGAAACGGGGCAAGCTATAATAGAATAAAAAAGTATAGGTCCAGATTTTCATTGCTGCTTCAAATAAAAAAGTTAATTATTTAATCACTGTACAATGACATGGTTTTCTACAGCATATAATCCTGTTAGTTTCAATTGAAATAGTCTTAGAAAATTGTTGATTAATAACTTTCTGGATTCCTTGTGTACTCTTGCAAATGCTACTGTTTTTGTGCTATGAAGGCTGATATAATCATACAGGCAATCCCCAAGCAAATCTGCAAGAAGGTACACTAAATGTAAATGCGTTCTTTCATAATTCAACACAAATCCAGTTAGGACATTACAACAGAGGAATTTTACAAGCAGAAGAAGGTCAACATCTATTTAACCTGCTTTTTCTTGCCTTTTAGTACATATAAGGGTATGTTGGGACCTTTGACTTTGCCAACAGTAGACTACTAGCATAACTTGATGGTCATGTCACTAATGTGTTCATGTCATTAGTGAACTCCAGGTGATGGTGGCAGATGCGAGGTTCAACACTATGATCACTATAGAGATGTGGGCTTCAGGAATAATGAGGGACCAGGCATTACTGGGTATACCATATGTAGGAGGTATATAAGTAAGGGGAAAGGGGTTGGGTGGCCCTCTGCAGTATGTCAGGGAGAGCTTAGAGGCTGTGGAGGATCGGTCCATCAGGAGAGAGGACAGGGAGACAGCATCACTATAGGTACAACATACAACAACAACATCAGGAAAAAAATTACCATGGGAATGGTCAACCCAGACAGGAGGAGGTGGGGGTAGGATAGAGAGCTAGGGAAAGACATTAGGAAGGGGCCACAAAGGGGCAGGTAGTGGGTGTGAGGAATCTCACTGTTCCAGACATAGATTAGGATATTCCAGCAGCTAGGAGCACTAGAAGTTGTGCCCTGTTAGATACATTGCAGGATTGGCTACTGGTAAAGTTTGTCTGGGAACCCACGTGACAGGCTGCCATTCTTGATGTGGTGCTTGCCAACTCAGAAATGGTAAGTGGAGTGCAGGTTGGTGAACCACTGAGGTCTAGTGACCATAACACCACATGGTTTAAACTAGCACTGGCTAAAGGTATTCCCATGTCAGTGGCTATAGTTCTGGATTTCAGATGCCCACATTTTGACCCAATGAAGGAATTAGTCAGTGGTAAGCTGGTAGGAGTGCACAAGATCAGGGGAGTAGATGACAGGAAGGGCAACATTAAAGGGCTATTTGCAAAGCAACTAAACCATGTTTGAGAACAGTTACCAAGAGTAGCAAACACTAGAGACAACCCTAGTTCTCCAAGAAGGTAATGGAGTCAGTGAGGGACAAATAAAATATCTTCATTAACTGCATGACCAATCTGGGGGATGAGGAGCAGAGTAAGTACCAAGTCAAGATGAAGGAGGCCAAGGAGGAGTTCATGGATGCAAAGGCAGACATAAAGCTGTGAACTGTAGAGGAAGTCATGAAAGGGGGAAGTGTTCTTCTAACTAAGGAAAAAATGATGATGTAATGGGGCATTAAAAGGCTGGAGAGGAGTAACAGAGGATTATAAGTATATATCAGCTACTTTTTTGCCATCTTTTCCTTTATCCTCCCCTTGCATGCTAGGCAACTGTATCAGCCCGTCCCTTGGACACCACGTTTGTCCCAAGTCTTGTGACTGCTTGGTCTTGTAAGCTTCCAGGTGAGCAGTCGGCACCAGTGAGGGGCTTCATTAAGCTCCAACCCCCTTTTTTCTACCAGATTTCCCGCCGTTATTCCCAGAGCCCCAGACAAGGTTGGGTGTGCACGTGGAGGTGCTCCTGAGATGAGTCCGCTCCTCCCACCCTGTGACCTAGTGCCTAGCCCCCATCTGATGCCAACACCACCACCACACCTCCACGTGGTGGTGACCAAAGGTTGGGAGAACTAACCTCCTCAATCCAGGAGAGGAGAGCTGCCTGGTGGCTGCTTGATCCTCACCAAGCCTTCCCCCAGGTTGACCCCCAGTGACTTGCACTAGTCAACAAACAACGGTTGCCGGTGTAGCAGGAGGTAAGGTACAATGTTTCTGCCCTCCACACCACTAGGTCAGCCTAGATGACAGCTATTTTGAATGACAACTTCTGCTTCCTAGTCACAGTGGGGGACAGCGGGCCTCTGCCTGGTAGTGGAATAAAGGCAGAAGCAAGAGGAGCTTAAGAAATGAGGCTGATGGAGAGAACTGTAGAAAGATTAAGAAAAGGATTTACAGCCCTGAAGGTAGATGAGGTACTGAGACCAGATGGGATGCACCCAGTGGTACTCAGAGAATTGGCATCAGAGCTGGCTGAGCCTCTGTCATTGCTGCTCAATAGCTTACTACAGTCAGGGGTGGTTCAGAGAGTACGGAGGATAGTGAAAGTGGTTCCCCTCCACAAGAGAGGGGTTATGGAGAACCTGGAAAATTACAGGCTTCTCGTCTTACCTCCATTGTGGGTAAACAGATGGAGCCAATAGTCAAAGAGTACCTGTTGAACTACCTCAAAAGCAGTGGCCTCCGGGATAGAAAATAGCATGGGTTCATGGCAGGGAGGGCTTGTCAGACCAACCTGACAGTATTCTTTGACTGTATTAAAAGGCCTGTGGATAAGGGGCAATCAGTAGATATGCCCTACTTTGATTTCAGCAAGGCATTTGACTCACTGCCACATAGTAGGCTGCTAGGAAGTTGGCTAGGTGGGGGAGACAGTAGAGGGTGGTGGTGAATTAAGTCAAATCAGGGGAAAGGGAGGTCATGAGTGGGGTGCCACAGGAATATGTCCTGAGACCTGTCCTTTACAATATATACATCAGGGATATAGGGGAAGGTGCACAGGGCAAGATGTGTCTTTTTGTAGACAACACTATGTTCTGTGGCAGGGTAGACACCAAAGAGACGGAGAGTTTTAGAGGGATCTGTAAAGGTTAGAGAGATGGTTTATGGTTTGGCAGTTGATATTTAATGCCAAAAGTGCAAGGTAATGTACAGAGGGAATAATAATCCTAGGACCGAATACCGGATGGGGTACGTTTGGCCACTACTTCAGAAGAAAGGGACCTAGGAGTAATCATAAGCAACGCCACCAAACAGATTAGCTAGTGCAATAGGGTCTACAGCAGGGCAACCTGAATATTGGGATGCATTGAGATGGGTTTCCACTGTAGGTGAAAGATGAAATACTGCCCTTATATAGATCACTGGTGAGTCTCTATCTGGAATACTGTCCCTAGTTCTGGAGTTCCCACCTGAGGAAAGACAGAGACAGACTGGAGGTTGTGGAGTGAAAGGGTAACTAAGATGATTTGGGATCAGCAGGGCAGATCCTATGAGGAAGAGCTAAGGGCACTGAACATGGACATGCTGAAGGCCAGAAGAGAGAGGGTGACATGATACAGACTTTCAAGTTCCTGAATGGATCAAACAAAGTAAATTGTGAGGAGCTATTCAATAGGAATAGTCAGTAAACAGCAAGAGGAAGTGAATGGAAGCTGGCTGGGGGAGATTCAGGGGGGATGTAAGAACATTTTACTTCACAGAGAGGGTAGTCGAGACACAGGACAGGCTCAGCCTATCCAGCCAAGGTGCTGGGAGCAACACCCATAGATGGCTTCAAGTACAGCTGGGACACAGTAAGGGGTTTGGTACTTATGAAGGGGGTTAGCAGTATAGTGAGGAACAAGTTCGGGGAATCAGGCGTAAAACCCCATCTAGAGAATAGGTCATGAGATATAGCAGGATAATGAAACAGGGCAGACTGGATGGACCAATGGTCTTTTTCTATCAACAATGTCTATCTTTCTGTCTCTGTGTTTCTTTAAATAAAGTGCAGCTAGGGGCAAATTAATTAACCATGTTATTTTTGTATTTTTTGTTTTGTGATTGTACAATCCTTGCCCCCTCTCGCAGATGTTTTTATCTTATTTTTTTCTAACTGCATAAGGTGACAAGACTAAAATTTATTTATTCGTTAATCAGGTGGGTGCACTGATCCCAGGGACTGTTTTCAGGCATGACTCAGGCAATCAAGATGGCACAAACAGATTTAGGCAAGATAACATACAGACAAGATAAATAACATATACAGGACAAGATGCAATTGGAAAATACAATACAATCAAAAACAAGGGAATATGTCAAACAAGATATAGGACATAGTGCAAGGCGCAAACAATAGTGGAGAAATCAGAACTCTAAAATACAGGTGGCTAACACGATGAACAGAACGATTCATATGAAGTACACAGATATATCACATTAAGGGATGGCAACACAAGGCACAATTTGATAACTAAAGATCAAACATGTGGAACTGACCAAAAAAACATGAACCCATAGTTTGCGTACCTCAACCCTTTGGCAAACAACTATTTTTATTTAGTTTGATTACAGTATATAAAGTGTCTGCGTTGGCGTAGTGTCTGCGGTGACATATGGGTCTATAATATAACTGGTGAGAGTTTTTTTCCCCAAGGGAAACCCAGTTTGTAATTTGCCATTATAAAGTAGTGTTTATAATGGCAAACATGTGCCAGGTTTCCCTTAAACTGTACATGTGCCAGGTGTCCGTCTTCTGTTGTCTCGCTGAATACTGCACCGCCACTCACTATCAGCGGTAAGTAAATCTTAAAAAAACAACAACTAGACTGTCGTGATTAAACTTTGAACCTTCACTGCTATTTAAAGAGCTAGTGTACTGCCTGGAACCTGCCTGCAATTAATTGTAACTTTCAGATGTAGTCAGCTATCACTTCGTCTATCTCATGAATTTATTCTTTTCTGTTTGCTAATTAGATTTTCCACCTGGCAGTATTGGGGTGATGTGTGGAGCAGCACTCTGTCTGGAGGGGGAAAAAAGTCTGTTCTGTTCCTCCCACTACATCAACACTGAGACCACACTGACTATGACATCACTAGTAACCAATGAGAACCATTTCTTACTGCCAGGTTTCACTTTCACATAAAGCAGCAGGGACTGGCTCTCCTTGGCTACTATTGATATCACAATTCCCTGCATTTTGATTGGTAGCTTGTGAAAGTCACTGCTCACGCTGCAAGGATTGTGGTGCCTCAAGGTGTTTGGTCTAATTTCTGATGATGTAGTGGGAGGAACAGAACAGACTTTTTCCCCCCTCCAGACAGAGTGCTGCTTCACTCATCACCTTAGTACTGCCAAGTGGAAAATCTTCTAATTAGCAAACAGAAAATAAAAAAATATTTCAGATACTGGGAGTGATAGCTGGCTGCATCTGAAAATTACTATTAATTCCAAGCAGTACACTAGCTCTTTAAGAGACCTTAGTGGAACCTAAAAAAAAAAAGTTTCAGCAGCTGCAAACCGCGCTTGATCCAGACCGGACTGCGACTGATCAGGAATGTTTGTGTTTTATATAATTGCTGTGGCAAAAAAACACTCCCCAGCAATTATATACAATAAAATATGGAGTGGTCTATGTAAACTCAAATTATAACATCTCGTGTTGATGTTAGATAAACCCCTCATGCATTGCTCTCGGGGTTTATGTAGCATCCAACACCTCAGGTGTGTGTAAAATTCTCATCACACATACCAGCCCATACATTATTCTATATATTTTGAATAATCTGACAAATGCTTTACATTCTCTTGCCATATACTCAAACAAATGTTGCCTGATTCACTATTATGGTACTACTTCAGTTTGTGGGGCTGTATTTTGTGCTTGTTGTTGTAATGCTGCCCCATCGCCATCTCTTGCATTTGTGTACAAGAGGTGCACATCTGTGTGACTTTCATCACTAGTAAAATACATGAACAAATAATTACACAAAAAGGATTCTGACACAGTTTAATGGGATACTATCATTCAAACTGTGACATATGTTAAGATCTGATGTCACTGCACTTACAGCGAGGTAATCGTAAAAGCAGCTTGGGTGATCCTCAAGCCTCAGGTCATTAATGGTCAGGGTAACCCTGCGTTCCTCCTGCACTGTGATCCTCCATTCGCACCTCCTGCTGTGTGGGTATAGGTTTGGGTAATTGGGAGAAGTAAATGTTCCAGTTGCAGCATTAAGGTCACCGCCACACTCTAAATCAGAAGAAATTAACAATGCATAGTAAAGTTTAGTACTGTATTTCCTGCAGTCCTGTCAGTTTGCTTTCTTGTGTGAGCTTTAAAACAAGACATTTTAGTACTAGTGAGAGAAAATTGTCAAAAAAATGTGACGTTTACAGAAATGTGGTAATTGTGCTAATCCACAGAAAGATGTGGAAAGCAACAACAAACAAGGTATGGATAATATCTTTTATTTTGCTAATAAAAATGTTTTTTTCCTAGAGACAAGCATTTGCAAGAGACTCTTTCTGACTGAACAGATGCAGAGAGTAAATATTTCAGAAGTTACAGCCCATTTTACAGTTGCACTGAAGGGTTCAGTCCATTGCAGCAGTACCCAAAAACGATGTTCTCAAACCTGGTATGCTTAAAGTATTCCTTACTGTCCAGTGGTTCCATGTCCCACTGCTGACATGCTCCATGTATGTTCTAGTGTCCAGTGTGACAACCACTATCACCCAAAGCACTCCACAATCACTCTGTGTCATCCCCATGTTTCCCCGTGATGTTCCCTTGTTGCCAGTTGCGCTGCCCATCGCCTGGTGTAGTCTCCACTCCATTGTCTGAGCCAGTCCCTCATTGTAATTCAGGTGTCCATGTTTCCCAATGCACATCCTAAGTAACCAATGCAGTCCCTTCCCCCATAACTAAATCAGTCTCCTTCGCTGACAATACCATTTGTTCTTCCTATAACATTCATGGCATGCAGTGATTATCTTTCTGCTAGTCCCCTCTCCTCGGCCTCTCATTTGAAAGCACTTACATTGAGAGCAGGCAGTGATACACAGAGGGTGCAGCAGCCTTTAACCAAGGCTGTGAGGACTAGACTAAGCACTGCATCCCCACTCTCTTCCCATGCACCTGGTGAGTGTTAGCAACATTGCAACAGATTTATGGTAGCAAGAAAAAAACTAAAGCTGCAGTACTAGTTTTAAAAATCTGTTTCTTTTATCAATCATTGTGTCAGACTTGTGCTACAACTAACAGACCTTTGATTCATTCTTTCTGGGGTTTTTTTTTTTGGGGGGGGCATTCTTCATAGTTTATCTTTTCTGACTTTATCGCAGATCCTTGACTGGCATGCAATATTGAATTCAGAGGGAATGTGGTGGTGCAATGTCTCAGTAGTTATGTTATCTGATGTAACTTGCATTTACCATCCCTTATTTACTGAGTAAGCAAGTATTTTATTTCTCTGCCCTATCCCACAGGCTCAGGGTGCCTTACAAAGTACAAAATTTCACAGCAGAATGACAAACTACTACACCAGTTTTAACATGTAATTTAAGCCAACCTGTTTTTTCTGACACTTAAGCTAAAATAATAATATTACATATTGCACAAATGCCCCAAAAGACCTGACTCCAGACAAAGAAAACAAATTAGTCAGGAAAAACCAGTGTAATCGGATGGCATTTCAAACCCTTCTTAAAGGGACACGACCTGTTTTTCATCATATTATTTCTAGTTAAAAACCTACATTTTACTATTGCTTACCTTCTCTAAAATTCATTGATGTTGCTGTTTGTCTTGTCTGTCTCCTTGTTTAGTAGAATTGAAATGCATGGTAATGTATATTTATTAACAACTTTGTTTTGTTTACAATCCTGGATCTGTTTTTAGTGCATACTTCCTGAGCACTAGAAACACCTCCAAACAGTGCAGTCACTCAGGAGGCAGTAGCCTCCTATACTCCCACTGCATAATGAGGGGCTAGACTGTGTTGTGGGTGTTCCCAAGTCCAGGGAAGATGCAGTGGGAGATGATCAAGGAATGTAAACAAACCTGTGTTTGTGGGGTAACACCAGTATGCTTGGCAGTCTGTTTTTCACTATTTTAAAGCAAATAAGAGTCAGAATCAAACTATCAGCTACATCAACAATCTTTATAGAATACTGGCAGTCATTAAATGTGTTTTTTAAACTAGGGACACTTTGAGACCTAAGGGGGTTGACAGTGTCCCTTTAAACTGCTCTAGAGAGAGAGAGTCTCTCTCAGGTATTGTGGCAAGGAATTTCAGAGAAGGGGTTCAGCCTCCACAAACGCCTGGTCCCAACACTGCTTTAAGCAGGATCTGTGGACTGCCAAAAAGGCCCACCTAAGAAGAGGGGAGCCTGCTGACTACACATAAGAGCAAGTAATACAAACAAAAGATGAAAAAATGGAAATTACGTACCTACCGTAATTCTTGATCTTCTTGGATGAAGTCTCCACCACTCATTCACACTGATGGGATCTATGCCAGAGGTGCTAAGACCCAGCGGGAGCAAACTTTTTTGCAAGAGGGTAGGCGCCAGAGATGGAGCCATGAGGAGCAATGCCACGAGCCTTGGCTCGTGCGGCAAAGACTATCTCGGTGTCGACCCTCCAACCGCCTCAGTACCTTTTTTTCCGAGGAGGTACAGCGTAACTAACCTAGAAGGATAGCCTAACAAAAACCGGACATAAGATAGTCCGGATGACCCATATAAGAAGGGTCAACAAAGAAGTCTTAACAGCCTAAAGATTGAGGGAGTGAAGATGAGCAACAGAGGTGAGCTCGGGGAATGGTGGGTGGTCGTGTTAAAGTGTGGTGGAGACTTTGTCCAAGAAGATCAAGAATTATGGTAGGTACGTAATTTCCATATCTTCCTGGACATAAAGTCTCCACCACTCATTCTCACTGATAGGAGAGTACTGAGCTAATAATTCCCCCGAGAGGGCAGCAGGAGAGACCAAGAGCTCACAAATTTAGGACAGAAGTCCATTAAGGATGGTCCTGCCAAATGAAATATGTCATCTGGCATGGACATCCAGGGCATAGTGCTTGATGAAAGTATGCACTGAGCTCCAGGTAGCCGCATTGCAAATGTCTGCAATGGGCACGTTATGGATTTCTGCCAGGGATGCCGTGACTGCTCTAGTAGAGTGAGCGTACACTCTGCCCTCCAGCTTAACCTGCGCCATGGAATAACAGTGGTGAAGGCATGCCACCAGCCATGCAGAAATGCATCTGATAGCGACAGGCTGACCCAGCTGGGTCTCGATGAAGGAAACAAACAGTTATTGAGCTTTGCAAATTTGTTTTGTTCTATCTAAATAGAAATGCAGAGCTCTTTTGACATCTAAAGAATGAAGGGTATGCTATCCTTTATTTTGGAAGTTCGCAAAGTAAGTAGTTAGGACTAAAGGTTGGTTTAGATGGAATTCTGAAACAACCTTAGGGAGAAACTTAGGATGAGTCCTAAGAACTACTTTGTCCTTATGAAACACAGTATACGGAGGGTCTGTGACCAAGGCATGTATTTCAGAGACCTTGCGGGCTGAGGTAATGGCCACTAGGAATGCCATTTTCCAAGTGAGAAATTTCAGCTCACAGTGAGTCACAGGTAGCTAGAGGCTCGAAAGGCTTTTGAGTGAGCATGTCTAGTACAAGATTAATGTCCCAGGCCATGACTGGATGTCTGGTATGCAGAATACCCTTAAGAAATCTAACTGCTGGTAACTGAGCCAGTGACAACTAAAGTACTGCCTCATGATAGGCTGAAATGGCACAAAGGTAAACTTTGACTGTAGAGTATTGTAGACCTGAATTTGAGAGGTCTAAAAGGTACTCTATAACTTTATTTGGTGGGCAGGAAGAAGGATTCAAAGAGGATTTTGCACACCAGAGAGAAAAACGCTTCTATTTGGCTGTGTAAGTTTTTCTAGTGGCTGGATTGCATGCAGTCAAAAGAATATCTGAAACTCTGCTAGAGACATTGAACCTGTTCACTTCTATCTCTTTAGGAGCCAGTCATGAAGGTGAAGTGACCTCAGATTGGGTTGGACCACAGGCCACTGAGTCAGAAGGTTCGTCTGAAGGGGAAGCGCTTTCAGAGGGGTGTCCGACATACTGTTGTGTAACGGAAACCATATCTCTCAAGGCCAGAAGGGAGCAATGAGGATCATTTTGTCCCCCTGGGACTCGATTTTGAGAAGTACCTTCCGAATTAGAGGAAGAGGAGGAAAGGCGTATAGAGAGCGTTTTGTCCACTGCAGCCTGAATGCATACTGACAGAAAATGCCAGGCCCTGGATTTCTGGAGTAGAAGAGAGGCAGTTTTGTGTTGAGTGGGGATGCAAAAAGGTCCAGGTCTGGAGTTCCCCGCTCTGCAAATAGTGACTGAACCACGATTGAGTAGAGAGACCATTAGTAGGGATCTGTCTCTGTGCTGCTAAGATGGTCTGCCAGTTCGTTCTGCACTCCCGGCAGGTAGACCACCTGGATTAGAGCCTTGTGCTCCAAACACCATTCCCACATCTCATCTCATCTCATCTCATCTCATCACTTCCCTGCATAAAGGGTAAGAGTGTGCACTGCCCTGCTTGTTGATGTAATACATCACTGCTTTGTTGTCCGTTTGAAGGAGAATGTTCTTGTGACAGAGAATGTCCTTCAAAGCCCGGACTGCATAAAGGATGGCTCTCATTTCTAGGACATTTATGTGAAGCTGGGACTCGTCTTGAGTCCACGTACATTGGGTGTGGAGATTCTGACAGTGAGCTCCCGGCCCCATCAGAGACACATCCGTGGTAATGGAAATCTGATGATCCAGGTGAGCAAAGGGATATCCTTCCAGGTTGTCTTCTTCCGACGACCAGGTGAGTGACCTTTTCAGAGGTTCTGTCACCTTAATAAGAAAAGACTGAGAGTTAGTGGTTGGGGACCACTGAGTACTGAGCATCTATTGAAAGGTTCTGATGTGGAGGCATGCTAGCGGTACAGTGAACACTGAGGATGCCATGAGACCCAGCATCCGTTGCATCAAGATAGCCCGAACTGAGCTGTTCTCTCTGATGTATTGGGCCATCTGTAGGATATCACTTTGTCTGGGCCTCTGGTAGAAAAGCTTTTGCACAGGAGGTGGCCAGACGAGTTCCTAAAAAAGGAGCTTTTGGGAGGGCTGCAACTGCGATTTCTTGAGATTTAGCAGAACTCCCATGGACGTGAGAAAGTCTGAGGCCATGGTTACAGCATCGATAGTTCCTTGCCTGGAAGGACTTGCTAGAAGCCAGTTTTCCAGATATGGGAACACTTGTATTCCGATCTTTCTGAGGTGCACTGCGAGAATTGCACAACACTTTGTAAAAACTCGCGGCACCGAGGATAGCACAAACGGCAAGACTCTGAACTGATAATGCTGGCCCAAGCCACAAACCTTAGGTATTTGTAATGCTTTGGGTGAATAGGAATATGTTGGTAAGCATCTTGCATGTCTAGGGAGGCTAGCCAGTCGTGCTGATGAAGCAAAGGTAACAAGGTTCCTAGCGATATCATTTTGAACTTCTCCTTGGGAAGAAATTTGTTCAATTTTCTGAGGTCCAAAATGGGGCGCATGCCACCGGTTTTCTTTGGAACTAGAAAGTAATGGAAGTAGAATCCTGTGTTTCGTTGATCCAGCGGAACTATTTCTACTGCCCTGTTGTTCAGAAGGCCTTGTATCTCGGAAGCGAGAAGTTCTGACTGAAGTACTGACAGCCTGGGCTGTTATTTGGGGGGATGATCTGGAGGGGTCTCTGAAAGATTGAGGGAATACCCCTCACGGATTATCCAGAGGACCCATCTGTCTGATGTTATGGACTTCCACTGGTTGTAGAATTGAGTCAGATTACCTCCCACCGCTGAGGAAGAGTCCCCCTTGGGCAGCTGAGGTGGGACTTGGGCCAGAAACTCAGAAGGCAGCACTGGGCACTTTGGCCTTTGTGCTTTCTGTTGCATTTTCTTTTGAGGCTGGGGGGCTTGGTTTTTATTAAAACCTCCTCTGCCTTTGCCTCGAAAGGACTGACGGTTGTGATATTGATGCTTATTAACACCTCCCCCGAGAAGGGGCAGGAGCAGGTCGAGCCAATTTAATGGCAGACCTAGTCTTTTGTGTGGCCTCTAGAGCTTGTTCTACTTGAGGACTGAAGAGATACATACCGTCGATGGGTAATGCCATGACCTGTTGCTGGGCATCATTCGTGAAGCCTGAAGTGCGCAGCCAGGAGTGATGGTGGCTACAAGTGCCCGCCGCTGCCACTCGGGAGGCAGTATCGAAAGCATCCATAGCTGCTTTAACCTGCTGGTTGTTGGACTCGATACCCCTGGTTATGGTTTTAAGAAGCTCTGAATTGGTGTCCGACTCTGGTAGAGCTTCTACCATTTGCTTGAGTGAATGCCAAAGAACATACTCATATAGAGAGAAATAGCCCTGGTAGCTGGCAATACGCATACCCAGGGTAGATGCAGCAAAGACACTCTTACCTAAAGTGTCTATCTTACGAGATTCTTTGTTTGTAGGTTGGGCTGTAGTAGCCTGAGGGACGGCGACCTTATCATTCTCTGCCAAGACTACGATAGGGTCCGCAAAGGCTTGGGAGGCCAAAATGGGTCGATCCTTGGGAGCAGCATACTTTCTATCTATGGACTTAGCCACAGAAAGGATGAGAGCGTGATTATTCCAAACCATTTGTGAAAGCGTTGCAAAGGAAGGCTGTACCAGGGGAGTTAAATCCATAGGGATCTCCAGGACATGAAGGTTTTGGAGCCTTAAAAGCTTCCCAGGATTGATCTCTGTAGTCTGGAGAGAAAGAGTGGAATTCAAATTTTTCAGCAGAGACTTAAATGACAGGTCCTTAACCACAGGCTCTGCAATAGGATTAGATCCTGTTCCTTCCACGTCATCACCCAGCCTAAGGTCTGGGTCAGGCTCAGTATCATCTCCTGACAGCCCAGGAGGGTCTGTATGGACAGGAAAGGAGTGGAAATCAGAAGGAAAAAAGAAAGGAAAAGGGTTCAGAGTCGAGAGGCCCTGAAGACTGAAAGACGTCACACCAAGCCTCGGCGCCGAGGAAGAGCATGGCGCTACCTGACCCAGTGCAGCACACAACGTCAACAGAGCCCTCGGTGCTGAGGATGGCACTGAAAGGCCGCACTGCACAGAAGATGTCACCGAAAGGCCACACGGCGCCGAGGACAGTGCCGAAAAGCCACACGGCGCCGACAGACGCATCAGTGCAGAGGATGATGCCGAGCAGCCCATCGATGCTAATGGTGCTGAAACAAATACAGGGCTCTGAAAACTAGGATTTGAGGGAAAAGAAGGAAGAATACCAGGAGACAGAGGCATCGGTGTGGCCCCCTGCGCCGCAGTCATGTGAGGGGGGAAAACAACTGAGCGTGGAATCGATGGCACCAAAGAAGGTGCCACACGACTAGGGAGGCTAAACCACCCTACCTGATCCCCTGAAGGGTCCAAGGGCCCCTGAGTGACCAGACCAGGCAGCTGGACCAACCTCCGAGCCCATTGCTCCATCAGAGCGGCTCACTGATGAAACTGCTCATCTGAAGCCCTACCAGAAGGCGGGGAAGGGCTCCGATGTCGAAGAGGTCAGTGACCAGAAACAGAAACCGGTGACTCCGGAGGAGGAGACCGGCAACTGACCCCAATGACTGACCGTCGACGTGCAGACAGACCAGAGGGCGACCTCAAGTGATGCCTTCTCTTTTTTGACCTGTGGGCCGAAGAATAGCTTGAGGCCGAATGGTGCTGAGAATGCGACCATTTTCTTTTATGCTTCCGGGGGGACCGCCCTTCCCCTCAGGCATTGGACCATCCGTTGTCAGAGCCCCCTCCCTCTGGAGAGGGCAGTGGACTGGACCCAGCCCGGCGGACTGAACAGCTTTCACATGGAGTCTCCCTACCGTCTCCTGACCTGCTCGTGGTTGACTCCGTCAATGTAGGCTGAGACTTCTTTCTTTAATAAGAATAAATTATAGTAAGCGGTACTTATTCGAGAAATACTATAAAATAATAAACTGAAAACTATGCTGCTAGTTTGAAGTTTGACTCCTGGTGGGCAAGCGATGTCGTCACTGTAGTGCACTCAATGGTGGGGAAAAAGGAACTGAGGCAGTTGGAGGGTCGACGCCGAGATAGTCTTTGCCGCACAAGACGAGGCTCGCAGCGCCGCTCCTCATGGCTCCATCTCTGGCGCCAGCCCTCTTGCAAAAAAGTTCTGGCGTAGATCCCATCAGTGTGAATGAGTGGTGGAGACTTTATGTCCAGGAAGATCAGGAAGTTGTGTGGGGGCACAATGCAGTATTTCCTGTGACTCTACATAGCATTATAAATGTATTAAAAATCAAGGAAATGCTTTCTTCCCTGATTTCTACAAGCCAACTAAAGACCCCACTGTAGTGAAATGACATGCTGGCAATATGGAGCAAGCTGCAAATTATTTTAAATTGATTCACTATTTTTTAAAAGTAATATAGTTTATTATCCACTTAGTCAATTGTAATTAATTCAAAAACAGTCTTATGGCATATAAGTCATCTGATTCCACCACACTGATATCCTGACAGAAGGCCTTTTTATTTCCATTTCTTTGTGTGAGGCAATGTTACTCCTGAGGACATTCTGACTGATTTAGCAGTAATGTAGCGTAGCCCTTTGGGATCAACACTCTGTAATGCAAACATCTGCCAGGAAACACCCTCACCCTTTTTATTTCCAATGGAATCTTTGTTCTGTATGGCAGGATGGTATCAAGTGTCAAAGCAAGAGAAGCACCCTTTACATTTATATCTTAAGTTACTACAGCAGTGTGTTTCTGTCTTCCATTGCTGTATTTTAGGCTGTGCATAATCCGTTTCATTTGTGCAATAATTCAGCGGCAATATGCTGCTGCTGTCCTGCCTGAATACAAAATATATAAAAATCTTTTCATTAAAAAAGTTGTATCATTAATATGACAGTTTATTTGTTTACTTTATTTAGAACTTTTGACTGGAAATCGCCTACTGAGTTGAAGCTTGCTTCCAGGTACAACGTGGGAGCACGGGGCAATTATGTGACTTACTTAGTTCAGTCAGGGCTTTAGCCTTCCTTATTGTAGCACAGAAGGGAAGCTGGTAAGGAAAAAAGGAAGGCTAAAGCCCTGACTGAACTGAAGATTGTGCAGTTGTAATGGAGGGAGATAAAGCCTTCTTTAGGTACACAAGGGAAAAGAGGAAAAACAAGGGGGGAGATAGTTAGACTAGCAGATACTGGCGTGAAACTGGTAGATAAAGATTGTGAGAAAGCAGAAGTATTAGGCCAGTACTTCTGTTCTGTGTTCACCAAAGGGAATGCAGGGGATGGGCCAAGCCCACATAGCAGCAACACCCATGGACTGGAGGTTGACACAAGCCCCTTAATTGAGGCTCAGGTCTTAGAAGCTTTGAATAAATTAAAGGTGGACAGGGCCATGGGACCGGATGGGATTCACTCTAGAGTTATCAGGGAGCTGGGGACTGTACTAGCAGCACCCCTAGCAGAACTAGTCACCAAATCATTAGAGAGTGGGACCATACCAGAGGACTCGAACAGGGCAACAATGGTCCTGCTCCACAAAGCAAGGAGCAGGGAGAAGGCTGGCAGTTACCACCCAGTAAGCATCACATCAGTGGTAGGGAAGTTGATGGAGACACTACACAAACAAAATCATAATGTATCTGGAATTTAGTGGGCAACAAGACCCAAAACAGCATGGGTTCATGGCAGATAGGTCTTGCCAAACTAACCCAGTTGACTTCTTCGACTAGGTTACAAGGAGATCAGGGAGCAGCGGTAGATGTCATCTATCTGGACTTTAGCAAAGCCTTCAACTCTGTTCTGCACAGAAGGCTGATAAGGAAGCTGGACCACATGGGGATGGACAGGAAGGTGGTTGAGGGGGTGAGTAGCTGGGTAAGATGAAGATCACAGAGGGTTCAGATACAGTAAATGGAGCATTTTCAGCTGAGAGGGAGGTGACTAGAGGGGTACCACAGGGTTCGGTACTGGGTCCCCCACTCTTCAAAGTGTTCATAGCAGACATTGCAAATAGTCTGGGAGGTAAAGTGTGTCTATCTGCTGATGACACCAAGATTTGTAACAGAATGGACTCCCTGAGGGTGTGAGAAGTATGACTCCAGATTTGAAGAAACTGGAGGGGGGTCGGAAACATGGCAGCTGAAATTCAATGCCAAAAAGTGCCAAGTCATGCGCTTACATAGATGCATGGATGTTGTCAGCAGATAAGGGCCTTGTGGCCCATCCAGTCTGCTCTATCCCACTTTCTAATGCTTAAGGTACTCTAGATGTTACAACAAGTTCCCCCCTTTCATCCTAGCTTGATAATTCCCATGTGCCTATCCCACACATTCTTAAATCCCTGAACCGTGGCCACCCTCACCACTTTCTGGGGGAGACTGTTCCATTTCTCCACCAGTGAAGTAGAATTTCCTCAGGTTCTCCCTAAGTTTTCCTTCTTTCAGTCTCATGTTGTGCCCCCTTGTTCTGCTATTTCCCTTCACGTGAAAGATGCTCCCCTCTGGTACCCTGTTGATCCCCTTCAGATACTTGAAGGTCTCTATCATGTCCCCTCTCTCTGTCCTTTTCTCCAGGGAGTCCATATTGAGAGAACTGAGTCTCTCCTCATATAACTTATGCTACATCCCAGACACCATTTCTGTTGCCCTCCTAGGTACCGTCTACATCCTGGCTGTGTCTTTTTAGAAATGGGGCCTCCAGAACTGAACACAGTACTCCAGATGAGGCCTTACTAGGGAGCTGTACAATGGTACCACCACTTCCCTCCTTCTACTTCTTATACCACTCCCGATGCACCCTAGTATTCTGTTTGCCTTTCTGACTGCTTTGTCGACTGTTTAGCAACTTTGAGGTTGTCTTCTATGACTACTCCTAGATCCCCTTCCTCTTTGGTGGCCTCCAGTGTTATCCCGTCTAGTTCATACTCATCCCTAGGTGCATAATCCTGCACCTTTTTACATTGAAACCCAACTGCCATTCCTTGGACCAATTTTCTAGCCTCTTTAGATCTCTCCTCATTTTTTCTATACCTTCCTGTATATCTACCCTATTACATAACTTTGTATCATCCGCGAACAGGCTAACCCTTTGTTCTAGACCAGGGGTTCTCAAATGGTGAGGCCAGCCTCCCTGGGGAGGCCCCAACCTGTTCCAGGGGAGGCTCAAGCAAGTCTTGAAAAAGTGTTATATTTCAATTTTGAACTTTATAGATTTTGTGTGAAGGGATAGAGCAAACTGAAAGAGGATAACAGTAGGTGAATTTATGTATTTATTCACAAGTCTGTTATCAGGAAAGGTACTGCACAGTGGGCCATGGCTTATTTCAGGTGTACCTAGGGAAGGGTTGTGACAGAATACAATTCAAAATGTAACTGCAAAACATTCAAGCAATACAAAATGAATAAAAGTGCAAACAAATTAAGAATAATAAACTAACAATGTGAGAAACAAGTGATCAATTAGACTGGCAGCAGAACTGTCCAAATACAAGAGTTAACCATATAGGTACTAGGAATAAGAGCAGGAGGGAGCAAAATGTTTCCTGAGAAGTTGCTTAAGAGCAGGGTGAGAGGGGGAGAGGCAGAGGTTGGCAGGAAGTTAGTCCAGATAGAGGGGAAACGGAAAAAGCAGTCTGACCCATGAAGGTATGGCAGTAAGGTGTAACAATGGTTTGAGAGTCAAAATATTGGAGCAAGTAGGTTGTCCTGTTTGGTGGGGGGGGGGGTTACAAGAAACTTAATAACATGAGCACCAGCTATGCAAAGAGGTTTCAATTTATTCCTGATGTACTGTGAAAAGTTGGCTATTTTTTCTATGGGGAGGCCCAAAAATATTTCAGTATTTTGGGGGAGGCTCAAGATCTTTTCCATGGCTTAGGGGAGGCTCACTATGACAAAGTTTGAGAACTGTTGTTCTAGACCCTCTGCAATATCGCTTATGAAGGCAGAAACAATCCCAAAGAGGATTACTACCTGGGAGTAGAGAAGCTAGCCTCAATCAGCCAGGAGAGGGACCTGGGGGTCATTATATCAGAAGACTTGAAAGAGGGTAAACAGTGTGAAAAGGCAGCACTAAAGGCAAGTGGCATGCTGGGCTGCATCAGGAGGGGACTCACAAGTCGCAGGAGGGAGGTGGTGTTACCACTCTACAGGGCTCTGGTGCACCCCCACTTATAGTACTGCGTACAGTACTAGAGGCCGCTCCTCAAAAGGGACATAGAATCGAGATGGTGCAGAGGAGGGCCATGAAAATGATTCAGGGACTTCATCATAAGGCATACCAGGACAGGCTGAGGGAACTCAACATGTATTCCTGGGAACAGAGCAGGGAGATGGGTGACATGATTGAGACTTTTAAATGTATGAGAGGTATAAATAAGGTTAATGCTCAGGAGCTTTTCCAATTGAAAGAGAGCAGGAGAACAAGAGGGCATGACATGATGCTGAAGGGAGGGAGCTTCAGGAATAATGCAAGGAAGTTCTTCTTTACAGAGAGGGTGGTGGACCCATGGAATAGCCTACCCAAGGAGGTAGTGGGGGCCAAAATGGTAAGTGAGTTCAAGAACGCATGGGATAGACATGAAGGCAGAATATGGAAAGGGAAAGGGGGGGAGGGGGAATAGCACCAGGTAGGTTCTTGGGCAGACTAGATGGACCTTGCAGTCTCCTTCTGCTGTCACTTTCTATGTCTCTACGTTAGGGTCACACAGCATGCAAGTGACTGTGGGATTCAAACCCAGGTCTGCTGGGTCTGCATGTTCAAAGTGCAGTGCTCTAACCTCTAGACTGTACTGCCTTTCTAGTTTATGATTGTCCTTCACACCCCCAGTGTGATGGGCATGATAACACCGTTACTTTAAAAATCAACAGTTGTAGCCTGTGATACTTCTCTGGAGACCAGTTAGCTGTGACAGTGATAGCCAGAGCTACATCCCAGTGAGTATCCTGATATAGCAGATATATTAAAATAAATTCCTCTGAAATAAATAAGGATTTCCTGTGATATACAATAGCTAGTTATATCTAGATACAGTACAGTGGTACTCAGTGACAAGTGCTGTCATGTTGCACCGTGTCAATCAGTAACTCTCAGAAGCTCCAAACAACAATGGTCAATTTATCAACTTGACACAGATGTCAAAAAAGTGAATTTTAGTGCCATAACTCACGACAACTAAGGGTGCAAATTCTAATACAAAAATACAACCTCATAACAGTAAAGCACATAGATCCCACCAGCCAAAACAGAAAAGAAAAAAGCTAGCTAAAACCTCCATTACATGAAAAGCCCAAGGAAATACAATTCCATCACAGTAAAGCACACAACACCCTCACCAATCAAAACAGATATGAAAAACTAGCTAAAAATTCCTGTTACATGCAAACCCCAAATTCACAAACAGAAATACACAATATAACCTAATCAAACTAAAATCACACAGAATGCAACCCTCAGCTTCACAAAACAACCCTAACTAAAAGAGCTAAATAAACTACCAAAACATGCCTCAGTGTTGTGTGTCTGCTCTTCACAATGGCATTGTCGAAAGACCATTTTCTAATGAAGGCTAGTGTGATGCCTTTCGAGAGGAACACCTCTTGATAACCCAACAGCACTACTATTCAGTGCCTATGCACTGAATGAACATAGCCATACAGCACTCTAATGTATTAGCCACTGTTTAAGTGGAATAAGAACTCAAGAGTTTGGGTAATATGCAATGTTAGTACACCCTGTGGTGGTTGAAGCCCTTGCTTTGCACTGGGCAGCAACTCACCACCCGGTGTGTTAGCATAGTATAATTCTCACTTTGTCATGCCTTACTCCTTACATAACACCACCTATGAGAACGTTTATAGTAACATTATGAATACTAAAGGAAAAATACCAATGGTCTATCATGTTCATCTCCTGCTATCCAGGTAGCTGCAGCATTCAGTATTACATGGAATACTGGAAACCCCCTTCCCTAATGAATTAACTGTAAATTGAATTTTGTACCCATTAAGAACTGATCCAACCTGAGCTGAAAATATTTAAGCATCGCTACTGCACTTCTTCCTTGGGGTGCTTCATTCTTAGGTTTATCAATTTCTGGATAAAAAAAGATTCTTCCTCACTTTACAGCTGTTGCCCCCTACAAGACAGGGTATGCCCTCAAGTTTTACTGTCCTCAACACACAAAATGTTTCCCCGATCCACCATACCTAACCCCTTTAACGTTTTAAATTCAAAAATCATATATTATATCTCCAAAGCTTTCCTTTTTCCTTACAAAACATATGTAGCTTATTTAAACATTCCCAATAGCTTAATCTCTCCATTCCCTACACACTGCCTTGACAGCTTTGGCATCTCTTCAGTGGTGACACCTAGGTGTTTTTCATGGTCTGTTGATGCCAGTTTTCTGTTTAAATACCCATGACCTGCATTCTTTGGGCTGAGTGATGGACATTACACTTATCCACCCTGAATTTCATTTGCCGTTTGTTCATCCACTCCCCCAATGCATTTAAATCCCTCTGCCCACTATACTTCGTTTTCCTGGAACTGTTGCCCTAATTAGCACTGTGACATCTGCAAATTAAACTACATTACTTCAAACACTTGACTTTTGGTCACCAACAGAAATATTTTACACTATGACTTACAACACTGACAGCTATATAACCCCATTGGTGACTTCTTTCAACTATGATACTGTATGTGTACCACTTCACATCGAACCCTATCTCTTTACCAGCTCTGCCCATTGTGCCATATTTCTTGTAATCACAATTTTCCTCAATGTCAGAGCCCACTTCTCTTGAGGTACCATGTTGAATTCCCTACTAGAATCTACTTATATTACATTGAGAGTCCTTCTCATGCCTTGTTCCTTTCTTACTTTCTTTTAAAAAACAAATATGTTAGACTGACATTATCTCCCTTAGTGTATCTATGTTGAATCTCCTTTAACAGCTACAATCAAATCTTCTTGAATGTTCTAAAATCGGATCTTTGATAATCATCTGCAGTAGTTTTCCCAAAATAGAGGGTAAGCTCCCTGAGTTGTAGTTACCTGTGTCACGTCTACTTTCCTTGTTAAATAGAGTTTGCACATTAGCCCTCCTATAATCCCCAGAAAACTCACCAAGTGTTGTATTTTACAGGGTAGTTTGCAACTAACTCACAGAAACACCTCATGTTATTTAGATACAAAGCTCCTAACAAAGGTACTTCTAATATTTTGTTTTCAATCCATTGCATACATTTATAAACTGTCTATGCTATTTCCAGTTTGAACAGCAAGCAACAGCTACACAAGTGATAACGCATGATAGGGTATGCAGTTAAACTGCAGTAATTGCATGCCCTGGGTGTTTTGGAAGGCACAAGGTGCAGCATATCACAGCATTACCACATACATATTGAAGTGTATTAGCACACTTACAAAATGGGAAAAAGCCCTTCAAGCTCAAAAGAAGACATTTTAATTAACTGGTATAATTATATTCACACAGTCATGTGTCTGGATTCCACCAATCCCAGTACAGGAATTCTCTTAGCTATTTTATAAAGTTAATTAAAAGGGAAGCACAAGCCAGCCCCCTGGTACGCTGTCAGTGCTCTGCCCTGCCACTTAGGAGCCTAAAGTTAACTGAGCTCAGTAAGGGCAGTGTGCCTCACTGAGGGCAGGCACTCATCTCCTTTGGGAGGACACAAAGTGGTATCCACACATCTGTACCACCCAAGCTTGGAGCTAGAGCCCTGTAAGTTGAAAAAGTAGCCTCTTATCCTCAGTCATGGCAGCAAGAGCCAGAGCAGCCAACACAGTCATAATTATTGGGAGAGGAAGAGGCACATATATGAGTGAAGGACAGGTCTCACCAAGCAAGAAAAAGAGAGACACATATCCCAGAAAGTATGTAAGAAAAGGCAATGCAATGTTCCATCTGTTTATGAGAACTATTTTGCTGCTTTCACCCTTAAACACAGTGACAACTACAAGTGTGGGTGGGGGTGGGGGGAGGGGCAAACTAGTCAGTATGAAATAAAACAAAGTCTTGTTGCTGACTGGCGGGGAATTCCCTGCAATGTTTGATCATAGAATAAATGACTGTTGCTATTTAATGATTTTAATTAATACTGAATAATTGTTGCTATGAGAACTATCCCTATTGTTTATCCTGGATTCGTAATCATACTGTCAGCTTGCAGCTTACTCAGTAAACCGTTACCTCCTAATAAATAAAGATGTCGAATTTAAAGCCTGAGTATACATCAGTACTTGTCTGAAAACCCACCTTCAACACTGGCATCAAACCGCAGACTAAACCCGGGAGCATTACCAGATGCGTCACTGACAAATTTAACATAGGCGAAACTGTCAGAGGTGTCCACTGGACTGGGGGGAGTGTTTCCACAGTGCTTGCCCAATAATCGTCCTGTAACGTTCAAACAAACAAAAATTAGTTCTCAGGGCAAGAGTTGCCTTTCATTAGCGTACATGTGAACATACGAAAATATGTAAAAAAAAGGCCTTTGGACCAACAACATCTTTACCCAAATAATTCAGAGGGTATAACCATGTTACCTTTTTCTAAGTATTTATCTAGTCTTACTTTTAACACATTGGTGGTTTTAGCTGATGATTCTTTACATATATGATTAGTTCACAAATCCATCACTCTTTCTGTAAAGTGTATGCCTCCTTTTCACTACTACAAAGGTATTTTTTCATATTTTAAGAATTACATTTTGTTAAATCTAGCCCAACAGTCCAGTTATTCGATCACTATAGGAACATTTTAAAATAATCATATAAGGACACAGGAAGAAGGACAGATTCCATTTAATGAATTCTCTAAGACAAATATAGGATAGTGTACAGTAGTCCATACACAACAATGCTATTCTTATACTGAGTGGTTACTATCACATCAAATACCTTGAGAGCAAAGCTCAAGAGGTCCCTTTGATGTCATAGTAACTATGAGGTGTGAGAAGAGTTATGTTGTATATTCCAGCTACCATACACTATTCTATATAGTGTATAGCCCCCAAAAAGCAAAATTGCTTACTTTTTTTTTTCCAAGCATCAGCCTCTACTACCCGTGATTCACACTTTTCGGCCATCTGCCCACCCACCCACCAGCTCAGGCATGCAATCCGTCAACCACTGCTAGCACTATCAACAGCACTGATGGGGTCACTTACATTGTGATGTTCATACTAACGCAGAACAAAAAGTCATTATGCATTAGTATGAATGTCAGCACTGCAGCAGAACAACTTTTTACAGCGTATGGATCTCCATACACAATCACATTCAACCATACACTATAACAAAGTTCTGTCTACTCCAACAATATGGGATTTCTTAAATCAGTAATACATTTCATTGTCATATTTTAAAATATAAATCAAAGTCAGGTTCCATTGCTTGTAACATGGGGGGGGAGGGTATCAAATGTGTAAAGGAGAGCTATTTGGTCATGGGTGAGACTGCTCCTATTCTTATGTTCTTTATTTTTTGTACCTGTATGCACAAATATGCGCTTTATATATCAGTAAAGTCAGCTATCTAGTAAGTCTTGCTGTGCAAGCTGTTTTGCTGTTGTTGGGAATCATGCTAGCATCCTGGTTCGAGCCCTTGGTGTAATCTACTGTTGTTTACATCAAGCATATAACAGCCTGACTCAAAGTATGCAATTTAGCTCATCAGCACTTGTAACTAATGGATAGATCCTGCATTTGTGAATTATGGTCAGCATATTTTGAGTCAGGCTATTGTATATTCAATCTATACAACAATGGTTTACTAGTTTAACTTTAAAGTCTGCTGTTTGCTGTTTTTTTTTTTTTGAAGATTTAACTGTTTTTATCTTTGATTTTAACTACCGTCTCAGTGCAGCACTAGACAGATATGGTGTCTTCAGCACTGAAAAAATGGACTCACATCACTTTTCTGAGTAGAAACCACTTTCCGTGAGATAAGACCTCTGCTTTTATGAACATTAGTGATTACAAAAATAGGAAAAAGAAGAGAGACCCATGTCATGAAAAACAAGAAAATGAGTTGGCAGTTAAGTCTAAATGTTATGTGATTGATAGTATAGGGTGCAAGGTAAATTCTTCAAATGATTTTCTATGACTGAAATTAGGCTGATGCATGTTATGAACGTGGGCCATGCTTTTGTGACTCACAGACATCATTTTGGGAAACTTAGCACTTGTGAAAGTGGGGAAATGAATAGAAAACTTTGTTCATCAAAACAAGAACATTTGTTGGAATTTAAGTATGAAACTTTGGGTGCTTGACAATGTATGGTGTTAGATCCAGTGTGTCTTAAGAAAATAGTTTTAAAATATTAACTAAATTAGGTTGAAGCATGTCATGAAAACAAGTCTTGCTTTTGCCACTTGTGAGCCTGCTTTCATGACTTGCAACCCCACTTCAATGAGATACAGCTTCTCGCTGTAACACTTAGCCTTAAAATGAGAAAAGGCCAGCTAACAGTCTGGCACAGCTTGTGTGACCATGTAGCTACTACTTCCTGAGTGACCCACAGACTGCTACAGGTCCACTGCCCTGCGTGGGATGATGCAGATACTATGCATATTATTTATTTACGGTTTTTGACCAGAAATGCTACTAGGGCTATCTACAGGGGTGTCCACCAGAATCAGACGCAGTGTCACAGTGTGTTACAGTTTCCTGCATGACAATCAATCATTGAATTACACCATGGCTTGCAAAGTTTTGCAAAATTCTGCAGAAATACACATGATCACATGTCTATTCTGGGAGCGTCCTGGAGGGCACCACTGTATCACAAAAAGAAAGAAAAGTAATTGAAAAAGCTAAATAAATGCACAAGTTAAGGTTTCTATTTAAAGTGGCAAATGTAGTGTGATGTAACTGTATTCCTTATACTCTGCCATATATTTATGATGTTAAAAGATATGTTAGAAATCTGGATTGTGTATTGGCATTTAATTCATTCAGTGGCGCTCACAGGGTGCATAGGGATGACCAGAGTTAGGGTTCACAAAAACATTAATATCTCATTTTGTTACTTTTCTGACATCGAGAAGAAACCCTCAATTTTTTCCCTATCATCTGTAAAGTAGTTCATGATGCCTTTTGCACTCTGCAAGCCCATTGTTGAGGCGGAGTTTGTTACACAAGCCAGAGGGCTGCCATAACAGGAGTGCTTCCCATAAACAGCAATTCTTAGAACTTGTTATTTCCTTGCAGTCATGGATCCCTTGATTTCCTGCTCAGCAGTCTTCTGTGAGACTAGCTGCAGCTTCTGAATGGAGGCCAGCAGTCCATCTTAGGTTCATTCCCCCGGCTGACCCCCTCATCTTGTGTGGAGGTACGCAATCTGTTCATCAGGCCAGATGGGGATAGTGAATATCAGTCCAGGGTATATGGAGCCAGATATGTGGTGGGCAGCTGCCTGGCTTGCTATGTTCCTTGTCTTGTGTGCGCCAAACATCTTCGTGCATGAGGCCCCATATGTGTATAATACACTGTACATAACAGTTTTTTTTCTGTATGTATTTTAGAGTTTTTTCCCCCCATTTTTCTCCCTGTGATGCCCGGGACCCCAGCAATCATGGCAGTGCATGTGTGTGGAGGCTCACATGCACTCTAGGCACCAGCTCAGTCCCTTCTGCCCCACCCCCGGCAATTGCTGGGCTCCCCCGTAGCCTGACTACCATCCATCCTCCACTGGGTGGCAGCCAAGGGCCGGAGAAACCCCTCATCCCTCCCAAGGAGAGGAGAGCCACTTCACAGTAGCTTGATCCTACTCCATGCCACCCCCCCCGCCAACCCCCAAGAACCCAGGCTCATTCCTGAACCTGAGTCGCTGGTGCGACGTGAGGTGTGGCGTCCAGTGCCTCAACCCTCAGCACCACCAGGCCGGCTACATAACAGTTTTTTAAGAACTACTGAGACCCCCCCTATACTTCACTGTATCACTTAGCCCTAAAGCACAATCAGGAACACCCTGCCAACAACAGCTGGCAGAGGCCTAGAAGGCCTCAGAAATAAATATTATGAAAGGAAATGCATATTTAACAGATAACAGCATATTTACAGAGCAAAGGCCAATGGCACATTCATAAGGTAGAAAAAGAAACGGGCAGACTGGATGGGCCTTGCGGTCCTTATCTGCCATCAACTTCTATGTTTCTATGTAAGTAACTAGAACTTTAATGTCTGAAGTTTTGCTTTGATAGTACTCCTAGTAAATCAAAAGAAAAAATATAGTACCAGAAAGGAAGAAAAGGAAATAATGTTTGTCTAACATCAGTGACATCCTTGATAATCAGGGAAACTGAAAGATATGGGCTAAGATATCCAAAGGGCATTTGTGATCACCAAACAGATTAGCAACTCGCTTATGCCAGTTTGCGCCTGCTTTAACATTGCAAAATGCCATACTGGATGGCATGATTAGTGAGTCACTAACTCGTTAATGACTGGACCTGAATCATACCAGTGTGTCTATACAAAGCAGCTGATAGCACCTGGCATATGAGTGCACCAGCATGCTGGCAGGTTTGAAGAGGCAATAACTAGCATTAAAGCCATGCTAATTACAGCCTCCACAAACCAGGTGCTATGGCCTGCTTACCCTAACCAACCCCCAACTGCTTGGACATTATGACAAGTGAAAGTCCCTCATGTTCAGTGGTCCCCCTGCCCCTCCATCACCCCTGGTATATCATGTAAATTTTTCTGGTTTCCAGTGGTCCCCCTACCCCAGTCACCCCACCAGCACATCATGTGACTTTCCCTGGTATCCAGTGCCCCCCCCATCCACGGTAAGACAAAAGCCCCCACCCAATCTGTCTGCCCAGTCCACACCACTACCAGCACTCTTGTGCCCCCCCCATCTACCTTAGTCACACCCACCCACCTCACAGCAACTTGCACAGACTCTGTATTCACCTCTGTGACTGGGCCACTGACTGAATGACAGTTTGTGATCATGTGCCTGCTGTTTCTGCAGTAGGCACGTGGCTGTGAAGTGTTACTCAGTTGGCAGCCAGCATAGAGGTAAGCAGAATGGCTGTGCCAGTTACCATCAGGTGGTAGGATGTGCCTAAGGTAAGTGGGAGGCTGGTGAGGTTGGTAGTGGTGGGGACTGCATGGATGATTCGTGGCTTGGGCCTTTTGTCTCATGGGGGATGGTGGACCACTGGACATCAGGGAAATATGATACACTGGTGGTAGTACTCTACCTACGATGCTGAAAACAGATGGATTGGTTATTACTGATAAATTTACTCAGGTAACAACTTTTAACAAATTCTTTGCAAAGGCTAGCAAGGTTTTCGATCAAGCATTCTGTAACTTGTCTCCCTCATCTCCTACTGTTTCTACTCCTCTCACAGTCACACACCCTCATTTTTCTTTTCGAGAACTTAGTGGGCTCGAGTCTCAAAGGGGGCTTAGATCAGTGCAAGGTGCATTGGACAGCAGCTTGCACCAAAGCACCTTGCACCAGGGACCCTGCACTGGATTCTGGCACAGGAGGGGTCCTGGATTCTGGTACAGGAAGGTCCCAGCACTTATGTCCCCACACATGCGTCAACCCCTACCATGCTGCAAACACATGGCACATGGAAATGGTCTACTGCAGGCTCACTGGCCAGAATGCAAGCAACTCCCCCTCCCCCAAGCCCTGATCACCCATTTTATTAAGGAATTACCCCTAGTAGTCTAGTGCCCCCGCTCAAGCCCCAATTGCCTGTTTTATTTATTAATTGCCCCCCGGTATTCTAGTGCCACCCCTCAAGCCTAAATGCCTGTCACATTAATAAATTACCCTCTGGCAGTCTAGTGCCCCCCCGTGCCCCAACTGCCTATACTATAACATAATAGCCCCGGTGGTCCTATGGACCACTGTAGCCCTGATCCCCCATTCTGGGCCGACCCCACATATCTAGTGGTCTAGTGGACCCCCCACCCTGCAGTGCACTACCATCCCACTCCCCTCCATCCCGTAACCCATCCAGCGACTGGCACAGACCACCGCACACTACCATGGTCAGCCACCAAATGAGCACTGCAGGAGTGCGTACTGCATATAGTATGTGCTCAGGGAATGCTGTCATTCACTGAGTGCATGCTGTATACAGTACATGCTCCTTCAGTGCTGATTCGGTGGCTGGCCATGGTGGTGTGCAGTGGTCTGTGTCAGTTGCTGGATGGGTTGCAGGATGGGGGAGAGTGGGGTGGTAGTGCACTGCAGGGTGGGGGGTCCACTAGACCACCAGGTATGTGGGGTCGACATGGAATGGAGGATCAGGGCTGGAGTGATCCACAGGATCACCAGGGCTATTATGTTATAGTATGGGTGATCGGGGCATGGGGGGCACTAGACTACCAGGGGGTACTTAATTAACATAACGGGTAATCAGGGCTTCAGTGGAAGCACTAGGCTACCAGGGGCTACATAATTACTATAACGGGTGATCGGGGCTTGGGGGACCACTAGACTACCAGAAGGTACTTCATCATGCATAAAATGGGCGATCAGGGCTTGGGGAGATGCTGCAAAAGTGTCCACCTCACCCAGAGGGAGAGTTTCTAAGTCCCCTTAGCCCAGCTGGTCTAAGACTACTTAGAAATTTGCCCTCTGGAGTGTGTTTTGTGAATTCTGCTGGTAGGGCTTTGGCAGACTGCATCTGCTGCATGCCCCCAGCGCCTTGCCATAGCCCATTTTGTGGTGCATGGACAGCACAAGCCTGGTTTGGGGCAGACAGCCTGCTGGTGATGCAGGCTGCCTTTGGGAATCACTCCCAGCACATTTTTTGGCACAAGGGCCACCTTGTGCCATTCTCTGTGGTGCACGCCCCTTATGCGCAGCTGTAAGCTTTGAGAATTGGGCCCAGTGAATCTGAAGTTTATGATGAATCGAGATATATGTGAAGAAGAATGTTGGGTCTGACAGGGTTGAAGTATTTTTTTCTGAAAATTGGAGCTCGAATTTCTGTCAAAATTAACTTTTTTATTTAATTTTTCTTTGGCCACTGCTGACATTCCTCAGGATTGGAGAACTGCCTTTATAATAACTATTTCTAAAGGGGGTGATGTTTCAGACCCAAACTGTTACAGACTAATATCCATTTTGTCATCAGTAGTAAAGATTTTCAAAAAACTTATAGCCATTTCATACTTGTTAAAATTCAATTAAATTTTTGATAATCAGTCTCTTTTCAAACAAGAATCACAATGTTACAATATTACACATGTTGAATTCAGAGAGGTGAGCGATTTTTACTCTGCTTTTGATGACAGATCTAATTCTCTAGCAGTTTTCTTGGACTTATCGATGGCTTTCTATGAAGTGGACAACAGCCTATAAATAAATATGCTGCAATCCACTGGTCTGAATTTTTTATCATAAATTTTGTTTGCTTCACACTTAAACCCTCGACTCCAGTGTGTCAGAAGTGGTGATGTTTGTTCTGACTTTGTTACATTCCTGCAAGGGGTTCTGCAGGGCTCAGTGTTGGGTCCTTTATCATTTCTACTACATATATATTTTTTTTGGCAATTTCTCCCCCTGGCCCCCCGGTTGGCTCCTCTTAACTGGCATCCATATTCCTCCAGCTGCCGTCTGTCCCGCACCGTCCGCCACACTTTCAGGCCATCACCGCTTTACCCCATGGCTTACCCCCCCACTATATATATTAACGATCTGCTGAAATACCACTCTGTGCACACAGACTTGTTTATGTACGCAAATGACACAATTCTGCATTCTAAATGTACAGTAAGGACCTATCAGTATCCATAAATTTACTCCAGAATGACTTTAACAAAATACAGGAGGCTTTGCTTGATTTTTGACTTTTGTTGAATACAAAAAGAAGGATGTTGTCTTGCAAACAGACTTATGAAAGTCTCTCTGATCTTTCAGTCCATGCTAATGATAGTACTAAACTTACAATGGTTAGTTCGTACAAATATTTTGGAATTTTCTTGTACAGTAATCTTTTTAAAAATCATATTATACATCTCTCTTGCAAACTAAAGAGGTTACTATCTTTTTCTTTTTTTTTTTACAGAAATAAGGCTCTCTTTAGTGTTTTCATTCATCAACAGCTGGTCAACTTATTATTTTGGCACAACTTGATGATGGGGATTGTGTAAGGAAACACCACTGCCACTTTGCTGGACACATTGGATCCTATTTACCATAGCTCAACTAGATTTACCACAGGTCGTCAGTGGAGAAACCAGCATTGCATATTATATTCTTCTGTGGACTGGGTGTCATAGACAGTAGGGAGACTCCAACATTGGTGTTTGTTTATTTATAAAGTGCTCTTGAGCAGAGTCCCTGTTTACTTCACAAACGTTTCATTTTCTTATGACTTTTGATTGGTTTAAGATTTAGAGATTTGTTCAGGTAATATGCCACAATAAAAAGAAATAAAGGTGAAACATTCACACTGCCAACATCAATACCTTATTCTTGGTACTGAAATACATAAATTTACTAAACTGACTTGTATCTGTTTCATGATTCAAAACCTTAATTACACAGATGTTGTATAGACACTGTGACCATTGTCGTTGATCTGAATGTAATCTAACTGCACATTTTAAACCAAATATGCATTGTCTATATATAATGTGTTGTACTGTATGTAACTTATTCTACATGTATTGTATTTTTTATACTCTTTGTACTGTACAGTTGTAAATGTAAAAGAGATTTTTCTCTCAGTTTACTCACCAACAAACTGACTGATATGTACCACATTAAACTGATGAGTGCTCGGGAAGGGGGCAGGGGGACCACTGGACACAAGGGGATAAGTATCTGGCAGCCCTGAGTGGTGCTAGGGGCAGGGGGTTATAAAATATGTTTGCTATTGGGCAGTAATGAGGCCATAATGGGATGCAAATAACTCTATAACGCCTTGATAAGCTACGGGGTCATTTGCATGTTAAGGTAAGAATGTGGTGGATTGTTGCAGAGGAACAATCAACACTAGTGGTCCCTATTTGCCAGATTGCTCCTGCAAGCTCCATAGTTCCCTGTTGGCCACATAGCGTCTGTGGCCAGTAGGCGGCTGGGGTTTGCGGACACATTCGTGATAGTGCTTGACTGGTATAACAGAATGTGCCTTTAGTGCTCACAGTGTGCCTTAGGCTGTTCCAGTATACCTCTGATTTGCTGCAGGCACTAATTTGCTCCTGAAACAAACAATTAGTGGGCCCAATATAGAATCTTCGAATAGTCTAGCCATGGTGTATACCACTCCCTATTTTGGAAAACAAATAAAGAAAATGCCCTATTAAATGTATATGCTTACCTTACTTTTGGATAGTCTAGCAAACTGCCATCCATGAAGTTATCTATGCTTTGCAAAACACTTTGAGGTTTATTGTGTATTAAAGGTGCTATTAAACATGATACAATTCTATCCTAGCCTATTGGTTAGTTGAACAGTAAGTATTAGTAACTTTGCTTTTGGTTGAAATGATAAGAACTGTACCAAAACTACAAACCTCTTTATGCAATTGCAGTTTATAAAGCATTGTCATTTTCTGTGGGGAGGTCAGATCCCTTGTAATGACAGGACATAGTAGCACTGAGCTTTGCCTTGTTAATGCTATAATGTTCCTACTTACCGGAAGCATTGTATTCTCGGACCTCCACATAATCAGCTGTGCAACCATCAGAGGTCTGAAGATTGACCTCTTCATAGGTGATAGTGAGGTAATGTCCTGTTGGTCCATGCAGATACCACTCACACAGTGAATTGTCTGGATAATTTGATGTGGGATATCCTGGACTTTGCATAGTACCAGACTGTCCTGTATAAGTGCCTCCGCAGGTAGCTGTTGGGAGAGAAGTCCCACTGTGTTAAAGAATGCTTGCCATAAAGAAGGTACATACACTGCATAGGCAAAAACAGCCACTTCGTGGCCAGACTAGATTAGCTGTAGTACAGAAATGATGCACTTATCTGTATCATTATCTTTATTTATTTATTTATTTATTCAAGCATTTTATCAGGAAGGCGTACTGAGCAGTAATAGCTTGTTTCCAGATGCATCCTGGGGGGAAGTGAAAGGGGAAGGGGAGTAATACAAGTAGACAGTACATGGAAACATAATGAAACAAGTAAAAATGAACATGACAGCATAACAGTCTAGTGCAGTATACATAGCAGCCAGATACCATATATCAAGTACATCCAATATTATACAATATTACATCATGTATATTTACAACATAAATACAATCGCACAATGAATTCTTGGTAGAAGCATGCATTCAAAGTAAGATGGATAGGCAGCCAAATTGATAAAAGGGCAACAGCTGCTGGGGGTTATTTGGGCATTCCAGCAGGACCAAGGCCTGGGAAAGCCAGATCCTGGACTAAGTGTTGGGGGGGGAGATGAGGGGTAAGTGGGTTGAGGGGAAGGTGAGGGGTCAGCATTATGTGAGAGGTCGGAGGATTTTGGCATGAACAGGTAGGGGCTGTGTGATTGCGTGGGGGAGGAGGAGATTTGTGTGAGGTAGCATTATGGATGGGGAAGGGGAGAACATTCCACAATTTAGGACAGAGGAAAGAGAAAGCAGATTGACCAGTGGTAGCAGAATGATGGGGAGCTGCAAAGGATTGTAGGTCAGTGTCATGGAGGGTGTAAGTGCATTGGGAGGAGGTACATAAGGTGCAAGAAAGATGGGAGGGGGGTTACCAGTCCAGAATTTAGACATGAAAGTGGTAACATGGGACAAAAAGCTGGACTCCAAGGAAGGGAGGGACAAGGCTTTGTACAGGTTACAGTGGTGAGTACATTGGGAGCAAGATAGCACAAAATGACAAAAGTAGTTGAACAGGATGTTCAGTCTAGCCAGGGTAGTTTTGGGAGTGGCGCTGTAGACTATGTTAGTATAGTCAAAGGTGGAGAGGATCATTTTCTGCACTACTGCATTATGGGCAGTTTTGGGAATGCAGTCCTTGTTACAGTATAGAGTACCAACCTTGAGGTGTAGATTCTTTTGGACTACATTCATGTGTGCGGAAAAGTCCAAATAGTGGTCTAACCAAACCCCAAGCTATCGAAAGGTAGTGATGTTTTCAATAGGAGTACCATCCAAGGTGAGGAAGGGGATTTAAGTTTAGATAGCCTCTGTCTAGTACTGAAGGACTGCTGAAATTATCTGGATTATCCAAGATAATCTAATTAAAGTAATAGTTACCTCTCCAGATTCTGATACATGTATTATCTGCAGCTGGGGGGGGGGGTGCGAAGAATATTTCTTGAAGCTGTGGTGAGTATTCATACGTGGCATCCCCAAATACTCTATTCAGATCTTGGCTAAGTTAGAAAAGAAAAAAGAATGCTCTTTACAAGTGGCCAGGGCTAGTCCCTGAGCCACCCGTCCCCCTCAATCATTTCCTGCCCACCAGGAGCTGACAACATCTTTAAAAGAACCCCCCAAAAAAAGTTACCCTCCATTTCTCTGAACTGTCATATTTTAGTATTGGGTCTCCTCCATGTCCCAGGGCCATAATTTTAGGGCAGAGGGGAGACCAATAATACTTAAACCCAGATGACAAGTGTTGAGTGAGTGATCCTGCACAGGGGTGGGGACTACTGCATCACTGCTGAAGTTAGATTGACAGATATGACAACTCAGTCTACCTAACATCATCAATGATCCAAATTGTTCCACTGCCCCCTCCCATGATTGCATGCTCACTTGATCCACACTACTTTAAGTTCTAATACCTTAAAAGAGCGAGTTCATTGTGGGAGGTGTGGGTGACTGAGTTAACCAGAATTTATATACTACCCCCCCCAATCAGAGCATGGGTGTGGGGGTTAAAACTACAATATAAAATTTTGGAGAACTGCTCAGGTTGGGCAGTATTTTATTTGTTCAGTTAAAAACTATTACAAAGTAAAAGGTATATAAAGGTTCACATGAATTCATTTATACCGATGGAGCCAATAAGATCCATCACATCAGTCCTCTCAGTTTACAATTCACACATTCATCTCCACTGGGAGTGCAACACCGGGTTTACAGATGACTTAAGTTGTCATGATTTTGATTCACTGCACCTACAGTATTTACTTAAAAGAAGCAAAATGTTGAGGTCTGTAGTTGATTCACTGGTAAATAACCAGGTAAGCAATAGCTTGGGGGGGGGGGGTCTATATTGTTCTCCCAAAATTTTTGCAATTGTTTCCCTTTTCTAAAATAGGGTGGAAAAAGGACAATTGAGTGTGACAATTTCTAACTCATCAATTATACCTACAGAACAATTACAACAGGGGGAAGAATTAGTCTCTCACATTATTCCGTTTTTATACTAATAAGTTGGATTATAGATTAAGGAAGCACTCCCAAACAATCAGAGTGCTCGGAGTGTTCCTTTTCTCCGCATGTGAGACACTCTGTTCATTCAAGAGTATCTGACGTGCAGTTGCCCTGGAAATGGGCATGTTCGAGTAAGGTCTTTTTAAACTACTTAGTACATTATTTATCAAACTTGATCAATATTGTATTAATATGAGTGACAAGACCACTCTTACAGTTGTAAGAGTGGTCTTGCTTACATTTTTAAGGTATCTGAACTGCTCACCTTTGGTTTGCAGTTCTCATATCCTAAGAAAGGGTGTAATACCACTCTTACAACCATAAGAATGGTCCTGTTGCCCCTATTAACATACAAAAAGTGGCATTGGGGTGAGCTGGGTGGTACTTTTAAAGATGTCATAAGTTCCAGGCACAGGGCCCAATTCTAGATGGTTGGCACAAGTCGCTGCCAAATGCAACTTGCGCCAACCACAACTGCGACATTGACCCTGTGCCCTATTCCAGAAGGGGCAGGGTTTCCACAGCAAAGTCCTGCAACTTGTGACATGGGGCCCGGGACGCCGAACAGAGGGTTTAATTGGCGAGCATGTTGTTACCCCATGGCTGCAGGTCGCAAGTGCACCCCCCTGCCCAGCAAGTCACAATTGCCGCCCCGCAGGGCTGCCCACACCCCATGCCTCCCAAAACCTCTTATACATGCCCCGCAGGGCTGACCACACCAACTGGCCCCCGAAACCTCCTGTGAGTGCCCCGCAGGGCTGGCCACACCAACTGGCCCCCGAAACCTCCTGTGAGTGCCCTGCAGGGCTGGCCACACCAACTGTCTTCCAAAACCTCCTGTGAGTGTTCCCGAGGGCTGGCCACACACTGGCCCCGAATCCTCCATAGATATGTCCTGCAGGCGGTGTAGTCAACCCCCACCTGCGCCCCGACTCGAGTTGCTCGCCGCAAATGCGTGCATACACTCGACATGCCCTAGTAGTAGTGGTTTCAACCAGTCATACCAGCTCACTTCAGTTACCTCACTTCATCTCAGCCAGTGATTGGCACAGCCTGCTCACCATTGCCAGCCGCTAACTGAGTTCAGAGCTGCTACTGCAAAGATGCACTCAGATATTAAATTTCTGAGCACGCTTTTCTCAGTAGTGCTCCTACAGAACCCAGTCGGTGGCTGGCAGTGGAGGTGAGAGGTGGGCTGTGCCAGTCACCAGCTGGGGACGGATGGGGGCATGCTGGGTGGGCTGGCACGGCTGGTGGGGGCCACTAAACTACCAGGGCAAGGCAATTGCCACATTTCCGGCCAGGACTTGGAGTTGGGGCACGGTTGGGGGGATGACAGCGCCGCCCTGCAGAGCATTGCACAATAGGGGATTCGGGGTGCTGGGGGTGTGGGCAGTCCTGCTGGGCATTATTCATATGCATGGGGGGCAGTTGGTGTTGGCAGCCCTGTGTGGCTATCATCATATGCATGGGGGGGTTGGTGTGGGGTGAATTTTGCGGGCCATTATCATGGGGGGCATGTACAGTATGGGGATCGGGCGGGAACGTGCATTATGCCCAGTGGGGCACCAACGGGGGGTGGTTTTGGCATGGGGTGCACATGGACCGGGTTCTATAGGACCCTCAGAGGATGGATGTGAGTTACACCAGCTAAAGGCAGATGTAACTTATGTTGCCGGTTCTCTTCCGGGGGTTCTTGTAGAATCCCAACATTGGGGTCTATGTTGCTGCCCTTCTGGAATGCGGCGCAACTGCTGCCGTAAACCCTCCAACGCCATGTCGCAGAGGGTTTATGGCACAACTGCCGGTGTAACAGCTGTTCAGCACAAGTGGCTTGTAACATGTCACAGGCCACTTTGTAGAATTGCGCAAGTCGCAACTGCTGGCGTAAGTTGCTACTTGCGCCATTCTACTTGGTGCAAGTGCTGTTATGCCAGGCGTAACCTTTCTAGAATTGGGGCCACAGTATATGAAGCCTGCATTTTTGGTTTATTAAAAAAAACTTCTGGGAGACAAAGGCTTGGAGGATAGGAGATGACTGGGGTGACAAGGGAGCAGTGCAGGGACCACCCTGGACACCTGAGAAGGGCTGGAGTTTTTTTTTGTATTATATTTTAATGTTTCAGAGTATTTTTCCCAAATACAGTAGCTAATGAGTACCTCACATTCCATTGTTTGTGGTATTCCCAATTAATAGTTATTTTTAAAATGTATTTTATGTGTCTATATTTTTGTTGTACAGGAAAGATGCAGGGCTGGATTTTAGTCAGCCACTGTGTGTTTGTGTGTGTGTGTGTGTGTGTGTGGGGGGGGTACTCACAAGCTGTAGGCACTTCATGTTCCCAGAGCCGTAGAATGCTGGGGACAATTTACATCAGCCAATGCATTCTGGCATGTGCTATACATGGGGCACACTTGTGCTGTGCAATAGGCCAGAGGAACCCAAGACATAATCAAGCATTCCACAAACAGATTAATGAATCTGTCTACCATACACAGGAGCACAGAATATTCAGTTATTAACTGAATGATGGAAAGAAGTAATACAACTGCAGTCAAACAAAAGACTTCAGCATGTCCCTGAATTACAATAATTATAAAGTTACCAATTGAATATTTTGCTTTGAATCCAATGTGTGTGACGCTGTTGTCTGTCCTGAATCTCATGTACATCACTGTTCCAGTGGATTTCTGTGTGCTGGGCTTGGTATTCCCACAAAGCTTAGCAATCAATAGAGAGCCGGAATTTGCCCCATCACGCAGCTCCACGTAGTCATAAGTACAGCTAAGATGGCAGAAAAGAAATTAGAAGTTTGCATCAGAATTCCTGGTTTAGGGCAGCACATGAAAATTCTGAATCCATAGAGAAAGAGTCACAGCCTTTTTGTTGTTCCATTATTTGTTTTCTTAATGATTCTTTCTGCTCCAGTTTGGGTCATTGTGGCTGTAGCTTCTCTCAAGCTGGGCTGAACACTGTGTGCCTCTCTTTACAGTCAACACTAATTCCACTCCTGGGTTAGCCAGCAGGGGGCACACAAATGACAGACAGCCTGTGACTACCCTCCCCAAGAGCCAAGTGCTTGATCTCTGCTACATGCCTGGACCTCAGCTGGCACCTGTGTAGGATGCTGGGGCTTGCACATGAACTCTGGTCTCCTATGCAGAAGCAGCGCAGTATGCTCCCCGTGCACAACTAGACAGTCCCTTCAGTTCCCCTTTGACCATCTGCACAGTGAATACAAGTACTTTCTGAATCATTACATCATGCAGGAGGACCACCAGCAAAGATTTCAACTGACTCTGTCTTTCTTTATGCCAGTTACACAGTGTATGATTTTTTTTAATAAACTGAAGTCTGAAGAGGAAGAACATCTAAAAAACCTCACTTGCTCCTCCAGATAAACTGCCAACAAATTCTGAACATCGATATTGTCCCTTCTATTTGCCTTAGCTCCTATTACAAAACAATGGCTGGAACCGGATCATTCTGATTGGCTGACAGCATTCTAAAGGGTCATGTTAAAGACACGGTATGTCCACTGTTCTGCAGGGGACATTGACTAGGGAGGACAGGCTAAGCAGGTAGTAGAAAGGCCAGCAAAAAGGTTACTGTAGGCACTACAACCTTTCTGGAATATACCTACATAGGGTATAGCATAACACCAATAGGCACTACATCCTTTCTGATGTAGGCCTGTGTAGGGCATAGCATAGCACCAATAGGCAATACTCCTATCTGAGGTAGGCCTATAGGGGATAGCATGACAACAATAGGCACTGCTTCTTATCTGGGTTAGGCCTACATAGAGAATAGCATAACAGTAGTAGGCACTGCAATGCCTTGAGAAAGCCCACAGTCACATGGGTGAAATGTTGGCTGCTGCTGGTAGGGGGAGTTATTTTGAACTATTTATGTTCAATAAAAGCTTTATAATTACTGGTGGTCATAAATATCAACCAGATTACTGGTGTGTTAAAAATGCATATCAACTGTTTTTTCAGGTTATGCTCCAACGGCAATAATAACCCGAAATCCAGTTGATGTGACACTTCATAATAACCTGAAATCCGGTTGATATGACAGTTCCGTAAGGACCTAAGACTTTTAAAGCTGTTGAATTCCACTGCTTCACAAAAAGTATTTCAACTACAGTATTTTCAACTGTGGTTTACTCATTTATAGTTCAATTCCTTATAAATAAATTTGCACTCTAGCAAAACAAACGTCTTTTTCTTTCAAGCTGCTAGAAATACAGTGTAAACCTCCACACCAGCAATTATGAAAAATAAAGGATAGGTAAGTATGATGTTACGGATTTTTATCACACACCCTTAGTGTGTGATGACCACATAAACCTCTCGAGCTTCGCTCTTGAGGTTTATGGGTCATCACACACCTTGGGTGTGTGAATAAATCCATAACACACACTTACCTATCCATTATTCTCTCTTTAACTGTAGAGACAAGCTATGGTCTCTTTTTTTGCCATTTGCACTACAGTTGCCTGTTAGCCATCATTTTTTTCATTTTTTGATTGCCTGTTTGGGTGTGCGCCTTGCGTGGACTCCATTAGCCGCATTTTCTTGCCTCTGTTTAGGGGATAATATAACACCAATAGGCACTACATCCTATCTGGGGTAGGTCTGTGTATGGGATGGCACAGCTCCAATAGGCAATACTCCCTATCTGGGGTAGGCCTATAGGGGATAGCATATTTATTTATTTATTTAGATTTTGTTGACCAGGTAGGTACACTAGACAAGCTGTATGCCTATTTTCAGGTATGACCTGGGAGAGTACAGTGAAAATACAGGTTCAAACAGGGTACACAACAACAAGTGAGGCAATGTACATAGTTACAGGAGAGCAAGATGAACATAGATAGTCTACAGTGAGTGGTAATAGATAAACTATACATATACATATAGAATAAATAGACTAAGACATTCAATGGCAATTACATTGTATGAGTGACCCTTATACCAGGGCCACATAATTCATAAGCTGATAGCAAGCAATCACATGCTTCCCAGAGTTAAAGGACAGTGGGTAGTGGGTTGGATGAGACCTATTTGGAGACCTGGTTAAGGTGGCTTGGGACACCCACACACAGAGGACAGTTTCAAGTGCTCCCAGAGGGAATTCTGGAGACTCACGTGGGAGGGGGAGGCACGTATGTGGTCAGGAAGGGAGTTCCATAGCCTTGGAGCACACGTAGCAAAGTCCCTATCCCTCATTAGGGTTCGAGTATAAGGAACTTTGAACACCCCAGGACCCTGGGACCTGAGAGATTAGTAGGAGGATTCAGCAGGCTTGAGAAGCTACACCAGCCCTGGAGGGGTTCCGGTTCTGAGCACCTTTCCTACGAAGCAGCCCAACCCATACTTCAAGTGACTGGCTGGGAAAAGCCAGCCCAGTTTGTCGTATAATTTACAATGATGGATGAGACGTGGAGCTGCCATGGCAAAGCGACAGATGTTGTTGTTGGTCGTGTTCCACCGAGCAAGGTGGACCTTGGAGGTGCTAGCGAACAGGAGAAGGCCATAGCTAAGTTAGGGGAGCAGCACACCTCTGGCCAATGCCAAGCAAGCTGCAGACGTCAAATTCTTCTTTGCCCTGTAGGCAAGACCCAGTTTGCAGTTTACGGCTCTGCAAACATTTAGGATGTGACACCCCAGGTCAAGTTGGTGGTCAAGTGTCACTCCAAGGTATTTTATTGAAATCGTGGTTAGGAGAGGAGAGCCATCCACACCACTGACACATAGAGGGACAGGGGAGACCTTGATCTTGGCTACTGACCCAAAAAGCATGGCCTGAGTTTTCTTTAGGTTGAGGACCAGCTTGTGAGACATTACCCAGGGCTGAATATTCTTAAAGGTCTCACTTAGGTAAAGGTTGAGAACCCCAATGTCTCGAGAGTGTGCAAAGATGACAAGATCATCAGCATAAAGGGTGGCACTACAGTTGGAAGCAGCAGCAGGGAGATTGTTAACAAATGCAGAAAAGAGAGGGGGCCCCAAAACTGATCCCTGTGGGACACCAGAGGTCACCAGAGTGGGGTTAGAGAGGACCTTGTTGAATTTAGTCTGCTGTATTCTGCCTTGGAGGTAGTTTCTAAGCCAACTCAAGGCAGGAGGGGACAGGCCTAGGGACTGCATCTGTGAGCAAAGTAATGCATGGTTCACAAGGTCAAAGGCCTTAACACCAACAGGCAATCCTCTCAATCTGGGGTAGGCCTACATAGGGATAGCATGACACCAATAGGCAACACTCCCTATTTAGGTTAGGCCTACATAGGGGATAGCATAACAGCAATAGGCAATACTCCCTATTTAGGTTAAGCCTACATAGAGGATAGCATAACAGCAATAGGCAATACTACCTATCTATGGTAGGCCTACACAGGGGATAGCATAACAGCAACAGGCAAAACACCCTATCTGGGGTAGTCCTATATAGGGGATAGCATAGCATCAATAGGTACTACTCCCTGTCTGGGGTAGGTCTACATAGGGAATAGTATAATATCAATGGGCACTGCATCTTATCTGGGGTAGCCCCATGTAGGGGATAACATAACAGCAATAGACACTACTTTCTATCTGGAGGGTTTTTTTTTTTTCAGTTGTTTTACCAGGAGTAACACACTAAGCTGAAAGCTTGTTTACAGATGCGACCTGGGAGCACAGGGAAGTTAAGTGACTTGCTCAAGGTCACACAGTATGCAAGTGGGGGCTGTGGGATTCAAACCCAGATCTCCAGATTTGCAGCTCAGAGCCTTAAACCACTACGCTATACTGCCTCCCTATGTCAGGGATAGTATAACACCAATAGGCACTACTCTCTGTCTGGGGTAGGCCTACGTAGGGGATAATATAACACCAATAGGCACTGCATCCTATGTGGGGTAGGCCTATGCAGGCGCTTGTAAGAAAGAAGTAAGCCACTGTGTGAAGCAGGGTTTATAGGAGGATACTGCTAGACATCTCCTCAATGAATACCTAAGTATTGAAAAAAGCCCATAAGGATGGAGGATAGACACTAGGGGGTTGCCCACTGTAGGGCTTGTGGGGGCAACCATTCCCTGGACCATGCTCTGAAGAATTGGGTACTATCCTATTTACTGGAGGATTAAAGACTTCCATACATGGCTGCAGGCAGCTTGGGGAGAAACACTCCTGCTGTGCAGACAGTTGAGCCGGAATCCTGAACCACTGTCCCTTCCCCTCTTCCAGAGGGTCACAAGTTCAGGAGGCTGAAGGGTGGTGGGAAGAAACAGTCTGCAGATGTGAGACTTTGTCCTCTGGTAGTGATGGCAAACAGATTTGTACCACTGGAGGAGGCACAGTTGCCTGACTCAATACAGGGAGGCAGTGGACCAGTTACGAAGGAGGGTGATGCAGGGGGAGGATCACCCAACAGGGCAGAGAGAGGAAAGACAGTAGCATGCATAATGTTCATAGTAAGGGCCTCTATCATTAGGGATGTTGAGAGGGTGGTTTGTGGGAGAAAGAATGAGGGGAAGGAGGTCAGATGCCTGCCAGGTGCATCGGCTGTTAGAGGCTGGGAAAGAGGATGACAGACAAGATGGGGAGGTGCCATATGTCTTTGTATACCTGGGTACAAATGACTTGGTGGAAGTTAAATCTAACTTCTGAAGGCTGGGAGGGAAGCTAAAGGGGAGTGTAATCTATCTAGCCTTCTCAGTAGTGCTACCAATGTAGGGTAGAGGGGAGAACAAGTTGAGCAGGGTAAGGCAGGAGGAAACTGAGGCAGTCAGTGTTTGGTTGAGGGGGTGGTGTCAGGAGGAGGGATATGAATATACTGTATGGGAGACTGGAGTAACTTCTGGGACAGAAGGTTATTTAAGGAAGATGGCTTTCATCTCATGAGGGATGGAAAAAGCGCACTAGGGCAGAGGTTTGGTGTTCCTGTGGACTGAATGTTAAACTGAAGAAGGTCGAAACAGAAGCTGGGAATTCCCTAGAAAGTTGTAGAACAGGGGGTATGTATCTATCAGGGACTCACCCCAAAATGGGGAAGGGACTAGGGGGTATTAATGATGGCAAGACAGGGACCAAAAATGTTTAGGAAGGGATGGAAAGGTTAGGGATCACAATAATGCATCTAGCTGGAAGAGAAAAAGGGAGGAATAAGAAGGTTGCAGATGACAAGGACCAATTAATAGCTAATGGAAGTAAAATAAAGGGAAGGTTGGGGGGGAGGGGTCTGCCTGAGCGTAAAAAGCCTGAATAATAAGATAAGTGATCTATAGGCAATAGCGGCTGAATCCAAGTTAGAGTTGGCAGCCATCACGGAAGCATGGGCCACAGGGAACAATGGATGTGACTTTGCAGTTCCAGGGTATACCCTGTTCAGGAGGGACGTGAGTAGGAGTAAAGGGGGGTGGAGTAGTCCTATACATTAGTGAGGGTATTAAAGCTCTGGAAAATGGGACCATCAAGAGGGAAGGGTGGGGAGTGGAGCTGATCTGGGTACAGCTAACCATGTTGGTAAAAAAGTTAAGATGGGAATAGTCTATAGACCACCAGGGCAAAAGGAGGAGGGAAATAGGGAACTGGGTGAGGAAATAAGGAGAGGAGCTAGCAAAAAGGGACTTAATGATGGCAGGGGATCTGACTCTGCTAGACATTGACTGGGATACCCCTGTGGCCAGCAGCTCCCGGAGTCAGGTGCTGCTGGATATGAGCAGGACTGGTTAGGGAATACCAATGGCAGGACACCAACCCCCAGTTTAGTAATTACCGGCTCAGAGGTAGTGGGTGGGTGGTATGGCAGTCAGGGAACCACTTAGGCCCAGCAATCATAATTTGGTGTGGTTAGGCTGTAAAAATGAACAACCATAGGAGACTGCTCTGGTTCTCTCATGGGTTGGGGAGACTGAGAGGGCAAAAAGAAAGCCCTTCATAAGATACAAGGTGGCCAGAGGGGAGAAGGAAAAGGAAGGCAGGATCTATAGCGCACGGTGGGCAACAACTTTATCCCCTTTCCCATATTTCTCCTTTTACTGCATCCCCTCAGTCACTGCTAGATCACTGCCTTGTGCAGGCAGGGTCACCCTGTACACTGGTGGGGTACTACCCCCCCCCCCACTATAGCTGACCTCTGCTCAGACTCATATGTCTACTCCCCACCACTCCTATTTCCCTCTGATCATGCTCCTCCTTGTCCCCTACTCTCCCTCTTCCTAAAGTGTTCCTCCCCCTTCTTTCTGTACGCTTAATCTATCTCCTTCCTGTGAGCTCGATCACTGCCTTGTGCAGGCAGGATCCACAGTGCACAGTGGGCAACAACTTTCCCCCCTTTCCTCTATTTCACCTTTTACTGCACCCCCTCAGTCACTGCTAGATCACTGCCTTGTGCAGGCATGGTCACCCAGCACACTGGTGGAGTACTACCCCCCTACTATAGTTGACCTCTGCTACCCCCTCCCACAACATCCCTTCCCCCAACCCCCCTGCATCACTATATATAAATAACTCTCTTCACCTATAACCGGTGTCCTACCAGTAGGGCTGTCCAGATAGGGATAACAGGACACTGCTGAATGTCAACCGCCCTTTTCCCTTGGATACCCCCACCTACAATACCTCTCTCTCATCACCCTGCCACACTATACCTCTCCTCTCCTTCTACCCCCCTTCTGGTTAACATAGCCTAACACTGGCCTACCCCTACACTCAATTAAGGACTTATAACCTACCCCTGTACCACTCTTATGTGCACTTTAGTCCACTCTGTCATCTCTGTTTGCCTTGAAAATCGTGTTCTGTCTGTGTCTCTCCATAAATGTTCCTAAGCAAAATAGGGGAAGGTATCCAGCGTAAGATGCGTCTCTGCTGATGAGACAAATCTAAGTGGTAGAGTGGACACTGAGGAAGCGGTCATGAAGATTTAGAGGGCTCTAGAAAGGCTTGAGAGGTGGTCAAAAGTCTGGCTGTTGAGATTTATACCAAGAACTGCAAGAACTGCACTTAGGGAATAAGAACCCACACAACGAGTACTGGATAGGAGGGGTTAAGCTGGCTATGTCATCAAAGGCAAGAAATCTGGGAGATCTCATCTGTGACTTGCTCAAGCAAACCAGCCAGTGCAACAAGGCCTACAGCAAGGCCTCTAGGATTCTAGGGTGTATGGGGAGGGCTTTTGACAGTAGAAGGGGAGGTAATACTGCTCCAATACAGATCACTGGTGAGGCCTCATCTGGAGTTTTATGCTCTCTTTTGGAGTCCTCACATGAGAAGAGACATTGATAGACTGGAGTCAGTGAAGTAAAGAGTCACAAAAATTATTCCTGGCCAGCAAGGCAGATCATACAAGGAACAACTGAAGGCCCTGATCATGTACTCACTGGAGGCCAGATAGGAAAGGGGGGACAAGACAGAGACTCATAAATTCCTAAGGTGTATAAATAGGGTAAATTGTGAGGACCTCCTTTGTTAGAAATAGAGGTGCAGTCACAAGGGATCATGATTGGAAATTAGTGGAAGGTAAATTCAAGTAGGATGCAAAAAAGTTTTACTCACAGAAAGGATGGTGCAGTCTTGGAGCAGATTACTGGTGGAGGCTGTGGGGGCAAGGACCATTCATGGGTTCAAACATGGATGGGAAAGGGCCAGAGGACTCATAATCCCACTTGGGGGAACCAGGATAAGTGAGGAAGCAGAAGAGAGGGAGAGCATGAATAAGCCACTGCAGCACTAGGCCAGAGGTAAGGTAATGATGACTATGGGCAGACTTGAGCTATCGGTCTTCTTCTGCCATCAAAATCTCTGTTTTTATGATGTACAGTACAATAAAATAATTAGAATTTAAATGATAAAAATAAAAATTAGAAAAACTAAACATTCTAACTTAAAAATAGCATTAAAGGGGAACTGTCAGCAATAAGACACAGCTTCCTGCTGCAAATGGTCAGTGAACCAACCAGGTTAGGAAATACCCTTGACCTTGTGCTGGCAAATGGGGACTTTGTGAGAGAACTTACAGTGGAGGAACTGCTGTCAGGGAGTGACCACCGCTCAGTATGGCTCACATTGGATAGGGCAAGGAAGGAGGAATCTGGGTACAATAGTGCTGGACTTCAGAAGGGCCGACTTTGGGAGGATGGGGAAGTGTAAAGGGTACTTGGCCAGAATTCAATCTAGTATGAACACTAACCAGAGGTGGGAGCTCATAAAGCTGGGGATAGTGGAGGCAACCAAAACCTGCTGCAAAGCCCAGAGCAAGAAGGCTAGGGCTAAGAAACCGATCTGGTTGAGCAAGGAGGTCATGGAAAAGGTAAGGAGGAAAAGAGCTGCCTTTAGGAAGTACAAGAAAACAGGGAGGGGGGGAGGACAGGGAGGAGTACTTGACAGAATCGAAGGAGGTGACAAGGGCAGTAAGGGGAGCCAAAGCATCTACGGAACTCAGGCTGGCACAAGGCATTAAGAAGGGGGAGAAGGACTTCTTTAAGTACATCAGGGAGAAAAGGAGCTGTAAGGACCACATAGTAAGGATTAGGAAGGAGGGGGGTTGGGTGGAAGCAGGGTGCGATAAGGCAGAAGCACTAAATGAGTACTTCTGCTCAGTATTTACTAAAGAGAAGGGGGGGGTGACACCCAAGGTGGGAGAAATGGCAGAAGCGGGAGGGGGAAGTGGTGACAGATGGGGAAATCATGGAGAGCAGAGTTTGAGAGGGTTTGAAGGCACTGAGGGTGGACAAGGCACCAGGCCCAGATGGCATCCACCCCAGGGTACTGAAGGAGCGGCAGAGGTCCTTGCAGGACCTTTGGCAGACCTATTTAATGCCTCACTACATTCGGGTGCACTTGTGACCGTGATGGTTTATGTGGTGCCCTCCACAAGAGTGGCCCCAAGGATGAACTGGAAACTACAGACCAGTGAGCCCTCACATCTATCACGGGTAAGCTAATGGAGACTATCCTGAAGGAGAAGCTGGTGGCCTCCTAAAGGCCAAAGGACTACAGGACAGCAGACAGCATGGCTTCACACGTGGCAGATCCTGCCAAACCAACCTGGTCGAGTTCTATGACTGGGTAACTAGGCAACTGGACAGGGCCATGCAGTGGATGTCCTGTATCTGGACTTCAGTAAGGCATTCGACTCAGTGCCACATGGAAGGCTGGGAAGGAAGTTAGTAGGCACAGGGGCGGGTGCAAAGCTGGTGAGATGGGTAGGAAACTGGCTGCAGGGAAGGCAACAGAGGGTGGTGGTGGGTGGGGAGCTCTCACACCCAAGGGCAGTGACGAGCGGTGTTCCACAGGGCTCAGTGTTGGGACCAGTGTTGTTTGGGATATTCATTGCAGACATATCATGGGACATCAAGAGCAAGATCAGTCTGTTTGTTGATGATACCAAGGTAGCGTGGTGGTGGATGACCTAGGGGGATGGCAGGGGTTGCAGGATGATCTGGCAAAGCTTGAAACCTGGTCAGACACCTGGCAACTGGGCTTTAATGCTAAAAAGTGCAAGGTGCTGCATTTTGGGTTGAAGAACCCAAGGAGGAGTTACCAGCTAGGGGGAGTGCAGCTAGCCCAGACGGAGGAGGAGAAGGATCTGGGTGTGCTCATTACAGGGTCAATGAACAACTCAGCACAATGTAGAAAGGCAGCTGCAAAGGCCAACAAAATGCTGGGTTGTATTGCAAGGGATATATTCTCGAGGAGGGAGGAGGTGATTCTGGCACTGTATAGGTCATTAGTTAGACCACACCTGGAGTACTGCGTGCAGTACTGGCGTCCGTATCTGAAGAGGGACATTAAGTTACTGGAGGGGGTGCAGCGCAGAGCGACAAAGATGATCAAGGGGCTGGGGGACTTATCATATGAGAGGAGGTTGAAGGAGTTGAACATGTACTCACTGGAGGAGAGGAGAGACAGGGGTGACATGATTGAAACCTTTAAATACATGAAAGGAATAAACAAGACGGGTACAGAGGGGCTGTTCAAAGTGAGGGAGGTGAGGGACACCAGGGGCCATGATATGAGACTGGAGCAAGGAAGGTTCAGGAGGAAGATGAGGAGACACTTTTTTACAGAGAGGGTGGTGGCTGGGTGGAATGCGTTACCTGCTGAAGTGGTATGCAGTAGAACAGTGGACTGCTTCAAACGAGGATGGGACAGGACAAGGGGGAGGGTTAATGAAGGGGAAGGGTGGAAGGAGGGGCAGCTGCAGAATAAGGGATGCTAGCTGCACATTCGAGCAGACTTGATAGACCTCTAGGCCTTTATCTGCTGGCAAATTTTGTATGTTCTTATGTTCGTAAGAGCCTCACACCCAAGTGTGAGGCTGATCCCAATTAGTCCTTTGTGTGCAAAACTACTTTTTTTAACCTAATGATTACTGCAGTGTAGTAGATTGTATCGGGCTAATTTCACTGACATGCAAGCTGACATTTTCTGTAACCAGAAATGCCAGATTCCCCTTCCTGCTGACATCAGAGGAGGACTGCATCGGTGGGAGAGTCAATAGCCTACAGTGAATGTCAGAGTTGTTTTATAAGGTGTAACCTTCTGCTTGCTGGTCTGCTGTTCTCCTGGGGCTAGATACAGTCACAGAGGACTGTAATAAGCCCCGAGACCACAGCAGGACCATCACAGATCTGATTTGTGCTTACAAAATCTTTAACATGTATACTGCAGGCTATTGAATCTCCCAGCTATTCAGTTCTCATCTGATGTCAGTTATTGGGGATTCTGGGATTTCTGGTTACAGGAAATGGAATCTTAGAAGTCAGCAAAATTAGCCTATTACAGTCTACTATACTGCAGAAAACAGTAAGTAAAAAAATGTTTTTTACACAAAGTGCAAATTAGAATCAGCCTCATACTTGTGTGTGAGGTTCTTATTGCTGGCACTCCAGAGGTGGGATTATGTTTATTAACATGGGGGCATAATACACTTGGCAAAGACCCTTTTACGGTAAGATTAACTGGCAGAAACTCAGTTTTTGTTGTGCCTTGAACAGTTCAGAGAAGTCTCCTGACCCAGGTCTCATAAACAGTGGGCACACAGAAACACAGGAATCGGGGACAGAGAAACACAAATTGGTCCATACAGCCCTTCCCCTGACACTGACAGATGTGCTCATCATATGATTTTGCAGTAGCTGTAAATATACTTGTGTACACAGTGAAGTATTATTTTCATTAGAATCCTGACACAGGAGAGGAAAAAAAACTGCTTGTAGCAGAAACTTCCAGTCATACTGCATTATTATTCATCATGTTAATGAAACACATTGTAGTAGAAGGTAAAAACACAATATATGGTTCTATATACCTGGTTGTTGGTTCTATATAGAACTGATCATCAAAGTCCAGCTGCACGGCCTCTCCATTTGGAACTGTAATTATCCATATACAATCCACATTGTGGGGGTAGTTGTTTGGATAGTTGGGAGATGTGATGTATCCAATGGGATCCGAATCAGCAACAAATATATTACCTCCACAAGCTACAACAAAAGAGATGTGATTATTATTCCCACCACCACAGATGAACAGATCTGTGAAAAAAGTGTGGCTGGCCTTTTTTGTTAAAGAGTAGGCATCCACATCAGCATTTTATTTCTTAAACATGCTCTTTTCAACCATTGCAGTTTATTAGAGAACATTTGCTTATTGCTTAAACTTATCGTTTCCAGGATTGGTAATAGGTTTTTGCCAACTTATCCATGAAGCTGTTTTTTTAAACTGCGAATAAGCAGAATAGTATTCAGTAGTTTTTAGAAACTGCAGATTAATTTTTGCATAATGATGATATTGGGTTCTATGCACTATGTACCGTGTATGTGCACCGCGTAGGCATGCCTAAAATGAAATGCTGCGCAACAGGGTCCAGTGGACTCCCGGCAGCATTCACTACAGGTGCGCTAGCGCCTTTCACACCTGATCTCTCAGCCACCCAAGCAGCTACACACCACGGGCAGTCCGGGGATGTGCTAGGGGGCACTGCACCATTCACTAAGGCACAGAGTGCTGGGCTGGGGCAATGTGATGCGGGACCCCGCCATAATTTTTTTTTTAACTTTTCTATTTATACTGCCTCTGCACCATGCCTGCTCCCTCCCTCAGGGACTCCCAAGGTGACCGCTCAGGCTGTGCTGAAGATTGCAAGGACGTCCACTCCTCCATGTGCGTTCCCTCCTTCAAGCCCCTGGATTACCCCCGAGTGGGGTAGAAGGATGACCCAGAGCCCTTCCATCCTTTGTCCAATGTGGGTGGACACTGAAGGTCTTCTCCCTTGATCTCCGGTCTCTGGCGCCGGGTCCCATCTCCAGGAGTTGATGTGGGGATTTTCCACATTTTCTGGTCCCCACCTCTGCAGATGTCAACACACAGGGAAGGACCAAGGAGATGAAGGCACACTGAAATGTGTCTTTGCTCCGAATCCTCGGCCAACATTCGCCCCTCTCTATATCTTCTGCCTTCCTGTCTGCACCTCCACTTGTGGTCACCCAGGTGGTGGTATGGCAGCAGGACCTGCAACCCTCCCTACCCTGAGAAGGACAGCAGCCCTCTGGGTGCTCGATCCTTCTCCCCCGGCCGGCCCTCCAGCAGCTCAGGCTCTCTATTGAACCCGGGTCGCTTGTGTTGCAAGTGGTAGTGCTATTGCTGCGCTGGTGGGCTGACCCCTGCCATAAATTTTATGTACCCCCAAACAGACAGCTGACAGTGGCATCAGCAACTGGACCCTGCCACACTACCGCCCCAGACCACTAGGCTGCCAGGAAGGGCCAGGGGCAGCCATTCAGGCACTTGCCCATAGTTTAATGCAAGATAGGGTGCATGCCTTCCCAGGATCCCCTGCACAGGCACAGCGGGGGATCCACTTCAGGACCCAGGATGGGCATCCTATTTGATGCCTGCCTGCATCCCACACTCCACCCCTGTTGCAGCCATGATCCAGCACCATGTGGCTGCGCACCAAGCGAGCTGGGGTGTGGACAGGCATCTGGCAATGTTGAATACTGGCTGGTGCATGCCTGACCATGGGTGTGGTGTTGTGCATGCCGGATATGTGCCTCTTAAGTATACCCAGCCCCCATTAGTGCAAAGGGCCCATTCTGTGGATTGCGTAATCCACAGAATATTATGTCACAGTTTACATGCAAATGCCGCTTTAGAATTCCAGGGAATTAAAAATGAAATGCTGAAAAGCATTCTGGAAATGAAATTGCCATGCTGCACTAATTCCTCTGGCAGAATTGGACATTCCACACAACTCTCTAGTGCACTTGTAGTAGTATTATACTGCTAACCATGACAACAGACTGATGTCATAAGAACAGCAATTGTTGGGGCCATCAGATGTTTCTGAAGCAGACAGTGTGATAAGTACTCTTAAATATGAGGGGGCAGGATTTTCAAAAAGGTAGACGCAGCATCTGGAAGTATGCATCCTAGTCACATACACCTAGATGCATTTGCGACATTTCCTGCAGTTTACAGATATTTTGGCTGCAACTGTGGGATGGTTCTACCATGCCTCAGCGACAGCAGCTACGGAGACATCCCCGACAGCAACAGTCGCATGCCGGAGTGTCGGTAATGCAGAGTCAGGGATGCCTCCATGATTTAATTGGGGCTGTACCCAACCCCCCATGAGGGCTCCACCCCAACCCCGGTCTCTAGGATTCCAACTCCAGAGTCGGAGTTGGACGGGGGTGAAACACTCCTGCGAGGCAATCCCTGGTTGCAGAGACCATCACAGTGACAGGCGGATTTTGGCTGAATCCTGTCGCTGTGATGGTCTTCGCTGTTGGGGATTCGCTGCGGCGTCGGCATATGCTGTGAGACTTGTGTCTGTTTTTCAGAAGCAACTGCAGAATTCCATCTTGAAAGTTAGACCAGATTTTTGTAGTCTAAGTTTTCGGACAGAATTCCACAGTTTCCATTCAGAAAATGACCACACGTGGCTGAAAATCTCACCCAACATATTTAAGAATGATAATGGGTTTAAGACCTAAACCTAGGAAACACTAAAAGTTCAGATGCATTTTCTATAACATAATGTTCTAATACATTAGGCCAGCTTTTCAAAAGATGACACAGTACCTGCATCAGGCCCATGAATCATTGAAGCTGCACCAAGGCCAAATGCAGCACTACATGTAATCTTCTCATCTCAGATGCAGATACAGCACTTGGGCCTCCTTTATGGCAACTTATGGCAAAGACTGTCTGCAAGCTGCTTGCAAGAGGCCCCATCATTGATGCATACTAGACCACAGAAAACTGGTTTATCGGGCATCTAAATGATGCATGAAATAGAGAATCCGGTTATTCTGCTGAAAGTCTGGTGCGCCATGATCTTTGACACGCCCAGGAGTTGCAATAAAGATCTATCTTTGAAAATCTGGCCTGTTGTATTTTAGTAGAAACACACTCTTTAAAAATGAAAGGATGAACTGAAAAACCGAGCAAACTCTGAGGCTCAGTCAATCATCCATCTCATGTTTATGCTCTAGCACTTACCTAGGCTTTTTGCCTCATAGCTCAGCTTGAACCCTTGACCCTCATTGCTGCCATCAGAGATGAAGTGAATGAAAAGGAGATTGTCTGTGGTGTGCAAAGCGGATGGAGGGCTGGTGCCACAGTAGCGCCCGTTTCCTCCACTGGGCGATAGTGGAGGGGATGAGGCATCTTCCCCGTTCCTTAGCTAGGAAACCAGAACAAAAATAATCTTATCGCATCATTTGGATATTTACAAACTGCTACAGACTGTTCTGTCATAAACATTAAACACTTTAGTCATTCAGTTAAAGGTATAAGCTAGGGGCACACGACAGATCTGGAGAGGAGCAACATCTCATCCCCCAAATCCCTACCAATTCTCGGAAAGCATATGTAGTTTTTCCTTTCCTTCCTTCCTGACTGAAATTCATAGGAAAGTTTAGTATTCAACAAACAGCCCATGGTCTGTCATTCATGAAGAGATGACACAGCATCTGTCTCAAGTTATAATTCAAGCTTGGGGAGGAACTCCCAGTAGTCTTACCACTGGCCCTGCTTTGAAATGGGACTGTCATACTAACGCCAAATAGCCAGTCCAAATGCATCATATTATACTACGTGTTAGACACTTATAGGCAAAGTTACATTTGTGCCATGCCCAGCCCACACAGTGAAGCCTGCTCATCCTATCTGCTGAGGGGATACAGTTCTGAATGGATAAACTGAACATGTCTGGTATAGCTGACATGACAGCAAGAGAATTTAACTTTTCCTTCCTTCCTTCCTTCCTTTCTATGATAAACGTACAAAATCTGACAATAGTAACTGGATAACATTAAAGTGTTTGAGAATGCAAAAACGAATGGAAGTAACGACAGGCATCTTTACAGATGATACAATAGGCATCTTTACAGATGATACAATAGGCATCTTTACAGATGATACAACAGGCATCTTTACAGATGATACAATAGGCATCTTTACAGATGATACAATAGGCATATTTACAGATGACACAATAGGCATCTTTACAGATGAACAAAGCACGTGGAATATTAGGTGTAAAAGCAGCAACAAATGTATTACACAGTAAAAATGGACACTCATTAGAGAATCAGGAAAAGTGCTCATTGCCTGTTGGGGTAGGAGTCAGTGCAATCAGAGAGGGAAGTCTGACCATGGGGGAGTCAAAGGCAATAGCATAGGGTGGGACTAAACATGAAGGGCTGACAGAGGGGGGAAGAATCAAGGGGTGAGTTGGCCAGTACAGGGAGGAAAAGAAATAGATCTCAGTTGGTATTTAACAACCAGGGAATGATGGGAACAAGCATGGGGGGAGGTGAGATGGTTCCAGAGGGAGGGGAAGCGGTAGGTGAAAGCTGCTTGACCTGCAGAAGAGTGAGTGAGGGGGGATGGAGAAGGTGCGGGAGTCCCTGGAGTGGAGAGAGTACAAAGAGAATGGGGCAGGGGAGATTTATGAGGAGAGATAGGAGGGAAAAAACAAACCCGTATTTGGCTAGAAAGGAAGCCCAGTGAATACAGTTCTAATAGTAATGTTAGTTTGGTGGCCAGTGGAGGTAGGTGAGGTCGCTGCCTCTCTAGGCTCTGAATGTAAGCATTTGCAAGGGTTGGAGACTGAATTCAGTAAGAAGTCAGTCAGTACTGCCTGGCGCATCCAACTTCTTTATCAACCAAACTGACTAATAATAACCAACCCAAAAATCTATTTGTACCTTTGGAGCAACAGAAGAGTTTTCTGTGGAAAAATCCCAGTCTCCCACTCATAGACAGACCTTAATAAATAAGATACAATACAATACAATCTGAAGAAACTAAAGGTGTTATTTCCCCATATGTCCACTCCACTTGCATACTGTATGATGCTGAGCAAGTCACAACCTCCCCAGTGCTCCCAGGTTACCCCTGAAAACAGGCAGTTGTGCCTAGTGGACCTTACCCGGTTACCAAAGAATAAAATAAAATAAATAAATAAATATACCATGAATAATTCTACTGAGAATAATTCCTGAGTAGTCTACTATTCCTGGTATTTAGTATTTGGTATTTGGTGGAGAACAAAAAGCTTTTCCCATTCTCCAGGTGTTCAGGGCTAGTCGGTCTCCTGACCACCCTCCCACCCCTTTCCATTCTTTTCCTGACCACTTTTCTCTTCCCCAGTTCCTAGAGACATAGCAAAAGAAATATTCCAAATTGTGAGCTCCTGGCACTGTGACAAGAGCAGAAACGTATTTTACATTACACCCTCCACTCTTGCCTGACTCCCCCATTCCACAAAATATTTCATATGCTGCCTCATTGGGTCAGCCTGCCACCCCTGCTTTGTGATCACACAACTGCTTGCTTGCTTCAGTCATATTATAGGCATATTATGGAGTGGACTTAGCAAGGGTGTACTCTAAGAGAGGGTTGCCTGACTAACCAGGTTTTATTGCTTCTGCCCCCTCCCCCTGAAATCAAGGATCAGTGTCCAGCAGGAGGCAGTATATTAAATGTCATATTTTTGGGAATGGGAAGAGTCAGACTAGGGTGGGGGTGCAATTGCAAAGATACTGTTGGCTCCTGACACAGTGTCAGCAGCCAGCAATTTGGAAGATTTTCTTAAAACACTGAGGCATAATGAAAGGGAGAGGTGGGCATTAAAAGATTAAAGTGGGTGTAAGGGTTGCCTGAAGACTAGCCCTGTCAACGGGGGAGAAGGAAAGTCTTTCTACTCCCACCTAACTACAGAATACCAAATTCCCAAATATCTGGGCCCTGGAATATTATGTTTGGGCCACATATTCAAAAACCGATATTCACACAGCCCTAGCTGGCACACAGTTGGGTAAAGAGAGATGTAATGCAGTTCTCTGGTCAGAGGGATGGGGGCACTGTCTCCCCATTCATTGTCAGTTGTAGGAACAATCATACAATAAAGGTAATACAACATCTGTTAGCAGCTAAACAACCATGAATGACATCAAACATACTGTACATTTGTACTGCTATCTAAAATGTCAACAGTTCTTACTTTAGTCTGGGTGCATAGAAACACAGAAACATAGAAACATAGAATTTGCCAGCAGATCAGGACGACTTGGCCCACATAGTCTGCCCATTTCCTTTGCCTATAGTATCACCACAGATCCTACTTGATCTCTGACCCATTCACCCCTTCCTTCCCTTTCCCTAAGATTCCCTTATGCCTATCCCATTCATTCTTGAACCCCACCACTGTTTTTGCCCCCACCACCTCCGCTGGAAGACTGTTCCAGGAATCCACCACTCTTTCTGTGAAGAAGTACTTCCTCACATCTCTCCTGAATCTACCCCCTTCCAGGTTCTTATCATGCCCTCTTGTCCTCAAGCACCTTTTTTTCTGAAAAATACTTTCCTCTTGTCCCTTTTTTACCACTGTGAGATAGTAAATGGTCTGTATCATATCCCCTTTCTCTCCTGTCTCTTCCAGGGTGTACAAATTGAGGTCCTTTAATCTCTCCTCATAGGGCTTCTGATACAGACTCTGCAGCATTTTAGTTGCCTTCCTCTGGACAGTTGCCACTATGTCTATGTCCTACCAGTAATGTGGTCTCCAGAACTGGGCACAGTACTCTAGGAGGGATCTTACCAGCGATCTATACAGAGGCAACACAACCTCCCTCTTTCTCCCTATGTGGGTCAGCATCTCACTTGCCCTCCCAACTGCCTTGTCGAACTGCCTGGCCACCTTTAGGTCATCCAATATGATCATTCCCAGGTCTCTTTTCTGCTTCGTGGTTATCAGTACTACCACCCCTCCCCCCAATTTTGCACTCTGACCTGGGCTATTGTGCCCCAAATGCGTATTTTGCACTTTTTACTATTGAAACCCAGCTGTCATACCCTTGCCACTGTTCAAGTGTTCTCAGGTTGCTGCTCAACCTTTCCACACCACCCCCACCCCAGGTCTGCCCTACTGCAGAGCTTGGTGTCATCTGCAAAAAGGCAGACCTTCCCTTCCAGCTCTTCTGCAACGTCACTTATAAAGACATTAATGAGGACCAGTCCCACCACTGATCCCTGAGGTACCCCGCTGGCCATCCTCCCTTCCTCTGAGGGAACTCTGTTTACCACCACCCACTGCCACCTATCCCTTAACCGATTTCTTACCCAGCTGATCACCTTTGGACCCCCTCCTAAGCTACCCAGTTTGCTTACTAGTCTCCTATGTGGAACAGTGTTGAATGCCATACTGAAATTTAGATTGGCTGCATACACCTCTCTAGCCTCATCTAGTTCCTTGGTCACCCAGTAGTGGAATTCAGTGAGATTCATTTGACATGACCTCCTCTCCCCATGAATCCATGCTGCCTTGGGTCTTGTAACTCATTGGAGTCAAGATATACCACAATCCTTTCTTTCAGCAGTGATTTCGTTAACTTTCCCACCGCAGAAGTGAGGCTGACTGGCCTATAATTGCCAGTCTCTTTCCTGCTACCATGTTTGTGAAGTGGGTCTGTATCTCTGCCCTCCTCCAGTCTTGTTTCCAATAAGCTGTTAAATAGGGCTGTCAGAGGTGCAGCCAGTATATCCCTCAGTTCTGCGAACACCCTTGGGTGGACCCTGTTTGGCCCCATTGCTTTGTCCACTTTCAGATTTGTGAGTCCTTTCAGGACTCTCTCCTCCAAAAATGGACTAGTGCCCACCTCTCTCCCTCCAATTCTCCTGTTACATTTTTGTGGCCCCTCTCTGTCTCTTTCCTCTTTGAACATGGAACAAAAGTATTTGTTCAGGATGGTTTTGCAAAGTCTCTCTGTGCTCTAATAGGAAGATGCTACTTTTTGCCTAAAATGGTGTTCTTCCAAACAGAGTCACTTAGGTGCACATCATAGGGAAAATATTAACAGCAAACAGTGTAAAGACCTCCTGGGTGTTTACAGGTAGATCGCACTCGTTATAAAGGAACTATTCCTGTGTGTTTAAATAGTTCCTTTATAAGGAGTGCGGTCTACCTGTAAACACCCAGGAGGTTTTTACACTTTGCTGTTTGTTCAGGATTTCTCTCTTTTACTGTTCCCCCTCTGCACAGTCCCCTCCTTCCCTTCTTAACCTCACAATCCCATCCCATCTTCCTTTTTTCGCCTGAATACCTAAAAAATGTTTTGTTCCTTATTGTTACTACCTTGGCAATTCTCTCCTCAGTTTGTACATTTCTGCTTCTTACTGCTCTCCCTGCTTTCCTCTGTTTCCCCTCATACACCTCCCTATCCTCCTCCTTCTGCGTTTCATTGTGCCTTCTGAATGCTACTCCCTTAGCTTTTACCTTTTCCACCACCTCTTTCAAGAATCGTAGCAGTCTCTTTTTTCCTCTTTCTTTTGCTTCCTTGCTTGATGCAGAGGTTTGTTGCCTTCACTATGGTCTTCTTAGTTTCTCCCACTGTTCCTCCACTCCACTCCACCCAGTTCATCCCCCCAGCAGGTCATCCCAGAAGCAGTTACCCATCTTTTTAAAATCTGCCCTCCTGAAGTCTAGGACCCTCACCATTGTATAGTTTGATTCTGCAGCAGTCCTTATATTGAAACACACTGTAAGTTAATCACTGTTCCTCAGGTGGGCCCCCACCTTGACGTCTGCAACAGTGTCCCTGTTGGTGAGTACCAGGTCCTGTATTTCCCCATCATGGGGGGGGGGGGTCACTGACTAGTTGCCTGAGGAATTTCCACTGCAGGGAGTCCAAGATTTCCCCACTTCTAGTTGAAGCTACATCTGGGAGACTCCAAACTACATCTGGCAGATTGAAGTCCCCCACCAGCAGAACCTCCCCCATTTCTGCCATCTTGTCAGTATCTTATCTAACACCTCTGTGTTGGAGGTCTGAATAACAGGTAGTGGAATGAAGATAATATGTGAAGTGCTTCCAGATATTTACCTCCAGATAATCTCCACTGCTGCAGTCTGTGCCATAGCCCTGAATCTGGAAGGGTTGTTCAAAATTGACATTGATGGTGTAGCCACTAGTAACCACCACGTGCCAGGTGCAGTTCAGGTTGGGTGAGTAGGACTGAGGATGGTGAGGAGAGGTAAGAATGCCCCTGTCAGCATGGAAGTAACCACCACAACCTAAAAACAAGAAATAATAGTATATTTGGCATTTTTCCTTAAAGGTGAATATTTTACAAGATAAATAGAGAAACTCTGACCAATGGAGGAAACTAACAAGAACATGAAGGAATCACAGAGATCAAACATGTGAAAGGAACAGAGAGGTCCCCATGTGACCCCACTAGTTAATCTTTCAGAAGAGCTGGCTGCCATCTTAAAATGGTCTGAAAGAGGGGATGTACCTAAAATCCCACTCTTTCACCATCATGAACGCTGTAAAGTAAACAAACATTGTTTTATGTGTTCTTTTGGAAGATCATTTGACTACTTATGGAAATTTGGGTTGCCATTTGAATCAAGCCACACTTTCATTTATGATCATTGGTATCCAGTAGTTTTGGATCCTTTTAGATACTATCCAAGCAACACTAGTTTATTTTTTTGACAAGTATCATTATCGAGGCTCTTTACACAACACTGGCTGTGGCAAAAGCCTCTAATGTTGGTCATTCAGTTGCCATGGCTGGCGCTTCAGCAGCCTAGGCAGCTGTTTTATCGGTAGCCTGGATTGCTATCCTGTCAGAGATCAAGATTGCTGCTTTAATCTGGAGTCCTTATTTCTTTCTTTCTGTTCAGTGGCTGTAAGTGCAACTCCATTCTAGCCGGCATGAATTCTGCTCAGTCAGTGGCCATAAGTACTGCAACTGTAGCTCCCTGTTCTGAAGCTATGAATGTATTTGCATCTGGTAGCTGTATGCACTCCTCTAGCAGAGACCATGCTTAACACTTGAGCAGACCACTGGCCCACCAGTGGAGCAGTAGGGCTTCTGCCTGTGATGCCAATGCCCTGGGTTTAGGAACAGACCTGAGGAGTTGGAGGGCTGACTGGGGGGGAGGGTAGGAGGAGGATTCAGCATCCTCCTCCTCTGGGGGAGGGTGGGTTAGTGATCAGCACTTGACCAACCATTGGCGAAGGCCAGGGTGAAAAACAACTGAAGCTGAGCTGTTGGGAAGGCATGCCAGATGTCAACACTTCGGTGCCTTATGTCATTGCATGTCATGCCTCCCAGCAACACAAAAGCAAGAAAAATGCTGGCCCCACTGATGATGCTCTGCTTCCCAGTCCTGCTGTACCTGCCACAGCCCTCAGTCAGTGACCAAATTCAGTCCTCCATTGGAAACGACCCTGGGGGGTACGCAAGGGAGGAACACCAGAAGTAGCCAGCCTGCTGGATATCTTGATGCCAGTCTCCATTGGGAGCATACATACTCAGTAGCTTTGCCCTGGAAAACAAGCCAGAGAAAATTGCCAGATCAAAGTAAGTCCTGGGGGGTGGGTGGGGACTGGAGATGCCAGGGGTTGAGCTACAAGGGGCAACGGCACCAATAAGAATACAAAAACAAACAAACACTTGAGCAGACCAAATTGTTCTTCCATTGGCAGCTCTACATGCTACCTTAGTGGCCCTGAGATGCAGACCTGACTACCATGGTCCTGGTTGGCAGGGTAGCTGCAGAGATCCCCTCCATCAATTAACAGGACACACACAGAGAATTACTTAATTTAGGTGTTCGGTGGAGTTTACCTGGATGAAAATGACGCACATATAATATAACAGATTCCTCTTCTATTGATCTCTGTGGGACAGATATGGTCTTCTCACCACTCAAAAATGTTAGCGTTATGCCGCTCAGAAAACCATATGATCCCCCTTCTACCCTCAACTGTATTAGATCTTTATGGTAGCCTCAAGGCCTGCATCCACCACCATGCACATTGGACATCCCTGGTGGTAGCAGGGAGCCCCCCTCCACCATGGTGCAATGGATGGTACGCCTTTGACAGTGGAGCAAAGGGAAGTGTCTACACAGAGCCTTGTAGGGGCAGCAGATAGCCTAAATGGGAAAAGGGGCTTAGTGAGCACAAAGGGAGAGGTGTCAAGGGCCATAGAAGAGCAAAAAGGTAAAATAAAATGCATTTGATTTTATAAAACACATTGCCTCTAAAGTGAATAAAAAATAGAAACATAGAAATTCTTTGGCAGAAAAGGACCCCATGGCCCATCCAGTCTGCCCTAATTCCCCCCCCTAGGAAGGCTTCCCCCCTCCATTCCCTCTCTGCCCTGTTGGTTTGGCCCATATTGGTATTCCAAGCTCTTTTACATTTGTCCACTGAATCTACCCCTACCACCCATTACAGCAGTCTATTCCATGGCCCCACAACCCTCTCAGTAAAGAACTTCCCCCTGATGTCACCTCTAAAGCTACCCCACTCCAGTTTGAGTGCATTCCCCCTAGTGCATTTGTTCTCACTCCTTCTGAAGATGCTGTCAACCATCACCCTGTTTATACCCTTCAAGTATTTGAAGGTTTCAAACATATCTCCCCTTTCCTTCCTCCCTCTTTTCTAGTGTGTACAGGCCGAGCTCCTCCAGTCTTTCCTCGTATGACTTCTCATGCAGCACTGCCACCATTTTGGTTGCACTTCTCTGGACCCTCTCCAGTCTGTCCTTGTCCCCTTGTAGGTATGGCCTCCAGAACTGGACCCCATATTCCAGGTGTGGTCTGACCATTGTTTTGTATAGTGGCATGATCACCTCCCTTTTCCTGCTTGTAAAGCCCCTCCCTATGCATACCAATATTCTGATTGCCTTCCCTGCTGCCCTGTCACATTGATTCCAAACTTTCAGGTTGTCTGTAATTGTGATCCCCAGGTCCATTCCTGATCTGTTACCCCCAGATCTCTTTCCCCCTCAAAGCCAGTATTTTGCCCTTGGGCTTCTGCGCCCTATGTGCAAAATTCTGCATTTTTTAGCACTGAATTGTAGTTGCCACTTTTCTAACCACACCTCCAGCCTGACTAGGGTTTCCACCTTTTTAGAAGCCCAAAGTGCGACATTTCTTAATGAAACATGAGTTTTCACAGGACGGTACGTAACCTGGACCAATTCAACTGACTTGTTTGCACTAAAAAATCAGAATAAAGGCTAAGTAGTGTAGTTTTTTAGTTGCTTCTATAGTTTCTTATCATTTTAAGGTATTTTAGTTAAGATATTATACTTTTCTGCAACATTTAGTCAAAAGTTAGAAAATATTTTTTTCTTTTGTAAAGTCAGGACGGAGTATTTTTCATGTTTTTTTGCAGGACACAGTTGCTCAAATCAGGACTGTCCTGCGAAAATCAGGACAGGTGGTAACCCTAAGCCTGACCAGATTCTCCCTCATACATTCCACCCCCCCCAGCATATCAATCCTATTACAGATCTTCATGTTGTCTACAAATCGGCACATCTTCCCATGCAGACCCTCTGAAATATCCCAGATATATATGTTGAAAAGTATGGGTCCCGGCACAGACCCTGGTGGAACCCCACTCGTCACCCTATCTTCCTTTGAGTGCACCCCATTTACCATAATCCTGTGTGTCCTCCCCTCTAACCAATATTCTACCCAGTTTGGGAGTTTGCTCCCCACTCCCAAGCTGCTCAGTTTGCCTACCAGCCTCCTGTGTGGGAGGGTGTCAGAGGCCTTCCTGAAGTCCAGGTAGGCCACGTCCACCGCCCCCCCCGGTCCCATATCTCTGTAACTCTGTCAAACAATTCAATCAGGTTGGTCTGACATGACCTTAAACCTGTGAGTCCATGCTGGTTGTCATCCAGGAGTCCCTCCTCCTCCTGATATTTTACCAGTTTTTTCTTAATAAGTATTTCCATTAGCTTCCCTACAACAGAGGTAAGGCTAACTGGGCAGTAGTTTCCCAGCTCCTCCCTTACTCCCCCTTTATACAGTGGCACCACATCAGCCCTTTTCCAGTCCCCAGGGACCCTCCCCTTGTCTAGTGACAGATTAAATAACCTCGTGACGGGTGCTGCCAGTTCCTGTTTTAACTCTTTGAGCACCCTCAGGTGAATCTTGTCTGGGCCCATTGCTTTGTCTGTCTGTCTGCAGTATTCCCAGTTTTTCCAATATCCTATCCTCCATGAAGGGACTTGAGTTCATTTCTCTGCCTTCCCTCCCCTGCTTTTCAACTTCGGTCCTTTCCCCTCCTACACTGCGAAAACTGATGTGAAGTAGTCATTTAGAATAATAGCCTTTTCCACATTCCCCTCTACCAGTGTTCCCCCCTTCCCCCTTAAGCTTCATAATTCCCTGCTTCCCCTTCCTTCCTTCCATCTCTCGCATATCTGAAAAACCTCTTATTCCCCCCTTTGCCTTCCTAGCTATATTCTCTTCTGTTTCTGCCTTCGCTCTTCTGATTATTTTCCCTGCCTCCCTCAGTTTCTCCTTATAAACCTCCCTGTCTCCCTCTGAGAGGCTTTATATGCCCTGAATGCCCTCCTTTTCTCTCTGACTGCTTTCCTCACTGCTGTTGAGAACCAAAGTGGTTTCTTCCCTCTCTTATTCTTGCTCACCATCCTAACGCATAGTTCTGTTGCCTTCAATATTCCTCTTTTAATTTCCCCCCACAGCTCCTCTATGTCATTCAAGTTGTCTTTCTCTTCTAGCTTCTTTTGCATGATTTCTTTCATCCTCTAAAATCTGCCTTCCTAAAGTCTAGCACCTAGTGGTGGAACTGCTCTTAACTGGCCCCTTTCTAAGTCTAAATCTTACTGTCCTATGGTCACTGTCACCTAAGTTTTCCCCAGCCTCCACCTCCTCGACACCATCCCCATTCGTTATAACCAGGTCTAGTATGGCTCTCCCCCTAGTTGGTTCTGTGACCAGTTGGTGTAAGAATGCTTCCTTCATGGCTTCCAATAGCTCCCTACTCCTTTCTGTGGATGTTGCTGGGATTTCCCATTCAACGTCTGGTACATTTAGATGCCCAACACCATGATTTCCCCTTTGCTGGCCATCCCCCGTATTTCCTTAACCATATTTCTATCCACTTTCTCCCTTGATTTGGTGGTCTGTAGACCACCCCACCCATACTGCCTCTGCGCCCTCTTTGTTTAAGGTGACCCATAGGGTCTCCGCTGATCCTTGCCCACCCCCACTCACCGACGCCCGAATCCCCTCCTTCACATACAGGGCCACCCCCCTTTTTCCTGACCTGTCCCACCTGTGAAGTCCATACCCTGGTATTTCCACCTCCCAACTGTAGTTGTCTGTCCACCAAGTCTCCGTTACTACAATTAGGTCTAGGTCGTCCGCCGCCACCACCGCCTGCAGGTCTGCCATCTTATTTCCTAGACTCCTGGTGTTTGCTAGCAATCCCTTCCACCAGCTCCACCTTCCTCTATTCCCCCCCCCCGCGTCTCCTGCCCCCAGCTGTGGGGGGAGTGCGAGTTGGGTAAGTTCCACCATCCATTTTCCCTGAATCACCTCGAGCATCATACTCCCCCTCTCCCAGTTTAAAGCACCCGCCGGTATTCTATCTATGTACCCCTGCAGTTTCCCCCTCAACAGTCTTGCCCCCTCATCATTTATATGAAACCCGTCCCTGGTATACAGGCGTCTGTCCCCCATGTGTCCCACCCACCTACCTCCTAAGCATTCCTAGCCCTCCCTCCTGCACCACTGCCTCAGCCAGAGGTTAAAGTCCTTGATTCTCAACTGTCTAGGTGTGCTGGCACAGTGTACTGGCAGAGCTTCTGAAAAACCTATGGTATTGACCATCCCCTTGCACCCTCTTGCTAGCTTCATGAATCTCTTCTGCACCTCTTCCACCTCCTTCCCGGCCAGGTCATTTGTTCCAAGGTGTAAGACCAGGTGAAGTTCCCCCCTGTTAGCCTAATGCAATTTTTGATTCTTGGAAGTGCCGAGCATGCCTCCATTCCTGGATCACGAAAAAACTGACCTCCCCTTAAAAGCCACTCCCTTCCTTAACCAGTGGATCTCCTTTATAATGGCGTCTCCATACACTATCACCGATTTTCCATTCACTAACCCCACGGGTGCCTCCGCAGTTTTTTCTTGGCTTCTTCTGGCATTTTGTACACCTCTCCCCCGGCCATTCCCTATCTCCATTCCTGCACCTGCTATCCCTCTATCCTCCTGCCCTCCAAGATGGTTCCTTGTCTCTCCCCTCTCCTCCTGGCTCCTCCAGTCCTCATCGGTGCCAATTTCCACTCCCCCCCTCCTCATAACTGATCCTCTACCTGGTTGCCTGCACTGTGTCCCACTTCCTGCCACCCCAACCCCCTATGACGTATTCATCTGCACCTGGCCCACTCCCCTTTCTGCCCTCACCAGCTACTCCTTGTCCCTCCATGTTTTTTCTTTCCTTCAGTGTGCCACCCCTGCTACTGTTATCTTCAACCCCCTTCATGAGATCTGCCCTCACCTCTGGTTTGATCTGCCCTTTGTGGCTCAGCTCCCTGTTACTTTTAGCCCCCCTCCCATTTTCCTCCTCCTGTTCCATCATCTCCAATACCTGTTTGAGCCCACTGTGCATCTATGTTCATTTTCGCTAGCCCCTGTGCTTGTTGTGCCCCCATTTCCTATCCTTGCACCTCCCCTACAAGTCCGTGGTGTGGCCTGCTCTCCCTACCTCCTGTCCCTTCTGACATCCTGTCCCCTATCCTCTACCCGGTGACCTTCTGTGGCACGCTTTTCCATTTCTCTTTTTAGCCAAGACAGTTCCCTTTTTAGCCACCTTCAAAATGCACAAATAAAGTGTAAAAATACAAAATTCTTTCTTGGAGCACGAGTCCACCCCCCGCCCCATGATTTGATTTTCTGGGCTGAAGATGATAAGTTTCCCCAGTGATTGTGTTACATTTCCAGTCTACCATTGCCTCAGACAAAAAACAGCACTTACACTGCACTGACAAATAGAGAACATATTGTAAAACTTCATAGGTTCAAACTGTTTCCAAATGTGCTTTAGACATGCTCAGAAAGCACCATACCTTTAGTGACTGCCAACTTTGCAAAAATGTATAGTTATCACAGTGTGATTCATCTATTGTAAGAAAGGCAGAGAACATGAGACACATAAAAAGTACCAAGCTTAATTTCTGTACCAGGCTGTAACGGTTACTGGCACGCGACTGCTCTAAAAAAAGGTTTCTATTCCAAACCCACTTCCTCTGCCTACAGTACATGAGCTCGCTCACTCACTCATGTCTGGGTATTGGTTTGACATCATGGCATTAGTTTTTAAAAATACTTCAACTCTGGAGTAACAGATGGCCCTGAGGTGGTACACCATGCAACCATTTGGGCGACACGGGGATGTACTGTGGCCCCTGATCCTCACACACCAGCCCCCAGGAAACATGTGCTATCTGCAGCAGCACATTTTCTTGCTGGAGATGGGGACTGTGATGTGGCACTTCTAGAGCAAACCATGTGGTTAGGCTGAGATCTGTCTGACACATTAAGTGCTGACACTCTAGCCGCAGGGGCACTAAGAGATGAAATGTGCCTGAACAGAGAGGGAAGCAAGGTGCCTGTGTCGGTATTGTAGAATCCAGAGGTAAGGACAAACAGAAAAATGAAAAATGTTGCGTTCTTCAGGACATCACACAACCCCAGTGTCACCTCCCCACTGATGTGAACTCCACCTGGCACATTAGGAACTCCACTTGAGAGCATTCTGCCATAGGCGGGTAGCCGGGGGGGGGGGAGCAATGGAGCACCCATGAACCAGGAGGAGGCTGGGGCACAGTTAGCATAGGATTTGGTGGGGCTGTGTGCAACTACTTCGAGTAAGCTGAGGGAAAAGAATAATAATAATAAAAAGTAAAAAACAAAGACCAACTTACTCTTGTGGTAGGAAGCATTGAAACCTCCCCCATTGTAAATGGAATCAGAGGTGAAGCGGATGAACATGGCATCACCAGTAGATCTGATGGGCCCTGGAAGATTTCTACCGCAGAGAGTGGCGAGGACTGGTGCAAGATTGTTGTCTCCTAAGGAAGAAGGAAGCATTTGTCATATAAGTAGTATGTTATCTGCTACATTCAACATTAAAAATCACTACATCATCAAAAGCAAATTCTCACTTTTCATTACAAAAGCTTGACACAGCAAGGGAAGACTAGTTAGACATTTGTTAAAAGGTTAGCCACTAAATTCTTCCCAAAATGTATTTATTAGCCTTTGTGCAGCCAGTAAGCAGGAAACTGACTGCCACATAGTGAAGGTATTATTAACCCTCTAAAAACCATTTAGACATCAATGGCCACTGTAGGCTAACTGCTATTTGTATAGTAAGTATATGTCTGTCTTCCCATTAAGAAATATATTTATACATTGATGCATTTAAAGTTTTCTATTCTTTCACAGTAAATTGAAACACCCAGAAAGTAATTTTTTTTATCACAGAACACCATAGAAACCATGAAAATGTGTTTATCGTGATATTAAAACAGCAGAAAATGAGAGTGAAACCAGATACAGCAAGAAAACTGTCCAGAAACAGACTGTATTGAGGGGACCAGTGAAGTGTCTCAATGTTTACTGTTAATCTTGTGACATTTCCTGTCACCCATTTTGCTGCTATGTAAACATGTGCAGTACCATAGCAACAAACTGACTGCCATAAACAAGATTAAACTGAAACCACTGAAAAGTAATGCTTTTTATGCAACTCCAGTAAAAACATTTTATTTTCTTAACTGATCTTAACCTCATGATTCTATAGTTAAAATAATATGACTATCTTCACTTTCAGTTTAAATGTATGCTTATAAATTATTTAGTATTTCCACTCTAGATGTGTAATAGGAACATGGGTTGCAAATCATTGTGACTGACAGACTTACAGTCTGACCAGCTGTTCTAAACTGGTAGTCCATGAACCAGTTAGCACCCTGTATTAAACAGAACAGGGTGCTAATAGTGTCAAATGGATGTGGGGATGCTGTAAGGTGATGCAATATGCAATGGAGATCTACTGTGGGCTGCAACTGTACTGTTTTGGCAGTCAGAGGACAAGAAATAGGTGTCCAGTCTGAGTTGTGATCTTACTGCAGCCTAGCTATGTCAGGGATCACTACATTTCCTTCTGCCATTTCAGCTGAAAAAAACTGTCCCCAACACCCATCACTGCTCCCTAAACATTGACAGCTCCCTCTTCGCCTTCCTTCAAGTGACACTGCCTCTAGTAGACTTTGTCCCTTCTATCCAGCTTCTACCTCCGCTCCTTTTCATGCTACATTACTATACTGATGTCTCCCTCCCATCCCTCCCCTACACATACTCCTCTGACTCCTGTTCCTTCTCCATTCCCCACTGCAAAACCTATGCCAGGAACTATGCCTTCTTCTCCTACCTTACACTCCTCTAAAATAACAGCCCAATTGTTCTCTGCTCCTCCCACTCTCTTTCTTCTTCAAAGCTTTCCTCCAAGAGTTCTCTATCTATACCTGCTGCTGATGTTTACCATCCCTCTTTCCCCCTTCCCCCCCTTTCTTTTTTGGGAATCCCGACCATTCTGATCCTGTACCATTAGGGCTGGATTAAAGAATAGACCAACAAGGTCCAGGCCTAGGGCCCCAGCCATGCATGGATCATCCTAGCATCAAAAAGCAGACTCAGGCAGTGTAACTTGTAATCATTATTGTCCAAGACACTTCAGCCTAATCACTGTAACACATCACAGTGATTCCAGCATCAGTTAACAGTTTATTAACCAGTTAACACCTCTGATTTATGTATGTATTTAAAATTTGGTAACTTGGAAAGGCACACCGAGCTGAGGCTCATTTTCAGGTGCCACCTAGGGAAGGGGGAGATGGAGCAAAACAGCAGCAGACTATAGAAAAACAACATCTGAATGGACAGATGAGCAATGTGCAACAAAAATAGAATAAATAAAGAGAATTTGCATGTACCACAACTAAACAAAGTGCAGCGAACTTTAGCAGTGCTTAAACTCATGACCAAAAACTTGCATGGGTTAAAATTAAGTCTTCAAAGGTAACCAGAAGAAGGGTAGCTGGGGCAAGTAAAGGGAGTTGACGTTTCAGTAGGTATCTGAAGGAGTTAAAGGATGGGGAGAAATGGAGGGAAAAGGGGAGTTTGTTCCAGAGAGAGGGAAGCCTGTAAGTGAATGCAGATTGTCCAGCAGAGAAGCATGGGTAAGGAATGGCAAAAGTGCGATGGTCCCTAGAATGGAGGAAGTGGGAGGGGATTCGGTATAGGAGTGAGGCGAGGTAGGAGGGTAGGGTGTTGAACCAATATTTGGAGATGAACTAGCGCAATAGGCCTGTTGGCGAGATGGCAGAGGGAGAATGGAAAGAGAGGAGTACAGTGAGCAATGATGTGTGCATGGAGGAAAGTTAGATGCAAAACAGCAGAAGGAGTTGAGGAGGGTATCCAGTCTGGTGAGGAAAGTGAAGGGGGTAGAGCCATAGACAACATCTGCATAGTCAAAGATGGACAGCACCATTTTGGTAATAAGCTCCCTGTGCACTTGTGGAGATAAGCAGTCTTTGTAATGATAGAAGGCACTGAGCTTAGGATGGAGCTTAGCATGGATCGCATCAATGTGAGCTGAGAAGTCAAGCTTATTGTCAAGGCACACTCCAGGTATTTAAAGGGCTGAACCACTTCAAGTAGGGTGCCATCCAGAGTTGTAAAGACAGGGGGGACAATGAGTCTGGCTTGTTTCTGACTGGTACCAAAGGTCATGGACACTGTCTTTTTAGTGTTAACTGTAAGTTGGTTAGAATGGAACCAGTGGAGGGCATTGTTGAAGTCCCACTGGTACAGGTTCTCTGCAGCTGCACAGGAAGGACAAGAGATGAAGATGACTGTGTCATCTACATACATGTGTATATGTGAAATAATACAAGTGAAGGGGAAGTCATGGAGGAAGATTTAAAAAGGGAGAAGTCCAAGGATGGAGCCCTGTGGAACCCCAGATTGGATAGGAAGGAGAGGTAACAGGGAACCACCAGCCTGTACTGATTGTAGATGGCTGGTTAGGTAAGAGTTGAAGCAAGCAATAGCAAGGGCAGAGAGACCAGCATTTCTCAGCTTCTCCGGGAGAAGTAGGTGGGATACAGAGTCGAAGGCTTTGGTTAGATTGACAAAAATTGCTGTGGTAATTAGCCCCTGGTCCTTCCCGGAGAAGATGGTATCTGTGACATGCAGCAGGGAGGAGACTGAGGAATGGTGCATCCAGAAGCCTGACTGGAAACGTGATAGAAAGTTAGTAGATGAGAAGAAATTGAAGAGTCTGGTGTGCACCAGTTTCTTTTGCAGTTTAGCGAGGAAGGGGAGGAGGGAGATGGGATGATAGTGACCTGGAGAAGATGGGTCACCTTCTTTGTAAAAAGCAATATCTTTAACCATCTTCCAAGACTGGGAAACAGTGCAGAGAGTGAAGGAAAGGTTAAGCAGGTGAGTAAGGGGAGCTGTAATAGCAGGAGCTGAGCGGTGTAGTAACTTGGGGTTGAGACCATCAGGACCAAAGTTTGATGCATTGAGGGAGGAAAGAGCAAATATAGTTTCCTGGATCGTGACGGGGGAAGTGGTAACTAGGAGAAGTATGGGAATTTAGATTTGACTGGAGGACACCTTTGAAATACTGCGAGTTAGCTGACTGGACAGCTTCAGTGCAATTGTTCCTCAAGCCCTGTAGAAGATATGGTCAGAGAAGGGGTGGGATAGTTTGTAATGGGCCCAAGCACAGACCCAGGACCTACACAAGTCTACAATATCAGAGGTAATCCAGGGATGATGAGATGTTGTTACTCTAAGTTTCCTGAGGGGGAGGGCATGCCTGTCCCAGACAGTGGAAAATTTGGAATGAAAAAGAGCAAGGGCAACATCAATATCTGAGGCAGTGACGATGTCAGACCAGTCGGTAGCAGTAAGGTCTTTCAGTAGAATGTTGAAGTTTAGCAACTGGAGAGACCTAGTCCAGATATATTTAGGTAGTGAGGGGGCATCAGATTTTTCTGATACAGAAAGCCATACAGCAGTCAGTAAAGGCATCTGGTAAAATACCAGTATCCACAATGTGGTGGGGGTGGGAAGTTAGAACCACATGCAACAGGGAATGGTTAGCAGAGTGGGGCCTGAGCTGGGTGGGTTCTGAAATAATCTATGTCAAATTAAGTGACTTGATCTTGTGAATGGTAGGTCTGGAGGATGGGCAAATCCAATTGATACTGAAGCCCCTGAGGAGGAGGAGGAGGAGTTCACCTGTGGAGGAAAAAGAAGCAACGGTGGAAAGAGCATCTACCAGGGAAGAGTGAGAAATCTTAGAAGAGGCATAAAGAACTCCAATGAAAATGGGTACTGAGAAGGGGAAGGAGAGTTTGACTAAAAGATATTCAAGGGATGAGGGAATGGCCATAGTGCATGTTAAACTGTGGCTAATGTAAATGGCCACCGCTCTGCCATATTTACCTCTATCCTGTCTGAAAAGATAGTTATCAGGAAGTGACAGGTTATCCTGGAGGGCAGCCACAATTCAGTAATACACAGGACATCACGGGAGTGTAATTGCAGCCAAAGAGGAGGTCAGGTTTTGATAGCAGGCTCCTAGCATTTAAATGGAATACTCTGAGGTCCTTGCAGGTGGAGATAGGGGAAGGGGGCCCAGGATTGAGCTCCACATTACCAGACAGGAGGAGAAGGAGAATGAGAAGAAGGATGAGGTGGGGCTTCTTACCCTTGGAGTGGGAAGGAGAGTAAGGTGAGGAGTGGTGGCAAGGGGAAAGGAGGACACAGTGGAGGAACTCCAGGTTAAGGATGGGGGAATTACATACCTGGCTATCTGCCCCACATGTAAAGGAAACCTCATTTGCCTGCAGTTGCTGAAGTGCCTGGTTCAACATAATAAACTTTTGAACATTCTTAAAAGGCAAACCCTATTTCCTAGCTACAGTAGCCAGTCTGAGCACTTCTGTAGCAGAGTTTTCATTGATGTATTGGATTATTTATTTATATCTGTTTTCTGTTGCTTGCCCAGAGCTGGCAGGCACCCTCAGTCCCAGCAGCTGCTGGTGCCCCCAGCTTAAACTGTCCTAAGTCAGATCCAGTGCACCGTATCAATGTCTTACTGTACCCTGTTGAAACGGTGCACAAATGGAGTTGGTGAACTGGATAGAAGATTTCAAACTGGCATCTCAATAACATGAAGATGCTTACCACAGTAGAGGGTAGGGCCCCACCCCATGTCTAATGTTGCTGAGGGCCTTAAAAACATAGAAACATAGACTTTGGTGGCAGATAAGGACCACTTGGCCCACCTAGTCTGTCCATTTCCCTACCCACTGGATAAGCTGCACATCCTAGTTAACCAACAGCCTATTTCTTCCTACCCCCCACAAGAACTGCCTTGTGTCTGTCCCATGCATTCTTGAATTTTTCCACAGTTTTAGACCCCACAACCTCCTCAGGAAGGCGGTTCCATGCGTCCACCACCCTCTCTGTGCAAAAATACTTTCTCACATTGCCCCTGAGCCATCCACCCTCTATCTTCAAATTGTGTCCCCTTGTTCTTGCACATCTCTTTTTCTGAAAGATCTACCCTCTTGGACTTTGTTGATTCCACTGAGGTGCTTAAAAGTTTCAGTCATGTCCCCCCTTTCCCTCCTTTCCTCAAGGGTATACATATTAAGCTCCTTTAGTCTCTCCTCATATGGCTTCTCTTGCAGACCCTGCACCATTTTAGTTGCCCTCCTCTGGACTGCCTCCATCCTGTCTATGTCCTTGCGGAGATGGGATCTCCAGAAATGGATGCAGTACTCCAGATGGGGTCTCACCAACTGTCTGTACAGAGGGATAACAACTTCCTGTTTTCTACTGGTAATGCCTCTTCCTATACATCCAAGTATCCCCACAGCCCTCCCCACTGCCTTCTCACATTGCTTGCTAACCTTAAGGTAATCTGATATTATTACCCCCGTATCCCTTTCCATTTTTGTTGTTGTTACTACATCCCCCTCCCACTGTATACTCTTCCCCTGGGATTTTGTTTCCCAAGTATAATATTTTGCACTTCTTTGCATTGAATCCAAGCTGCCATACTTCTGACCATTCCTCTATGCTCGCTGGCAGTATAGCGCAGTGGTCTAAGGCTCTGAGATGCAAATCTGGTAACATCCAGCAGACCAGACCTGGGTTTGAATTCCCCAGCTTCCACTTGCATAGTGCGTGACCCTGAGCAAGTCACTTAACCTCCTTGTGCTTCCAGGTCACTCCTGTAAAAAAGCTTCCAGCTTAATGTGCTATACCTGGTTAAACAACTAAATAAAAAAAAAAAAAAGGTCCCTTCTCATCCTTTTCACCCCACCCTGTGTATCAACCCTGTTGCAGATCTCTGTGTCATTTGCAAAGAGGCATACTTTTCCTTCCAGTCCCTCTGCAATGCCACTTATAAAGACATTAAAAAGGACTGGACCCAGTACTTAACCCTGCGGTACCCCACTAGTAACCCCCCTTTCTTCAGAGTGGACTCTGTTTACTATTACTTTCTGTGTCCTGTTGTCCAGCCAATGTTTTACCCAGGCTACCACCCTGGGACCTACTCCCAGGCTGACTAATTTGTTTATTAATCTTTTGTGTGGGACTGTGTCAAATGCCTAGCTATTGTCTAGGTAGACCATGTCCACATCCCATCCCTGGTCTACTACTTTGGTCACCAAGTCAAAGAAATCTATTAGATTCGTCTGACATGACCTTCTCGTTATGAATCCATGCTGCCTTGGGTCCTGTGCCCCACTGGCCTCTATGTACTCAACAATTCTTTCCTTCAGAAGTGATTCCACCATTTTCCCTACCACAGAGGTCAAACTGACAGCTCTATAGCTTCCTGCTTTTGTCTTGCTTCCACTTTTGTGAAGGCGAATCACATCCACCCTCCTCCAGTCCTCAGGTACCACACCATCCACCCACGATTTGTTAAAAAGGGTATTCAGTGGTGTCATTAGTTCTCAACAAAATCCAAGAGGGTAGCATCTTTCAGAAAAAGAGGTGTGCAAGAACAAGGGGGCACAATTTGAAGATGGGGGGGGCGGCTCAGAGGTAATGTAAGGAAGTATTTTTTCACAGAGAGGGTTGTGGATGCATGGAATGGCCTTCTGGAGGAGGCTGTGGAGTCAAAAACAGTGGTGGAATTCAAACATGCATGGGACAGTCATAAGGCAATTCTAGGAGGTGGGGGTAGGAAGAAGTCTTTCGGATGAGACGTTAAACCGAGGTCCCATCTGCCTGGATTGGTGGTAGTTCGGGTGGATGTTAAAGATCCCATAGCACTGCTCGAAAAGAGTAGGGGAATTTCCCCGGTGTCCTGGCCAAATTTCTCTCATTCACTAAAAATACCACCAACAGCTTAACCTGGTTCAAGGTCAGTTGGCATTCATCTGTATCCCCCTCCCCCGGGTCGTGCCTGAAAATAGGCAGGATTTGTCTAGTGCACTTACCCGGTCAACAAAAACTAAATAAATAAAATAAAAAGTAGGCTGTTGGTTAACTAGGATCTGTAGCTTATCCATTAGGTAGGGAAATGGGCAGACTGGGTGGGCCAAGCGGTCTTTGTCTGCCATCAAATTCTATGTTTCTATGTTGTTTCTGCTTACTTTGTAATGTTCTTTTGCTCGTTCAACAATTTACTTTATGGTAATTTTACTGTTTGGCTATTTACACTTTAAGTATTCTTAAACTGTATATTTTGATCTTTTTATTTCACTTTTATTTCAATTTATACACTGGGCTTGTACACGTTCTCTTCTCCTCTTATCCCCTTCCCCCAGGACTCACTCTGGGTAGAGGGGTTGACACCAGTCCATTTACAGAAGAAAGAGTCCTGAAAGAACTCCTAAAACTCAAGGTGGACAAAGCAATGGGGCCTGACGGGATTCACCCCAGAACCCTAAAAGAACTAAGGGAGGACCTAGTGACACCACTGACCACACTTTTTAACAAATCATGGGAGGATGGGGTGGTACCTGAGGACTGGAGGAGGGCAGATATGATTCCCCTTCACAAAAGTGGGAGCAAGGCAGAAGCAGAAAACTACAGACCTGTAAGATTGACCTCAGTGGTAGGGAAAATGATGGAATCACTTCGGAAAGAAAGAATTGTTGAGTACCTAGAGACCAGCGGGCCACAGGACCCAAAGCAGCATGGATTTACAGCAGGAAGGTCATGTCAGATGAATCTAATTGATTTCTTTGACTGGGTGACCAAAGTAATAGACCAGGGAGGGGCTGTGGATATGGCCTACCTAGACTTTAGCAAGGCATTTGACACAGTCCCACACAAAAGATTAATAATCAAGTTAGCCCGCCTGGGAGTGGGTCCCAGGGTGGTAGCCTGGGTAGCAAACTGGCTGCACAACAGGACACAGAAGGTAATAGTGAATGGAACACATTCTGAAAAAAGGGGGGTTACTAGTGGAGTACCTTAGGGCTCAGTACTGGGTCCAGTCCTCTTTAACATCTTTATAGGTGACATTGCAGAGGGTCTGGAGGGAAAAGTATGCCTCTTTGCAGATGACACAAAGATCTGTAACAGAGTTGATACACAAGAGAGGGTAGAATGGATGAGAAGGGACTTGGCAAGGTTGGAGGAATGGTCAGACATATGGCAACTTAGATTCAATGCAAGGAAGTGCAAAGTAATGCACCTGGGAAACAAAAACCCAGGAGAAGAGTGCACAGTAGCAGGGGAGGTACTTACAACAACAAAAACGGAAAGAAACTTGGGGGAAGTCATATCAGATGACCTAAAGATGGGTAAGTAATGTGAGAAGTCAGTAAGGAGAGCCAGGGGGATACTGGGATGCATAGGAAGGGGCATCACTAGTAGAAAAAGGGAAGTGGTTATCCCTCTGTACAGACAGTTGGTGAGACCCCATCTGGAGTACTGCGTGCAGTTTTGGAGACCTCATCTACGCAAGGACATAGCCAGGATGGAAGCAGTCCAGAGGAGGGCAACTAAAATGGTGCAGAGTCTGCAGCAGAAACCATATGAAGAGAGACTGAGAGAGCTTAATACGTATACCCTTGGTGAAAGGAGGGACAGGGGGTCATGATAGAAACTTTCAAATACCTCAAGGGAATCAACAAAGTCCAGGAGGATAGCATCTTTCAGAAAAAGAGCTGTGTAAGAACAAGAGGGCACAATTTAAAGATAGAAGAGGGATGGCTCAGGGGTAATGTGAGGACATTTTTTTTCACGGAGAGAGTGGTGGATGCATGGAACCGCCTTCATGGGGAGGTTGCTGGGTCTAAAACAGTGGGGAAATTCAAACATGCATGGGACAGACATAAGGTAATTGTGGTGGGGGGTGGCAGGAAGTAGGCTGTTGGTTAGCTAGAATCTGCAGCTTATCCAGTAGGTAGGGAAGTGGGCAGATCGGGTGGGCCAAGTGCTCCTTATCTGCCATCAAAATCTATGTTTCTATGTTTCATCTGGAAACGAGCTATTAGCAGCTCAGTATGATCTTCCTAGTGAAACTGTTGAAATAACTAACTAAATAAATAAATAAGTAAGGTGGGCAATAACACACAACAGTGCATGTATCAAACTGAATCAGTGCACACCCTGGGTGTATTGAGGGGCACAAGGCACTACTAAGTATCTTCAACAACACAGAAAGCATATTTTTTGCTTAATGCCTTCCTTGGAGTGTGTTACTTTGCTTATAAAATGGTCCCAAAGTATGTAAATCATTTTGTTTAAAATAATTAAAACAGGGGTAACAAGACGCAAGGTGTGGGCCAAGTGAAATAACTGCATGGTCATGTGGTCACTGTTGACCAGTAACATTGTTCCATTTATCCACGTGATTTCATCAGTTTTATTTAACAATGGTTTGCCAGAATTTCCAATTATGAAATGGGTAGAAAGAATGCTGCCTTCTGATTGGCCAAGAATTCAGATGGACCATTATCCCAGCAAAACAGCCTGGCTGAAAATAGCGCAACAAAAAATATGTTTAAAAAATACATTCAATTTACTAAAAATGACCCTTTTCATAACCACAATAAGACACTCATGGGGGTGTTTTATGGTGGGCTAATGGACCTTCTTGGGTGGTGGAAGCAAGCGTCTTCATCTCCTCCTTCAAACCACCACAGCTGGGCTATTATCCCATCATAACTCACCCCCTGTCAGGCCTTATTGCTTAACTATAACATACATACACTTGCATTTTCAGCACTCTGTGCTGGTCACAATATAACCGGACGGCAGCTGCAAATTTCCAAAAACACAATTTATAGATATTCTTCCCACATTTACATTTAATGTGCAGCTTATGCCTCCTGGAAAACTTTGAAAAGCAATATTAAGACACTGTTCAGCTCATATTTTACAGCTTGGCTGTCATTTTCACTCCATTCTTCATTATTTATGGCATTTGTATGAACACAGGATCTTTGTCCCTTATAGTTTTCCTGCTTCAGCTGCTTAGGCCCCTCCTGAGATGACAATCCCCTGCTTGGACATAACAGTCGATTCCATGGCAACAGACGGTGATGACAAAAGCAGTGGATTATGGCTTCAAGTGAGAAACAAGCAGTTGGGGCCCATGGGCTGAAAGGGGCATAGATCGGGTCTGCACATAAATGATTTCAGTAATAAAGGATGGGGACGGGACTGTGAGAAATAAATGAAATAAAAGCTGAGCTGGGTCTATGTCTTATGTTTACAAAGTGGTTCAAGAGGTGTCACTCGGTCTTAAACTACTTTATTTATGCAGAACTTTTGGCCCAGAAAAACAAACTGAGACAGAGCTCATTTCCAGTTGAGGCCAAAGTAGAAGGAAGTATGGGACAAAGTAGATAGGCTATTAGGTCAAATACAGTATCACTAAAGCAAATGGTCTGTGATACAGACAGATACCCTAGCTGTATGCAGTGTAATAAAGGCACAGTATAAAGCGCAATTAAATTTGACATAAACAGTAGTGTCATAGGTGAATGAATGGCTGTAGAACCCCAGCTGAGAGAGGGGGGACTAGGGTAAAAGAGCAGGAGTGAACCAGATGCAGCGTATGTTCTCCAGTACAAAAAGATGCACAAGCTGTATACAGTATGATTAAGACACAATATAAAGTGCCCCAAATGGCAAACAAAAGTGTTGTAATAAATGAAGAGCAGCAGAATCCCAGCTGGGAGAGGGGACTAGGGTAAAGGAGAACCATAAGTTCCTACCGCAGGGACTTGAGGGATACAGAGATGAAATGAGAGTTAATTGGGTTGGGGGGACAGTTATTCCAGAGATGGGACAGTCTGTAGGAAAAGGAAGCCTGCTCAGCAGAAGTCTTGGAAAGGGAATTATAAAGGAGTAGAAAACAGAGTTCTTGAGTGAGTAGGCAGGGGAAGGGTAGCGAGGGAGGTGTGAGCAGAGATAGCAAAGGAGGTTAAAGAACCAGAATTTAGATACACAGTAAATGTATAGGTTAGTTATTTAAATGAATTACATTGCAATTTATTTATTTATTTAAAGTTTAGTAACCAGGAGAGGCACACTGAGCCGAGGCTCATTTCCAGGTGTGACCCAGGGAAGGGGGATACAGTTGGCAAGATTTACAGAAATACAGCATCGTCAGGCAGGTTACAAAGTTGCCTGTGTGAGACCAAAATACAATTTCCAAATGCAAGGTATATATACGATATCAGATTACAGGATGGTCAGCAGGTTACAAATGACCCGGGTAAACACAAATTAAAAGCAAAGCATGTGCAACGTACGAGTCCAGTGAACACGTTGCACATGCAAACAATTGATAAAGATGAGACAAAAGTAATTAAAGTGGGCATGGGAGTTAGCTATGCAGTTTATTCAGTAAGGGCACTTAGGCTTTTAGACTAGAATACGAAAAAGGAACTCATTAGCAGGCCGATTCACAGAATGGGATTAGCCTGTTTGGAAGCAAGAGCAGGAGGCAGAAAGAGAGAGGCAGAGGGTATGTGTAAAGAGATTTAGTGAGGGCAGCATACGGAGTGAAGTTGGAAGGGAGTTCCAGTTGTGAGGGAATTGGAAGGAGAAAGCAACATTTCCAGAGTTTGAGTGGGGACGTGGAAGGGTGAAAGTACGAGAGTCTCATGAGCGGAGATGGTAGGACGGGAGGGAGGAGGGGCAAAGGAGGGAGGGGAAGTAAGGGGTGAGTGAGCAAAACCAATGTTTTGCTAAGATAATGGAGGTGTGGTGGTTGCGGTGGGAGAATAAGGAGGGGAGTGATGGAGACGTGTGGAGGGTGCAGTGCTGAGTACTAAGGGAAGCATTTAAGGTGAAATTGCAAAAGGCATTGAAAAGAGAGTCCAGCCTGGAGAGGGTTGTGGTGGAAGTGGACGCGTATACGATGTTGGCATAGGCAGAGTGGTAAGACTGTTTTTATGAGAAATGTATGGCATATGGGGCTGCAAGGGCATCTTCATTTCTGTAGAGAGTACCAAGCTTAGGGCAGAGCTTAAAATGGATGTAATTGATATGAGTTGTAAAGTCTAGGCAGCTGTCCAGTCAGACGCCTAGGTACTTGTAGGCAGGGACTGTATCCAGTGTGGTGCTGTTGAGGGTATAGAAAGAGGGGAGTGAGCTAAGTTTGAATAGCTTTTGTGGGGTCCCGAAAGACATGGATACTATTTTTGTAGCATTTACTTTTAGTTGGTTGGCTTGGAACCACTGTAGAATGCGATCAACTGACTTAAGTATTGAGATAGTTTACAGTATGACAGTGCCCATCAGCCCAAAACCCTGAGTTAGTACACTATGGACACACCATGGGTTGGGGCATCAAAAGCCCTCCAGATGTGTGAGATAACTCGAGTAACAATTTTAATGCAATTGCACTACTTGAGTTAAAAGGTTAGATGAAATAAAATGTGGTCTAACTTCTTGTCACATATCCTGCAAGTTGCACTCAGAAAATGATGCATGCATCAAAATAATGACAATCTGCATTATTTGTTTTCTTCAAACAGGTGAGCTGTTTCAAATGCCCTAAAATGTGAAAAAAAAAAAAAAAATCAAGCCAACATTTTGGTGCAGTTACTTTGACGTAATCATTGTAGCAACAACAAAAAAAATAGACTTCTGAAAATCCATTCCATCTCTCTTTAAGTGATATTCTCACAGTAGCATCTGGTGTATGAGAGATTAGTAGAACACCAGTGGTAATCAATGTGCCCAGATAATTTGGTTTCTCACACCATTCTGTTATTCTGTTTATGCAAAGGTTAGACATATGGCAATCACCGTTAATGAGCTTAGAATGAGGACAGAACCAGATAGCAGCTTTCACAAATATGCTGATGACATCACAATATTCAGATGTTGCCCTGAAGCAAGCTGCTGAACTTCAAGAGAAATAGTAATATCTTCACAAAAACAGTAAAGTTACAACATATAAACTTCTGTTCTATAACTCAAACACAATATCTAAACTCAAAATACGGTACATTTTTAATCTTCTCCTGTGTGAGGGCAAAGCTTTCTTTACTCACCTGTGGCTTCACCACTCTTGAGTCATGGGCTTGCACCTCATACTTGGGAGATAATTTACATATTCTGAGTCAAACCACTGCATATTCCATGTATATGTATTCTCAAGTACACACACAAGTACTGTGCAGGTCGTTTTTATGGTAAATCTTTTCTTTTTGAAATATTTTATCTACTTCATTTTAATAATTTTTAAGCAGTTACATGTTTTATAAATGCTAAATAAGACTGCCTGTTAGACAAGTGTGCTAAGCAGTAAACCCACTTGGCCAATTAGGATCAGAAAAGCACTGAATAAGCTGTCATACAGTTAATGGCTATTTGGAGCATGGAAGTACATTCTTTTCAATATCAGTGAGTATTCATACTTCAACCCCAGATTCTTGCCCGTTCATTATTTAGTACATAAAATTTAACCCAAAAATTCCCCCAAAAACTTATCTAGCTTTCCTAAGGTGACCAACATTAGTCTCATGGCCAGTTCCTTCCCTACCCCAGTCATTACCCTTTCCTCCCATGTTCTTTCACACAGCTTGTTTTTTTATTGCCAGACTCTTGGTACTGTGTCTGGAGAAAACACATTTTTAATGGAAACCCAGATCCCTAGCCTGACTCCCTACCTTTTATTACAGGTCAGTTCTGACTGACCCCTCTGACCCTAATTTGGGGGGGGGCAAAAGTATTCAAAGTCATCGCTAGCTTAGGCATCAACCATCCTAACCAGCTTCACACCTTTACACTTTGCCATAGGAGTTAATGCAGCCAAAATACAACATTAACATCTAGCATGTGTGACCAGCAAGGGGTTAGAGAGCTGTCAGCACTACTGGTGCTGTTAGGCAAACTGACCATTCAGTCTACCTAACATCCTTAATGATGGAGATCATGTCTCCTCCCTCATTGCCATCACCAGTCAGTCTGCAAAGCATTGAGAATAATCAAGACCTCTGCCCCCTCCTCTCAGACATCACCATTCAGTCTGCCTAGCATCCCTATCATCAGTTATGCAGAATGCTCCTCCCTTCTCTTGGACATCACCAGTTAATCTGCCTAACATCCTTAATGATGGAGACCACATCCCTCCCAGTCATCACCAGTCTCTCTAGTATCCTTTATGATGCAAACTATTCCTCCACCCTCTTAATATAGAAACACAGAAACATAGATATTGACAGCAGATAAGGACCGCTTGCCTATTTTCCCTACCTACTATAACATTGCAGACCCTACTTGATCTCTGGCTATACAATCCCCCCACCGCCTTACGTACCTCTAAGGTTCCCTTATGCTTATCCCATGCATTCTTTAAGTCCATTACCATTTTTGCCCCACCACCTCTGCTGGGAGGCTGATCAATGCATTCACCACTCTTTCTGTGAAGAAGTACTTTCTCACATCTCCCCTGAGTCTCCCCCTTTCCAGCTTCATAGCATGTCCCCTTGTTCTAGAGCATCTTTTTTTTCTGAAAAATGCTTCCTTCTTGAACTTTTTTTATACCAATGGGGTATTTGAATGTTTCTATCATATCTCCACTCTCCTTCCTTTCCTCCAGCATGTACATATTGAGGTCCTTCAGCGTCCCCTCATAGGGCTTGTGATGCAGACCCTTCACCATTTTGGTTGCCCTCTTCTGGACCGTGTCTAGCCTATGTCCTTCCAGAGATGTGGTCTCTAGAATTGGACACAGTACTCTAGGTGAGATCTTTACCAGTGATCTATACAGCAGTAACACTACCTCTCTCTTTCTGCTAGTGATACCCCTCCATATGTACCCTACCTTCCCACTAGCTCTCCCCACTGCCTTGCCACCCTTAGGTCATCAGATATGATTACTCCTAGGTCCCTTTCCTGTTTGGTGGTGGTTAAAGTTACCCCCCCCCCATTTTGTACTCTGTCCCTAGGTTTCTGTACCCCAAGTGCATTATTTTGCACTTCTTTGCACTGAAACCTGGCTGCCACGTCCTTGACCACTCCTCTAACTTTCCTACATCACTATTAATTTTTTCCACCACCACCACCCCTGGAGTGTCTACCCTATTACAGATTTTAGTGTCATCTGCAAAGAGGCATATCTTCCCTTCCAGCCCCTCTGCAATGTGCAATGTCACTAATAAACATATTGAAGAGGACCGGTCCCAGTACTGATGCCTGTGGCACCCTGCTTATCATTCTTTTTTCCTTGGAGTGAACTCCTTCTACTACCACCCTTTGTCTCCTGTCCCCCAACCAATTTCTCACCTAGTTTACTTCCTTGGGACCCACTTCTAGGCTTCTCAGCTTGTTTATGAGTCTCCTATGTAGAAGGGTGTCGAATGCCATACTGAAATCTAGGTTGGCCACATCCACTGCTCCACCATGATCCAATTCCCTGGTCACCCAGTCAAAGACATCTGTCAGATTTGTTTGACCTGATCTCCCCCCAAGTGAAGCCATGCTGCCTCGGTTCCTGAAGGCCACTGGATTCCAGATATTCCACAATCTTCTCCGTTAGGAATGATTCCATTACTTTCTTCACCACCTAAGTCAGGCTGACTGGCCTGTAGTTGCCAGCCTCCTCTTTGCTTCCACTTTTGTGAAGTGGAACTACATCTGCCCTCATCCAGTGAGTCCTCCGGAATCACTCCCATCTCCAGTGAGTGGTTGAACAAGGTTATCAGAGGTACAGCCAGCACCCACTGAGCTCCCTCAGTATCCTAGGATGCATTCTGTCTGGCCCCATTGCCTTGTCCACTTTCAGATTTGTGAGTTCCCTTAGAACCCTCTACTCTGTAAATGGACTAGTATCCACCTCCCTTCCTTTGATGCTTCTGACCCTTATCTGTGAACTCTGAACAAAAATACTTGTTCAAGATGTCTGTTTTTTCCAGGTCCCACTCCACACACTCCCCTCCTTCCTATGCTACCTACCTTCCTTACTATCCCTCGCCTGGACTTTCTCTTTTCCCTTACATACCTGAAAAACACCTGTCCCTTTTCTGCACTGCCTGGGTTATTGTCTCCTCTGTCTGTACCTTTGCACTCCTAATTGTTTTCTCTGCCTCCCTCTGTTTCTGTTGCTACACCTATCTTCTTCTCTCTGTGTCTCCTTATACCTCCTGAATGCTAACTTTTTTGCCCTTACCTTCCCGGCCACCTCCTTTGAAAACCATAGCGATTTCTTTTTCCTTCTGTTTTTGCTTACTTGTCTGATGTAGAGGTTTGTTGCCTTCGCTATGCCTCCTTTTTGATCTGCCCACTGTTCCTCCACTCCTCCCAAGTCCTTACCCACACCAGGGCATCCCCGAGCATTCCTCCATCTTTTTTAAAATTCGCTCTCCTTAAGTCCAGGACCCTCACCTTTGTGTGGTTCGATTCTGCCCCAGTACTTACATTGAACCACACTGTACAGTGATCACTGATCTCCAGGTGGCCACCCACTGTGATGTCTGCAACACTGTCCCCACTCTTGTACTAGTTGCCTGAGGAATGCCCCCTGCAGGGAATCCAGGATGTCCCTGCTCCTAGCTGAAATTTCAGCTGGGATGCTCCAACCTACATCTGGGAGACTGAAGTCCCCCACCAGCAACATCTCTCCCTTTGTTTGCCATGTTTTGGATGGCTTCCGCTAGAACCTTATCCAGCTGCCCCCCCCACGCCCCGGGGTTGGAGGTCTGTAGATTACAGCAGTTTGAATAGCGGCTCCCTTCCCTGTCTATAGGGTGACCCACAGTACCTACACCACTTCCTGATTTTTCTGTATCTCAGTAGCCTGTATGCTATCACTCACATAAAGTGCCACTCCCCCCCTTTCTTTCCCACCCTGACCGTTCTGAACAGCGTGTCGCCTGGTATGCCTGGTATGGCTATATCCCAGTCATGGTTCTCACTGCACCATGACTCAGTGATGGCGACAATGTCCAGGTCAGTCTCTGCCATGATGGCCTCTAGGTCTGTGATTTTGTTTCCCAGACATTGAGCATTTGCACACATGGCCTTCCGGAATGTGCTACCACCCTATTTGTCATCATTTCCTGTCCCATTTTTCCTTCTTTCCTTACCCCCTCTGCTCTCAGTCCTATCTTTTTTCACTTCTACCACTTAGTTTCCTTTTTTGTTGGGCACACTTGGGAATTTTTTTCCCTTAGGTGTCTCTCCCTACTGCCTACTTCAGCTTGGGGGGGGGCAGTTGATGTCTCATTTTCTTTTGCCCACTCTCTCAACTAGTTTAAATGCCTGTCAATGTAACATTTAAACTGTTCATTGAGGACTGTGGCTCCCCTTCTTGGTGGATGCAGGACATCTCCCCTGTACAGGCCTCCATCCCTCCAGGTGGGACCTCAATCCCTAGTGTAGCTGAACCCCTCCTCTCTGCACCATTCCTTCAACCATGTGCTGAAGCTCCTGGTATGGAGTTCCCTATCCTTCCCCCTGTCATAGACAGATAGCAGCTCAGAAAAGACCATTGAGCGTGCTACCTGCCTAAGACCCCTCTCCAGTTCCCTGAACTCTCCTGTACCATCCTAGCCTCATCCCTAGCCACACATGTAGCCATGTACCTCCACACATGCATGTGTGGCTGGGACAGGGACTTGGATATGGCACAGTACACAAGTAATGCTGGGACAAATGAACCAGGTGGACCATGACATCCAGCTCTCTCTCCCTCCCATCCTTCTTCCCTAGCAATCCTCAGGAATCTGCTCCCTACCCCTTCAAGCCATGACACTGCGTAGGCACCAAACCTCCCTCTCCCCCTCCCTTTCTGTCCCCAAATCTATCCCCCTAACAATAGAGTCCCCCACCAGGAGTTGCTCCCTTCTCCTCCTCCTCCTCCTCCACTGGGGTCCTCTACCACCCACCTTGGCATCTCCACTATGGAGGACCCCCACATCCTCCTTGGTCTGTACTGCGGGTGCCTCCATGGGACAGTCCTGTCCTACCAGAGTACTGTAGGAATTCTGTAGAGGTACCATGTGGGGGATGGGTCTCTAACCCACCACCCTTCCTGAGCCCACCATAGTCCAGTCACTCCTCCTCCTTGGCACCCTTTGAGGCAGCGGTGGCAGATTTGCTGGTCCCTTGGTGGGGGCACAGGCCCTTCTGAATCCTGGCCAGCTTGGCCTGGAGTCTAGCAACCTAATTATCGGCCTGTAAGTCTGACCTCAGTTATAGGGAAAATCCTTGAAAGATTAATATTATAGAGAATGGAAGAACACATTAATTACTATAACTTACATGATACAACACAGCATGGCTTTAGAAAGGGAAGATCATGTCTAACTAATCAACTGAACTTCTTTGAAAATGTGAGTGCTGCTCTTGATAAAGGACTTCCAGTGGATGTTGTGTTCCTGGACTTGGCCAAGGCTTTGATAAAGTATCCTATAGAATTCTATTGGAACATTTGGTAAAGCAAAATTCTATATATCCTAATCAAGTGGATTAACTCATGGTTATACTGCTGTAAACAACGAACATCTATTAAGGGTGCATTATCCTCTTACGTAGAAGTTACTAGCGGGGTTCCACAGGGTTCTGTCCTGGGCCCTGTTCTTTTTAATATCTTAATAACATCAATGCAGCCAACTGATAGCGTGTGGATATCTAAATATGCAGATGATTGTAAAATTGGAACTATTGTTAATACACAGGAAGCAACAGAAATCCTTCAAAAAGAACTAGAGGCATTAGAAACTTGGGCAATAGAAAATTAAATGAAATTTAATGAACAAAAGTGTAAGGTAATGCATTTGGGACACAACAACCACAAAAAAGGGTACTTTTTAAATAATGTAATTCTACAGGTAACGGACAATGAAAAAAATCTTGGCATAAATATAGACAACAAGTTAACCTTTGAAAATAACACCATACTCAAAGTAAAGAAATGTCAACAAATTATGGGTAGTATATGGAAAAACATTAAAAGTAGACAACCACAGGTCATTCTTCCATTATATACCAGTCTAGTAAGATCACATCTGGATTACTGTGCCCCTTTTTGTGCACCTACTACTGTATATGGAATGAAACATATAGAGGGAGTTCAAAGAAAAATGACCAAAAAACTTAATGGCATGTCCGAAAAAACATATGGTGAAAGACTGAAAACACTTGGTTTATACTCAATTAAATACAGACATCTTAGAGGAGATTTATGTATGATATATAAAGCACTTAACGAACCAGGACTAATCGAAATATTAGGCATTGAAAGAAAAATCTGCATATCAAACACTAGATCACATAACTTGAAATTGAAAGGAACTAAGTGTCAAGACAAAAAAAAGATTAAAATGGTTCACTCAGAGAATGGTTAACCTATGGAACACACTACCAGGTCCAATAGTAGAAAGTAAATCTATGAACATCTTTAAAAATACACTTGACAAATACATGGGTAATAAAAAATTTGAATACATAGACAATTAAAACCACCTTTGGGTGGCAAGTTCAATAATAGGCTTTGCCTCCTGAACTTGTAAACAACTATGAAACTATGAAACCTCCCTCGGCCCAGAGAAGTGCATGCAGATGGGGCATCACTGCAGTCTCCAGAAAGTTTCCTTGAAGACTGCTGCCCACAGCCACTGCACGGCACCACTCCCAGCATAACTATGTCCTATCTTACCAGTTTTTCTGTTTTGCCTCCTTTAGACCCTTTTTAACCCTTGCCTAACTATTGCTTGACCATAACTTGCCTCTACCCTGCCTGTTTTTGTTTTGCTGTCTTTAAACCCTTATTTACTCCTACCCGAGATAGGCTGTTTCACCTATACCCAAACTGCTGCTAGACCCTAACTCACCACTACCCCATTTTTTCTTTCTACCTGCACCCTATGTATTGCATGTCCCTGACCCTTTCACTCCCCTGCTATGTTTGTGTGCAGTTGCTGAAATTTAAACTGGAAGCTTAGCAAACACACCCTGCTTCCTCCTGCCTTACTCGGTCGTTGTTCCCCTGCTTGTCTGTTCAGCTGCAGAGTGACTGACTGCCAGTTGCCTTGTTGGTCTGACTCCAGTAGGCAGACTCCGTTGTGCTATCCTTCTCTCAGGGGTGCACTGCGCAGGGGGCTGCTAGGTGGACTAGCTCTTAAAGAGCAGCTGACACCTTCAGAACTTCAATAAAACATAATATAAAGACACTGTTTGGCTTGTATTTCACATTAGTTTTGTCTTCCTCCTCCCCATTGTTTAGTACTGATATAATCTGCATGAAAACAGGATCTTTGCTCTTGAACAGTTTATCTATTCCTGTTGCTTTATCCCTACCTGAAGTCATAAAGCACTCCTTGTGACATCACAGCTACTCCAACGGCAACAGATTGTGATGTCACAACAGAGGATTATGGCTTGCAGTAGGGAGTAAGCTATACAGGCAGATGAACTCTGAAGTGTCAAGATCATGTATTCATGCAAATTGCATCAGTGGTAAATAATATGGAGGAGAAATATATACAATATGTATGGCATGCAAGCTGAGTTGTACCTAAATATTATGTTTTTCAAAGTTTTTTTTAAGGTGTCATCAGCTCTTTAGGTAGGATACTGCTGACTTCCTGGAAACCCAGGCAGCACCTGCAACTGGATGGAATGCAGAGTTGGAGACGCATCCTGGATCATGATTGATTCCTTCCTAGGATCCTGTTTGGAGCTTCTAGCTCCACTGCTCTGTCTGCTTCTGGTGTCCTGGTGCTTGCAACTCTTCTTAGGAGCAGGCATGTGAGCATGCGTGCCCCTTTCCCCACTTGACAGCCATTCCTGAAGTCTATGTGTCCATCCTGCTGGCTGGGTGATTTAACAGCCCTGCTGACTTCCTGGAAACCCAGGCAGTGCCTGTGATTGGCTGAAATGCTGGGTTGGAGGCACGGCCTGGATCCTGATTAGTTCCCTTCAGGGAGCCTGTTTGGAGCTTCCAGCTCCGCTGCTCTGTCTGCTCCCAATGTCCTAGTGCTAGTGACACTTCTGAGGAGTGGGCTTGTGAGTGTCTACGCTCCTTTACCCACTTGACTGCTGTTCCCAAACTCTTGGTCATTGCCAACCAATCTGCCTAGCATCCTCAATGAAGCAGACCACTCTTCCCCCCTCTTGGTCATCACCTGTCAGTCTGCCTAGCACCCTCAGTGATGCAGACTGCTCCTCCACAACTCCTGGTCATCATCAGTTAGTCTTCTTAGTACTCTCAATGATGTACACACTCCTCCCCACTTTTGATCATCATAAGTCAGCCTATCTACAACTTCATCATGACTAATTTGATCCAAAACAAAGCACACAATTATTGCAAGTATTAAAAATAATCAGTTGTCACCGGCCTGATGACGCTGAGGGCTGAGGTGCTGGGTACCTCACCTCACCTCACCTCACGCTGGTGACCCGGGTTCTGGAACAAGCCCTGGATCATCAGAGAGCTGACATGGGGGGACAGCATGACTGAGCAGCTGAAAGGTAGCTCTCCACTCCCGAGAAAAGCCCTGTCACCCACCATAGTTTCACTGCCCCCAGATGGAGCTCCAAGGGCAGTGCAGGTGAGCGGGAGGCAACATAGTGGGAGGGCATTCTGGTACCACAGCATGCGTGTACCTCCACACATGCATGTGCGGCTGGGAGAGGGACTTGGATATGGCACAGTACACAAGTAATGCTGGGACAAATGAACCAAGTGGCATACAGTAGATGCAAGTACAAGTGAATGTTTGTTATACAGTATATCGGCATCACTTCCTCTAGCCCCTTCTGGTAACACTTGATATTTTTAGTCTCATTCAGAGCCATTCAATATATCTTTACTTATTTCTGGGTTTTTTTTCTGTTCAAGGGGTTATGTCTGAGCTTTGGTTTTATTATAAATCCACCTTTCACTTATACTTGCATCTGTGCTATGCTGTTGTATTAATATATTATTTGTTTTCTCTCTGCATTTTTTTACATAGGACCAGGAGGAAGGCATTGACAGTTTCCAAATGTTATGTGATCCTCGACAATGCATTTTGAGGCCTCACTCTTGGATGATTACAATCTGGTGTCAGCCAGCCTCACTTGATTTACTTGTTCCAGCATTACTTGTGTACGGATCCATATCCAATTTTGGCTCCGTACTTTTGGGTGTTATTAGAAGGTGCTGTCTATTATTCACATTGCAACTACTACAAGCAATGTTGTACTATCCAATAGAATTTATGATAACTGATTATTTTTAATACTTGCTATAATTTTTTGGGTTGTTTGCATTTCACACTGCGTTTTGTAACAGATCAATGTGTTGTGCAGTTCATCACTAGTTATGTAGATGGTCTCTCCCTACAGTCACTGAGTTATAGCTTGCTTTTTCTGTTTCCATTGTTGTAAACTATCTGATCCACTGATTGGTTGCAGAGAATCACTCAGTACATAATTCAAGGGTGGGATTTTTCTCGGAGCCTATGCCCTGATGAAGATCCACATGATCGCAGTGCTGCGGCACTTTGGTGGTGGAAGCTAAAGTGTTATCACTTGTTTGTCTTGCTGCCTGTCGCAGATGAATATATTTTTGGATCATCTAGCTCTGTGCCATAGCATCTGCTTTGTGAGACGCTACTCCAACTGAGTGTGCTACTTCTCACTTTGCTTGTCTTACTGTGGGGCTGCTCACCCTCACAGTGGCTTCATGATCTTGCATCACAGCAAGCAGGCCGTTCCCGTACTTACACTGGTAACTGAGCTAGCCTTAACTTTGACTACTAATGCCCATCAGATCATGGACTGGGGCAGGAGAGGCAGCCTACCTTGCACCTAAGGTATTGAGGGATTGCGCTAGGAAGAGAATTTATATTAAAAGATGGCGTTGACTCATTAATCAATGCCATGAGCTCAGCAATTAAAAAAAAAAGCTGTGTGAAGCAGGATGGGGTTGATGGAGATGACTTGGGAGAGCTAGATAATTTTTTTTATCATGTATTCACATTACATGCTGAGAAAGCAGAGCCTACGAGTTGCATGACAATATTCTACTATACAGATGATTCATGCTTTTTTTGTTGCTTTTTTACTTTTTAATTTTGTTCCTTAGTACAAATGCTATGAATAGTGGGTAATGCTTTTGATTTGGTCCTGAGAACCAAGTACTTCATTATTGATGAAATTCAGGAATTAATATTGATTACTTACAATCCCTAATGGGTATACAGTAAAACTGTGTGAAACCCAATGCGTAGTTGAGAAAGTCCCAGGCAGCAGAATTTATAACAAACAGGAACATTTGAAAATATCCATGGCTGTATGTGGGACAGAAATATGAGTGATATAGTTGACGTTTTCTAGATATCCACCATACAGCTCAGATAGTGCTGTTCAGATCTAATAAGAATAACTGAGATGCTTCAGACTTGATTATTTCAAGTGGATATGGAGAAGATAGTAAATCAGACTGTTACTATCTGACCTAGAAGAGATTTGGCAGATCTGAAATTTAACAGAAACAGATACAGAGATGGGTGTTGATTTGGGCATCTTGTTGTTAGCGAGTTAAGTGGAGCCCACTCCAGAGGGAGCAATATTAGACTTGATTCTCTCAAATGGAGATGGAGAGAGGATTACAGATGTAGAAGTGGGTAGCCATCTGGGAACTAGCGACCATCGAACAGTATGGTTCACAATAAACACAGCAATAGAGTCAAGCCATACAAAGACAAAAGTACTGGACTTTAGGAGGGCTGACTTTGCCAAAATGGGTGAGTGCCTAAGGAATGCACTAGCAAATGGGCAGGAAGGAGGGGTGGAAGAACAATGGGGAATAATAAAAACTGCCATCACAGAGGTAACGAGCCTTTGTGTGAAGCAAATAAACAAAACAAGACGATATAAGAAACCACTATGGTTCTCAAAGGAAGTGGCAGTGAAGGTTCAAGAGAAAAAGAAAGCATTCAGGAAGTACAAGGAATCGCAGAAGGAGCAGGACAGAGAACTGTATCAGTTAAAGCAAAAGGAGGCTGGAAGGCAGTCAGAACAGCAAAGGCCCAAACCGAGGAAAAGATAGCCAACTCAGTTAAGAAGGGATAAAACCTTTATAGGTACATCAGGGAGCAAAGGAGGGATAGTGAGGCTTAATAAAGGGAGGGAGGGTGGGCAGAGGGAGACTGTGAAAAGGCAGAGATACTAAACAAATATTTTGCTCAGTATTTACAAATGAAGAGGGGAGGTACATAAAACAAACAGTAGTAACACTCTGATACAGAAATTGATACCAGCCCATTTACAGAAGAAAGGGTTCTGAAAGAACTCTAAACTGAAGGTGGACAAAGCAATGGGGCCTGATGGGATTCATCCCAGAATTTACAAGCACTAAGGTAGAACTAGTGACACCACTGACTACCCTTTTAACAAATCATGGGAGGATGGGGTGGTACCCAAGGACTGGAGGAGGGCAGATGTGATCTCTCTCACAAAAGTGGTAGCAAGGCAGAAGCAGGAAACTACAGACCTGTTAGTTTAACCTCAGTGATAGGGAAATGATGGAATCACTTCTGAAGGAAAGAATTGTCGAGTATCTAGAGGCCAGAGGGGCAGAGGACCCTAGGCAGCATGGATTCACAGCGGGAAGGTCATGCCAGACAAATCTGATAGATTTCTTTGACTGGGTGACCGAAGTAGTAGATCAGGGAGGGGCTGTGGACATGGCCTACCTAGACTTTAGCAAGGCATTTGACACAGTCCCACACAAAAGATTAATATACAAGTTAGCCAGCCTGGGAGTGGGTCCCAAGATGTCAGCCTGGGTAAAGAATTGGCTGGAGAATAGGACACAGAGAGTAATAGTAAATGGAGTCCACTCAGAAGAAAGGAGGGTTACTAGTGGGTACCGCAGGGTTCAAGTGAGACTGGTCCTCTTCAATGTCTTTATAGCTACATTGCAGAAGGACTAGAAGGAAAAGTATGTCTCTTTGCAGATGACACTAAGATCTGCAACAGAGTTGATGCACAGGGTGGGGTGGAAAGGATGAGAAGGGACTTGGAGGTTAGAGGAATGGTCAAATGTATGGCAGCTTAGATTCAATGCTAAGAAGTGCAAGGTAATGCACCTGGGAAACAAAAACCCAGGGAAAGAGTACACAATGGGGGGTGAGATACTAACAACAACAAAAATGGAAAGGGACCTGGGGTAGTCATATCAGATGACCTAAAGGTGGGCAAGCAATGTGAGAGGGCAGCAAGGAGGGCTGGGGGTTACTGGGATGCATAGGGAGAGGCGTCACCAGTAGAAAACAGGAAGTTATTATCCCTCTGTACAGACAGCTGGTGAGACCCCATCTGGAGTAACGTGTGCAGTTCTGGAGACCCAATCTCGGCAAAGACATAGACAGGATGGAAGCTGTCCAGAGGAGGGCAACTAAAATGGTGCAGGGTCTGCACTGGAAGACATATGAAGAGAGACTTAAGGAGCTTAATATGTATAGCCTCGAGGAAAGGAGGAGGGGACATGATAGAAACTTTCAAGTACCTCAAGGGAATCAACAAAGTCCAAGAGGGTAGCATCTTTCAAAAAAAGAGGTGTGCAAGAACAAGAGGGCACAATTTGAAGATAGAGGGGGGGTGGCTCAGAGGTAATTTAAGGAAGTATTTTTTCACAGAGAGGGTTGTGGATGCATGGAATGGCCTTCCGGAGGAGGTTGTGGAGTCAAAATCAGTGGTGGAATTCAAGCATGCATGGGACAGCATAAGGCAATTCTAGGGTGTGGGGTAAGAAGAAGTAGGCTGCTGGTTAACTAGGATCTGCAGCTTATCCAGTAGGTAGGGAAATGGGCAGACTGGGTGGGCCAAGCGGTCCTTATCTGCCATCAAATTCTATGTTTCTGTGTAACAATAAACAAAGCACTATCTGACTGTCTTCATCAGGAGTGACACTTACAAAATGGCTGCCATGTTTCTCTGCCCACCATACCAGAGACGTGGTTTATTTTTTTCTAAAGTGCTTTGAGAGATACAGCAGTCAGCAGACACAAAAAGTGGTGTATAAATCTAAAACTGCACTATATGAGATGGCATGATGTTGCTGTGTCAGTCACCTCCCACCTCCGCTACAGAAAAAGTAGCTGTGGCTTATTGGAGGGAGGGGCTCCTCCAGCTCTGTTCTCATCATCAACTTCATGTATTTAAGTTATACAGATACATAAATGATTAACACATGATTAACTAAATATGAATGGTTCCGTTAGTCTAAGCTTAACTCATATGTCAATCGCCTCTTTGTATCCAGCAAGAGTTTGAAGAGCTCATGCAGAATTTATTGCCTTGTTACAGAATCACTGAAATTGAAAGGAAATATTTAGATCAGAATATGTTCTAATTAAACCTAATATTTTCTGGACATAAACAGGAACAGATCCAAACCCACTTGGGCACACCCATCCCTTGTATACATTTTCTGATGTGGGTTGCAGAAGATAGGGCTCCCGTAACTTGTATACTGCCAGCAAAAGTCCCAAAGAAGCCATCACCTACCTGTGCTAAAGTTGTGTATGGTGACAGCTTTTTCTGAGTACAACTTACAGTAACAGTTGTAGCTACACTTTTAACTTCAGCAGCATATAGGACCATGTTTTATGAACTGATTGTAGTTATACTTAAATGTTCTCAAATTCAGGATGCTGATATAATTTCTCAGAGCTAAAATGAACAGCCTTATCAGATGCTCATTTTGCTGCCCAGAGAATGGTTTTCCAAAGATATGTACTAAGCAGTAGTGAGACAAGACAATACAGATAGCATGTTACTCAAGAACAGTAGCTTGACTTTCATATTTATTGCTAGGCACAGTTAAGAAGATCTCTAAAATGAGAAACATGCTTCTTTACCGTCTTTAATCACAAGTTGATCATACAAGCATGAGCTATGGTACTCAATGTCCATGGACAGAATGTTGAACTCCACTGTGGATTCTGGAGACCTGATGACCCAAGTACAGTCAATACTATTCTGGTAGCTGTCTGGCCATCCAGGAGAGAAGAGGAAGGAAGGAGTCTCCCCTGTTACAAAATGGCCTCCACAAGCACCTAAAGAAATATATTACAAAAAGAAACACATCAGTGCTGCTGCATAATGACCTCCCTTCCATAAACCTGATATTTCCCAGTCACTGTACAGAATGTGTGTGTGTGTGTGTGTGTGTGGGGGCGGGGGGTGCTGGTATACTTACACACCCTTTAAATCAGCACCTACAGTACTCATCCTTAAACTCGGCAACTGATAAAGCCCATTCATGAAGCATTACAAAGCTATTTGTTGCATGATCATGTAAGTGATCTCCCAAGGGAATTAAGATGCCATTTTACTCCTCCTCCTCCTTCTGCCACAGGCGGTCACTGCTAAATACCATCAAAGAGAATGGTCCCAGTTGCTTAGAATGGGCAACACCTGGAAGATTACTAGGCAAGTCCTACAAATCAAGGAAGACAATAAAGGGTCTAGTGACTGGAAAAAATGAACTATGCAACAGGTAATCACCAACTTGCATCCAACTTGCATCCAACTTGCATCCAACTACAGCCCCTGACACTCTATGTGACCTTGAGCAAGTCATTTTGATCTCACTGAGCTTTAGTGGGAGGTTACAGTCCCTCGGTTTGAATGATCTGACTTTGACCGGTTGGAGATCATAGATGTCATGCAGATTGTCCAGAGTATGTGGCTGACCTGCTGTGGTTTGGACCCAAGCCCAACCTGCCTCCTTGTGGGGTGTGTTGAAGCCATTGGCCTGGTCCTAGCAGAGATTATTCGGTGTTCATTTGAGACAGGTGAGTTTCCAGACTCCCTGAAGGAGGTGTTGGTGATTTTGTCTCCTTAAGAAACCTTCTCCTGACCTGGATTGTCCTGCCAACCACAGGCCATGTGGGGAAGGTTATTGAGAAGGCAGTGGCACTGCAGCTGGAGAATCATCTTACCATCCATGATATCTATGATCCTTTCCAGTCCAGATTCTGGAAGAGGCATAGCATGGAGACTGCCCTTGTTCGGGTACTTAATGACCTCCTGATAGCAAGGGATCGGAAGAGCCATTCTATCTTGGTTCTTCTTGATCGCTCTGCAGCATTTGACATCGTGGATCATGTGGTGCTGCTGGAGTGCCTGCAGATGATCTGTGGCCTGTCTGGTACTGTCCTCAGATGGTCCCATTCTTTTCTCATTGGCAAGATCTCAGAGGGTGGTGTCTGGGATCTTTTCCTCTGACCCATTCTCTCTGCCGTGTGGGGTTCCGCAGAGCTCTGTGCTGTCGCCCATGTTGTTCGCGGTGTACGCGTTGCCATTGGGAGACATTGTAAGGTGGTATGGGTTGGGTTTTCACTGTTATGCAGATGATACTCAACTCTACCTGTCCTTTGTGCCTGAGCAGGACAGTACGGTCTCGGTGTTTAACAGCTGCCTTGCCGTGATCCAGGACTGGATGAATGCCAACTGGTAGAGGTTGAATCCAGACAAGACCGAGGTTCTGGTGGTGGATCCGGGTCATCAGGTAGAGGGGCTTTGGCTTGGTGGTAGCAGCTGTTGACCTCTGAACAGGTGCGGAATCTGGGCGGTATTCTTGACGATGGGCTGACGCTTCGTTCTCAGGTGTCGGCCGTCATCAAGTCCTCTTTTTACCATCTGAGGACTATCACATGAATTAAGCACCTTGTTCTGCCTGGTAACCTTTCTACCCTGGTCCATGCCTTTGTGACCTCCCGCCTTAACTACTGTAACTCCCTCTACCTAGGATTACCTGGGGTTGATATCCGCTGCTTGCAGCTGGTGCAGAATGCGGCAACCAGGCTGTTGATGGGGCTACCTCAGTCAGATCATGTTACGCCTGTGCTCTGTGGTCTGCACTAGCTGCCAGTTCAGTGGCGCATCACCTTTAAGGTTGGTTTGTTGACCTTCAAGGCCCTACATGGACAGGGGCCGATTTACCTGCAAGAGCTCTTGCATCCCTACTGCCCTTGCCGACCACTCTGCTCCACTGACGAGGGATTGCTAGAGGTTCCCAGGGTTCAGTTGAAGATATCTGGGGCCTGGGCTTTTGCATTTGTGGCCCCTACCCTGTGGAACTCTCTACCTTGTCAGGTACATGAGTGCCTGACCATGGAGAGCTTTAAAATTGCTTTTAAATGCACCTGCTTGACCTGACTTTTCCAGACGACAGATTTTTGCTGTAGGATTGCTGGATTAATTGCATGTTTTTAGTAAGATATTTATTCTGTTTTTACTGTTTAAGTGCTATGATCTGTATGAATAGCGCTTTATAAATAAAGCTGAATTGAACTGAATTGTCTATTTCAACTGTTGGGGAAAAGGACTCCCAACGAAAATGAGATGTGGCTCAGTTCAGCTCCCCTGGGGAAAGAAGTTCTTTCATGTGAAACCTGTCCAGTATCCCCCACAGCACTACTGGACTCTCAGGTGATCACTTCAGTTTACTCCAATGTTATTGTATTAGGGTATTGTGTCTAGGGATGTACAAATAATGCACCACCTGATTGGCCAGGCTAAAACAAGGCTTAGATAGTGCTCCATCCAAATGAATCTGATACATTAATCTGGGATAATGGATGCAGAGAGGGCTCTGTCAGTGTGCTGACCAAACAACAAAACTTTTACGGCGTAATCCCCCACAGCGACAATTTCAACAGGTTTTAAAATTGTCGATGTGGGGGACCTGAGGACAAAATTTTGCCTTTTCATCCATGTTTCACCCCGTCAAAATCAACTCTGACGGAGTTGATAACTTAGAAGGGGGACTGTAGCACAGCCCCCATTGGGGGCTTGGGGTGCAGTTCTCAGGAGAAATGCTCCATCGTCAGACAGGCAAAATTTTGCCTGTCAACACTGGGGATCTCGCTATGCCGAACTTCGACAATGATGTTGTCGATTTGGCATAGGTAAACTGGCTCTGTTCAAATGTATCTGAACATTAATCTGGGATAATAGATGGAGACAGGGCTCTGTCCAAATGTATCTGATAGATTAATCTAGGATAAAGGATGCAGACAGGGCTCTGTCCAAATGTAGATGTTATAGTATTCTGGGATGATGGATTCAGACATGGCTCTATCCAAATGTATCTGATACATTAATCTGGGATTGTGGATTCAGACAGGGCTCTGTCACAATGTATTTGACCCATTAATTTAGGATTATAGGGCACTGTCACATGAATCTGATGCATTTATCTACAACAAACGAATTAGGGCTCTGTCCAAATGTATCTTACCCATTTATATGAGATAATACATTCAGTAAGGGCAGCAACAAGTGTATCCAATCCATTTACCTGGGGATTTAGACAGGTCACTATCAAATGTGTCTAATCCATTTATCTGGTCTCATGAATCCAGGCAGAACACTATTAAATGTATGAATATGATCCATTTATTTGGGATAACTGATTCAGATAGAGCACTATCAAGTATATCTGATCCATTTATCTGGTCTCATGAATCCAGGCAGAACACTGTCAAATGTATGAATATGATCCATTTATCTGGGATAATGGATTCATGCAGTGCTCTGTCCAACTATATCTTATTCATTTATCTGGGATAACCTGGTGGTGGCACTTTTAGTAATGGGAGGTTCTCTTCCTCATCTGTTAAATCAAGGAAAAGGGTGTGTTTAAATTAGCAGCAATATGAAACAAATAAGGAATAACAAAGGAATAGGGTACTTATTATTCAAATGTGCAGACAAGCATGGATACCCCTATATATTTTGATCATCACCACCAGGCAGACCAGACACTATAAAATGTATCCAGACAGAGTACTATCGAGTGTGTCTGTTCCATTTACCTGGCATAATGAATTAAAACAGTGCTCTGTCTAAATGTACCTGATCCATTTATCTGGGATAACGGATTCACTGTCTGCTCCAGGTTTGTTGATAGTTCACACTTTCCAAACTAACCCAAACTGAACGGATAGTATCTGCTCAACTCTTACTATACCACAAAGTGATCATCGTAAAAGATTTAAATCTAATCAGCTTTACTATCTTTTATCAGAATGCAGTGAAAGAATGTTTAGAGATACTAATCTATTTCAGCACTGGAGCTATGTTGGTGCAGTCCATGGATGTCAGCAGGCGTACACAGTGTATGCTACTGTGTACACAATTTTAAAACCCGGGTTAAATTTCAGAAGTTTTCCCTGAGCTGCCATGTAGCCTGCTGTTTTGCCTGCAGACTTCTTGCTGCCACGCTGGACCCTAATCCACAATTTCCAGGCTGTCTACAGGAGGGGATGGGGTGAGGGGCAGTAGGTGTTCACGCCAACATTTGGGGGGGGGTGATAGGTGGCTGAGGAAACAATGGTTAGCAAGCCAACTGGCTATCAGCCAAGCCCAACACAATATCTCATATTGCAAATGGTTGAGGAGGCGGGCTGGAAACGTGGGCATTTCAAATGTGGTTGCAATAAAAAGGGTGCTTTTTAGCATCTCGATTCCTGTGTTCCTTGTTTTTATATGAAGACATGGATGAGCACTAGCAACAATTGTAACCAACACCGGCAGCAGCAATCGTGATATTTACACTGGACCCTCACTTGGCAAGCATCTGACTAGAGAGGAGACTGACTTTTGGAGCAGCAGTCAGCTACAGCAGTGGATTCAGACAGAGGAGAGAAACTGCAAAGCAAAGGGCAGCCAGCCAGAAACGTAAAGTTTGGATTTTATGGTCACAATGGTGTGCTTGTTGGTCATGGGGGATTAGCACAGCAGACAGCAGATCAAGGAGTTGAGCCCTATATTACATTTGTTTCTGTCCTCTGATCCCTGTCTTTAATTCTGAATCCATTTCAGGTAAGTCAAACTCAGGACTCACAATTGGGGGGGAGTTAACTTGCAGTTCAAATCACCTACAGGTTTTACATACTGCTTTTTATCATTTAGTTATTTTAAGTTAAAGTTAAAAAAATCAGCAGACCACAGACACCCTGAAATGCCGAAACCACAAGTGAATGGGGGAGAGAGAGAGAGAGAGAGAGAGAGAGAGAGGGGTGCCATGCGCTCATGGTCCGATATGGACCAAGCACTCGGAATGGTTTTCTAGTTATTTATTACATGCAGACTCTTTGCATGTTAACCTTATTGTACGGAGCCCTCTTACTTTATTCTATGGAGCACTTTGTTTGGCACATGCTCACCCCCTATGGTCCGAATGATATTTGCACACAATGGCAATGACTTTCAACTGACCAACGCCCCCCTGTCCCAAACCATGCTCCTCCAGCTCACAAAACAGTATTTTTTTCTGCAGAACAACCCTGAATGGTTGCATTTTAAAGACTGCAGCACTGAGACAGACAAAAACAAATAATTATTATTCTTACTCCCACGCCCAGTCCCGATCTGCGTTAATCACAACCGGCTTTTGCGGTAGTACTACAAAAGAAGGTCTTTCTGCCTTTGGCTTTAATCATTATTATAAACAGCATTTCTTGCAGCACAAAACTGGAAACCAAAAAGGTTTTACCTGAGAAGCACAGTTCGGGAACAGAGGGGGGGTTGTTTTGGGTCCCACGTGATGCACGAGGAAGAGCAACTTTTTTGTCTTTATTTTTTGTTTGAAAAAGCCACAATAATTGTTAGATTCTTTTCTGTCTCTGTGTTGCAATCATCCTGGTCTGGGGCATGTAGCTTACAAGTGCACTACATGTGCACAAATGTCATTGCCTGCAGTGCCATGGAGCTCTTTTTTTATTTTCCCGATTGTTTACTGGCAGCTTTATTTTGTTCTGCAATTGTAAGCCAGTGAGTACAATTTTAAAACGGCTACCTATTATTAAATAGGTGGTGGACCCGTGCTACCAAATTATAAACTGGCCTTCAGTGTTTCAACAGGATCCTTAGAGACTGTTCTAAAATATCATGGGGTTACCCTAATTATGACTTGGTGTTTTCTGTTGTGGGTTTCGTAACCAGAGGTATTCTCCTCATTGTGTAACAAGGAAAGAGGAGCCGCATATCCTATTGCTAAACTGATTTTACATATTCTGCTCCACTGCATGAATAAAACTTGTTATACACAGTTCCCCCTACTTTATTCTGTACTTTCAAACTGAGGTAGCTACTTCTGTAAATGAGTCGGATAGGCCTTTATTTTAATTATGATTTTCAGATGTCAGCTTCAGTATTGGCTCTTACTGCAAGTGTTTTAAATGTTCTGGCTATTCAGATATGGCAGTTATTACTGTTCTGTACAAGGCTGTTCTATTAATGATTTAAATAGGTTAGCAAATGTCAGGAAGTATTATCAATAAGTATTACAGAAACTGAGAAATTTCCAAGGACCCTCGCACTTCCAGTTATTTTGGGTTGGGCAGTGTGGCTGTTTATTTGTTTTCTGCTTCATCTGATTACATCCCCGAAGACCAGAAGCCCTGCTATTATCCAAGATGGTTGCCAGTCTGGGAAAAATCATTTTAGCATTAGAGAGCTACATTCTGCCAGAGGAAGGCTGAGGCAGACCCACAGTGAATTCTACGGACTGCTTGGCATTCTGCCCAGACTGCACATGGCATACAACTGCCAACTATATTTCTATGGTTACTACCTGAGAAACTTCTGTTTACCTTCCTGACCCTTCAATTCAGCCTCTGTTGGTATATGCTAACCAACTTACAATGTTTTACTGCATTTCAAATTTAGTAGCGGCTGGCCCGGTGGCACTGAGAGTTGAGGCACTGGACGCCACTCCTCACGCCATGCCGGCAACTCAGGGTCGGGAGTGACCTCGGATTGCCAGGGATCAGTAGGGGAGGTAGAGGATTGAGCATCCAGTGGACTGCCCTCCTCTCCCAAGGAGGGGTGGGTTGTTGTCCCACTCCTTGGCTGCCCCCAAGTGGAGCGTTGGAGCAGGGGAGCACGGAAACATTGGCTGGGTGCCTCCACACGCACTCTCATGTTGCGAGAGGGAGGGGTGGTGTGGAAGAAAAGTGGAAAAAAGGCAGGGCTGTCAGGCTCAGTGATGGCCTGTCTCCTGATCCCAGTCTCACCCCAGCATCTAGATTGTGCTCTGAGGGAGGGGAGTACTGGTACTCCTTCCTCCGGCCCCGCCACAGTGGGCAATCCATGGGGGACTGCCGGGACATGAGGGAGGATTGGGACCAGGCACTGAATAGATGAGCCCCCCAAAGGAGGGCCAGAGCCACCTGACAAGACCCCAAGAGGAGGATAAATAGAATATGAAAAAAAAAATTAGCAGCAGATTTCAGGTAATATTAATATTATTCAGTTAATATATACAGTTAATATTTTGTTATAATATTAAATGCAAAAGAAGATTTCCACAGCTATTACCTCCTAACTCAGCTCCGGTAAAGGAAATAAGAAAATTGTTGACAAACAGCAGACAGCAAGGTAGGGGATGGGGGGTTGGAACTTGAGGTTCACCTGTACTACCACTGCATTAAAAAAAAGAGTAATAGTACACTGCTACACATATGTTACCATTTTATTGACCGAGTGATTTTGGGTACTTTGGGTATGTGTGACTACATGAATGACTTTCAGCTGCTGTGGGTGTTTGGCTTTAATGCTTATGTGACTGAATAGAGTGTAGGAGCACAGGTGCTAGAGTGAATGGACCTCTGTGGGGCTGGCTACCTTGATCTGGTACAGAGGCTTATCACAATGCAACATTGTTACTAAAAGCCAGTTTGTTAGTCTGACGTTGCTGGTGATTGAAAGGCTTTCTTACGGTATGGAATGTATGCATGTGGCGTTACAGAGTCACATTGCATATTTAGAGTATATGCCGCATATTAAATGACACTTGTGTCGTCGGGGGGGAAGATGTGGGCAATGGTGGTGGGGGCAGTAGTGTGGCAGCTCAGTGTACAAATCTGAAACCCCTGGTGCAGTCAACATTATACATGTAGCAAACAGACTTCTGATAGCAGTAGAGTCCGCAGGTTGAAGGTGAAGAACTACAGGAGGCACTCTAGTTATCTTCACTCTGACAAGCAGATGGCACAACAGTTCTGTTCAATATTAACCAGTGAAGTGGTCCCTGTGGTAGGACCCTGCAACTTTAAAAGGACCCTTATCTCTGGTCCTCGCTTTGGGCTCTTCCTGAGCAGGAGGTAGGGATTGAGCTGGTTGTAATAAGAAGGTTGTGTGACTGGAGTATACAAGGATCTCAATGTGAATATGTATCATACTGTAAGCATGGAGGACACTCTGCTTCATGAGGGCTTTGACTGGCAAAGTGAGGCAATGCAAATGTATTTACACAGCACCCATTTCCAGGGGCTCTGGGTGCTGCACAATCCAAAAACCAAACAAGCAACACAAACATTCTACAAAACAAAAACAAAAAAATTACTTCCCAAAAAAACCCAGTAGGAAAACAAGGATTGGAAAATCCTAAAATTCATGAATCAACAAAAGAAACAGACCCCTTACACTCTGCATACCTCGATGTTAACCAAAAGCTAGTTTGCAAAGATGGAATTTAAGTTTTTCACCTTCCTCAAAGGGGAAGGGCTACACATTACAGGCAATGTTGGAATTACACTTTATGAGCTTTGGGAGCTAGGAGTGCCTATAAGGGTCCTATCTATAAATTGAGCCCCCCCTTCCTGCTGTAAGTCAATGGCAGTGATGTATGAGCTACCAGAGCGCACTGCAGAGCTACCGGGGCCGAGCCCTGGAAAGCCCCCCTGTAATTCCAATACTGATTACAGGCACAGCATTCCATATACACCAAGCTGTGACAGGAAAGGTCCTCTCCCCATGTCTGCAAGCAGTGGTGCCTTGTATTAGAGTATGTTGGCTCAATCAGAAACGGGGGCAGTTTCAGTAGTGAGCACTGTGCCAAGTCAGCACCATGCACATTTCAGCAAATGAGTGCCCTTACGGGAACCAAGCTTCAAACCTTAAACAACCCAGAGAAGATACCTCAGAATGCTTTTTCCAGGGAAATGCAAGGAGATAGATGAATGTTACAAAAGGAGGATGTCCAATACCTGTTTACTACCTCCCATTAGAGGCAAAAGCAATGTTTTCATTGAAACATTCTTTTTAGAAATGGGAAGTCTGCACATAATTAAAATATTTCTTAAAAACAGCACTGTTTAATTAAAAAAAATTGTAACTGTCATGCAGGAAATTATTTTCCCTCTCATAATGTTTTTTTTTTTTTAACTGAATGTATTTTCTCTCTACATCTGCCTTCAGTATTCATCTACCACCCTCACAGCTCTCTCTGCCCCATGCCCTCTTATTTCTGCTGCAGATTGCTCCTTCTCATGCTAGCCAACCCCTCTTGCCATTTCAATAGCACTGTGCCTCCCAAGCAGAGGTGGACTCAGTTGTGGCGGTGGGGGGGGGGGAGGGTGCTAAAGCATCAAACTATAGTAGTAGTAAAAATCTTTATTTTCATACAGAATTAAGATAGCACTTATACACATTAGGACCAAAGTCCTATTTTCAAGGTGGCAGTCGGGGAGTTAAGCGAGATGGTGATGGTGCCTTGTACATCATGCCAGCTTATTGAGGGGGGAGCATGGCCTTCTATATGGCACCCCTCTCAAAGCCCTAGAGAATGTCAGGAAGGAGTCAGGCAAGGTAGGGTTCTAAGCTGCTCGCCACCTGTCCTGAGCCATTTGGAGATAACCAAGCATAGACAGCTGCTGTAGATTTTCCTAGGAGACATTGCACATCCCTTGGGGAACTGTGTTCAACCACTGAAGAGCTCCAACTGGGAGACCGTGATTCTTCACTCAGGATAAGAATCTAGGTCCCCACTCACGGTTTGCGGTCATAGCCCCTCTCCACAATTTTCAGACTTGTATAAAGCTCTGTGCAAAGGTCCAGTGCCACCGTTTTGCCTGCAAGACAGCTTTAATGTTACTGCTGGAGCTGCAAGAGGCTGAGTACAGTCCTCAAGGGATGTGTGATGCCTCCCAGGAAGGAAAAGGGGAAATTGTTTAACCAGGAAAGGCACACTAAGCCAGAACTTGTTTCCAGGTGCAACCTAGGAATAGAGATGTGGGAAATTAGGAAATTTCATTATGTGAAATATTTTGTGAAACTCATGCATTTTGCAAAAATATTTCACGGTGCGAAATGTGAAATTCCACCTGCAAAATGCAAATTTTTGCCTGCAGAATGGTGAAATTCAGGTGACATTTTTGCCATTTCAGAAAAAATTGTCAATTTCACAGTGAAATTCTGTTTTCCATGGGCACAATTTTGCAACTTCACACCCGGTGGAAAATTTTGCAGAACAGCAGAATTTCGCGAAATGTTTCATGTAGCGAAATTCTCGGTTTTGCCGAAATTTCACTGCTGAAATTTAATTTGCAGCATCTCTACCTGGGAGCACACAAGGAAGTTAAGTGACATGCCCAAGGTCAAGCAGCATGCAGATGGGGCTGATGGGATTCTGACCCAGGTCTCCAGGTTTGCAGCTCAGTGCCCTTAACCGCTATGCTATACTGCCTACCGCAGCATCTCAGTGTTCTGTCTACATGATTCTATAAAACAAATCTTCTGATCTCTCCAATTTTTATACTTCAGAAGAATATGGCTGTTACTTTAAGTACTGTAGTTGTTTTTTCAGTGACTGAAAACACCTGATTAGCCCTGCTTTAGGTTAAAATAGGCAACACAAGCAATCTTTGCACAGGGGTGTGATACTGCATACATGTATGAGGAAGAATGACAGGTTCTGATTTTGGAGCATAACAATGATGTCTTTGACAAATCCCAATACCTCATCAGCAGTCTTCATTTTGGGGTTGTAAGGAGACAGAACTGCTCCATAACATTGAGATAGTGCTACCCATGGAGAAATAAAAACTCGGAAGATGCACATGGTACCGACATGGCTTGCTGTAAAATGTTTACACTCATGGAAGAGGGATAACCTATCCTGCATGGCACTAAACATTTGCAAAAGAAATTCCATTGTTTATATTTTCTTTGCACTTTGGGTTAAAATGCCATAACATGCCATTTATATTTTAGATGCTGAGTTTGTGAATGAGCAAGTATAGTGTCCCAGCACAAACCTGGAGAGACAGTGGGCAGAGGTTCTGTAGAGGAGTCCACTGCATACCAGTCCAAAAGGAAGCCCTTTCCATTTATAACAGAGTCAGACACGAACTGGATGGTCATGGCGCTGCTGGTGGTGGAGATGGGAGGAGGCGGCAGATAACCACAGTACATTCCGATGAGACGTGAATGAATATTTGGGCCATCGTAAAACTGCAAACAAACAAAATATATGTTTTTCATGTTGCTGACATTCCACAAGTGTCTGACTTTGTTTGGCACACTGAAAGTTCACAATCTGCAGCATTTTATTTTCCATCAGAGTCTATATAATGCACTTTTCATCAGCTGAGAGCTACAGATCCTTTAAGCCAGGAACAAAAGTGACCCAAAGACTGATAAGCTGTGCTTTACCTAGAAACGTACAACCACATCATCCTAATTTAAAGAACATCACACATTGAACATCACACACTGATTTTTAAATAAGATATTAATCTCTGAGGGCACCATTAGGTATTGTAAACTTTACTCAGTTCTGTTTACATTTTATTTATTTTCTATATATTTCCCTGCTGTTTCAATTACTTGCAGTCTATTGCTATGAAAATGATCAAGCAATTTCTCAGCAGAGATGGGTAAAGCGCCACTGCTACTCCTATAGTGACATGTAGTAGAAATCCTTTTTATGTTGTCTTGTGCGTGCTCAAGCAACATCTTGTGGTAGTAGTAGCACAGTGAGAGGTGAGTCAGTGTTGGCGAATGCAGGACACGCTTTAGTAGATGCGTCCCTCATTCTCCAATTAGCCAGCATGCTAGCGCTGATGCAAGAATTATGTGAAGTGCCACCAACTTGAAAAACATGTGCCACTGCAATCAGAGACAAGCTCGTCATGCAGCAGCAGAGATGACATGCCTCCTGTATATGCCTTTCCTGGTGAAACATTTCAGTAAACATGGTGGCGGCTCCTGCCGCTGCCACACAATCCCCAAACAAAGTCAACATCAGTGGTGCAATCCCCCTATTGGCATGTGCCCCATCTCCCCACATTGTGTGGCGCACTGGGAGCCCACCTCAGTGTGTTGCTGCTCACACAAAGCCGACCGTGTTTGCATGTTCCTCCGCCCCCACCCCCACCCCCATTGTGTGGCACACTCAACAAATCATACCATGATGTTTGGTTCCAGTTTTTTTTTTACTTGAAAAAGAAAATAGTCCTCATTGCCTGCAGCATCCCTCCCCCAACCCGCACTCCACCCTCTGTGCACCCCACCTCCCCACACAAACCTTCACCCCATACTTATCTCTGGAGGTCCAGTGCTGCGATCTTTGGTGGAGGGAACAAGTCTGACTCTTCCAAGTCAAAGTGCAAAATGAAGAAATGCCGGTAAGCTATATAATGGCATCAATGAGGGGATTTCAACTTAGGTGGATATCTCAGCCAGTTTTTTGAATTTTGGCCCCAAATTTTCAACATGGGTTTTGGGACCCCACCCTGCAGAACACATAAACTGTCATCTCAAGATTCAGTCCTGAAAGGTGATTTCTGTCACTGCATGGAATCACCTTTTGGGACTGATTAATGAAATGACAGTGCCACTGTTCATGAGTTGAGTCCCCAAAGTTTATGTTGCAAATCTGGTGAAAAAATTCCAAAAAATGACTGTGTTATGAGTGTGCATTGTGCAGTTTCTATGCACGCTCATAGCTTTGACAATTTTTAATATTTTCACTCCAGATTTTCAACATTACCATTTTTACACATCTCCTTAAGAACAGTACAGCTGTCATTTTTCACATCCTGCCTGAAATGTGTTTTTGCACATCTGGTGCACTATGGCACGGTCGCTGTGGGAAATCAACTTTCGGGACAGATTAACAAAACCACAGTGCCACTCACGAGCAGAGGTCCCAAAATGCCTATGTTGAAAATTTGGTTAAAAAAAACCCAAAATAATTGCATTACGGGTGTGCATTGCACAGTTTCTAATCACGCTCGTGACTTCACCACTTTTTCATATTTTCAACATTGCTATTTTTTTACACCTCCTCATGAACAGTACAGCTGCATTTTTCGCATCCTGCCTGAAATGTGTTTTTTATATTTTTAGTTGTTTAACAAGGAGTAGCACACTAAGCTGAAAGCTTTTTACAGGTACGACTTGGGAGCACAAGGAAGTTAAGTGACTTGCTCAGGGTCACACAGTATGCAAGTGGAGGCTGTGGGATTCAAACCCAGGTCTCGTCTGCTGGATGTCACCAGATTTTCAGCTCAGAGCCTCAAACCACTGCGCTATACTGTCTCTAAACCACTGCGCTATACTGCGCACATCTGGGACACACCTGTGGCGCCAAATGGTGCAGTCGCTGTGCAAAATCACCTTTCAGCTAACAAACTGATAGTGCCACTGTTCATGAGGTGGGGTTACAAAAAGCCCAAGCTGAAAATCTGGAGTGAAAATACCAACAAATGCTTGGGGCATTAGAGTTTACAACCATAATGCCCCACCCTGTAGAGACTGACAGGCATTAGGGGTGTGACTTGGGATTGTCGGCTGTAATGCTCATGCCATTCCACCCCCACCCTGCAGTCAGTGACAGGCATTGAGTTCACCCCATTCTCCTATACTGCACCCATCTCAGCATATTTCCTCGTGGAATAGGGTAAGCGTAAGGCCCGCAGACCTCAAGGCACACCTCGACACTTGGTGTCTGCAGGGTAGGGTGAGGAAATGGCGTGAGCATTATGGCCGATGACCCAAAGACACACCCCAATGCTTGTCAGTCTCTGCAGGGTGGGGGTGGGTTTGGGGTCAGTTCAATATTTCACTGCCATTTCTATTATGCATCTCTCTAACTCCTGCACTACCAATGCCAATGCCAGCAAGACAACATTCGGCATTGACAAATACTTGTTTAAAGTGTGCAATAAATTTAATGGGGACAGAGCTAGAATGTGTCACCAGCTTGCCAGCATTGTAAATATTAAGCCCACAGAACTCACTTTTCAGTGAGGCTCATTGCTCTCAAGTCTGACCATTCATCCTCCTGATACAGGAGCATCATAGTATAGTGCCTTTATGCATGTGTAGTCAATCTACACAACTAGCATAGAAATACTGTATGTTGGTGCAGCTCCATTGTATAGTCACATAGTGGAGAAAGCACAGCTGTGTTTCTAAAACTGGTAGGTCCAGAAACAAATGATTTGACACCTTTTATTGGACCAACATGGATGTTACAGAAAAGAACAAAGTGCTCTAGCTTTCGAACCAACCAGGTCCTTCTTCAGAAGCTTTATGGCAGTTATTTTGAAAATCCCATAGTATTAACACCAGATTATGTTGAAAAAACAGAAATAATTCTCATTGGTTTAACATATACATTTAAAACATAACAGAAGATTACGCCAGAGAAGCTAATTAACACCAGTATGCTTTTAACTGAGAAGCCTCAGAAGGGCAAAGGTTATCAAGAATTCTCAACAACCAGAGAGTTCTTCTCACATAAATTTTAAAATGTCTCAGTGTGCTAAGAAAGCATTCTAGTGATAAAACATCCTTGGAATAGCATTCTCTCTAATACATGTAAGATGTGCTTACAACTTACATTCCAAGTGTCCTGGTGTAATAAAAAACAGATAATGAGAGACAAAATCCTGAAATTAGGTATAACTGCAAGTTGAAAACAAGCCCCAAATTAAACATACACACATGTACATGATGTATGATAGCATCGCTTGTAAGTATAAGTGCCAAATAAAAATACATATCAAGGATCACCAGGAAAACAAGACCATGAGCCTGATAAGTGCAGATTTCAACACAGAGTCAGTGTGTGTGTGGCTAGGGCACTTAGTTTTCACATATAGTGTACATTTATTTCTACTAGTTGTCAGTGGCTGGATTACACACTGTCACATTTTTAAATCTGCTCATATTAAGATGCATATCTCCTTTACATGGGGGTTCATAAAAGGTGTCATTCCTTTGGGTAAAGATTAATATTGGTGTGAATGATGCTATATTATGACTCTTGTACATACAGGCCCAGATATTCAAAATGGTTGCACATGGTGCAACTGTGTTGCGCCATGCACAATCCACTGATGCGCCCCGGTGCGATATTTAAAAGGGAAAAGTGTGCCGCACAAATCCCGATGCCCCGGGGCACATCAGTAATGTATACAGATACAGGTGAGGCGGCGTGCCCATGCATAAACTGCACAGCCCGATATTCAGCCCGGGCTGTGCAGAGTTATGCAGACGCAACCCCTACCTGCGCCTGCACAAAGTTACGCCTAAAAAAAAAGAACAAGTCGAGGGCCACCCACAGGTGAGCTGCCGCACTACAGGGTGCAACACAGCAGCTGCCACCTGTGGGTGGCCATCACCTGTTCTCGCCGCACCTGGCGGCGCCCCCCCATGCCTCGATCACGAGCATCAGTCACCCCCCCCAAAGTCCAATATCCCTGGTGGTCCAGTGGACCGCGATTAGCCCAATTATGGGCGGCATTCTTCACCCCCAAGTCCGAAATCCCTGGTGATCTAGTGGACCCCCACCCCACCCGCCCACTGAGCCCCACCACCCCGCCTCACAGCCAGCGAGCGGCAGCGCCTCACCCACCTGCTGCCCCGCCGCCTGCCGACTGACAGCTAGGTAGGGCTGCACGCCCATTGGTTCAGAGCATGAGCCAATGGGCATGCAGCCCATACCGTACTAGTCAGTCCAGATATGTGAATGAGTGGGACAGGAACAAGGGCCTGATAATGACAGTACAAAATAGACCTGGACATTGTGGCCATCACAGAGCCCTGGTCCCGTACAAAAAAGCACATTCCCTAGTGTCCATTGGCAACCCCACACCCTCCAGTCCCTATCCCTGTACAAAACTACACATTCCCTGGTGTCCAGCGGCACTCCCCACCTTCCAATCCCTGTCCCTGCACAAAACAGCACATTCCCTGATGTCTAGTGGCCCCACCACTGTCCAGTCCCTGTCCCTGTACAAAACTACACATTCCCTGGAACAAAAGTGCCAGTGGCACACCCCACCTGCCGATCCCCATCCCCAGTAAAAGGAATACAGTCCCTGGTGTCCAGCAGCACCCCCACCCTCTGGTCACTCACCGCTATCAAACAATGACATTACCTGGTGTCTAGTAACACCCCCACCCTCTAATCACTCACTGTGGTTTAGTAACAGAAGTCCAAGGCATCTAGCAGCCCCCCTGCACTGTCTGCACCATGTACACTACCCTGCCACCCCCTCTTAGCGAGGCTGCCAGCACCATGGGGAGCTCATATGGTGGCCAGCACAGCCCTCCTCTTACCATCTCAACTGGCTGCCATATGGAAGGACATGGAGTGTGCCTTCTGCAAACTGTACAGTATGCAAGATGTGCACTTCATGTAATTGCATACAGCAGCTGGCCATGGTGGTGAGAGGAGGGCTGTGCTGGTTGCCATTATGCTGCCTGCGGCGCTATCAACTCTGGTAAGCAGGGGTGGCAGGGTGGTGTACTCGGTGCAGGTGGAGCGGAGGGGGGAGCACTACATGCCAGAGACTTCTGTTACTAAACTGCAGCAAGCAATCAGAGGGTGGGGGTCTTGCTAGACACCAGGGAATGTCATTGTTCTATTGCAGTGAGTGATTTCAGGGTGGGAGTATCACCAGACACCAGGGACTACATTCTTTTTATCAGTGACAGGGATCAGAGGGTGTAGGGTGCCACTGGACATGAGGAACTTGATTCTTTTCACCAGGGGGGGAATCGTAGGGCAGGGGGTTACCATTGGACACCAAGGACTGTTGGGTGGGGGTGTCACTGGACACCAAGGAATGTGTAGTTTTGTACAGGGATGGGAATTGGAGGTTAGGTGGTACCACTAGACACTAAGGAATGTGTTGTTTTGTACAAGAACAGGGATCACAGGGAAGGGGGTGCCACTAGACACCAGGAAATGTGTTGTTTTGTATTGGGACGGGGATCGTAGGGCGGGGGTACAATTGGACACCAGGGACTGTATCCTTTTTACTGGGGATGAGGATGGTAGGGCAGGGGGTACCACAGGACACCAGAGACTGTATTTTTTTTACCAGGGACAGGAATCAGAGGGTAGGGCTGTCACTGGACACCAAGGACTGTTGGGTGGGGGGTGTCACTGGACACCAGGGAATGTGTTGTTTTGTACAGGGATGGGGATTGGAGGGGGTTGCCACTAGACACCAGGGAGCAAGTGTGCTCCCTCAATTGCCAACTTGGTTGTTCGCTGTAGTGGCTCCGCTGACAGCAAGGGTTGCCCAGATTAAGTTGGGCCTTTTCTCAGCAGTAACTGCACCGTGAAAAGTGATGTGCACTATTCCTTTTGCACAGTGCTATTGCGCTACACTCGAATTCATGTCCCTACCCCTTCCTTTGCCCACCACATACAATATTTTTTAACGTGCACACAGACCCTTTTAGTGTGTGCAACTACTCCCTTTGAATATCGCACTTGGGCACAAACCTTGGGCAAACAGGGTGCAAGCACGTTGCCCGACAGGCAAAGTTGAACATCTGGCCCCTAATGTTGTTGCTAATAAAAGTTATCTGATGCCTTACTGAATCCTCCAGCATGAAGAGTGAAATGTCACCTGATAATTAAAAAAAACAAGCATTGAAAGTGAGTGATTTATTTTGTTGATTTTTAGTGTTTTGCTGATCTTCATGTGCCAGAGGAGATTCATACATTTGACATTGGGTGTACAAACATGGACAACACCCATTAGCAACAGTAAGGAATGTGTAACAGCTTTCACAATGTGTGGTAGGAGGTTTGCATTCAACATTTAAGAAAACCAATGCTGTGCACAGACCATCCCTAACACAAAGACAAGATTAATTTCTTCTTTTTTACTACATTGGGGCAAGAGGGTTAAAATTAAAACTTTTAGGACATGTCCAACCAGGTCTTTAGCTGAATTTGCACTTACCCCTCATTCTTTACAAGGTAATCAGCTATCATCATGTACCTCCCCTTTGAGGACATTTACTTGTCCTGGACAGCAGACAGTAAGATTTGCACACCCCTGCATTAGGGGTACTGACCCCTTTGGGATAGGAGTTCTAAATATATAATTTTAAAGCAATCAGCACATTTTGTTTCTCTTTTTGTTGCATTTTAGTTACCCAGGACAGCCTAGAAAGCATCTCATTTTCATTGGGGTCATAGAGACATAGAAACATAGACTTTGACGGCATATACCGCTTGGACCGCTTGGCCCACCTAGTCTGCCCATTTCCCTACCTATAGGATAAGCTGCAGATCTTATTTAACCAACAGCCTATTTCTTCCTACCCCCCCCCCAAAATTGTCTTATGTCTGTCCCATGCATTTTTGAATTCTCCCACAGTTTTAGACCCCACAGCCTCCTCAGGAAGGCTGTTCCATGCGCTACCACCTCTCTGTGAAAAAATACTTCCTTACATTGCCCCTGAACTACCCCCTCTATCTTCAAATTGTATCCCCTTGTTCTTGTACATCTGTTTTTCTGAAAGATGCTACCCTCTTGGACTTTGTTGATTCCACTGAGGTACTTAAAAGTTGCTATCATGCCCCCTCCTTTCCTCAAGGGTATACATATTAAGTTCCTTTAGTCTCTCCTCATATGGCTTCTGTTTGCAGACCCTGCACCATTTTATTTGCCCCCCTCTGGACTGCCTCCATCCTGTCTATGTCCTTGTGGAGATAGGGTCTCCAGAACTGGACACAGTACTCCAGACGGGGTCTCACCAACTGTCTGTACATAGGGATAACAACTTCCTGTTTTCTGCTGGCGATGCCACTCCCTATACATCCCAGTATCCCCCCAGCCCTCCCTACTGCCTTCTCACATTGCTTGCAAACCTTAAGGTCATCTGATATAATTATCCCCAGGTTCCTTTCCATTTTTGTTGTTGTTACCACCCCCCATTGTGTAATCTTCCCCTGGGTTTTTGTTTCCCAGGTGGTGCACTTCCTTGCATTGAATCCAAGCTGCCATACTTCTGACCATTCCTTCAACCTTGCCAAGTCCCTTCTCATCCTTTCCACACCTCCTTGTGTATCAACCCTGTTGCAGATCTTTGTGTCATCTGCAAAGAGGCATACTGTATTTTTCCTTCCAGTCCCTCTGCAATGTCATTGGTCATGGGTCTTGCATCTACTCAGTATACACTTGGAAAGATGAAAGCCCAAGGAAGTGTAAAGACTTGTTGATGTCACACAACAATCCAGTAGCTCTGGTGGATTTTAACCCATGGTTCCCTGGTTCCCAGGCCTATAAACCAACAAAAAAACTCTACTGCCTAACTTGTTTTTTTTCACAGCAGTAACTTCTCCAAGATGCTTATGTAAAGGAGCCAGATCATTTATAGGGCTCATATTTCGCAGTTAATAAATTAAACAATTCTTTTTCACAAATACTGTACATGCAGAAGGTTGACTTGATATGTGTGGGAGTGTGCACACATGCACACAACTGTTCATCTGCTGCAGTTATGAGAAAGCTACTCCCCATTTGTCTAAGAAACAGACTTGTTTCATTAACTTCTTTGCACTTTATTTTCAGCTGACACTGCTAAACTCAGTGCCAAATAAATTTGTATTTATGTGCAACATCTTATCCCTGGATACCACTCCTGAGTTTATTTTGTGAAAAACAGCCTTAAAAATAGATCTTTGCCTACTCATTGTTATACAACGCAGCTGTTAAGCAAATCAGTGCGGCAGGACAAGAGTCTAGTTGTCTCACTTGAACTTCCTCCAGCAGGATGTCCCATCCAGACTGTATTGTTGCACTTCCATGTGTCAGATGCAGGTTTCAAAGTGTAGCAAAAGCTTTTAACTGGAACTGCATTTATGTTCTGATTTAAAACTGTAACAGAATGGCGGGAGCTCTTGTCAGACCATAGTGACTTCAAGCTCCTATGTTTATTTCTTTTTGTTTAAATTTAGCAGAACCCTGCCAAGGTCACAGCCCACTGGACAACATCCATATGCTCCCACTCCTACTATTATGTCCTAAGAGTTGTCATTAACTGTAGGGATGTTTGAGAAATGAATAGTATTTTCTGAATACCCTGAATAATGGACTATAATGTACATGGGGCAGAATAACAATTAGCATACACTATTTATGGTATTCCTGTTCAAGAAATGAAAGAAAAATGTAAATGTTGCAGATTATGTATATGCACTGCCAAGTGCAGAAAATGGAAATTACGTACTTACCGTAATTATTGATCTTCTTGGACAGTCTCCATCACTCATTCACACTAGTGGGACAGCGCCGGAGGCACTAGGACCAAGCGGGAATGAAAATTTTTTTTAGACGGGTCGTGCCAAGACAGGACCATGCATGCGTGGCACCACGAGACTAGCTTGCGCCTATGTGGGCTATCTCAGCGTCAACCCTCCAACCGCCTCAGTACCTTTTCGATTGAGGAGGTGCAGTGTAACTAATGAGAATAACTAATTCTGAGTTTCTGGGCCTAAGAGGGCCCACATGGCCTTTGTAAGAAAGGTCAAAGAACAATGCCTTCACAGTCTGAACCATAGGACCATGAAGACCAGGAAAGAAAATGAGTGAACCCAGGGGATGGTGGATGGGCATGTGAATGAGTGATAGAGACTGTCCAAGAAGATCAATAATTATGGTAAGTATGTAATTTCCATATCTTTCTGGACTAAGTCTCCATCACTCATTCACACTAGTGGGAGAGTACCGAGCTAAAACCAACACCCCTGAGTAGGGTGGTAGGAGATAGGGTTCACTCAGAAAGGACGGCCAAGGACTATCCTGCTAATAAAAAGAGCTGTCTTGTAAAAAGCATCCAGAACATAATGCTTACAAGAGAAGTGCTCGAGTTGTAACTCACCACCACGGCTGCAATGGACACAAAATAAAACTCTGCTAGGAAGCCGCAGCCACTCTGGGAGAGCGGTGAGACCCCAGACTCACAATTTGGTATAGGACTAAAATTAATAGTGTCAAAGACATGTACTAATCTAATGTAAAAGGACCTCAGGAACTGCAAGAGCTGGAGGTAAAGTCTACTGGTTCAGGGTAGACCAAAAAGCGCAGGTGGAACCCCCACTACCAAGTATGGCTGACCTGCAAACAACAGGTCCAGGAGCACTTGAACCCCTTACTTGGTGAGCAAAAGAAGGTCCAGGTAGGGTTAGCCCATCAAGGAGAATGGTTTCCACGTAGTCACTGAAACCTTCCTGATAGAAGGCCAAGCACAGCTTAGAAGCCTCTTGTGGTGGTCTAGTAGAACCAGATCCTAGTCACTGCATATTCCAAAAAGGAATCATCCTGCCCCGTGTGTACAACTGTAGTAGCAGTCTGTGAACTCAGGGAAGAAAGGAAAAAGTGTACAGGAGGATGTGTCCACTGTGGAAAAAACATTCTATCAGAAAAAACAGGGGCTGGATTTGTAAGGCAAATAGAGGCAGATGTGCGTCGAGGAGGGACACAGAAGGACCAAGTTGGGGCTAACCCTTTCATTGAAGTGACTTGAATAGCGGCAGAATTGACTCAGTGCGGTGAGGCACTACTCACTCCAGCCTCCCTGAAGGGAGTAGGAAGAACTCTAGTTTGCTTTGTTGAAAAACAAACATCACAGCTCTGTCACGCACTCAGAGAGGATAGCTTCGTGTGTGACTGGCACAGAACCAGTGCGCAGGAACTGAAGGTGAATATTTGAGAAGCTATCTCAGAAAAAGACCTACTTGACCTATGGTCAAGAAAGGAGTATGTCATCTGTTAAGTTGAAGCAAGCAAGGAAGTAGGAATCTAAGTTACGACTCGCTGAAGAGTCATTTCCGTTGCTACGAGGCTCTGATCAAGAGAAGAAAGCCTGATTAAAAAAGGATGAGTAACAGACTGGTCAGACACCTAGGTTTTGGAAATATCTTGGAATAAGAGAAATCTCTCTAGAGAAAAGAGATGACCCATACCACCACTGGATTGGACTGCCCCTAGGGGTAGAAGAAATCAGGTACCCCTTACCATAGTTTTAGAGACGACCACCTCAGGGGCTGAGGTGGAACATGACCAGGTCCAAAAGTATGGTATCGGGTAATCCTGACTAGGCCCTGTGCTGTGATAATTCTACCCCTTTCTATTTTTTCCTTTTTTTTTTTTTACCATTAGTCTGAGCCTGACAAGGTTCTAGGCTGTTATTTCGCAAGGATTGCCTAATACAAAAATGACGAAGATGTCATCCCTCTGAGAGGCAGGAGGAGCCTGAGGATCCATAACTGAACTCTTGACTGGACTAATAATAACAGCTGTGCCGAAGCAGACACCAAAGGAGCAGTATCAGAAGGGGGCTGTATACCCCTATCAAAGGAGCAGAAGAGTCTGTGCGGCTCCCGACCATTGAATTAGAATGTTCCACAGAGTGTAATTGTCTTGACGACTGAAAGAGTCTAGACGCAGAGATGTATGGTCCACAGATGCAGTCTGAATACTATGGCGGATCCCATTACTGAGGAACTACTGAAAAGAGCTTCCATTATGGACTCTGATGATAGAGAGGGCATGCCCTTCAGTATATAAAATGAGTCATCCACTGTATCACTGACCAGAAGGACAGGGAGAGACTCATCTAGATGCACTTCTACCCCAGAAGGACCCTTTAGAGAGGTCTAGGTCAGAGCCACTAGAGACTCCGCCACCAGGAAGGATGTCGAGGAGCTTGGCACCATGTAGGATGCCGAGAAAGTGCTGAGCAGAATGAGAGGTTCCATTGGTAGAACAGTACAGAAGAGTTTCATCAGCGGGAATCCACTGGGTGACACAAGATCTGATGCAGACCGCCACCCACTAAGATGTGGGGAAAAAATAATCCACAGAACAGGACTTCATTCTGCAGAAACATCCTGTCACAAGTCCCGCAGAAGAAGAGGTCTACAAAAGGAAATCCATCACTAGCTCTGTCGGACAGCACCAGTCGGCACCCCTGTGGCACCAGCGTCTCTCTTGGCACAGGAGGGCACCAAGCAGCATCTATGCCAACCTGGGTGACACCTAAGAGCACCCGTGGCAGTACCCACAGCTACCTTCAGCACCCATGGCAGCAATGGCACCCAAGGGCACCCACAACGCCCATGTCACCCATGGCACCCATGAAACCCATAGCAGCAATGGCACATGAAGGCACCAATGGCACCCAAGGTACCATAGTACCCATGACACCCATGGATCCATGGCATCCAAGATACTCCTGGCACCTGACGGTGCCTGTGGTACCACCCGCAGTACCCGTGGGTGCCCAGCACCAGTCACAGCACCCGTGGATGCCCAGCACTGCCTGAGGCACCCACAGGTGCCCGACGCTACCCGAGATGCCACCTGCGGGTGCCTGGCACCACCCATGGGTGCCCGGTGCACCTGCGGCACCCGCAGGCACCTGGCACCACCCACGGCACCCACAGTTGCACAGCACCACTCGTGGGTGCCCACGACACCTGCAAGCACCTGCAGGCATCCACAGCTCCGTGAGACACCCATGGCATCACACAGAGCCCATGGTGCTGACTCTCGGTGCTGACCCAAACACCAGCGGTGCCGCCTATGGCACCGATGCCAACCAGCGGCCACGGCACCAGACCTGCGGCACCATCATGGCGTTGGGCATGGCACCAGGAAAAAAACCATGGAAAATGCCAATGGAGGAGACGGGGAGAGGAAAAAGGTGGTGCCTGTGCCGGCCCCAGCATGGAAAAGGAGAGGAGGTAGGCACGAGGGGTTGACACAATGGCAAAGGCACCGTGTTCATCCTGATCCAATCGACCCGGCTCCAGTCCAGCAGCTCCAGGCCCGGAGGCCCCAAAATCAGGAACACAGCCAGGAAAAAAGGAGAAGTCAAACCCCCTACTCCACAGGAGCGGCCCAGAGGTGAAACTGCTCACTGGAGTTCCAACGAGGAAAGAGATGGAGTCTGGAGTCAAGAATGCGGCCATTAGGAGCGGGGCCAAAGGGAACCCACCAAAGTCAGTTCAGGCCTATTGCCCCTCCTGATTAACAATCCTCGTGCAAACGTACCAAAGGGCAACCTCAAGCAGCACCAACTCTTCTTCCCCAAATGAGGAAGAAGAGCTCGAGGCTAAGCAGAGCCGGATCCCTGGAACCGCTAAATTCGTGCTTCGGGGGACTGTCCTCCCCCCCCCGAGCACAGGACTGTCCGTAGTCAGACCCTCCCCCGTTACTCAAGGGCGGTGGACTGGGCACAGCCCCTCTGCCATGACAACTTTCAAACAAAGTCTTCCTACCATCACCGCTACTGTCTAAGGATGATTCCGTTGATGGCAGGAAAGAATTTTATTTTTATTTTTCTTCATAATCTTCTTTTCTTGTTCGTAAAATAAGAAATTACTACTAAAAAGTTAAATTAAACACTAAAAGCTGCTGTTGTATAGACAAAAACTTTGACTCCGGCAGATGAGCGACGTCAACATTCAAGCACACTCGACGGCGGGAGAAAAGGAACTGAGGCAGTTGGAGGGTCGACGCTGAAATAGCCTACACAGGTGCGAGCTTGTCTCGCGGTGCCGCGCATGCGTGGTCCTGTCTCGCGCTGACCCTTCTGAAAATTTTTGCCTTCTGCTAGGTCCTAGCGCCTCCGGCGCTATCCCACTAGTGTGAATGAGTGATGGAGACTTAGTCCAGGAAGGTCATACTGTACCAGAGCAAATGGGGTTTCCATTTTCCATTTGCTATTCAAAGGTTTTCTACCTGACTGATGTGAAGGGCAGTGCTTTACCTGGAAGTTGCCATATCTAGTTCTATTCCCCTTCGTACCTCATCAGCATTGTGACCTCACTCGCAACATCAGAAGTGAATGATCCGGGAGGAGTTGATTGGCTATTCTCATTCAGTTTTGATGTTACCATCAGAAAAGTCATAATGCTGATAAGGTATAAAGGGAAATGAAACCGGATATGTCAGCTTCAAGGAAGAGTATGGTTCCGCACATCACAACTGGCACAGTCAGGGAGAAGAGGTTCTAAATAACGAAAAGGAAATAAAAAAAAAAATACTTCAGGTATAAAAAGTAACATCTGGCTGTTACAAAATAAAGAACAGTTACATACTTACCATAATAGTAGCTTTTCGAGACGATCTCTTTCATCAGGCCACACCTTTGGATCTTATAGCTGCTCGGCACTAGGGCCACAGGGAAACTTTTGAAAGCAGTCAGCCAGGGGCCACCATGGATAATGTAAGAGGGAAGTGTATACATAAACATAGGCTGCCCCTCCTCCCCTTAATTACCCACTAGAGATCGTGCACAGAGGACCTCCGTCTAGGGAACCAGGAGAGACGCCAGCCCTCCACATACCAAATGAGACAGAGGGCAGGTAAAGTAGCAATGGAGATAGTTGCACATGTATCCTTTGTCTCACCTCTAAGGGGGAAGGAGAGTGGGATGGCATAGCCTGATAAAAGAGTCTTTTTCGAAGGTCTGCTGTTATAGTAAGTATGTAACTATCCTATCTTTTTCAAGGATGTACTCTCTCATCCAGCCACACCTTTGGAATGAGTCCCAAGCAGTACCAAAAGCTAACAGTCCGGGTGGCTGGCTGGAGCCTATAGGCTTATGATAGTAGGCCTTGTAGCACAGTTAGGCCAAACCCAGCTCATCTATGAGAGACAATGTCCAGACTGTAGTGTTTAGTGAAGGTGTGGACAATACTCCAGGTAGCAGCTGCAAAGATCTCTGCAGCAGAAACATACCATAAACAAGCAGCAGAGGTGGTCATGCCTCTGGTGGAATGATCACATACCAAACCAGGAAGTTCCTAACCGTACTTCCTGTAACAAAACATAAAACAGTTTGCTAGTCATTTGGACAAGCACTGTTTAGAAACTGTGGTGCCCTCTTTCCCAGGGGCAAACGAAGCAAAATGCTATGAGCTCTCAAACCCTAGAGAGGTTGGTAGTGGGGTACCACAGGGCTCGGTCCTGGGTCCGATCCTGTTTAATGCATACATATCGGACATCAGGGAGGGTATAGGGTGTGAAATGAGTCTCTTCGCGGATGACTCCAAGATGGGAGCAGTAGTTGAGGGAGAAGAGGGGAGGGTGGCCCTGCAAGGGGACCTGGACACCCTGGAAGCTGGGCTCACACATGGAAATTAAATTTCAATATCACCAAGTGCAAGGTGTTGCATCTTGGTCGGGAAACCTTAAACACAGGTACACCCTGGGGAGGCGCTGGAGGCTCAATAGGGAAAAAGACCTAGGGGTCATGGTGGATACATGTATGAATAACTCTGAGCAGTGCAGGAGAGCAGCTAGCAAGGCAAACAGGATGTTGGGATGCATCGTAGGGGGATCACCTCTAGGAGCAGGAAGTGATTCTGCCGCTGTACAATGGACTGGTTAGACCACACCTTGAGTACTGTGTACAGTACTGGAGACCACATTTGAAGAGGGACATACAGCTCCTGGAGAGGGTACAGAGGAGGCAACAAAGATGATACGAGGGCTGGGGATTTGACTTATGAGGACAGACTTGAGGAGCTCTGCCTGTTTTCATTGGAGGAGAGGAGAGACAGGGGGACATGATTGAGGTCTTCAAGTACCTCAAGGGAATAAATAGGGTAAACATGGAGGGATCTTTAGACTAAAGCAGGGAGGTATCACCAGAGGCATGGTTTGAAGTTGGAAGGTGGAAGGGTGAGGGGAAAAGAGGAGGAGGTTTTCACCGAGAGGGTGGTGGACCTTGGAATGCACTGCCTGGTGAGCTGGTTCAGAGATCCACAGTGGAGGCTTCAAGAGAGGGTGGGACAGACACAGAAAATGGATGTATCAGATGATGGCCTGTCCGGGGGTGGGGATGGATGATAGGGGTTTCTAGAGAACAAGGGATGGGAGGGTCTCGGCACCCAACTAAGGATCTAGGTTCGAGCAGACTCGATAGACCGTAAGGCCTAATCTGCTGGCAAATAGTATGTAAGACATTTTGCAGTCCTTTGTATAGTGAGTATAGTACCGGAGTATTCTATGCACATCTAAGGTATAGAGCAATGCTTCCCCTGTATTAGCATGCTCTGGGTAATACACTGGGAGGTGGACAGTTTGATTTGCAGTAAACTCAGACACCATCTTTGAAAGAAACTTATGATTAGTATGCAGAGGCACCCTGTTTTCATGAAAAATCAAATAAGGAGGCTCACACATTAGAGCCTGCAGCTCTGAAACAGGGGTGTAGCCAGAAATTTCTGTTTTGTACATAATCTCCAACAGTTACCACCCCCCAATTAAAAAATGTACACATCCTTTCCAAATGGCACCCCCTTCCAAACAAGTCAGATTGTTGTCAGATGATTCCTCTACTCTCTAAAGAGGTTATACATGTATCAGACACTCCTCAGTGGCCTACACTTACCCAAAAACAGGTTAGAATGATAATATTAACAGAGTGGCTTATGGTTTGTGACAGGCACTTAACAAAACTGTACACAAATGTGTACAGTGAGTATGCCTGTCTACACCCTTGCTCTGAAATCCTTCAAGCAGAAGTGAAAGCAACTAAATATAATGCTTTCCAGGAAAGAATGCGTAAGCCACAAGTCATGGCTGGATCAAACAGAGCCAAAGTCAATGTCTCCAAAACAAAAGTCAAGTCCCAAGCTGAAACTAAATTGTGAATAGGAGGCTTGTGTAAAATGCCTCTCAAGACTGTACAGGCTACCTCCAGGTGAGTAACCTACAGCCATCTAAAGACACACAGCAAGCTGCTATGGCAGCCAGGTGCTCTTTGACTGAGGAATACTGCAGGCCTGAATCTGATAAGGACAGCAAGTTCTCTAGAACCTGATTGACTGGACAGGTAAACAGATCCAGGTGGTGAGAAGTGGCCCATAAAGCAAACTGCTTTCACTTTGTGGAGTAAGTATGACTGGTGGATGGTTTTCTAACAGCCACCACAATATCTGCTACTTTTTGTGAAACTCCAAAGTGAGCTATGGCTATGTCTTCAGGAGCCAGGCATGCAGATGTAAATACTTCAGGTCTGGATGGACTAGGGTTCTCTATTCCTGTGATAGTAGATCCTTGAACAGGGGCAGATATACTGGGATTTTCATTGCCATTTGCTGCAGCAGTGGGTACCACACCTGCCAACGCCATTAGGGAGTAATGAGTATTACAGTTGCCCCCTCCATTTGCAACTTGAGTAGTGCTCTCTGAATTAGTGGGAAAGGAGGGAAAGCATACAGAAACCTCCCTTTCCAAGAGAGGGACAACACGTCTTGCTAGAAAACTCCAGGCACTGTGAGTGAGAAGAAACACGTCAGTTTTGCCTGTGTGGGCATGCAAGAAGGTCCACCTCTGGATGACCCCATCATTTGAATAGGTCACTGATCACCAAGGTCAGCAGTTACTACTTGTGCATCCTGGACTGTGATCTGCTTAGCTTGTTTGCCAAAATGTTTTGGATGTCTGGAGCATGTGCTGCCAACAGTTCTAGACCATGTTCCAGAGCCCAATACCAAACTCTCATTGCTTCCTTGCACAGTGGATAAGAATGAGTCCCTCCTTGTTTATTGACCCAGTATAATGCATCACACTGACACTGTCCATCTGTTTTAGCAGAGCACCTAGAGACAAGTAATTCTGGAAGGCCTGAAGTCCATATAGGACCACCTGCATTTCCCGAACATTGCTGTACAAAGTGCACTCCACCTGGGTCCATGTACCAGATGTCTGAGAAGAATCCAGGTGAGCTCCCCGTCCTAACCCTGAAGCATCTGTGGTAAGGATCAGAAGAGGAGAAGAGATCAAGAATAGAACTCCCTTGAGCAGCTTGCTTCATTCCATCCACAACTTGAGCACTGAAACACTGGTTCTAGATCATCCATCATCTGATCCCACTGTACTCTTAGGGTCAACTGGGGAATCTGCATATGCAGCCCGCCCATTGGCACTGTAACAATAGCTGCAGCCTTGAGTCTCTGAAGGTGTAAAAATGTCCTTGCTGAGGCATAACAGCTACCGTGCACTAATTGTGCTTGGTCAATCAGATGATCAGCCTTGACCAGAGACAGAAAGGCCAAGCCCTGGGCCTTATCCAATATGATATCACATTAAAGGAGTGACAGAATTAGGTGACAGAATGACACAAGCAGTTCACCTGTCACACTTTACAGAGCCCCCTGCAGGGAGAATGCCACATGAGTGTTGTGCCCCCTCCCCAATGAACATCTGCCATGGTGGTGATTATTATAACTTTTGTGGGGTGCTGGGTGCAAAGACCACTGATGTGCCCCACTGCATTCGGTCAACTTGGGGTTGGGTAGCACAAGATGTGCATGCTGTGTTCCATAAACTCGGGGTCAGGCTGCAAAAGACACGCCCAGCTGCTTTTTGTGGACTCAGTCTCGATCACTCATTCACACGCCCAGCTGCTTTTCGTGGACTCGGGATCAGGCAGCACAAGACGTGCCCCACTGTGTTCTGCGGACTCAGGGTCGGGTGGCTCATGATGTGCCCCAATGTATTTCATGCACTTGGGGTAGGGCAGCATGATGCCTGGAACTGCAATCGTGGTCAGCATCTTGCTGTCGTCCTAAAGTATGGCGACATTTTTCATGTCAAACCATATGGGGTGAACCATCCAATACTGCCCCTTTGTACTGCAGTTGGTGGCAGGGGCCCACTACTGATTTTGGTGTGTTGATTGTCACCCACAGAACATTGAATAGCTGTCTGGCTGAAGCTAAGGTCCTCAGCAGCTGGTTCCTGTATTGTGCTTTTAACAGACAGTCATCCAGATAAGGGAAAACATACAGAACTTCCCTGCAAAGGGATGCTGCTGCCACTGCCAAGCATTTGGTAAAAACTCATGGTGTAGAAGACTAGCCAAAGGGCAACATTCTGAAATGGTAGTGTTCCCTCTGAAACAAGAACCTCGGATATTTTCTGTGCGGTTGTCTGATCTTGATATGAAGGTACACATCCTTCATATCTAGGGAATATATCCAGTCTCCTGTTTGCAATAGAGGAAGAAAAACCCTGCAGAGTGACCATTCAACATGTCTTGTTTTCTTTGAAGAAGTTCAGATCTGTGAGATCTAGGATAGGCGTCAGGTCTCTTGTCTACTCTGGAACGAGGAAGTAGTGGGAATAAAAACCTGTGTTCCTCTGTTTTAGAGGAACATTTTCTATGGCCCATTTTTGGAGCAGAGTTTTTACCTCCTTCAGCAAAAGGGATTTGTGCCCTGGGGGATATGTGGGCACTACTGGGGCATGATCTGGAGGGTTGTCCAGAAGTTTCTGAGCATGCCCCCTCTCCATGGTCTCCAGAACCCATGCATCTGTAGTCACCTCTCTCCACTGGTCTAAGTGGATGGAGAGGTAACACCCTACAACCACCTCTAGCAGTAAAGGTTGTTGGGGTGTATAAGGAGTCAGGTTGAGCTGGTGGGGACCAATCCACTGGCTCCACTACCTTTGGGTGATTTTGAATAGGCACCTGGGGTAGTGCCGGGGCCTGGCATGGCCCCAGCTCCTTTGCCCTTGCCCTGCTGACTGTAGGTTGGGCATTGCCCCATTGCACCAGATGGGCAAAAACTACCCCTGCTCCTACCCTTGGGCTGGGTATGGTACAAGGAATGGACTGATTTCAAAGTCCTGCCAGAGGATTGAATATCTTTTAAAATCTCTTCTACTTCATGGTTAAACAACTTCTGCCCTCTGAATGGGGCACTGAGAATTGTTTGTTGCACATCTGTGGCAAATCCTGCTACTCTGAGCCAGGAATATCGCCTGACACAAATGCCAGAGGAAGCAGCCCTGGCAGAAGCATCAGAAACATCACAGGCTGTGTGGAGCAAATGCTTGCCCACTAAAGCACCAGCAGCTTGAGTCTTCATTAGCTCCTGTTTTGGAGAGCCCTCAGGCAAGACCTGTACTGCAGCCTTAGCCTTCCTCCAGAGGGTGTTCTAATACTTCATCATGTGGGCCTGGTAGTTAGCAATACAAAAGCCCAATGAGACAGAAGCATATTTATGCTTGCCTAGGACATTCAACCTCCACGATACTTTGTCAGGAGGAAGCGAGCTCAGTTGTTTTGGTGCCCTGGACCTGTCATGGGCAGCAGTGATCAACACCAAATCAGTCTCAGGCTATGTAGCATAAAAAGCCTTCCCAGAGGGGGCAAAGTGCATTTTATCTGCCTTTCTGGGTACAGCTGGTATATTGTTTGGTCTGTGCCAAACTGCACTGGTGGCAACCTCTAAGGCTGGAAGCAGAGGAAGAATCACAACAGATGGAGGCTCTGACAGCTCCAGAAACTCCAGGAGGCTCTTTTTAGTAGTCAAAAAACAAACAATGGTGCACTTCAGTGAAGAAACCAAGAGCCCAAAATGTATTGCAGAGTCCATAAGGAAAATGCCAAGGGTATTAGTAGCATCCTGCTCTTCTAAAGCAAAGCCCATTGCAGCTTGCATCTGTTGCATCATGGTAAGAAAATGAGGGATCCTCTGGAAGTGACCATGGTATGTTCACAATAGAGTCTTCACTGCAGGTAGATACTATAGAGCTGGTGCCATGTTCATATTGGCTTTCAGCATAGTCTTTTGCTTCTTCCTCTTCTCGCATAATCAGATCAGGGTTATATACTTATTTGTCATCGACTAGGTCAATTGGAATGAGAGACTGTGCCACTGATCTTGGTGGTGGCATAGGAGGATTATGAGGCAAGGAAGAATCTTGTGTTATTGAGGGGTTAGCCATAGAGGGTGCCATTGATGGGCTCCCTGGAACAGGGAGAACAGGCAGGAGATACTTTATCATGTCCACTAAGGACATAAGGACTGCCTGAGCATTGGCAACACTTTGGTTTGAGTACATGATTGGATGAGTCGATAGTGCAGGCTGGGTCCTGGCCATAATAGGCCTAGTAGTGCCTACACCAAGCTCCAACCTTGGTGTCAGGGAAGTGGTCATGGGGGGGGGGTGTCGAAGCAGAGGCTGAACCAGTAAAGCACAGTGGTGACCTGCAATGAGCCAAGAAAGTCTTCTTTTTGTCCACAGTGCTTGTGCTTGTGACTCCCTGAAGATTTCTGTCGGGATTTTGATGACCACGATTTGGTTGATGGGGCCGTTAATGCGGATTTTTCTTGGAGCTGCTTCTCCATTCTGGCTACAGTCTTTTGGAGTAAAAAATTCTCCAAAGCCCCATTTATTTTCTGCATCACCTGGTTGCAGAGTGAAACCACCTGCTGATTTTGCAGGCTTTCATGTTGTGGTCTAGGCCTAGGCAGCAAATGTTGTGGGAGTCTCCAGTGTAGATGTTCTCTCTGCAGTACTTGAAGGGTTTTGAAGGTTCCTTCAATAACATGCAGGTTGTCAAAAATCGCTATAAAAGTGATTACTTAGCTATATAAGTGAAATAAAAAGGTGGCTATGAGCAGTGATGTTTCCAATGGTGGTCCTTCAAGTCTGATCGATGGCGGGAAAAAACTGAGGGGAGGAGGAGCCGCCAACATTATGTATACACCGACATCTGACATTGTGTCATAAGTGTCAGTGGCTCAGTAGGTATCACACTCGCCTCTGAGGCCGGGAGATCAGAGGGCTGTGGGCTCAGTTCCCACATCTGGCACTTGGGTTAATATCCCAGTACTGACACTGTAGTGCAGCATGAGAGGGGTGGTGCACTTCTGAGGTGCCGCCTTTCGGATGAGACGTTAAACCGAGGTCCCATCTGCCTGGATTGTTGGTAGTTCAGGTGGATGTTAAAGATCCCATGGCACTTATCGAAAGAGTAGGGAATTTCCGGTGTCCTGGCTAAATTTCCCTCATTCACTAAAAATACCACCAACAGCTTAATCCGGTTCAAGGTCAGTTGGCATTCATCTGTATTCCCCCTCCCCCAGGTCGTGCCTGAAAATAGGCAGGATTTGTCTAGTGCACTTACCCGGTCAACAAAAGCTAAATAAATAAATAAATAAAAATAAAATTGTCGTGGGTGGCCCCTTGCTGACTTCTTGCAAAAGTTCCTATGTGGTCCCTATTTCTTAGTGGCTATGAGTTCCAAAGGAGTGGCCTGATAAAAGATATATCCTCGAAGAAGATTACTAATTTCAGGCTTTGTACTAGCTCTTTAAATCCTCATGGACTACATTGATGCTGTGTCTACTCATTTACAGGGCTTTAATTTGTGATCTTTGAAATATAAAGAAGATCCATTGGGAGTTCCACTGCCAAGACATTTACTCTGATCTTCTCAGACCCCTTTTATATACTCCTTCCATTCTATTATTGTCAGGATTAATGGTTGTACCACCTCCCCAGTAGGACATGCACACCCCAAGCCTGACAGATCTTCATTTGTCAGCAGCTCTCACTTCTTCTAGCTCCTGCCTTCCCTGAGGATGGAACAAGACTAGGCATGGCCCTTAAACCAACCAACCTTCCTTCCTTCCTTCCTTCCTTCCTTCCTTCCTTCCTTCCTTCCTTCCTTCCTTCCTTCCTCCCTCCCTCCCTCCCTCCCTCCAACATTTATTTGTAGGACCTCGTGAAATGCCTCTCTTGCCCATATTAACAGTCCTCACTGTAGCTACACCTTGTTGCCCCTTTTGTCTTCTGGCTGTTCCAACTAAACCTTATTACCCATTGATTCATTATACCCCCCTTCTCTCCTTCCTGTCATCACAGGGGCAATGGATGCCACCCCCACCATGCAGCCTCTTCTGATGACAGATAAGGAAGACTTTGGCTTCCCCCTATATAACAGTTTCCCTTCAGGAAGGTCACTCTGCTCCCTTGTGTCCTCCTTTTTCTAACCCTATTTGTGCACAGGAACCTTGAAGTGCAACTGGTTCTGACTATGGCATTCAGCTGTGTAGTCCACCCACCAAGCAGAATACCCTCCCCCGTCTGTTTATCTCTCAGTTAGCAGTTTATCAAGTGGATATTGTATTTATTTTGTTAGTTTTTATTTACCAGGTAGGAGCACTAGACAAAACATTTGCATATTTTCAGGCATGGCCCGGGAGATCAGAAGAGTGGAGATTGATACAAAAAATATACAAGGAGGCTCTATACAACTGCCAAGAAGTAATGCAGAGAACCAGAACAAAAAAAATACAATATGTGGTAAACATGATGCAAGGTACTGTACAGGGCAAGGTGCAACAATACGATTAACAAGTACAAGAATATTTCCATACATTTAGAGGCGTTAATCAGCAATACTCACAAATACAATAATTCAGAGAATTTACCACTGCTCTCTGTAACCTATGGACATGTACATGTTGAAGTCTTGAGTAGAAGGGAACGTTATGGTTGGATGAACATCAACAGACCATAGCCGGGATGGAGTTTCATAGTGCAGGAGTGGAGTAGGAAAAGGACAATTTGGGGGATGGCCAAGGAACCAGGGATATTAGACCCTGGGGGATTGGATACACTGTCAGATATAAGGAGAGAGCTAGGAATGGAGGAGCTTGTTTAGCCATGACATTATGAGCAACACTTCCCAGCTTGCACAGGGCAGATGGTGGAAGCCAACAAAGTTTGAAGTAGAGGGTACAGTGATTAATATATCTGTGTATGGTCATGGTGAATCTATAGATATTATTACAGGCCACATCTCATTTCTGTAGGGCAGGTTTGGAGGCCAAGAAGTAGACAGACATCCCATAAGTAAATTTGGGGAGCATAATGCCATGGGCGAGGGATGAGGTTGTTACTGATCTTGTGGGAGAGCCTACTTCCAAGTAACTGTCTTACAAACAGCATCTGTATGCATTGAGAAGTTCAGTGACATGTCAAGTGTGACCCCCTGGTAGCTGAAGGAGGAAGAAACAGTGGTGAAACAGGATCCATTGTCACACATCACCATCAAAGGGAAGAGGTAATTTTTTACTCTCGGAACCAAGCCAAACAGCATGGCCTGACCCTTTGTAATATTCAAGAGGAGCCTGTTAGGTTGGAACCATCCTTGAATTGGCTGTGAGATCAGAAGACAGCTGAGAATTTAAATCTGAGACATCACAAGGGTTCATAAAAAGGACTAGGCTGTCAACATACGAAACAGGTGTGTTCTGTGAGAAGCTGGCATGGATTGAGATGATATGGAGAGAGAAAAGGGTAGGGGGACCAGTATGGATCCTTGAAGGACCCCACCTGAAGTAGGAGCTGGGTCAGGCAGAGAGTTGCCAAATTTAACCTGTTGGACCCTATTAACCAGTAACTTTAAAACCATGATAGTGCAGTAGAGGAAACACCCACTGCACTAAGCTTTCCAGAAAGTAGGGAATGATCAATGATGTTGACAGGGCTGGTTCTGGAGCCAAACTATGTATGGTTAGCTACTTGACACCCCACCGAACATGGTGCAGCTGGGCACGCTAGACTTATGTTCTTATCAGCAAGTTTTGCCACTGTACACTTTTTGATTCCGGCTGAGTTTAGCTTGTCAGTTCCTCAGGAAGTTATAATTTGTTTGAAGTTGGGTAAAAGTCATAGATAACCAAGTTATACTCTTTGTTGTATATGATCTTGTAGATTCTGCTGTAAAGCTCTATGTCTCTGCATAAGAACTGCTCTTAACTTCTACTGTAATAGCTCTCAATGGGCACTGCATCTACGTAAGTGGCATTTCTTTCGGGTCACGTCTTCCCATTCAATTAATCAAGACTGATGCCCCCATGACCCTCAACAAAGATTTTATCTTGGAATGCTAAAGATTTGTACCACTTCATACAGAAGAATAAGGTTCTTATGTATCTCAGAATAATACAGTCCAAGGTGGAAGTCCTCCAAGAAAGCCACCTAACAAATCATACTTACACATTTGCTGATAATGGGATGGGTTGGTCATGTCTTGCATAGCTTTTTCCCCAACAAAACATGGGGTGTTGCTATTCTACTGCATAAATCCCTGCCATGGAAGGCCACTGAGGTTCAGACATAATAACATGACTGGTGTATTTTGGCCTTTATGCCAGTGCCAAGGGCCAAAGTGCTTCTGGGCAACATCTATGCCCACAATGTTAATGACGTAGATTTCCTCTCCACTCTCAAGTCAGGTTATCCTAGCGCTCAAAGGTGATGCCCAAATCCCTTTTCGTGTCTCTGGTGACTTCAATGTAGCCCTCAATTCCTTCCTGGACTGGTTCAATCTGGGCATGGATCGCACCATCAAGCTATAGCTGGCATGCTTCATTTAATGTCTGCATGGTCTGCAGAACCTTTGGCAGTAGCATAACCACACTGGTTGAGACTTTACATTTCACTCAGTGGTTCACAGTTCCTATAACCACACTGACTATACATTGTATTTGCAGAAATTCTTGCAGTCCCTAGTGCCCTGGACTCTTTAATTGTCAATACTGTTATAACAGACCACTCTCCCATCCCCATTGTTTTCTCCAGCATTAATGACTCTCCTGGGTCTCACCGCTGGAGAGACAACCCCCCCTCTTAATGAAGGACGCAGACTTCAAATATTGGGCCCAAAAGAAAGGCTCGGTTCTTTCAAACGTATGCCATTCCTGACGTCTCACAAGGTACCATATGGAAGGCTTTCAAGTCCTTCATGCGGGGCTGGATCATTGCTTTCACCTCAGCACAAAGGAAGCAGAGGTACATTAAAAAGAGCACAGCTCGAGTCTGAGCTCATTCAGCTGGAACAACTGTAAAAAAGGGACCCTATCCCACAACCTTTTACCCATGTTCAGATCATTGGGTTAAAATATAACATGAACCCCCGACTACAGTGGAGATTTGAGTGGTTCCTATTTAGGACCAATAATTAATTCTGGAATGCTGGTGATAAGTATGGGAAGCTCCTTGTGTATTGCCTCCAGAAGCAGGTGTAAGAATCCAGATTGTCATCCTAAAATATGCTGACAGCACAGTTCTATCCTCCCTGGGTGAGATCCATCAATATAAGAAAGACTTTTACAAAGGGCTCCACACCTCATAGAAACATACAGACATAGAAATACAGACTTTGTTGACAGACAGGGACTGCTTGGCCCACACAGACTGCCCTTGTCCCTGCCTGTGCTGTCACCACAGATTCTACCTGATCTCTGGCTGCTTCCCTACTCCCACTTTTTTACTAAGATTCCTTTGTTCCTATCCCATGTATTCACCCACATTACCTCAGTTGAAAGACTGTTCCAGGAATCCACCACTTTTTCAGTGAAGAAGTACTTCCTCATATCCCACCTAAATTTCCCTTTTCCAGCTTTATTGCATGCCCCCTTGTTCTCGTGCACCTTCTGTTCTTAAAAATACTCCCCTTCTGTACCTTATTCACCCATACCTTTCAGTTGTCCCTGATTATGAGAGAGGACCCTCATTTTATACCTCAAAATTGCTCTGTACCTCATATATCCCTCATAGTAAAGGTACTGCCCACACAGAGAATGTTCTGTAGATTCAGGTTTTAAAGAAGAATTCTGTAATATTCTAAGCTACTAAATTACAAATAAACTTTGTACAAGTAAAACAATGGTTTCCACAGTGTTCTGAGCTTGTATCTCAATGTTTGAAGAGGTGTCCCTCATTCTCCCTTATTTTAAGTGACTGTGTCTTTCATTTCAGTGGCAAAAGGTTGAGAGTTATGTATTCACCCCTGTGAAGTACTTATATGTCTTAATAACAGAAACATAGAATTTAATGGCAGATAAGGACCACTTGGCCCAACTAGTCTGCCCATTTCCCTACCTAATGGATAAGCTGCAGATTCTAGTTAACCAACAGCCTACTTCCTCCTACCCCCACTAGAATTGCCATATGTCTGTCCCATGCATTCTTGAATTCCCCCAGTTTTTTTTTCCACTTTCTCTTTTATCCCACCTTACTGTCCCCTCAACCCGCTCCTTCAGACCACTGATCAGTCTGCAGGTCCCTCCCACAGAATCTGCCCCTAGAGTGCCAGGTGTACTCCTTTACCCCTCCTACTTTCTCCTACTCCATCGAGTGCCTGCACAATGGGGTCTGTCCTGCAGGTCGGTGATCCTCAGGTAGATTGGTCATCATCTTGGCCTGAGGGGGGATTTTCCATTTTTCTCCCCTTAGTCCCTCTACCCTCTGAGGATGTCTGCACGTAGGACTGATGTCCAGTCATACAGCATGCTGACACATGTTGCTGACAAATGACCACAACGTCCTCCCCTCCCCAACTCTTGAAGAGCTGCCTTTTTGCACTGGTGCCCGTGCTTCCACCGGCTCAGGTGTGTCAGGTGTGCAAGACACCCCAGGATCCAACCCCGGAGGAAGAGAGCATCCATTGGGATGCTCAATCCTCCTGCCCCCCTCTGACCCCCAGCGACCCGAGTCCATTTCCAAAGCCAGGTCGTCGATGTGGTGCGAGGTGTGGCGTACAATGCCTCAACCCTCAGAGCCACTGGGCCAGCCCCCCACTGTTTTTGACTCCACGACCTCCTCAGGAAGGCTATTCCATGCATCCACAACCCTCTCTGTGAAAAAATACTTCCTCACATTACCTCTGAGCCATTCCCCCTCTATCTTCAAATTGTGCCCCCTTGTTCTTGCACATCTCTTTTTCTGAAAGATGCTACCCTCTTGGACTTTGTTGATTCCCTTGAGGTACTTGAACGTTTCTATCATGTCCCCCCTCTCCCTCCTTTCCACAAAGGTATACATATTAAGCTCCTTCAGTCTCTCTTTGTATATCTTCTGGTGCAGACCCTACACCATTTTGGTTGCCCTCCTCTGGACAGCCTCCACCCTGTCTATGTCTTTGTGGAGATGGAGTCTCCAGAACTGTGCGCAGTACTCCAGATGGGGTCTCACCAGCTGTCTGTACAGAGGGATAACAACTTTCTATTTTCTACTGGTGATGCTTCTCCCTATGCATCCCAGTATCCCCCAGCCCTTCTTACTGCCTTCTTACATTGCTTGCCCACCTTTAGGTCATCTGATATAACTACCACCAGGTCGCTTTCCATTTTTGTTGTTGTCAGTATCTCACCCAGATTGTGTACTCTTCCCCTGGGTTTTTTGTTTTAGGTGCATTATTTTGCACTTCTCTGCATTGAATCTAAGATGCCATACATTTGACCATTCCTCCAACCTTGCCAAGTCCCTTCTCATCCTTTCCACTCCACCTCGTGTATCAACCCTGTTGCAGATCTTTTTGTCATCTGCAAAAAGACATACCTTTCCTTCCAGTCCCTCTGCAATGTCACTTGTAAAGACATTAAAAAGGACCGGACCTAGTACTGAACCTTGCAGTACCCCACTAGTAACCCCCCTTTCTTCACTGTGGACTCCATTTACTATTACCCTCTGCATCCTGTTGTCCAGCTAATGTTTTACTCAGGCTACCACCCTGGGACCCACTCCCAGGCTGGCTAATTTGTTTATTAATCTTTTGTGTGGGACTGTGTCAAATGCCTTGCTAAAGTCTAGGCAGGCCATGTCCACAGCCCCTCCTTGGTCTACTACTTTGGTCACCCAGTCAAAGAAATCGTTAAGATTTGTCTGACATGACCTTCTCACTGTGAATCCATGCTGCCTTGGGTCCTGTGCCCCACTGGCCTTTAGGTACTCAACAGTTCTTTCCTTCAGAAGTGATTTCATCATTTTCCCTGCCACTGAGGTCAAATTGACAGGTCTGTAGTTTCCTGCCTCTGTCTTGCTCCCACTTTTGTGAAGGGAAATCACATCTGCCCTCCTCCAGTCCTCAGGTACCATACTATCCTCCCATGATTTGTTAAAAAGGGTAGTCAGTGGTTTTACTAGTTCTCACCTTAGTTCTTTTAGAATTCTGGGGTGAATCCCATCAGGCCCCATTGCTTTGTCCACCTTCAGTTTTAGTTCTTTCAGAACCCTTTCTTCTGTGAAAGGACTTATATTAACCCCCCTATCCAGAGTGCTTCTATTGACTGGATTAGGTATCTCCCCCTCCTCTTCCTTTGTGAATATTGAGCAGATGTATTTGTTCAGTATCCCTGCTTTTTCACTGTCCCTCTCTGCCCACCCACCCTCCTCTTTATTCAGTCTCGGTATCCCTCCCTTTGCCTTTCTTTGCTCCCTAATGTACCCATAAAAAGGTTTTATCCCCCTTCTTAACGGAGTTGGCTATCTTTTTCTCAGTTTGGGCCTTTGCTATTCTGACTGCCTTCCCCGCTTCCTTCTGCTTTAACTGATACAGTTTTCTATCCTGCTCCTTCTGTGTTTCCTTATACTTCCTGAATGCTTTTTCTCCGTAACCTTCCCCGCCACTTCTTTTGAGAACCATAGTGTTTTTTTCTTTTCGTTTTGATTTGTTTATTTGCTTCACACAATGGCTTGTTGCCTCTGTGATGGCAGTTTTGATGTTTCCCCATTGTTGCTCTGCCCCTCCTTCTTGCCTGTTTGCTAGTGCTTTTCTGATGCACTCTCCCATTTTGACAAAATCAGCCCTCCTGAAGTCCAGTACCTTCACTTTTGTATGGCTTGACTATACAGCTGAGTTTATCGTGAGCCATACTGTTTGGTGGTCACTTGTTCCCAGATGGCTACCCACGTCTAGATCTGAGATCCTCTCTTCATTCCCATTTGAGAGTACCAGGTCTAAGATTGCTCCCTCCCAAGTAGGTTCCAACACTAGCCGTCTGAGGCATGCCACCTGGAGGGCATCGAGAATTACCCTGTTCTTGGATGAGGCTGCAGCAAAGGTGCTCCAGTTAACATCTGGCATATTCAGGTCCCCCATCAGCAATACCTCTCCTTTCTCTGTCATGCTAAGAATGCTTTCTATCATTTCCTTGTCCATTTCCTCCCCTTGAGATGGGGTTCTGTCCCCCTCTCTCTCTCTCCTCTCTTCCAGAGTGTACGTATTAAGATCCATTAATCTCTCCTCATAGGGCTCATGATGCAGGCCCTGCACCATTTCAGTTGCCCTCCTCTAGACAGCCTCTACCCTGTCTATGTTCTTCCTGAGATATGCCCTCCAGAACTGGACACAGTACTAGAGATGGGGTCTCACCAGTGATTGATACAATTACAGCACCTCTCTCTTTCTGCTGGTGATTCTCCTCCCTATGCACCCCAGCATCCTGCTGGCCCTGCCTATTGCTGTGCCTCACTGCCTCACCCCTTGAGGTAATCAGATATGATAACCCTAAGGTCCCTTTCCTGTTTAGTGACTGTCAATACCTCTTCCCCCTATTTTACACATTGCGTCTGGGTTTCTGTGCCCTAGATGCATGACTTTGCAGTTTTTCACATTGAAACCCAATTGCCTTCCCCCTTGATCATGCCTCCAGTTTTCTCAGGTCTCTAGTCATTCTCTCAAGCTCCTCCAGCGTATCTACTCTATTGCAGATTTTGGTGTCATCTGCAAACAAGCATGCCTTACCTTCCAGTTCTTCTTCAATGCCACTTATAAAAACAGGTACCCTGCTGGTCATTCTCTCCTCATTAGAGTGTGTGCCATTTACCAAAATCCTCTGTCGCCTATCCATCATCCAGTTCTATACCCAGTTTACCACCTTGGGTCCCACCCCCAAACTGCTCAGATCCTTATATGCCTCTTATGTGATGCAGTGTTGAAAGCCTTGCTGAAGTCTAAGTAGGCCACATTCAATGCTCCTCCCATATCCATTTCCCTGGTCACCCAGCTTAAGAACTCAATAAGGTTCAGCTGACATGACCATCCCCCCATGAATCCATGCTGCCATGGGTCTTGTAACCCACTAGATTAAAGATACTTCACCAACCTTTCTTTTAAAAGTGTCTCCATTAACTTCCTCACCACTAACATTAGACTGACCAGCCAATAGTTTCTAGCATCCTCCTTGTTGCCACTTTTATGAAGCCATACTACATCTGCCCTCCTTCACTGTTCTGGAACCACTCCTGTTTCCAGGGGGTTGCTGAAAAGGGCTGTCAGAGGAGCAGCCAGTACCTCCCTGAGTTCTCTCAGCACCCTTGTATGTACACCATCAAGCCCCATAGCCTTATCCACTTTCAGATTCACATGTCCTCTCAGGACTCTTTACTCTGTGAATGGAATTGTGTCTCCCTCCCTCCCTGTGTCTGTTGCTTCTATGTTGCCCATGCCCCTCTCCCTCTGCTGTGAAGACTAAGCAGACGTATCTTTTCAAGACATTCACACCTCCATGCAACCTCTCCTTACTACTAGGGGATTTTATGGGACCCGCTGCCCTTCCTCAGTTATCTATCTCCTCTTCTCAGTGACTCACTATATGCCCTAGTCACTGAGGGGGAGATTTGGGAGGTGTAATTTGCTCTGTCTGCTCAGAAAGCTCCAGGCTGAGATGGTATATTAATTATCTTTTTCATGCCATGCCCAATGAAACTCTCCTTCCCCTTTTGGTAATGTTCAGTGAGGCTTGGGCCAACAAACACCTAACCATCCTGAAATAAATAATTATTACCCATACTCAGAAAGGGTAATGATCCTTTGGTCTATGCCATCCACTGCCCCATATTCCTCATCTCCTCTTATAACAAAATACTAGCCAAATTTTCTCACCTCCATCCTGGAAAAGGTTCTTCCCTCCTTAACTCATTTGGCACAGGCTAGCTTTATGGAGGGCAGATCTAAGGCCAATATTATAATCCTCTATGATGTGCCAAGACAGCAGGAGCTCCCATCGCAATCTTGGGGTGAGTTTAAAAAAAATAATTTGACTCTGTCGAGTGGGATTACCTCCATCAAATCATGAATGCATTCAGATTTGGGCTTTCATTGTGTGACTGGAGCTGCACTCTATATACAGTTCCCTTAGCCTCCATATTCATAAACAGGATCCTTTCCTCTCTCTTCTCTTGTTTCTCCACAGAGGCACCAGGCAGATCTGTCCCCCCATCTCTGCAGCTGTATTTCATAGCCAGTTAGCCTCTCACCATGGTCCTGATGGATTCCACTGAAGTCCATGGTATAGAGGTAAGTAACAGGGACTGCCTCGTGAACCTCTGTGTAGATGGCCTGCTCATCACTATCTCTGACCCTGCCAGCATGTTACCTCCTATCATGTCCATCCTCAGCAAGTCTGCTCATCCATGACTAGCTTGTGTACCCAGACCTACTGTATTGTTCTGGAAGACTGACCAGGTGGGACAGGACTTCTATTACATACCTGCAGTGCACAGGGGCCAGGTAGTGAAAATCCTTTATCCGGACTTCAGCAAGGCCTTTGACTCTGTGTACCACAATAGATTGATCAAAGAAGCTGGAAGATCTCAAGGTAGGGGGAAATGATTGGTCAAGAAGCTGGCAGATCTCGGGGTTGGGGGAAAAAAACAGGCGGGTAGAAAACTAGTTGAGGGACAAGACTCAGAGGATGGTAGTAGGCAGAGAGTTATAAAGCACCAGGCAAGTCACCAGCTGGATCCCACAGGTCTCGCTACTGGGGCCAGTGTTGTTCAATGTTTTCATCAATGACATTGGGGAAGGCATTAAGGGCAAAATGTTCCTATCTGTAAATAACACCAAACTCCATGGAAGGATGGACACAGTAGGAGGCATACAAGATCTGCAGGAAGACTTGAGAAAACTTGAGAAGTGTTTAGAGATTTCGCAGCTTGACTTCAATGCCAAAAAATGCAAAGTTATGCACATTGGAGCCAGGAATCAAAGGACCAAGTACTACCTGGGGAGGTCTAGGTAGCAGCAATAGAATAGGACAAGAATCTGGGAGTGATGATCATTAGAATCTGAAGCACTCTACACAGTGCAAAAAAGCAGCAGCAAAGGCAAGCAAGATGCTGGGGTGTATAACCAGAGGAATCAGCAGTAGGCAGCAGAAAGTTATACTGCCCTTGTACATCTCACTGGTGAGACCACATCTAGAGTATGGAGTAAGATACTGATGTCCATACCTTAAGAAAGACATCAGCCTCTTGGAGACAGTCCAGAGGAGAGTAACTAAGATGACTGCAGGTCAGCAGGGTAAGACACATAAACAGAGGCTGGAGGCCTTGAGGATGTACTCCCTGGAGGAGAGAAGTGAGAGAGGGTACATGATAGAGGCCTTCAAGTACTTGAAGAGGATAAACAGAGTGGATAGGGAAGGGTCTCTTCAAGCTAAGTGTCTGCAGAACCATGAGGGTTCACAGTCTAAAGCTGAAAGAGGGGAGGTTTAGGAGGGAGGTTAGGGAGCACTTCTTCACAGAGAGGGTGGTAGCCAGTTGGAATGTGCTTCCAGAGGATGTGGTCTCGATGAAGTCAGTAAACAGCTTCAAGAGAGGCTGGGATAGTCATAAGTTGAAATCATGGTGATTGAGGGGGACAGATAGAGAAGAAGGGAGGATGGGGGAGGACAAGGTCAGTGGCATAAGCTGAGGACCCTGTAATATGAGCACATTAGACAGACCAAATGGCCTTCTTCTGCTGGCTTCTTTGTATGTTCGTACGTATGGTCATACCTATGTATCATTATTACCTCTACATGGTCAGCCCTATCCTCTGTAAATTTGCTGTCCCTAATTGGTGGCTTGTCTGCTGATTGTCAACATTTATTTTTGAAATTAAATCATCTTTATTGTTTATATGCAATGTGCAAAGTACATCTATGGCAAACAATCACAAACGTAACAAACATACATTAAAAATCAACCCGAACCCCCACCCTAACCCACCCACAAATCCCACCCCTATGGCATCAGAGTGGAAACATTAACAAAAATGTTACCTTTAGAAGTAAATTAGGTCTCGTGATTCTGCATGGCATATAGTGCTTGCAATTTTTTTTTTTTTTTTAGTCTTTGGTAACCGGGTAAGGCCTACTAGGCACAAGCGCCTGTTTTCAGGGGCAATCTGGGAGCACTGGTCGGTTAAGTGACTTGCTCAGAGTCACAAAGCATGCAAGTGGAGGTTGTGAGAATCAAACTCAGGTCTGGTCTGCTGGATGTATCACTCTCATTCACACCTCATTCCTCTAACCTCTAACCTCTAAGCTATACTGCCAGCCAATCTGCCCCATGTGTTATCAAACCTCGAGTGGCGATTGTGAACACTTGCAATACATTTCTCAGTGTTCAAGTTGAAGAGAAGTTCCTGCAACCACGCAGTGTACATGAGAGTATTAACATCCTGCCAATGGCGTAATAGCAATTTCTTAACAGACATAGCCATTAAGGCCAGATAATATCTGCACTCACGAACTCTCACTCTGGTGTAGTCCCCCACCAGACAAACCTCTGGCAAAAAGACATACTCTATTCCCAGCAAAGGATCAGAGTTTTTTCTAATGAGGGATCACAGAGAGGCTACCTTGGGGCATTCCCATACGATATGTAGCAGGGAACCCTCTGCCTGGTAGCATCTCATATAGCTGGAAGAAGGAGCTCTACCTATTTTAAAAAGTTTCACTGGGGTGAGATACATGTTGTTAAGGATCTGAAACTACATGAGCCGCAGTCTATCCTGTGAAACATACGTGTGATTATCTTTCCAAGCCTTTCCCCAATCGACCATTAGCTGTGGAAATTGTGCAACCCAATAACCAGGAACCCTATCTAGCTCACTGTAGGCCCTATAAGAGAGGTTAGCATAAATCTTAGATACAGCATGATGTAGAATAGCTAATTCTCTGAGCGGCTGCAGAAATACTCCTGCCTCACTGTCTCCTGAAGCAACAGTTAAATAATGCACAATCATATGATGGAGCGGAATCACTTTAAAGATGGAAGTGTTATCTAGGTTATAACATCAGATAATTTCTCCTGAGGTTAGAGATATCCCATCTCTTATTAAATCCCCAATGTTTACTAAGGCCATTGCGGCAACCAATAAAACGATATGGGTTTACTCCCTATTTTAGATTGGGATTACCTACAATTGGTTGACTGGGGTCCTGATTATGCTTATAAGGCAAAAAGGAACATAGTTGGGAGAAGACCCTCACCAAGATCCCTATCGGGCACTGGTGTAGGCTATACTAACATACTAAAATGCCAGCAGAATAGGCCTAATGGTCTTTCATGTCTGCTCGTTTGGTCAGCCCCCACCCTGGGTGCTGACCTTGCTGCCCCCCTCACCTCCTCTGGCTTCTCCCTTCCCAGTTCCGGATATTCTTGCTGCATTGGATTTTGCTTCCAGAACCCTTCCCCTGTACCTGTCCCACCCCATCTTGAACCCCTCCACCATCTCTGCCTGCACCAGCCCCTAGGCAGCATTCCATGGCTCCACCACCTCTCAGTGAAGTAGCACCTCCTCCTTTCACCCCTGAATCTTCCCTCCAGCTTCCACCCATGCCCCTAGTGGCCCCTCCTCCTTCCTTGAAGCACCCTGACTGTTCCTCCCCTATTTACCCTCTTCATGTACCTGAAGACCTCTATCATGTCCCCCTGGTCCCTTCTCTCTTCCAATGCGTACATATTTAGCTCTTCGAGCCTCTCCTCATAGGTCTTGTCCCCAAGCCCCAAATCATTTTGGTTGCCCTCCTCTGGACCCTCTCCAGGAGTTTAATGTCCTTCTTTAAATGTGGCCTCCGAAACTGCACGCAGTACCCAAGGTGCAGCCTCACCAAGCAGTTATACAGAGGAGTATCACTTCCTCCTTCTGGAGGGATCCCCAGCGATGCATCCCAGCATCCTGTTGGCCTTGGCTGCTGCCCTCCTACAAGTCTCAGAGTTATTCATCTTGACATCCACCACCACCCCCAGGTCCCTCTCAGCCATCAAGACTTGTAGTATTCCCCCCCAGGGTGTACACTTGGCCCGGGTTTCTGGCCCCCAGGTGGAGTACCTTGCATTTCCCTGCATTGAACCTCAGCTTCCACTTTCTAGACCATCTATCCAGAGCCTCCAGGTCCCCCTGTAGAGCCACCTTCCCCTCCTCCCCATCCACCACCGCCCCCAGTTTTGAGTCATCCGCAAAGAGACTCATCTCACTCCTGATTCCTGTCCTTATGTCAGAGATATCAGGAAGATCTTTCGGGTTAATGTGCAAGAGAGTTTTTGGGATAGACCTGAGGAAGCTATTAGCTCCTGTTCAATTTAAGCCAGATCACACTGTATGGTTGAGAGTCTCAATTACCAACTGGAGTGAGCCACCTCAGGTATTTGCTGGACTGACTTGCCCAATAGTATAGCCTAAAATAGGGGATTCTAAGGCCACCCTTAGTCTTGGTGGCTGCCAACATATGATAGGCTCTTCTGGAAGGTTTACTCAACCAGATGACATCAGTGATGGTAGTGTGTTATTTCTTAAGCCATGCAAGTGGGATCCATAAGTTTAACATATTAATAGGGTAGAAGATGCATGGAAGAATATTAATTTTGATCAGGCTTATCCAGGCCCAGAGAGACAAAAGAAGAACTCTCCATCTGGAGAGATCTTGTTGTATGACCTGGAACGGGGCATCCAGGTTAAGTTGTCTTACACTCTTTTCACTTCTGGTCAGATTGATATCCAGATATGTTAAGCCGTTCGGTGACCATGATAACCCCAGATCAGTTATATAGTTTTTAAGTATCTTCAAATTTAACGGGAAAGCCATTGCTTTTTCCAGATTTAGTTTATAGTTGGAGAGTTTACTACAGTCTTTAATGGTCTCTACAGCTGCTAACATGGATGTCTGAGGATTAGAAAGATGAAGTAATATATCATCAGCATACGCTGAAATCTTTAACTCGTGGTTACCCATCTGTATCCCCCGTATGTCTGGGTTCCTTTTAAACTTCACCAGCAAAGGTTCTAGGTAAAGATTAAATAGCAAGGGCGACAGAGGGCAATCCTGCATAGTGCCTGAATGTAGAAGAAAAAAAAATTACAATATATTCGTGCATTAGGCGTGCTATACAGAGCTCGGATCCATTGAACGAACTGTGGAGGAAACCCAAAACAATTCAACGACCTGAACAGAAATTGCCAATCAACCCTGACAAAGGCTTTCTCTGTGTCCAGGGACACAAGCATTGCAGGGTGTTCTGAGTCTCTGGACGCGGAGAAAATATGGTGCAACTTACGCAGGTGGTCCGAGGAAGAGTGTCCTGTCATAAATCCCATTTGTTCTTGACCTATTAGCGATGAGAGAACTTTGCCTACTCTCTCTGCTAACAATTTTGCTACAATTTTGATGTTGTAGCTCAAAAACGATATTGGCCGATAGTTTGTAACTTTTTCTGCCTCCTTACCTGTTTTATGGAGTATGACTGTTAAAGCTTCAAAAAGCCTGCTATTCAGACCCTCTTAAGATAGGATATATTGGAACAATCTTTGAAGCCATGGTGCTAGTTCCTCTGCAAAAACTTTATAAAAATTAGGTGAGAACCCATCTGGGCCTGGGGATTCATCCAACGGCAAAGCCTGAACCACCCCCATGATATGGACCGTGGTGAATGGAGTGACTAGGCGGGTTTTTTGAGCCTGTGTAAGACTGGGAAGTGGGATATCTGAAAGGTAACCATCTACCATCTTCGTTGAAGGGACATCTGACATTGGACTGCATAATTCATGGTAAAACCACTCAGAACCCAATGCAGTGTCTTTTGGAGCCGTTTTAAGAGTTCTGTCTACAGAAGAGCGAATAACATTGATGATTCTTGATGCTTCCTGTTGTTTAACCAGCATAGCCAGCAGATGCCCAGCTTTTTCTCATCGATCCACATATGCAGCTCGAGTTTTTAGAATAGTGTATTCTGCTTTTTCTCGTAAAAGATCACTATACTGACTATGAAGCTGTATAAGTTCTTGGTGGGGTGCATCCATGGGTCCAGCCAAGAGGTGGGCTTCCAAGTCCCTGATCCAAGAAATGAAGTCTAATGCTTTCTTCTGTCTCTCTTATGCTTTCTGGTGGAGGGTAATCGAATGAGTTCACCCCTTATGTAGCATTTCAAAACCCCCCATTCCATGTCCAGTTTCCCGGTTGAATCTAAGTTAGATGTGATAAACTGGTCAATACACTGAGTGACCCTTTTAACTGTCCACTCATCCTTAAACAGTTGATTATTTAATTTCCAGCTAGTGTCTTTATGTTGCATGGGAGAGCATGAGATCCTACACCTTTCCAGGGAGTGGTCTGAGATAACGCTGGGATCAATCCCACAGTCCATTAGATCCATCAGAAGTGACTGACTTACTGAAAAATAATCAATATGGGATGATGTTCCATGAACTGGTGATCTGAAGGTGTATTCCTTTAAATCTGGATGTACAGTAACACCCTCCAGTGATCACAAAGGCTTAATTGATCAGTTGGATCACATAGGGCTCTCTGAGTTGATGAGAGGCTGCATTGTTTCCTTTCTGACCTGTCTACATCCGATGTAAATGGGAGGTTCCAATCTCCTCCTATAAAGATCAAAAGAGAGAGGAAACGCAACAACATGGCAACCAACTCCATAAAAAATGAGGGTGTGTCAATATTGGGGCCGTAAACATACCCTAATAGAACATCAACTCTGTCCAGGGACCCTCTAGTAATAATAAACCTACACTGTGGATCCCTAATACATTGCTTACATATAAAAGGGATTCGTCTTGCAAACAAATTAGCTATACCTTTACTCTGTGTACTGTTCCCAGCTACATACACTTGGCCAATATGTTGCCTCCAGAATAACATAGCTTCACCCTCTAAAAAGTGCATCTGTTGTAAGAAGGAGATAGCTCCTTTAATGGGTTGTATGTGCTTGAGTATTTAATGCCTTTTGGTTTTGTTGCAAGCCCCTCTAACATTCCACGTTATAACATTTACAATACTTGTCATCTTTGTTTCCCTTTTTTAACCAAATAAAGAGTATGAATCTGATATGTTACAATCCCACTGATGCCATAGCCCTCCCGCCTCCCCCATACCTTAACACAAACACCCAACAAGCTATGCAGTGAATGTAATACTATGCTGTACCCTGTAACAGTGCTAACACCAACATTAACAACATTATCCCCGAGTACTCCTGTTACATCTATACATAAAAGCTGAAAGACTAGGGAACTTGAGAGAGAGTTGGGTATTACAATAAATAATAGGCTGTCTTCTACCGATCATTGTAATAAGGTAGCAAACCTTTCTAATGCACTCCTCAGATGGATTAAACATACATTCGTTTCTAAAAATGAAGAATATGTCATCTCCATATAGATATCCCACATTAGACCATACTCTGATTACGGGTCACCATTTTGGAGCCCATACTTGGCCAAAGACATAGACAAGATTGAATGAATATAGCATAGGGCAACTAGGATGGTCCCCCACCTAACCCATATCAGATATGATAATAGACTAGTAAAAACAGGGCTTCATTCACTAAAAACAAGAAGAAGTAGAGATGACCTCCTGCTATTATATAAAATCCTTCAATTTCCCACACTGGTGCAATAGTGTGGTATAACCTATGCTCAAAGAAAAACAGTACCTAGGTCACACAACAGGCAACTCAATGTTATCAAAGCCAAAACCAACAAGAGACTACATTTTTATACCATCAGGGCCCCAACATTGTGGAATAGGCTTCCCCAAGAACTAGTCAACTGTAATAACTTCAACATATTCAAGAGACAACTAGATACATAGATCTCACTTAACCTCTCTTAGGATAAATGACCCACAACCATGGGGGATAATCTTGATGGGCTACGACCTTCTTTTGTCCAAACCTGCCAAGTTACCAGGTTAACTAAACCCTGTCCCCCCACCCACCAAATCATAAGCATAACGACCCATGATGTCCAGCCTTCCTGCCTGGTTCCATCAGCTTCCAGCCAATTCCCCCAGTGATATGACCCCTTAACATAATTGGTGCTCTCTGCCCTTCTAAAACCAGAACAAGTAATACTCATAATGGTGAGGAAACTAGAGTGAGAGCTCTCCCAATAACTATTACGTATTTGCACCCTTCTTTATCCCGTTTCCTTTTTCCTTGCTTGATTTCCCTGTGTAATAACATTATATAATGAGAAAATTAAAAACTGAACCAGAATGAAAACTTTTGCCAATATGGCCAAACAAGTCTGTATTTCAGCCAGATTGTTACTATGTCTCTAACAGTCTTCTGTAAAGAACAAACCATATTGCAGCCTATGTTCTTTCCATATTCGGTCCATTGTAAAACTGTAATAAGTCTCGATAGTGCCCCCTGCAGTATGCCAACTGTAACAAGGAGGAACTTGCTTAAAAGGATAGTATTTACTTAGGAAAACAGCCCGATTCCAATTTCCTGGGTCCACTTTGGAATAAGCTCTGCCGAATATCCCGATCACAAGGTATACAGTTCATGTAGCTCCATGTGATCTTAATTGTGCTATCTCCAGGGAGCGAACCAGAATCAAACCCAAAGTTTGCAGGATCAGCCTTGGTATCAATCTGACTGGCTTTAACACCCGACCACCCCTTCTGGTAAGTCCGGCCACTTCAAGGTATGTGGGATCTTGGACCCATTGTAGCAACACCACGCTGTCCACACAATTATACCAACTATTATTTGAAGTAGTTTGGTTGGGTGGGAAGATGGGGGGGTGCATGATTAGAGGATGTCCCAGTCAAAAGGGGAAACAAATAGAGAGCTAGATTCCACTAGCCTTAAGCAGCAGTCCATCTTCTACACATATTCCGGGGTTTAGCCCCACTCAGAGTTTCACCCAGGCTCTCCTCCACTTGATAATCTATTTTTGAATAATTCAGGGATAGCTTTTCAGAGGGCCTCCCTGGCCAATTCCACATCCTCAAAACTCAGTCAAGAACCTGCTATCAGAACTTGTAGTTTAGCTGGGTATCCCATCCTGAATTTAATTCCAGCCACAATTACCTTTGTGACGATGGGGTGAAAGGTGGCTCGCCTTAGTGGACCAAGCTCGGTAGGTCTTGAGCCACCCTCAGCTTACAGTCCTCCCATTAAACCTCCTAAAGTTCTCTCACCTTGTTTAGGAAATGTTGCCTCTCAAGGAAATTGAAAAATCTGAAAATAAATGACTGGGGTGCCGTACCCGCAGCTGGCATTGGCAGTAAGGCTCGGTGCACTCTTTCAATGGTGTATGTGGGGTCATATGGCGATGGTCCTGCTATTTTCTGATCAGTTTTTGAACAAATATTATAAGGTCTGCTCCTTCCTCTTTCTCTGGGAGGCCTATAATTACTGCATTGTTACACTGGCTCTGTCCCTCTAAATCTTTGACTTTGGCCTCCTGTCTCACTGTCTTTTGTTTCATTGCTGTAATCTCAGGATCCAGCCTGTCAAATTTATTTTCTAGTGACATTAGGCAAACTTCATTATATCCAGTTCTCTTCAACAGGTACTCAAGTGCAACCGCCATTGATTTAAATTCTGAGGTAAGTGACTGGAGCTCTTCTCTAAATGGCTAAAATTCTTGGAGGAAGCATTCGACGGTCAACGGGTTTGCTCTGTGTGGTAGTAGCTACATGCCTGTGGTGGAGGCTTGGTCTTTGATTTTTGCTGCTCTTTCCCAGGCATGGCGGCATGTGCTTGGGGACCACCGATTTCATTTCTATCTCCATACCACCAAAATTCAGTTGTAAGATCAGTATGTTCTTCTTAGGCAGTCTTCAGGCACTGATTGTAGTTGAGTTATTGCAGGTGGAACCCAAAACGTAAGTGAAAAAGGGGGAAATTAGCCAGAGCTCTGCAATGGTGCTGCTAGACAGTAGGCTGCATCACGTGACTCCTGATTGCCAACATATGTTGAAAAAACAACTTGTCCTCATGGAAAGAAATCAAAGCTATAAAAATATTTGCTCCCCCCAAATTTGCATTCTGTTTCAACCACTTACCAATCCAGGTAGAACAAAAGGTGTTTACATGAATTTACCACAGTAAAGGTCAGTTTTTGGGTGAGCATAAGCCTTCCCAATATAGTTACAAGAAACTGCATGCTAACTAGAGCAATGGTGGATGGGAGCTCCCTTGTTTAAAGGGTACTGCACTGCATACAGGGTCCAGCAAGCCACCAAAAGGTTGCCCCTTACACTCTTTCCCCCTGAGGTTGGCCATAGAGGGGGTCACTTTGCTGTAGGCTATATCACAGATCCCTGCTGACCACCTAGTTTCCTTCCTACATCAAACTACACCCTATTATATGATCGACACATCTAGCATGCAAAGCCTGTCTTCATCTAATGTTGGGATCCTAAGGTTTCCTCAACTTGCTCATTATCCAGTTATTTCTTTGTCACAGTTCTCTCATCTTAACAGATGGCAGGGCTCTCATTTGGAGGACGTAGCATGCCCTGGGAATTCAGTACCTTGGTGAACTTTCTCCCTCCACTCAAGGTGCTCACAGACCAATAACAGTTTCCTAACAATGACTTCTGGAAGTACTGTATCTATAGCTCAGGACAGCAATGCTGTCCCTGTGTATCCAACATTCTTCTCCCTTGAACCAGCAAACATAATATCAGGTCACATCCTGGATATGATCCCCAGAAGAATGTCCAGATGGATATATAAATCTCTCTAAGATGTTGGGCCTCACCCCATGAAACATAGCTGCCTGGACTCGGTGCTAGATCTCAGACACTCATTCCTCCCAAAGTATGGGATGCATGCTTGAAACTGTCCCACACTGCCTGCTGAGATACTTGCAGTTAGCTGATGCAGAATATAATTCTAGAGTGTTGGTACCACACCCCTAAAAGGCTGTGTGACATGGGCATATCCCCACATTCACATTTCTGGCAGTATAACAAGGAAAGTGCCAACCTACTCACATCCTTTGGGGTTACCTCTTTTGTGTCCTCCTGGATAGGGACAATTGGCAAGTGCAGCACTGTCCTGGAGTCTTGCATTCTTCCCTACCCTGGCCTGTTTCTCTTAGATGGCGTCTCCATGCTCTGTACTCAACCTTGCTGTCACTGTATCTGACATGTCACAGCCACACTAGAGGCAAAATGTATATTATTTATGAACAGGCAGCAACCTGCACCTCCCTACTTATATGGCACACCTTGCTCACTCAGTTAGCTTTTTTTTTTTTTTGAAAGCCTCATGCACTGAGTCATTTACTGTGAAAATGAGTACCAGATTAAATGGGGTTCCTATATAAAGTCTCACTCCCCCAAAAATGAACAATCCGCCTCCCCTCATCAGCAAAATTTTCATTTCCCCTGTGTTCTCAAATTGTGAGAAACTAATGGAAGTTTTTTGTTCCACTCTACCAAGATGTTGCATTATTGCTGCTGTTTTCAGGAATAACTTGTCTGGTTATCATTTGTATTAACTGTTACTGCAGTGGCAGATTCAGGCTATGGCGCACGCGAGCTCACCACCCCCTTTCATGAGTGGGGCCCACGTCACCCAGCTTACTACTATACTCGGTTGCAAAATACCAATTGCTGGCTGCCTGGTATGTGTCTCAATCTTCCCCCACATAATTAAAAGAGAAGCAACAGACACTTACGCGGTGGAAGACACATACCAGCTGCAGGACCAGTTGTTGTAAATGAAGCAGGGGTTGGCGCGGTCAGTGTCAGTTCTGGGCTCCATCTGTTAGCCAAAATTTACAACCAGCCATAGTTCTGTCATAGATTGGTACAGTACTCCATTCCTGTGTGTTTCACATGCACACAGCATGGAAACTGGTGACTGGACCAATCCATATAGATTCTTGCTTGACGAATGTTTTTTTTTTTTTAAATTCCCGCCAGCATGCTTAGCAGTCCTGAGGTGTATAAAAATTGCCTCAGGACTGCTGGATCATACTGCCGCTGTATTAACTCCCCCGAAACAGTGCCCATGGGACTATGTTTTTCCATATTGTACTCTATGTCGTCTTTAGTGAGTCGTCGGTCCTTTCATGGCTGCATCTGCTGCCTGCTCCAAACCCATTCATGTTAACTGCACTGTAACTTGTTGTCAGAATCCAATCCTGGACTGCAGTGCTGCAGACTTGCAAGGTAAAGTGACTCAAGACTTGGTACCATGATGTCTTGAAATCTAGCTCAGTTACTAGTTAATAGTTGTTAAAACAGACATTTTCCTGCAACACAGATTTCTGGAAAATAACTGAATGAATACTGTTAGGACTAACTGTCAAGGTTATTCCTAACCTTAGTCAATCAGTTATTTTCCAGAAATCTGTTGATTTTACCAGGTTCACAATTTGCTCAGTGGGACAAAAAAAAACCTTGCAAGAGGATGCTGCATTTCTAAATCCTGTCGACTCTTGAGCTGGCAATACATATAACTTTTACTGCAATTTAGGTGGCTATTCAGGCTATGAAGTCAATTGCTGTGTGAAGAAAGGTATGGAGCAGGGTGAGGGTTAAGGCAACTGGCTTACAAGGAGGGTATCTGTAGCTGGGAGTATTGCTATATAAACAGGATTATCCTGCTTAAATTACAATACTCCCAGCTACAGCTTTTCTTTTAACCAATTCCAAAGCCCATGACACAAAGGCTGACCATCAAAAAGAGACACTAACTTCAGTCCCTGTTGCTGGGGTGAGGGGCTTTTATGAGGGATAATTTTACTTTTAACAGCCTCAAGCAGTGCTGCCTGGAATTAATTGCAAGAACCAGTGCAGCAATTTATGCCCCTAAGCTGTTTCCTACCAAAAAATATTAGATGAATTCTGATTCAGGCTAGTCATGTGCTACTTATTAAAGGAAATATAAGGTAAACCCATATATATATATATATATATAAAATAGTGACACGGTAGTGCCGCTATAGTTAGGGTTGAGTACCCCATTTAAGGTTAAAATGTGAAATTTTGCAGCTTAATAACTTTACCATCGTATGATGGATTTGCTTGAAATTTTGCAGGCATGGAGCAGTATCATAGGTCTCCAGATCTGCCAAGTTTCGTAATGGTTGGATATCCGGTTGCGGAGCTATAAAGCACAATAGAAAGTCATATTTACGCTTTTTTGTGCATTCTTTGCTCACGCCTACAGGTCACACGGTTTGTGCGACCAGTCCAAAACCTTCAGGGAACATGTAGCCGGGGTCCCTAATGTGCCTTTCTAAGATTTCATGAAAAAATATCAAATGGTTCAAAAGTTATTCAAAAAACAAGTTTCCCATTATAGTCAATGGGAAAAGTTAACAAGTTTGACAGTGTTGGAAATGCAGTTTTTAGTGTCGCAAATGACCCCTGTAGTGTCATGAGTCAGCCATTTGTTTTTCAGTTACTGGTCACAGAAATGCTTGCCATTTAAATTTGTAACCCTCTAGGGACACAATTCTTTTTGTTTTCACCTAGTCGAGCCCCGAGGATGCTAGCCATGTCTTTTTCTGGGGGTTAAACACCCCAGAAATATATTTTTAAAATTTTTGTAAACTGTAGTGTCACAAAGTAGTGTCACACTTGCAACACTTTCTAGATTTATTTTTTGTGAAAGTGTTGTGATTTGTGACACTACTTTGTGTCACTATCCTCAAAAGAATAGGAAATCTTCGCCACCATGCTGCAAAACAATGGTTTGGTCTTTTGGACTGAAATTTGGAGGGAAGAAAGCCAAGATCCCACAGATGTGCCCTTTGGTGGTTTGGTAACAAAATATTACAGGGCTGCAAAGTTACAGTACTCCAAATTTGATGATTTTTCCCATAGGCTAAGATTACGGCGTCCACTGCGCCTTTCAGGGCCTGTATCTCGGAAATGCTTCGAGATACGGACTTTTCATCAGAAAAATGCTTAGCCCCCTAGTGCAAAACTAGCTAGGAAAATCATAAATCATATGAAATTTTAAATTTTTTTTGACGTTGTACGTTTCCTGAGATATAAGCAATTTAGAATTCCAAGTGTTCATTTTCTGCTCTGAGGCCCATTATTATGCATACATTCTTTCTATTCACTGTGTTGCTCAATGCAGCTTTTGGGGAAAAAAAGGGTGTGCATTTTCATTACTGTTACACTTAGTGTTTCCACTTGCGTTTCCATAGCCGTTTGCATTAGCATTCCCATCTAAGCCACCATGTGCGTTACCATTTGCGTTTTCATTTGCACTTGCGTTTGTGTTACTGTTAACATTTGCATTTCCATTACTGTTTTTGTTTGCATTTCCTTTTGCATCACCGTGTGCATTTCCATTTGCATTTCCATTTCTATTTCCTTTGGCGTTATCGTTGTTTTTACCATAATTGTTTGCATTTCCAATTGCGTTACCATGACCGTGCGCATTATGATTTGCATTTTCATACGCGCTGGCGTTTCTATTTTCATTAATGTTTGCGCTTGCATTTCTATTATCGTTTACATTATCATTTACGTTTGCGTCACCATGTGTGTTACTGTTTGCGCTTGCATTTGCATTACCGTTACTTCACTATTTATAGTGCACATTCTCAAAAAGAAGGGAAATTCATGGCAAAACTCCATTTAATGCATCAGTTAGGGTTGTTCCACAGCGACAAAAGCAAGGAAATTCGATGTTAGGGTTCCCACCCCTTGCACCCCACCCTCATTAGCCCCACCAACAGGCATCGGGTGCGTTAGTCATCGATCCTAACTCTCACCCCATTCTCCTATACTGCACCACCTCAGCTTTTTACACATGGGATGGGGTGAGAGTTATGACCAACGATCCCAAAGCATACCACGATGCCTGTTGGTGGGGGTGGGGTGGGAACCCTAACATAAAATTTCCTCACTTTTGTCGCTGTGGAGAAACCCTAACTGATGCATTAAATTGAGTTTTTTGCCATGAATATATATATATATATATATATATATATACACACACACACACACACACACAAAGTCAGACATAGCCCCATAATACAAAGCATCATGAGCTGTATATGCAAATCACCACCCATATTCAACTTTAAGCAAAAATGCATGGTGACGAAAGGCCTCTCACACAGTCTGCAAAGGGTGCCAATAGAACCAGCATAATATTTTGTGGTGATTTGCATATGCAGCCCATGATGCTTTGTATTATGGGGGTATGTGTGATTTTATATTTCTTTGAAACTTGGCTTCCTGGACAATTCCCTTTGGGTTAACCTTTGCCGAAGTGCTTGCACATTAAGGTTCTTGGGCAATATATGGGCTAGTATTTGAAACACAGCTTCTTGTTCATTCACACCAAGAATTGCTTACTGCTTTGCTGTCCCTAGATCTGCTCCAGTGAGTCAGCTTATGGCAAAACAATGTGTGGGCCTGGCTCAGACTATCTGCCTGGTGAACTATGTTTTTCCATATTGTGATGGCATTCTGTCACAGCTTTGTGTTAACCCCAATGTAATATGCCCTGGTTTCTAATATATTCATTCATTCACCATGGGGGCAACCGTATGCAGTTAAATCATGCTATTTCTACAGGAGCTATTTTAAACTAATTTGCCAATGCTATTTCTACATGTGCTTATTTAAAAGAAATAATTACCCAAGTCGTGTTTAAATAAACTCCAATTGCTGAAGCTCCTTCCCCCATGCAACTAGCAAAGTCTACAGAGAAGGTGATTGTAGGTAAAAAAAACACTTTTTTGGGGGGGGGGGGGGATATAGCATGCCATGATTGACTACAAATGCTTGATGTGCTCTCAGTGCTATGAATGCTGGAATGGAAAAAATGCTGGAAACAAAGTCCTTTCCAGTCAACTGAGATTTTAGGTCTAATAGCTTGCCAGCTTTAACTGAACCTGGTAATTCATTGTCAGGCTGGTAGTCTCAGAAACTTGATCTCAGTTTCAAAATTCTGTGAATCCTTGGTGAGCTTTAATGGCTGATGTTATATTGAAGACTCTTAGGACTTCAGGTGGCTATTTTCATATGTGTGTGGATATTTTACTTTACGTGGCCTCAGGTTCACTAGGCCCCCTCTGCAGGTACTACCTGACTGCTTGTGATTATTCTGCTTCATTATTTCGCCCATCGACCTGGATCCCAGCCCACTATGTAAAGGCTGGTGGTGACCGAGTGCATGTAATGATTACAGGCATGGCTGGTGATCTCCAATCTCTTTTTATTTTATTTTTTTTTGACTTGCTTGTTTGACTTGTGCACAGACTTAGGCTCCCAAACCATGTTGCCAAAGCACCTTGAGAGAAGTTACTGGCCATCATTGGCTAATATTTTATTTTCTTTTAAAAATAATGGTGTCAGGACAACGGGATGAACCAGGGTTTGATCAGCAAATAGAACAACTGCAAATTTGTTTTACTGCAGTAGATGAATTTCAAAATCATGTTAGGTTCCACAATCTACATGTTTTCTGCTTAACATCATATTTTATCATTTAATACAATCACAGTCAAATGGAATTGTTGCTCCTGTATGGTGAATGAAGAGCTTTCCTTTGCTTCAGTGTGTGTGTGTTTGTGTGTGTGTGTGTGGGGGGTGTAGTTCTTGTATGATAAAGGTTATTGAATAATCTGCATTTATCATACAGGAGTGCAAATTTCATTAGCTTTAGATTGTATGAAATGAAAAATTAAGATGTTACACAGAGACACATGCTGTAGATTTGGTATCCTAACCTGATTTTGAAATTTGATTATAGCAGCAAATCTATCTTGTGTTTGGTCCCTTTGCTTCTCAAACAGCAGGATTCACTGAGTTGTGCTGACAGCATGTTATGGACACTATCCCATTATATATTACATAGAATAATTATTGTATGGGTCTACACCATATCATAATTACTTGTATGCCTGACAAAAATCATTCTCTTTTATCAGGCTTACATTGTCAAGCTAAGTAAACAAGGAAATACATTGTGCAGTTTTCCTGGTTTAAATCTCTTTGTTTCTTGGGCTAGATGCACTCCAGCTTTTCCAGCGCTGCAATCTCATTTGTCCTTTTGATTCAACCATTGTGTTGTGCAGGTTCAGTGATGCTGCAGTCAGTGGGGTGATGGTTTGGTTGTCCAGTACCTCAAGGCATCAGTCATCCTAGCCTAAGTGTGTCCATCTAGTGTCCACAAGCACTCAGCATCTGTAGTCTGGACCAGCACTGTGGTTGTGAATGCAGAGTTTTGTGGTTGTGGTGTTCATCCCCCAAAACTCTGCATTCACACCCACAGTGCTGGTCCTGCTGGTGTCCTGTAGTGTGGAGTCCAGACTACAGATGCTTAGTGCTTGTGGACACCAGATGGACACACTTAGGCTAGAATAGTATAATTTCCTTTTATTAATGATTGTTCCCAAGCTGCCTCACCAGGGATGGGAAGGAAGATGATTGACATGTCTGGTTGTTCTAGCAGAACAACCAGACATCTCCCTCAGATTAGATATCTCCATCTGAGGCAGCCATCACTGTTTGCAGCTGCTCTATGGTGGAAAGAAAACTAAGAGATTTTCGGATGGGCTACTCAACACTTTGCTCCTGAAACTGGGCCTAAAATGCACCAGAATGCACCATTTTACACCTATATTTTCAAAATTTCCTGGGGGAGCATGCCTCCAGACCCCCCCCCCCAGAAAGGTTTGGTTTTTGGAGCAAAGTACATACACCCCCTCTTCTGTCATTTCCTGGATCCACCACTGTTCTGTACTTCAGTACTGTCCAGTTCTGTCAATATCTTTCACTTCTGGTCATAAAAGTGAAAAACATCAATAAATAAGGGTGTTATAACAAAACATAACCTACATGAAATGCAGGTAACCATGTACTCACTCGTAATTTGTCATAATAGCAGTTGTTGAGGTCTTCTATATCCATCTCATGTATTAATGCACGAACTATGTAGTCTGTATTCACTGTGATTGTCCACTGATAGTTGGCATTGTGTGGGTAGTGTCTTGGCCACAGTGGAGAAGCAATCTGTCCCGAGGTTCCCACAATCTCATTGCCATACACTGGAACATTACAAATCAAAATGCATTAAGATGGGTATATTCATTGTGCTGTGTAATTATCAACCTTTAATCTTCTCCATTATGTTATATGCACAATGTAAGACTTGGGAAATTATAAACTAAAAACATGACCATTCGAGTGGTGGTGTCCAAAAGCACTGCTGGGTGGACTGTGAAGTAAGCTCAGTACTGAGGTCTTTGTAGTAACTGGACAAGCTCAGTGCACTGGAAATAATGGTTTGGATAATCACACATCATTTCTGCCCAAATTCAAATTAGTGTGGATTATGACAATCATGGGTTCACTGTAGAGATATATTATTTTCAATATGATGTCAAGCTCAATGAAACATTGTTCCTCATTTTGTTTATTAAGGTGAAATTAAATGAAAATAATTTTTACATCAGTTGAAGGTGAAGAAAGGTGAATGTAGGGGTGTGAGTGTGTGTTTGTGGGAGGGGGTAACATAAAATCTGAAAACCCATGAAAGGCTCTTTCAGATGAAGTATTTGTCTTACCTGTAAGAATCAACAGTCCAGAGTAGTGCTGTAAGGAATATACAGATTCTGATGGAACAGAATTTCATGCAATACCAAAAAGTCTGCCTAATTCTGTGGAATTTGGTCTGTAGTTAAATTCCTAAATTTCGAAAGTGGAATATTTTTCACTGATTACATAAACCATAGATTCCTTTTCTGTAATCAGCAGAACATTATTCATGGGTTATGTAATCTGTAGAAGGTTATTGCAAATCTTACAGAGAACTGCTTTTTGGAATTCGGCAGAATTTGAGAATAAATTCTGAAAAGCATTTTGGAAGAGGAACTGCTATTCTGAACAAATTCTGCCAATGGAATTCCACACAGCACTAGTACAGAGATAGTCCTGCACAAGTCTTTAAAATCCTAAATCAACCCACCAAATATTTCATGAAAGCTACAGTACGTCATTGTGGGGCAAGCTATGCTTGACAACATAGATGCATACATAGACAATGATGACAGAAAAGGCCTGTCAGCCCATCCAGCCACATGTACAGCTGAACACACAGCTTGTTCCTCCATTGACATCACTTGTCTTTCTGTTCCATGTAATGGTGGCTGCCTTTATTTAAGATAGGACAGGTTTAAACGGCAGTATCTCTGTACTGCCGATACCTACAGATAAGACCATTACCTTTTTTGAAACAGCCTTTAATGTTCTTTAAGACTATGAATGATTCTGTTTCACAACTATATTCCTTTTTAAGAAGGCTGTGTTCTCCAGTGCTGCAGGCACAGAACTATAAGTTAAACGATCCAAGGCTCTAAAGTCACACATAATCAATATTACACACAGTAACTCTTGGTTCCTTTTTGATACCACTGTTCTGCTGGGCTACCCACCCTACTTCTCCTCAAGCCACTCTGGGAACCACATCAGAATGATATCCAACAATGATTTCTGCATTGAGTATGGAAGTTGTTCCGGGGGGAGAGCAAGACAGGAGGAAGCTGAAGAGGGAGAAGGAAAGGGCCAGGGCAATACGGAAGGTTGAGCAGAACAGGGAGTGGCGAGGGGGGAAGAGGGACCCACCAGGAGCAAGCAGAATGAAGGTAGCAGGGTTATCATACTGGGAGATTCCGTAATTAAAGGTATCAAATAGTGGGGGAAAGGGGAAGGGGGAGGAACTCTATCTGGGTGGAGTGCATATCAGGTATGTAGTACACTCTACAGTGAGGAAGGCAGGGGGAACCCTCACACTCCGAAACAAACAATTTGCAGGGAAACAGTGTGCAGGAGGTACTAATGAGATTTAGAGAAATGGCCAGAATATGTCAAACTGAGGGAAACACTATTGCATTCTCAAAAGTTGTGCCAGTACCAAGGGCAAGCATGGACAGAAAAATGAGGACAAGGGATTTCAACAAGAGGTTGGAAAAATGGTGTCTAGATATAGGGTTTGGACTGGTGGGAGGCTGGGGAGTGACATGGGACAACAAGGATCTGTTCACCAAGGACAGACTGCATCTGAATATGGAGGGAAAGGAGTTTTAAAACATAAGCTGGGGGAGTTTATTGACAGAAATTATAATTTAAACTAACGGGGGGGCTTAGTCTTGCTGGCAGACAGGAATGCAAGGATTGGGAGGGCCAGCGTCTCTCCCCCAACTGGAAATTTGATGGATGGGAAGTACTTGTAGAAGGGAAAAATCGTGGGGAAAGGGGAGGCCAGGAAGGGTGGGGGGCAGGTTGGAAGGTGGGATCCACTAACGTGAGGAGCCTGGGAAACAAGTTACCCAAGTTACAGGCAATGATGGTGGGAGGGGGAGAGGTTGATGTGGTTGTGGTCACAGAGACATGGACCACCTAGTACCGTGACTGGGACTTAGTACACCCAGGATACAAAACGTATAGGAGGGACAAGATAACTGGCAGGGGAGGAGGGATAGTGCTATTTGTGAGGGAGGGGATAGAGTGTAGCAGGGAGGAGTGTGAGGGCAGGTTCATGGAAATGTTGTGGGTCACCTTACATGCTGCTAAGAGCAGGAGGGTTAATCTGGGGATAATCTACAGGCCACCAACACAAACTGAGGAACAGGACAGGGAACTTGTGGAGAACCTAATAAAACACTGTGGTAGGGGTAGGGTAGGGGTAGGACGGTGGTGGTGGGAGATTTCAACCTGCCAGGGGTGGGCTGGTGCACTATGGTATCAACTACTGCTAAAGAACAATGGATTCTGGGCACATTCCAAGATGTATTCCTCTCACAACTGGAGGTAGAGCCGACCAGAGAAGGAAAACTCTTGGACTTGGTTTTGACAGACAGTGACCAGGTAAAGGATGTGGTAGTAAAGGACCAGCTGGTGGGGAATGACTACTCAACAGTATGGTTCTCCCTGGACCTGGGAAGGGAGGGAAATCACACTAATACGATGGTTGTGGACTTCAGGGAGGTGGATATCGGGAGGATGGCAGCCATTCTGGAAGGACACTTAGAAAAAATAGGTTCAGACATGGACATGGATCGCAGATGGGAAATTTTGAAAGTGGGTCTGTTGAAGGCCACTGAATCCTGTACTAAGACCCAATGCAAGAAAATGAAGTCAAGGAAACGCAGCTGGTGGACAAAGGAGGAGCAGGAGAGGGTAAGGGAGAAAAGGCTATCCTTTCAAAAGTACAAAATAAACCCATAGGGAGGATGACAGGGAAAAGTACTACATGAAATCGAAGGAGGTAAGCAGGATGGTAAGGGCAGCCACAGCAACCAAAGAGCTAATGCTGGCACAGAGGATCAGGGAGGGGAGAAGGAATTTCTTAGATAGATTAGGGAGAGGAGGAAGTGTAGGGGGCAGATCACCAGGTTTAAAAAGTAGGGAGGGTGGGCAGAGGAGGGAGTGGAGCAGGCTGAGGTACTAAATGAGTACTTCTACTCTGTCTTTACAAGGGAAAAGGATGGGCCAATTCCACAGGCGGGGAGGTAAGGCAGAGGGTAGGGAGTGGGGGACACTAACATGTGGAGAGATACCAGTGGAGAAAGTGTGGGAGGGACCTAAGACCATAAGGACAGACAAGGCCCCAGGTCTGGATGAGATCCACCCCAGAGTCCTAAAGGAACTGGTGGATGTCCTGGCAGCACCTCTGATGGAATTATTCAACTCCTCCCTCTAAATGGGATGTGTACCACTGAACTGGAGAATGGCAAACATAGTGCACCTCCATAAGAGTGGACCCAGGGACGTGCTGGGTAACTATAGCTCAGTCAGCCTGATGTCCATAGTGAGGAAACTATTGGAATGCATACTGAAGGAAAGGCTGGTGGAGTTCCTGGAGGTTAACGGCCTTCTGGATGTCAGGCAACATGGTTTTGCCCAGGGGAGATCTTGTCAAACTAACCTGGTTGAATTTTTTTGACTGGGTGACAAGATCTCTGGATGGTGGTCAGCTGATTGATATCCTGTATCTGGACTTCAGCAAGGCATTTGACACGGTACTGCTTAGGAGACTGCCAGGCAAGCTAAAGGACTTGGGGTGGGGGTGAGGTTGGTGAGGTGGATTGGGAACTGGATGAGCAACAGACGACAGCGGGTGGAGGTAGAGAGGAGCTATCGACAACCAGGAGGGTCAATAGTGGGGTCCCACAGGGATCGGTTCTGGGTCCACTGTTATTTAAAGCTTTTCATTTCAGACATTGCAGAGGGAGTTAGGAGCAAAATGTGCCTGTTTGCTGATGACTCCAAACTAGGAACAGTGGTGGACAGTGAGGAGGGAAGGAGGATGCTCCAGGAAGACCTAGAAAGACTAGAACAGTGGTCAGACACATGGCAGCTGGGATGTAATGCTCGTAAGTGTAGTGTACTGCACTTGGGAGCTAGAAATCCAGGGTACAGTTACCAATTGGGAGGGGGTACGTTTAACAGTCTTGGAGGAGAAAGTGATCACTGGTAACAAGAATCACTCAGAACAATACAGGAAAGCAGCAGCTAAGGCAAACAGAATGCTGGGATGCATTGCTAGTGGGATCACTTTGAGAAGGGAGAAGGTAATCCTGCCACTGTACAAATCCTTTGTGAGGCCGCACTTGGAGTACTGTGCTCAGTTCTGGTACCCTTACTTAAAGAGGGATGTTATGCTCTAGGAGATGGTCCAAAGGAGGGTGTCTAAGATGATCATTGGAATGGGGGATAAGCCCTATGAGCTAAATATGTACTCCCTGGAAGACATAAGGGACAGAGGGGACATGATCGAGACCTTTAAATACTTGAAAGATATTAACAGAGCAAACACTGAGGATTTGTTCGGACTGAAGGGGGAAGGGACCACGAAGGGCCATAGCCTAAAACTGGTAGGGGGGACATAAAGAAGAGACCTGAGAAAACATTACTTCATGGAAAGGGTGGTGGCGTCTTGCAATGCGCTACCTGAGGAGTTGGCATCACGAGAATCAGTGGGAGGTTTAAAAAGGGATGGGATAGATGCATGGGCAAGGTACAGGTAGGGAATGAAGACACAAGAGGAACTCAGGATGGGAATCAGGATAGGGATGGTAGGAAGAGAGGAGGGTGGTAGTAGCAGTTATCAAACTGTGAACAACATCTCGAGCAGACACGATAGACCTTAGGGTCTAATCTGCTGGCATTTTCATATGTTCATATGTTCATATCCTAGTTGGCACAAAATGCTAGGAAAGAACGTAAGGAATAGGAGCCTGATTCCAGAAGCTGCTAGAGCAAACATCAATGACGCAAGTTGCACCTTGCATCCTACCTTGCAGCATTCCCTATTCCAACACATGGTCTGTCCTGGAATGGGAAGCCACTGTGCCAAATGGGTGCTGCACCACCCTTGTGACCAACAGCAGGGTATGCCGGGCTGCAAAGGGGCTTGCACCATGGTGTGGCTGCATTGTCCCCTACAGTGGGATTCTGAAAGCTCCACCATGGAGCGCAGCCAAGGGGAGTCACTTTAGACCATCCAGGAGGTGGTCTACACCTGTTGTGGCATTGCCCCACAAGGTGGGGAACTGGCAGGGGGGCTCTGTATGTGGGGTTCGGGGACAGTAGGAACAGGGAAGTACAATAGGGGTGTTGGGGAGCAAGTGTGTATGCTGGGGGGGGTGACTGTGCATCCAGTGGGGGTCATATTATTATGGCACTGCATACACCCTTACATGACTGGTGCTGCGAAGAGCATCCCCCGCTGGGTGCCCGATCATCCCCCCTGGCATACCCACTTGCTCCCTAACACCCCTATGGTACTCTCCTGTGCCACTTCTGCCCCAGGAGCCCTCCTGGCATTTAGTTCTGTCTTGTGCCTGGTGGGGAGGAGGAGGCAGATCCATGCGGCAGGTCCTGCAGGTGTGCCTAGCATTTGGCACTAGCCTGCCTTTGTGGCAGTTCCTGGGTTTTTGGTGCAGGGACCCACCGATTGCACGGAATTGAGTGCATGGTCCCTGATGCACCGGTAGTGTGCTGCAGCCCTAGACTGCCGCAACCGTGCGGTGATCTAAGGGCTCTTTCAGAATCGGGCCCCAGATCTCAAAATGAACTGTTCTGTGGGGCCTCTGGTAAGAAACAGCCAGATTATTTACTGACACCCTCTGCAATGGATTCCCAACCTTTTCTGATCCATTACATCTATGAAAGTCTTGGTTATATTACATGCAGGACGAAAACAGAGTTAAAATCGACGTATTTAGGGGGGAATTCATATGAAGAAAGGCTGAACATGCTTAACATGTACTCACAGGAGGAGAGGAGGAACAGAGGAGATATGATCGAGGCAACTAAGGTTTAATGCAAAGAAGTGCAAGATCTTGCACATAGGGAAGAGAAACCCTGACGCCACCTATAGGCTGGAAGGGAAGTTGATGGCAATCACAAGGGAAGAAAGAGACTTGGGCATCATCATCACTGATGACCTGAAATCATCCGAGCAAACCACTAAAGCAGTAGGTAAGGTTAGGGGGATGTTGGGGTGTATTAGTAGGAGTATCACAAGTTGGAAGAAGGAGGTAATAATCCCTCTTTACAAGACACTGGTTAGGCCCCATCTGGAGTACTGCATGCAATAATGGAGGCCACACCTTCACAAGGACATTAACCAAATTGAGACAGTCCAGAGAAGGGCAACCAAAATGGTGCCAGGACATTTTATGAAAGTCTTGAATATCTGGCGTAGCAAACAGCGGGATCAGTTGAGGATTTATCTTGCTGTTTACTCATGAGTACATCCAGCACACAATTACATGCACAGCATTTGTCAGTGTTCCACCCCAACAAGTCTCCTGACTGCCATGACACCATGCCATTACTAGGCATCATGAACACTGCAGGAGGTACATCCCTCCGTGGCTCATGGAAGAGAACAGTTGGTGGGACACTCAATCCTCCCACCCATGGCCAACCCCAGAGGACTTGAGTTCACCCCCAAACTTGGGTGGTCAGTGTAGGTAGCAGTAGTGCTACTCTTACACTACCCGGTCAGCCAGACATCCACCTTGCGTATAGCATACTGTTTTGTCACCTATATTTGTGGAAAGATGCTGTCAGGATTCAGAAAGTGCAAAGGAGAGTGACAAGTGTGGTAGAAGGTGTCAGAAAACACGAACCATGAGGACTGGGTAGCAGAGAGGAGACAGTCCTCCATGTAAAAGGAAGACTCAGGGGAAACATGATTATACGACTAAAGTATCTAACAGTGTCAACACAATCAAACCGAGTGCTGTTCTTCTGGCTGTACATGGATGAAAGGGCAAAGGAGCACACAATGTCTTTGAAAGAAGGAAGGTTCAAAGGAAATATCAGGAAGACGTGCAATACTTCACAAAAGTAGCAACAGACTCCTGGAATAGACTTTCAGAGCAGGTATCAGGCAACAGTATTTCTACTTTCGAACTCGACCTGGATAAGCAACTGAAGAAAAGGGAATGATAGTAACTGTATTCCCACTGAGTTGGTTGGGAAAGTACTCCATGGGCTGGCCAGCAATCATCTTTCTTTGCTAAATTATGTACATGTATTTGTATAGCAGAGATCAGTTCTAGGATACATACACCTGGTTCTAGGGGGTATGGAGTCTTACGTGGCAGTGGGTTGGGTGTAAATGGCTGCTTACACAGCATGAAGGGGGTTGTCTGGTACATGGCGAGCGTTGTAAACTCTGAGACTAGGAACTTAAAGGATTTACAACATGTGTTCATTTAAAAACACGAAAATTACTAGTGCAGCAATTTACCATGAACAGATATTACTTCTCATTAAAAATAATTGATAAAAAATGTATTACTTCATTGTTGATGTGTGCAGATTTTAAACTGAAGGATTGGCAGTGGTGATTCTGCAGGTATTCTGGGGTCACAAAGGATTTGCAAATAGTCGTTGTATGCTGTACAGAAAAAAGTGATTTTGCTCTAGTCTGGTCCACGCTGATGTTATGAACACTAACACTTTTGTAGTTAAAGCACTGGCTTTAAAATCATTAGGAACGTATGTCTGAGATTTCCAGTCACTTGCGTCTGCAGCATACCAAAGGATCATGGGAAATTCTCCAGTACTACTTATTCCTATGCAAGCATGGTCATAGGAGGTGGGGTAACACTATATAACATTTTTAATCATCATGAGTCAAGGGCCTTCCGTGAGACAAGACCTCTGTTTCCACAGACCTCTCATTCTGTGGGCACAGTCAGAATGTAAGGTGCATCACAATTCACTGATTAGAAAATATTCCCAAGGGTTGTACATCACTTCCAGAGACATAAACTGCATTTGGTACGCTAAGGAGATTTAAATAAACTTGAACTGATTACTCACGATGAGAGAAAGTGGCCCTGAATCCACTGCCACTGCCTGAATTATCAGAGACAAACTTTATCCACAGGATGTGACCGATGATTGATGTGTAATTGCTAGGTAAGCTGTTACCACAGTATTGTCCTACCAGATGACCTGTAGCATTTCCCTCTCGAATCTCCAGATAATCATTAACACAATTTGGACTGCTCTGCAGCTGGAAGTCTCTGTTTTGGGTAATACAAAAAAAAGCAGAGGTGTTTAATAAAAAGCTGCATCAAGTTCTTCAAGTTTTCAATTCCATAATAGTATGGTATACAAATAAGTGTGTCATTAAACACTGAAACAAAACACTGACATCAGAAAGACATTGTTTCTCAGCTACCACAATGTCTGACATTCAGCTCTCTGTATTGCCTGTGTGCAAAGGATACAACCCTTAACATGTGTGGTTATTATTCCCAAACCTTCTGAAGGAGTTATTGCCTGTCAATCTTGCCATGAGGTTTCATGTTTGTAACCTGCATTTTGTGTAGCCTTTAAAAATAGTGCTTGTTCAGTATATCCTACTGTACTGCACTTTGAACTAAAACACTTTTTTGTACCCTGCTGTACCAAAGGACTGCCATAAAATGATATATTATATCTTATGAGGCCATCCCAGAGTCTGTTACAGAGATCACTAATATCAACCAATCAACTTGTTTATATGGCATCCTTCTAAGAATGGCTCAGGGCACGTCTCATGACACACATCCATCATAAAAACAAAATGAATCTTTAAACAAACAAGACTTTAATGCACAGCATGCTTGCAATGCATCTATAATAATAGTAGTCAGAAGGTATTAGCAGCAGTACTTCAGTAAAATCAGTGCCCTTCACAGAATGCCTCTTGCAATACCAGCTTCTTAAGGCCCCTTTTAAATATTTCCACCAAGGTTACTCTTCATAAATTCTCAAACAAAGTATTCTAAAATCTCGGTGCTGTCGCCATGAAGGATCTGTTGCCCAAGTATTAAAGACATGACCTGGTTACTACCTAGGGGCCAATCTTGGTGGAGCAAAGGGGTAATAAGGTTTGTGTTTTACAGACATTGAATCAGGTAGACAGGACACAAACTGTACAGATCTTTGTAGATCAGCAAACCCAACTTGAAGGCTATGCACTACTGAACCAACAGCCAGTTTAGTTAATGAAGCACAGGCATGGCATGCTTGGAGTGATGTGACTCAGATATCAACCTGGCCACAGCTTTCTATACTAGCTGCAGTCAGTTCAACAGTTCTTTATTAACCCTGAGGTAAAGGACATTACAGTCCAAGTTAGGTGTAACTAAGATGTTTACCAGAGTTGACAGATCTGTGCTCCAGACAGGGTTCAGGATGAGCAGTGTTTTTCCAATTAAAAGAGCCACAATGAACCACTGCTGGCAACTGATGTTCTGGTGTCAGTTACTGGTCCAAGATGACCTCCAGATTTTTCACTCTATCCACTGCTCTGAGTGAAATGCCATTGGGATGGCTAATCAACAGTTCTCCATTTGTCACTGCCAGCTTATGATAACCAGACTCTACCAGCATCATCTCCATTTTGCCCTGATTCAGACTGGGCTAACTGGATGCCATCCAAGGTTCATGTCTATCAAACAATTCTCCAGCACTGCTACTGGCTCTCTGTGTCAGGCACAAATGACACATAGAATACAGCTATGTGTCATTTGCAGAGTGGTAGAACTGACCTCACAAAACTGAAATAAATATACATCGAACAACACTGGAGAAGGGATTGAGCCTTCTGACACTTCACAACTTGATGAATTCACCTCTCCAACCCCCATTTTGTTGCACTCTGCTGGCTAGGTTGGACTCAAACTATCACAACAGTGCCAGTGATTCCACCAAAGTGCTTCAGGTGATCAATCAGAATACCATGGTCGAGAGTATCAAATGCAGAAGAGAGGCAGAGGAGAACCAGAAAGGACCACTGTCCTGTATCTCTTGCCATGAGAAGGTCATTTAGCACTCAGACAAGAACAGTCTCAGTGCTTTGTCATTGCCTGAAACCAAACTGTGGTGGTTCATTGATGTTAAAGCTCTCTAGATTGGGCTTGAGCTGCAGGGCCACTACCTTCTCAAACTTCCACAGAAATGGAAAGTTCAAGTCAAGTCTATAATTCTCCTGAATATCGGGGACCAAAGATGAATTCTTCAGGAGGGGGTCATACTGCCACCTCCTTCAGCACCAGCGATGAGGACCCCACCTCCAAAGATCATCTGACAATCCCTGTGAATACCGAACAAAGATCCTCCTGGCAGTCTATCAGTGACTGGGTAGGGGCCAAGTCTAGCAAACAATAGATGGAGCGCAGTATGAAAACTGCTCATAGAACCTCCTCCACCCCAGCTGGACTGAACATCCCCATTGCCTTGCAGTGCCACTGCTCATCATTGGCAGAACGCTGCTGGGCCATGACAGCACACTTGATAAGATATGAGCTCTGACTGAGGACAACTTTTCAGCAAAGATTTTCCTGTGGTCAACACTCCTCCTGAGCTGAGTTCTCCTGAATGAATAAGTGATTTAAAAAAATCCCATCTTCTCCTTGTGACCCCCCCCCATCCTAGCTTTCCTTTTTCCCTTACCAGCATGATTTATTTTCTCCCCCTTGAATCCATGATGGTGGTGGTTGTGGTGGGATTCCATTTAGTGCAACCCTTCCGTGGCAGGTTCTTAGGTAAGTCCCACCTCAGACTACGTCACTTTCACTCAGCCTGCCTATTGGCTGCTTGCAGCCTTCCTTACCTTACAGCTGGTCAATTGTATGCTCCTCATCACTCTATTTCCAACACACACACACACACACACACACACACACACAATGGGGCCTCAGTGGAGCTATGAAGAGATGGGGACACAGCTGTGCCCCCCATGATTACACATTTAACAAAAAATGGTGCCCAAGGAGAGTGGAGTTAGCAACCTAGCTAGAAGCATGCATTTCTAGGAGTTCCTGTACAAGCATTTACTTTTTATTTCTATTTTTATTGTTTTTTGCTTGTTGAGTCGGTTCAAAAGTGGCTCATTAGTTAGATATAAAGTGGAACAGAGTTTACTTATGTATTTTGGCATGATGGAGAGACGTAAATCATTAAAAATGGACTTACAAGTAGTGGGGCCTTCAAAGGTTCCATCAGAGAAACAGATGGCACGTTGGTAGAAGACAATCCAGTGACATTAGAGTCACTGCAGAGAGCTGTCATGATGCTTAGAAGTACCATTTAGAAAGTCAACAAAAAGCGTGATGCCCAGCAAGAAAGACAGGTACTGGTGGAGCAAAGAATGGACATGATGGGCCCGATTCACAAAGCTCTCTGAATAGTGTGAGGGGTTTGCACCACAAGTAATGGCGCAAGGTGAAGCTTGTGCCAAATGATGTTCTGGGAGCAATTCATAAAAGCAACCTGCATCAAACACAGGCTGCATGCACCAAAGGGAGCTTGAACTAGCCTTGTGCCTCAAACTTTGCTGTGGCATTGCACTATGAGGCTTGCGGCAGACATAAGCTGCCATATCCCCTAAATCAGGATTCACTAAACTCCCCTAGAGGGCAACATTCTAAATACCCTTAGATCAACCAGGGAAGGTCTAAAGGAACTTTGAAGTGTGTCTTCTGGGAGGGTTAGTGAACTTGTGGCATGTGCCGTGGTTCCCCCTCCCCAGACCTGATCCCCTTGTAATATAAAAAAATCACATCCCTGGTGGCTAGTGCCCCCCCACAGCTCTGATCCCCTTGTAATAAAAACATCACTTCCCTGGTGGCTAGCAGTCCCCCCATCCCTGATCCCATTTATTATGAAAAAAATCATGTCCTTGGTGGCTAGCTGTCCCCCAGCCCCAGTCCCCATCTCACTAATGTAATCACATCCCTGGTGGTCTATGCATTACCCCCATCCCTGATCTGCTCATGTAATTTAAATATATCCTTCCCTGGTGGCCTAGTGAACCCCCACCCCTTCACCCCGGCAGGCAGTGCTCCACCACCCCACTCCCCCGTCCCATCCCTGAGCAGGCAACTGACATAGCTCTCCACTCTTCCACCATGGTTAGCCACCAGCTGGGCTCGCAGGGCATGTCTGTATACAGTACATGCTCATTGATGGACAGAGTCAGTCAGTGGCTGACCATGGTGGAGAGTGGAGGGCTGTGTCAGTCACCGACTCTGGGATGGGACCGGGGGAGTGGGGTGGTGGAGCACTGCCTGCCAGGTTGGGGGGGTGAGACCACGAGGGAAGGATATATTTAAATGATATGGGCAGATCAGGGATAGGGATGGGGTTTACTAGACCACCAGGGATGGGATTACAGAAATAGAATGGGGATTAGGGCTTTGGGGGGGTGACCGCTAGCCACCATGGACATGCCTTTTTTATTACTAGAGGATTGGGGCTGAAGGGGACCACTAGCCACCAGGGACATGATTTTTTTTATATTACCAGGGAATCAGGGCTGGGGGGGGGGCTGCTAGCCACCATGGACATGATTTTGTTTAATAACAAGGGGATGGGGCTGGGGGGCTGCTAGCCACCAGGGACTGCTGTCCATGGTTGTATTGCCACATGGCCACCCTGCAGCTTGCAGCAAGCCTTCCAGATGCACTGTCTGTTTAGAGCAGGGCCACGGTTGCCACAAGCTGCAGGACTTTGCTGCCGGGACCCTACCCAATAATGAACTGGGAACAGGGTCCCTGGCATACTGACAATCAGCACAAGCTGCCTTCAGCATAGTTTGTGCTCACCTTTGTGAATTGGACTTGATGTCTGGGATTGTAGGAGACTCATATAAGATGGTGGGGAAAGCACTGGTTATTGTAGCCTCAATGGTTAAAGAACAGGGGTCCTACAGAGCTGGTTGAAGGAGCTAGAAAAATCCACCCATTCTGTCAACTTCAGACTTTTGGGCATCTCTGAAGCTACATTAGGGGATGACCTAAAAACTTTCTTGGAACAGTGGCTGTCTGAGATGGTAAGGCTCAGTTATTCTGTCCCCATTATAAGGGCTTACCAGATAAATCCTCACAGAGCAGCCTCATCATCAGAGGGACCAAGAACTGTCCTGGCTGTCACAACTTCATCTGCTGTGAAAGACCATATATTGAAGGCTGCAAAAGATCAAGCACCAATGATGGCGGAGGAAAGTAGGATCATCATGTTCCGGAACTGCTCCTATATGATGCGGCTTCAGAGTAAATTCTTCAAAGGAGTGATGAGATTGCTCAGAGACCTAAACATTTCATATCAGCTTAGATTCCCAGTGTGTAAAATTTCTTCTCAAAGTGAAGTACTGTAGTACCAATTTATAGATACAAAGGCTGCTGGTGTTTCTGTGAATACACTAAGCCATACCAGCACTGCATCAGGAGGGAATGACTCAGCAGGGGAGGAGTACACGTAAATTCTCCCTGGAGCCTTATTGTGCAGCCCTGCAGATCAGGAGTACTGACTTTGTTGGCATTACATTTGGGACTTGATTAACCTATTTGAACAATACAGTGGCATCATTGGGTGTTTTTGGGTAACATATTTGTGGCCACAGCTATGGCAAGTTATCATGTTGACATGTTTCTACCTTGGTTTCCAGGGAATGTACAGTCTGCTGTGTCTTTTACTGTAGATCAGACGTCAATATGTCAATCAGTGCTCGCTCGGCTATTTGCTTACTTCTACTGTATGTTATGGTAGCAATGCCTGTATGACTTTTGTAGTAAACAGTGTACCAATATCCAGACCAAGTTAGAAGTTAAATATTCATAGTAGGGGCTGGGACAAGATGGTGATGTGACTTAAGGTTAGCAGAGTGTGGATGCCACTTGGCGATTTAAGATGGTGGCAGGGCCCTCTTCTTGGAGCTCAATGGTGCTTGAGTGTCCATGGGGATACTGAGCCATTCCTCTTATTTTTATTTATTTATTTATTGAAAATGTTTCACCAGGAAAGGTACACTGAGCAAAAAGTTGCTCGTCTCACGGTGCGACCTGGGGGGAAGGGTTACAAGTGGAGGCAAATCAACATACCAACATTGAATATTGAATAGCGTAAATACAGAAATGTACAGTTGGGTGGGATTACATTAGGACATTTTTACAATAGGTGGAGCAGTAAAGGATTACATTAGCACTTTTTTTTTTTTTTTTTTTACAATAAGTGAAACAGTACAGGAATCAAACATCATGGACAGGGAAAACATATCAGGGAACATATCAGGGAACAGTTCAAGGTTAATACATGAATAAGTAAGTGCCAATAACAATACTTGAGTGCCAGTAGCAGGAAATTGAGTTGAGGAGGGATAACCAAGTTGACAGTACTAGCTGGAGGAGAGGATGAGGGGTGAATAAGAGTGGGGAAGGGAGGAGAGCAGTAGCAGTGCAAGTGGTTGAGAAGCAAAGGTTAATTAGGAGGGAGGAAGAGATTAGGAGGGAATTAGAGAGTGGGAGCGAGTGAAGTGTGTAGGGTAGTGTATAAGCCAGTAATTAGGTGAAGGCCAAGCCGCTGGTCAGGCGCAAAGGGGGAAGGTGGAAGGGAGCTATCGGGGGGGGGGTCAGGGGCAGTTACAATTTGGTACAAGAAAGTTAGTGAGGGCAAGGGATAGGGAGTGTTTGGATGATGAATGGTGGATCTGACCCGGCAGGCAGTTCCAGAGTTTAGGGAAGAGGTAAGAGAAGGCTGATTGGCCGGCGGTGGTCCTATGGTGAGGGATGACCAGAAGCCTAGCATCTGAAGACCTGAGGGAGTGGGTAAGAGTGGGAGGGGAAGATAAGGAGGAAGCAAATGATTTGATACCATCTATTGGACCAACATAGATGTAACAAAAAGAACAAAGTGCTTTAGCTTTCAGACCAACCCAGTCTTTCCCCGGAAGCTTAACAATTATACAAATTAAAATTATTACCTCGTGGTCATACGCTGGACCTCTCCACCAGATGAGGTATATCCTTGTTTACAAAAAAGCTCAGTTCTCTGGTTATATCCCAGTCAGCTTATGTTTAACAGATTTCCTGTTTCACATTTTGTGGTTTAATAAATGTGCATTAAGTTAATGCCACTTGTTTACCAACAGCAGCTAAAGGAGCTTATTGCCCTGTATTCCGGTTAAATTTTTTCTTTCAGGTGATCAAAAATCAACTTTTGGAGCTGGGTATGGACTGTTCATGATGTTTTTAATTACAGCTAGTCCTACTGCATTGTCTACATTATAGACTCCAGACAGTGTTTAAATAGTGGAGTTATTATTTCAGGTTGTACTCCCCACCTGTGGTACCACAAGAAAATATGACACAGCCAGCACAGTAGCACAGAGGGCTGAGGTGCTTTGAGCACCTTACCTCTCTCATGCCAGTGACCCAGATTTGGAAATGAGCTCGGGCCACTGGCGGTCAGATTGAGCAGCTGCTAGGCACCTCTCCTCTCCTCTCCCTGATTGGAGAGGTGAAGTATTCCAGCTCTTGGCTGCCACCGAGTGGAGGTTCAATTGTAGCGTTGGGCAAATGAGGGGCTGTCGCTAGGCTGGGTGGGTGGATGAGATCACCGGTTCTGGAGCACATGCCCATCTCCACATGCATGCGCGATCATGTTGCCGGGGCCCCAGGATGTAAGGGGAGAAAACAGGGAAAAAACAGCATGTCTCCCCATCACTGTATATGACGGCCCTCAGGACTCTTGAGTCCCACACCATGTGGATCCCTGCCAGTCCGACAGCAGGGGGAGAGGTTGATGGGACTGGGAGTCCTTCAGATCAGGCCTGAAGTAGGGAGAAAGGTGGCAATGGGAGGCAACAAGCTGTATGGAAAAAAAGGCAAAACAAAGAAAATATGACATGACTGTGCCTGCAATAATTTTATGTGCTGAATATTAAGGTTGTCATTTTCTGTATGAAATTGCTGCTTGAAATTCTACACAATTACTATAAAATACAAGACAAAAAAATATGGTTCTCTAGACTTAGCCAGCAGTGGGTTTGGAATACTCATCTCACCAACATGCATACAATGAGACAGAGAAGAATATTTTCTGGTAAGGGGGCAGGGGAAATGAGGGGCTAGGGTGAGGGGTAAAGTATAACAGTGGGAAGAAGGGAGACTTTTTATCCCAAAAGAAAAACAAATGAAAGTGGGACGGATCAGCTGAGATCTGGTTCTAGCCCAGTGACTTGAACTGGGTAGTACAAAGCCAGACCGAATCCCTGACCCAGCCCGATACACACTCCTAGTTATGGTGTACTCACCATACTAAAAGGTTCTTTAGTTTCTTGCTTTAGTCTAGGAATTCTTGTTTTAATATGAAATCCTATAAACTAAGTCCCAAAGTCAAATATCTTGAAAACTGCAAGTCTAAGAGTAACCGATTTATTTGTGGCATATTGATATAAGTTGGTGTTCAACTGTGCAGTTCCAGCCTACCTCTGGGAACTTAGTATTTACATCATAGATCCTTTGATGGAACAGTGTCAACCCCCTTAGGCCTCAAAGTGCCTCTAGTGTAAAAAAACATTTTATGATTGGCCACGTTCTGTAGCGATTGTTGATATAATAGTTTGATTCTGATTCCTTTTTAAAAGTGAAAAACAGACTGTCCACCATACTGGTGTTAACCACATGAAAAATATTGGTTTACATTCCTCAATCAAATCCCACTGCATTTTTCCTGGAATTGGGAACACCTCCAACACAGTCTAGCCACTCATGGTGTAGAACGAAGAGAGTCTACTGCATAATGAGTGGCTGAACTGTTGAGGGGTGTTCCTAATGTTCAGGAAGTGTGCAGTAAGAGTAGATCAATAATTTGAAATGAAATAAGGTTAAGATTTGGTATAATTACACCATTAGTATGCATTTCAGTTCTATTAAGAAAGGAAGCTTATAAAACAAACAGCAACATCGATGAATTTTAAAGATGGCAAGCAATCATAAGATGTGGGTTTTCAACTAGAAGTAATATGATGCAAAAGGGGGTTGATAGTAAGCCTTTAATCTAAGTTTCAGACTAAGCAGAAATACTGTATAATGTTCAGAATGCATTTATACTTCGCGTACTTTTCTGTTTGCTTGAGTGGATCTCTGCATTGCTGTGTTTATTTATGCAAAACTCTTCTCTGCTCCATATTTTTTTATTATGACTGACTTATTTTGCAAACAAGTGCTTCAAGTTAGTTGTGCAGTTACAGGCAGTTTCTTGTTTGACAGTACTATAATTTTCCCCTATATGATCAACAGCTGCAATTACCTGTTGTGCCCAGTGGCAGTAAACTGCAAGTCTAGCGTCTTAAAGGTTGGAGAGACAGCACCAGAAAATATTTGTTTTTAAACTGAACATGAATTATATTAGAGCAAATTATAAAGACATGACACTATTTATTTGCATTGCATCGTTAGGTTTTGTTTATAGTACATTAAACATTTATTTAAAGTTGCATTTATTCTGAAGAGAAAACTACTTTAAAAAGTGTTTTTGTTAGTGGTACACTATGCATTGTGAGGACTTTTAAAAATGAACTGAAGGCTTCCATGGCTAAGCGAAAACAATGACACTATAACATTGTAATTAACCACGTTAATATCTATCTGTTATCTTATGCTGTCTAGTCTATGTGCTACCTTGCCATTTTTGCTATGGGATGTAATTGAGAATTGGAATGTTGTCACAAATATACCCTCCCAGTAATCAATCAATCAATCAATGACTAAATAAATAAAACAATGTTTTTTTTTTTTCAAAACTTCAGAATTAGTTAAACTTGGAAACTGTGAACGAAAATGAAATGTCGGGCGCTGCAGTAAACTACTGAGAAAGCGTGCACTGAAGCTGGCATTGTAGTGCAGCAGCTACAGGAGCTGCTTGCAATGCCCACAACCAGTTTGTCACTGTGGACTGTGAGGGGGCTGAGGCAGCATCCCCATGGATACTAACAGCACACAGAAAGGGTGACAAGCCACCTGGCGTGTCTTGTCTCCATAGTGATCCACACAGAATGCTGCCCAGGTGCGTCAGCAAGGGCAGGCATGGATGCCAGTGTACTTTGTATCAGGGGGAAGGGGACACAGAAAAGGAAAGTCCAAGCTTATAGGAAAGATCACTGCTGCACTCTCAGACCTTCCATCCTACCTGACTGCACTAGATGAGGACTCTGGTGGAGGGGGGATGATGCCTGAAAGGCCCTGTTCAAGGGGGCAGGCGATGGAGGCTACTGGGGTTTAGAAGGCCATGGGGATCTGAAAGAGGAGGCCAAGTGCACTGTGGAGCAAAACCACCTCAAGAAAAAAAACATGCATTGCTAATAATAAACATTTCAAATTCAAAGTTAAAGTCTGCTACTCCCAAAAGCTATAAGACTCATTATTTCAGTACTGGCCCACCATGTGGACAAGTACACCACTGTATTTTACACTAATCACATAAATGGTTAGCTTCTGCCATCTTTGTCAGTGCTCATACAAGTGACGGAGAATAGCGTGTTGCATCCCCCAACACTTCCTGAGAGCAAACAAATGTGCCACATCCAGCTGTGCTCCCATAATAATCGCTAGTTTGCAGGAATACAGGGGGAGAATGCAAACCCCCAACCAGTCCATTAATCATAGTAATAGTGGGGTACATGACAATTCACTCCCGACAATTCATAGCGCGACTACTCGCTCCGACAATACACCCGCCGATCATTCGCTCCTCCGGCAATTCATGTAATGCTAACTCGCTTCCTCTTAGTTATAAAATACTGTTCCACCGTTCACCATATATTGCTGTAAGCTCCCACCTTCATTTTTAAACAAAGTAATTTGCCAGTAGACGTAACTGCTTGCCCCATGTTGTTCTCGAATCACTGTTCACCTTATAACTAATCCTGATTGATGGTTGCCAAGAGTAAAGACTCGCTTGTCAGTGATTGTGGGTAATTAGCAAATCTTTAAGTTTATCTTTTCACTCGCCCCTGCATTCACTCCTCAGTAATATAATGACTTGCCGGTTCATTTTGTCAGAGCGAGGGAACAAAAAGCTCGTAGATGACTTAAATTTCATTTACACCTTTCATAAATTAGGACATATGAATAAGGCAATTTGGCAGTGTGAGCTAGCTGTCTGTAAAACAAAGCTGTGCAATGCCAGAGTGCACACTAAAGGATTCAAGGACCCAACAATAATCCATCACTTTTCCTTTCATTCGCATGCAACAGATGTTTGTGCAGTTGAAAAAGCCGCTGCTGTCAATGCGGCCAAAGATAGAGCTGCATCAACACAAGATACCACAGCGCAGGTTCTGATTCACTCTAAGTCTACTATATCTCTTGCATCACAAGGTAAAATTTGTGACAAAAATCTTAAACGAACCATCCAACGAGTGAGAGATCACGGTGCTCCACCTAACTAAAGACCTCATTGAACTTGTGATTCCAAACAAGTACAAAATGTATGCTTCACACTGATGCAGGTGAGACTGTCCCATTCTTGTTGCACGATAGTGGCCCAGGACACACCAGATTTTTATTGTTTGGAACTCAAAAAAATCTTGAATTCCTGCAGAAATATAAACTGCGGTATGCAGATGGAACATTCAGCGTTGCGCCTCCACTGTTTAAGCAGCTATACGTTATAACGGGGGAATGCTTTTCTAATGTTCAGCCTGCAATTTATGCACTGTTCCCGGGGAAATTGAGGGAGTGTTATGAATGTCTGCTGGCTGCACTTAAAAATATTTGTCCACATCTTAATCCATTGCAGGTAATGACAGACTTTGAGAGGGCGTCTATTGCTGCTTTCCAGTCTGTGTTCCCACAAGCAAAGATATTAGGATGTTTTTTTTTCCATTTTACCCAGTGTATCTACAGGAAAATCCAAACAGAGGGATTATCTATCAAACATGCCCAGGATTCAGAATTTGCATTACAATCAAAATATCTACCTGCACTAGCATTTTATCCCCCCGATCAAGTGGTTGCACGATTTGAGGAAATAACAGACGATTCTGCACACATTTTTCCCAGATGAATTAGAGACTTTAATCGACTATTTCGAGGATACTTGGGTGGGGAGGCAAAACAGACGAGGAACAGGATGCAGACAGCCACTGTATGACATACAGTTGTGGAATCATTCCGAAAGTGTATCAAATGGTCGTGCAAAAACTAATAATGTAGTGGAAGCTTTCCACCGTGGCATGCAGACTGTGTTATGCATGCCACATCCAACAGTATGGAAATTTATTGATGGGCTGAGGGGAGTGCAAAGAAAAAGGGATTCAGAAGTGGAGCAGATACTAGCAGGGATTCCACCCACAGCTTCACGGAGAGTGTACAGAGACAATGTTGCAATGCTCACCTGCATTTTGGAGAAATGTGCAGATCATACTACCGAGGAATTTTTACGTAGAGTAGCACATAGTTTCGAATATTAATGACTGCATGAATGAAACTGTTTTTAAAGTTTTGAAATAAAGTTTTCCTTTTAACAAGAAAATGAAGTGAATGCTGAACTTGCTATGGAGTGGCTGAGTAACCATGACTACCAGCTATGGACGTCGACGCCTTACAACGTCACACGCTGAGCCAGATGAGCTTTACACTTAACCGGGTAAGAGAGAGTTATATTTATTTGTTGTCTCAAATCACTTTGGGAGTGAATTGTCATAGGCAAATGAATGTCGCAGGAGTGAATTTGTATGGGGATGAATTGTCTGGAGCGAGTTGATGCGGGGAGAATTGTCGGGAGCGAACTGTCGTGTTCCCGTAATAGTGACCCATTTTTCAAAGTCCTCTTTTGGATGCATGCATCCATGCTCATATAAGACAAGTATTATCCTCTGTCCCTGTAACATACTATAACCATTCTTCCTCCTATTCAGCCCTTGACTCTCTAGTCATGTGACTTCTTCCAAGTGTTCAAGCATCAGAAACAGTGCAACCAGAGCCATCCTATGGAAAATGGGGGCACACAGGTCATCCGACAATCTCCAGCTACCTTTCACTGTCCCAACATCGTCTGTGGGGAAAGGATTGGATGTACATATGCACCAAAGATGTGCACATCCTTCCAGAGCCACATGGAGTCACGCAGCACATAAACGCTTACAAACACATAATTAACAAGCATTTGTCAATGCCGAATGTTTGCTTGCTGACATTGGCATTGGTAGTGTAGGAGTTAGAGAGATGCATAATAGGAATGGCAGTGAAGTATTGAATTGAATCCAACCCCACCACCACCCTGCAGAGACTGAAAGGCATTGGGGTGTGCCTTTGGGTCATCAGGCATAATGGCCATACCATTTCACCACACCCTACCCTGCAGACACCGACAAGTGTCACAGTGTGCCTTGGAGTCTTTGGGCCTTATACTTACCCCATTCCATAAGAAATACAGTGAGATGGGTGCAGTATAGCAGAATGGGGTGAACTTTGGGGCCAAAGAGTCCAAGGCACACCTCGATGCCTGTCAATGGCTGCAGGGTGTGGGTGTGGGTGGAATGGCAGGAATATTACAGGTGACAATCCAAAGTCACACCCCTCATGCCTGTCAGTCTCTACAGGGTGGAGTGTTATGGTCAGAAACCCTAACATCCCAGGCATTCGTTGGTATTGTCATTCCAAATTTTAAACATGGTTTTTTTTGCCCCCCATGAACAGTGGCAATATCAGTTTGTTAGCAGAAAGCTGATTTTGCACAGCGACTATGCCATTTGGCACCACTGGTGCGAAAACACATTTCAAACAGGATGTGAAAAATGACAGCTGTACTGTTCATGGGGAGGTGTAAAAAATGGCAATGCTGAAAATCTGGAGTGAAAATATAAAAAACTGGTGAAGTCACAAGCGTGCAGTAGAAACTGAGCAACACACCCATAATGTAATTAGTTGGAGATTTTTACAGCAGATTGTCAACACAGGCATTTTGGGACCTCTGCTCATGAGCAGTGTCACTGTGATTTTCTTAATCTGTCCTGAACACTGATTTCCCACAGCGACCACGCATTTCGTGCCGAAGTGCGAAAACACATTTCAGCCAGGGTGTGAAAAATGACAGCTGTACTGTTCATAAGGAAGTTTGAAAAAATCCAGTGTTGAAAATCTGGACTGAAAATATTACAAATTCGTGAACTTACGAGGGTGCATGGCAAGTGCGCAATGCACGCTCGTAACACAGTCATTTTATGGACTTTTGTCACCAAATTTTCAACATAGCCATTTCAACACCTCTGCTCATGAACAGTGTCACTGTGATTTTCTTATTCTGTTCCGAACATTGATTTTGCACACCAACTGCGCCATTGTGCACTACATGCATGAAAACACATTTTGGGCAAGATATGAATAATGACATCTGTACTGCTCATAAGGAGGTGTGGTAAAATGGCAATGTTGAAACTCTGGAGTGAAAATATAAAAAATTTGCGAAGTTACGAGCGTGCGTAGGAACTGCTCAACGCATGCTCTTAAAACAGTCATTTTTGGGAATTTTTTCATCAAATTTTCAACATACGGTTTTGGGGGGCCTACCTCATGAACTGTGGCACTGTCATTTCATTACTGGGTCCTGAAAGATGGTTCCATGCTGTGACCGTGAAATCACCTTTCAGGACTGAATAACAAAATGACAGTGACAGAGTTCATGAGGTGGGGTCCCAAGAGCCCCATGTTGAAAAGTGGGTGAATAAATTCCTCAAAATGGCAGAGATATGCACCAAAGTTGAAAAAAAAAAACATTTATGCCATTATACAGCTTACCAGCATTTCTTCAGTTTGTGGTCGGCTTTAAAGAGTGCAGATGTGTTCCCGGTCCACCGAAGATCGTTGCACTGGGCTCCGGAAGTAAGTATGGGGTGTGGGGGTGTGGGGAGGTGGGTGTGCAGAGGGTGAGCGCAGGTTGGTGGAGGGGGGCAAGACAATCAACAAGGGGACCATTTTTTGTTTTAGGTGTTTTTTTTTCATTTTAGGAAGACAACGCAGGGCTTTTTCCACACTGGGGTGGGCTCCCAGCGTGGCAGCTAGAAGTTTTTTTGGGGGGCAGTGGAGCTGATGGGGGATTGGGCACCCCCGTCGGCCATACAGATGTTTGCCATGCTGGAGTGGGCTCCCAGCATGGCAACTGAAAGTCTGTTTTTGTTGGGGGAAGTTCAGTGGAGCCGACGAGGTTGGGCACCCGTCGCCATTCTATCTTTGCCACGCTGGGATGTGGGCCTTCAGCGTGGCACCTGGAAGTTTGTTTGGGGGGTCAGCAGACAGATGTTTGCCACACTGGGGTGGGCTCCCAGCGTGGCACCTGAAAGTGTGTTTGGGGGTGTGTGGAGCCGATGGAGGATTTGGCACCCCTGTCGGCCATAAGGTGTAGGGGGAGAGTGCATGAGGACGCTGGGGTGGGCTTCCAGCATGCACGTATGTGTTCATGGGGGTGGGGGAGAACTGTCTAGGACAGTTCAGATGCAGTGCCGCCGTAGTCAATTTGCATACTGCCGATGGCAGCATGCAAATTGTCTGCGGTGGTGTTTTCCTTAGAACTGTACACCACTGCATCTGAACGCTGTCATAGACAGCTCGGACATTCATTGGTGCGTGCAGCTGTGCCTGTAAAAGGGAGCATGGCATTGGAAGCGTAGGAGGCACACCTATGAAAACTCATATGGTGGCAATATGTTTCTTGCACATGCGTGCAAGCAAACATAAAAATGAGTGAGGGCATTCTTGTAATCTGATTGGCCAGTGAGAGACTTTACCCTTGAGTAGATTCTGAAATATAGCAGATGAAGCCTGCACACCTGCAGAGTACATGTCCCCTCCCTTTATCCATGGGCCTGGGACAGTGCCATTTCAAGGAATAACTTCTAGAAAAGCAACCATCCACCGCATTAGGGCCATAGACCACGCCTACTGAAAAGGTGGTCCCACTGTTAAGTGCCACCTGGGCAAGAATATATCTGACCTGCGCATCACTGGTGGACTTAACAATAGTTCCCAAGAAGCCAGGCCTCAGCCACTGCCCCCACCCCCCCCCCATGCCTTGAAGTTGAAACATGCAGTCAGTTAAGTACCCTTCCACACAGGCATGGGCCTCCTCGGCGGCCATCATATGGGTTTTCTGTATAAGCAGAATATCCATTTTGATTCTCTTGACACAGCTCATCACCCTCTTCCAGTTTACTACACGCTTCAGCCCGTTAACATTCCAGGTGGTCAAATTTAAAGTATCAGCCATGTTGGTGTTTCAGTGTAGGATCTCTAGATGCCCCCACACCCCTAGGTGGGGCACAGACTGTTTAAGTGTATGACAGCAGTGAGTTTTTAGTTCTAGACCTTTAATTTTTATCCCTATAGCAACTGCTTCCCCCATCTTACCCCTCTCCAAGCCCCCCACCCCTTCTTCATGGCCTTCCCAGCAGCACTGCCTATGGGGTGCCCACCCTCCTCTCAGCATTTCCCCAACCTGAAGGGCAGGGCCCCCCTCCCCACCTACTATCTGTATTCCCCAACCTTAAAAGTGAGCATGACCATATAAACCCACTCCACCCAGAACGTTTGTAAAAAAAAAAAAACCCTCCCAACATTACAAACAGAAACAGCAATTGAGCAAAACCCAGAAGTACCTCCCCAAGTCAGGCAAGAAATCACCTGATCCATTTCCTTTGCTTGCAGTGGCAATCCATGTGATACTACTGGCAGCAAATAACTCATAACACACTATAAACAATAATTTTGATTGGCAATGTTTCCACAGTAGAAACTCATCGACTACCTCCCACTGGAGGGTCGAGGTACAGAACTTGGTGCATGCTTCAGTGCTACAACCAGGGGCTGAGAGCCCCCAAAAGCAGTAAAATATAGTGAAATCTTTTCGTAAACCTTTTGATAAACCCTAACATTCAGCCCAATACCAGTAGAAGTCCCATGATTCCCTTAATCCCCCCCAGACATGGGGTCACCCAGTCCCGACCATAGTGTACCCTGGATATCAATAGTCCCAACCCTCTGCAATGCCCAGATGATGCTACAGACCATCCCCCTCCATCACTCAGTGACAGTAGTCCATAGTCAAATATAGTTCTGCAGTGAGAGAAATGACATCCCATGGCACCTTCCCTGCCACCACAAGACACATGAGGGGGCCATTACACTGTTCAATTCCTTGCACCTGATTGGAGCACCTCACTGCTATCCACGTTCCAACTAGTAGTAATCCAAAATAGTCAAGGCAGGCCATTAGAGGCCCCCTTGCACACTCGTGCAGTCGAGGTTATGGACGGAGATCTTATGTACAATCAACAGAGTCAGACCTCAGGGTCAAATGCTGACACTTTCACTAGTTTCATTCACTGTCTAGGTTCATCCAAGGTAATCCAAGGCTCCCAGAGCAACTCCTCAGCCTAATGTGAGCCTTATAGTTGTAGTCTGGTGGGACAAGGAGGCCCCAGGACATGTGGTCCCATCTGGAGAAGTGAGCTACTCACAGTATCAAATTTGACTCAGTACTTTCCTGCAACATCTGTAACAGGCCAGTTATAGGGCACTTTTGGCTGCCCTGATCATGTGATCAGTCACCCCATCCCCACTCCCCCCAGTACCAAAATCCTCTACCATGTATGGAAAGTGGACTACCCCAGGCTCAAGGATGCTCTGCTCACCAATCTCAGTGTCTCTGGCAAGGCAATTTCTTCATTTGGGTTGCCAGCACAGTTGGTTGAGCACCCACCTTCCCCTCACACTTGTGCAGTTGGAAACAAGGGCCCTCCATCCACAGCTGGTCCTATTACTCACAGATTCACATTTCCTTGGTGCTCGCCCATGCGACCTCTGGACCACCATACTGACCATGCAGTCCATGGGTTGCAGCCTAGGCCTGCCCCCACACAAAGTTTTACTCCTGTATATAATGTAGGAATTGATTGGAATCTAGCATTTTGCTGTTCATGCTTCACTTAAGTGTGGGAGCAGCCACAAGGTGCATCTGACTATGTTTCTCAGCACTGATCAACAAGCCACTCTGGTTGAGAAGAATTGTGCCAATGGAGGGGAAGGGGAAGGCCACATCTACACCATGCAGCAGAGGTCCAGGGCTCCACGGGTATGCAGGGAGCCAAGGTTATTCAAGAATACCAGCCTAAATGTTGCTGTCCATAGAGCAGAAATCCTTCAGATTGTAGTTCAGATAAAGCATCAGAGGTGGCAGAGTCATAAGGGGCTCATGGCGCTGTGGTCATCTGGCATCAAGCAAACTGCACACCACTGCTTGTTCTTCAGTTACCTCTGAATGTCTTTGGGTTAGGGAATGTATCCTGGGGGTGGCCATGGGACTCTTAACCTGAGCTATGGAAAAGAAAACTACATTTAATCTCTTCAAGTGGCTGAAGTGGTTCCCTTTCTCCTGATCTTCCCTCTGCTGCTGCATCCTCCTGATCTACAAAGTCCTCTGCATCTTGGGCTTTGGAAGAAGATCTTGGAGGATATTCTGGTCTTGTAATCCAGAGTTTGAATGGGTACAGGTGGGCAAACTTCCATCTATGGATATGCAGTTTGATTTGAACAGCTGAGAACTGTTGGCACCTGATTTGCAGTTCCCTACTAAAGTCCTAGAAGACCATAACCACCCCATCATTTACTTTTATGTGCTCATGTGCATTAGCTGTCTTAAAGCATCATTTCTTTGCCAAGAAATTGCAAATATTTAATTTAAAAGTGCAGTGGGCATTCTCCCGGTTTTGGCTTAGGGACAGTTCTATGAGCCCTCTTAATCTTGAAGTAAGTGGCTTCTGGGACCATGTCTAGCTGTTTGATGAGCCATTTCTGAACTGTTTGCTCTGGAGATTTGCACTCAATGCCCTCGGACAAGTCAACGAGCTCTAGATATATCAGCTACAGTGTCCTCTAGCTGCCAAATCTGCTTTCCTGACATTTCAAGTCTTGTGGCATGAGCAGCAGTAGTCTCCAAAAGCCCTGAAATAATGTTCTGCAGGTGCATTATTTGATCAATGATGTTGTTAAAACAGCTTTTATTTCTGATTGTAGAGTTCTTGATTAGTTTGCAGGGAAGCAAGTGAATTATCTGAGGCAGGAGCTTCAGCACTCGAGGTTCCTGCCACTGTCATGCTCTGAGCCCTCGTGAGGCTCTCCACTGGTGCCGTTGATCTTGTTGGAGTCAGTGCAGACTCAAAAAGCAATGTGTTTTTTTTTTTTTTAACAGTTGCTGGGTTGCCACATGCTGTTTTTCTCAGGTCCAGGTTAAGATTTAGCATCTTGCTTGGCCAAGCTATGCCCCCAGTCCAGCTTCTTCAGGCTGAAAGGGAGAATAGGTTGCCTAATGGTGCCAAAGCTACAGAGCTTGCTTGGCTGCAGCCATCTGGAGTGGAATAAGGTAGAAGTAAGAAGAGCAAATAGAGCAGAGGTACTGTAGTAAAGTCCACCTGGGATTCAGGTGCTAAAAGGAAGCACCCATATGAAGCAGTTACCAGGGAAGGCACCAGGCCTGTGGTTTACTGAAGGAGGCTCTAGCTCTGGCCCCTAGGTTTTGTTTGTTTGTTTGATTGTTTATTTACCTTATTGCAGCCAAAAACTCCAACCGAAGTGGGTCGGCTGAAGTTAAGTACGCAAGTTAATTGCAACAATACAAATTTTACAAAGGTATATCACGCAATACAAAAACACCTTAAAATCTGCATCACAAAATTTGATAAACACTTGCTTACTCAAACAATAATTACTGTATGTTTATAATTTTAGCAATCATTTAACAATGTCATAAAAAAGGATGACTAATATTTAATTGTTCTAAGCACTGGTTTTCGCCATCTCACTTGTTTTCTTAATCCATAGACCACTGTTTCTCTAACTGGTAAAAGTGAATGCAACTTATGCTGAGGGTTACAAATTTCATAAAACATTTTCCTTGACATATCAATCCTTCTCTCAGCCAACCTTTCTAACTTACATATTTTTAAAGCTTCATTATATGACATTTCCCTACCCACAATAATCCTCAAAATGCTCTTCTGAATTCTTTCAATTTCTTCACTTTCTGCCAAAGTTAACCCGGCTTCCCACACAATAGCCCCATATTCCAACATGGGGCGAACAACTGTACCAAAAAAATACACTAAATCATCCTGCCTCACACCTGCTCTCTAACACTGTCAGAAAATACACCCTTGGACTTCCTTTTTTTACCATCCCTGACACTTGTTCTTTTCATCCAAAGTCATCTTGAATTTGTAAACCTAACAATTTAAGACTCTTTACCACCTTTACAGTACGACCCCCCAACCAAAGTAGTGGTAGCTCGGCCCTATTTGTTTTCCCAAATCTTATTTCTTGTGTTTTGTCTGGATTTATCTGCATCTTATTTCTCTGAGTCCATACTTCAATTACCTTAAGATCCTTCTGCATTACACTTTGGCTTAGTTCCTTAAACCTATCAATAACAGTTGTATCATCCACATATTTAATACAAGGCCCCCTGTATGCAAATCATTGATCATAATATGAAACAACATGGGCTCCAATTTAGTACCCTGTGGAACCCCTCCCATACAAATAATCTGGTTGTGACCTCCACTTATCCTTTTCTATCTATTGTGACCTCCCCTACCAGAAAATCATGGATCCACCTTATTATGCAAGAAGGAACTGCCAATATCTGTAATTTGTCAATTAAAATATTATGCACTATCAAATTAAACACTTTCCTATACTCAACTAAGACTGTTCTTACCATTTCTCCATTCTCCCATGACCTCATACATAACTCCTGACAAGGTGATAAATAAGGGGACAAAAAGAATTTAAAAAAGGAGATGCTGGTTTTTATAATCTATAAAGATTCTTTAATAGAGAACTGCTTTTAACCTGCAAACCAGTATGTTCTGTATAAACTGACTATGTTCTTTAGATCTCTTTAAAATGACTGAAAACATACTGTATACCCTCTAGCTACAAATTCTTCCACAGGTGAGCCCACATAAACAACCCATTACATCACTGGATGAACTGCTGACACCGCTAACAAAAATCATTAAACTTTCCCTCACCTCAGGTACATTCCCCAAGCTGTGGAAATCTGCAGTTGTAACCCGTCTAAAAAGCTGGTAGTAAGACAAGTCATACTAACTACCAACCTATTTCTATTCTCCCCCCAATCTCCAAAGCCCTGGAGTGGATAGTTTATGATCAGCTTTAGAATACCTTGATAAATATCAGCTGCAATGCCAACAGCAACATGGCTTCCTGAAAACTCCACAGCACTACTACAGCGCTGGTGGAGTTCACAGGGTTCATTCATGATGCCTTTGATCATGGGCACTTGGTGGGGGCAACCTTTATTGACCTCACCAAGGCCTTTGATTCAGTCAACCATGACTTCCTACTGGCCCAATTAGGTGTTACGGGTCTATCCTCTGACTCGCTGTGCTGGTTCCGGAGCTACCTCACAGGACGAGTACAACGGGTAAAAATATCTAACACTCTCTCGGACTACCAACTTGTGACTACCAGTGTTCCCCAAGGATCCATATTGGGCCCCCTACTGTTCAGCCTTTTCCTAAATAATCTTCCCCTAGCCCGAAAGCACAAAATCCTTCTCTATGCAGATGATGCGGTTATTTACTCGAGCCACCCTGACCCCACCACCCTTGAACTTCGGCTACAGCAGGACTTTAACAATGTAGAGGACAGGTTTAGTAATGCTAAGCTGCTCATAAACCATAAAAAAACTAAGTCCATGCTTTTTGCTCCTGCCCACGGTCGCTACAGGACATCCACAATTAATATTCTAAACAAACAAAACAAAGCCATTGAAATGGTCCATAACTTCAATTACCTGGGCCTCACCTTAGATAGCACCCTCTCCTATTCTTCCCATGTAGACCATGTTGCCATATCAGCTAACCGGAAGCTCAGTCTACTACATAAACATCGGAACTGCCTTACTGAAAAATGCCCTCCAGCTCACCATCACCAGCTCAGTCTTCTCAATCATTGATTATGGCCTTGCCATTTACTGTGCGGCCTCTGACAACACCCTCAATCGGGTTGCCACTACACTGAATAAAGCCTACAGACTAGCTCTAGGAGTACTGCGCCTAAGCCATATCTGTAACCTCTATTCGCAAACAGGATGGATAAATCTGGGCGTGAGGATCCGCTACCATGTCTGTCTTCGAGCCAAAAATGCAGGTGCCTGCTGCCTCCTGGTACCAGTTCCCTGCTCCATGAGGCTGAACCTACAAGACAGACAAGAGTATCAAACAATCTCTCCTACAAGGTCCCCTTCTGGCACACCTCTCAAGGACAGAGATCTTTCAAATACCAAGCCCCACTCTGGCTCAACTCGCTCCCACCTGGGCTACTCTCCATCAATAAAATTGGCACATTCAAATCTGCATTCAGATCTCATCTGTCTAGCCAAATGAAATGCTCCTGCTTCCCATGACTTGCTCTCCTTGTAACTGATATTGGCAACCCTCCTATTTAAGCACTTCTCTTCCACCCAACTCGCAACTTAAAACCTTCTTCCCATCCCCCTAGTCTCACTTCTCTTACCCTTCCCACTCTTTTCATTGTGTCAACAGCCCCCCTTTTACATATTCCCTCCCTTATGACTCATCCTCCTCAACCTCCACTACCCCCAACCTGACAAGGTGACCTTGATCCTAAGGTTACCGCAATTTCTCAATATACCTTCTCCCCCTTATCCTTCCTCTTTCCATATCCTGGTCTACCCTGTGTTTCTTGCTTAGCTTCTTTCTTCAAATAACCAAGTTAATTCCATTTTTTTGTCTAGGATCTACAACTGTACCAATTCTTTGTAATTTACCCATTCTGATTGCTCCTTCTTGCATCTGTTGTTGATTGTACTTATGTTTTTTCATTCATGATGTGGAACCTTTGTAAATGAGCTTGTAGCTCAAAGGTTGTAATCTGAAAATTTAATGAATAAATAAATAAATAAACATCACCAAATACTACAGCTGGCGAGTACTCAGGAACAATCCTTATTGTGTGTACAACTATCCATTCTTGTGTCCTGAGTAAGCTCTTAAGGGAAGAGGTGGGGCAACAAGATGGCAGTGGTGTTGCTCTGCTCCCTGTTGCTCTGCTCTGTGTTTGTTGGGTGCTTATATGCTACTCCCCAAATCATTTACTTTCTTGTGAACTGCAAGCTACCTGAATGAAATTCCTGTTGTTTTAGCTTATTGTTTGTGATATTGAGTTTTTTCGGACCTTGGGAGCTGTGGCTTGTTTAGGACAGTTACTGCAGGCAGTGTTCACCTTGACTATTAGCCTTGTTTCCATGGCTTCCTGATGGCTGTTTTGGTAGCCTGTCAAGTACCAGGTTTTCCCTGGACCTGAAGAATGGAGAGTGCTGGCCAAGGCAAATTGAGGCAACTTCTGGCTGTAAGTCGGAGAGGTCAGCTGCATGAATGAATTGGTCAATGGGTGCACTATATGTGCAGGACAGTGTGGAAGTGCCTACAACTGTTTATTAAAGTTATGATAATGCTGCCTAGGGCCTGGCATCTTTGTATTATTTCAGAAAGTCTTGATTTTACTATGCTCAGTGGAGCGTTGTTTTTTCTCTTTTTTGCTTTAGGTGACTTGGAGATGCAGGAATTCATCACCCAGGAGAATGCTAATTCTGTGATATGTAGCAAAGGCGAGCCTAGGAGATTTTAGGGGGTTCAGTAATAACCACAATAATAACCAAGAACTTCGGAATGCAGAAGGCTTTGGTTGAACTTATGAATCCCCAGATAAGAAGCAGGAGCCTAGTTTGTGGTAAGTTTGACAAATTATTTTCATTTGGCAGCTGTTTGGGTATTTTAGATTTTAAACTATGTGCCCCTCCCCCCCAAAAAAAAGATATTTCCAATAGACATGTTTGTGCTTTAGATTTTATTACTATTTGTGGCCACAGTTTTGGACTACAGTTTCCTGTGGAGAGACTGATGGAAAATCTGATAAATAATAAAATGTTAAGTTAAAGGATGGACTTCGATGTTTAAGAACGAAGCCTCATAAAATCACTGTATTCATATAAAAGTTGACCTCTCATACTGACTACAGGACTCCTGGTTTCGGAGCTGGAAACTTTTATTTTGGGGACATAGCTTTACTTGGTTTTAATTTTTGCCTTTTGGATCTGTGGGATCTTTTAAGGCCACAATTGACCCATTCTAACTTTGGAAACTCCGGGGGACTAAAATGTTTAAATCATCATACCTTGTTATCATCCTGAAACACCAAGCTGCATATGGGCTAATTTCTTTTGCTCACCTTGGATCTGTTAACTATTTTTACATCACTGTGCCAATTGATAATTGGTTAACATAGACATTTAATACCATGCCAGTGACCTGCGGAAATTACCTGTGGATCAGAATTCGCTTCGTGGAATATGAACTCCTGTAACGGAGCTCGGTTTTTAGACAATCACCTCTTAGACGATACAAAAGCACTTTACAATCTGGTTCTTGTAGCCTGTATTCGTATTTTGAATATTTTTCCACAAACTTAAAGCCCACGATGGAAACACACTGAACTTAGTTTATGTGGGTTTGAATTGAAAAACTGTATATTTCTACAGGAACGCTCAACTCTAAATCTCAATAGTTTGGTTTCTTTATTTATGATTTTTTTAATTTTTCTCTTCCTCCTTTGAACTATATTTATATGTGTTTCTGTGTTTTACTTTGTACAGTTTTAATTAGAGAATGGTCCTTTTAAGGAGCCATTAACGAACTTTACATTTTTGTTATGCGTGAAATTAATTGCTTCTGAATCTGTCCCCTTATGGAGTTTTCTGTCACTTAAAGTGACTTAAAACTGGGGGGACTGGTTATAATGAAAACCTATAAGTGAGTATTGTTGGTTGATTTAATTAATGTGCCCACTTTTTATTATTGAGCAATTGCCAGTGATATAAAATGCTTATGTGGCCTGTCCTGATTGTGGTGACCTTTGGGATTTGCCATGGTCTTGGAAGGGATATTTTTGCAGGACATTGTCTGTTTCTCCCATACAGGCTTGATATGGAAAATGTGGGATGGGAAATGCCTGGTGGTCTTCCCTTCATAAGATGGGATAGAACCTGTGGTTATCTTGTATTTTCTTAGCTTTTCAGTTTTCTTGGGCTCCACGCGTCAGTTCTGTAGCCATAGTTCATAAATTGACTGAGCGTCTCTAAGCTGTAGAGTGAACCCTATTGTTATTACTCAGTGGCAAATAATGGGATGGATTACCTGGTGAAATTCTGTTAAGAAATAGGAGTCTGCTTGTCAGAGTCCCCCTGCAAATTTCTTGAGAAGTTGTGTGGGTACGGTGACTAGCAGTTTGTCCTGTGAAGAACGTCTTATTGGACTACTTTGGTTTTGTTCCTGAGTTATCCCATCAGTTGGATAGATTGCCTATTTCAGTCATCCTTATGGAGTTGCTTTTTGCTCCAGGAGGTGATTTAGTGACCTACAGATCTTGAAAACGTTTATTAAGAAAAAGTTGGCAGAAATGTATACCATTATGGAAAATGGATTTTGACAATATTTTTATGTGCATTTATACATTCTCGAAGTATGTTTTTACAAATTTAAATTGTATGTTCATATGGATGATTTTACTTTCTCAGTGTAATGTAAAGGTAAACTGTAGAACAATAAAGTTGACTGACTGACTGACTTAGGAGCAACCAGTCACATCAACAGGTTCTACTACAGGTGAGCACTCATAAACAAAAAAGTTACATCAACAAATACTACAGAAGGCGTGCAACCCTTAAAGGGAACAGAAACGTTATTTACATTTGTTAATATAATTATACGTTAGGGCATGTGTGAAGTCTGTTTTAACACCCCAGTTTATTGTTTAATGTTTTTGTTTTGAAATAGTCATTTTTTTTTCCATATTTAGGGCCCCATATTAATGCAGCCTTTTTCCAGCCAATATTCATTTTTTTAATCACGTAGCAGTTCCAGAACCCAGTGACATCAGTTGAGCTGAAGACTACAATGAAGCAGAACACAATGATATCGGCTGATTTTTTGTCACTGAATATTAATGAATGTCAATAACATTGTTTATGTTCCCCTTTAACTGCCAGTTACACCAACAAATTCTGCAACTGACAACTATTCATAAACAACCGGTTACATCAACAAAATATTACAACAGGAAACTACTCATAAACAACCAGTTACATCAACAAAATACTACAACAGGCAAGCACTCTTTAACATCCAGTTACACAAACAAATACTACAGCAGGTGAGCAATAAAAAAATGTTTTTTTTTTCACTAAAAATAATACAAGACCTGTGGAGATAGCAGTGTCCCATTAAGACTGAAGTACAGTGGCAAAAACCAGGATGCAATGCAATACTTGTAGTTTTACTGCAAAATGCTGCAGTGAACAGTATAATTCAATGTCAGTGTCAATTAAGCCCTTTTGTCATGCAGTATTTTGTAACGTGTCATTTACTGCAAAGTACTGAGTTGATCCTGGCTGGCTCCACTGTAATTTAACTTATAACATGGGTTGAAAAAACAGTAAACCCAATTGGGTAAAGAGCATTATCTGACAGTGGATTAAGTGTGCTACTTAATCCACAGTTGCTGTGAATCACCCTGAACCAATGTCCAGGGGCACAGCAGCACTCGTTATATGCTGGAAACATGAGATGGAACAGACAACCATAGAAACATACTGCACAAGCGAGAGCTGCAGTGCGGTCAGCAGCTATATTGAAATTACTGTTAGAAGCTAGCTACATCAAGGAGCTCAGAACGACAAAGGAAGAGATAGTAAGGCTTAATAGAATGGACGGTGGGTGGACAGAGAGGGACAGTGAAAAAGCAGGGATACTGAATTAATATTTCTGCTCAGTATTCACAAAAGAGGAGGACGGGGAGGTGCCTAATCCAATTAACAGAAGCACTCTGGATAGGGGGGTTGATCCCAGTCCTTTCACAGAAGAAAGGGTTCTGAAAGAACTCCTAAAACTGAAGGTGGACAAAGCAATGGGGCCTAATGGAATTCACCCCAGAATTCTGAAAGAATTAAGGGGAGAACTAGTGAAACCACTGATTACCATTTTTAACAAATCATGGGAGGATGGTGTGGTACCTGAGGACTGGAGAAAGGTGGTCGTGATTCCCCTTCACAAAAGTGAGACCAAGACAAAGGCAGGAAACTACAGACTTGTCAGTTTGACCTCTGTGGTAGGGAAAGTGATGGAATCACTTCTGAAGGAAAGAATTGCTGAGTACCTAGAGCCCAGTGGGGCACAGGACCCAAGGCAGCATGGGTTCACAGTGGGAAGGTCATGTCAGACAATCTAATTGATTTCTTTGACTGGGTGACCAAAGTAGTAGACCAGGGAGGGGCTGTGGCGATGGCCTGCCTAGACTTTAGCAAGGCATTTGACACAGTCCCACACAAAAGATTAATAGTCAAATTAACCAGCCTGGGAGTGGGTCCCAGGGTGGTAGCCTGGGTAAAACACTGGCTGGACAACAGGACACAGAAGATAATTGCGAATGGAGTTCACTCTGAAGAAAGAGGGGCAGGGTTCAGTACTGGGTCCAGTCCTTTTTAATGTCTTTATAAGTGACATTGCAGAGGGACTGGAAGGAAAAGTATGCCTCTTTGCAGATGACATAAAGATCGGCAACAGGGTTGATACACAAGGAGACGAGGAAAGGATGAGAAGGGACTTGGCAAGGTTGGAGGAATGATCAGAAGTATGGCAGCTTGGAATGCCAAGAAGACGGTCTCCATGTCCTTTGGCACAAGGCAGAGACTCACTAGGCTTACTCACCTCCCTTCCTTGACCTCTGTGGTAGGGAAAGTGATGGAATCACTTCTGAAGTCATTGTCATTGACTTCTCTGTACATATTGATGCCGTTCTGAAAAAACTAAGGCCCAAGCTTGGGGCACTTTACAGAAACCGCAGCTGCATCCCGCTCGCCGCCAAGCGTGAACTGGTACAGAAGATGATCATGCCCATTTTCGACTACTGCGACACAGTCTACGATGCTGCCCCACAGTCCCACCTATCCAGACTGAACTCTCTCTTTAACTCCGTCTGTAGTTTTGCTCTTGATGCCACCTCCTGTACCCATTACTGTGACCTCTACCGCGCTCTCAACCTTCTTCCCCTACACTCCCAGTGCACGCTTCATGGTGCTAAATTCATCTCTAAATTCTGCCTTGGTTCTCTCCCCTCATATATCTCCTCCTCTCTTGGCACCCCTACCCTCTCCCTGTATTCCCTGAGATCCCATGCTGACACTCGCACCCTATCACTCCCCTGCAGAACCACTACTTCTGGCCAAAAAGCCTTCTCCTACCACCTGCCTAAAATGTGGAATGCTCTCCCTCTACAAATCCATCACTCCTCCTCCCTCTATTCCCTTACCACTACATTGCACAACTACCTCACACCCTCTTGCACCTGCTTCTGACCTCCCCTTCCTTTTCTGTCTCCCTGTCTATCTTTCTCCCCATCTCCCTCTCCCCCTCTCACCCCCCCTACTTGCACTTATACCTATAGACCAGCTGTTAAATAGGGGTGACTGGTTCCCATGTGCTCACCCTGCTGCATATTGCACTAGTGTACTGTCTGTATTTTATGCATTGTTAACCTTGTATCCTATGTACTGATTCTACTTTGTATGCTGCTCCTAAGTTCTGCTTGCACTGATTCTCTACAACAGCCTTTATTGTCTCAAGTGCCTTGTTCCTGTTTTTATAACTGTATGTATAATTACACCATCTGTATTAGTTACCTGAACTTGTACTCTGTATATCTGTATATCTGTACTCTGTATATCCCTTTCCCCTTCTCCCAGGACATACCGTGAGACGAGCATTAAGTTTCTCAGTGTATCTTTCCTGGTGAAACAATTCAATAAATAAATAAATAAATAAAACTCAGTGCAAAGAAGTGAAAAATAATGCACCTGGGAAACAAAAACCCAGGGGAAGATTACACAATGGTGGGGGGAGGTAGTAACGATGACAAACATGGAAAGGGACCTGGAGGTAATCATATCAGATGACCTTAAAGTTAGCAAGCAATGTGAGAAGGCAGTAGGGAGGGCTGGGGGGATACTGGGATGTATAAGGAGAAAATAGGAAGTTGTTATCCCTCTGTACAGGCAGTTGATGAGACCCCATCTCGAGTACTGCATCCATTTCTGGAGACCCCATCTCTACAAGGACATAGACAGGATAGAAGCAGTCCAGAGGAGGGCAACTAAAATGGTGCAGGGTCTGCAAGAGAAGCCATACGAGGAGAGACTAAAGGAGCTTAATATGTATACCCTTGAGGAAAGGAGGGACATGATAGAAACTTTTAAGTACCTCAGTGGAATCAACAAAGTCCAAGAGGGTAGCATCGTTCAGAAAAAGAGATATGCAAGAACAAGGGGACACGATTTGAAGATAAAGGGGGCGGCGGTTCAGGAGCAATGTGAGGAAGTATTTTTTCACAGAGAGGGTGGTGGACACATGGAACAGCCTTCCTGAGGAGGTTGTGGGGTCTAAAACTGTGGGAGAATTCAAGAATGCATGGGACAGACATAAGGCAATTTTTGTGGGGGGTAGGAAGAAATAGGCTGTTGGTTAACTAGGATCTGCTGCTTACCCTGTAGGTAAGAAAATGGGCAGACTAGGTGGGCCAAGCAGTCCTTATCTGCCGTCAAAGTCTATATTTCTATGTTTCTAAGCTGTGTTTTTGTTTTGACAATATCCTGACTTGTGTGATCCGAGACAGAGAGAGAAAATTGCCCAGCTGACCTCCCGACGATCCAGGAGGCTGTGAGGGCTTGGATTCAGCCCTCCCCCACAGCCAACTGCAAAGAAAATTGCCCAGCCGACCCCCCGACGGTCCAGGAGGTCATGAGGGCTTGGATTCAGCCCTCCCTCACAGCCAACTGCAAAGAAAATTGCCTAGGTACAGCGCCTCCACAGCTAAGGGTTCGCCCTGCTCGCTGATTGCGACCGCGCTGTGCAGCTCCCAGGAGGATTTTTCAAAATGTTCTACTTGGCGCCTTTTTTCTTAAACAATTTACTGTAGGTGTACAAGTGGAAATAGTTTTTTTATTCTGTTTTTTTGTCACTGTAAGCCTCAGTCTGTGCAACTTCCAGCATGTTACCTTAATTAAGGCTACAAAATCCAGCCTGTTTAGCAGTGAAAGCAGCTTAGGTTACTTTAATTAATGTTAGACTGCTTCTAATGTTATAAAATTAATAATTACTGAAAGAACCCAGCTTGTTTTAGTTTTAGCGCAGGTAAAAAGTGATTATAATACAGTGGGACTCAGGAGGTTTCAGTTTACTTTTTACTGGCTGCAAATCCCGAAATAGACCATCCCCCTGCATCTTTCCCCTCGCCTTACTTACATAATCAGTCTCTCTCACTCTCCTTCCACAGCCGCCCCCCGATGATCCAGGAGGTTGTGAGGGCTTGGATTCAGCCCTCCCCCATAGCCAACTGTAAAGAAAATTGCCCAGGTACAGCATCTCCACAGATAAGGGTTCGCCCTGCTCGCTGATCGCGACCGCGCTGCGCAGCTCCCAGGATTGCCCCGCCACCCCCACCACCATCCTTCGTCTGCTTTTACTTATATAGGGAAGTAGGCAGTCACGTGGTGCGAAATTAACCTATCAACCCACTTCTCCATCTGCAGCTTATACAAGCTCCCCACTAGTGGCCACTCTTCTCAATCCCAAATACCTAACCATCTCTATAATAAATATGCTACCACCTTACTGGATAGCTATCCTTATAGCCTCTATGATCCCCCATATGGCTCTACCACCCCCCCCCAGGATCTAACACTAACAACAGCCACTCTGCTGGCCATTATATAATTACCTGGTATTGTCCCGTCTTGCTAACCCCCAAACCCACCTACTCCATGTTATGTCGCCACACATGCACATACTCCCTACCAGCGCCTATTTTCAACCCCCACACACGCAGTACTGGTTGTACAGCTACCTTGATACCCCGCAGACCACAACCCCCTATTCATCCTTCTGCCTTTCTACTGGGTACCCAACCCCTTCTCATCATGATAACCCACCTCCTACGCACACTTCTTGTACCTAGCACCAAGCTCCTCACCTTAGCCACACTACCCACCCTGGCCACTGACCCATACCTCCCACTCCACCATTGGACCATGCATCCCCTATGCTCCAATCACCCTACAGGTACTACTGTGGTACCACAATGGACACTACTCTGCCTGGCCTCTCCCTCCCTACAGGACCTATCTATGCCCACCTCCACACGGTGCTGTTCCCCCTCCCTAATGGTTCCTAAGCTCATGAAGAAACAATTAAGGTTGGCCTCCCTGCGCATCCTACTACTACTACTCCTTCTTTCTGGAGACGTACACCCCAACCTAGGACCCACCTTCCCCACCCCCAGGGTTACTACTTCCAAGAGTCTCACGATCGCCTCCCTCAATATTTGTAGCCTCCTCAAGAAATTTGATTCCTTTCAGGGATGGGTTGCCCAGAATCACCCCAATGTCATCTCAGTAGTTGATACCTGGCTCAACAACCACACCCCCGACTCTGCGGTCTCACTTCCTGGCTTCACACTATACCGAGCAGATAGAACCTCAAAGAAAGGGGGTGGTTGTACACTGTATGTCCAGGAATCACTACAGTGTCTTGCCCTACCCTCCCCATCACTTGAGCACGGGGCCCAGTCCCTCACACTGAAGATCACTCTTGCCCATAACAGAGCCCCTCTGTTCCTCTCCTCTGTATACATCCCTCCTCGAAATCAGGAGACCACTTTCCTCTCTGTCCTCAACCATCTCCAGACTCTCCCTGGCAATGCTGACATAATTTCCCTAGGAGACTTCAATACAAACTGGCTGGCTGACACTTCATCCCCTGTTAGGGGAGCTACAACTGCCCAGAACCTGACCCAGCTTGTGACTACTGCCACAAGAATACACCAGAGGACTGGTACTGCCACCCTCCTATATCTAGTGCTCACTAACTCCCCACATAAAGCAACACAGATCAGGGTACTACCTGATGCTCTGAGTGACCACTCCCCAGTGCTATGTCAATGGTCGTACTGTAATAACAAGCCCCCCCCAAAACTGTCTTACAATGCCACCTCAAACCTGGAAAACTACAACCACTTAAACAGTACCTCCTAGTTACTGACTGGTCCCCATAAAGAAATGCTCAGAACATTGACTCTGCCCTCAACTATTTCATTCATATGTTCAGCACACTGCCTGCAGCGGTTTGCGCTAACCAAACAAACAATTAAAGGTGCCAACTTACCTTGGCTATCCCAAGCCCTGTTGGGCCAGATCGTGAATGAGACAATCTGGCACATTGCACAGAGATACAGAAAACCCTCTGACAGGCAGCTTCTATCAGGAGCGTGCAAATAAATGTACATGGGATATCCGTAAAGCAAAGGCTGAGTACTATTAAACCTTGCTCACCAACACATGGGGTGCAGGTTGCAAGTTTAGGACTCACTAAAAGCTAAGTGGCAAAGCCCCCACTGCTCCACCTACCCATATCTAGGCCAATGGATCTATCACCTCAGACCCAGCCCTTATCGCTGACACATTAAATGACACCTTCTCTGACCTCTCTGGTGTCCTCCCCCCAACTTTTTCTCCCCACCACCCCACCACACTGCCCCTCACCAACCCCCATTCTACTTTAAAGCAGTTTCCCAGCGTGAAGCTGCCCCTCTCCTACTCAAAGCCCTCAGCAAATCCCATTTCAGCAGTGATTCGTTGGACCTAAAACTGCTTAGACTCACATTCAACGAAGTTCTCCTCCCTCTTACCATGCTTTTGAATCACTCCCTTTCTCTGGGCCAGTTCCCATCCAAATGGAAATCTGCCCTCATCACTCCTATCCTTAAAAGTGGTGACCGCACCCTGCCTGGGAACTACCGCCCAATATCAATCCTGCCTCCCCTCTCTAAAACCCTGGAAAAAATCATGGCCATACAACTAACAGACTACCTCATTAAATATAGTATTCTGTGTCCTGAACAACACGGCTTCCACCAGAACCATAGGACCACCACTGTCCTCTTGGAATTTACAAATGCCCTCCATACATCCCTGGACACTGGTAACACTACTGGCACTGTCTTTATAGACCTCTCAAAGGCTTTCGGTACCATGCACCACTCGCTTCTCCCAGACTCCCTCCCTCAGTTAGGCCTCTCCCATGAGACCATTGACTGGTTTGCCAGCTATCTGTCTAAGAGAACCCATACAGTCCAGATTGCCCACTCCCTGTCATCCCCCCACCAAGTCAGGTCTGGGGTCCCTCAAGGCTCTATCCTTGGCCCACTTCTCTTCTCCCTATACCTCAACACCCTGCCCAATGTCTGCTCTGGGAAAATGCTATTGTATGCAGACGATGCAGTCCTCTACAACTCTCACATTGATCTCACAGCCCTCCGTTCGGCACTCCAGAAATCCTTCTCTGAAGCTGAATCCTGGTTCATTCAGCATAGGTTAGTACCAAATTACAAAAAAACTAAATCCATGATGTTTGCACACCCCGAAAATAAGAACCTAGGACAACCCCTGCACATTCTGAACTTACTAAATGACCCCCTTGAACAGGTTAACACTTTCAAATACCTTGGCATCACCCTAGACACAGGTCTCACTTTCCATGACCATATCCGATTACTAAGTACCGCCGTCAATGTATGTATTGGTCTTCTTCACCTCTATAAGCACCGCCTGCCTCCTGAATCTCTCCGCCTAACCATCTCTACATTTATTCTATCCCTAATTGACTATGGTATCATCATCTATGGTGCGGCCAACACCACCCACCTACACAAGATTAGACTGACCCTCAGTAAGGCCTGCAGACTTGCTACAGGCTGTCCTAGACTCACTCATACATGCACCCTCTATGCCTCAGCAAACTGGCTCAATTTTGATAGGAGGCTAAAGTACCAGGCCTGCCTCTTCACAAAGAAAATCACCTCAGGATTACTCCCTCCAGCCCTCTCACCACTACTTCAGGTCCCACTGTCCAGCCGCCTCACACAGCAGTCAGCAATTACCCACTTTAGGGTACCTTGCTGCAAAACCACCTCTGGCCAAAGAACGTTTCGATATCTGGCCCCAACCTGGCTCAACTTACTCCCAAACTCCCTTGTTACTGAACCCAAACTTTGTCGGTTCAAGTACCAACTAAGGGACCTTATTACCCAAGGATCAGTATGTGATTGCCCCTAAACCTGACCCTCCATTTTTTCTACCACCTCCCATCACCCCATGTCTACGGACCTAACTCTGGTCTGCTGCCCCTGAGCATGCCTATACCATGACAATGGACATCTCTGTCCAGCCTTGGCAAACGAATAACTCGTGGGCATGGCTAGCGCCATCGCCCTGAAATGCTATGCATATACCTGTAACCTTTATTCCCAGCTGCTATTTTTTGTATTTTCTGTAATCATCTGCAACCATTCTGTAACCGCTGTGTTTAACTACTATGTTACTTGTTACTCTGTACACTGTTGTCTCTTCTTATGTATGACGTGGAACCTTTGTAAAAGAGTCTTTGACTCAAAGGTGTTATCCGATATTTATCAATAAACAATAAACATGGGGGGAGAGAGAGAGAGAGAGAGAGAGAGAGAAAGACAGCAAGAGAATTTCCCCACTCATCTTTGCCAGAGAGAGAGAGGGAGAGAGACAGTGTAAGGTACAGGTACAGACAGTAGTGTTAGGTTTTTTATTGTATTGTGACAATCCCCAGACTTGTGCAATCAGTCATCTGCTGGTGTGACTGGGTTGTGAGAAATACAGAGTGAGCAACAGAAATTCCTACACTCATCTCTGCCTGAGAGAGACAGTGTAATACAGTATCAGTCCCCACTACATTCCTCATGAGCCGTGCTGTTTCACATCTGCTACCTGTAAAGCAATGACAGCTCTTATTTCACAATAATCAGTAATTTCCATGAAACCCAATGAAACAGTGAGCTGAAGGGTAGCCCATCAAGAGAGCAACTCCCAAACAGTGAAGAGGGAAAACGGCATGGAATCACAGCATGCACCATATTGGTGACTGACGGTTCTCCTCCCAGAGGTCCTTCCCCCCCCCCGGGGTTGATATATTAAGTAAAGGGGGTGTGGGAGGCAAGGGGTGGCAAAGCCCCCCAGAAACAGAAAGTTAGCCGATACATCACGCACTGTGATTTTGTGCTGTTTTCACTCCTCGCTGTTTGGGAGCTGCTATTTTGACATGGTAGCTGAGAGAGAAAGAGAGAGAGAGAGAGAGCCAGATGATCACCATGATGAAACTTCACAGCATACTCAGTTATGCATATGTTATTTATTTCATAAACATACAAATGTCAGAAATCATTTCAGAAGTCTTTTTTTGGCATCTGTATGTTCATAAAATAAATAAGACATGCATCATTGTTTGGGACTACTTTGCTATTTGGCACAATACACTCATATGTTCCCTATTCAACGAGCAACAAAAAATGCCTCTCTGGATGTTTTTTTTTGTTTTTGTAAGCATTACCCATGTTACAAGTGCAATAACCCCACTCCAGGGTATGGGGTTATTGACAGTTAATCCACACCCCAGGTGCTGTGAGGGAACTCGGCATGCAGCCTTGTGCCTCACAACATACTCGGGATGTTGCTTAACTGCCAGTAACCTCATACCCTGTTGTGGGTTATTGCTTACTCGTAAACGCTGAGAGAAAAGCTATGAACAATTATGTTTTAGTAATGTATGTTGTAAAATGTAGCCAGTGTTTAAGCTTCTTTGGCAGAGGGAGGGAATTGCAAAAATAAGGTGTTTACCAACACGTATGAGTCATATGCACCAAGTATTTGATTTAATTTTTTTTTTGCAATAACTGTTCTATGGTCACCTAGTCCAGGGTGCAGCTGTTCAGCCCTGTTCCCATCCCCCTGAGCCAGCCACTGCTTCCCTTAGGACCTACCTTAGTCAGAAGTCTTCCCATGAATATCCCTTCATGGTGGGGCCAGAGGGAGGGGGGTCGTCCTTCCCCAGTGCACATAAATCCAGGGCAGATTGAGGCTCAGTCCCAGGTGACGGCACAGGCCCAGACAGATAGGGCAAGGCTTCATTAAGTCCCTGACTCTTTTCCATCACTTTTTCTCCCCACCCCTGTCGTAGGATGTCCCGCATGAGCTCCCTCCCTTCATGGTGCCTACGCTGCACTACCAGCATGCCCCCACCTGGTGGCAGTTGTAGGCTGGGCTATCATCCCTCCCCTCCCTGGGAAAGAAGAGCAGTTCTTTGGACACTCAATCTTCTCCTGCCCTGGCCAATGCATGGCAACCAGGCTTGTTCCCAAACTCAGGTTGCTGGTGCGGGAAAAGGTAAAGAGCAAGCAGTGTCTCAACCCTTTACATCTTGGGGCCAGCTGCATTTTATTGAATTTAAGAAAAAAAAGCTAAACAACCAAAATATAATTTTGTGCTCCTTTATCCATAAAGAGTATGGAAAGATTTTAAAGGTGACCTGTCACCTATAGACACCTTTTTTCCCTTGTAATGACTAAGCTAAGAATGATTGAATTTTAACTCATTAACAGTTGAACGTATCCAGGATTGATACCTAAATTGATTACATTGTTGGCAAACAGCTCACATATGGAACCAAACTAATTAGTCCAGTGGATGATCTTACACTTGTTAGATAGTCTTGTTGGTTACACTTAAGTGTCAATTAACTGCTATGTAGTTACAGTGTAAGTGCACAGTAACTCCACTGCAACTGCAATGCAGTTGCATGTAACTACAGGGTAATTACCATGTTGCATGCAATTAACGATTAGTTACATTAACCGACACTTACAGCAAAGTGTAACTGTCTTGTTGAACAAAAGCAGAAAGTTTTGGTTTTGAAGGTTGTGATCTTTACCAATGTGCGATCTACTGCTGTTGTGCACCTCTTATTGTACCCAATACTCCAGGAGCTCACAGTGCAGAAATATTTAGTTTTCTTTTTATTTGTGTGTCAAATAGTTCCTCCTAAGTGGATGAGAGTCCCCCACTCATGCATCTAGTACATTTCAAAAGAAGGCATGAACATCTGGGGCCTAATCATCTAGAGAATACGAATGAGAAGATCTTGTAACAGACATTGACTCTGAGCTCATTGTGCAGCTATATGTTGTCTTGCACACTAGACTCTATCTACTCTATTATATTTACTATTGCAGTTTATACTTTAAACAGGGCATTTTCTATATGAATAGTACATGAAAGGTCTAATTACATGAATGAAAGTTGTAGCCGGTTGCCAGGAGAGCTGATAATGTTCCAAACACATTCGCTGTTTGATGGGTAAGGATCGGGATAGTTGGGGCTGTTGAAAGCTCCAGTCTCCATGTGGTAGATACCACCACATGCTGTAAAAAAGAATAAGACAATAGGTCTTACAATAAAAGCAGCTAGTTGTGTAAAATGCTGCCTCAACATCCTGGTTTGTTCAATTGAATATTATACAATGACATCAATTGACTAACATAACCAAACTACAGTATAAATCAAAAATATATAAAAAGTCCATATTGAAACTGTTAAGTCCATATGATCTAAAGCCTGTAACTTAAGTTAACATTTCAGTTAATATTAAAAGGCAGCAAGGCAACCAGCCAGTTTCCTTATTATATAACTATCCACTGAGTTGAGCAGATGTAAAAACAAATAACAGAAACAGGGTCCAGATAAAGGTTTGGCATTAGTGTGCCAAGAAAGACAACTCTAATTCATTTTTAACAAGGTCATAGAAGTGTATACTATTAAAGTGATTCAATGTCTCATATTGTACACAGGCATTGCCTTTGTTCTTTTGGAATCTTTGTGTATCTCATTATCTAATATGCACATTCCATCATTTCAGTCTTTAAGTTAATAAGGACATACCTCCATTTATTTATTTATTTTTTACAGTTAATGAATATGGTTCCCAGGCATGGTTAATAAGGCAGTCTTTACTGCCGTAGACCCAGGTCCTTCTGACTAGCAATATCTTTAATTCAAACCTTGAGTTTTCCAACAATAACTCCCGAGTATCTTCCCGAGTCAGCCAACGATTTCCATATGCCATCTGGAAAAAGCCATTCCTCAAGTTTGAATTCCAATATATGTATTGAAGGGGTTGAAAATTGCTCAGAAATGGAATTATCCACTTCGAAGCACTATCCATGGGCACTAGCACTATCCATATCCAGGACCCTGAATAGTAATCTCAGTGAGAAGGATAATATGACCAAAAAGTGCATTATCCACTCTTCTCATTCTTATATGGGTTAAAAATGGACATCATCCAAGGTACTTGGTGGATATCATTAATTATCTCGGGTGACCAACTCCACAAGTGATCTTTCTTCAGTATAACCTTTCCGGCAGCATTCACAGTTGTTTTGGAATACTTCTTGTTTGATAGTGCCATTCTAGTAATTGACCTAAACTAGCAATTAAGTGACACTGTTCACTGATCTTATAGGACACTGAGGACATTGATACAGAATCCACCCCAAAAAAGAAATCAAAGATCAAATGTGTGACTGCTTTTGCTCTACTATGTGTTAAATTCCTACACTCTGTCTGGTCCCCATCCAGACTAATTTCCCTGGCCCTTCACCCAACTTCTCTGGGCTTTATCTTCTCCATTGGATCCTGCCACAGGATCTTAGTCAGAGGCACCCAGTTATTGGTGCAGGCCCTTTGAGAGACCAGGCCATCACTGTGCTTCAGTCTGAGAGTTTCCCTCCAATTTTCTACCCATGGGGTCCATACACATGCAATAATGCACTGCACATGCTCCACCTATAGGTGACAGCCAAGCCGTGGGATGAGAAGTCCTCCCCATCCCTGAGGAAGAACTGTCCTATGGAATGCGAGTCATCCTTCACCCTGGCCAAATGTGGAATTGTTAAAAGAAAAAAATAAAATGAAAGATAACACCAAAGAAAATGTAACGTTTGCCTGTGGTTCCTTATGATCTACAATGATCAACTAACTACCTCAGTAAAATGAAACTTTAGTTAAGGTCATTCCAAAAACAACATTTTACCTGATGACGATGCTGCGTATGTGGCTCGGAAGCCTTTAGCTGTGTTGGTAGCATCAGAGAAAAAGTTCACAACCAAGGCATTGCTGAAGGATGTGACAGGGTGTGGCAAGATGGTCCCACAGTAATGACCTTTAGAAAAAATAGCACTATGGTTATCGCAATTACGCACACAAGGAATACAGTATGTCATTAAAAAAAGGGAGTATCATAATGTAAGGAATTCTAAATGCGGCCTCCAAAATGTCAACATATCCTACACTACAATAAAGATCATAACATAAATGGCTGGCAGTGGCTAAAAAGGCATGATCCACACTGCCTTCATTATTGTATTATTTATAGCCAGTTTTCCAAAGAGCTGGTTTATTTACACACACTGCAATGTGCATTAAACACACTCAATAAAATGGGCAGTGAAATAGCCAGAGAACAGCCAGATCCAATGACATGAGTGGCCTACAAGTCAATATCAGCAATGGTGGCAAGGATTTTTCCCAAATTAAGGAACCACCCCCCACCATCCATCATCAGGACATCCACACCACAGCAACTGCCATGTGGGGAAGCAGTGGACATTGTCTGAACACTAGTGCTGTCATGCATCTCCCAGCCCCATCGCAGGAGTTGCTTGTGTGCCCTGCAGGCCGACGCCCTGTCCCCAGAGTATGAGAGCACTGTCTCCAGTTTTTCTACAACTCCATTGGCCCAAGGCTGAAAGGCTTAGAATATTTTTAATTATTTAGATGTAAAAAAAGGTGGTACTGTATGTTATCGAGTGCTGAGAGCCCTTTAGTGGTTAGAGACTACAATAAATGAATGCACAGGGTAGGGCCTTACAGAACAGCTGATGACAAGCACTCCTTTAGTTGAATAGCAGAACTCTAACCTTTGGGACTTAGGGTCCCTAGTTCAGTCCTGATTATGACTTTTTCTTTTTATGTCATGAAGTAGTTTTCTAAGACGTCTGTCAATGGGCTTGACTAGATATAACAGAATGCTACTGTTATAACCCTTGTTTGCTAAAGGACAACTTGCAATAGTATACTTGTAGTGTCAGTGTGGTTCATTTGGTAGCATTCTCACCTCTGTGATGTAAGGTCATGGTTTTGGTTCCACAACTGAGGACCTGGGCTCATACCTAATACTGTCAGTATGATGCAGAATGAGAAGGGATGCTACCATATTGGAGGTAGCATTCTTTGGATGAGAGATCTAAACATGGTCCCCCCTGCAGCTCATCTCTACTAATTGTCCAGGAGGAAAAACAAAGATAATTTTTGTAAGAAGTAAGGTATAACCCCTGTGTTCTGCCCATCATGACAGGTTTTGCTTTCAAGGGGAAATGTCTGCATGTAACATAAAGAAATTGCGCTCCTGTGTTAGTCAGAGTAGAGTTGATGCAAACAAAAAACAAACTCTGGTCACAGCCAATACCATTGCAAATCCATTAGCCTGATATGAGCTATAAAATGTATGTATTTAAAAACTGGTACATAGGATAGACATACTGAGCCAGAGGCTCATTTCCAGGTGAAACCTGGGGTAGGGAAAAGAAGAATACAGAAGTACAATAAATAATAAGATTACATAGGTGCAAAAGATTACAATTACAAAAACAGATACAAGAATTGTTACAAAAATTAAGTCCAGTCATGGTACATGAAGAAGTACCTATACAAGTATAAATAAACATCTACAAGGCACAGGGTGCAAATAAATCCTTACCTTATCAGACAAGAGAGCTGGTAGACTGTAGCATACCTGTACCTCACAGAGAAAGGGAGTGAAGAGGTAGTGAGGACTTAGAACCAGCAGGGAGGTAGGAGAGACCCAGTCAAAGGCTCAACACATGGACAGTTGTGGCTCCAAGCCAGGGAGACATCAGGAGGATAGGTAACAGGAGCAGGTTGGGGGGAGAGTTTCAACTGGTGCCTGTGGGAACTGGGGAGGTGGAGAGGCAGAGGGAGGAGGACAGCAGGATCCAGAATGTGGGGAGTTGATAGGAGAAGGTTGACTGCCCAGTTGAGGGGTGGGGGTCAGGAGGGGCAAAAGTGCAGTGATCCCAGGAAGAGTGGGAGAATGAGGCAGGGGGGATAGGAGAGAGGAATGAAGACAAGTAAAAGGGAAGGGAACCAAACCAATATCTGGATATGAAAGAGGTGCAATGAGACTGGCAACAGGAAGGTAGGGGGAGGATGGAGAGGCATTACACAGAGGGTCTAGTCTGGCAAGGGAAGTGGAGGGGGCTTTGCCATAGACCATATCCTCATAGTCAAAAATAGGGAGCACCATTTTGGTAACAAGCTCCCTGTGAACCAGCAGAGATAAACATTATTTGTTATAGTCGAAAGCACCAAGCTTGGGGCAGAGTTTTGTATGGATGACATCAATGTGGCCTGAGAGGTCAAGTCTGCTGTCAAGCCACATACCAAAGTATTTGATGGCCTGAACCACTTCAAGGAGGGTGCCATCCAGTATGGTGAAAACAGGGAGGGTTTGGAGTCTGGCCAGTTTCTGACTGTTACCACCGGTCATGGATGCCATTCTTTTAGTATTGACCCAGAGTTAGTTGAATTGGAACCAGGGCAGAACATCGCGAAAGTTCTGCTGAAGCAGGTCTACCACAGCTGTGGTGGAGGGACCAGAGGTGAAGATGACTATGTCATCTGCATACATGTGAATATGTGAGTTGGCACAGACAGGAAAATGGAGACTAGGATGGGACCCAGGATGTAGCCCTGGTGGACCCCAGTCTGTATGGATAGTGGAGGTGACAGGACACCTCCTACCTGTACCAACTGTTGATGTCCCGTAAGGTAGGAATGAAACCAATCAACCAGGAGATGAGAGGCCAGCAGAGCTCAGCTTGTCCAGGAGGACAGGATGAGACACTGAATCAAAGGACTTGGCCAGACTGATGAAGCTGGCAGCCATGTTGTGGCCCTGATCCATGCTGGAGAGGATGGAATCAGCGACAAGCAGCAGGGTGGAGATGGTGTAATGGTGCTTCTGGAAAACAGATTGGAACAGGGAGAGGAAGCTGGAGGATGAGTGACAGTCAGAAAGTCTGGATTAGACAAGTTTCTCTTGCAGCTTTGAGAGGGAGGGGGAGGAGGGAAATGGGGCAGAAATTGCCTGGGGAGATGGGGTCACCAGCTTTGCAAAGTGGAATAACTTTGGCAGTCTTCCAGGACTGAGGAATAGCACACAGTGAAAGAGACAGGTTGAGCAGATGAGTAAGGGGAGATGCGATGGCGGGAGCTAAGACGTAGAGGAGCTTTGGATCCAACCTGTCAGGGCTAGACTTATACAGGTAGAGGGAGGAAAGGGCAAGCAGGGATTCCTGGTTAGTGATGGTGGGAAGTGGAAGACCCAGGGAGGGGTGGGGAAGAGAGGGAGGGAAGCAGGAGGGGAGGGGAGGGAGAAGAGCCAAAAGGGAGAGAAGGGGGCACAGGTAGTGAAGAACTCATTGACGTGAGCTGTAACAGAGGGATGGTCAGAAATGGGTGAACCATTAGCCATGAGGATTGGGGATAGAAATTGGCAGGGGAGTCAAAAAAGGAGTGTGAACTGCCATCCTGAAATTAGCTAGGCCATTAAGATTTTTCTGCAGGTGACCTTAAAATAGTGCAATTTTGGGACCCGGACAGCTTTTGTACAATAGTTCCTTAGAGGCTGTAGGAGAGGGGGTCAGGAAGGGAATGGGATAATTTACAGTGGGCCCAGGTGAGATCATGGGACTTGCACTGGGTGACAATTCTGGGGGTAATCCAGGGATGTGAGAAGTTTTGATCATGGAGCATTGAGCATGCTTATCCCAGACTGAGGACAATTTGGAGTGAAACAGGGCAAGGGTCATGTCAATATCAGAGGCAGAGAGGATGGCTGACCAATCTGTATCAGCAAGATTGCTCAGGAGAGTATTGATGTTTAGTGACCAGAGAATAATGTATAGCTTAGCTGTAATTTACTTGTTGCATTATTGTGGTGAAAAAATGTCCTGCATTTACTGGATGGCAGGGAAAAAGTTTAATGGGCATGGCTTCAGCTACCCTCTGGAACTACCTGAAATAGGGGGAATCAAGCAGCTGGTATACAGTGATATATATATTCATATGCAATACACAGAACTGGATTACAACTCTGCTGTGGTCAGCACCCTGTTAACTTTTTCCCTGGGAGGGGTTAAAACAGCAAAGTTCACCTTTTCTAATTTCAGCCATGCCTAGCAGAGCACAAACAAGAAGTCTGGTTTACAGCAAGTGCTGCAAATAGAACAGATTCCCTGTGATAACCCATCACCTGTGATCTAGTGTAGAACATCTTCACTGTATGTTGCATTATGTCTTTAGGGGTGTGTATTTACATAGACACATTCCTTCCTCATTTTACTCCTGGAACTGAGACAGCCTTTTAATTTCACTCCTGGGACCAAATTCCACTGAGTTACCTCCCATTTTCACTACTATCTGTTTAAGCTTCACTAAGTAGCCTTAAATATGTGACAGAGAGATGGTATTGGGGTCTAGTAGTTATATTGCCAACTTGGAAACCAGCAAGCTCAGGTTCAAATCCCAATGGTTCCACTTACTGATATTTATTTATTTATTTATTAGCTTTTGGTAACCGGGTAAGTGCGCTAGGCAACAGACCTGCCTATTTTCAGGCATGACCCGGGAGAGCACAGGACATTGGTTACAATATGCAGAAATGCACAGACATAATATAGGTGTACAGGAGCAAAACAAGATATACATTGGGTAGCACAGTAATAGTTACATAAGGGTACATTTTAGGCATAGATCATAATAAGGATGAAAAATAAAGCAATTAGGGTAACCATAAGACAGCTGAGGACAGTAAAGACATCAAGGTTCATAGCCACCTAGACAAACGTATTGCATGGGAGAACATTAGTGTAGTACTCAGGGTCAGACCCGACAGCCTGCAGTGGGACAAAGCAAATTAAGAGCATATCCCGAGTAACTTGCAGTAGCTAAGTGTGAGTGCAATGTTTATACGATATCAGGAGTTAGTTTTGCTTCTATTAAGAAGCAGGCGCTGAAGTGCACTTTCCCAACAAAACTATGGCACTCACTTTTTTATCCTTTCTATGCACCTCCCACCACCACTGATTTCTGCAGAAGACATTGTGCATAACAGTGTGAGTTTAGCTTGGTTAAGCATGATGGAGAAATGTGGCAGCTGTGCTAGCCCAGTCTATGAGGCAGAAGAAAAAATAAATATATGTTGCAGGTATGTGTTTCCTTGTACTAAGAAAATTATTTTTGAGACTAGCTTTGAGGAATTAAAAGTCCAATAAAAGGTATCACCAACCAACATATGTGTTCTTTTCTCATCTATTCTGATGCAAATAAGTATAATTGCTTGTATTATGGCCTTGGACTGGTACAGTTCTTTGATGGTAGTGATCACCGTCCCAGGTCACAGTTATAACTGACCAACATTAGTTGTAAGTGTTAGTGCTCCTTGATAGGTAGCAGAGGAAACCAAAGCTCAGATTTCAGTTTACATTGCCACTCTCTGGATACCTAAAGTAAACTGAAGTCATCAGCATAATGACTGCTTGTGGTAGTCTCATTCTCTTCACTATTTGTCTGTTCTGCCAATTCATACTACAGAGGTAAAAATTTTTCTGGTATGTCAGAGCTACATTTGTTGATGATACAATTGTTCTTCAGTCACTGACACTTGCCCCTGCTGTATTCAGTATTGTGTTGTCTCAGCAGCATTAATCCAGCTGCTGAGGTGGCAGAGAAAACAGAGGAAAGTGCCACAACCATAGATTCATGAATAAAGTAGATCTGGATGAAGTAAGGGGAGGGAAGGGTGGGGGTAGGGGTGCACAAACAGACAAGGAAGAGCAATGATCTCATGCATACCAATGAGGTGATGATACTCCACAATATATGTAAGTTCCCTTTCTGTCTGCCCTGCTCCCTCTCCTCTTAATAGCAATATATTGCATAGTTATCACTATGTAGCCATAAATAGTTGGTGGTAGTACTTTTTATTCCACTAACAGAAACATATTATACAAGATTTCAAAGCCACATAGGCTTTTGATCTCTTCGTTGCTCTGTGATAGAACGTTTACAAGAAGAGGAATTTATACAAAGAACTCAACGCTAATTAGGATAAAAAAATGTAAGCAGTTCGTATGAAAATAAACTTTTACACGAGAGTGACAGCTTTGTTGTTAAGGAATATCGTGGCAAGAGAACTCTACAAAACTGGATGTTTACACTGACAAAAAAGAGCAGCCTTTGAAATACTGAGTTATATTAATCAGCTTGGAGATACTGACCCTTTTCCAGAGTAAACACACTTTTATGCCTGAGTGTTGTTACAGCAGGAGACCTATAAACTCTTAGGTGTTTATATAGTCTGGAACATAATCACGTGTAATCAGGTTGCTATGGATGTTGTGGGTACTACCTTTGCCTTGTGGGTGCAAACAAGGTTGAGAGACCTGGGTTATTAAACTCCTGGTTTTGGGGTCCTACCCAAAGTTCAAATAATTGCTGTGGTGCCTCTACGCAGAAAAATGTATTAGTAGGCCTAGTGTCAGTATAGTACAACCTGCTGGGATGTAGTACCTCCCCACCTCCCCATGATATCACCCAACCCGTGAACTCACATAATAGAACAGTTAACCAAACTATAATTATTAGCACTGTACTAAATAATATGCACACATACCAGGATTATGCACACAAAAAAAGCAATAACTTAATAGGGCAGCAAACCCTAAAAAAGTAGGAGGCGGCTAGTTAGCAGTATAAGGTAGTTGGTTACAAGAGGCTGGTCTTCAGTTGCCCTACACAGGCCCAGCCCACTAACAGTGGGCTCTCTTCACATGTTCTGAGCATACACAGCCAAAATAAGTACTTTGCTGGGCTGTATTTCAAAATGCCCCATCAGGCTATCCCTCAGATGTAGCCTGCCCGCACACCACATTGTGCAATACATTACTGACTGCACCTCTGACAGTCCTGTTTAACAGCTCATTTCAAACAGGAGAGGTCCCAGAGGACTGGAGGATTACATATGTGGTCCCAATTCACAAAAGTGGTAGGAGGGAAGAAACTGGCAATTACAGGCCAGTCAGCCTGACTTTGGTGGTGGGAAAGTTAATGGGATCACCGCTGAAGGAAAATATTGTAGGACTTCTTGATTCCAATTGGTTACAAGACCCAAGGCAGCATTGATTCATGGGGGTCATGTCAAAGGAATCTGATAGATTTCTTTGAGTGGGTGACCAAGGAACTAGATCAGGGTGGAGCGGTCGATGTAGCCTAGCTAGACTTCAGTATGGCTTTTGACACCATTCCACACAGGAGAATAGTAAGCAAGTTGGGTAGTATAGAAGTGGTTCCAGAGGTGGTAAACTGGGTAAGGAATTAGGTAGGGGATAGGCGGCAGAGGATGGTGGTAAAACAGAATTCACTCCAGGAAAGAGAGGGTGACAAGTCGGGTACTTCAAGGATCACTGCTGGGATCGGTCCTCTTTAATGACTTTATAAGTGATACTGCATGGCAGCTGGAAGGGAAGGACTGCCTCTCTGCGGCCAACACCCAAATCTCCAATAGGGAGGACACTACAGGGGTGTATGTTTGGAAAGGATGAGCAGTGACCTGAGAAAACTGAAGGAGTGGTCAAGGGTATGGCAGTAAGGTTTTAATACAAAGAAGTACAAAATAATGTACTTAGAGCACAGAAACCTAGGGGCAGAGTACAAAATGGGTAGGGTGGTACTGATGACCACGAAGCAGGAAACAGGCCTACAGATAGTCACATCTGATGACCGAAAGGTGCCCAGGCAGTGCAACAATGCAGTTGGGGAGAGCTAGTGGGATGCTGGGGTGCATAAGGAGGGGTGTCACCAGCAGAAATAGGGAGGTGATGTTACCTCTGTATAGATCATTGGTAACGCCCCACCTAGAATACTGTGTCCAGTTCTGGAGGCCATATCTCTGTAAGAAACATAGAAACATAGAAGTTGATGGCAGATAAGGACTGCAAGGCCCATCCAGTCTGCCCATTTCTTTTTCTACCTTATAAATGTGCCATTGGCCTTTGCTCTGTCAATGGCCTATCTATTCATACTCATCTATATTGCTCCCTTATGCCTATCCCATGCCTGTTTGAGGCCCTGCACTGTATTCATATCCACCACTTCCTGAGTTAGGCCGTTCCATGCATTCACCACCCTTTCTGTGAAAAAGAACTTCCTCACATTACCCCTTAAATGGCCTCCCTCTAATCTCATGCTGTGCCCTCTTGCCCTGCTATTTTTCTTATATTGAAACATGTTATACTCTTTCACCTTGTTAATGCCTCAAGGTATTTGAATGTTTCGATCATATCACCTCTCTCCCTCCTTTGCTCTAGGGTATACATATTGAGCTCTGTTAATCTGTCCTCATATGTTTTCTGATGCAGTCCCTGCACCATTTTGATTGCCCTTCTCTGGACTGCCTCAATTTGGTTAATGTCCCTGTGAAAGTGTGGCCTCCAGTACTGCATGCAGTACTCCAGATGGGGCCTAACCAGTGTCTTGTAAAGAGGGATTATTACCTCCCTCTTCCAACTTGTGATACCCTACTAATACATCCTAACATCCCCCTAGCCTTACCTACTGCTTTAGTGGTCTGCTTGGATGATTTCAGGTCATCGGTGATGATGATGCCCAAGTCTCTTTCTTCCCTTGTGACTGCCAGCAACTCTCCTCCCAGCCTATAGGTGGCTTCAGGGTTTCTCTTCCCTATTTGCATGATCTTGCACTTCTTTGCATTAAACCCCAGTTGCCACTGTTCCAACCATTTTGCTAGTTTATCCAGATCTTTTCTCATTCTGTCCACCCGATCAGGATCATCTACTCTATTGCAGATCTTGGTGTTTTCTGCAAACAGACAAACCTTTCCCTCCAGTCCATCTGCAATGTCTAGTGATGAAGATATTGAAGAGGACTGGCCCCAGGACTGATCCCAGAGGTACCCCACTTGTGACTTGCATCTCTTGTGACTGTATACCATTTACCACCACTCTCTGTTTTCTGTCCGTCAACCAGTTTGCCACCCAGTTGACCAACTTCTGACCCACCCCAAGCCTACCCAGCTTATTAATCAATCTTCTATGTGGAACAGTATTGACAGCTTTGCTGAAGTCAAGGTAGGCGACATCAACTGTTACCCCTTGGTCCACCACTCTGGTTACCCAGTCAAAGAAATCTATGAGATTAGTTTGCCAGGACCTTCCTTTTGTAAACCCATGCTGTCTTGGATCCTGTGCTCCTATGGATTCCAAGTGTTGCACTATCCTTTCCTTAATGAGTGCCTCCATAATCTTGCCCACAGGCAGAGTGGAGGCAGTCCAGAGGAGGGCAACTAAAATGGTGCTTGGTTTGCATCAGAAGGCCTATGAGAAGCTCTATGAGGAGAGACTAAAGGACCTAAATTTGTACAACCTGGAAGAGAGGAGAGAAAGAGAGGGGAGACAGGATAGAGACATTTAAATACTTCAGTGGGTAAATGAGGCACAATAGGGAAGTATTTTTCAGAAAAAAAGGTGCTCAATAACAAAGGGACATGCTACAAAGCTGGAGAGAGGTAGATTCAGGAGAGATGTGAGGAAGTGCTTCTTCACAGAAAGAGCACTAGATTCCAGGAACAGCCTTCCAGTGGAGGTGGTGAGAGTGAAAACAGTGGTGGGGTTCAAGAATGCATAAGATAGTCATAATGGAATCTTAGGGGAAAGGAAGTAGGGAGGAAAAATAGTCTGGAGATCAAGTAAAATCTGTGGTGATACTGCAGGTAGAGAACAAAGGGCAGGCTAGGTGGGCCAAGTGGTCCTCATCTGCTGGCAAATTCTATGTTTCTAAGTTTTTATGTATTGAGATCCTGTCCTCCTGTACAAGAAGCGCTACCCTCTCCCCACTGGTATGAGTGTTAGTTCCCTTTACGCTTGCTAGGAAGCTCTCCAAAAGTCACTGGATATAGAAACATAGACATTGATGGCAGATGGATGGCCCAGTGGCATGGAGGGCTGAGGCATTACTGCCTTACCTCCTGCCATGCTAGCACCCCATGTTCATGGTGCAAGTGGGTCACCAGGGTTCGGCTGGGGAGGGAGAGGATCGAGTGTCCGGAGGACAGCTCTCCTCTCCCAGGGGAGGGTGGGGACATGGACTGCCACTTGCCTGACCCCTAGCAGTGGCTGGGAGCTGGCAAGCCAGGTCACACAACATGGGGGTGGAAGTGGAGCAGCCGTCCAACCTACAGCATGTGGACGCATGCGCGGTGCATCACTGGTGGCATTGCACGCTCCCTGCTGCATCAAGAAAAACCTGGGAAAAAAGTGGTCCTGCCACACAGGATGACAATAGTTCCCCCCCAGCGAGCTGCCCTGAGAGGACACCTCCCGAACTGGATCCGTGCCAGAGGGTTGAATTGCTCCCCACCCCTCTGCCATGAGGGGTAAGTCATGGGGGCAATAGGTGAGGGGGTCCTGAACCTTGGGGATGGTGAGGGGGGACATCAGAGGTGGCCGGCAGGACCCAGGGAAGAAAAAAGACCAACAACAAAAAAAATAGAAATTGACAGCAGGTAAGGACCACCCAGTCTTCCCATTTTTTCTACTTGCTGCAGAAACCACAGACCCTACTTGATCTCAAACTTTGATCTCTTTCCTTTTTCAATAGGGTTCCCCTGTGCCTGTCCCACACATTTTTGAATTCCCCTGCCGAATTTCCCCCAACACCTCTACTGGGAGGTTGTCCCATGTATCCACCACCTTTTTTTTTAATTCAACATACTTTATTAAGCATATCGCAGTGCAACAGCATTTGAGGATTGAATGCAGTACTATCAGTGTACACTGCCAAGAAAGCCATACATAGAATAACGAAATAAAATGAAATAAGAGTCGGAGAAATTAAAATAAAAAAAATAAAAAAAAACCCTCCCCCCGAAAGTCCCCCCTCACCCTCCCATCCCCCACGGTGCACTCTCCTATCCTTATTGTCCTAAAAGTTAACAAAGGAACAGCAAGAGCAGTCATTGAAATATAGTTAGAGAGGGAGGAGAGGTTCGTGAAAACAACAGGAGGAATCATATCAAGATAAATACAGAGCATATAACTTCCCCCATCTTCTGTTAAAAGATGAGAGGCGAAGGCGCACACTCGCAATTAAGTGTTCAAGGCAGAGTGCAAATGATATTTCATGCAACCATTCCGCGTAGGAAATGGTAACTTGATCCTTCCAGTGTCTAAGCACTAGCTTTTTGACTGCCATAGAGATTAAAGCCATGTGAAACCATCTCTCCTTCACCGGAATTCCGGAATAATCTCCCAAGATACATATGACAGGGGAGAAAAGGCCTGTAGACCCAACAAAGGGTCCAGAGCGGATTCAATTTGCTTCCACAACAGGATATCCTTTCACAGGACCACAATATATGAAAGAGTGAGCCTTCCTCTTTGTGCACCTAGAACACGTGCTGGAGGTAAGCCTCTTCATTAGACCAATTTACGAGTATAATACATATTATTTAGGATACAGTATTGTTAAGTCTGTATCGGTCCTGGATGAGATATGTGTATAGGCCTGTCCATATTGTATGCCAGTTAATAGCTTCATCAGGGAATGAAACCTGCCAGACCTGAGAACCGGCAATCGAATGAGACTGAGAGAAAGTGAGAATCAACTTGTATACCGTGGAAATGCCATGGGATTTACAAGCCAAAGTCTTTATTTGTTTGAGAAAAGCTTCAATACGGGAGGGGTTACACTCTTTCCCCATTACCTTAATTAGTAGATGCTTATGCTGTAAAATTTGAAAGACAGTCCGTGACTTAAGGCCCAGCTTAATGAGAATCTCCTTGTTAGATAGTATAGCACCATTTGAGTAGAAATCTGCCACTGTAAGCTCAGGGGGAAGAGATAGCCAATGCCTAGTTATGGGGGCACCCCCTATTTTGAGATTCAAATTGGCATATAGTGGCTGAGAAGGATCTGAACTCGAGTATACCTTATAGAATCTAAACATTTGAGAGAGAACTCTTAGCGAGGTACTGATCGGGAAGGGCTGCAGGGATTTTGGCAATTTTTTAAAGGGCGTATAAAAGAGCGACGAGGGGGCTACATTATGGTTAGCGAGAATGTCAGCCTCTATAAGTAACCAAATAGGAACATAGTCGTGGTGAGCACAGAGATCAGTTAACGAAAGCCATTTCCCACACTTATAGAGGTGACAGGCCCAGTAGTAGAACAAGAAGTTAGGGAGACGCAAGACCCCCATCTCCTTGGGTAAAGAGAGCTTACTGTAGGATCTTCTAATTGCCTTGTCCTGCCAAATAAAGGAACTAACATCAGAGTGGATGCGTTGGAAGAAGGACAGGGGTAACCAGACATCCAACATATTTAATGGATAAAACAATCTGGGTACAACGTTCATCTTGATGGTATTAATTCTACCCCAAAGCGAGAGAGGGAGCTTCTTCCATCTTGATAAGTCTTGTTGAATGTTGGACCATAGATCTTCTAAATTAAGTTTTCAGAGTAATGGTAAATCTGAGGTAATATAAATGCCCAAGTATTTAATGGACTTGGGAGTCCATTTCATGCCAAAATCTCTGAAAGCTGAGCTATATGTTAAAGAATAAAGGGGAAAAATTTCAGTTTTAGTAATATTGAGTTTATAATTTGAAAATTTCCCAAAAGTGTCAATAATATGCAATGCTTCTGTTAAGGAGGAGACCGGATCTGAAAGGTGAAGCAATATGTCATCCGCATAAACCCAAAGGGTGGGAGTCCTATCACCTATTGGAATACCAGTGATTAAGGGTGAGGAGTTTAATCTCCTAATCAGGGGTTCAAGATATATATTAAAGAGAAAAGGGGAGAGCGGGCAACCCTGTATTGTGCCAGAAAAAAAAGGGAAAGCCTTGGACAAGACTCCATTACAGTTTATTTTTGCCTGAGGAGAGGAATATAGAGTCTGAATCCATTTGATAAAGGTATTAGGAAAGCCCATTGTCTGCAACGTAGCCCACAGGAAGTTCCAATCCAGTCTATCAAATGCTTTTTCAGCATCGAGAGATATGAGAGCCATTGGAGATGGGGAGGTCTTAGCCACTTGAATCAGGTACGCTAATTTACGAATGTGGTCAGCAGGTGTTCTACCTGACACGAACCCAATTTGCTCTGGGCTAAGCAGCGGAGTCCAAACCTGTTCAATTCTGCTAGCAAGTATCTTAGCCAAGATTTTAATGTCACAGTATAACAAAGAGATGGGACGATAACTCGCGGGAGATTGGGGTGGTTTGTCTGGTTTGAGAAGAAGGATAATAGAGGCTTCTAATAGGGATAGATCTAAAGCCTGTCCTGAGAGCATATATTGATATAAACGTAATAAGTAGGGAGCAAGATCTTTATCGAAAACTTTGTAAAAGTTCGAAGGGAAACCATCTGGACCAGGGGCCCTATCCGAGGCAAGCTAGTGGATAGCAGACAAGATTTCCTGAAGAGATATAGGAGCTGATAAACAAGCTTGTTGTGAGGGAGAGAGAGTAGGTAATGGTAAGGCAGATAAATACTCAAATAATTCAGCCTGAGATGAGGATACAAGATGCTGGCTATAAAGGGAAAGATAAAACTGCCTAAAAACGGCAGTTATGTCTCTTGGGTGTGTTTTAGTAGTTCCATCCAGATCATTGATCAAAGGAATAAATCTGGATGCCTCTAGTTTCCTCAGATGCAGCGCCAAAAGATGACTTGCCTTCTCCCCCTGCTCTATGTATTTTGCCTTAGTTTTTAAAATAAGAAATTCTGCTTTTTCCTGTACTAGACGAGAATACTGATTCCTTAAATTCAACAAAGATTTTAGCACATCAGGAGAAGAGGAAGAGGTAAGAGAATGCTCAAGTGTGTGAATCTGACCCAGAAGGGAAATAGTAGCTGCCTCGCTCTTTCGTTTACAAATGGAGGAGAGCCTAATAAACTCGCCTCGCAAAAAGCATTTTAGGGCACACCATTCATGATCCATCCTAGCAACCAAACCCTGGTTATTTGCAATGAAAAGTTGGATCATGTCTGAGATCCTGGTAATAACGTAATCCTCCTTTAGAAGCTGCGTATTTAAACGCCATATTGAGTCCCTTTGGAGGTTATGATTTAACATAACTGTGACCCATGTTACAGCATGGTCCGATATTACAATCAGTTCTAGGGTGGAATCATTAAGACCGTGTATGAGAGAATGACTAAGTAAGATATAATCCAGCCGGGACCAAGTGGAATGCACCATAGAGTGAAATGAGAAAGCGTGGGTCTCAGGGTTTAAGAGACGCCAGGGATCGCACAATCTGTTAGTATCAAGAAATTCGACAAGAGCCCTTTGGGTTTGAGTAAGGGGCTTAGGCAAGGAATTAGATCTATCCAAATTTTGTGTGGGTGGCAGGTTCCAGTCCCCTCCCAGGATTAAAGGGAACATCAAGAACTTCTGTAGTTCGGTCGATAATTCCTGAAAAAATATAGGATTTCCCCCCACAGGCCCATACACACTCCCCAGGACCAGTTCAGTGCAGTCCAATAATCCTTGGACTAAAACATATCTCTCCTGTGGATCAGCGATTATTGTTTTGGGTTGAAAGGCTATCGCCTTGTGAATTAAGATAGCAGTACCACCACTGACAGATGAGTTACCAGCAGCAAAAACTTGCCCAATCCCAAGTCTACGCAAACCCCCTGTTTCCCCAGGGAGCAGATGAGTTTCCTGACTGAAAGAGATATGGGCATTCAGCAATGATAAGTGTTTTAAGATCTGAATTCTCTTGTTGAGATCACGAGCCCCTCTTACATTCCAAGATATAAATTTTTTCAAACCTGTAGCCATTGGGTATTATACTGAACAATGCATAACCAAAACAATATACTATGAGAGTGCACCGCTAAACCCTCCCCCACCAATCTTACATACATTTTATTAAATTGGTATTCCCACAAGACCCAAGAGGAACCCCAGAGCATACTATGGACCATGATGACAACTGCAAGATATGGGGAAACCCCATCATCAACAATAGAGAACAATGGAACACCATAGTTACCAACCCCCCCAATCCCCCAAATAGCTATTTACAAATATCCCTCCACCTAGCTTTGACACCATTAAGGAAGCTGCCTTTTTGTTCAATGGTAGAGAGCCCATAAGTACCCCATTATAACTACCCTCAATACTACTAACCTGATAGAGAATAATAAATGTAATGAAAGCCCGCTCTGGGTACCCTACCGACCCCAACTTGAGTATTAATGCAAACCAGCCTAACATGCCAAAAGGGATCCCCAGAATACCAAACCAAATAGAGCAAGGAGTGAGAGTAATTAGGGTACTACCCCCAATACTTCAGGATGTGTGGTGGGTTACTTTCCAGCCAAAATCCTCCCCTCCACCCTCCCCACCCTCTGAAAAAAAAGGGTGTATTGGTTTAATCTATGAATTGAACTGGAATACCCCAGCAATATGTAAGCTACATGCATGCTCCATATAATACTTCTTATTCCTGCGAAAACCAGAAGTGAAGTAAATTCAGCTCCACATTCTCCAACAAAATTAGTAAATAAGCAATATGAGCGTATGGTAGACAAGACTATCAAGAGTGCAGAGAAAAAGTTCCGGAGATAGGTATATCAAGAGGAGTGGTGAGATAATGAGAGAAACCTGAACAATAAGGGAAGATAAAAGGACTGAAGTCCTATAGAGAGACAGAATTCGAGAGGGGCAAACACCAATATATTAATCGTAACATAATTATCTCCCTCAGTACCAGAAATCAAAAAATAAAGAAAGAAACTGAGACAGCCCGTGAGAATAGTTTGGGTAGTGAACAGGAGAATAGGTAACATGAGTCTTTCCAGAATTATATGCATATCAAAATTGACAGAATCATCGTCAATAGATAAAAGCAAAACAGGCAGCTTCTCGAATATGCAGGTGTTCCCCTGGGGAACCATATTGGAAACGGACCAAACTGTCCGGACAGAAAGAGTCCCCACTGGAAACAAATAGCAGCAAGAGAAGGGGATGGGGAAGAGTCCTCTGGGTCCACAGGCCATCCTCCGCCTCTCTCCTCGGTCGCCGTCGTCCTCACCACACCGGAGAAAAACTCCCCTCCCAAAGACGTCTCAGAACAAGCTCCTCATTGGTAAGCCAGCCAAATAGCAAAAGATACAGTCAGAGTAAACAGTTCTTTGATAGCAAGAAAGCGAGAATGCCATCCTAAGATTGAAATAATGCAGGCAACTTCTTGCAGAGATTGGCTTGGGCCTGTTTGGCTGAGTCGTATGATAGCCATGCTCCATCCACCAAAACCTGCAGACGTGCTGGGTATGCCATGCGAAACTTAATACTGGCAGCTATCAGCTTGCTGACTATGGAGTGAAAGGAGGCTCTTTTCCGTCGGGTTTCTAGTGGCAAATCCTGAGTAATTCTTAGGCGCTTGCCCTCCCATTGTATAGATTGTAGATCTCTGACTTTGGCCAAAATATGCTGTTTTTCAAGACAGTTGAGAAAACGAATGATCAACAGGCAAGGGGAGGCATTCTTCTCCGGTTTTGGACGTAGAGACCTGTGCGCCCTTTCTATTAAGTAGGTAGGATTATGTGGGGAAGGGCCCACAATCTTGGTGAAAAGTTTCTGGGTAAATAAAATTGCAGAGGGACCTTCTGCTCCTTCTGGTAAGCCAAAGATCAAAATATTGTTCCTCCTGCTGCGCCCCTCTAGATCCTCGGTTTTGAGCTGTAGTTTAGAGATTTGTTGCCTGAGCTTTGTGATTTCTGGATCCGTCCTGTCCCTCCAGGCCTCTAGAGAGTAGGTGCGAGCCTCCGTGTCTGCCGTGCAAGTTCTGAGTTCAGCCATTTCAGTATGAATATTTTTTAGATCAGCAGTGATATCCAGGAGCGTCTCCTTAAAAGGTTGCAGCTCTTGCAAAAAACACTCTTCTGAAAGCGGTGTTGATGCCGCCAATGTAGTCGGTTGTTTAGCCGATAGTTGCTGGAGAGGTTTTACCTTCTTTGCCTGTTTGTCAGGCGAGACTGGAGGCGTGTGTCTGGGTAAGGCCGTTTTCATCTCGGCCTCCATCTGTGCATGCTAAAACAATAGATACTACCGAAAAAACAGCCAACAAGCTCCGTTAGATGAGCAGGAATATAGTGATGTAGAGGATACCCCGAACTACCAGCTGCAAAGCACTTGATGAAGTTAGATTATCAGCCAGGGAAGCGGGAGCTAAGGGAAGCAGCAGCTAGCAAGCCCAGACCATCACATGATCTCACCACCCTTTTTGTGAAGAAATACTTCTTCACATTGCCCCTTAGTCTATCCCTTCCAGCCTCATGTCATGACCCCTTGTTCTAGAACATCTCTTTTTCTGAAAGATGCTACCCTCCTGTACCTTATTTATGCTCTTGAGATATTTGAAGGTCTCTATCATATCCCACTTTTCCTTCCTGTCCTCCAGGGTATTCATATTGCGGTCCTCCAGTCTCTCCTCATATGACTTACATTGCAGGCCCTGCATCATTTTTGTTGCCCTTTACTGAACTGCCTCTACCCTGTCTATGTCCTTATGAAGATGCAGCCTCCAGAACTGGACACAGTACTCCAGATAAGGTCTCACTAATGATCTATATAGAGGCTTCACCACCTCCTTTCTTCTGCTGGTGATACCTTTCCCTGTGCACCCCAGTATTCCACTGGCTTGCCCCTCAGCCTTGGCACATTGCCTGGCCACCTTTAGATCATCTGATATGATTACCCCAAGATCTCTCTCCTGTTTGGTTGCTGTCAGTATCTCTCCCCCCACCCATCATATAAGCCTCCCCTGGGTTCCTGTGCCCCAAATGCATGATTCTGCACCTCTTTGCATTGAATCTTAGCTGCCACACTCTTGACCATTCCTATAGTTTACCTAAGTCCCTCCTCATTTTTTCCATCTCTCCCGGAGTGTCTACCTTGTTGCAGAGCTTTGTGTCATCTGCAAAGAGGCATACCTTTCTTTCCAGTCCCTCTGCAATGTCACTTATGAAGACATTGAATAGTAGTGGCCCTAGAACTGATCCCTGTGGCACCCTTCTGGTCACCCTCCTTTTCTCAGACTGAGCTCCATTTACCACCACCCTCTCTCTATTCTATCCCTCAACCAGTTCCTAACCATGTTTATCACCTTGGGACCCATTCCCAGGCTGTGTAACTTGTTGTTGAAGGCCTTGCTAAAATCCTGGTAAGCCACATTCATCACTTCTCGCGGATCTACTTCCCTGGTCACCCAGTCAAAGACATCTATCGGATTTGTTTGACAAGACATTTCTGCTGTGAATCTATGCTGCCTCAGATCCTGTGCTATGCCGGATTCAAGATGTTCCACAATCCTTTCTTTTAGCAGAGATTCCATTATTTTCCCCACCACTGAGGTCAAGCTGACTGGCCTGTAGTGTCCATCCTCCTCCCTGCTCCCTGTTTCATGTAGAGGGACTACATCTGCTCTCCTCCAGTCCTCTGGAACCACTCCCATTTCCAGCAATTAATTGCACAAGACTGTCAGTGGTGCTGCCACCACATCCCTAAGCTCCTTTAATATTCTAGGATATATCCGTCTGGTCCCACTGCCTTGTCCACTTTCAGCTTTGTGAGTTCCTTTAGAACTCTCTACCCTGTAAATGGACTGGTGTCCACCTCCCTCCTCTTATTGTTCCTGCCACTTAATTGTGGTCCATCACCTTCCTCCTCTTCTCTGAATACTGAACAAAAATATTTGTTCAGGATTGTTGCTTTTTTCCACGTCCTCCTCTGCGCACTCCTCCTCTTCTTCCCCCTTAAGCCTTACAATCCCACCCCTTGTCTTTCTCCTTTCACTAATGCACCTATAAAACCAGTTCTGGAAACCCCATCTCTGCAAGGACATAGACAGGATGGAGACAGTCAAGAGGAGGGAAACTAAAATGGTTCAGGGTCTGAAACAGAAGCCATACGAAGAGAGACTAAAGGAGCTTAAATATATATACCCTTTAGGAAAGGAAGGAGAGAGGGGACATAATACAAACTTTCAAGTACTTTAAGGGAATCAACAATCCAAGAGGGTAGCATCTTTCAGAAAAAGAGATGTGTAAGAACAAGGGAACCAATTTGAAGATAGAGTCGGGACAGCTCAGGGGCAATGTGAGGAAGTATTTTTCACAGAGAGGGTAGTGGACGCATGGATCAGCCTTCCTGAGGAGATTGTGGGGTCAAAAACAGTGGGGGAATTCAAGAATGCATGGGACAGACATAAGGCAATTCTGGTGGGGGGTAGGAAGAAGTAGGTTGTTGGTTAACTAGGATCTGCAGCTTATCCAATAGGTAGGGAAACAGGCAGACTAGGTGGGCCAAGCGGTCCTTATCTGCCGTCAAAGTCTATGTTTCTATGTTAAAATGTCTTGTCCCCTTTCTTTACTGCCTGGGCTATTTTTTCCTCTATTTGCACCTTTGCACTCCTGACTTCCTTCCCTTCCCTTCCTCCCCCTGCTTATCCCTATACATTACCCTGTCCTCCTTTTTCTGTGTTTCCTTGTACTTCCTGAAAGCCAACTTTTTCACTCTTACCTTCCCGGCCACTTCCTTTGAGAACCATAGTGGTTTCCTTTTTCTCTTGCCTTTGTTTATATGTCTAATGCAAAGGTTTATTGCTTCCACTATGGCTCCTTTTAGAAGGGCCAAATGGTGCTATCCAGTCACTGAATGGATGTAGGCCCACTGATGTTGCACATGGTTGGCTAGTGTTGGCACACTTGAAATTAAATCATAACAATGCTTAATGAACACAATTAATCCCCAAACCCCAAATCCATGTAATGGCAAAAATGGCTAAACCACAAATGGAGGTAGTTGTAACTCTCCAGCCAGTGAACCAAAACAAGAAGTTGGTTCCACAAACTATTTCCCTGTGTCCTGCTGCTGTTGGTAGGGCACTGAATTTACTTGCACTTTTGCAGACTGACTGGATTTTGGTACAGCCCCCAATATTCACTTGGGAATGTCAGCACACCATTGGGTGATGCAGCTGTCAGTAACTCTGGGACCAGGCTAAAGATTCATTACAAGACAGATGAATGACCCCAGATTTCTACCAGAAATCTTGCAGCCCTCCAATGACCCTGGAGCTCCGTCCAGCTCCTGTTTCAGACTCTAACAACTGACTGAATGATAATGTAGCCCATTTTGCCATGCAGATGGGGTCTGGGTGCTCAAAGATAGTGGTAGTCTGGCTAGCTGTGGGACACTGTCCCCAAATGTTTATTTTGAAAGGGCTCCTGCCCTCAGTGTTTGCTCTAGTACCATGAGGTTGTTTTTTTGGCCACACTGGCACCTGGCTGGACAGTTGGTCAGGGGAATCCCCAATCTGTAGTGAGTGCCACTTCCACTCTTTGGTGGTGGCACCCATGATGTGCAGTGGGGTCCTATTTATACTGGTGCAGATGGCACCAAATAAACTCTATAGATTCACTCTCCTCTACTCCTGGTTCCCATCACATATCCCTGGAGGACCGGAGAGCAACAGTAGCTGGTGGCAGCAGTGAGGTTGGGCTTCCAGAGTCAAAGGTAAGCCCCCACATGTGAAGGGGGAGTTACATATGGAACATTTTACTGCTGTTACACCTCCAAGAAGCATTACTATATGACAACTACCCTGCAAAAAGCCAGCAAAAAAAACCTACAAAAAAAACAGACATATCATACTCGAATCAGACGTGATGCCACTGCTGAAGGTGCAGAAACACTGAAAAGCACAAAACAAAGTATTGCACACAAACTGAGTAGATGTGCAAATTACAAGTGTGTTTATTAAACCACCACAAACAACCACTACCCGGTCCATCAAGGCGGGGAGCCATCAACTCCCTAGAGTGTTTTGACGGAGACAGGTCTTTTAAAGTTGTCTATATTATTAGCCCCAACCCCCAGAAAGTTTATTCATCTCTGTTTTCATTTTGATAAACTATCTCTGATTATTATGTATTGTACTTGCATGATTAAATCTATCTGGCTGGTTGTCTGTCTACCTGCCTGTCTGTTTATGTGTCTGTCTGTCTATCTGTCCATCCGTCCATCCACCCATCCATCCATCCATCCATCCATCCATCCATCCATCCATCCATCTATCCATCTATCTATCTTAAGCTCTAATACATTTGCCTCACCCTAAGTGTAAATATAATGCGTAGTGAGTTAAAAAAAAAAAAGGGTAAGAATCATTCCAAATCTACTGTTGTATTTTTCTCTCCTGCCTGCAACATGAGCCTTCTGCTTTCTTCTGTGGGAATACATTTATTCTGTGTAGATTTAGTCGTACAAAGCTTCAGAAAGGATCCACAGGCTGGTGAGTAGACACTCACCAGAGCTTCACCTTGCTCTGAGATTTCAAGCCTCAAAGGGACATAAGAATGCCTGCATACACCAGACGATGGGTCCTTTTGGAAGCTTTTTAGCACTGTATTACCTATATTGAATACATTTATCACCACTGCAACTGATTGCACTTAATAGTATTTTTTTCTGTGTTCAAAGTAAGCCTTGGGCGTAGGCAATTAGCAACACATAATGGTACAGTATATAGGATATCCCCTTCCCCACCCCACCCCCTTCTTGTTTTGCTGTGCATCCAGTCCCTACAGTACCTGTATCCCATGTTACAGTATGCAGATATATTTTTCAAGTTTGTTTCACCTCTATCACATACCTATAGAAGGAGCTGCGGAGTTGTCACCATCCAAAAACTCCACTATATCTGTAGTACAACTACCATATCTGTTTTCGATATCAAAGTCAGTAAATGAGACGGTCACATGGTTATCTGTCAAAGACAAAATGTAAATGAATAGAAAGGCACTGCAATGAATAAATACAGCTACAGAGCTACTGTAGGTAAGAGAAGTACTGTAAGCCATAGGTATCTTTTTAATGGTCTTTACATAACTGCATATCAGAGTATTAGGGAAATATATCACAAGGGAGGAGAGCAGTGTTTGAACTACTTGGGGGGCTTGCCAGGGCTCAGTCTCCCTATCTCTGAAGTGAGCCCCAGTGGCTCATGTATTACTGCCATTGACTTATATTGGGAATGGGGGCTCAGTTTAAAAGATAGTGCCCTTACAAGCCCCTGTAGCAACACTGTAGGAGAGATGAGTTTCCTTCATATGACACTTGTGCTTTACATCTCTAACTGTTCACATGTACAACACCAGAAAACACAAGATTTAATGGTCTCTCATGCAATAGTACCATTTGAACATTCCTAATATTTTAACACAGATCTTCTTTAATGGCTAGTCTCATTAGATGTAACATTTATGGACACACTGTTAATGAATTACTTTATTACATATAAATCTAAAAAGAATTATGTGTCCTACTCGGTTCATTAGGTCTCATGTTAACTAATATTCTATACCCATGTCTTTTCCAGCAGTACTTATCTCATTAAAACATAAATTTGTTACAAACCCACTGATTCAAATAGCGTTCTCCACTATGGGCCTTTCCAGTGTTGGAATTACAACGGAGATTGCCAGGGCCTGCCCCCATAGCTCTGCAGTGAGCTCTTGTAGCTTGCACATCACTGCCATTGACTTATGTTGGGGGTGGGGGCTTAAGTTAAAGATGGTACCCTCATCATGTCCCTCACAGCTCCAAAAATTCTGTAATTCCAACATTCTCTCCTTCTATATGAAGCATGTTATGCAGTAGCATGTTTACATACTTTTATGCAGTTTACACAGGGAAGAATCCTATTTTGCTGAGATGGCTCAAATAAAAAGCTATTTGTTAATTAGTGGGATATGCAGACATCACAGTGGACAGAACCCTCTCCCATCTCAGCAACATGTCCCATATAACCTGAAGCCTCCTAGAAGAGATGCTCTCATGTAGCAGCAACAATGAATTCCACGGTTGCTTCCTTTCGACGGTATACCGACGCTACCTCAACAACTTTATTTCACAAACACTACAGCGACAACAGTGCCAGGTCGCTGTAGTGTCAGCGCAGGACACTGGCACTGCTTTCTGGGGGTATTACACCCCCTCCCTGAAACAACTCTGACTTGAAGTTGATTAGTTAAGCAGAGGGGGTTGGGGGGGCGAAGCCCCTGAAGAAAAAATTTGTTGTGACTCCCTTTATCCTGACCACAAATGCAGTCGACATAAAGGAGTCAATGTAACATCGGTCGACAGCGAAATTGTCGACTGACTGACATAGATCCCGTTTGACAGGACAATTACCAGGACTTTCCAATATTACAAACTGATCCTAACCTCTAAGCATCTTTTTCAGAGCCAGCTGCTGTACTACCACATGACCCAGGCCACTCAAGCGATTTTATCTTCTGGCACATAGCTGCAATACTTCCAGTCTCCCTGTCATTCATTTCTACCAGGTACTAGAACCCTCAGCCATACTTGCAGATTCATCTCCTGTTATATGCAAAGTCACACAGGTGATTTTTTTTAACACCACCTAGGATTTGTCATGTTATTTCTGCCTGCAGTATTTTGTATCCTTTGCTGTAGGTAACCTGCTAGTTACGTTAGAGAGACTGGTAAACACCTGACTTATTTCTGAGAATGCTGCAGAGCATTCAGAAATGTAACGCAGTATGCCTTGTTTTACTTTAACAACCACAAAGTAAATGATCTCTCTGCTTCAGCAGGGTATCCAGAATGCTGACCAGCAAAAAACTGCCCAAAGCAAGCTTATCGTCTACTTAAGTTCTGAGGAGCCCTCTGGATGGAATGAGACTCAAATGTTCCACTAACTTGTCTTTTAACCCTCATATGATTTACAGCTACAGTATACTCATTCATAGCCCTTCACTCTACTAAAATGTGTGTTTATGTACATGGTATTTGTGTAGGGGATGGTATATCTACATGTACACAAGGTATGTGGAGGAATATTTATATGTGCATTTGTGCTAGGTAAATATAGGCATATTTACTTTCTCATGGTTTTCCCCAACACCATCCCCCTACTCTTATCTTTCATCAATCTAACTTTGCTACTGAATATACCATAATTTATGACTTGTCAGATTCAGTCTTAACTTTTACTTAATGACTTTCTCCATCCCACCCATATCATTTAGTTTCCAAGCTTCTGTTTTCAGCTTGCCTTGTATCACTTCTTTTGCATGATACAACCATTTATTTTTCTTCCTCATTCCCCCTCACTCTATCTATCTATCTATCTATATATATATATATATATATATATCTATCTATATATATATATATATATATATATATATATATCAATAGATAAATAGGGGATACATGATGGGCAGGAGTGTGACATGGAAAAATATTCTCACTCCTTCAGAATGAGTTCTGGATATTCTCTCCTGCCGAAGGCACGAGTGAGAGTATCCAGAGCTAATTCTGCAGGAGTGAGAATATTTTTCCACATCATACGATCTGCACATCATGTGCAATTTATACAATAGGGGTTTCCAGAATGTGTTTTTTTTTATTTCAGTTTATCCTGCAGAATAAACGAAGATGACAAAGGACAAAAAAAAGAAAATTCTGCTAAAACAAGCTGAAACACTGTCTTGCCATTTGGGTGAAGAAGGCTGTTTTCCTTGGTAGTTGAGGTATTTGTGGATGTGGAAGGCTTTGCTTTTGTCTTTTTTTTTCATATGAAACTCTGGCTGCTGGTTGCTTGCTTTGGGGCTTTCATAAGACTCATTCACACAACCGACTGTGAGCTGTTGTCACTGGCTCACAGTGACCAGATCGGTGCTCCAGCCGATGTGTGAACTTTCCCGTTTTGGCAGTTTTCCATTGCATGGCACTGCCACCATGATCCCTCTTTTCCTGGGTTTGCAGAGTGGTGTAGGTGGTTTCCTGTGCCATCCGAACAGGCAAACAACCCGCATCACTACAAGTCCCCACCAACCCAACAGTGACTTGAACAACACCTAAATCGCCGGAAAGCAAAAGGGTACCGAAAACACCGGTGCCATGTGAACATGGCTGTGTAACATTTTCTTAGATTTTCTTTGAATGATTTGAAAGTGGACGGTGCGACAAGGAGCAGTGTGAACGAGCCTATAGAGTGCATAGGATGAGAGTGAAAGGGAGTTGCAGGTGCAGATGTGACAGGTGAGCTACATTCTTGTCATTAACTTCATGAAAGCAGTTCCAACACTTAGGCAGAATCTGAGTTTTGCTGGGTAAGATCAGCACAACTGAAATCAATATTGATGAGGCAAGCACAGTATGTATAAATGTCAGGCAGCAGGATTTATCACACTCCTGTGAGGTAAGCAGAGTGTGATAAATGTCAGTTGGCTGCATTTGGGGGTGAGTGATATGTGTTTTTATTTTCTTTGTTATCAGCTCACCCCATTGTATAAGTATATTTATAAAATGGATAAAAATAGCTCCAACAAATCCAAAGTTCTGATTGTATAAAACACATCACATGACCGTGCGTATATCAGAGCACGACCGCACATCTGCACTTTTACTCCCCCAAAACAATTTTGCCATTTTATAAGATAGATAACCCACTCTACGGTGTGCAGTCGCACTCTGATGTATGCATGCCTTGGGTGGTTGACACACACCAAGGCGTGCGTATATCAGAGTGTGACCACATACCTAAGAGTGGGTTATCTAATACATATAATATATATATATATATATTCTATGCAAAAAACTTCATTAATGCATCATTTAGGGTTAAAGCACAAAAAGTCAGGAAATGAGACCTTTAGGGTTGCCCCCTCTCTCCCTCCCTCGTCTGGCCCTTCCTTCCTCCCGAGATTGACAGGCCTGGCCGGGGTGTCATTGGGGTTGTGAGGCTCAAATGTCATCCCATTCCATGTGTGATCATACTCACAAGCAACAGTAAAGAAGAATGGGGTGACATTTAGGCCTCACAACCCCAATGACACACCCCGTCGTCTGTCTATACATACACACATACATATTCACACACCTTGCTTTCTCCCTACCTCTCCCAAAATTATAAGTATGTTATAGATAATTCCAACATTTTTGAAACTAATGGACCCATGCAATGTTGACATATAGTGAAATGTACAAAGGGACCTTGTTATAAATGAGCTAGCAGCTCAGCTCAGTTTTTATATCCTTGTTCATTATGAATTAATAAAACTATTTTACTACTATTTCTAAAGAAGAGCTGTGATTGAAATGGGCGTTTTTGCTTGATTTTGTATTCTCAACAAACATTTAATGTAATCCTTTTATTTGATTTGCAACTCTACTCTGATACAATACACTGTTTACCTGGACTATCTATTCTAGTCTTTTATATTCTGAGATATTTCTTTAAGCAACAAAATTAATTACCCTTAGGGTGATTCATAATATCCGTAATATGTATTTATTGACAAAAGAATGAAAATGTCTTTCTATTGTCTCACAGTGTGTCAGCTTTTCCATCTGATAAGTCTGAACATCTGTACCTTATCTGCACTATATTTGAATTAATTATTGGTATACTTCCTTTGCCCATTTCCCACTGGATGCATATGGGAATGAGCTGTCTGCAGCTTCTCTTGTTGAAAACCTTTTAAATACACTTCTTTCACTGTACCTCACCCTTCCTCCCTGGTTGGAGGAAATTATTTTAACGCATTCTAAAGATGTTGTACGTTTCTTTACTGCAATGGTCAGATTCAAAGATATTTTGACAGAAATCTATTCTATGTACTGTATGTATTGTTTTGCATTTCCTGTTCCATTAATGATATTTATTAAAGATAACTGTATTTGCATTTAACAAGTGCTTTCTACCTTCTGTATCCCTTACTTTAGTGTTTAGGTAGGGGGACCTGACTGGTTTGCAAGGTGCTAGCTGCAGACAGCATATTTCAGGTTCCCTAGAAATCCCAGTTTAGAAAACCCTAATAAATCTGCCCCAGTAAAATGGATCATGGTAAATTCTAATTGGTAGGATGCTAGGGAAGTGACTCCTAGGTGAACAAAAGTAGTTAGGATTCAATAACTAAACTGTATCTGCCTTTCTGGGTTACCTAGATTACAGGGGTGACAGAAGTGGAGAATGAGAGCTATGAGGTGGCAGGATGGTAGAGAAGGGGGTTAGAGAGCTGCAGCAATGTGGATCATCCATCTTCAGGGAGGTCCTTTGGAGACATGGATGCAGCCCAGTGTGCAGTAGGTGCTCACTGCATGGCTACCTGTGGTGTAGGTTAAACTTAGCCTTTTTGCAGGCAGAGCCAAGTGGGGCAGGTGGTCATCGCTTTGCTTCCCCCAAAGGACACCATGGGTCCAGACTGGTGGGTGTAACGTAGTGAGCAGGGGGAAAGTGGTAAAAAGGTCCCTTTGGTGGGTAGCAGAGGTCAAGGGTGGCAAAGGCTAACCATTTTGTTCCCCTGAACTATCTGATCTTCCCCACAGGGAGACGGAACCTGTTGCTCTTCAGGCAACACGGTCTTTCCCAGGGATACATTTTGGTACCATCCTTGATGCTTCTGACACTAATGAGGCTCTCTCCCAGCTCCATGTAAATTTCATATGTGTGGAACAAGCATGCCCCTCCTCCCCAAAAAAAATGTCCAGTGTGAGAAGGTTCTACCTCCCTTGGATTACTTTTGATCTCATTGATCTTTGCAGGTCAAGCAATGCTGTCTGGTTTCATTTAAAAATGTCTCTCTCTCTCTGTCTGACCTCCTTAACTACAGAATTTCTTGTACTAAGGCCACCAGGGCAGCAAAAGTTATTTTGCTACTAACCTTAAGAAAAATCTTAGGTCAGCTGCTAAATTCTGGAAGGTGATTAACTCCTGTTTGATTCTCCTTCCCAGCATTCCTTCTCTATGTTAGTCACGAATAGTACCCCATCTCTGCCCCATTTTAGGTTGCTTCTAATTTTTTTTCCATACTACTGTTTTCCCCTCTCATGCAGCAGTCTCCTTCTTCCCCAGTCACCCACCTCTGTCACCCACTGTCCCAGGGACTTGCTTTGGGGGAGGTCCCCCATGGATATACTTCCAATGGTAGGGTAAGAGGAGGGAGGGCAATCCTCTCTTCCCCCACAGCAAAATCCAGAATCCACCAGGGCCCTGTAGGTGTTGCTGGGCCTGCAGTGACTGGGAAAACATCCTGCAGGTTACTGCAAGTATTTTGTTGTTCATGACCCTGCCCTCCTTCTCGATATCAGGCTATGCCCTGATGCAGCCTCGCATGCTCTAGCACACCCATAAAGGAGAGGCAAGCTCTCTGGCCCACCACAGGGGTCAAAAGTGAAGTGGAACCCAATGCCATCCCTCCATGACTGGAAGCACTGATGTGTGGCAGTGCCTCTCCAGCCTTCAGGGTTGCCTGACCAGCTTCCCAGGCTCACTGCCAAACCTGGGTCATTGATGTGCTACACACTGCAGCATTGAGTAGCCCAGTTGCTGCTCACTATAACAAATCTTTCATGACTTGTGCTCTCCCACCTCCTTTGCAGACTTTTGCTCCTCCACTCCTTCCTCAGACTACCACTTCTTTTCCATCATCTGACCTCTACCTTGACTACTCTCCCATCTTTCCCCATGGTACCCTATGTGCTTGGTCCTCCATCAACCTTTCTAAACCACTTAGCCGAGATGGGTTGGATCCTAACCTTCTCCACCTTCCTTCTCCTGCTATTGCCATCCCTCTCACCCATTTGCTCAATGTCTCCTTCTGTGTTCTGTACCTCAGTCCTAGAAGTTTCCCAAGGCTCTTCCGCCTTACAATGGTGGGTACCCCACCTCCACCAGAAACTTTTGGCCCATCTCTCTTTTCCCAACTCTTGCCAAGTTGCAAAAATAAATTTGTCTACTCCCAACTTGCAGATTTCCTTTACTCATCTAATTTCTTCACTTCATTCAAATCTTGTTTCCACAAAATCCCTCTACTATTTCCTCTCTCTTATGTACTACTGACTCCATTCTTGATGGCATGGACCAGGGACACATCACTGCTGCCATTTTCTTTGACTTGCTAAGGCTTTCGATTCAGTAGCTCATCCCCTCCTTCTGCATAAGCTGAGTGCTGCTGGGCTTTCTGCTCCAGCCATCATATGGTTCAAACCTAATCTAGCTGTCTACCTCAGGCTGGTTCTGGATGCTGATGCCTTGACTTCCCTCCTCCCTATACAGTCTGGGGTTCCTTATTGCTCCATACTGGGTCCAATTATCTTCCCTGTCTTGCAGATTTCCTTTACTCATCTAATTTCTTCACTCCATTCCAGTCTGGTTTCCACAAAAATCACTCTACCATTTCCTCTCTACTGTGTGTTATGGCCTCCATCCTTAGTGGCATATACCATGGACACATCACTGCTGCCATTTTCATTGACCTTGCTAAGGAATTTGGTTTGGTAACCTATCCCCTCCTTCTGGATAAGTCGAGTGCTACTGATCTTCCTGTTCCAGCCGCAACGAATGCCAGAATTAGTGCCCTAGTGGACACCCTCTAGTACAGGTTTCTCTACTAACATGTGAGGAGAAAAGACAAAGAGGGGCTATCCTGATATGGTGCTATCAAACCAGGAACTCATTGAAGGGGTGACAGTTGAAGATGCCCTCATAACAAGTGACTACAACTCAGTGTGCTTCAAAATCTCTTTAAGGAGCCAGCATTTGAATTCCTGAACAATGGTTCTGGACTGTAGTGGGCTGATTTTTGGAAAATGAGGAAATCCTTAACGCCAATCTCAGTGGGGTGGGCAGATGTAGCAACTATAGGAGGCCATTAAGAAGGAAGTACAGGAAGTCACCAAATACTATTTTATGTTTGGAAGAACAAGAGTAGAAAAAGGAAAATGTGATTCTCAGGGGAGGTGAGATAGGCAGTTAGGGAGAAACAGCTGGCTATTGGAAAATACAAGGTTAAACAGTTTGTATTTTCTAGGCAATACTTACCAAGAAACATTTAGTAGGCCAATGTGGCTGGGGGTGGGGGGAGCAAGGAAGAGACTGAACTAAGCATAGCAGTCAAGGACAAGGCCTTCTTCAGGTGTATCAGCAAGAAAAGGGAAACAAAAGAGACCATTCAAAGGCTGGCAAGGGGGTCAGATTGGGTAGAGGATGACCGGGGAAGTGACTGTCCCGAATGATTACTTCTATTCAGTTTTCACAAAGAAAAATGATGGTCCACTGCCAGACTGTGGAGCAGCTAGAGTTCAGGACTAAGGTCAGAAACTAGATGTTGGGGGCAGTTTTCATGGACCTGACCAAGGCTTTTGATCTTATTGATCATTCTTTGCTTTGTTCAAAATTGGTGCCTTAGGTTTTTCCAGGAATGTGGTCACTGGGTTTAGAGATTATTTGATGAACAGGACTCAATATGTCACTGCTGGAACTGCAGTTTCTTCTTTTTACCAACTGATTCAGCAGTGCCACTTGGCTCTACTTGGGCCCTTTGTTATTTTTGTTTTTTGTTAATCAATTGCCATTGCTACGAATATTATGTAGTTGCCTGTTATATGCTGATGGTTTGATTATTTTATCCCAAGCAAAAACAGTTTCTCAGTTGACTCTTTCTTTGGAACAGGAATTTGAGGATGTTTGTAACTGGTTTATAGATAATTATTTAATTCTTAATGTTAAAAAAACTAAAGTTATGTTATTTGGACCCCATTCTTTGCTAAAAGATAACCCCAGCCTTATTATTCATTATGAAAAAGGGATGGTAATTGATCAAGTCTATGAGTTCAAGTATTGAGGTGTGCTACTTGATCCAAATTTAACCTTTCTGCCTCAGGTAAAGGCTGTGTGTAGATTAGTGAATTGTAAATTGGGTGTATTATATAAGTCTCAAAAAAATTTTTCTTTTGATATTAGAAGATCAATAGCTACAGGGATTTTGTTGCCTCACTTAGATTATGTGGCTGGTCTGTACTTGAAACTAGCTGTGAAAGAAAGTAGGGCTCTATCAATTTTGTATAATAACATTTGTTGTTTCATTCTGGAACTCCCTTTACGAACACATCAGTGCTTGTTGTATTCACAACTTCATTGGTTATCCCCAAGGCTAGATTTGTATATTTCTATGGTTGCTTAACTTATAAATCTCTTTTTTCTAAAAGTTTATTTCCATTAAATATGTTGGTTTCAATACGTGATACAGTACTTCTTTAAACTTAAGCTCATTTAAAGGGACTCACCTGCTGGCCATTCCCATATAAATCTAATTCAAGTCCAAAAAGCAGCTCCGTTCTGAAGCTGTGCAAGCCTCAATCACAAAATTCGAATCCAAAAAAGGCAGCACCAGCATCCGTAATTCATAAAACAGCTTTTTTAATATATTACATGCCTGTGGCTATAACAAAGTGAAAAAGGCAAACTCACAAGCCCCTTTTGTTTAATGAATTACGGATGCTGGTGCTGCCATATAAATCTAAAGCTGGATCATGCTCTTTTTTATTTGCTGCTCCCCAACTGTGGAACATGTTACCAGAAAGTGTAAGATCTGCCTCCTCCTTACAACGTTTTAAGGCTAGTTTGAAAAGCGATTTGTTAGAATCAGATGCCTGTAAATGTGTTGCTTAGTGTGTAAATGTGTAATTTTTGTATTTATGTGTATATGTTTTATATGTCAGGTCGGATCTGAAAAAGGACTTGTTCCAGTGTCCTCACCCAGTTATCAAAATAAAAATAAAATAGATGTTAGGCAGGTGTCCTCAGATAGGTTTCTCAAAGGTCTTCAGGCCTCAAACCCAACAAATTTCCAGGCCTGGGTGGATTGTACCCAATGGTATTGAAAGGACTGGGGGAGAGTTCTTGCTGCCATCCTAACAGGCATCTTCAATTGTTCATTAAATTTTTATTTATTTTATTTAGCTTTTGTTGACCGGGTAAGTGCACTAGACAAATCCTGCCTGTTTTCAGGCACGACCCGGAGGAGGGGGATACAGATGAATGCCAACTGACCTTGAACCAGATTAAGCTGTTGGTGGTATTTTTAGTGAATGAGGGAAATTTGGCCAGGACACCAGGGAAATTCCCCTACTCTTTTCGATAAGTGCCATGGGATCTTTAACATTCACCTGAACTACCACCAGTCCAGGCAGATGGGACCTCGGTTTAACGTCTCATCCGAAAGACGGCACCTCAGAAATGCAGCACCCCTCTCATGCTGCATTACAGTGTCAGTACTGGGATATTAACCCAAGTGCCAGATGTGGGAACTGAACCCACAGCCCTCTGATCTCCCGGCCTCAGAGGCGAGTGTGCTACCTACTGAGCCACTGACACTGCTAATATAGGAATAGTAGCTGGGGACTGCAGAAAGGTGGATGTTATACCATTCCATAAGAAGAAGAAGAAAGGGGTAACTAGAGAACTACAGACTGGTGAGCCTTACTTCGATAGTGGACAAACTGCTTGAGAACATCTTGAAAGAACAGTTAGCAGAATTCTTGGAGGCCAGTGGCCTGCAGGATTCATGATAACATGACTTTGTTGAGTGGAAATCCTGCTAAACAAACCTCATTGACTTCCTAAATGTAGTGACACAGACAATGGATTTGGGAAGGGACGCTGACATCCTCTATCTATATTTTAGCAAGGCATCTCATTTAGTGTTGCAGATGGGTTGGTGAAAAAGCTCGGAGACCTAGGGTTGGGGGAGGATGTAACCAGATGAATTGGGAACTAGCTGGGGGAAGTTCCCAGAGAGTGGTGGCGAATGGGCAACATGCAGAGGAGAAGGCTGTCACCAGGGGAGTGCTTCAGGGATCAGTCTTGGGGCCAGTCATAAACATTGAAAGAGATGCATCTGCACCCAGCCTAATGCTGGACCGCAGCTAGTCTACAAATGACCCTGACTGTATTTTGACCACCCCACCTAGTCCACTCATCCCCTTCTCTTGACTGTCCACTCTCCCTCCTCTGATTTGGACCAGTTCCTTGTGCCTATCCCACCTATGTCTGAAGCCAGCAGTGGACTCCTCTTCAACTACTTCTTCCAGCAATGCATTCCACTTCCTGACTACCCTCTGTGTAAAAAATAATTTCCTTATATTCCTCTTGAAGCTTCCCCCATGATTTTTCTACCCATGGTCTCTTGTTGCCTTGCCCTTGCTTCTTGTGAAGAGTGCACTGCTATCAACGTTATTAATACTCCTTACAGTAGGTACCTAAAAGTCTCTATCATGTCTCTCCACACCCTCCTGTCCTCTATTGTGTATGTAAAGCAACTCAATAGCCTTTCTTTGTATGCCTTTCCCGGCTGTCCTTAAATCATCTTCCTGGTCCTCCTCTGAACAACTTTCAGAGGGTGTTGTTCTTTCAACAGGGGCTCCAGAACTATCCACAGTACTCCAGATGAGGTCTCATTAAGGATCAGTACAATGGCAGATTAGCTACTTCCTTCTACTAGCAACCCCTTCCCTATCAACCCAAACATCAAATTTGCTTTCCCTGTAGCCATCTGGCATTGGGCACAGGAATTTGGAGTGTCACTAATGATTCCCAGGTCACCTTCCTTCGATGTCTGCTTTACCTTTACTCTCACTCCCCCAACCAGTACTATGTTTTTGGAATTCTTTTGCCAATGTGCATGCCTTTACACTTGTTGGCATTAGATGTGAATTTCCATATCTTAAACCATTTTTCCAGTCTGTCCCTGTCAGTTTCATTCCCGTATTCCCTCCGCTGTATTCATCTTGCTACTATTTTTGGTATCATCTTCAAAGACATAGATTTTACCCTGGATTCACTCCCTTATATCACATATGAATATATTGCAAAAGGACTGGCCCCAGTACTGACTCCTGTGGTACCCCATTAGTGACCTTCCTAAGCCCTGAGTATTCCTCATTAACAGCTACCCTCTGAGATTTTCCTTCCAGTCAGTTACTAATCTACCTAGTTAATTCATCTCACATTCCCAAATTCCTCAGTTTTTTCAGAAGTTTCCTATGGGACAGAGAGTTGTCCAGATGTAGCTACTTGGCCCTTATCAACTGCTTTTGTGACCCAAAGAAAACTATCAAGTTTGTCTGGCATTATCTGTCTGACATGAACCCATGCTGCTTCTTGTCCTGGAGTGCTTGGCTCCAGCCATACCACTATAGGCTATTTTATAATGGTTTCTAACATTTTCCTCTGGATTGAGGTCAGACTGATCAGTCTCTAGTTCCCTGGGCCCCCTCTACTCCAACTTATGTAGAGTGGGGCCACATTGGCCTCCCTTTAATCTGCTAGAACCCCATTGTCTGTATGGAACAGTTAGAGGTCAGTTAGAGATTTTGCATCCTTTTTAATTTTTTTTTTTATTTTAGTCTTTGGTAACCAGGTAAGGCCCACTAGGCACAAGTGCCTGTTTTCAGGGGCGACCTGGGAGCACTGGGTGGTTAAGTGACTTGCTCAGAGTCACACAGCATACAAGTGAAAGTAGTGAGAATCAAACCAAGGTCTGATCTGCTGGATGTACCAATGTTGTTCACAGCTCATTACTCTAACCTCTAGGCTATACTGCCTGCCCAGAATACTGCTATCACCGGTGCACATGCTCAGGACCGCCTTCTGATTTTTTAACCTACTTAACTGTACACGTAGAATGCTCATTTTGAAGTATGAAATAGGTCCCTGTGCTCAGCATTGGATCTTATTTGAACCCACACTATTTTTTATTGTTTAAGATATGCAAAACCCATACACGCATGAGCGCACCAGAAATGTAAGCCCCTTGGTATAGTGGATGTGTGTTTACAGCGTAACATGAATGAGGAGAGACGTCTGGTAGTGGAAATCTGGTGAACATGAAGCACTCAGCCCAACCTAAATTATGTTTTTATGTGAAAACACTGTAAAATGTCTAATATTAGGCAGATTTGGCTGCATGTAAGAATATATTGGATATAGATTTTGTTACAGGCACCTTGGTCACACAAAACCAGAAATAGATGAAAAAAGCTGACAGTGCCCCTTTAACTGTCACTAACTGTATCCATAGTAATACCATCCCACTCTCCATTAGGGAGCTGTCTTCTGTTGCCCCTATGCTGTATTTCATGCACAGAGCCATCTCTGTCTCTGCCCTGCATCCTGTCTCTCCTGAAAAGAAAGCACTCAGTAATAACTAGATCCCAGTCATGGTATCGTGTTGTCCATGTTTCTGGTATTGCCAACAAATCTAATTTTACTTCTGCTGCTACCATGTGGAACTCCTCCTTTTTATTTTCTAGCTCCTTCCATTCATACAGCTGCATTCCAAATTCCAACTTATGACCCTCCTCTCCTTTTATCTGGTCACTTTTCCCTGTTGTCCCAAATTCAACAGGCTAGAAAATACTGGATGGTCCACTGTGCTTTTATCTACCACCATTCTATATGCTTCTTTGGTTTTTCCCCTGTGTTGTTTCTGCCCTGTCCCATCCACCCCCCCCATTAAGTATGAGGTTGTGAAGAGCCCTTAAGACTTCTCATGTGTGTGCCCATGTTTTGTACCCTAGCACAGCCTTCCCCTTCATAGTTTAAATTCTCACCTATTTTCACATCAATTATCTGCCCTAATGCACGGTGCCATCCCTGCTCAGGTGCCAGCTATCCCTGACAAGCAACCAATGCTCCTCTGAAACTTTTTCCCAGTCCCTCAAAAGGAAAAAAAAGAACACTTTGCCACACTAACCCTTTAGCCAAGTGTTGAACTCCCCAACTTCAATAGCAAGGGCTCCAATTCTCCTACACTGTGAGCACCCTCCATGCATCCAAATCAGATTTGGGAACATGGAAGCATCACATCCTTGTAGCTAACTAGCTCTTCCTCCAATCTGTCAGTTCATCTAAACAGGGTAGTGATGTGTGTGGCTGACGTGACCAGATGGAATGAAAACTGAAGTATATATTGTAATTGATTTACCTTGGTTCTGGGTTATCCTGTGTCATTTTAATTGTGCACAGTGGCCTGCCCCTTGATCCTCTTCCTCTAAGGCCTTCTCTGATGAAGTCACTTCCGCACTTAACGTCATGGTACTTCACCAAGTGACAGGAACACTATGCACAAGTCAATACACTTGTGGGATGTGCCATTGTGCAGAATATTTCATGGTACCTCACAGGGCTTCAGTTAACTCAATTTTGAGAGTATTTGATAAGGCAAAAACTTTCAAAATAAAGGGAGAGGGAGAGGCAATATAGCGCAGTGGTTTAAGGCTGTGAGCTGCAAATCTGGTGACATCCAGCAGACCTAGGGTTGCCACCTGTCAGGTTTTTTACCTGGTGGTCAGGTTTTCAGGGCCCCTATCAGGTAATCCGGTTTTGCTCTGTGCTTGTCAGGTTTTTGAGCCTTTTTATGTGCTCACATACTTTTGAAACAAATTTTGTCATATCATTCATTGTTTCAGCTACGTGTCCAGGTTACAAACAAGTTCTGTTGTCAATGTAGCCTTTTGTTTGTGAATGCAGTCACCCTGGGAGGTGTAAAGTATGGCCATTAACACCACTAGCACTTACTTAACCTGATCTTTCCATCACATCTTAAAGTGGCAGAGCAGCACAGCTGCCCACACCTTTGGTAACAGTAACAGAGCCAGTTGTCCTCCACTTTCATTTGCTATTAAATATTTTCATCTCTAACGGAATTTAGGCATTTTTAAATGTTTTAAATTATTTTTTTCCTCAAGAAATAAGTATGGTCACTTCTTTGGCTTTGAAATAGTACTGTGGATAAGAACAGGAAATGGAGGCAGAAAAGATATGAAGTATGTATACTAACAGTATTTCCTTGTCTCCCCAGATCATATCTGTAAATGAGATTTATTTTATCTCTATATGTTTATCTGATAAACCAATGTCAATAAATAAATAAATAAATACATCATTAAATAATTAGGAAGAACCTAGGAAAGTAACTTTAACAGGCACAGTACAGTATCTTAACATTTTTATTTAACTGCTGCTTTACGTGTTGTCTTTTATTGATATAACAAATGGCCTTCTAAGAGGAACAATGCATGATGAGTCATGAAAAGGGGTGGGGCTAGGGGCGGAGCTTAAGATCAGGTTTTTGCCTCATCCAAAGGTGGCAACCCTAAGCAGACCACACCTGGGTTTGAATCCCACAGCTTCCACTTGCAATACTGTGTGACCCTGAGCAAGTCCCTTAACTTCTCTGTGCTCCCAGGTTGCACCTGTAAAAAAGCTTTCAGCTTAGTGTGTCTCACCTGGTTAAACAACTAAAAAAAAAAAAAAATGTAAAAAACAAAACTGAATGACTTCCAAAACTGAAGGCACTGAAGCTAAGAAAGTGTGTATTTTTGTAACAGAAATTGCATTTTATCACTAATATTTGCATTAACATCCATATATTGATCCTTCTTAGAATACTGGCTTTCAAATTGTGGGCTTTGGGAAATATTTTGACTTCAAAAAATTGAAATGACTTCCAAATTTTGACTCATGGAAGTATTTGGCTTCCACAAAAAATAAATTAACTGAACCCCTGGTACCTCACAACCTGCAAATGCTCCTCTTCGTGTCTTGCCTCTGAGCACCTATTTACTGTAAGAACCCTCCTACTGGCTCTCCAGTTGGGCCATGCTCTACATCACTACAAGGCAAGCAACTACTTAAACAGCACACTGAAGAGCACTTACCTCTATTTACCCACACACACTGCCACTTTAAGGATTATAAAAAAGGCTTTATTTAGTAGAGGTTAGGTACTCTGTTCTTTCCTCTCTTGCAGGTCTTCCTGCACCGGTCACTCATCATCTCATGTTAGCCTGATTCAGTGCCTACACAGTCACACACTTGCTTCATAGGTTGCAACTAACTATTCAATCCACATGAGACTGCAGTATTTTGCCACACTAGTGTTCTCACACTGACTACTACAGTACATTAAAATTTGGAGAACTGCCCCAAAACACTGACAGAAAAGCCCTTACCTCTACCTACCCACCCACAGTGTCACTTTAAGAATTAAATAAAAGACAGTAGTCAGTGTAGCCTAGGTGTTTTGTTCTCATCTCTCTTTCAGTCCTATGTAACTTGTTCATCAGCAACATAGGTAAAGTCATACTAAGCAAGCTCAGCCTGTTAGCAGATGACATTAAGCAGTTGAGAGTGTCAACACTGAAGGGGTGGAACAGTTAGGGTATGACTAGAATGGTGGGCAGGGAAGGGGCTCTGCTACCACTAAAGAGCTCTGTAGTGCACATGGCAGTAGACTGGTAGGTCTAGGTTAAGTGTGAACCAAGCAGATACCATGACCTCTGGTCTATTCTATCTATAAAATGCCTAAATTTCTTGCTTTTAGAAGTGGCCATACAGTGATGTCCCAATCCTGATTGAAGTATTAGTTATTTGCATGCCATATATGTAGCATTATGACACGATTGCATGCTTAAGCAGTAAATGTATATTTATTGAATATGTTCAAACAATGTAGCTGAGTTGTCATTGAGAAAAGCTCAAGTTTAAACACATATCTATAGTTAGAAATATCTAAATGAAAAATGCAAAGAAAGTACATTGGGTTTGGGATCACGTTTGTTGGACTTGTTTGTCAAGACTTAAAGTCCTCTTTAAAATCTGGCACATCTATTAAGATAATGGGAGAATGCCCAAGAAAGACAGGAAATACTGTTGTGTTCTCAAAAATTGACATAAAAGTAGTCAGGATGATTAATTTCCTAAGTAGAAACTAGACAAATTCCTTACATGAAAAGGATGTAGGATATTACTCATGTAGCTTGTTGTGAGAAGTACTTTACTTACATGGCTCTTGGGCCTGAATAATCCAGCTGCAGTTCTGGTTGTTTGGGTAGTTGGCAGGGTATGAAGGTGAGGAAATAGCACCACCAAGATCATCAGTGATAATGAAACTTCCACAGGCTAAAGAGACCAAAAAACAAAGACATCAGTAGTTAGAAAACAGCAGTGGCTGGATACGACACGGATACAGTGTGTCTGTGCAGTGCCATCTACTAAAGCCCAATCAACATGATGCTTTTTGCCTGTCTTCCCTGTACCCCTAAACCCACAATAATGCCTAGAAAGTGTGCTCCCTGATCCTTAGCACCAGGCAGCAGCTGACTAAGCTCCAGTCCCTGACATACAGATACTGGACACATGACTGAACTCACCAAAATATATACATATTTATACACCAATAACAAGGTCAAAAGTGATACCTTGTACCAAACTCACAAGATGTAATGTAATATTGTCAGTTGGGTATGTCACAAATGATATCATCCCCATAGGGTATATCACGATGTATGCTGAACCAATCAGAGATCAGCTTTGACTATGCTGATGGCATTGCAGCAGCCCTGTACAGCATTGAAGTCTGTAGTTGAAATCAGATAGACAAAGAACAATCTTCTTACAAACCCTGTATTTGAAAAGAAATTACTAATAACCTGGTGTATTATTTGACTGTACAATGTTTTGACTCAGAATATGCAGTTTTTCATCACTTGTGAGAAAGTGGAACTTTCATAACTCAAAGTTGTGGCTCCAACACAAAAAACAGTGCACTCATTAGAATCGGTAAACAAGAAACAAAGACAGATGCAAATGATACATACTAAACTCTTTTTAATACAGTGAGGGTGCACACTGCATATCCTTGTCACACCGAAAAATACTCAACATTTTGCAGTAATGCTTCTTCAGACTTCTGAAGAAGCATTATTGTGAAATGTTGAGTGTTGAGGTCGACTGTGAGTTTACCGGCGGCACTATGTCCTGATGATGGCTTTTTCAGTAAGTTCTCACTTGTAGCGCCACCACTCATGAGTTATGGCCCTGCCCCCTAACATGTTAAGATAAATTATTTTGAGTCAGTCTTCCGTATATCTGCTATTTATATAACATAAGTGAAGATGAAAATAACAAGATAAAAAGTGATATACAGTAATTTACCCAACTCACTAAATATATTTATTTATTTAAAAGCTATTTTACCAGCTAAACCAACAGAGTCAAGGAGGCACATTTTCAGTTGCAGCCTAGGGGAAGGGAGGGGAATAAGATGGCCATTAGGAAAATTACACATAGAATAATATATGAGATGGTGTGCATTATGAGACTTAAATTCACACCTGAGGTGAGTGATGCTACATAAACCCCAAGAACAAAGCTCAAGGGGTTTATTCAGACATGACACACTGAGGGTGTGAATTAAATTTGAGTAATCACAGCAACCCATATTTTATTTTATATAATTACTGACCATCAATTTTTTCCTCCCCCCCATGCTGTTATAATCAGAGTCGGAAGTTCCAAGCTGTCATGGAAATGGTAGTTCATCTCTGTGGCTATTGTGAGGACTCCAGCAAACCAGCAGAGGAAGTTTAACTGTGATCCTGATGTGAGAATGCAGTGTAACACTGCCCTACAACTTTGCACTGGTTAGTTTGATTTTTTGATGAGACTAACCAAGCTGACAGAATCGCAGTCACTCCTTTGCGATGAAAACACAGCTATGCAGGAAGTGCTGCACTGGGCTCGAGCAAGCAGGCAGTCTCACGTGCAGCAGTGATTGAGGTGTTTTCACTTTATAGAAAAAGTGTGATGTGGGCATAATTTGAAAATAAATTTAACGCAGTCACTAGATATAAGATTTCACTTTTAAAAGTTTAAGTTTGAAGTGCTGTGTCAAACGGAGTGCTGCGCTCGAGACAGTATGAGAAAGTGGGTCTCGAGAGCAGCTACATTCTGAGACATGTCGTGTTTGTGGTAATATCTGGTTGGTTAGTACGACAACTAACAACTGGCCATTAACGATGAAAAAATTGATGACCAGTTATTATATTAACATACCTAATCATAAATTCAAAGGTGAACAGTGTACGTACTGCAGCTAAATGAGTTACCAAGACCCTCCCCAAGTGACTATAAAAACATAAGAATGGTGTCAGCAGATGGGGACCATTTGATCCATCTAGTCTGCCCAAGGTGGCTACCCCCTCCCCTTAAGTGTTCTTGGCAAGCTGCCTACACTGTCTGTCCCGTGCTAATGTAAATTGTCTCACTGTCTTAGCTGCCACCACTTGTGGTGGCAGGCTGTTCCATGAATCTATTACTCTGTCTTTGAAGAAGTACTTCCTTGAGTTGCTCCTGAACTTGCCTCCCACCAGATGCAAGTTGTGCCCCCTTGTCCGAGTTTCCTTATTTTCCTGAAAGAGTTTCTCTGTCTTGTTTTTTTCCTTGATGTATTTGAATGTTTCTATCATATATCCTCTATTTCTTCTCTGCTCCAGTGAGAATAAAGTGCAGTTGCATACTTACTGTAACAGTAGATCTTCGAGGGGTAGCTCTTGCAGCAGGTAATACACTTGGGTCGTCACCAGAGGGTGCACCTGTGCATGGCAGCTTTCTTCTAGCAGTCTTTTCCTAGGGGCTGCCGACACATGACATCATCATCCTGCACCTATATTAGAGTGTACGGCCCCAGGCATCCTCAGTTCCCTGCCAGATTCAGCTTGCTAAGCGATGACCCAGGGAGAACCGAGGTACCTTAGGTACTGTATCCCCTCAAGTATATATATTTGGATCAGAAGTTGTTCTCTTAGAGAAGGAGGGGGGATGAAGGGAGGGATCGCACCTGCTGTACGAGACACCCCTCGAAGATCTACCATTACGGTAAGTACACAACTGTACTATCTTCCACTGGGGCAATCTCTTGCATCAGGTAATACACTTGGGATGACTCCCAAGCAGTAAACCCAGGAAGGGTGGAAAATGTTATGATAGAAGGCCTTAGAGGACAGCGGAGCCAAAGGCTGTCTTACAGAGACAAGCAACATCTAAATTGTAATGCTTCGTGCAGGTATGCATTGTGGACCATGTGGTGGCATTACAGATATCCATGATGGATGCCTTCTTGAAGCAGGTCGATGTAGTGGTCATGGCTCAGGTAGAATGGGCATGAACAGGTCCTGGTAATGGTTTGTTATATTTCTTATAACAGAAGGCTATACAATGTGCCAATCAGTTGGAGAGGGTCTGTTTAGCAACTGGAAAGCCTTCCCTGGTTGGGGCCAATGTAACAAAAAGCTGAGGAGACTTCCTGAAAGATTTGGTATGATTTATATAGTATCTCAAAATGCGATGAACATCTGAAGTGTGTAGGGGGTATTCTCCTGAATTAGAATGCTCAGGGAAGTAGACTGGCAGTTCTACAGACCAATTTAAGGAGTGCTCCGAGATCACCTTGGGTAGAAAGGAGGGACTGGTATGAAGAGGGTTTTTATGGAAGATTAAATAAGGTTCCCTACACATTAGGACATAAAGTTCAGAAATATGTTGCACTGAAGTGACAGCTACTAAGAATAAGGTCTTCCAGGCTAGGAAAGCACAGGTCACAAGTACTCCCAGGCTTGGAGGGGTTGAGGGTCAGCTTTTCCAACAGGAAATTCAAGTCCCATGGAGGGGTGGGCCATCTAATAGGAGGTTTGAGGTGTAACATACCTCTTAGAAACATTTTGGCAAGGTGATGTTGATAAAGTAGTCTCCCTTCTAAAGGTTCATGAAAGGCCAGGATAGAGGCCAGATGGACTTTAACAGAGGAGCTCAAGATCATCAAGGCGAGTGAAGCCAGGTAGTCCAACTTCTTAGTCAATGGACATGAATAAGGGCCCAAAGACCGGGAAGTGGCCCGTAGAGAGAAGTGTTTCCATTTGGCATTATTGGTTTGCCTGGTGGATTGTTTACAGGAGGCCAAAAGAATGTTGGCCACTGGTGAGAAGACTTGAAGATGGGCTATGAAAGTGTCCACAGAAGCCAAGCGTGAATGGGGTGAAGGAGGGTTCCCTGATCCTGTGTCAACATGTCTGATCTGATGGGCAATGGAATTGCATCTGCTACTGATAATTGTTGAAGTAGGGGAAACCACACATGCTGAGGCCACAGAGGAGCTATGAGAATCATGGTGGCAGGTTCGAGCTGTAATTTCAGCAGAGTCCATTGCAGGAGTGGGACGGGGTGGGTGGGGAGCATATAAGAAGAGTTCTGTCCACGGTTGGGACAGGGAATTGATAGGCAGTCCCTTTTTGTTTGGGATAATGGAATAGTATGTGGGGAAGCTGTGATTGTCGGGGGAAGCAAATATTTTTGTTTTTGCAAAAACAATGTTTGAAAACATTTCCCATGTGTTGTTTTCTTTGTCACTTTATTGTGCTGAAGTGGATTGTGCTTTTGGGCTGAAATTTACAGAGTGGCAAGCCCTGGTCACACAGATGTGCCTTTTGGTGGTTTGGTCGCAAAACATTCAATGGGCCCATAGTTACAGCATTCAGAAGTTGAGCAATTTCCCATAAGATAACACTGTTGCGCCTGCGGTGCCTTTCCACGCCCATATCTCGAAACTATTCAAGGTACGGATTTTTCGCTACCCGCAGCTAAGCACGCACGGAGATTTCAAAATCATGATTACAACTGCAAAAAATAGAAGACTGTACTCGAGAGTTTTGATTTTCAGCAGTAAAGTGCTGTAGTTTATTCGAGCAGGATTCCCAGCATACCACAGCTCCTGTGCTTTGACCCCAATCCGTGTCTTCCTAAGGGAGCGTATCCCTTAGAAGACCTGGATGGGTTGGCAAGAGCTCAGTGCTGGGCACCCTCTTTCCAATAAACTACAGCACTTTGCTGCTTAAAATCAAAACTCTCGAGTGCAAGTCTTTTTTTCTTTTGGACTTATAGCTGGCTGCTTTGAATTTGCACCGCATCTCCTGTGCGCACTTTATCTTTCCTTATGATTTCAACTGCAGTGGAATTTTTTTCATAGCTTGTACAGTTACTGAGATATTGGCAAATTAGTGTTACAAGGGTTCTTTTTCAGCCCTATAGGGCTATTGTATGACTCTGTTGTTATGTGTAAGTGGAAGCGCAGGGCCCGGAGGATCCACACTCCCAATGATGCATATCGTTATGCTCAAATGGGGCAAAGGTAACAAAAAGCTGAGGACTCTTCCTGAAAGATGTTATGATAGAAGGCCTTGGAGGACTAACCAGAGGGTCCGCGCTCCCACCAACAAATACCAGTTACCAGGTACATTACACTTTCTCAAAAAGTAAGGAAATTCATTGCAAAATATTTCGTTAATGCATCAGTTAGGGTTGAAGTGACAAAAGTAGGGAAATGAGATGTTAGGGTTGAGCCCTTAACTCCCTCACCCTACCACCCCACCCCCATCCTTCATCCTCCACACACCAAGAGGCATTGGGGTGTGCCGTGGGGTTGTTAGGCCTAACTCTCACCCCATTCTCCTATACTGTACCATGTCAGCCTGTTTACACATGGAATGGGGTGAGGGTTGGGCCTAATGACCCATGGCACCCGATGCTGACAGTGAGGTGGAGAATGAGAATGAGTAGTAAGTGGTGGGGTTAGGACTCAGTCCTAACATCTGATTTCCTACTTTTGTCACTTCAGCCCTAACTGATGCATTAACAAAGTTTTTTGCAATGAATATATATATATATATACATATATATATGTAAATAAATTATACCTGCTGGGTAGGGCAGGTATAGTTAGGGTTGCATGGCCACTTCTATGTTAAACCTAAACCTAAAATGTTGCACTTTAATAACTTTACAACTGCTCGTCCGATTTGCCTGAAATTTGGCATGCATGGTGTTGTACCATAGATCTCTGGATCTGGAAATTTTATTTGAGGTCGGATATGTGGTGGCAGAGCTGTGGAGCATTGAAAAGTGTGTACAATCCTCACCTTTCACAAATTCTTTGCTTGACTCCACAGCCTGACGGTTTGTCCGTCTGGTCTGAAATTCAGGGTATATGGAGACTAGGTTAGGGAAGTGTTTTCTGAAGGTTTGGTTAAAAATATGAATCCATTCAAAAGTTATTAAGAAAATACATTTCCCATTATAGCCTATGGGAAAAAATATATGTTCCATGTAAATGTATGCTGTACTGTCGTGAAAGCACACTTTTCTGTCACAAATGCCCTCAGTACTGTTGTGTGGCCACCATCTTGTTTTCAGTTAGTGGTGTAGAAAAAACACTCATTCAAAATACCGTGCCCCTTAGTAAACATCAACTGTTTACCTAAACGGATCACTAGAAACATGATCCTGGCATCAGATTTTTTAAAATAATGCTCAGAAATGTATTTTGTAAATTTTTGTGTCTGTACTGTCACAATCTGCAAAAGTACAGCGTGGCAGTGTGCCGACGTAGTTTCACAAATTACGAGTTCCTTTCGCGATCCCATTTGGAAATCTTGATGAAAAAAAACAAAACAAAAAGCAATCGGCCCCTGTGAAAAGGCCAAAACCTTTTCTAAGCATTATTTTAAAATTCTGCCTCTAAAATCGTGTTCCTCGGCCCCCGTTTAGATAAATAGGTGTTTACCAAAAAAAATGTTTTACCCCATTTTCCAGCATTTAAGGGGAAGAGGGCCGAGGAATCTTAACATTTATAAAATTATATGTCCCAGCATCGAGGTGCCCAATCCCCATGCCGGGAGTACTGTGCGAGTCTGTGTCACAAATCCTCCCCCATCATAATGGAACACTGGGTAGCCCACTCCCAGTGTCCCCAGATATAACCTACCCCCCACCCTACTTTGGGACACTAGGGAGCCCACTCCCAGTGTCCCTAAACAAAGCCCTTTTATATTTGTAGTCGCTGATAATGGGGCACCCACTCCCAGTGTCCCCAGTTCTGTCCCCCACCCAGTACTATGGGACACTAGGGAGCCCACTCCCAGTGTCCCCAGTTCTGTCCTCCACCCCACTACTGTGGGACATAATCTGAAATAAAGAAAATCACCCCCCAATGTCTTTTTTCCCCCGGATAGAAAAAATGGTCCCTCGCCATCTCCCCCATTCCCCTCGCCCATCGCCACACTCCCTCTGCACACCCACCTCCCCACACCCACCGCACCCTGTATTTGCCTCCAGTAGTCAGTGGCTCTGATCTTCTCTGGACCAGGACACATCTTCACTCTTCAAAGCCATATCATAAACTGAAGAATAAAGATAAGTGCCATATAATGTCAGTCTATGGTTTTCAGAAACTATGTTGATATCTTGGTAATTTTTTGGACTTTTTGAACCAAATTTTCAACTTGGGCTTTTTGGGACTCCACCTCATGAACACTTGCACTGTCATCTCGTTACTCAGACCCGTGAGGTGATTTTGTGGTCACTGTATGGAATCACCTTCCGGGTCTGAGTAACAAAATGACATTGCCAGTGTTCATGAGGGGAGGTCCCAAAAAGCACAAAGTTGAAAATCTGGTGCAATAATCCCAAAAATGACCATGTTATGAATGTGCGTTGGGCAGTTGCTACACATGCTCATAGCTTTGCTAATTTTTAATGTTTTCACTCCAGATTTTCAACATTCAACAAAATATAAAAGGGCTTTGTTTGGGGACACTGGGAGTGGGCTACTCATGGACCTACTCATGGACAGTATAGCTATCTTTCTCACATCCTGCCAGAAACAAGTTTTTGCACCTGTGGCATAGAATGGCACGCTCGCTGTGTAAAATCAACTTTTGGGATGGAGTAACAAAATCACAGTGCCACTATTCATGAGGAGATGTCCCAAAAGGCTCATTTTGAAAATTTGGTTACATTTTTTTTTAAAATGACCGTGTTATGAATGTGCATTGTACAGTTTTTACTCATGCTCGTAACTTTGCCAATTTTTCATATTTTCACTACAGATTTTTAACATTGCTATTTTTCACACCTTCTCATGAACATTACACACCTGTCAATTTTTACATTAGGCCCAAACATGTTTTCGCACCTGTGGCACAGAAAGGCTCGGTCTCTGTGCAAAATCACCTTTTGGGACCAAATGACAAAATGACAGTGCTAGTGTTCATGAGGTGGGTTCCCCAAAAGGCCATGTTGAAAACTGAGTGAAACAATTCCTGGAAATTCCCAAATTACATGTGTCCATTGAATTTATTCTACACGCTCACATAACTGAGTGGGATTGAAATAAGGACACTATTATACTATTTTAAAAAGAAGGGAACTTCATTGCAAAAAACTCAGTTAATACATCCGTTAGGGTTGATAGTACAGCGACAAAAGTCTGAAATTTGGAGTTAGGGTTACCAACCCTACTACCCCCACCTCCACACACCAACAGGCATCAGGGTATGCCTAACTCCCAACCCATTCTCCAGTACTGTACCATGTCAGCTTGGTTACACATGGAATGGGGTGAGAGTTAGACCCGACAATCCCAAGGCACACCCTGACACCTGTTGGTGTGTGAAGGGTGGGCGTGGGGTGGTAGGGTCGGTAACCTTAACACCAAATTTCCAGACTTTTGTCATTGTACTATCAACCCTAATGGATGCATTAAGGGATTTTTTTTGCAATGTGTATATATATATATATATATATATATATATGTATATATATATATATATTTATGCAACAGGTGTCTGACTAAATCTGCACTGATAAATCCATTTATCTGTGTACTATGTGGATAAATTTATTTATCCACATAGTAACTATCATCACCCATTTATCCACACAGTAACTACATCACTAACTTCTACCACCTGTGCTGCCTTCTTCCAGCACTGTCTCCCAGTTTCACTTTCTCCTCTTCACAGTGCTCTTAAAAGCCAAGTTATCACAGTCCCAGTCACTCACAAAATGCACACCCTAACCAACCCCCCCCCCAAACTGGAAACACATTTTAAATGAAAACACTCTTAAGAAAAAAAGCCATTCTTTCCTCTTTCTCAGCACAGCAATCCTGCAAACCAAACACAGCAACCAGGCACAGAGAAAAAACCTGAAAAGGAACTCAATAAAAAAAAAAAAATGACAAACCAGAACTCCCAAAAATCCTGTTGCATAAATCAAATATCCAGGGGGTGCCTGTAGGATAACAAAGTTATTTGTTCAGTTGTTAGTGACCACTGCAATCCTCTCACTGTGGCTTCAGCCACTCATGAGGTTACTCCAGGTCACAGTAAGCAACTGTACAAATAACTTTGTTATCCCACAGGCAGCCCCTGCATATCCTATATATATATATATATATATATATATATATATATATATATATATATATAATACTGGCGCCCAGTATAGTCAGGGTTGAGTAGGCACTTTAACGTTAAACCCTAAATTTTGCACTTTAATAACTTTACAACCACTCAATGGATTTGTCAGAAATTTGAAAAGCATGGTCTTGTATGGTAGATCTCTTGGTTTGCTAAGTCATGTTTTGGTCAGGCTTATGGTTTTTGTACAGCGAAGAGCTGAAAAATGAGTTTTTCACCTTTGACACATTTTTTGCCTATCACGGTGCAACCACACCTTTTGGTCTGAAACTTTCAGAGTAGCAACTTTCAGCACCCATATCTTGAAAATGAAGCAAGATACGGATTTCTCATTACTTATGGCTTAGAACACCTACTAAGCCACAAAAACAAATTTGGAAATCATAGATTACACCTGCAATGGATTTTTTCCCCCTAGGTTGTACGCTTACTGAGTTATTGGCAGATTAGAGTTACAAGGGATCCTTTTCAGGCCTATTGAGCTACTGTACAGTTCCGTAGTTATGTATACGTGGAAGAGCAGGGCTCAGAGGGCTCATGCTCCCACAGACACATATCATTATGCACAAATGGCCAGCTTGGTGTTAGCGTGGGGCCCGGAGGGCCCAGGCTCCCACCAACACATACCAGTTACCAGGTACATTATACTGTAAATGAACAGTTTTGCCTTTTGGCTTGAAATTTGCAGGGTATAAAGGGGGTGTCAAAAAGATGTGACTTATGCCATTTGGGTGTAAAAGATTCTATCGGTTCCATAGATATGCCATTACAAAGTTGAGATTTTTCCCATAGGATAACATTGCGTCACCCACAGTGTATTTCAGTGCCTGTATCTCGGAAACAATGCAAGATGAAGATTTAGTCAACTCATTTCTCATGGAGGTTTCACTGTCATGATTACAATGACACTTGAACTTTTTTCATAGCTGGTATGGTTGCTGAGATATTGGCAAATTAGTGTTACATGTGTTCCTTGCCCTATACGGCTGCTGTATGGCTCCGTATTTAATGTGTAAGTGGGAATGCAGGGCCTGGAGAGTCCACGCTCCCACAGACACATATCATTATGCACAAATGGGCAGCTTGGTGGGAGCATGAGGCCCAAAGGGTCCAGTGCTCCCACCAACACATGCCATTTACTAGTTATATTACACTTTTTCAAATAGTAAGGAAATTCATTGTAAAAAAAACTTTGTTATTGCATCAGTTAGGGTTAAAGTGACAAAAGTGGGGAAATGAGGTATTAGGTTGAGCTCCTAACCCTAACCCCCATCCTCCACAGACCGACAGATGCTGGGGTGTGCCATGGGGTCATGAGGCCTAACTCTCACCCCATTCTCCTTTAATGTATCATGTCAACCTGTTTACTCATGGAATGGGGTGACAGTTGGGCCTGATGACCTCATAGCGTGCCCGGCATCTGTCAGTCTGTGGAGGATGGGGTGGGTGGAGTGAGGTTAAGGGCTCACCCTAACATCATCATGTATATATATATATATATATATATATGATATGCTGGGGGGGGGCGCTTCTTGGATAAACAATTTATTTGTATAGTAGCCTGTGACCCTGAGTAACCTCATGAGTGGTGAAGCCATGAGTGAGGTTTACAAGAGGTCACAGCCTACTGTTCTAATAACTTGTTTATCCAACAGGCACCCTCCACCTGCATATTAAATTTATGTAACAGAGAGGTGCTTGTTTTTAAGTCATCTTTTTATTTTATTTTACAGGAGTTCCTGTGTTTCTCGGGTCTTTTTTTTGTAAGAGGACTCCACCAGTTTTTAATATCCCCATTTCCATGGCCGTTGCTATAAACGCAGCACCATGACACTAGAGAGATGTTATAGTGTGGGCGCTGATAGGTGGAGGTGACCAGCTTTGAGAGATTGTTTTTGGAGAAAAATGGTGGCATGATTTGCTGAGAAAATAGGGGAGCCAGCTTCATATTTGTTGCAGCAGTTGTAAATGGCAGTTTGTATGGTCAGTCACTGTAGTGGTCGTCCTTTTAAGAAAAAAAAAAGATTTTGTTTTCTGACTTGCCAAGTGGGTGGCCATGAGAGTGAGTGAGAGTGCGATGTAGCAGGTGGGTGAGTGGGATTTTCAAAAGAAGACACCTGTGTGGTATGTGTAAGGTTGGTAAAAAAAGAATGGAAGTAGTGACATATAGAAACTGTGAATTAAAAGGAAGAAAGGTGTGGTTAAAAAATATTTTACAGAAACACGGTAAGTGGAGGAGTGAGGGCAGGTGAGAGTGTTGGCTGCTGGGTAGCGGTTGATGGTCATTTTGGCAGTCGGAGATTGACAATATTGTTTCTTTTACTCTTTTGGGGTTGCAAACAAAGGCTTTGTTATGGAAAATGACTGATGATGGATGGGGGTGCCGTTTTGCAGTCATAAATGGGAAACTGTTGCTCAAAATAATGCAGTGTTGGTGGGGGGTGATAATGTTTTGGGTTTCTGAGAAGATGTGTGAGCTGGAAGTAGAGCCGGCCGGGGGGGGGAGTGACAGTTACTGTGTGGATAAATGCAGGATGATGTAATCACTATAGGGATATCTTCAAGTTTTCCTCATACTGATTACGTCATAGCCCATTTATCCACACAGTGACTCAGATAACTGAAGTTATGTGTCAGTATTTATCCTGACACCTTTTGCATAAATATATATTCCTACACACACACATACCTACATATACATATATATTTATATATATATGGGATATGACATGGCCCAAATGAAGATATATTTATCTTCACGAGAGGTCAATGACATCATGATATCTCACGAGTGGCGAAGCCATGAGTGAGATATCATGATATCATTGGCCTCGAGTGAAGATAAATATGATATCTTCAATTGGGCCATGTCATGTTCTGTTTATACAATGTATGTTTTGGGATTTTTGTTTAGTTTAGTAGTTTAAGAATTTTAATAACAATACTTAGTGTTAGATCGGTACAACTGGAACAGCATAGTTTTTGCTTTTAAAAATTATTTTTATTGTAGTAACTTGATAAATATGAAATGATTTGAAGTGTGGTAATTGTTTAAAAACACAGAAAGTAGCAAGTTGATAAAGAGTGCAGTGTTTAAACTGTTTTATGAGTTAGAAGGTTTGAAGTTGAAAAGTAATGCATTTTTCTAAGTTTCTTAGACTTGGGATATATTATGTTTATAAATCTAATATTGTTTTAAGTGCTTTAAGCCCAGAAAATAGAGAAAATAGAAACTTTTCAAAATTGTGGTCTTAAAATGTTTTGTTTTTGATGTTTATAATTTATTTCCTGGTGGTCTCCAAAAGAAGCGCTTGTTTGTATTTCAGTAGGGAGGCAGGACGAAGTGAACACTTAATGTATGTGATTTTTGCTTTTCTACTTGTTTTGGGAAGACGTGGGGTGGCGAAAAAGTTTTTCCAATGTTGCTAGAGTTTTGGGGTGTATAAACAGAAAGATCAGCTGCAATATAGTGAACAGTGCAGTGAGGAGAAGCCATGTGTTGTCCTGGTAACGCATGAGGTAGAATGAGGCATGCACAACTGCAATGGTTTTGGGAAAAAATCGTACCATCAGTGGGTTGAGTGTTACCGTTTACAGTTTTACAAGGAATATGGAAAGGTGAGCGTTAAGTTTATGCGATGGAAAAATAATAAATATCAGAAAGCGCATGTTGCCCTGTTTCATGTTCCTGGTTAAGTGTCACTGCGTGTCAAGGGTCAAAGCGTGAGGATGTGCTCATTTGGTCGGGGTTGTAGGATTAACGGCTGTTTTGTTTATTTAAGTTCTGCAACATATGGTGAGTTTAGTTGTATTTTTACCATGCATTTTTGTGAAAAGGACCTCCGTTAATATTGCATTTTGGGTCGGGAAAGTATGGATTCATTGAGTTTGGTTTGCGAGTTATTTGCAACTGGTACTGACATTGTGCAGCACTAAGGAGGTGGTAGATGAGATTGTTTGCTACAACTATGTATTTGGTATAAAAAAATTTTTTTTTACATTGCTATTTGTGGTTTCATGGGTACTGGTTCATTGGTGTACCGTTTGCAGTGCTGGGAAGTGCTACGCGCAGCATGGTCGGTATGAAAAGTGAAAGTAGTGTGGAAATGGTGGACAAGGTTCTAGGATGAAACAATTATTTTAAGGATGATGTATATCGATGTGAAGATATCTCCATGACGTATAGGAACATGGAGATATCAATGTTATCTTCACTGGCTGCCTGAGATGCCATGTTTTATACTTACATTTATCCCAAAACATACATTGTATAAATATATATATATATGGCAAAGAACTATGTTAAAGCATCAGTAGGGTCAAAGATAAAGCGGCAAACTTAGGAAATATGATGTTAGGGTTTCCAGTCCAAAAACACCTGGCCCACCCTTGAAGCGAATGAGGGGTGTGGTCTTTCTTGGGGTTGTCAACCATAATGCTCACCCCACTGCAGTAACAGAACAGGTAAGATGTGATAGACAGAAGGAGACAGGTGTGTATGTTTCATGGGTGCATACAATGGGGTGAGCATTAGGGTTGACAACCCCCAGGAAGACTACACCTCTTATTTGTTTCAGGTGTGGGGCAGGGGTTTTAGGATTGGAAACCCTAGCATCATAATTCCCTGCATTTGTCACTTTATCTTCAATCCTAACTGATGCATTAACATAGTTTTTTTGCAATGAAGATATCTTTCTATCTATCTATACACACACACATATACTGTATATATATATATATATATATATATATATATATATACATACACATATATATATTTGTTACAGTGGCCTTTTTTAGCAGTATTTTTTTTTTATTATAAGTCTGGCATTCTCTGAAAAAATTTAACTCTGCACTTTGTACCATGGTCACTTTCAGTTTTTTTTTCAGTTAGAAATTAAGTATTTACTAGATCAGTCTTTGCAAATCTTTTCTCTGTACCAATTTCAGTATTAAATAATATGACTCATCAACAACCAGTTAGCATACCTCTACAACACAGTGATTTGTTTCCATAAGGGTCTAAGCCCATGACTGGTGGCCATTTCATTATTTTTAAAGTCGCACTTCCCTCAGTACTCTGTTAGCAGAGTGCCATGGCTGTCTGCTTTCATGATTTGGTCCTGATGGTGAATCATCTTAGACCCACAGAGCATAACTAAACTGACCTATCAGGTCATAATATCGCAGACAATACTACGCATAGAAAGACCTTGCTGCTACTACTGCGTGTGGGGAATTACTGCGTTAGAAAGTATCTCTACTCCCTGATGCTCACCAGCAACAAGGAACTGGATATAGTCATGGACGGTCAGGTGTTCAGTTGAGTTGCTCCAATGGTGAAGTGGCTAGAGCACCTGACCCAGCAGTGGATGGGACTGGGGGGAAGTGGTTTGATTCCCTTCTAGGGAATATTTTTTTTCAATTATATATCTTGCCCCTGTGTCCACACCCCCTCAGAGTTAATTATAATAGTTCCAGCGGGTGTGGGGGGTGTGGAGTGCAAAGCCCCCCCCCCATAAAGTGCAAGAAAAACAGTTGGGTGTTGCCTGATGCTGTATTGTGCCACGCCATCTTGATGTGAGCAATTTTGTCTGTGACATTATGACCCCGTGCCCCAAATTGATAATACAGCTCATGTCACAGATAATGGGCATCACTGAAGGAATATACTGGTGACATAAACTACACTACAGTAGAGAACATGTGATATCTCTTGGCTCTAAAATGTCACTGTTAAGAGCAAATCAGAGACATGTTTTTACATACGAACATATGAAGAAGCCAGCAGAAGAAAGTAATTTGGTCTATCAAGTCTGCTTATATTGCAGGGTCCACAGCTTGAGCTAATGTCCCTTCCCTCCATCCCCACTCCTCCCATCCTCTCTTTTTGTTGTAGTGTTTCATTTTTTCTCTTTTGTCCCCAGATCCTTACCTTCATTCCTATAACTCCCCCTTTTCCCCAACCGCTCTCATACTTCTGATGTCAACTTACTCTGACAGGGACTGCATCTACCTTGCAGCAAGGTCACCTGGGTGGAGTACAGTCTCTTGGGAGAAAAATGATCTAGTGACAAAAATCAGTGACACGAGTAATATCATCTTAGGGGGCAGGGCATAGGCCCTTCAAGGCATGGAGAAGGCAAATAAGCTCACCAGCAGCCAACCCCGAAACAATCTACTAAAAGCCAGTAGTGACTGAAAAATTAGAGCCTTTATTTACAAAACTTCTACACCACTCAACCTTTTGTCACTGAGATTCGGGACACACTGATACTCAAAATACGGTAAACTTTGTGACTCAGTAAATCACAGTGAAACAAGCACAGAACAGGATGGTAAACTGAAGTGTTTGGTTGTGCTGCAGTTTAATTTTGATATACAGTCCAACTCACATACAGAGGGCACTGTTATAGTGGACACCTGCTTATAATGAATGGATTCGCCTTGCCAAAAGCCAAAAGCTATGTAAGCAATGCTAAAAATCCCATTTATATCATACTTTGTGACCCCTGTATAGCGGGCACTGAAAGCTCCTCTGTGCCTCTGTTACATGCTGTGAATGGCCTGCTAACAGCATGCTAATCAAAACCTGATTATTCAGCTGGTTTGTCTGGTACTATAAAGATGTCACTCACCCAACCTGCTGTATGATACCTGATACCTTATTCCAGGGGATCACACCACAGCACCTGTTGCCTTTCTGTGTAACCTCCCCCTCCTATCGCTTGATGGCTGCTGCTCTGCCCCCTGATCCCTTGATTAGCTCTAGTACTGCTCAGTCCTAGGGTGACCACCTTTCCCTATTTTCGTAGGACAGTCCTGATTTGGACCACTGTGTCCTGCAGAAAAACATGAAAAATACTCCATGTCCTGACATAGTAGAAAAAAATATTTTCAGATGTTCCTGTAAATGTTGCAAAGAACTATAAGACCTTCACTAAAATACCTTAAAATAATAAGAAACAGTAGAAACAACCAAAAATCTACAACACTTAGTCTTAATTCTGTTTGTTTAGAGAAAACAAGTCTACTGCATTAGCTGAGGTTACATATTGTCCTGCGAAAAATCATGGTTCAGTAGGAAAAGTCCCACTTTGGGCTTCTTAAAAGGTGGTAACCCTACTCCGTCCCCAAAGAGCCATAAATAGCAGTTCCCTAAACCTTTGGTTGACAGAGGAGAGGTATACTCTGATTTTAACTTCAGTGTATGAGTTGTGGTAAAGGAGATTCATATTTTAAAATGTTAGGACATAGTGGATACAATATGTGACAGAAATAGGAAGGAAGGAGTTAATATTTGGATTCTCCTGCAGACACTTTTGTTTAGCTGTCTGAAATAAAAACATACAGGCTGGGATTCCACTGTCCAGGAGCATCTGGCTAGGTGAACCATAAATCTCAGACTCACAGTTTAAAGGGATTGGTTCACTCAAATATAAACTTAAGGTTAAAAGGGAATATAATTGGTCACTGATAGGTGTTCAGTCTGATTGGGACAATTAAATACATACATGGTAGATGGTTGCTGCATTCAAGGTGGAACAGGAATTACCTAATTTCAGGAGAGAATATAAGATGCTGAAAGACAGTGAGTGGGAGCTACTCTTGGAGTGGAAGGAAGAAACTGTCCAAGAGACTAGGCTTGGGCCTACCCTTCTAGCTATGTCCGTGGGAGCTGGCAGATATCATAGAGTCCAGTGTCTCTTGAAAGGATAGGCAAAGGGTAAGATTGATTGTAGCATATCTCAGTAATAGCCTTTTCTGTTTTGTCATCTGTTATTTAAAAACATGTGTTTATTTTTTCTGTAACAGTGTTTTTCTCTTGTGTTGACTATAGGTATCCGGTAATGCTTCTTTTCACTTTCTGTTAAGCAACAGACTATTTATTTACTCAACAGTTATGACTGTGATGTCATTTTTCTAAGGTAATACATGGTTTTCACTGGCTGAGGTAAACTCTGTTTAGCATCCGCTAACCGAGAGAGACACACTACCGGACTTTGATCAATGCAATTGCATGTCTGACTACCCAGTTTTGTAAACTTGGGAGGTTGTCACTGGGTGAACCCAGCTGGTGGCAACGAATACCCAAGGACAGACACCTCTCTAAAAGCTGTTCCAGCCCAGAGAGAGAGAGAGGTGGATTGTCACAATTGGTTGGCAGTGGTGGGATGATGATAGTGGACTGTTTAGCACACTGAGATACAGAGTTTGCCAGTGGAACATTTACCTTAGCAGCTGCAAAACAGGATATATAAGAGAATACATTTGTACAACTGTTTTTTTTTGTTCCCAGTTAGCACAGTGTAGAGTAGGGTTAGAGAATGAGCTCCGCTGAGTATGACTCACTTACTGTGCAACAGCTTTGTGAAAAGTGCCAGGAAAAGGGGGTTCAGCTTGAAGGTCTGAAACACAAGAAAAGGGCAGACCTCATAGCCACCCTGGTGGCACATGACCAGAAGCAGACAGTCCCTGAGGGTGAGTCAGGAACTGATGTAGCAGACCTCCAAACCAGCTTGATGCACTGTGACTGCAGCTGTTGCTGCAAGATAAGGTGCTGGAGGCAAAAAGACTAGAAGCAGAAGCAGAAACAAGGAGGGTGGAAGCAGAAACAAGACAACGGGAAGCAGAGAAAGAACTGGAAGAAAAGAGACTGGCAGACAGAGAAAAAGAACAACAGGAAAGAGAAAGAGAACAACAGGACAGAGAGAAGGAACGACAGCATGAAGTCCACAGACAACAGCAGAAGAAGGAGATGATAACCCTGAGCAGCCAGCAAACCATGAGTAATGGTGGAGTGAGTTCTCCTCATCAAGCCAAAATTAATTCTAAATCGTTCTCTCAGTTTAGAGAGGGAGATGATCTTGATCTATTTGTAAGGTAATTTGAGAGAGCATGTGAGCAATTCCAATTGACTAAAGCTTCGTGGTCAACTTATCTCAAACCCTTACTTACGAGGAGGGCTTTGCATGCATTTACTAAAATGAGTGATGAAGACTATGCTGATTATGATAAGGTTAAAACAGTGTCATTGAAACATTCTGAATTAACTCCTGAGGCTTACAGAAGGAAATTTAGGGAGTTAAAGAAAAGCCCAAAAGAGAGTTATGTGGAACTGCAGGTTCAACTGTGTACTTACCTTGATAGGTGGGTGGAGGGGGCAAAAGCAAACACTGTGGAACTAATCAAAGATTTGTTTGTGAGGGAACAATTTCTTAAAATTTTACCTGAGGATATGCATGTATGGCTCCTAGACAGGGTATGCACCTCCTCAAAGGAGGTGGCAGCAAGCGCTGACATGTACACATCTAGCAGGCCATACTCACAGCAGAAGTCTCATGGTGTGGCGGCAGCACATGATTATAAGTGGTCCCATGGGGGACAGCCTAAAGGAAACCAGCCTGCACCTGAGTCCAAAGCAGAACCCTCTGGTTCTAAAGGGACCCAAGAGACAGGACCCAGGAAATGTCATATCTGTAATCAAGTGGGGCACTTGTGTAACCCATAGCCCGCCTTTCCCCCTGGCTCAACAATGTCCACTGGACAGCCTCTCCCTCCCCCAGACCCACTCCTTCCCTACTAGGTCCAAACAGAGATGTAACCAGCTGTCTTCTCTGAGGACCTACTATATCCATGAGTGTAACTCACAATTTTGTAACATTATGTAACCTAAGTAATATACAAACTACTACATTATGTAACCTAAGTGTATCTATGTTAAATGTTCCTTTTACTGCACCTGTAATGTTATCCTCTGTTTTAATCTGCACTGTAATAACTGTCTTGATGTCTGCCCCCCCCGCGATGAGGTGCCTTTGTAAATGAGTCTCTGACTCAAAGGTTGTAAACCCGATTTGTAATGAATAAATGAATAAAGAATAAAGAATATAACTGTCCTCAGAAAATGGTTAAGAGGTAAAGGCATGGGGTACGGGGTGATCAAAATAGCACTGGTGTGTTTGTGAGGTGTGTCCAGCCTGATGAACCACTCTTCTCTGATGTAAATATGCATCCCATTGTAGTTAATGGAACATTAACACAGGAACTGAGGAACACAGGTGCTTACATCTCCCTGGTGAGGCAGGATCTCATCCGGGCGGAGCAGATGTTGTCAGGGAAATACTCCAGGATCCGGAGAGCCACAGGGCCAGAGGTCCAAATACCAATGGCTCGAGTCTTCCTGAGCTGGGAGGGGGCCATGGAGAAAAGGAGGTGGGGGTCATAGAGGACCTCCATGTAAATGTGATCATGGGGAATGATTTTGACTACAAGAAAGCACTGGTGTGTGTTGCAACCCATAGCCAGGCAAAAGGGCAAGCTTCTGAGGGTGAAGAGGGGGTGACTCATTGTGGTCCAGCCCCTCCCTCAGCAGCTGAGGAAGTGGCTAGCACAGGGGAGGGACTGGCTAGAAGCAGCAGGCCTGAACCCCAGTCACAAATAGAGGAGCCCTTAGGACTTTCTTCTGAAGGGGCGCTGGGAAGGGTCAGACAAGGGCAGCTGAGCGTTGCACAGCGAACTGACCCTACCTTGCAAAGACTGAGGGAAATATCTAATAGGGCTGAGGGTCCTCAGGGGGGTAAAGAGTCCATTTACTGGGACAATGGGCTGCTGTACAGAGAATGTACAACAGAGGAAGGGCTAGATGGTGAGGTGCTCCAGCAGCTGGTAGTTCCTAAGGTTCACCGCCAGCAGCTTTTGGCCCTTGTCCATGATATCCCTTTTTCAGTCCACTTGGGGGTGAGGCGCACAAAAAAGTGGCTGGCTAACAATTTCTTCTGGCCTGCTATTGGTAAGGATGTGGCAAATTATTGCAGGACTTGTTCACAGTGCCAGCGGGTGGGGAAAATTGGGGACAAGAACAAGGCAGCTTTGGTGCCCCTGCCCATTATTGATGAATCCTTCAAGAGGGTAGCTGTGGACATAGTGGGGCCACTGAGCACCCCAAGTCACACTGGCAAATGGTATATCCTGGTGGCAATTGATTATGCCACAAGATACCCAGAGGCAGTGGCCCTATCGTCATCTGAGGCAGAACAGTGGCAGACGCACTGTTGGGAATATTTAGCTGGGTGGGTTTTCCCCAGGAGATACTGTCAGATCAGGGTGCCAATTTCATGTCAGGGTTAATGAGTAGTTTGTGGGAGAAGTGCGGGGTAAAGCAACTCAAAACCTCCCTATGCCATCCCCAAGCTAATGGTCTGGTGGAGCGATTTAACTCAACCCTTAAGACCATGCTAAGGACTTTTACAGAGCAGTATAAGAGGGACTGGGACAAATACTTGCCTCATCTTCTATTCGCATACAGGGAAGTCCCACAGGAGTCCACAGGGTTCTCACGTTTTGAGCTCCTGTTTGGTCATAGGGTGTGGGGGCCCCTAGATTTGATTCGGGATGAATGGGAGTGTGACCGTGCCGCCCAAGGGGAGTATGTGGTAAACTTCAGGACCTGCCTTAAGGAGCTCATGGGGCTTGCTCAGGAGCACTTGGCCACTGCTCAACAGCAGCAGCAGAAAGTCTGGTACGACCACAGGGCTCGAGCCAGAGAATATGAGGTGGGACAGTGAGTGATGGCACTCATCCCTGTCTGACAGAATAAACTACAGGCAGCATGGAAGGGGCCATTCTCCATTGTTCAAAAGGTTAGTGATGTCAATTACATGATAGAGCAACCGGACAGGAGATGCAGGCGAAAGGTGTACCATGAGAACATGCTGAAGCCTTACTATGACAGGGAGGAATTGGTCCTTGCTGTATGCAGTGCCCCAGAGGAGGAAACTGAGATGGATCCACTGGTGGACCTGCTCGGGGAGGCCCAGGTTGCATCCTCTGTGGACAACCTTACCCTCTCCAAACAGCTGACACCAGCTCAGGTGCAGGAAATTCAGGGTGTGCTGAGAGAATTGGAGGACATGTTCACAGGGAAACTGGGGTACACCATGATGACAGAGTACCATGTGGATACAGGGCCTTAGGTGCCCCTGAAACAGTCTCCCTACAGGGTACCTGAGCAGGTTAAGCAGACTGTGAAAGAGGAGCTCAAGGAGATGCTGGAACTTGGGAGTAATCCAGGAATCTAGTAGCCCCTGGACCTCGCCCGTGGTATTGATCCCCAAAAAGGACAGTACCACACGATTCTGCATTGACTATTGGAGGCTTAATAGCTGCACAGAGTCTGATGTTTATCCCATGCCCAGAACAGATGAGACCCTGGAGCGACTGGGGGAGCCAAGTATCTGACCACAATAGACCTAACAAAGGGCTACTGGCAGGTACCTCTGACCCCTGCAGCCAGGAAGAGATCAGCTTTTGTCATTCCATTTGGCTTACATGAAATCAAGGTAATGCCATTTGGAATGAAGAATGCATCTGCAACCTTTCAACGGCTTGTGGATCACATTCTGTCTGGGGTAGGTGAGTTTGCATTGGTGTATATGGATGATATAGTCATATACAGCCAGACCTGGGATGAGCACATCAAGAATGTACGGGATGTATTCCACAGGCTGAAGAACACAGGTCTGACAGTCAAGGCGGAAAAGTGTCAGATAGGTATGACAGAAATGTCCTACATTGGGCACCGGGTGGGTAGTGGACACATCCGCCCGGAGCCTACCAAGGTAGACACCATCCTGATCTGGCCTACTCCTACCACCAAGAAACAGGTCAGGGCATTTCTGGGGACATCTGGGTACTACCGGAGGTTTGTTCCACGCTATAGTGATCTGGCTAAGCCCCTGACAGACCTAACCAAGAAGGGGAAAGCCAGATAAGGTGCAGTGGTCAGAGGGCTGTGAGGTTGCTTTCCAGGAGCTAAAGAAGGCCTTAAGCTGTATTGGCCAGCCCCACGTACAGTCTAAAGTTTATGGTCCATGTGGATGCCTCAGATCATGGGCTGAGTGCCGTGCTGAGCCAGGTTACCCAGCAGGGGGCGGAGTATCCGGTTGTGCACCTCAGCCGGAAGCTTCTGCCCAAAGAGGAGGCATACGCCACAATTGAGAGGTAATGCTTGGGAATAGTGTGGGCCCTTCAGAAGCTGCAGCCTTACCTATATGGGAGAGAATTTACTGTGGTTACAGATCATAATCCCCTGATCTGGCTTCATAGGTCAAGCAGGCAAAATGGAAAACTACTACATTGGGAGTTTGGTATTGCAGGCATACAACATGACCATCCAGCATCACAGTGGTAAACAAAATGCCAATGCAGATGGACTATCTAGGCAGGTCTAATGGCATGGCTGGATACTTTGGGCACTTCTCAGCAGTTGTATGAATGGCTGCGTCACTTGGGGTGGCCCAAGAGACACACCTTCATCACCTGGGGTGGAAGAGATGTGACAGAAATGGGAAAGAAGTAGTTAATGTTTGGATTCTCCTGCAGACACTTTTTTTAGCAATCTGAAGAAAAAACACACACAGGCTGGGATTTGACTGTCCAGCAGCATCTGGCTAGGTGAACCATAAATCTCAGACACATCAGACTCACAGTTTAAAGGGATTGGTTCACTCAAATATAAACTTAAGGTTAAAAGGGGAATATAATTGGTCACTGATAGGTGTTCAATCTGATTGGGACAATTAAATACACACACAGTAGATGGTTGGTGCATTCAAACGGGGAATAAGAATTACCTAATCTCAGGAAAGAATATTTTTTTTTTTTCAGTTTTTTGTTGACCGGGTAAGTGCACTAGACAAATCCTGCCTATTTTCAGGCATGACCCAGGGGAGGGGGATACAGATGAATGCCAACTGACCTTGAACCAGATTAAGCTGTTGGTGGTATTTTTAGTGAATGAGGGAAATTTGGTCAGGACACCGGGGGGAAATTCCCCTACTCTTTTCGATAAGTGCCATGGGATCTTTAACAGCCACCTGAACTACCACCAATCCAGGCAGATGGGACCTCGGTTTAACATCTTATCTGAAAGACGGCACCTCAGAAGTGCAGCACCCCTCTCATGCTGCACTACAGTGTCAGTACTGGGATATTAACCCAAGTGCCAGATGTGGGAACTGAACCCATAGCCCTCTGATCTCCCGGCCTCAGAGGTAAGTGTGCTACCTACTGAGCCACTGACACTGTAAAGATGCTGAAAGACAGTGAGTGGGGAGTTACTCTTGGAGTGGAAGGAAGAAACTGTCCAAGAGACTAAGCTTGGGCCTACCCTTCTAGCTATGTCCGTGGGAGCTGGCAGATAGCATAGGGTCCAGTGTATCTTGCAAGGATAGGGAAAGGGTAAGATTGATACTAGCATATCTCAGTAATAGCCTTTTCTGTTTTGTCATCTGCTATTTAAAAACATTTGTTTACTTTTCCTGTAACAGTGTTATTCTCATGTGTTGAATATAGATATCCTGTAATGCTTCTTTTCACTTTCTGTTAAGTAAAAAGCTATTTATTTACTCAACAGTAGTGACTGTGATGTCATTTTTCTAAGGTAATACATGGTTTCCACTGGCTGAGGTAAACTCTGTTTAGCATCCGCCATCTGAGAGAGAGACACACTACCAGACTTTGATCTGTGCAATTGCACGTTTGACTACCCAGTTTTGTAAACTTGGGAGGTTGGCACTGGGCAAACCCAGCTGGTGGCAGCGAATACCTAAAGACAGACACGTCTCTAAAAGCTGTTCCAGCTCAGAGAGAGAGAGGTGGGTTGTCACACAACATATAACAGTATCATATACTATTTTACTCCTTGTAATGCAGGACAGCTGACAGATAGAAACCTTCCACTGAAAAGGCAGGTTTATAGGTTTGCAGTTACTCTGACCTCTCATACTGGTGAGGGTAGAGTGAAATATAATAAGAGTATGTAAAGCAGAAGTTGATTTTTCACAAGAATCTAATATCCAAGCCTGCTAATGTCTGAGAGAGACTCAGTAAACAATGCATCTCCAAGCAACAGAAATAAACATAAAAAAGAGGCTATACAGTGTGTCAATATGATAATATTTGTTAAGAGAACTTGCCTTCAGAGAAGCGAGCACTGAATCCCCTGTGCTGTACAACGGCATCAGAACGGAAGCGGACAAATAGTTGATGTTGAGTAGATGTGATTGGTGCTGGGATCTGACCACCACACAGTGTGCCAAGGAGTGGAGCATCGCTATTTGGACCATCATGTACCTATTCAAGAAATGCAGTAGAAAAAATAATGAAGAACATAGTGCTCATTAAAGGTAGAACCATGCTAACAGTTTGGAAGAGTTACCCATTTTCACTGATTCACGGAAAGAATGTACATTTTGTATCTTAACCATTAGGCTGCAGACAGAATTTGAACGTATAGGAAATTTGGACAGATATATCTGTCCACAGCAGAGCAAGGCTTAATTTGGAGAAGAAAGACTGAAATGGAGTGGTTGTTTTTTTAATTAGCAATTAAAATGTCTTAGAGATTACACCTGAAGAACTTCCATAATGATGAATGTCATCACCAGTGAAGAACACTGTAGCACACTCATGCACTACACTGGCACCTGCCAGAACATTAGAATACCCAGGGCAAAGAAATAATTTATTTATGTCTTTGATGACTAGGTAGGTGTACTGATCTGATGAACTGTTTTCCGGTACAACCCAGGCCACTAGCATGGCACATCAAGCAAGGCATATCCAGGTAGTGCGAAGAGTATAACAGGCAATATACTGCACTGTAGTTCAGTGCAAGAAGCACGGTACATAGGGACAATACATAAATTGAGATTACAGTATAGTATCAAGTACAGCAAACAATTTAGTAGTATGGTAAATACACAGTTACAATAATACAATCAACAGATGCTAAGCGAGATGATGTAGTCAGAAGGTAGGAGAGTACAAAGCAAGGTAAGGGGAGAGTGCAGAGCACAGTAGGGTGCTGGACCCTCTAGTAAGGGCCCTGCAATATGGAAGGGGGAAAAGGAGGAAAATAGGTGGGAAGGGATGCCTATTTACCTGGGAGAGCAACAGCATTTGGCTTCTGACATCAGCCAGACCTTGTAGTGGGATTTGAAAGAGGGGTGGGAGGCGGGCGAGCAGAGCAACATGGGAAGCTTGTTCCATAGGAAGGGGTCAGACCAGGAAAGGGCTTTGCAGCCCATGGCAGAAGAGACTCTAGGGATCTCCAGAGGGGGGATGGATTATTCTCAGAGGCACCTGGATGCCACCCTGCTCATGAGAAAGGATGAGAACAGGGACAGGTGGCCACCTCTGCGGGTAATGTCTATTATACAGCCAAGGGCAAAGTCAAACTGTCCTTGGAGTGGGAGCCATCCCAACAACTGGAACAGGTCACACCAGTGGGTTGAGTAGGGAGACTGGAGTACAAACTGACATATACTGTTATATACTGAGTTGAACCTGGAGTGCAGCACAGAGGAGACACTGGAATAGATGGGAGTGCAGTAGTCAATAAGGGCTAGTCAATAAGAATAAATGAAGTAAGCCATATCTTTCCCAGACCAAGGTAGCTGAACAAGCTGCATGAGCACCTAAAACAAGCAGAAACTCTAAAGAGCTTCCAAAGCATTCTGTGCATCCACTCCAAAGAATCCCTAGCTCATTTATAAGTTGTCTAATCTTGCAATTGAATGAACTTGTGTCTGCTGTCCCCTGGGGACCATCATGAATGTGATTTTGCATCTAATCAGAATATTCCAGAAAAAATGACAATTATGCAACCTGACTCCTGCTTTCTATTGCACGTGAAAAATGTGGTTTATTAAAAATATACTTTTTCTGAAGTTGATATAGTTAACAGTATTTGTAGTAAGTGGTTACACTTTAAGAGAGCACTGCTTGTAATTTAGGACTCCCATCACACACAGCTTGAATCCACTGATGCATTTTCCTGTGATCAAGTGGCAAACCCTATTCCAAACCTAGAAGAACATTCCTACAGCAAGATGATAATAAAGATCATATAAAATATTTCATTTCATTTTATTCAAAGGTTAAACCACTGAGCTAAAGCTCATTTGCAGTGGGGACCCATTATGCATAAACAGTACAAATGGCACATAAATCCCACATCAGGGTGTGGGTTCTATCCCCACAGCAGGCACTTGGGTTAATATCCCAATACTGACACTGTAGTGCAGCATGAGGAGGGTGCTGCACTTCTGAGGTGCTGTCTTTCAGATGAGATGTTAAACCGAGGTCACATCTGCCTGTTCTGGTGGTTGTTCAGGTGGATGTTAAAGATCCCATGGCACTTCTCGAAAAGAGTAGGGGAAATTTTCCCGGTGTCCTGGCCAAATTTCCTCCATTCACCAGAAATACCACCAACAGCTTAATCTGATTCAGTTTCAGTTGGTTACCATCTGTATCCCCACCCCCTTGTCGCCGCTAAAAAAAAAGGGACTTCTAGTCTCAGTGGGCTTACACGGTAAACAAAATTCAATAAAAATAAATAACTAAAATATGTGCAAAGCATAAACAATACATAATATAGACAATGTACTCATGTATACTAATAGCATTAAGAAAGTATTAATCAGGTAATTGAGAAAAAATAGTTACAAGTACAACTGTTGTGCAATTACCACTGTACCTAAGTAAGATGTAAACCAACATTTTTTTAAGACAGAGATTGGGGGACGTTTAATGTCCACTAAGTGGAACTGGGCCGGAAGGGAGTTCCATATCATGGGAATAAAACGGCTGAAAAAGTACTAAGACTGAGTGGTCTTAGCATAAGGATTAACCAGCTCAAATGTAGCAGGGCAGGGGACACACTCAACACTAATCCATGAAGCTGATCAGTGTTTTAGTCCTAAAACCAGTCATGAAACTTCACTTTAATCTAATAATCAAATTATAGTCTAAAATATTTGCGTCACTCTTGTAGACTAAGGCCAACAACCAATCAATTCTCAATTACATTTTATAGTTCTTGAAGACCTACTTTAAGTGACTTTAAGGTATTCCATCTCAAAAGTTCTAACACTGAGAATGTGATAATGTTTCACAGTTTGATAACCACTGTTGCTATAATAAAAAAGCAAAGTAATTGATATGTTTCTTATTTACATATGGCATTTGGAATCCCTTTTGTTGAAACAGTATAAATCAACGAGAAACTCTTATTCTTTTGAAATATCTCCAAAGAAACAAAGTAAAAAGCATGTTAACCATTTTAGTTAAGTTTTAAATCTACTTTACATTTATAGAAATATATTTCAAATGCAAACAGATAAAATCTCAGGGTAGCTATCCAAGTCAAGGAGAGGATAACTGAATCGGGGGTCCATAGACACACAGTACATTGTAACTGCAAAATATCTGTATAAATGGTAAGACATGTCATTATTATTTCATAGTTACAACTGCAGTGGCTACCAAGCTAAATTATTAGCACATTCTCAAAATTAGAAAGTTTATTGCGCCTGACTGCCGGTCATGTCTCTAAGCACTGCCCTTGTGCTCTAGTCTACAGATATGCATTGGCACCTGTATTAAATATCTTTAAAATATTATGGTTGCTTGTTAAGCATAAACTAAGTGCAGCATCAGTGTGCTAGTGTGGCCAAAAATGTAACAGATTTAGAGCAGTATTTCTGAAAAATTCTCAAGTGCTCATTCAGCTGGAAGATAAACATACCATTGTACTATTATTTGAAAGGGGTAAGGGATCACTTAGTGGCTTCACAGTACTTTCTGTCTCTTTCAGGTAGTTTAGTCTAATGGTAAGAGTACAGAGGCCCAGGTAAGAACTCCCCTACCACCACCACTTATTCCCACTGTGACCATGAACACGTTACTCTCCCCATGTTTGCCCAATGTTCTCCTTCACATACTATTTCCTCTGTACCCAGTAGACCAAAATGCCTTTCAGTATGTACATTCCGAAACGTAATGGGTTTTACAGTTTACTAGAGCATACATGTGTTTGAAATTTTCAGTTTTCTTTTCCAGGGTTTTAACATGTCCTGGTAGCCTATCGAGGAAGTCTGTATGAATAGCATTTGCCGTTCCACAACTGACATCACAGTGCCTTTATTTATGGCATCAAAGTGTTCACCATGACAACAGGCTGTGAGTTTAGGAAGACAGGAACTGTAGGGTCAGTCGGACATGGCCTGAAATGTTTTTGAAAAGTAGTAAATACTTAATTATCTGAAATATTTACTAAACTAATAACATGTAGCAGAAAAATCTAGAAACCAGTAAAGTTAAACATGCCTTATTTCATCAGTTAGAGGCCGCCCTCAAGTTGTAGCCACAGGCAGAAAAAAGGTAATAATTAAAAGTCATCCTCATTTAGTAGCCACAACTTCAACTTGAGGATGGCTTCAAATGGATATCCACTAGAATTTTGCCTTTGTCAGTAACTGATGTGAATGGCACTGACATGCTGGGGACTGTGGTAGCAATCAGCAGAGTGTGTTTCCCAGAGAAGCTGGTGAGCATGGATGGAGGAAATACAAAGAATGAGGGAATGAGTGAGATGTGTGTTAACTGCATGGCAGAGAAATGCTGTAGAACTTACCATTCAAGTATTCAGTTCCAAATAGTCCTTACTATTTCCTGGTTCAGCCACAATCATGATCAAAAGATCATGAAGTGGGGTACGCTGGATGCCAGTAATCTGTTAGGTATGTATAAGGGGTAGAGTGGGATAAACAGGGTACAGTTAATCTTTCCGTGCATTTAGGAAATAGCACTCTGAGGACTCGGATCATGGCTGAGAAAGCATTCTAATGCAAAGCCACCCACAATTAAGAGTCACCCCTGATTAGAAGCTGCAGCTGAAAAACATAATTGATAAAATAACCTCAGTTTCTTCATGTGCAATGAACTAGATTGAGCAGTTACTATACTCCTGCCAAATCAATGTTATTTCACCATATTTTCTAATAATTTAGAAGGTAAGAGTCTCTAGACTTGTTTTTTGGACCTAACTACTATGCATTAGTTCAGGACAGGTTTTCAGTAGCATGTGAACCACTTTCCCTGTTTTGCTTCCACTGGTTCAAAGTCTCTATGGAGCCAGCAGAGTGTTTACTCCAACAGATCTAGCTAGCCTTATACTTGCTCAGTTTTCTTTTAATTGTAATATGAATGTCAAACCCCAGGAATCCCTCACTTATCTTGAGTTTAACAACAGCAGTCCTTCCCCAGGAATGAGCAGCCATTGAGCTTTTGGAATTTTATGAAAACTGTGGGATTTGAAATTATATTCAAACTCTTCTGTGTGGTCATGCTCATTCCCTGCATGCTAACATCAGGTTTATTTCTTCGCCTGAGAGAGAGCAGTCACCCCAAAGTCTTCTCCACAGTTCTGGAGAGTTTGCAGTTTAAAATATTTAAACACTATAATACACAGAAAAAATGAGTTTAATGTTAGATACTCTGCATTAGTTAGGGTCTTACTTGTTATAACTGTATTATTTGATTGTTTTTCTCTGGTTTCTGACTGGTTCCTAGGAAATGGAATGTGCCCATTGCCTTCTGTCTCACAGATTAAAAGTTTTAATGTGCCATGTACATATGTATATTGTTACATATTAGCACTTATGTCATTGTATTACTGTTTATGTTACCCCTGTCATTGTATTACTGTTTATGCTACCCTTGTCAATGTAATAACACTTGCACTTCTTGACCACTCAGGTCTATCTTGTAAATGAGCTATGCTCAATGATGTTCGCCTGATTAAATAAAGATTTTGATTGATTGATTGATTGATTGAACTGGAGAAGGCTGTTTTGAATGTCCGTAATCACCTCTCTGAGAGACAGTTTTATATTCAATTAGTCTTGGTTTCACGTTTTGGGAACTGAGATGATATTTTGCCAAGTTCTACTACTGGAATCTCTTTTAAGGTAACTTTTAAATTATGGTTATTGTTCCAGGAGTTATTATTTAATCTTCGTGTAGAGCGTATGATAGCTAGCCTAAGACACAGGCTTCCACTTTTTGATAATAGATGGGGCAAACTGTATACCCTCTACACTCTTTAATGTCGTCTGTGTTGTTGGGGACAATTTTATAGTTGTATGGTGCATGTCATCTGGCTCCTACCTCCTCTATAAATGCAGGGGGATTCTTCCCCTTTTGAGGGGTTATTATGTAAGTTTGGTGGTGGTGGCTCCACTGGGAAGGGGGTGGTTGGGGGGCTAGGGGCTGTATGTTATAAGGGAGGAGCAGAGGGATTTTTCTTGGCGTCATTGTTTCTTGTATTGTACTGTTGTATTCTTTAATATCAATAAAGTTTGCTTAATTTCAAAAAAATAAATTATGGTTATTTTCTTTCCCTCAAGGAACCACATTTTTTAGATCCCCTTTTTAATGTTTATGGGACTTATTGCATTTTCGGTTCTGCTACTGGGAACCAGAAATGCTTTTTCTGAGGTCTTCAGTGTTCGGCATGATATGGTTCCACCATGCCGTGGTGACAGGAATGTTGGTGACCTCCCCTACAGCGACACATGGTCATTGATATCCCTTATGTCGCTGACTCTGGTCCCTGACTGGAAAATGCACCGACACCCAATCTGTGTTTATGTGGGGGGGGCTGTGTCCCCCCACCCCCCCAGACTTAAGGATTCCAACTCTGAGGGGGGAGGATCCCGGGGGAGAGCGACCAAACTCCGGAGTCCATGACTCTGGCATCACTCCAGCAACCCAGTCGACACTGTGGGTGTCAGCGGGTTGCAGTCGCTGTAACTGTGTTGCTGTTACAACAGTATACCGGTACGATTGACAGATCCAAATAGACAACGGTACCTACAGGCTTTCAGTTGTGCTGTTGGCATTCAGCTCTTGTCAAAGACAAATTGCCACGAGCTGTGTTTAAAGTGTCTGGCTCCAGACCATGATATTTCCAATTACGATATCTGTAGAAAGTTTTGCCCTAAAACACAAAAGAAAAAGGATCAAAATTGGGAGTTCCTGTGGCTTCTCAGTCTGCCTGAACATCGCTAAAGGTTCAAGTGTGGGTCCAGCCCCTCAGAATAAGCAGCAGCCCTTGTTAAAGGGGACAAAAAAGAAAGACAAAGTTGCCAAAGATGGTTCAGAACTCAAGGTGACTGACAGGGGAAACTGAACACAAAAGAAAAGGGCTAAAAATATGGAAGTCCTTTAGAAGTCCTTGTGGCTTCTCTGTCTGACTGAATGTTACCAAAAGGCTCAGGTGAGGGTCCAGCCCCTCAGAGTAAGCAGCAACCCCTGCCAAAGGGGACAGAAAAGAAAGATAAACATGCTAAAGATGGTTCACAACTCAGGGTGTTCGAAAGGGGAACCCTGAATCCACAAAAAATAAAAAAGCCTCTGAGCAAACACCGGGATGGTGCCTGCTAAGAAAAGATGGGAAAGGAAAGAAACATAGAATTTGATGGCAGATAAAGACCACTTGGCCCACCTAGCCTGCCCATTTCCCTACCGAACGGATCAGCTGCAGATCCTAGTTAACCAACAGCCTACTTCCTCCTACCCCACACTAGAATTGCCTTATGTCTGTCCCATGCATTCTTGAATTTCCCCACTATTTTTGACTCTATGACCTCCTCAGGAAGGCTATTCCATGTATCCACAACCCTCTCTGTGAAGAAATACTTCCTCACATTACCTCTGAGCCGTCCCCCCTCTATCTTCAAATTGTGCCCCCTTGTTTTTGCACATCTCTTTTTCTGAAACATGCTACTCTCTTGGACTTTGTTGATTTAATGAAGGTATTTGAAGGTTTCTATCTTGTCCCCCCTCTCCCTCCTTTCCTCAAGGCTATACATCTTTAATTCCTTTAGTCTTTCTTCATATGTTTTCTGATGCAGATCCTACATCATTTTGGTTGCCCTCCTCTGGACAGTCTCCACCCTGTCTATGTCTTTGCAGAGATGGGGTCCCCAGAACTGTACACAGTACTCCAGATGTGGTCTTACCAACTGTCTGTACAGAGGGCCAACAACTTCCTGTTTTCTACTGGTGATGCCTCTCCCTATGCATCCCAGTATCCCCCCAGCCCTCCTTACTGCCTTCTCACATTGCTGGCCCACCTTTAGGTCATCTAATATGACTACCCCCAGGTCCCTTTCCATTTTTGTTGTTGTCAGTATCTCACCCACCATTGTGTAGTCTTCCCCTGGGTTTTTGTTTCCCAGGTGCTTTACTTTGCATTTCTTTGCATTGAATCTAAGCCGCCATACATTTGACCATTCCTCCAACTTTGCCAAGTCCCTTTTCATCCTTTCCACTCCACCTTGTGTATCAACCCTGTTGCAGATCTTTGTGTCATCTGCAAAGAGACATACTTTCCCTTCCAATCCCTCTGCAATGTCACTTATAAAGACATTAAAAAGGACGGGCCGCAGTACTGAACCCTGTGGTACCCCACTAGTAACCCTCCTTTCTTCACAGTGGACTCCATTTACTATTACCCGCTGTGTCCTGTTGTTCAACCTGTGTTTTACCCAGGCTACCACCCTGGGACCAACTCTCAGGCTGGCTAATTTGTTTATTAATCTTTTGTGCAGGACTGTGTCAAATGCCTTGCTAAAGTCTAGGTAGGCCATGTCCACAGCCCCTCCCTGGTCTACTGCTTTGGTCACCCAGTCAAAGAAATCAATTAGATTTGTCTGACATGATCTTCCCGCTATGAATCCATGCTGCCTTGGGCCCTGTGCCCCACTGGCCTCTAGGTACTCAACAATTCTTTCCTTCACAAGTGATTCCATCATTTTCCCTACCACTGAGGTCAAACTGACAGGTCTGTAGTTTCCTGCCTCTGTCTTGCTCCCACTTTTGTGAAGAGGAATCACATCCACCCTCCTCCAGTCCTCAGGTACCACACCATCCTCCCATGATTTATTAAAAAGGGTAGTCAGTGCTGTTACTAGTTATTCCCTTAGTTTTTTTTAGAATTCTGGGGTAAATCCTATCAGGCCCCGTTGCTTTATCCACCTTCAGTTTTAAGAGTTCTTTCAGAACCCTTTCTTCTGTGAAATGACTACTATCAACCCTCCCCTCATCCAGAGTGCTTCTATTGACTGGATTAGGTATTTCCCCCTGCTGTTCCATTGTGAAAACTGAGCAGACGTATTCGTTCAGTATCCCTGCTTTTTCACTGTCGCTCTCTGCCCAACCACCTTCCTCTTTGTTCAGCCTCAGTATCCCTGCCTTAGTTTTTCTTTGCTCCCTAACGTACCTATAAAAGATTTTATCCCCCTTAACCGAGTTGGCTATCTTTTCCTCAGTTTGGGCCTTTGCTATTCTGACCGCCTTACCCACTTCCTTCTGCTTTAACTGGTACAGTTCTCTGTCCTGCTTCTTCTGTGTTTCCTTATACTTCCTGAATGCTATCTTTTTCTCCCTAACCTTCCCCTCAACTTCTTTTGAGAACCGTAGTGTTTGTTTCTTTCATTTTGATTTGTTTATTTGCTTTACACAAAGGCTTGTTGCCTCTGTGATGGCGGTTTGGATGTTTCCCCATTGTTGCTCCACCCCACCTTCTTGCCTGTTTGCTAGTGCTTTTCTGAGGCACTCTCCCATTTTGACAAAATCAGCCCTCCCAAAGTCCAGTACCTTCACTTTTGTGTGGCTTGACTCTACAGCTAAGTTTATAGTGAACCACGCTGTTTGGTGGTCGCTTGTTCCCAGATAGCTACCCACTTCAAGATCAGAGATCCTCTCTCCGTCCCCATTTGAGAGTACCAGGTCTAAGATTGCTCTCTCCCAAGTGGGTTCCAAAACTAGCTGTCTGAGGCATGCCCCCTGTAGGGCATCGAGAATGGCTCTGCTCTTGGATGTGGCTGCAGTAAAGGTGCTCCAGTCAACATCTGGCATATTCAGGTCCCCCATCAGCAATATCTCCCCTTTCTCTGCCATCCCAAGGATGCCTGCTATCATTTCCTTGTCCATTTCCTCCCCCTGAGACAGGGGTCTGTATACAATCCCTGTGCAAATTGTGGAGCCATTTCCAGTCTCAACACATAACACGGCTCAACACGTAATGGCCAGTGCCAACAAAAAGCTAGAAAGTACTCACATTAGCAGAGTCAGCACATGGCTCCATTCCCAGTAATTTGGTAACAGGTGGTAGGCCACAGGTGTGGCTTCATGGTAATGTTCTTTATTCAGAATCTGTGTTACAATCCACCAGAGATAATCCAGAAACAAAATGATGAACCCAGAATGCAAAACACCATAGCCGATGGCTGACTCTTCCCCACCAGAGTCTCTCTCTGAGAAGTGCCAGTCAAATGTTTTCGAGCTGAAAAGTGCTTTCTCAAGACTTGAGAACTGGCGTTTACATTCTGAACAGACTGTGAATAAAGAACATTAACCCTGAAGCCGTATCTGTGGCTTACCGTCTGTTACCAAATTACTGGGAATGGAGCCGTGTGCCAACTCTGTGAATGTGAGTACTTGCTAAGAAAAGACAAAATGAAAAACATGTCACGGTCCTTTCTTCTGAAGAAGAAAAGGAGTCACTAGTTTACACAAAACAAATGCACTCTCTAGAGGACATAACAAAGGCTTGTCAATTTATCCAGTCATTCCAAGCAATGGAGAACTTCACAGTTAGGTTCCAGCTCCAATCCCAATGCCTGTGCATGAGAAGGAGGTCAAAATGTACTATGATAGTGAGGAGGAGAACCCATAGAACCAGATGGTTCTCCTGAGCAGAAATGTGGTTCTCCTCCTAGGCCTTCAGAGGAGTATACTTCACATTATACCTACAGTATGCAAGGGATATGGTAAAGACCCTCAACATCTCTTCCCATGAAACTGAGGAGGAGGAAGATGAGGTAGACTTTATGGATATGATGAGCTTAGCATCCATAAGAAGTCTGATGCTGCCTATTCATAAATCCCTCAGACAAGACACTTTCAGAGTCATGTCAGCACCCACCTCAGCTGCTGGCATTGACAAGAAAATTAAGAAAATATATCAAGTGGACAAACAGGGTGCTGAGTACCTACAGTATACTCTAACCCTGATCATGAGGGAGTGATCCAGGCTACCACCTGTAATAAGGCAAAAGTGCCTCTTTCATTACCAGCCTCCTGTAAAAGATTCCAGGAAACTGGATAGTATAGGCAAAACAGGTTTACATGTCAGCTTCTATGCTCCTGAGGCAGACAGCTTATTTACAGTAGCTTATACAGCCCAGTACTACAGAGCCTTATGGAATTCCATACTGGCTCTGCGTGAAAAAGCTACTGGAGACCTGGCACATGATATGGCTGACACAGCAAGATCAACCATAGATGCCACAAAATACCAGTTATTCTATGGCAGTAGACACAAACGACACTGCATCTAGGGTCATGGCCCATGCAGTGTCCTTAAGAAAGTTTACCTGGCATAGAATGATACACCTATCCCAGGACACTCACACAAAAGCAATGAATTTTCACTGTGAGGGAAATTCACTGTTTGGTGGCACAACAGAGGCTTATGTGAAAAAGGTGGATGAGTACAAAACCACCAACAAGAGCAGTACTGAGAAAGAAAATGCCTCCGCTTCCTACAGGCCTTACAGAAGTTGAGGTAGGGGTAGGGGCTACTGCCCTCATGCTTATGTTCCCTATGAGTACCCTCAACAAAGGGGCTACAATAGAGGCAAGGGTAAGAGGGGCACTAGGCATGCAGCTGCAACCCCAGCCCTCAAACCCCAGCCAAAGCAAAATCCCTGACAAGGCTGCCCAGGTCACCTATCCATTGCTAGTGGTGGGGGGGGGGAGGACTGGTTCACTACTTCCAGGAATGAACAAAAATCACCATGAACAATAGGTCCTGGAAGTAGTGAGACAAGGTTTGTCCCTGCTGTTCAGAAAATTTGAAAACTGCAGAACCCAAGGATTTTCCAACCTCACATGCCAACAGAAAAAAATTCTGTTGGAAAGGGAGATAAAGAAATTGCTTCAAGTAAATGCAGTGGAAAAAGTACTTGCTGCACAATGGGGCAAGGGGCTTTAATGCAAATACTTCCTGACGCACAAGAAAAATGGAGCGTGACAACTCATTTTAGACCTGAGATATCTGAACAAACATTTAAGGAAAGAAAAATTCAGGATGGTAACACTGGGTTTAGTCATTCCATCTCAGCAAATAGGGGAGTGCCTGGTATCACTGGATCTGAAAGATGCCTACTGTCACATACCAGTCAGACCAAGTCACTGAAAATACCTCAGGTTCAGGTTAGAGAACTGCTAGTACCAGTTCAAAGCCCTTACCTTCTGCCTCACCTCAGCTCCAAGAGTATTCACAAAGTGCCTAGCTGTGGTGTCAGCACATTTGAGAAGGAAAGGGATGATGGTTTTCCCTACTGGGATGATTTGCTGATCTCAGGAACAACACAGCAAGAAGCAAAGCCATCTATACTGCTGACACAAAGCACATTGGAGAATATGCACTTCCTCATAAACCTTCAAAAGTCTCAAACAGAACCACTTCAGCTTCTGGACTTTAGGAATGAAAAGCTGAATACCCTGCAACGGAAGGCATTCCTTCCTCAAGAAAGGATAGGAAATTTGAGTTCAACTGCAGAATCCTTCAAAAGAGGTCATCCAAGACCTGCAAGAGATTTCCTATGATTACTGGGGCACATGGCCTTGTCCACTGCAATGATACCAGGGGAACAGCTCCAAATGACAGACATCCAGTATCACCTGAGGACAACTGGTCTCAGAGGTGGGATCCTCTGTCCAAACTCATGTCTGTCACAAAAACCTTGCTAAAGGCACTGGAGTGGTGGAAAGAAGAATGCATCCTCGGAGAGGGAATTTCCTTCCTTCAGCAATTCCCTATAGCTATACTGACAACAGATACCTCCCTCCTAGGTTGGGGTGCCCTCCTGGAGGAATTCACTGTGAGTGGAACCCGGAGCACACAGTAGACTCTGGAACACATAAAAATCCTACAGCACAAGGCAGTGTACCTGGCAATGTAGATTTTTTTCTTCCAAGAGTAGAGGTCAGTCTGTACAAATCAGAACAATCAACACCACCACAATGTAGTACATAAACAAGCAACGAGGAACAAGATCTTTGATGCTGTGCACATAAACCATGAAGATCTGGAACCTAGCCTACTTTCTGGAAGTCCAGCTATCTGCAGCCTACTTGCCAGGCAAAGACAATGTACTGGCAGACTCTCTCTCAGCAGGATCATACATTTTTGCCAGCAGAAACAGGCCTTATGGTCTATCAAGTCTGCTCGAGTAAGCAGCTAGCTTCCCTAGATTGCAGCAGTCCCACCCCCTCCCCCTCTCTTGCCTCCAGCAATTCTTCATTACTACTTATACAGAACCTCCCCAATGCACTATCCCATGCCCTTTTAAAAGCACTCACCATCCTGCATGATACAGTACCACCTCCTCCAGTAGGGTATTCCATTTTGACACCACCCTTTCCATGAAATAATGTCTCCTCGTCTCTATCTCCTAAATCTGCCTCCCTCCAAATTTAACCCATGTCCTCTTGTGTCCCTTCCCTTCCTTAGCCTAAATAATTAATCTGTGCCAGATTTATTGAACCCCTTCAGATACTTTTCAATCATATCCCCTCGATCTCTCCTCACCTCCAGGGTGTACAACCTCAGATGCCTCAATCTGTCCTCATAGAGTCTGCCTCCCAACCCCTGTATAATTTTTGTCACCCTATGCTGCACCCCCTGCAACAGCCTGATATCCTTTTTCAGATATGGTTGCCAGTACTGCACACAGTACTCCAAGTGCGGCCTGACCAACGATCTGTAGAGGGGCAGGATCACTTCCTTATGTCTGGACGAGATTCCCCTTGCAATACACTCCAGCATCTTGTTAGCCTTGGCTGCAGACTTTCTGCACTGGGCAGAGTTGTTCATGCTCTCAGTTCTCATCACCCCCAGATACTTTTCCTCCTCAGTGACTCCCAGTTTCAACCTACCCAGCCAGTATTCCCTTCTTAGGTTCTTCACCCCAAAGTGCACAACTTTACACTCCTTCACATTGAAGCCCAGTTGCCACTTCACCAACCACTTCTCCAGTTTGGTTAGGTGCCCTTGTAGCTCTTTCCACCCCTCAACATCATCCACTATAGTTCCCATCTTGGTATCTTCCACAAACAGACTGATCGTGCTCCTAACTCCATGTGAGATATCCAATATGAACAGTCCAAACAATACCAGAACCAGGACAGATCCCTGAAGCACCCCGCTTGCCACAGGCCCAGGGGCTGAGAGTCTCCACCACCACTGCCACCTGTTGCTACCTCCCTTTTAGCCAATTCATGATCCAATTAGCCATCTTCTCCCCCATGCCCCCAGATCTCAGCTCCCCCCTAGCCACCTATGAGGCAATGAATCAAAGGCCTTACTAAAGTCCAAATACAGGACATCCACTAATTGGCCCCCATCCAGTTCTCTTGTTACCCAGTCATTGTACTCTCTTAGATTGGTCCATCAAAATCTTCCTGAGATGAACCCATGCTGCTGTCCATCTTGGAGGCCATTTACCTCAAGAAAACTCACCAATCTCACCTTCAGGATCGCTTCCATAAGTTTATCCACTATGGAAGTGAGACTAAAAGATCTGTAGTTTCCTGGCTCATCTCTTGGGCCACTTTTGTGAATAGGCACCACATGAGCCATCCTCAAGTCTTGTGGCATGCATCCTGTGTCTAGAGAAGTGCTGAACAGGTCCACCAGTTTTGTAGCCAATGCCTCCTTTATCTCCCTCAGCACCCTGGGGTGAATACCATCAGGATCAGGTGCCTTGTCCACTCTTAGAGCCTTCAGACCCCTAGTATTCTACTCTCTGCAATCTCCCTGTCTGTCACCTTTCACCCCCCCTTCCCCACACTCCCAGTCCACAGAGGTAATGGACCTCCCTCCTCCTGTGTGAACACAGAGCAGAAGCATTCATTCAATGCTTCTACCTGTTCTGCTCTCTTTTCCACCCACCCCCTGCCCTGATCAGCCAGGGAAATCACAAATGGACCCCAAACCAGCAGGTGCTGAACTCAGTGTTCAGACAGTGGGGTACAGCAGAAATAGATCAGTTTATTTCCTGGGAAAACAACAAGCTCCCACTAGTTTGTTGCAGATCCCTCATGGTGGGTTCAGTCCCAAAGGATGCCCTTTTCCTCATATGGTTGAAGAAGATTCTATGTGACTTCCCCCATTTCCATGTTTGCTGAGAGTACTGATAAAACTGAGAAGGGAGTCAGCAACAATGATTCTCACAGCTCCAGACTGGGCCAGGCATACCTGGTACTCCATGCTCCTGTCTTCCAGCAAGTCTCCTATCAATCTTCCCCTGAGGTACAATCTGCTTACACTGTCCCAAGGCAGTATACATTCCCAGACCTGAGAACTCTGTACCTCAGGGCATGGTTATTGAAGAGCTAGAGTTCTCTGGGCTAAATCTTTCTGAAGTAATGGAGGTGCTGAACGTTTCTAGGAAACCAGCAACAAGGAAAACATATGCTTCAAAATGGAAAACATTTTCCTTCTGGTGTATGTCTAGACAGATTAATCCTATTCAGGCAGGTCTGTCTACAATCCTGGACTACCTAGTCCCCCCTCCAACCTCTAGGACTAAGACCTTCAATCTTGAAGGTACTCTCGGAGGAAGTGTCAACTACACATCAGCTTGTAATGACAGGTCCATTGCCTCACAACCCATTTTCAAAAATGTTTTTCAAAGTCCTTCTTCACCTGTGCCCTCCAATGAGGGAGCCTGTCCCATCCTGGGATTTAAATATGTCATTTCTCAGCTGATGGAGGCTCCTTTTGAGACAACTGCAACTGCTGCACTGAAGTATGACACCTGGAAAGCAGTTTTTCCGATGTCAGTAACATCTGCAGAAGGGTAAGTGAGCCTCAAGCCCTTTGTACAGATCCTAAGTACATAATCTTCCATAGGTTCAAGGTAGTCCTAATAACTAACAGGAAATTTCTTCCCAAAGTGGTGTCTGAATTCCATCTGAATCAGTTAATTGCTCTTCCAATTTTCTTCACAGGAAAATGCAGCTCGGGGGAGCAACAGCTCTACAGTCTGGATGTGAAATGGGCACTCAGTCACTACTTGGACCACACAAAGGATGACAGGTCCACTAACACTCAGATGTTTGTCACCTATGGTAAAGTGGAGAAAGGTAAACCAGCATCCAAGAGAACCATCTCTCACTGGATAGTCTCCTGTATACAGTTCCGTTGTGACAAAGCTGGTAAATTGCCACTTACAGGCCTCAGGGAGCACTCTACCAGAGATACTTCTGCCTCTGTGGTAGCATCAAGGGACATACTAGAGCTGTGAAGAATGGGAAAATTCTGAATCTATGAAATTTCATCGGAATTTCACTGAATGTTTAACATTTTGTAATTTGGTAATAACCCAGGAACCTTTTATGCTAGAGTTCTGACATTTGGAAAACTTACTCTTTATGCTAATGGCCATCAATGTGCCAAATATGATGTAATTTTGTAAGATGGTTTCAAAATTATAGTTTCTCAAATGTTGCCATTTTATTGTTTGTGCGAAATGTCATGAACATTTTTTATCTGCATATATCTTAACCGTCTATTGGGTCAGGGATCTTAAATTTAGCATGATTTCTTGATGATTGGTGCTCAAACAATGCGCCAGATTTCATGACAATATGATGCATTGTCTCAAAATTATATGTGTTCAAAATCTGTCATTTTATTTTTTTTTTCAGGAAATTTCATGAAAAAATGTCATCTGCATATAACACAGGCACCTTTGGAGCTAAACATGTGTAAATAAGTATGGATAACCTTTTTTGTAATGCTTACAGAATGGTCTAAATGTGGAGAGAATTAGATAAGAGATTTTTAAGTTACAGGAGTTCACATCTTTACTGTGTAAATATTTTTAAAACTTTGTGAAAACTATCAAAAATGTGGAAGTTTGTAACTTCTCTACTCTTGCATGCACAGAGTTAACATTTGACATATATATTCATAGTCTGTGTATCCTGGTATCTCACACAACTGGATAAATTGATTAAGCAGTTTTAATTTTGCAGAAGAAAAAAAATGATTAGTAACATTTTCTTATATATTTATGATAGCATATTCTGTAGCTGAAGCATTCATAATTTTGTTTTGTGGAATTTAACATTAACAATTTACATAACACTACTTAATTTTATAAACTGGGCTGAGCTTTTTGCAGTCCTGCTGTTCCTCACTGGGTGACTATGCCCCCTTTTTATGTTTGCTTGCACGCATGTGAGGTGTGTCAGCCTCTTCCAATTCAGTCAGTGTATTTGCAGGCGCGGTCACAGAGCGCCAATCACTGCTCCAGCTGTCTATGACAGCTGAAAAATGCAGTGGCATACAGTTGAAAGGAAGAGCTCCGCTTGAGTGAGCAGAGCTGTCCCCCCCACACACGCGTGCACGCATGCACACTGCGTGCTCATGCGCCTTCCCCCTCCTCCCTCCACACTGTGTGGCGGCGGGGTGCCCAATCCCCGTCGGCTCCATCTCCCAAACCATCCAGGTGCCATGCTGGAGCCCACCCCAGTGTGGGAAAATGTTTATGGCGGCGGGTGCCCAATCCCCGTCAACTCACTATCTCCCCGAGTACAGGGTGCCCGCTGGGGCCCACTCGCGTGGCAACAGACTCTGGCCAATGGGGTGCCCAATCCCCCATCGGCTCCATGCCTCCCAGCCGTCCTTCTGCCATGCTGGGAGCCCACCCCAGAGTGGCAAGCGTCCAGCGTCGTCGTTAAAAAAACAAAAAAAAACTGAAAAGCAAAGCGGTCCTCGCAGTGTCTGCACCTACCCGTGCTCACCCACTGTGCAATTCTACTCCCCACACCCCATACTTACCTCCGGAGTCCGGCACGATGATCTTCGGTGGACCGGGAACATGTCTGCACTCTTCAAAGCCGACCGCAAACTGAGGAAATGCCGGTAAGCTGTATAATGGGATAGATAGGGTTTTTTCAACTTTGTTGCATATCTCAGGCATTTTTTGGAATTTTTGCACCAAATTTTCAACATGGGGTTTTGGGACCCCTCCTCATGAATTCTTGCACTGTCATGGCGTTACTCAGGCCTGAAGGGTGATTTCGCAGCTGCTGCGTGAAATCACCTTTCCAGAATGATTAATGAAACGACACTGCCAGTGTTCATAAGGTGGGCTCTCAAAAAGCCTATTTAGAAAATTTGGTGGAAAAATTCCTAAAAATGACTGTTTTATGAGCATGCATTGCACAGTTCCTCGCACGCTATAAGTTCACGAATTTTCAATATTTACCTAGATTTTCAACATTGCCATTTTACCACACCTTCTTATGAGCAGTACAGCTTCATTTTCATATCTCACCCAAAATGTTTCTGCCCATATGGCGCACAGTAAGCGATGGGTGTCTTGAAATCAATGTACGGGACACATTAAGAAAATCACGAGTGACACTATTCATGAGCAGAGGTCTTAAATGGCTATGTTGAAAATTTTGTGAAAAATTCCTAAAATGACTGTTTTATTAGCATCGTTATGCAGTTCCTACCACGCTCATAAGTTTCGAAATTTCAATATTTTCACTCCAGATTTTCAACATTGCCATTTTACCACACCTTCTTATAGGCAGTACAGTTGTCATTTTCACATCTCACCCACAATGTGTTTCTGCCCATGTGGCGCACAATGGGCGAGTCGTTAGTGCAAAATCAATGTATGGGACATGTTAAGAAAATCACAGTGACACTGATCATGAGCAGAGAGTGTTAAAATGGCTATGTTGAAAATTTGGTGAAAAAATTCCCAAAAATGACTGTTTTAGGGCGCACATTACGCGGTTCCTCATGCGCTGGCAAGTTTGCGAATTTGTAATATTAACACCAGATTTTCAACAGTGCCATTTTACTGCACTTCCTTATGAGCAGTAGCTACCATTTTTCATATCTCGTCTAAAATGTGTTTCCGCACATGTAGAGCATAAATGGCAATAGCGCTGTGTGAAAACAATGTTTGGGACAGATTAAGAAAATTACAGTGACACTGGTCATGAGCAGAGGTCTTAAAATGGCTATGTTGAAATTTGGTGACAAAACTCCATAAAATTACTGTATTCACGAGTGACCATTCGCGAGTTTCCACGCACCTCGTAGGTTCATGAATTTGTAATATTTTCAGTCCAGATTTTCACCAGTGGCATTTTTCCACACCTCCTTATGAACAGTACAGCTGCCATTTTCCACAACATGGCCGAAATGTGTTTTCACACTTTCAGTGCAGAGATGCATGGTCACTGTGGGAAATCATTGTTCGGGACAGATAAAGAAAATCACACTGACACTGTTCATGATCAGAGGTCCCAAAATGCCTGTGTTAACAATCTGCTGTAAAAAAATCCCCAAACTAGTTACATTACGGGTGTGCGTTGCACAGTTTCTACGCACGTTCGTGACTTCACCAGTTTTTTTAAGATTTTCACATCAGATTTTCAACATTGCCATTTTTTACACCTCCCCATGAACAGTACTGCTGTCATTTTTCACATCCTGTTAGAATGTGTTTTTGCACCTGTGGTGCCAAATGCCATAGTCACTGTGCAACAGCAGTTTTTGGCTAACAAACTGATATTGCCACTGTTCATGAGGTGGGGGTCACAAAAAAACCATGTTTAAAATTTGGAGTGAAAATACCAATGAATGCCTGAGGCGTTAGGGTTTCCGACCATAACGCCCCACCCTGTAGAGTATGACAGGCATCAGGGGTGTGACTTGGGATTCTTGCCTGTCATGCTCATACCATTCCACCCCCCACCCACACCCTGCAGCCAGTGAGAGGCATCAAGGTGTGCCTCGGACTCTTCGGGCCCAAACTTCACCCCATTCTCCTATACCGCACCCATCTCACCATATTTCCTGATGGAATGGGGTGCGCATAAGGGCCAAAGACCCCAAGGCACCCTGTGACACTTGTCAGTGTCTGCAGGGTAGAGTGTGGTGAAATGGCTTGGTCGTTATGCCTGACGACCCAAAAGGCACACCCCAATGCCTGCCACTCTCTGCAGGGTGGTGGTGGGGTTGGCTTCAGTTCAATACTTAGCTGCCATTCCTATTATGCAGCTCTGTAACTTCTACACTACCAATGCCAGTGCCAGCAAGCAAACATTCGGCATTGACAAATGCTTGTTTCTTTTGGCAAAGCCAGATTGACTCAATAGAACTACTGATCCCACTGATATCCTTTTTGTTCTTCACAGTGACAAACTCCCTTAAAACATGAGTCACCTATTCCTTTTCCTATCGACCTACCCTGTTGGAATAGTCAGAATTCTTCCTTCCTGCTGCCCAAGACCTTGTCTTCCCCCCACTATATCTTTTTGAGTACCTCTAAATCCTAGACTTGCATGTACACCAGGCTCCCCAGATCACAAATTTACTGGATGTGATCCTTAAATATCCTACATTCAGGCTGGAACTGTTGACACTCAGTGCTTTCTTGCTGTAGTCTGTTTTATTACCCAGCTCAGCTGTCCATTACTTGATGAAACTGTGCATTTAACTCTAAAACCTGGTGATCCCCTGTGCTACCTGCCTTTTATACCCCTATCCTTTAAATAGAACCCCCAGATAAGGCTGAATGAAATTAGAAAATTCTAGTTTTATGGAAATTTCCATGAAATTCTGCAATTTTCACAAAGACTCATGGGGTTTGACTTTGAGTACAGATGTTATTTTGCAGTTTCTCGCAGCAAGCAATTAATAAAATTGGCACACATAGTCTCCTTGTAAGGTCTAAGAACTTGCCAGATTTAATGGCATTGCATTATCTAGTTTTAAAGTTTCAGGGGTTTATAAATGTGTAGTTTACATTCTTGCAAAATTAAATTTTTAAATGTTGTGAAAGTTTGACTACTTTTACTGCAATCCCATTTAAAGCTGAAAATATGAACTTTTCCAGAAATGACCATGTGGTATAGTAGTTTAAATGTTTCAACTCTGGTTAAATTTGGATATGTAGTTTTGAAATTAGAGGGAACTAACTGAAATACAAAATCTGGCAACATGATTGGCAGGCTATAACACAGTCCCATTTAAAGCTAGAAATCTGAAACTATGTGCATATACAAATGTTTTAATAACCTGTATACCTGGAAATTTTTGTAATATTTCAATGAATACTATCAAAGTTATACTAAAATTACAGAAATCCAACTTTTGGCAAAATATTTGGCTACCTATAACTCAGCTCCCATTAAAGCTTGAGACTTAAAACAATGTGCATTTATGCATTCTATGTGCTTCTCTAAATCCTGATATTGTGGAGAAATCTGGATAAGAAATTTTTAAATGATCTAAAAATAACTGAAAATGTACTTTTGATTTATTTATTTATTTAGATTTTGGTAACCAGGTAAGCCCACCAAGACCAGAGGTCCCTTTTTCAGGGGCGACCCAGAAAGGTTTGGCCACCCATAACTTTGCCCTTTTCAATCTACAACTCTGAAATTTGGTATGCTATTGTAAGCTATGGGGTACTGCATATGTTCCAAATATAGTGTTGTTTGGACGCATACCTTTAAAATTATTATGAAATACCTGAAATTTCAAATTTGGCAACATTCCACAGAATTTTCATGAAAATTCCATGGAATTCTGCAGAATCAGAATGGTCATTCTGTGGACATTCCATGAGCAGAATTTTATATTCTGCACAGCTCTAGGGCATACCTCTGAAGGAAATATGTAGAGCAGCAACCTGGAAAACAGTATACACTTTCACAAAGCATTACTGTCTGCACATGCACTCCAGAAGAGATACCAGCTTTGGCACGTCTGTCTTGCAGAATCTTGTCCCTAAATAGGTTCCGTATTCAGCCTCCCTAAGTACTGCTATGGAGTCTGCTGTTGTCAAACATAAGTAAGGGATCCATGGTATTTGAAGGAAAAATGGCTCACCATAGTAATGTTTCTTCCAAAGGGATCCCTCACCATGTTTAACAACCTCTAATCCCTGCCTCCCCTTCAATAACCTGGTAAAGGGTTTGTATAAGAAACAGTTATTTTCTACTTGCTTAAGCATTACTTGTTACAGTGCCTTTACAATTGTTGCTTAGTGCTCTGAACTATTTTATTTCTCATAATAAAAAGCTTGTTCTGCCTTGTTGAACACTTTTTAAAATTTTTTGGTAAAATAAAAAAAATGTTGGTAGCCATTTAACTAGTTTCAATGAACACAGCTCACCCTAGCTTTAGAAATAAATCTGACATTAGTTAGAGTGCAGGGGTGAGAGTCACCAGACAGCAGAGTTTGAATTTAATTCCAAAGTCTATAGTGTGCATACAATTCTAAAACCTCCAGGGCGGCTCATTCCAGGAAATTGATTGCTATAAAGAAACAACATTACTATGGTGAGACATGTTCTAATTTGGTCCCATGCTCTTTTGCCTATTATAAGTATGCCAAACAGTTCTGCAGTGCCCACCCTTCCACTTAGGCCAGCTCACCTGCTAGCGGGGCCGGCGTCTGTCCAGTGCACATGTGACCCCTGCTTTAGCAATCACGCACAGTGCAGTTCAGCTGCAAGCTGAAGAACACTCCACTCTGAGTAGTAGGGAGTTTCCGTTCTCCTCAGCCATGGGCTTGGGATCTGCCCAGAGCCCTGCCAGCTGCTCTGGGTTTAAGATGCAGCCCTTCTCCCCACTGGATCAACTCAAAGGAAAGGGAGGAGACTTCATACTCAGGGATTGGGCCAGTGTCAGGCACCAAGTCAAGAAACAATAGCATATAAAACTGATTTCTTTTCCTTTTCTGCCCAGAGAGCTTGTGTGCTGTCACAGAATGACTGCCACATTCCATCCCTGAGGTGTATAGACTTGTCTGGTTGTTTATGGTTTGGTGCAGTTCCTTTCCCATTCCCTTTCCCTTTCCCTTTCCTTTTCCATTTCCATTTCCCTTCCACAATATGCCTTTTCTGCATTAAACAAAAGTAACCAGGTAATAAAACTATTCTGCACAGCTGTGTATTAGATTATGACACAGTGGTTGATCCACTTGCCTGCATATAGTTTCTGCACTGGAGGTATTTACAGTACTCATTGTGTTTGGAAATGTATTACAGGGGTACCCACTAGGATGAAGTGCTCTTATCACAGTTTCTGCCACTGGTATCTTGCAGGATACTGCAGGGAAACAATTTAACCCAATAGCAATCACTCCAACTTGTCACTCTGTAAAGTGTGACACCTTTATCAGTGTGTTCTTCATCCTAGTAGGCATTACATTGCATGTATTATGTACAGTATCTTCTGGGTGAAAATAATGCATCCTCATATTACCCCAAATTCTTACACATAATGTTTCAGTAATTATAAATTACTAGAAAATAAATGTACCAATTTCCTGCTTTCATTTCCAGAGTTAAAAACATACCTTGGTAGCCTATCTAAAATGTCTGTATTAAAAAAAAAAGTCATCATCACAATCCATCATCCCAAACTGACCAGGAAAATGCTGTAAGAAATGCACTTAGATAGAAAATGGCTGTATATCAGCATGTCAAACCCAATTAAATAGTGCAGACTTTGAAACCCCCCAGCAATGAATGCATGGTAGCAATATCACATAAGTGAAAATAAGCAGGAATATAAAAGAATTAAATCATAACTCATATATATAGAAAATTCCTCAGTGAAGTCCAAGGAAGCAAAATGCTGGGATCAGTTAAAAAATGTAAAGATTTTCAAGTGCTGAAAAACAGCGTTTTCTGGCTTTTGTGAAAAGCTGATTGAGTGCTCCCTGTTGATGCAGCATTAAAGGGCAGCAGGGGCATGCTGCTAACATTGATTCTCTCCAAAGGAACATTTAAACAATTACCCATAGCACCTTTACAAATAAATAAATAGGCAATAATCCCAAATTATTCTGAGCATTTTTGCATGTTGTGATTCAAACGAAACCAAATGGATTTTTGCCATGATTCTTAAAAAGGAGCAGTCTTTCTAAATATAGTTCAGCAAGGTTTAGCTTCTAGAGTGGGGATAGATGGTTAATAAGTTGCTTTCTAAAAAAAAAAACCCTTCAATCATAATCAACATTTCTATGGTTACTACTATCCACCACACAGACAAACTGGGTGGTGGTAGTGGGTGGGGGCATTGCTGGGTGGTTCATTTTCCAACAGGAACTTTCAGGACCTGAAAAAATACAATTAGGATAAGCACAAAAGAGTGGAATTCCGCCAGGCTAATAACTAGACTGTGACACACCACTTATCAACTTCTCCCACAGAAAAAAACAGCAAGCTAATGTCCGAGGGGAGCAGTATTTTCCACATCCAGTACATTGTTTCTGACTAACTGTTTGACTGCCTCGTCATTAACTAGGTCTGCAGCCATACACTATTTCCGTTTGCAGATCTCCCGGAAGGCCTGCTTTAGTGTCTGTACAGGCTGAGGCTCAGATCTCACTTCTGCGTGCACACATTTTGGAGGGGAAGCAGATGTTGCTAACTCCTTCCAGTTGCAGTTTATATGACTCACAGCACAAAGGCAGGAGAGGAATATTATGCTTTCAGTATGCAAGCTGTTTTAAAATAAATATTTAAGTAAAATTATCTGACATGTACAGTACCACTTCCAGATGAATTGTGTGTCATTGTGACCTTATATAACTGAAAGATTAATTGTAGCTGCCTTCCTCTGTCACAGCTGGTATAAATCAAACATCATTAGAGAAAGGAATAGCAGGCTTGGGTTGTTAGCTATTTCTGTTTCCCTTTGGAGGGAATCGGGCAAAGAGTTTGGAATAACTTGTAGGAGTGGGCTTGTGACAGGAGACTACCCTGCCACTGTTTTGGACCATCCTTTTTCTGAAAACTTCTGTTGCAACAGTTCTTCTATCCTTTTCTGTATATGCTATCCCCGTGCCTCTAGTCTGGAAGGCTGGCCACCTGGTGCCCCCGCTCTCTTCATTATGTCCCACTTTAGTTTCTTTATTTTCCACTCCAAGGTCCAGTAATTAGGAGGTTAAATGAGGTGACCTCTGAGTCTGAATGGAAATTGACACCAGAATATAATTGATCTGGGTATACTTCAGGTAAAACCTGAATAAAGTTGAGGGGTTGCGAAAAAGGCTTTAGATGCCCCTGATTTATAAGGACACAGCCATGTGGCTATTGATACATGTTATTAGTTAGAGCGAGCGGCTCTGCTTATCCATTATAGAGCAAGCACCTATCAAAATATATGTTTTGGATAATGACCAGCATGCTGGCTGGCCGTTTTTATGGCAGAAAAGGTGATGAAGTGCTTATAAACATTGTTGTTCAAAGTGCAAGAATGTTAGAAATATATAAAGTGCCTGAATGCAGAGAAATGTGCAACAATGCCTGCAGTGTTTATTCTTAATGGTTGTACCAGCTGTAGAAGGAACTAGTACAGTAGACCATATGGACTGAAATAACATGGTAAAAGGTTATTTTAACTGGTGATCTTGATGACCTTTGAAAAAGGCACAATGAACAGACGAAATGCCCAGTTAGGATATATGAGCTGCCTTCTGTGTTTAGTTTTTCCTCTACAGAAGCAGCTCTGAAGCCCTTAGTAATTATGGGTTATAATGCTCCCAGGTCACCCCTGAAAACAGGCACTAGTGGGCCTTACCCAGTTACCAAAGACTAAAATTAAAAAAATTAAAAATATATCAAATGAAAAGGAAATAAAATAGCAGGGAAGAATCTCAGCTGATGGCTTAGTAGAAATAAAAGAGGATTCTGCCAGGCACTTCCAGGAGTCACGTGATGAGCTTAGTGTGATCGGTCGAGTTTCTGTTGGTAGCTTTTAACAAAACCATGGCAAACTGTCCAAATATCCTTTAAAACCCACCCCAATGCGATTTTTCGTTTTATAACAATATTGAGGAAGGAATTCCGAAATGGGACTACACTGTGTCCATGGTACTTGGGTAAGAAATAGATACAAACCCACCACCCCAGGCAACCAACTCACATGCAGCAAAGAGACTCAAGCAAGATGCAGTGAATGGACCCGAGCTAACCTGCACAATGGAGGAAGGCTCTCTGGTGGAAAAACTGAAACTTTTCCTCCTTGATTTTGAGAAAATCAAAATCACCATTGAAGACTCAGCATGGGACATCAAAACCATGAGAACCATGCTTGAATCCCTAACCACACGAATGACTGACGTAGAAGCTAGAGTCAGCTCTCTTTTGCTTCTTTATGATGTGGTGTTTGATTTAACTACAACTTGCCTCCGAACTGCCTAATCAATGAGGCTAACAATGGGGATATTGAGTATCTGGACCCACTAATGGGAATACGGAACAACTGAGAGGAAGGGACAGGAACTCAAGGGAGGGCAAAATGGCCACCGAATATGCTTTATAAACACTTACCTTTCCTTGTCTTTGTCAGGACTCCCTTCTTCTTCCTCCTCCCTTCTTATCTCCCGCCATAAGAACTCATAAATTACTCTGAAGAGGTCCTGGGACAGCTTGATGCAGGGGGCAAAGACACTCCCCCTCACGCACTGCACCACCCCTCCAACATCCCGTGAACCTAGACACCATAATAATGCAGCTTTCCCAAATGTCAAACCACCACACATAAGCCCAGAGAATGACAACACAGCTTACCACACAGGCAGAAACCCAAACCCCAGATCACCTCTTACTAATCCTGGAAAGACTCTTCAACTACCCAGGACTAAATACCACACTAACAGCACCACTAAAAATCAGGACTGACAGCAGAGCACTAGACAGAATGCAGGCAAAGCGACCAATGATACCTTACCGAGGGGGCACAGATCATAGAACCCTCTATGCATACTGCACTGCATCACCCCTGCACCACATCCCCAACCAAACAACTGCGTAGATTGTAAGCCTTGCAAGAGCACTCCCAGTGCTAGGCATTTCCCCAGGATGACCCCTCCTCTGCCCTATGATCATCTTTAAATGCAATGAGCAACCTGCGCAGAGGACCCACAGTTTCAAATGGGCTTACCAGCCAGCACCAGCGACAATGAATTACTGCGCAACAGGGCACAGCAACAACTACCCCCTGCAACCCCATCAAACACTATCAATGATGGCCTGCATCCCGACTAGCTCGAACAAATGAACACGAGCCAGCGAGAATACCACTCAATGATCTAGAACAGCTACAGTGGAACAGTGACTGTGCAAAAAAGACCCAGGCAGCAGACACAGATGGCCCCTACACCTCCCAACCTCTGTTGGATTTGGCTAGCCAAGACAATCATTTTCAGAATGCCCTGCTTCCAGCTACTCCTACCCCAAAGTTTTTGAACATTTTTCTTCTCTCCTACAATTATGAACTGGTGCATATAAGATAAGTACTGTGTTTTTTCCTTTTCCTTTTTTACAATCCAAATGGATTCTGCCCCCCACTAGGCATATTTAATTATAGAACTGCACCATACATCCACACACAGGTCTACCCCCACCCCCCCCACCTATACCTGCTATTATTTACAGGCAGCACATGTGCTAGCCCTGACTAGGCAGCTGTAAAGACTTGCGGCCTTCCTTATATACTTCTCCCCGCCTTTGCAGTTGCTGAGGTAAGACACCCACTCTTGAATCTAAAGTATCTCACCGCTTTGGGCAGAACTGGCCCCCAGGCCACCATACCTCTCAACTATACCACATTACGAGGAACGTTCCTCATTTTACTTTACAAAAGTTCCCTGTTCCACATTGTGAGGACTTGTGCCACATTCAGTATTAACATTTTAAAGCAAAAATCTATAATAAATGATGCAAAAAATATATTATTCAATTAATAACAAACTTTCTGAACATAAATGCAAACATTTTAACAATGTTCAGAGCCTCCTATGTAAAGATTTGATTAAGAGTTCCACATTTTGCTCATTTGTTCCACATTTTGAGAGGCAATGTTCCACATTTAGTTGACAAAAGGTTGAGAGGTATGCAGGCCATACCTGCTGCAGAAGGCCATCACGCCTACATCCATGGCAGCCACCTGAAGGAAATCAACCTCCACCCACTCCCACAGGACTGAGGACACCACCGGGGGGTATTGTGCAACCCCTCCCCAGTGCCCCTCCCAAACGACCTTGGCCCCTCATGCCCAGACACATCACGCCATCCCAGAATGGGGTCCAAAAAATCCTGACTGGACACCCATCCCCCAGGAGCCAACCCCAATGCCCTAGGACAGGAATAACATCTCCTCTCCTACTCACCCTACTTATTAGCCAATCTCTCAGACCAGAAGCTCCCACATGACAGCCCACAACAGACCAAAGTCTAATAGCCACTACCCCTGCTGGCTGCTCTTGTCCCTGGCAGGGGGCAGGGACACCGGCTCCAGCGGAGCTCTGACACACCCACCACAAGCAAAACAACTTCCAGAAGCGTCACTCAATGTCATGAATGTATTGCATATAATCCTATTAGTTTTAGCAGTAGTGAAATATAGTAGATATAGGTACTTGTTTGTGTCTTGTTTAATGAGGAATGTAATGTCAGAATGACTTTTTACTTGTAACAACTTATCCAAGTCATCGAGTCCCCCCCCCATCAGATCATGGGTGAAAACAGATCAATCAGGTGACCATCAGGTATACATCACCGCCTGCACCTCCAGAGGCAGTTCTGGAGTGATCAGAGCAGAACACAACCCTAAAAGGCTAAGCTCCGCTTGCATACACACATCTGTACACATCTATGATGACGCACACATACAGCATGGTAACCTGGAACATCAGAGGGGCCCAGACAAAAGAAAAGCGCTATCAAGTGCTCAGGCACCAGGCCGGCCCAGTGGCTCTGAGGGTTGAGGCGCTGGATGCCACACCTTGCACCACACTGGTGACCCAGGTTAGGGAACGGACTTGGGCCACCAGGGGTCAGCAGGGGAGGAGAGGGATTGAGCATCTGATGGACTGCTCTCCCTCTCCAGGGAAGAGGGGACTCTAGTTGTCGATGCGTTGTTGGCCCCTAGCGGAGGCTGCGGTCAGTGTGCTGATGCTAAGCATTAGACGGCTCAGCTGGGGCAGGCACCAGGAGGAGTGCGTGCGGACATGTGCATACTCCCCCCATCGGCAGCATTGAATGCCCCTCTCATGCATGGGAGAACATGGAAAAATGGCTTCCCAGATTGTGGTGGCTTGATGGCCATCCAACGGGGCACCCTGGCTTCAGGGGCATTGCTGACAACTGGATCCAGACTTGGTGGGACAGAAGGAGGCTCTCCACCACCCCGCCATGGGGGGCAAGCCGCGGAGGTAAAAGGTGAGGGCCGTATAGGAGCTGGGGTGAACCAGACAGTGGCTGCAACAGGGGATGTGGGGATGGAGTGGCCGACCGGGAGCCAGGTAGGAGAAAAATGACTAACAAAAAAAATTACTCAGGCACCTAAAAAGACTTAAAACCAATACAGCATTTCCACAGGAAACACACACCCTGCCCGCATAAGCCAATTTATAGTACAGGAAGTGGGTTGGGCAGGTATACATGGCAGGACTCAACAACAAGAGAGGGGGGGTAGTGATTTTAGTGCACAGAAACACCCCTTTCCAACTTCACTACATAAAAACAGACCCACAGGGGCATTATGTCACAATCAAGGGAACACTGGACAGACTGGACATTGTCCAAACTTCCAAATATGGCCGCAGTGGAGATTACCCACAACTGTTCACCACCCTCTTATCAGACCTGTTAGACTATAAACACCTCCCTATGATACTAGTGGGAGATTGGAATACAATCCAAGATATAACATTGGACAGGTCAGGTCAGCGCTGGGGCGGACTAAGCCCCAACCAGAGGGCACTACTGGAACTGCAGGACTCCCTAGGCCTTATTGAGGACTGGCGAGCCCTGCATCCAGGGAAGAGGGACTACTCCTTCAACTCCTCTGTATACAAGACACAATCCAGGGTGGATTACTTCCTCATCTCTCTGACACTCTTCTCAAATACACGCTCCTGTGACATCCTGCCCATGGTGGTCTCCAACCACACCCCATACTCTTTAACCTAGCCATCACCAAAACAACGAAGGGGAGTGACAGACTGTGGAGAGTCAATAACTCCTTGTTACAACACACAGATATCAAAAAATAAGACTGTCACCTGTATTGACAATTTCTTCTAAGAGAACACTAATACAGAGGCAAGCTTCCAGAACGTATGGTGCGCCTTTAAGTGCACAATACGAGGAGAGCTTATTAGACTGACGGCAACTAGGAAAAGAAAGCAAGAAGCCAAAATGAAATGACTACTAGGGGGAGATCAGGACACTAGAAACATCTCTCTCAAAAGTCTCGACTGACGAGGACTGGCTCCACCTCAACACTCTTAGAACACGATACAGAGAAACCCTCCAGGAACAGGCAGAACATGATATCCTCAAAGCCCATGATGAATACATAGATCAGGGAGAAAAGTCAGTGAAGCTACTAGCGCTACACCTGAAGCAACACGAGACCTCTAGGCAAATAAAAGGAGTGCATCAGGCTCCTATTGGCCCCTTGATTCCCAACCCCAGAGACATTACCACAGCCTTTGCTGAGTACTACCAATCCCTATATACGGCTGAGTAGATCCCCCCTGATGACCTAATACACAATTTCCTTGATGCCACACAGCTCCGCATCTGCCCCCAGAAAAACTACCCCAACACTGTGCCAAAATCTCCCTAGGGAAGTCCACTGGGCCCTCAAAGAACTAACCATGGATCAAGGCCCTGGGCCGATGGTTTTTCTAACAACTTCTATAAAGTTTTCACACCCCAACTCACTACACTCTTAACCTCCCTCTTCAAAACAGCCACAGACACCCACCACCTGGACCCCATCCTACAAGAAACCCTGATCACCCTACTTCCCAAACTGGGGAAGGACACAGAGCACCTTGGCAGCTACAGACCAATATCTCTCCTCAACACAGATGTGAAACTCTATGCCAAAATATTGGCGGCCAGACTGGAAAAAGTCTGGGACCACCTCATAGGCCCAGAGCAAGTGGGTTTCACGAAGGGGAGGAAATTGGTTGACCACCTGCATAAATTAGCGCACCTAATAGCGGCGGCCAGGGATATGGGGCACCCGGCAACCCTGCTCTCCTTGGATGCTTAAAAAGCATTTGACAGGGTGTCCTGGCATTTCTTATTTCTCACCCTCAGCCGCTTTGGGATCCCAAACAAATTCATAGACATTATACATCTTCTATTCTTCCACCCTTCAGCCTGAATCTGATGTAACAGACTCAACTCTTGAGCCTTTAACCTCTACAGGGGAACTCGACAGGGCTGCCCTCTCTCCCCACTCCTTTTTAACCTATACCTTAAACCCCTGACCTGAAGGATCTGCCTAACTGAGAAAATAAAAGGAATCCAAATAGGGGGGAACCTCCTACAAACTATCTACCTATGCGGATGACATTCTCCTACACCTGGAGGACCCTGTCAACTCTGTCCCAGCCACTTTATCACTGCTAAAGGAATTTGGGAATATACTAGGCTACAGGCTCAATTTAGACAAGTCATGCACCATGCCCCTAAACCCGCATATCACAAAAAACGACACACAAGAATGAGACACCAAATGGTGCCCAACATCTATTAAATACCTAGGAATATACATCTCCACCAGTAAGCGTCATACTTATTCCAAAAACATAGACAGCCTCCTAACAATCCTAAAACAAGATCTGACAAGATGGTCGGCTCTTCTCCTGTCCCTGTAGGGCTGAATAAATATAATTAAAATGAATGTGCTGCCGAGGCTCTTATACCCACTGGAACTACTAGATCTATATATCCCGAAAAACTAGTTCACTAAGCTGGAGTCAATTGTCAACAATTTCCTCTGGGCAAATGAAAAAACATGCAGAGCCTACCACAAACTGACACTCCCCAAGGAACTGGGAGGCCTCAGACTCCCAAACTTCCACCTCCTCTACCTGGCAGCCCAAGCTGGGAAATTCCTATGGTGGACAACTACCAACGCAATCCCCAACACAAACTACAACACCTCACAGTGGCACCACATTGAAAAAACCCTGTGCAACTCTGCTCATGTGAACATTGAATCACTAATCCACCTTGCGCACTCCAAAGTCCCGGCGCTGCTTAAATCCACCCCAATAGGCACCTCCCACAAAATCAACCGACAACTTCACAATACCGTAAAAACTCAACCAGAACTAGCCCCCAACCAACTTGTGTGCAGGAACCCAAAATTCTAAATCCAAAAAAAGAACATCCCCCCACTTTCCTCAAAACCACTCCACAAATCAAGCTAGGTCACCTAATCCAGGACAACCGCTTTACCTCATATGATGATTTCAGATCTCACACCCTGGAATCTACCATAACCCCTTTCACCTTCTTCCAACTCCACCATGCAATTATAGCAGCACTCCCCCCCCCCCAGGCCCTGGCAGCTTTACGCCCCATCAGCCTGGGAAGAATTAGCCACCCTAGCAACCCAACGCCACTCCACATCCAAACTCTATAAAAGGCTTCTGGAACTTTCAGCCCCAAACAATCCGGATGTCTGCCCATACTGGATGAGGATCTTCCTTAGCCTTGACCTGCAAACAGAGCAGGGATCTGGACGGGAGTCCACAGATACATTAAGGCCGACAATCTCAAATTAATGCAAGCAAAGATCATACACAACATGTACCTCACCCCCCCCCCCAGAGGCTACATTGCTGTACGAGATGCAACCAGGAAACTGGTGACCTGAAACACATTTTATGGGAGTGCAACAAGGCAGCCCCACTCTGGCAAGCCATTCAACAGAAACTAGACCCCTTATTAGGACTAAACTCTGCTTTCACACCGGAGATTTGCTTGCTAGGTCTCGGCTTGGACCGGGTCTTCGGGGATAGGAAATTCCATATCTCCCTCATAGCAGCCATGGCCAAACAGATCATCCTGAAACACTGGCTAGATGATATCACTCCCTCCTACAGATAATGGCACAATACCTTTCTTAATGCTCTAAGAGCAGAAAAGATGGTCTGCTCATTCCGGAACTGCCTACACAAATACAAGCATAGATGGAGTGCAGTGGAAACACTATTCTTTCTATAGAGGGTACCACTACTAGATGGAAAGATCATGAACCCAGCTACAGAGGGATGGAAATTTCAGCCCCACCCAAACTCACCATAAGTAAGCCTCTACAACTCTTGATCACCTATGATCCCAGGAAACTGCCGACTCAATCACACAGACTCTATTGGACTTTTTTAATCACTGATGTTTATCCTGACACGCAACATCTCAACCTTGTAGCCAAGTATATCCTGTATCTGTTCACTGTCATTTTTGTTTTAATCACTGTAATTTGTTTTTTAAAAATTTCAATAAAGTATACTATTTGAAAAGAGGATTCTGCCAGCTAGCCCAAGAGTATGCATGCAGCCAGAAAGCTGCTCTTCATATTATTGGAAATGAGTTCCTTAACTGTGGGAAAGAGACAGGGATGTCCTGTAAAATAAGCACATGCCTGTTGCCCACAGAAGAAGTATTATATGAAAGAGCTGAGAGAAAATAAACTAAAGAGATGGCACATTTAATAAAACAGAATAGAGTTCTTGATATATATATTATATATATATTTCGCTCCGGTGAACTATACATCTTAGGCGACCTTAACTTAAACTGGCTGTCTCCCAAGACATCCAAAATACGTAATGATCTTGGAGCCCTGAACCTCTCGCGACTGATCTCGGAACCCACCCCCCTAACCATAAGACACAAAATCACTCCCTCATTGACTGGGCTCTTACCACCCACCCCCACAGAATAATTAGCTCTGGCATCCTCCTAGATGATCTCAGTGACCGGAATCCAATATTCGTTGTCAGGAAAATCCACAGACCAAAATCTCCACATGAAACCTTGCAACTTCGCTCCTTCAGATCCCTAGACTTTGAACCTCTCCTGCACAACCTATCTCTCTCTGACTAGTCTCCCTTAGTCTCCTCCCTCTCAGTTGATAAAGTTCTAGCCTACTTCAAAGAAATATTCCTTCCAAATTGGGATGCCTTGGCCCCTCTCAAACAAACCAGGGTTAGGGTTAACCACCTACCGTGGATTACTCCAGAACTCTTAGTCTATCTTGGGGCCAGAGATCATGCTTGGAAGTGCCACAAATCCACCCAGCTTCCTAGTGACCTCACAGACTACTGTAAGCTCTGAAACGCCTGTACCAGGGCAACAAGGCTAGCCAAGTCCAATTACTTCAAAAATCCTTTCCTCACTAACATAAATTCCTCGTCCAAATTCTGGAAGGTGGTTCATGCCCTCTTTACCCCTCATTCCTGCCCCCCTTCCCCAGTGCTAAAGGTAAATGGCAATCTTGTATCCGATTCCCATGCCGTAGCTGCAGAATTTAACTCCTATTATACCTCCTGTGCAACTGAACTCCTGAAGTCCCTCTCTAATTACCCCTCCCCCCTCAAATGTCATGGCTGCCCCTCTATCCTCCCCTTCAAAAAAACTGCACCATTTCATATTGTCCCACACCACTCCTTCTCATTCTCTTCTATCTCCACCACAGATACTGTAAATGCTCACTTCATCATCAACCCCTCAAAAGGATCTTCCCCAGATGACCTTGACCCTAAACTCCTCTCTCTCTCTCAGCCCCGGCCATTTCCTATTTCCTCTCATTAATCATAAATCTCTCCTTCTCAACCTCTGATGTCCCTTCCACATGGAAGCATGCAGTGGTCCTCCTTCTACCTAAAGGTGGAGACCCCTCATCCCCTGGCAACGGTCGTCCCATCTCACTACTCCCTACCCTAGTCAAACTACAAGAACATCTAGTCCTCTCTCAACTCACCTCCTTTCTATCTGATACCTCCTTCTTCACCCTGTTCCAATCTGGTTTCAGGAAAAATCACTCTACCACCACCTCCCTACTTTGGCTCACTGACTTCATCTTCTCCGAGATGGACAATGGCCAAATCACCTCAGCCTTATTTGTCGACCTTGCCAAGGCTTTTGAAACTGTTTCCCACTCCTTTTTCCTTGGTTCCCTCTCATCTGCTGGTCTAACCCCTTCTGCCACTAACTGGTTTAAGGCTTACCTTACTTGTAGAACCCGATCACTAAAGATCACAGATGCCATCTCGCCACCCCTCCTGATCTGCACTGGCCTCACTCAGGGCTCAGTGCTTGGTCCCATTCTATTCTCTATCTTCCTTAATGACCTGCTATCTGTTCTCTCCCCCTCCTCCGCCATACACATGTACACCGATGATACTGTCCTGTATGCATCTGGAGCATGCACAGCTGAGGTTACATCCAGCTTGCAGCATGATGCAACAAAGTCCAGCTCTGGTTTGCAAACCATCAATTATTCCTCAACACCAAGAAGACAGTCTCCATGACCTCTGGCACAAGGCAGAGACTCTCTAGGCTTCCCTCCCTGCTCACTTTCCGCACTATTAATAAGACTTTACTTGAGAACACCTCATCCTTCAGATATCTTGGGTTTGGTTAGACCAACACCTCAACTTCTCTGGACACACTGACGCCATCCAAAACAATTGCGCCCCAAACTCAGTGCCTTGTTCAGGAACCGCAGTTGCATCCCTCTTGAAGCTAGGTGTGAGCTTGTCCAGAAGATGATCCTCCCCATTTTTGACTACTGCGACATAGTCTATGGTCCCACTCCTAGGTCCTCCCTGATCAGACTGGACACTCTCTTCAACTCCTTCTGCCGCTTTGCCCTTGATGCCCCCTCTTGCACCCACCACTATGACCTCTATCAAACTCTTTCCTTCCCCTTCCCTTACAAACAGACGCCTCTCACACTGTGCTAAATTCATCACTACACACTGACTGGGTGAACTCCCTTCCTACTTCTTCCCCTCATTTATAACACCCCCTCCTCCTTCCCACTTCCTCGGATCTACCGACACTCACACTGTAACTGTCCCCTGCTGCTCCACCCTTTCCTGCCAGTCTGGATACTCTCACCGTTTCCCTAAAATATGGAACTCTCTACATCCCCAAATCCAACACTCCTCCTCCTATCAACACTGCCCTCTCCAACTATCTTTCACCTAATTGTTCCTGTTATGACCAACCTTAATTTCCTTTGTCTTACTCCTTACAGTTCGGTCACCTTCAGAATTTATCCAATGCCTCTATCGACTTTACTGCCTCTACTGTCCCTAGCGCCTCCTAGATGCTAGTTCTCATACCTTTCTCCCTTCCTCTACTCTCTCCCCCTTTTCCCCCCCGAGCGTTCTCACACACCTTGCAGGGTTCTCAGCATCCTGAAAGGGTTCTATAGTGCCTAGGCTTGCCACGTTTTCTTCCCCAATCTACCTATCCTTGGCCTTCCAGATCACTTTTCAAGGTCCCCAGCAGCCTGGTGGGTTCCTTGGATCACGACTCATCCCCTCCCAGGTGTGATTTCTCATTCCCTCCCTCTTACTATCCCTCTATAATTACAACACCTAACTGCAGGAGGGTTTACAATCGCCTGAACTTCCCTGCCCACTTGCAGGGTTCATCGCATCCTGAAGGGTTCTCTTTTTGGGTAAGGCCTTATTTCCCCTCCTAGGTGTTAATCACACTTACTCCCTCTCTCTCTCCATCCCTCTTTAATTCCTACACCAGTCCCCTGTCCCCTTGCAGGGTTCCCCTCATCCTGAAGGGGTCTGTCCGGGACACGACCCTGCACTATCTGTCATCTCATCCTCTCTCTCCTTCACCCCTTATTTCATGATAGCACTTGTTCACTTATTACCATTGCACTTATTTATTGTTCTCACAAATTACATATGTATGTAACACTGTTTGTAATGACTGCCCTTAATTAATTGTATGCTATGTTGATCTTTGTAACTTGAATGTAAAATGAATCATCCCTATTGAACCCCTTTCCCCCAGGTCGCATCGGGAGACGAGCAACCTGTTGCTCAGTGTGCTTTCCTGGTGAAACATTTCAATAAATAAATAAATATCCCTCATTCTCCCGTTGCCATGCCAGAAACTTGCAGCAAGTTTATAGAATGCAGTGCTTTACGTATATAACAAAAATGGGTTCTTTACCTGTGGTGCTGTATTGGATGTTGTTATAGGGCTGGCAGCCCACAGTCTGGCAAGTTGATCATATTAACTGGGGACAAAACTCCAAAAGAACACACCCAGCCAAACTAATACAAACTACTATATCTTGTCAGCATATTGTTATGTTGTATAAATAGAAACTTACCCTGCTCAATAAGTGGGTCTCTAGTGAATGGAAGGAGCCCCAAAGTAGCAACTTTTTCCAAAGGCCCTAGTTCACAAACAAGTGTGGATTCTTCTGTTTCAAGTGGAACTGAGCACTGTAGAGCAGCAGTGGCCTGTAGTGTAGGAATTTATAGTACTGCACCTGCCACTCAAAGGGCAATGGAAAACTTTGGTGTTTGGAATAGGTTTAAAATAATCTTAATAAAGATTTTCTTTGCCTGTCTTGCTTTGGGAGTGTTTTAATAACATTACTGGGTTCCTTAGCTTTATATAAAATAAAACAGGACCCAAACAAAAAAAAGTTATATTTTTTAAGGATATTAAGATCACATTACAGTGATGTCACTGCCACCAAGGTATAAAAGACCATCAGTAGAGCTAGCAGAGAGATAGGTGGGTCGGTGTGCAGCAGGCTATGGAGGAAGAAGGTGTGCAGGTTTACACACTGTGCTGAAAAAGGACACAGGAAGGTGTCTAAGGAAGTAGCTGAAGGAAACCTATTTGTTTGGTGTGCTACATTAACACCTTTTATTTTTCCTTTCTGTAGATATTTATTTTACTATTTCTGAGTTTCTGAACAAGAACATAAAATGATAAATGCTTTCATGCATTTTTTTGTGCACCTGAATCCTTGACTGCCAGCTAAAGTTATTACGAAATCCCACACCCCGTGACAGGCTTTGATGGAGTAAGGCAAGGCATTTTATTTCATATGGTGCCCTATCCACAGGTGGCTCAGAACACTGTACAGATTAAAGAACGAAATGTGACAGAAATGAAAATCAACACAAATAACATGCATCAATAAATGCCATTTAAATATTACTAAAATGATGAAGACAAAGGCATTATCGTAATAAATTAAATGCTAACTTAAAAAAATGACATTTCATCCCCTTATTAAAAGCCTTCACTGAGGTGCAACTATTAAGCTGTCAAGGAAGTGAGTTCAAAATAAGTGTTCGGACACACCGAGAAACCCCTACTGCCCGAAATTTTAAGATGCACTCTTGGGATGGCCAAAAGAAACTAGTCTGCGGAGGAGTGGTGCGAGTGACAGGGTGCATATCAGGCTAAGAGGTCTTTTCGGTAGTCCAAAAGTTAATGCAATTTTAAATGTGGCGCGCAATCTGAATGATAGCCAGTGCAGCAACCACAGGTGTAAAATGTTGTGAATAAGGAGAGGCAGAGATCAGCCTAGCTGCAGTATTCTGTTCCAGCTGCAACCATTGCACCAACCTTCCTGTGAACCCTAGGTAAAGAGCATTACAATAACTGAATCGAGGGTCAAGGTGGCAAATGCATGAACCAGGGACTTCAGGTCATTTTGCAGTAGAGAGGGTATAATCCAGGTAATATTTTTTAATTAAAAAGTCCACTGTTGACTATGGTCACCACATGACATTCTAGTTACAGACCTGAATCCACAATGATACCCAGATTCTGAACTCTGTCCATGGCCACCAGAGTTAAGCCATTTAAAGATGGCCACATAATGCCCCCCTTTTGGCAATTGACCCTTGAGGACCTGGTTCTATTAGTAACACCTGTGTTTTGTTTGGGAATAAGCACATCTAACTAAAGGCCATTCAGTTTGTGATCTCCTGAAGGCATCAGTTCAGAACAGACACTGCTGACTGCCCCTCGGGTATAAAAGACAGGTACAGTTGCATATCATCCTCATAGCAGTGGAACCTCTCTTCATACTGTCTGATGACCCATCCCAATGGTAGCTTGAACACCGTCCATAAGACGGGTGAGAGAAACTGACCCTTGCTGAACCCCACAGCTTACCACAGCTGGCTGCAGTGACAAGACCCACATCACAACCATATGTGACCTACCGGTTAGGAAAGACTCAAACCATTTCAGAGCTGTCTCGGTGATTCTCCTATATTTTTCAAGGTGTTCCAACTATATCCCTTGATCCACAGAGTCAAATACTGATGCGAGGTTTAGGGGAACTATAAATAGAATGCTGCTCCTTATCCCTCAGCAGGAGCAGGTCATTAAACACCTTTACAGGTGCAGTCTCTGTACTGTGCCAAAGCTGGAAACCTGACTGTAACAGCTCATAGATGTTGAATTTCTCAAGATGTGCCTCCAGCACACCATTGCCACAACCTTTTCAATGACTTTCCCCTGAAAGGGAATTCTTGAGACAGGTCTGTATTTTGCAAGCACCTTCAGGTTCAGAGAATGTGTCTCCAAAAGGGGGTCTCACTGAGGCTTTTTAAGAGCCTCAGGGAAACACCTCTCTGAGAGGGAGCACTGGGCGGTGCTAGCAAGCTTAAGTCTAAGGGCCTCACTGCAGCTCACCAGTAGACACATAGGTCCTGGGTTTTATTCACAGAACTTTGAACACAACCCAGAGACCACCACCAGCACATCAGTTACATAAACTGGCTGAAACACATTTCAGACACACAGGGCCTCTCATCCTGACCACTGCTGGCCCCTAACAGGCCATTGTAGTGATACTGGTTCTAATGGAGGACACTCTGTCCAGGAGGAACTGGTCAAATATTTCACATCTATCTTGGGACAAAGCTCCTCTGGGATGTAAAGAAGTAGGATAAATAAGTCAGTCTACCATGGGAAAAGCTCGGCTGGCCTGTTCTTTTCTGATGCAACAACCCATGACAGCAGTTCTGCCTTTTTCAGGTTTATTGCCCTCTGACAGTCTCTACAGTGAGAACTCAGAGCCATCCTATTGCCAACCAAGCTACATCTCCTCCAGAAATGCTCCAACCTTTGCCCTGTTGTCTTCAACTACCTAAGCTCATCCTTATACCATGGTGAGCTTTGGCAGGAGGTCAGGGGTGGACACAGATTGGTGCAATGTTGACCAGCGCCATCAAAATAGCCAAATTATAGCCATCAATGGCTGCCTCTTGCACACTACTTTCACGCTAAAATGTCCAGCATGTCTAGGAGCTTCTCCAGCTCCAGATAATGCAACAGGTAATACCAGGTCATCTCTGTGGAGGGTGGTGGCTTGCAAGGAACTGAACAGCATGGTGATTTGACCACCCACCAGAATCCACCTTGACATCTGAAATGTCCAGCCTCAATGAGAAAACCAGATTTAAGGTGTGGCCATGTTCATGGGTAGCAGAGGCAACAGCCTGAGTGAAGCCCAATGAATCCATCACTTGAAGGAATTGATGAGCAAATTGCAAGAGTTCATCATCAGCTCACACACTGAAGTCCCCCAATACAATTAGGTTGGCAGAGTTTAATGTGAGATTGATGGTGAAGTCTGCAAATTCATGTAGAAATTCTTGGTCTCTACCCAGCAGTTGACAGACCAGCTGAACTCTACACTTCACACCCACATCAACCTTAGAGGCCACACTTTCAGATGATCTTGTTTCCTCACTAGGGATTCCACCCTGCCACTCTTATGCTCCCACCGAATGCAGTGTGTCACCAAGAACCACTAGAAGATGCTGCATCTAGAACGGACTCAGAGTCATCCTTTGCTGGGTCTTGGTGAGACAAACCAGCTCCCTTGAGGATGCAGGATCCTACTTGTATACTGGCTTCTGGGATGTGAGAGGGATTTCCTGCAGAATATGATGGACTTCACTGCTGACAAAGTGTTAGAGTCACCCAGATGGCTTATTTAACACTTGGGTCAATGATAAACTCTTGCAGTTTGGGAAAGATTTCCTCCAGGTTATGGAGTCCCTGAACCTCGCACAAGTTATTACTTCCATGACCCATCAACATGGCCATGCCTTGGACTTGGTATCTCTCTGGGGTCCGAGGTAGGGTATCTTGAGATTGACTCAAGTCAGATTGTTGAAGCACTGCACCATTAGGTTCTTTTTCAGGGCCACCTCTTGTAGTTCACCTCAGTGGAGATGGTCTAGTACCACCCATTGTGAGGGCTTTGGCCAGAAGGACTATTGGCAGTACTGGATACTTTGGGTGTGTTGACACAATGTGCTTCAGAGGAGGCCATGGTAGCCTATAATAGGGCTGTTAGGGTTGCCTTCAGTCTCGTGGTGCCAATCCGTGTATGCCTGTTGCTTTCATGCCGTGGTTCACCATGGTTTGATGGTCAGCTAAGGGAGTCGAAGACAAGGAGTTGAGGTTGGTGTATTGTTGGAGGATATCCAAGGCCCAGGAAGACAAAGTAGCTCTGATGGCTCATTACGGCGAGTATTAAAGGGCATTTACCCAAAAGAAGGTAGGTTTTCTGTCTAGGGAGATTGCTTCTGGGAGGAATCAACCGACTCAGCTGTTTCAGACTGTGCAATTTCAAACAGCTGCACTCCAACGAAAAGAAAAGATGCAATACTCCATACGCTTACAAAACTAGGTGATCTCTTTATTGAAGCAAAGTTGCTGGGAATGATTCCCTGCCAAACATCAAATGAAACAGAAATTCATTGAGGTGGACTACAAATTTCTGTTTCATTTGATGTTTGGCAGAGAGCCATTCACAGCAACTTTGCTTCAGTAAAGAGATTGCCTTGTTTTGGAAAGGTAAGGAGTATTGCATCTTTTCTTTTCATTAGTGTACAGCTGTTTGAAACTGTTCTGAACTTTTGAGGATTAGCTGTCCCCCGGCCACACCCCTGGCTCATTCATGAGCACACATACACCATCTGGAAAAGTCTTTCAGACTGTGGACAGGTTTCTCCATCTGGCCTGTTTGGAACCCATCAAAGACTTTTCACTTGCGAAATGCAAGGAGTTTGCTTGTTTTTTCTTGGACATGGTGTCCTCTATTCAGGCCAGAATCACTCCAAGTGGACCTTTACAGTCCAGCAGGGTGCAGCCTATGTGTTGCAGGTCACTCTGCAGTCATGGGATGAGTTTAGACTGGTAACGGTGAATGAGGTGAGGTGAGTGGGATGATCTCGGAGCTGCAGCTAACATGTTGCAAACTAGATCCAGCACAGATGTAATTACTAGTGAGTTACATAGGACAACTGGGACCAGTATTTGCTGAGATTATTTGGGGCTTCCTTTTGCATCGAGGTCTATCCATTTACCTTGAAAAATGCACTGGTGAGGCCCCATCTGAAAACTACTCTGGAACCAGATGTCTTGGCAGATTACTGACCTGTCTCCAACCTTCCCTTCTTGGGCAAGATTATTAAGATGGTGGCTATGACATCTATGAGCCTCTCCAGTGTGGTTTTAGGTCTAAGCACAGCACTTAGACCACGCTGGTCAGAGTACATAATGACCTGCTCTGGTGAGAGATAGAGGTGAACAGTTAATTCTCATTCTCCTCAGTCCTGCCTTAGATTTTGACACCATGGACCATAGACTGCTACTGGACAGACTCAGGAAGCATGTGGGACTTGCCATTAAAGTCATCTGCTGGTCTGAGTCCTATCTCAGTGGCAGGACACAGAGGGTGATGTTAGGAGGCTTCTCTTCATCTCTGGTGTTGCTGCCCTGTGTAGTACCCTAGGGTTCTGTCCTTTCACCCTTGTCCATGGTGTACATGCTGCCCCTGGGAAGGATCATCAGACAATATGGGCTTGAATTTCACTGATATGCAGATGATACTCAACTCTATCTATCTTTTACACCCGGGATGCTGGATGCAGTCGACGTACTGAACAGGTGCTTGGCCAGGATCCAGGACTCAGTGTCATTGAGCTGGTTAAGACTTAACCCAGACAAGACTGAAGTACTGGTTGTGGTATCTGGTCATAACAGGGGATGGACTGGTGCTAAGATTGCAGTATTGGTTGTGGTATTGGGTCATAACAAGGGACTGTGGTACCTGTCAGGCTGGGGAATGGGCTTCATCTTGATTCCAGTGATAGCTGCCTCTAAGGTGAAGAATCTCGGCATCATTCTAGATGAGGCCCAGGCATCAGCAATAGTCCTGAGTGGTTTCTGCCATATTAGGAACATCAGTTGGATAAAATCCCTTATCCCCCCTGGAGACCTGGGTATGCTGGTACATTCATTCTTCCAGGCTCAGCTACTGCAATGCTGTTTACCTTGGGGTCAATGAAGGCATGCTTCAGCACCTGCAGCTGGTGCAGAACGCAGCTGTTAGGTTACTGACTGACCTTTCGAGGTCACGTCATGTCTCACTGGCACTGTGTGAACTGCACTGGCTGCCGGTTAAATAGCATATCTCCTTTTTGTTTATTTTATTTATGTTTTATTTTCATGTATTTGATCCGTCCTTTCTTATAATGATGCCCAGAGCCTCTGGGGAAGGGCACCAGCTAGAAATAAACTCTACCACTGCTGCTACTACTGCTACTTTAGTCTAATATCACAGTTATTTTATTCCTCTGGGATCTGGGATTTTACAGCATGCCATGAAAGGGAGGACCTAAAGTAATCAGGCTTTTTACTACCTGCCTCTTATTCCGAGGAGTCTCCTTGGGGATCAGGATGTCACAAGGAGGATCTCACTCTATGACAGTCTTTTACCCATTGCACTTGTTCAGCCTGCTTCACCTAGTTTGACTCTTCCTGACATCAAGTCCTGGGTCATATCCCTGCCAGGTGCATCTTCTCCTCAGAACCCCCAACCTCCATACACAGCTAGTCACCGCTTCTTGAATGACCAGGGTATGAAAGGGATGGAGCTGGTGTAGTAGTCCCAGTGAATAGGTTTGCTAAGGGGCTGACGTACTCACACTCATGTCTTAGCAACAGATATAAAACCTTTCCCTAACTATCAAAGCACCTTCTACAAACTAAAATCCTAAACTTTAAACATAATTTTCCACCATAACCGCAAACTCATACCACTGTCACACAACTAGAAACACACTGATTTATATCCACTCATACACCCACATTCCTACCAAAGAACACTTTTATTACAGACTTGAATTTTAAATATATAAGCAAAACAAAAAAGGGCACTAGAAGAATGGGCAATGGTTGGTGCAGTGTCACAACTTGACAGTTCTGAAAATGTCTGAGTCCAAAAAATGACTTTGGCAATGCATCATCACACTGTCTGCCACTGAAATGGAATACTATAGAACTATAAATAACTGCGTAAAGTTTATATCGCAGATCTGTGATTGGGGCCACCATCGCGTAAAACTTACATCTTGCTCTGTCACTGGTCACACTCTCTATCAGCTGTTTTGTGTGGCTCTTAAATAAGAATGGCCGTACCTCATCCTGCTTCTGTTGCTAAGATGTCGCTTGTGTGTTGGCTCAACACTCCACCCCGAAAGGCAGTTAAAAGAGATTTTTCTGCTCTGCAGGCAGCGGACATTGATGTTGATGTCTTGAGTGTGACACCCGGTATTTCAAGACTATTGATGGAAGCTGTCACAGATGAACTGTCATCTGTTGCCAACTCCCTTCCTGTGTAAAAGAAAAAGGTGCAGTACAAGGTTTATGACCCCAAAGTCAGATTCGAGATCAGACAGTACTCTTGTGAACATGGGGTAATGAATGCAGTGCACTTTTACGAGGCTAAATATAAAAATAAAATTAATGAAAGTACTGTTCAAACATTTAAGCGGGACTATCTTACAAAACATAAGACTAACCCTGATCCCGAGTCCATGCCTAAGTCACTGCCAATAAAAAACCGAGGTAGACCGCCATTACTGATGGCAGATGTTGAGAATGAGCTGAAAGCTATTGTGGAATCACTCAGGGCAGAAGGGGCCATAGTGAATGGTAAAGTGCTAACCGCAGTTGCCACAGGGATTGTAAAAAGCTCTCACCCCGAAATGCTAGTTGAAAACGTTGGCAACCTAGCTTTCTCTCGACAATGGTCATGGCTGTTTTTAAATCAGATTGGGTTTTGCAAGAGAAAGGGGACCAAAGCAGCACAAAACACCCCAGTTGACTTTGATTAACTAAAGCAGAGGTTTTTGAGGTGTATCTCTGCTGCCACAAGTCAAGAACTCATTCCAGCAGACCTCGTCATTAATTTAGATGAGACAGAGGTGAACCTGCTACCTTGCTCGCAGTGGACAATGGAGACAATCGGTAAAAAACAAGTTGAGGTCTCCGGACTTGGTGATAAGTGTCAAGTCACTGTAGTATTGTCTTGCACCCTTTCTGGCCTGTATTTACCACCCCGAGTGGTCTATCAGGAGAAGACAAACCAGTGCCACCCAAACTACACATTCCCTGAAAGATGGGAAATTACCCACACAGGATAACCACTGGGCCAACTCTAACACCACTATCCACTACACAAATACAGTTGTTGTCCCTCGCATCAATAACATCAAGCTTAAAAACAACCTGCCCAACTGCCAAAGAAGTCTGCTGATTTTAGTCCTGTTTCGTGGGCATACAACTGAAGATGTGATCCTTAATTTTGAAAAGAATCGCATCATTCTGATCTTCATGCTTGCTTCTTGCACTGATCTCCTTCAGATCCTAGATATTACCGTCAACAAAGTGTTTGAAGATGAGCTGAAGCAGCAGTTCTGTGACTGGTATGCAACCCATATCTCGGACCAGCTAAAGTGTGGCAGCACAAGCAGTGACAGTACTGTGGACCTCCAAACAACTACTTTAAAAAATAGACATGCACAGTGGTTAGGGGGCAGCTTTATGCATTTAAGTGCCTGCACAGAGGACTGCCTAAGAGGGTTTGAGAAAGCTGGGTTTACACGAGCCCACGCAAAATGTTTGAATAATAAAGCTCTACTTTTATTATGGCGGTGGGGCAAGATACCAGTATACAGTACTACTGTTTGCTTACTTTTTTTTTTCTTTTCAGAGGTGACTTCCAGAGATGATGTTGATGTTGATGTCGATGACTGAGAGCACTGATGCCGAAATACGAAAATGAGGCAACGTCCGAGTACTTTTTTTCTTTGGATCTTATTCACTAATTCACAAATGAATATACTTTTCACAAGCAGTACTAAATTGTTTTGTGTACTTCATTCATATAAAATCAAAGTAAACACCCAAACCATACTACAGCCGAAAATGCCATACCACGTGACATGTACATCAAAGAAATACCGTTGTCAAATTAATGCCACGCGTTAAAGGTATAGCACAGTTATAGCCATTTTTATTTGACAGCAGTATATTCTAGTTCTATAGTAAGATAGAAAATTATGCCCTGAACAGGAACACACTGGAACAACTCTAACAGAAGAACACAGACTTGGTGAGTCTTCTTTTATCAGACCCACAAAGCCCAAAGGGTCACCTGATAATGACATATGAGGAACGACTGTGGGAGCTCAACCTGTTCTTGCTGGAGGAGGGACTAGGGGGGACATGATTGAGGTGTTCAAGTACCTCAGGGGAGTAAATAAGGTAAGCCGAGATAGGATCTTTCGACAGAAGGAGTGTGGAATCACCAGAGGACACAGATGGAAGATTAAGGGTGGTAGGATTAGGGGGGAAAGGAGCAGGAGGTACTTCACTGAGAGAGTGGTGGAACCGTGGAATGCGCTGCCCGGGAAGCTGGTACAGGCAGCTATGTCGGAGGGATTCAAGAGAGGGTGGGACAGGTATGGGCAAGGGGTTAAGCAGAGGCTGGTTTGCCCTGGGGGGGCAGGACTGGGGGATGGAGTAACAGTGGAAGGAGACAGATAGAGGGCTACAGTACCCAATCAGGGTGCTGAAGCACAAGCAGACTTGGTAGACCAACAGGCCTACTCTGCTGGTGTCTAGTACGTTAGTATGTTCTGTTAGTATAATTATGAAGGTAAAGAATAAAAGTTTGTCCAACACTTTTATGAGCTTGACAGCTGGAGGACTGATGCATTTTGCTGTTGGTGAGCATTTGCCTGCAGTGCAAACCTGTAGGAGGTGAAAGCATCCAGTGCTCTGGGATGCAGAGAATGGGTGACAGCCTGACTAACAGAAACTGATGCTTGTGTTATGCCAATGGCATTGTTAGCAGTAGGAAGCCACAGGAGGTGATGCGTACTGAGTGTACTGCTGAAAAGTAATATTAGATTTTAAAAGCAGCCAACCATTACCATTTATATCTGAGGTACTTTTATGTTGGCTTACCGCTCAGGCACAAGCCAACATCTTGCGGTAGTAACAGATTTCGGAGGTGTGTCAGTGTGGGTGAACGCAGGGCATGCTTTAGTAGGTGCATCCCTCATTTCCCAATAAAAGAGCATGCAGGCACTGACACAACAAAGGTGTAAAGTAGACAAAACTTGTAAAGAAATGCCGCTGCAATCAGAGACACGATCATCATGCAGCGGCACAACATGCCTCCCGACGTGCCTGCTTTCCTGGTGAAGCATTGGAATGAACTTGGCAGCAGCATCTGCTGCTGTCTCAGGCATGAACCCTATAAAGCTGACTTTGGGGGTGCCCAATCCCCGACAGCATGTTAAATAATCCCCCCCAAAGATTGTGTGGCACACTGGGAGCCCAACCCAGTGTGCCTCCATTTTATAAAAGCCGACTGCCGTTGGCATGTTCCTGCCCCTGTCCCACCCGCATTGTGTGTCACACTGGGAACCCACCCCAGTTTAGCCAACATCACCCCCCAAGTCACCCAGTGTGCCCAACATTGTTCTCATACCTGAAAAGAAGAAAATGGTCTGTGATGTTTTTTATTTTATTTCTTTTTTATTCTGAAACAAAGAAAACGGTTCCTCGTTGTGTTCAGTGCTCCCTCCCCAAACATCCAACCTGCACCTACCCTCTGTACTCCTGCCTCCCACACCCGTCCTCCATACTTACCTCCTAGAGCCCAGTGTGGCGATCTTCGGTGGAGCGGGAACACATCTGCACTCTTCAAAGCCGTCCACGAACTGAAGAAATGCTAGTAAGCTGTATAATGGCATAAATGGGGGATTTTCAACTTAGGTGGATATCTCAGTCATTTTTTGGAATGTTTCCTCCAAATTTTCAACATCGGGTGCTTGGGACCCCACCTCATGAACACATGCACTGTCATCTTGTTACTCAGCCTCGATAGGTCATTTTGCGGTCACTGAGAAATTACCTTTTGGGACCAATTAACAAAATTACAATGCCACTGTTCATGAGGCAGGGTCCCAAAACCCTATCTTGCAAATTTAGTGGAAAAATTCCCAAAAATTATTGTTACAAGGCAAAAAGCTGCGTAGTTTCAATGCACGCTCGTAACTTTGACAATTGCTAATATTTTCACTCCAGATCTCCAACACTGCCATTTTATTACATCTCCTTATGAAAAGTACAGCTGTCATTTTTCACATCCGGCCTGAAATGTGTTTTCGTGCATGTAGCGCACAATGGCGTGGTCGGTGTGGGAAATCAATGTTCGGGACAGATTAACAAAATCACAGTGCCACTGTTCATGGCTGGAGTTACCAAAATGCTTATATTGAAAATTTTGTTAAAAGATCCCCAAAATGATTGCGTTACGGGCATGCGTTGCACCGTTTCTACGCACGCTCATGACGTCACCAATTTTTCATATTTTCACTCCAGATTTTCACCATTGTTATTTTTCTACACCTCCTTATGAACAGTACAGCTGTCATTTTTCACATCCTGCCTGAAATGTGTTTTCGCACATGTCAAACAATTTTTTTTTTCTTTTTTAGATATTTCCTGATGAAGACCTAAGGTCAAAACGTAGATTTTTAACTCTATTTTCTATTTTCAGTGTGCATTTAATGTAACCATTTTGTTTTGCTTTTAGACCACATGCTGACGCAGTGCCTTATTTTTGTTTTGTACCCACAAAATGCACTTTTTCTGTTTTTTGTGGTTACATTAAGAAAATCACTTTCCGAAGTATACTGGTGCATTGAAATTCATGGTGCAGTTATTCATTTGCACACTTTGAAAGTAGTGTTCTGGAGTTGGAGAGGATGTCACTGTTTGTTGAGGCTGTAGCTCTTTGCTGGTGCTTGGCTGTTCATCTTGCTTTGCAGAAAGGATGTAACACCACTTTTTGCAGTCTTCTGCTGTGGGTCTCCAATAACTTTGGCAGCTTGATTCATTTCTGTGTCCAGTGATGCACATTATTTCTTTGCTTTGGAGACCAGCATCAGATAAGAGCTGCACTGAGGATGCCCTAATGCAGTGATTCGTATATCTTTTAGATAAGGCAGCCTCCTTGCTAAGTCTAGGCATCATATCTGATAGATAATTAATGCCCATAGGCTCTGTGCTGTACCAAATTTCCCATTTCATTCAGTTGTGCTTGAGGGAGTTGTCCTGGGTGCATGTGAAGAGCTTTTGCATCTGGTGGCAGCTTTGAAATGTATTTTTTAAAGCTAGAGACTGGACAGAGAGGATCTCCTGGGTGAGCATACATAAATCCTCTGAGCATCTGCTTTCCTGTTTCCAAAGGGTCTGTATGTTTTTTTGTATGCTCATTAAAGTTTAGCTGTATGAACTGAGCTTCATTTTAATCTGTGCCTATGGTGAAGTGTGTGGGTTTTAATTGTCAATGCCCCACTGTTCCACGATGAGTCATTTATAATTGCAGATCCACCCACACTTTTCTCACGAACATACGAACATAGGAAATTTGCCAGCAGATAAAGGCCTAGAGGTCTATCAAGTCTGCTCGAATGTGCAGCTAGCACCCCTTATTCTGCAGCTGCCCCTCCCTTCCACCCTTCCCTTCATTAACCCTCCCCCTTGTCCTGTCCCATCCTCGCTTGAAGTAGTCCACTGTTCTACTGCATACCACTTCTGCAGGTAGCACGTTCCACCCAGCCACCACCCTCTCTGTAAAAAAGTGTCTCCTCATCTCCCTCCTGAACCTTCCTCGCTCCAGTCTCATATCATGGCCCCTAGTGGCCCTCCCTCCTTACTTTGAACAGCCCCTCTGTACCTGTCTTGTTTATTCCTTTCATGTATTTAAGGTTTCAATCATGTCCCCTGTCTCTCCTCTCCTCCAGTGAGTACATGTTCAACTCCTTCAACCTCCTCTCCTATGATAAGTCCCCCAGACCCTTGATCATCTTTGTCGCCCGCGCCACTCCCTCCAGTAACTTAATGTCCCTCTTCAGATACGGATGCCAGAACTGTCACACAGTACTCCAGGTGTGGTCTAACTAATGACCTATACAGTGGCAGAATCACCTCCTCCCTCCTCGAGGATATACCCCTTGCAATACAACCCAGCATTTTGTTGGCCTTTGCAGCTGCCTTCCTACACTGTGCCGAGTTGTTCATTGACCCTGTGATGAGCACACCCAGATCCTTCTCCTCTTCTGTCTGGGCTAGCAGACAGCTCACATATTCGGCTGCTGCATTTGTGGAGAAGGCAGCTGAATTTTTCAATTTTTGTAGGTCAGCTTTTGACAGGGGTTCATGATGTTCGGATTTGTCCTTTTGAGCTCTCCTGTATATCTTTAGTTTTGCTGTAAACATGGCATTGCTTGATCTGAATTCTAGGTCAGTAAGGACATTAATGGAGCCATCCACAGCTACAGATCCTAAGTGCTTGTTCAATGGAACATGCAGTCTGCAAAAATGGGAGACTGCATTATCTTGCCCTGTAGTTGTGCGGGCTTCTGCATAAAAATGACAGAATATGTCGTTGAGTTCAGTTTTTGGTAGCTGTTACCCAAATAATAGTGACATTTGATGCACTAGCCGATTGATTAAATACGGTCAGAGCTCAGGATATTGCTCTGATAGTGTTCTTCTCATTTTTTTCATTTTCAACGGCATTCAGTTCTTAAGGTGTGTACAGCTCAAATCTGTTACTCATTGTTTGGTGTGGAGCGGGAGCTGCAGCTTCGGTCGTCTCTTTTGATGTTTTTCAACAGTTTTGTGTCAGCTGGTGCACTGTTTCAGTGGGCTGTTCTGTTGTTTCCCTGTGGTCTTCTGAGGTGTCCAGATTGTTTCTGTGGATTTAGTAGCCAAGCTGGTAGGTTGCTGTTCAAAGTTCTGACATTGTTTTGGGCTGGTGTTTAGTTTGTTGAGCTCCGTTTGCTGTTTCAGTAACCGTTACTTAGGTGGCTGTTCTATGGGCTCTGTCAGCTTTTCAGAGACTGTGGGCTCATTTTCAGTACTTAGGAAACTGATGAAGTCTTCTTTAGTGAAGAACAAGTTGAAATTTGGTGTTGGTATAGCTGTCATTTTTGCAGTGTGCTACTCAAGTTAGCGGTTTGCTTCCAGCTGCGGTGGGACAGTGCGAATCGAAAAATAATGGCTTCTGTTGCGAGGTGGTTGTGGCACGAGGAGTGATATCAGGCACAGGCTGGTGAGAGCACCTGTGTGGCACTAGTTGTAGCCATGGGTTAGACACTTCTAGCGTGGCTACCAACCAATCACAAGGCTCACAATATTGAGCCCATTTCATAAGGGCTTATAATTAAGCCTCAGGCACCAAAATAAATCCCTTCCCTTTCCCCTCCTCACACCATTCACAAATAACCACCTAGCTTCCCCCACTCCTTCCATCTCCCCAGAATCATAATAAACAGACTTCATCTAAAAAAGAAAATAATCCACAAAGAACAAGAGTCATTCTTTACTCTCTGCTGACCAACAGTATACTAAATGAAGGGTGAGGTATCTCTAACAGTAACAACTCATCGGTTGGTTGTGTTATAACTTTGGTGCAGCAGAGGGGTGTGGAAGGGAGCCTGCCATCAGGGGGATGGGTGAGGGATACATTTTATATGGTCTAGGTGATGGGATGATGGAGGTGGGAAATTATTACACAGTGGGTGGGGAGGTGATGTTTTTGTGCTATTGGTCATTTTACATAAACCAAAAGAAATCTTCGTCTGCAAAGTTGGTGTGGCAGCCAAGAACTCTGCAAAATTTCACGAAGCGTGAAGTGCTTGACTTTTCAGGCAAAGGTTTTTTTTCTTTCTTTTGTTTTTGTTGCTGTATCTCTACTCCTCAGGCAGTGGATCCTACATCTCTAGCACCCTGCTGTGCAGGATCGCTTCCTAACATCCAGCTGTAGTCTTGCCCTGTTTCAGTGTGAACCCATTCTCCCATCTTGTTTTCTTGGGAACCAGTAAATAATCAGCTTGAGTCTATCTTTTATGCAATAATTCTTGAGTAAAGTAAACACCCTGCCATGCTTCCCATCCTTCTCTGTTCAATTTGAATATTCTTAACTGCTCTAGTCTCTACCAGTATTACACTGAATCAGTCCTTTAATCATTCTAGTAGAGTAACTGCTCATCGAGGGTGGTGAACAGGGTAACCACATCTGTCCAAGCCATCTGCAGCATTTTTTCCCTAAACAATAATGTTCTGCCCCCTAAACCCCAAGCAGGGTGTTGTGTTGCATGGGGTGGGGTGTTTAAGAGTACCACCTTTGTGCCTGAAGTCCATTGATGAGCAGGCTTTTGCAGCTGCTATCTCTACTTTGTAGAACTCACATTCAGTGGAGGTTTGGCCTGCTATTGTAGCCCCTTGGACCCCTTTAAGCATCTTCTGAAAATTCATCTGACAAAACAGGCCTTCTACATGGTGGACTAAAGGCTTTGCCTTTGGATTTTATAGAATTGTTTTTAACCCATTAAGTCAATTTTGCTTATGTGGCTGAAATGGTTTGAAAGCTTCCAACCAAGCTACTTTGTGGGATCAGATTTTTACTAAACCAGTTCACCAGTCTCTAGATCAACCTACCTTCCACTGTATTATTTTTCATATTTATTATGAAAAAAATGTTTAATGCAATGGGAAAATCACATTTTAGTTTTTCATTATTAGCTCATTATTATTCTAGCAAGTGCAAACAAATAAAAAGTAATGATCATGTTTGTAATCAGTTTATTCCTACAGCTCTATGAGTGATGTCATTTTATTATACTGCATAAATCTAGTAGTCTTGCTTGTTATTTGTTTTTCAGACTTTACAGCTCACAGTATGTATCCATGCACAATTCCCCAATAACCAATAACCATAACCATACATAATAGAGAACTGTATATCCCTCTCAAGAAAGCTCCCAGGTCATTACAGGGTACCCCCATTGCGGAGTCTATACGAGTACACACACAGTGCTGCACTGTTCTACATACTCCCCCACTTAGAGATATTTCCCAACTTTTAGTGGGGAATCCCAATTTCAGGATTGGGGGTAGTCTACTTAGTACATCTTGTTGGCCTTTCGCAATGGTGACAATAGTAACAGATTTGGTCAAAGATCAGATGTTACTCCCCTTCAAAGAGGCACAGGCCAAATTCCGATTTCTCTCCTCAATCCGTTTTAAAAATGTTCAATTTACACACATGCTCCTGTATCACTTTGGCTCAGGCGATTGGGACAATTCCTATGAGATACTGGTTCTTTCAATGTTTTTTTTGGCTCCGTCTTTCCTTCTTATTTCCTATTATAACATGGGTTCTGAAAATACGGTCTTCTGAGTCATTCAAACAGATCACCTGACCATTGATTAATCCCTGATATAGCCACAGTTGCGTGTTCACAGGGCTTTATTTTACTGTTTCTTTAAATAAACCTCTAGCATAACATCATTCATGTGATAAGAAGATTAACCCACTCCAGGGTATGGGTTTACTGACCATTAATCCAGGCCCTGGTGGTTGAAGTCTAACCCCGCCCCCGCGTGGATTAAGCAAGCAATAACACATGACGAGGTGTGGGTTACGTGCTGATAAGAGCATACCCAGGGGTGTACTAAGGCACGAGGCGCTTGCGCCTCATGCCTTATGCCCCTGGGTGTGCTCTTATCAGCACATAATCCACACCTCAGAGTGTGTTATTGTGCTTATAAAATGGGCTCGTAAGTAATTATGGTAAAAACAAATTTCAGAAATTCAGGCGTGAAGTGTATAAAAAAAAGTTTAAATACTTCAAATAATAAAAAAATAGTTCCTTTAATATGTGAATTTGAATAGTGTTGCATTGGCAGCACAGCATTGTAAGTTATGAGGCCCCTTATGTTGTTCTAAGTTATTTGTTTTTGTTTCTTGTGGCTTTTTACTGTGGTGCCTGGTTTTAAATTTGAGAGATGGTTTGTTTCAGAGCTCCGTTATGTGATGCGGATCATTGGCTGAGACAAGCTGCCTCTGGTCTGGGCCAAGGCTGGATCATCGACCATTATGCCCCCATCAGCCTGGGTCTGTGTTTTTTTGATTGTTTTAGTTTTGGTGTGTTAACTTTATATTGTAATTGTGCTGATGGTTGGTATTTGGAGATATTTTATAAATTCATTTTTTTTGCTGTATTTACGCATGACCCGATCAGTTAAGGATCACTTCCGGTTTTTTGTTGGTGGGATTACTCGTCACATTGCGGTCAGTAAAAAATGTTTTTTTCTGACTGGACACAAGGAAAACAGTTTTATTTATGTGTAGGCTCGGAACAACTAAAACTGTTTCTGTAATGATTATCAGAATGTATGAATTTACAGCCGAGTTACGAGTCAGCTTAATCGGGTGGGAAGAAGAAAGACAAGACCAGAGTGATTTTTTCATTACAAAAAAAAAGTCAGAGATTCTGTTGAAATTGTGTTAGGTGAGGGGACAGTGTAACACCAGGGAGTGCCTTGCATGTTTCGGGAGTACCGTGCACAGTGGTTGCACATTCGGTTAGTGTGGCACAGAGCTGCAGGCTGTTTCTTTACCAAGGATGGTGTTGTGGACAGGGATATTTTTCTGTGCTATGGCTCAGCTTGGCAGAATTAGTGCAACTGATAAGGACATGGCTGAAACTATGTTTTAGCCAATCAACATTCTGGATTTTATTTCCCCATTTTATAATATTCAGTAAACTCATACCCTGTCATAGGGTAATCCCTCCTTATTACCATCAGTTATGTTTCCTCATGGCCAGTTCAGAGGGCCAGTTATATTACTATTGGGATTAGGTTTTGCCTCCCACTGACTCTCCCCATAACTGGACGCGACTCTGGAAACACTTGTACAAATACATTTAATGGGACCAATAACATCTCCTTCAATTCCAGGTGTTGCACAACCTCTATTACACCCCTAAAAAGTTGCATAAAATGGGTAGGCCTCCCTTGAATGTCTGTTCCAGATGTCATAAGGCTCCTGGCACATTATATCATGTTCTCTGGCTCTGTGAAAAAGTTACTCCTTTCTGGGAGGCGATCCAGGACAGATCAAATCCTCTTTTGGGGTTGTCTGAGGCCTTCCTTCATGAGATATGTATATTGGAGGAACAGGAAGAGATATTGAGCAAGATGAATGCTGATTGCTGAAGTGCTAATGGTCAGGATGCTACACGCTCTTTGTGTTGTGGAGGAGCTCAGAGAAGCAGGCTTGCAGTGCTTGAAATGTATTTTTAAAGGCATGCCACCATTGCCTATTGCCTGCTAGCTTTCCAGAATATCTTTTTGCAAACTGACCATGTATTTGTGTTCCATTTTTGTATTGTTGCTCTTAGGCTGGCAATTCGGTGGGGCGGATCCTGCTGGGGTCAGGAGGGGTCCATTACTCGCCAACCTAAAGCTGCAGAATTAGCCCCAGCGTAAGCTTCGAAGGAAGACAAGAAACCATGGCTTTCAGGTTTTAAAGACCAAGATGGAATAAGATGGATTAAAAGAGTTATTTTCGGTCCAAGGACTTGGAACTCAGGTCAAATACCCTGAAACTGCGACGAAAACATTTTGGAGAGATTTTGGAGAGATTCAGAGTGATTTAAGACTTTCTGTTTACAGAAAATCCTCCATTATTTGGTAACTTTTTTTCTCTTGTCAACTGCTGATGATTTTGTAAAAAACTGTTATTTATGAAGTGAATCGAATGAAAGAATAATAGAAGCTGAAGCTGGTGATAAAGTTCATTTAAGAAACTGCAGAATTTGACCATATGTTTAGTGTCTAAAGCAAACCTGAGTTGGATCAGGGTTTACAATCGGAACCCTATACCTTATACTTTATTATATATCTTAGCAGCTTAATTGTGCTGTTTCCTTTTAGTTGTTTTGCTAGTGCTGATGTATTTTTATATTGTATAATTTTAATAACATTCACCAGCATTCACTAGCATTTTATGTGGATCATATGTGGCTTACTGTTGTTTACTTTGATTATTGTGATAACTGTGATTCTTACAATTCTGAGTGTTTATAGGGGTTTAAAAGTATAATTGATTTAGAGTTTAATATTTATATTTTATTTGGAGGGGGTAAATAGCTTTTAATGGTTCTTACTGTTAGTAGCAGAGTCACTTGTAATCAAATTCTAAATAGTGTATTATAGTTAACCACCTTCCCCTGCTCATGTGTTAGGAGTCCTCTGGTATTGTCTGTCTAATGGGGGAGAACGTCAATTCGCTCCTGTCAATTCACTCCCGGAAAATGCACTCCTGATAATTCACTCCCATTTTTTTCGCTTCTGTGGCATTCCGCTCCTGGTCAATTCACTCCCACTAATGTTTTGAAGTTGTATGTATTTACCCCCACTGTCCTGTGGCTGAGACTGAATAAGCTGCCAGGTTTCAGCATTATGGGGGTGTGCATATAATGCAGTACTAAACTCCTATAATTATCTATATTAGTGTTGACGATAATTCTCATTAATAATACTTCTAGTAATAATTTAAGGTTAACATTTCCTTTGTTGATTTAATGAAGTTAGCAACTGTACATTCCTGTCCTACATCAGTAAATCATACAGTCAGCACAACTGATTTCTAAGAAACAAACTGCAGACCGTTTTGCCTTCCCAGAGAAGGGAGACTGCTTCTCTTCTTTTAAAAAGAGCATGTTAGCTCCTTGCTAAATTTCAGAACACACACACTCTTTAAAGCAAGAAGGGAGCATGCGGTTGAACTATATTGGTAAATTTCATCCGCCACTCCTAGTGTTCCTTGCAATCATAAGCTTCAATCAGGATAGCACTTCACACTGAACGAGAGACAGCAACTTTCCAGGAGGTCTCAGATCAGGTAGCTGAAGCCATTTCCCCTAAAGAAGTAGTGAACCAAGCATTAAAAGGAAAAGGTTCTTTGCCTTTCCAGAGCAGGGAGTTGGTAACAGAGCATACATACTTCAGGATCAGGAGTGGGAGTGGGTTGTCGGGAGCGAGATCTGCGGGAGCAAGTTGACCGGGTGTGAAATCACGGGAGCGAATTGACATAGACCCACCTAATGGGCTTGATTAATGTTTAGGGGCTCTGGGGGTACTGCTTGTGAGCTAATTAGAGAGTAGTTAAATTTCATAATTGGATAAAGCTAGGGAAGTAGAAATACATACATATGCACGTGTATATGCATGGATAGAACAATGTTATTCAATTAATACCTAATTGGTAATTGATTGGTGGGAGTATTTAGTAGCACTAGCATGAGTTAGGGGTTATTCAGCCAGTCCTTTGTGTAATCTCAGAGTGTGTGCAGTAGTGTGAAGCGAAGCTACTTTGTGCAGTTAATCTATAAAATTTAAATGCTTAGCGTTTGGAGCATTGGGCTTCTTTGATACGCTTAAGATGCCAGAGAAGCAGGAGAAGCTGTTGATAGCAGATGGTGCATTTTTGATCCAACATTATTTAAAATCGAACAAGTTTTAATAGTCATGGTGCCTGTGTTTGTGCAATCGCCTCATTATTCAAATATCTGTTTCTGTTGAAAACCCGAAGATATTCCTAGCAAGATCTATGACAAACTCCATTGGTTGTTTCTTGTTAGAACAAGTTTGGAAAAAGTAAGTTACTGGAACTTGGGTGTGTTTAGTGATGTTAAAGGTTTTTAGTAGGCTGCTTTATTTTTTATAGGTTATAATTAGAGTGATATTCTTCATTTGTTTAAGTATATGATATTTTTTTTCTATTGTTTCTTTTTAGTGAGAACTCCAGATAACCTTGCGAAGTGGAAGTGGGGTTTTGCTTGTTCCTTGTATTCAGCCTGTCATGCTTATCAATACATGAATTTTGGTTATATAAGGAAAGATCTAAATGACTTTTTAAAGCCTTGCACTTTTTATACAAACTTTTTGCAAAACTCTGATTTACAAAGAGGAAGAGTTGCACTTAGATAAAAATTTGTAGAAAGTTTTCTCTGAAGGAATTCCAACAAAGATGGCTTATTTTGTGATTTTAATAATCATGCCTTCTAAATTAGGCAAGGGGTGGTTAAAACTTATAGTAAAAAAAAGTTAATACTAGAAAAAATAAAAAAGGGGAATAATTAAAAAAAATGCAAGAAATAATGGGTCTGGAAACCAAAAAATAACCCAGTTTCTGTGTCCTTCAGTGGATCATATTGAGCTTAGGGGAGATAAGAAAGTAATTAAGAATTTTCAGCTGAAATTGACTTCCTCACCCACTGAGCAATCATGTGAAGGCAGTTGTTCTTCAGCTCATTCCCTGTTAAAACAAATCAGAGGTCTAGAAGAATCTTTGGAATCCACATGAGTAGAGAAGAATTATATTTTGAAGGAACATAAGGTAACAAATGATAATGGAACTAAGGTGCCTATTACCTCAAATGCTATGGGGCCTGTTCTCCAGCTATCTGATTTGATGCACCCAGTAACTACACAGGGTGTAAAGGAAAAAAAGCACCTATTAAATAAGGATGCTTCTAATTTGATAAATTTGGTTGATTGTGATGAAGTAAATAATGGAAAAATAAATGCAAATGTTGGAAAATCAGATTAAGGAGCTGTAGTAGTAACTCATGGCATTGATTTGGAAAATATTTTAGAACATTCATGTCAAAAAAGTGTCTCATTTTTTGAGAATTTTGATTCTTTTCTAACTCCATATATTACCAAGCAGACCATGAAGGTTCAGGATTGTCAAATAGATTTAAGCAATAAGTTTTCGAATGTTCATACTACTGGACAAATTAATCCCCCCCCCCCAAGCATTGTGATGCTGTTATGGGAAACCCTGAAAGTTTCTGTTATAACGATCATGCTATAGAGAGTCCATTTTTATCATTACTTCAGGAATTAAAGAAGGAAATAAGTTTTGGAAATGAACAACTCCTGGAACTGGTTACATTGTTTAGCTGTTTTATTACAACCTTTATGAAGGATAGGGAACTTCACAATGATAAGGTGGCTAGCACAAATATTATGAATGCCCAGGTTAAAGTCCCCATTACGAGATCTCAAGTACAGCTATTTTGCAGAATGTGACCAAGGAGAATATATTAGTAGAAAAAGATATAGAGATAGGGAGGAAAAACAAAAGTATTAGATCTATGACTGACAATATTGCAAACAATGAAGTTTTGGAAATTGAAAATTTGGTAAGAGAACTTGAAAAAAGAAAGAAATTGTTAGTAAAGCAAAATACACAAAAGGAAAGATAGAAAAAGATGAATAAAAGTGGAAAACAAACCCTGAGAAGTAAAGATTTGGTACAGATAAATAAAGGGAATGATGAAAAAACTAGCTCTAGTAAGAACTATCAATATGGATCAAATTATATGAAGAGGATGGGGAAAATAAGAATAAGAAGGTTAAGTTCTTGAAAGTAACTGAAGATAAATCTAATAAAAAGGATTTTAGAACAGTAGAAGCAAGGAAAGAGTACTTGATTAATAGGGGAGAAATGTTGCCAACTTTATTCATAAAAGGGTTGCCAAAAAGTAAAGTAGAAGACAGTTATATTTTAAAGCTTGCCATATATAACTTGATTAAGGGCCTTTTAGGGTCAAAAATAGGCTGGCAAGATATCAAATCCACCTACGGATTTGGAGATGGCTCCAACAGAGGGTGGGTTTGTGTAGTGTTTAAGAATGCCACTATTAGATTGAAAGTTATATTATCTAATGATAAGTTTAAGGATATAGGGGTATCATTAGATGTAACAATTAGGAATCAGGTTGAAGAACCAATAGGAAATGGAATTAGAGAAGTGGAGATCTAAAAGTATGGAGCAAAAAGAAAGGGTTACACTTAGACAATCACAGATTACAGCTTATATTAGGTCTAAATAACAAGTGCATACTTTGAAAGGAGATGAAGTTCTGAAGTTGAATAAAAGAGGTAGGAAACAGATGGGAATGAGAGTAAATTCAAGTATAGTAATGGAAGAAGACAGTAATGAATAAACCATTTCAAACTCATGGGTAGTTTCTGATACAATGAGTGAAGTTAGTTCTAGCACAACAATAATTTTGGATGATGATACTGTTTGACAGTTAACTCAGTTGGATAAGAAAGAAATCAATGTATTATGTTAGAATATAGCTAGCTTAAAAGGGAAACTAATGGATAAGCAGTGTTATCAGTGGCTGAGATCATTTACAATTTTATTAATTCAAGAAACTTGAGCTAAAAATTCAGATGAACAACTGCTTGAAGGTTATTCAGCCTGGTTTTGTCTAGCTCATAAAGATAAAATCATTTGGCCATTTTAAAGGAGGATTAACAATTTATATTAGTCTAAATTTAGTTTTTAAAACTGTTGAAGTAAGTGCCTTTAATGAATATTATATGTATATTGTGATTATAAATAACAGTATAATATGGGCTTTTTTTAATATCTATATTCCACCAGGTCTAAGGGTTATAAATTATACTAAAATTACTGAGATGATTGGAAATAGTATCAAATCACTAAACTCTAGGTTCACAGGGATTAAAATATTTCTAGCAGGGGATTTTAATACACACTTGGGGAATCTTATTGAAGAACAAATAAATTAATGGTGTATTGATGATACATTAAATATTCCTGTGAGACAATCACAGGATAAGCTACTTTCTAAACAAGGGAAAATCATTATACAATTCTTCTGAAGATATAATTGCAGAATTTTGAATGGCAGGACAAGAAGAGATTGGGAAGGGGCAATCACATTCCCAATAACTAAAGGAGGAGGGGTTCTGGATCTCTGCATAGTAGAAGCCATAGATTTTCCACAGGTTACTCAGTTTAAAGTAATTAAGCAATGGGATAGTGACTATTATCCAATTTTGTGTTCTACTGTATTAGGATTTAATAAGTGTGCGCTACAAAGAGAACTTGAATGTAATGCTGATTCACATATGTGTATTAAGTATGGGAAAAAAATCAAGTGGAATTCCTATTCAAAAGAGGTGCTAGATAGTATTATGTATAATCAACTTTCAGCTGTAATGGAAATAATTAATAATAAGAGTAAGTTAGGCCCAAATTTTCAAATAAGAAATTTTAAGGAGCTGATAGCTTTTAATTCACTAGAACTTGGAAAAATGCAAATGGCAAAAAAACAAGATGTTTTGGGGTGACATAAACCTTGGTTTGACATGGAGTGTTGTATGATAAGGAATGAAATTAAAAAAGTAAGGACATTAAGAATTAAGGCTCCTACTTTTCTGATCTTCGGTGCTTTTAAATATTTGAAATGGGAATATAGGAAAATGTTAGATTCTAAAAAGAAAAATTATAAGAATAATCTGTAGAGCAAGCTTCAAAACTGTGTTTTATCAAATGACACTAGGGCCATTTTGGTGAAGATAACATTGGGCTGGATATTCAAAAGGGTTGCTCCACACGCTATAGGGTTGCGCCTGCGCAAGTCTGAAATTGCGCCATTCTGCGATATTCAGCAGGAGGCAGTTACGCCCCCTAAGTCATGCTGAGCAACAGTGCAATGCTAATGAAGGCATGCTCAACCGGAGAGGGAGGAACCATGCATAAACTGCACAGCCCGATATTCAGCCGGGCTGTGCAGAGTTGTGCAGACACAACCCCCAACCTGCGCCTGCCCAACTTTGAGCCAAAAAAAAAGGAGTAAGTCGAGGGCCACCCACAGGTGAGCTGCCGCATTGCAGGGTGCAACACAGCAGCTGCCACCTGTGGGTGGCCCTCCACTTCTTCCCTGTGCCCCCTCTGCTACAGCCCGATCGTGGCATGTGAAATCTCCCCTGACTGGCCTGATCGTGGGCATGACATCAATGCACCCCCATTGGCCTGATTGCGGCCAGAACGGAGTCCACCCCCAAGAGCAATATCCTGGTGGTCCAATGGACATGAAGCCCGATCGCAGGCATTAGAGTCAACCCCCAAAGGTCCAATTTCCCTGGTGATCTAGTGGCCCCCACCCCACCCCCCATGGAGCCCCACCACCCTGCTCCCCCGTCAGCCGTGGGTGGCAGCACCCACCCGCCTGCCACCCCACTGCCCGCTGACTGACTGCTCGGTAGGGCTGCACGCCCATTGGTTCAGAGCAAGAGCCAATGGGCGTGCAGCCCATACCGTACAAGGCAGTCCAGATATGTGAATGAACATTCATTTTAATATCTATATTATCTATATCTATATATGAGGAGCTGCCACCCGCCGGCTGACAGGGGGGAAGCGGGGTGGTGGGGCTCCATGGGTGGGGGGCCACTAGATCTCCAGGTACTTAGATCTTGGGGTGAACTCTAATGCCCGCATCTGGCTTCGCGGGTCCACTGGACCACCAGGGATGTTGTTCTTGGGGGTTGAACTCTGTTCTGCCCCGATCGGGTTGGTGGGGGGTGGGGACTACAAGGGTTTGCCTGCGATCGCCAGTCGGGGGTAGGGGGATTTACTTCATGCCCACCATCGGGCTGCAGGGGGTGTGGGTCCCCGACGGCTGCTGCCTGGCAGGGCGCCAGGCACAAGTCGTCGGAGATCAGTGCACCTGCATGCTAATGGCATGCAAATGGGGCCATAAGTAGATGCAAATGGCACCCCCTGTGCCTTGCATGAATTACGGCGCCATTTGCATGTCACCTTTTGAATACTGGAAATTTGCGCATGGCGCAATGGAACTTGTGCCACTGCATCTTGAATGCTCCACTCTGACCACTTGCGGTGGCACAAGTTCCACTGTGCCATGCACAATGGCTGTGGTCAGGGGGTGATATTCAAAGGAGTTGCTCAATAGCGCAATTCCATTGAATTTTGCCCCGGCCACACCCCAGCGCAACTTACTTGAGCAGTGCAAGGGCTTGCACCACAGAATGGCGCAGTTTGAATATCCAGCCCATTGTTTATAATTTACCAGGTATGATAAGTGAAGAAATGTATGTTATGCATTTTAGTTCAATTTATAAAGTAAACTTAAATCAGTATACTATATTAAGCCCATATCCAGGGAGTTCTTTGAGTAATTTTTGGGGTAGTTTATTTCATTTTTAAATAAATGAAGTCAAAACTGTGATTCTGGCTCAAAAAAGAAATAAAGTGGCAGGGGCTGATGGACTTCCAGCAGAAGTATTTTTAAATAACCCAGATTTTTGTGCCTCTGCATGCATTTTTCTATTATATGTAATTATATGATTCTCCCTCATAACTGGAATAAAGGGATTATTGTCCCCCTGTTTAAAAATGGAGACAAATGAGATCCAAAATGTTATAGGCCGATTACTCTTTTGCCCGTGTTACAGAAAATCTTTTCACAACTAATTCTGAATAGGCTATTAACACGGGTGGAAAAAATAGCCTGCTCTCTAAATTCCAAGGTGATTTTAAAAAGAGGTGTAGTTCTATAGATCTGATTTTCATTTTGAATTTCTTGGTGGATAAGTATGTTAAACACAAGAAAGGTATTTTATATTTTGTTTTTTTGTTTTTTTGGATATTAAATGCGCTTTTGATACTGTGAACAGAGTTAAGTTATGGGAGATTTTGGCAGCTCTCAATATTGATTCTCAGCTGTTAGATATTCTCAAACTATTACATCAGAATACATCAATAGAGATAAGGTATGGAAGGGATGGAGCATTGTCAAGGAAACTAATAATTGAAGCTGTGGTTAAACAAGGATGTTTATTGGCACCCATTCTTTTCAATTTATAAATTGAAGATCTGGTTAAAAATATTAGTCAGATTGATACGTTTGCACCTATGATAAACAATGAAGAAGTTAAAGTTTTACTATATGTGGAGGACACCTTAGTTATTTCAAGAACACCGTTAGGCCTTAGAAGAGGGATCTCTAATATCATGAACTCGCTGGTAGAACTGGGTCTTGAGATGAATGTTAGTAAATCAATAATTATGGTTATAGGCAAAAACAGTTAAAGTCCCTGGACAATTGGAGGGTGTCATTTTGAGGTAGTCAAGAAATTGTAATATCTAGGTGTAATAATGGATAATAAATTGAACTGGCTTCAGCATGTTGAAGAAGTTAAGTTTAATTCTTACAAAACAATGGGGGCAATAAGAAATTTTGCAACAAGATTTGCTGGCAATTCCTTCTTTTCATTGAAAAAAATCTTTGAAGCTAAATTAATAAATCAGTTATTATGTACAAGTGAAATATGGGGTCTGTTATGTTGAAAATGCTAAAATACAATGTATATAGAATCAGTTCTTTAGAACTACCTTAAATCTTCCTTATGACTGTCCATCAAGCTTTTTAAGGCTAGAATCATGTCTTATTTAGATCCAAGCAAGGACATTGATAAGAGCAGTTACGCTCTGGGCTAGAATATTAAAAATAGAAAAAATAGACTTCCAGGGTTATGTTTGGAGGAAAGTAGGTGGTTGCAAAATATAGGAAATACATTTATGTCCTGGTTTCATATATTAAATTCCTGTGTGAGAAAGTTTATTAGCATTGATCTTTGGAACGGTTTTGTAATAGATAATTTGGAGGGGTTTGTGAATGAAATAGTACAAAGAATTAATGATGTAACAATCTATCAAGATTTTGAAAGAATATATAAGCTGAATTCTATGGGATTGCATTCCAGTATTAAACTATGCTTGGGTATAGAGAATTACTTATTAGTATGTGAAAATATTGTGCATAGAAATCTGCTATGGAGAATTAGACTTGCCTGTCTGGAAAACTCATATTTTAAAATAAATAATTGGTATTGCAATAAATTTAAAGATTATTACAAATGCTTTGTAAACTCAGAATTATATATTATGCATATGCTTTTTGAGTGTAAAGCTTTGGATAAGAAATGGGAAAGGACTTTTTCTAACTTAATGCCAGTGCATCTTACTCGTAATACCTTAGAATATAGAAAATGTCTTCTTAGACTAGACTCTGTTAAATTAATTTATGGTGTTGCTAAGTATTGCCTAGTTTAAATATTATCATGGATCCATGTAATGTCTATGTTTTAATTGAATATGGAATATGGCTGATTAGTTTTTTTGTAAATGTTGAATGTAACAAACTTGGTTTTATACATTTTCCTTAATGAAAGAACTTTACTATATAGGGGGAATATGGAGATACTCTGATTGGTAACCAATGGTGACACATGACCCTCATCTCTGTCTGTGCAAAGAAGCTAATAATGCGACACTGCCTTGACCAAAATATCCCATTTGTGACTGAATGGTTTGGGGAGATTATTTTTGCTTTGTAGGCGGAACAGACTATAGCCAGTTTGTCGAACCATCTTCATATTATCAGAGGATTTGGGAACTATTGTACATTCTGCTAACATTCTAGTTGGTTGGGACTTTGATATCTTGTGTTCTCTTCTCACATGTTTTCTAGTCCTGACATCTTTCGACCCCCTCTGTTATTGCTGCCATGCAGTTCCTTCTGACTGTTTATGTTCAGATTTTTTTATGTTGCTTTTTTATACTCATAGGTTCCTCCAGTGGTGGTGGTGGGGGGTTGGTTGGGGGTTGTTGGTTTTATCTGAACTTACTGTTTATGGTTTCACTATTTGGTATCCTAATCTGCTCTATGTTACATGTCTTCATCTGTTCTATTTGCATTCAGTTTGTTACTGTTAGTTTCTACTGCTGATGTAACAGAGTTGTATTTTCTTTTTGGTTTTAAAACTCAATAAAGCATATTTAATTCAAAAAAAAAATAGAGAACTGTACTGCACCTGTAAGTCTTTTTGTCCCAAAAAACTGTTTTTCATATTTTGGATCCCATTCAGTTATTGCCCAGTCATGATTTGCTTTCTACAAAACTCAGTGGGTACTTCCGGTTATGAAATTAGTAGAAGAAGAGCTAAAAGCTGATTGATATGGATCTTGTTTTATCCATGATGTTAGATGTTATCCCATCACAACCCTTATCAGTGAAACTAGTGCCCCCAAAATAGCCTAATTATGACTGTATTATCGGGGGTTCCAAGGGAAATCCCCTGTTGTCTTTAATCCAGAATTCAGGGTGGAGCTAGCCAAAAGTCTTGTGAATGTAAGCATATAAATGAGCCCATTTTAAAATCACAGTAAAACACTTTTGAGCATGTTCACTGGGATGTCACGCCAGGGGGTGTATTCACTCGGTCTGTGCCCTCATGCCTCCCAGTGCATCCGAGATGTGATGTAATCCAGCACAACATAAGCCCTGGCATGCCTTATAGCTTAATTTACACACAGAAGTACCATTTTACAACAGTAGGAGGTCAGTTATGCACCATTTACCATAGCATTCTATAGTACTATAGAACACAGTTGCATTGTGATAACAATGTAAGTCCTTAACAGCACATAAAGTACATCATACAGTTCTAAAATGGTATTGACCACCAGAGTGTAAATCAGTGCACACTGAATTTATTAAAAGACCAGTGCGATGGGGGCGTTAATGAGCAGCTAGCTGAACGGCCGCGTTTCCCTGTCGCTCCGCTCTAGCGGTCACAAAATAATAGTAAAATTAACTGAATAGACCTATCTGCGGATCGTCGATCAGTATCACTGGTGTGGGAGACCACGATGGAAGAATATCTCTGACCCCCAACCCCGCGAAGAGTCAGCGAAATGTGGGAGAATTGGGGGAAAAGACAGCGACAGCACCTGTGGGAGAAAGTTCGGGCCTGGTGTCTCTCTTGGTGGCAGAGATCTCCGCACTAGGCTGGGAGCTGACTGGCCAGGTGATTGCAGCACTTGAGCCTAGATTGATAAAGCTTAAAGATAAATTGGATTCTCGGCTGCAGGAGGCTTTGGAGCAGCAGACCCAGCAGGGCAACAGACTGGCAGAGGCAGAGGAATGGGTGTCCAGGTTGGAGAACGAAGTCTTGTCAGTGCCTGGGCAATTTCAGAGCACTTCAAAAAGAGCTGGAGGAGTTTAAAGAAGCCTATGATTACCAGGAAAATTATCACCAACACCTCAATTTGCATCTGCGAGGGTTACTGGAGGGGCAAGAAGGAAGAGATGCCTTGGATTTTTGCAGTAGAGTACTACCAGAACTACTGGGCTTGGAAACTAAACATGGAAGGGTGAAGCTGGAGAGAGCACATCGAGCTGTGATGTTGCAGCCACCAGCAGACCAGCCACTGCGGCAAATAATTATGATCACAATTCCATGATCGGGAGGCGACCTTGAAGACCTACAGGGCAAAGAGTACGTTGAGTCATGAGGGAAGTCATTCATTTCTTTCACAAAACTACTCTGCAAGACTGCTTAAAAAAAGGAAAATGTTTAATGGGCTTATGGCACAGCTAAGGGGTTTGAAGATTGAGAATTTCCTCGTATACCCCTCAACGTTGAAGATTAGACATGAGGGGGCAACCTTCTCATTCTGGGAGTTAGAGAAGGCTGAAGATTTTGTGAAGTCTCTGCACAAGAAAATGGGGTGAGATTCATATGCAGGACATGGGACAGTGAATTTCCACGTGAAAGACTGTTGTCTGAAAGTTAAGTGGACTGGTTCAACTTGGGTTTGGCATTTATTTTTCTGCATTCTATAGAAGAAAGTGACTGTTGATTAGTCTAAAGGCTCGAGACTGTTTCTAGACTTATGTTTAATCTCCACTTAGGAATGTGTGTTCCGGGACCGAGTTTTTAATTTCTGAAGCCACTACCGAACGAGACTTTGATGGATTAAGAGCCCAGGGCTCTGGTGTGAATCTCAGAGGGTGGTAGTGGGAGAGCGGGCCCAGCACGTGTATTGGAAGGCGTGGCCTGGCTCAATTCCTCCACCTTCTGCAACTGGGTAACTGTACAGGGGGGGGGGGCCTTATAAGGCAGAGGTAGAGGAGGGATGGGGCAAACTGCGTGGAGGAGAGAGGGGAGAAAGAGGTATGGTGTAGGAGGGATAAGTAAGTGCGGCCTAGTTTCAGTTCGGGGTTGTTTAAGGGACATTCACCTGGCCAACAGAACAGAATGCTGGTTCCACTATTGGTTGAGAGGAATAAGCTAGTGGTGGGCCTTATGAGCACTAGCCTGAATTGATTAACAGGCGAATATTGGTTCGGGATGCACCGAAGGAGAATACATTTGGGGGGGAGGGGTAGAGACATACAGGGGGAACTACACCAAGGTAATTATTAAGGGTATAATATGCACGCAGAGGTAACACCTGCAGGGGAGAAGTGGCAGTGGGGGGAGTGATGGGACGCATATTTCAGTTGAGGAGGGGGTTTTGTTTTCTAGGACACTTGCGCTATATTAGCAATTAGTGTCAGGTACAAATGGGAGGAGAGGAGCAAGGGTTACTGAATAGATTGTAAACGGGTGAGGATATTTGCAGTGGTGGAGCTAGAAGGGGGCTGGGGGGGTGGTCAACCCTCCTGGCTGCCCCAATGTGAGTAGTGGCGCCCTGCTAACATCTTTATTCACTGTTTAGTGCCCATTGTGGAGCTCATGATTCACTGAATGCCCCCCCCCCACTCTCAAACACTCCCAAACCTGGCTCCGCCACTGGATATTTGGGGGGTTTTAGTACTGAGAGTAGGAGTTACTGGAAATGCGGGTTGTTTGTAGGGAGGCAAGGGGGATATTCTACTGGGGAGGAGGAAGGGGTATATAGGGTGCTAGTTAACACTGTTGTTCTTGTTAGAACTGTTACTGTTAGTACTGTTGTTCTGTTTGTGTATGCAATCAATAGTGTGAAATGTAAAAAATTATGCAATATTGTACATGATGCTGTCATAGTCAAATGTTGGGGAGCATTAGTAGGCTAAGAGATGAGAAGGGGAATGGGAAGCTTTGTTATTTGAATCATGGCTAATGTTTTGAATTTAAATGTAATCTCATGGAATGTTAAGGGAATAGCAAGCCCAGTGAAGAGGACATCACTTTTGACCACACTGAAAAGGGCTGGAGCACAGGTGGCCCTGCTGCGGGAAACCCACCTGATGTATTTAGAACATGTGAAGTTGGTCCGGAACTGGGTAGGGAAATGTTATGTGGCATTCTTCTCTTCTCATAAGCGAGGGGTTGTGATACTCTTGCATAAAAACCTCCTTTTTGAGGTCAAGAGAGTGGTACATGACCCCAGAGAAGGCAGATATATTTTTGTCTCGGGTATACTCCAGGGAGAGAAGATTACCTTTGGGTGCATTTATACCCCGGCGGTGTATGAACCGCAATATTACTCCTCTTTGCTGGACTTGCTGGTTAGGGAGCAATTCCCGGGGCTCATTATGGCAGGGGACTTTAACTGGACCATGGATGCCTGCTTGGATCACTCTGAAGGGAAGGGTCGAACGTCAGAATTTAAGAACCAATGGCTGCTGGGGATGGCGAACTTGGACTTAGTGGATGGCTGGCGGTCTGCCAACCCAGGGGCGAGGGAATACACATTTTATTCCAACTCTCATAAAACTTGGTCCCAGTTGGACTATGTTTTTCTTCCTAGAAGTTGGGTGGGTAGGATGCAGGATAGCTCTCACAGTCCTATTCATATATCGAATCATGCTATGGTGAAATTGAAGTTGGCGGGTAAGGCACCCAGAGTGGTACCTCCACAATGGAAATTCCCCACCACATATCTGATAAAAAAACAGGCCTTTAGGAAATACTTGGTAGCGCAGTGGCAGCAGTATAAGGAGACAAACTCCATGTCGGAGATCTCCATAAAGACTTACTGGGAGTCTGGAAAGGCTTTCATGTGGGGGGCTATAATAGCCTATGTGGCGAAAATGAAAAAGGAAAATAGGTGCAAGCGGGAGGAACTGGAGCGGCAAGGTAAAGAGTTAGAGAAGCGGGTTGCGAAGGGGGAGTGGGGAGAAAACTCCAGGTTACTGATGATGGCTTGGGAGGCGCTTAACACATTGCTGAGGGAGGAAGCTGGTAAAACTTGTTTTTATTGCCAGAGACAGATTTTCGAATGGGGAAATAAACCGGGACCCTTATTGGTGAGACTGATGAAAGGGGGTAGACACCCGACACGTATATTAAGGGTGAGAAATAGGGAAGGAAAGATCTGTACAAATCTGGGGGATATAGGAGACTGTTTTAGGGTATTCTATGAATCTTTATACAGGGCTGAACATAAAGGAAAAGACGCTCATATACGGAGATTCCTCGGTAATATACAATTGCCCGCTGTTACGGCAGCACAGAGAGAATTGTTGGGACAGCCTATTGCAAGGTCAGAAATTTTAGGGGTCATCCAGAAAATGCAGCAAGGGAAGGCTAGTGGTCTGGATGGATTCCCTATTGAGTATTACAGAATTCTGGGTGGGCAAATAGCTGGGGTAATGTGTGAGGTGTTTAAGACAGAGGGGGGGGAGATGGGGTCCCTATATTGCCAGACTCTTCTTATGAAGCAACTATTTGCTTGATACCCAAGCCGGGCAAAGACGGGCTGAATTGTGCAGAATATAGACCCATTTCATTACTTAATGTGGATTTAAAGATTTTAGCTAAGGTTCTGGCCACCAGGTTAGATAATATTCTCCCGGACTTGATTCACCCAGACCAGACTGGGTCCATTAAAGGCCATCAGTCATATCATAATATGCAAAATTACTGAATGTAGTATGGAGGGCTGGTTGTGTGCAAGAATTAGTGGGGGTGGTCTCTATGGATGCTGAAAAAGCGTTTGATAGGGTGGAATGGGAATACCTGTTCATGGTGATGACCCGGTTTGGTCTGGGTGACTCTTTTGTGGGTTGGGTGAGAGCTATGTATCTTAAGTCTAGTGCACGAATTATGGTTAATGGTATCCTGTCGGTGCGGTTTGGTTTGGGGAGAGGCACGAGGCAGGGGTGTCCACTGTCCCCACTCTTGTTTGCTTTGGCAATTGAGCCTTTAGCGGTGGCGGTGTGTCAGCATCAGGGGGTGGAAGGGATTGGTGGGGTATGGAGTACTGAGCATAAGGTGGCACTATATGCCGATGATATGTTCTTGTTTATCGGAAACCCGCAGTGGTCTATGATACCACTGTTGGCTATTATTGACGAATTTGCAAATTTTTCTGGGTATAGGGTCAATTTAGAAAAATCTGAAATGATGGGTTTTCCAGGTAATGGTGTGGAACTGCAGTGGATGGGGCTTAAAATTGTACAATCTGACTTTAAATATTTAGGGGTGAGGGTTGGAAGGAGATGGGGAGATTTATATAAGTTGAACTACCCACCTTTGATCAAGTCAATCCTTGCAGATCTAAGAAGATGGATGCAACTTCCTATTTCGTGGTTAGGGAGGATCAATTTGATTAAAATAAACATCCTTCCCCAGATTTTGTATCCTATGCAAATGTTGCAGCTGAGACTAACTATGGGAGATGTTAAGAAGTTAGAGAAGGGGTTTTTGGAATTTATTTGGCAGGGTAGGAAACCCTGAATTGGTTTCAAGCGACTTAAGGTGGAGAGAGCCAAGGGTGGGCTTCATTTTCCAGACTTGAGTAGTAATTATTTGGCCACACAGCAGAGAGGGATAGCGGACTGGGTACACTGACCACCGGTTGCCAACTGGGTCGAGCAGGAACAGTGGGGGATCCCAGGGAGACTTACCGCATATTTGCACAGCAGAGGACTTTGCACTTAGAGAGGGTTACAGAGTGGTAATCCCTTGGTGAGAGAGACACTTGAGACATGGGAACAACTCCGGAGGAGAAAGGGACTGGGCCGGGGGAAACAATATTGCTGCCAGTTGCAAAGAATCCTTTCTTTTTGCCTGGAATGGAAGACGGGGGCTTTCAGGAATGGGAAAGGTGAGGGGTAGAGAGTGTGGGCAATTTGCTAGTAGGAAGTGAGTTATGTACATTTGAGGTGCTTAGGCAAAAATTACAGCTGGGGCCCTCCCATAGGTATAGATATCTGCAGGTCCGAGCCTTTGTGGGGAGGTTAGACAAGAGTGGGCGGGAAGGACTGGATCCCAACATGACAGAACAACTGGTATATCATGCCAAAAAAGAACCAAAGGGTTTTCTAGGGAAGGCTGCTAAACAAGGCAAACAAAGACAACAAGATCTGACTGGAAATATAAAAGCCCTATGGGAAAGAGACCTAGGACAAAGTATTTCAGAGGATAATTGGAAGGTGATCCTGCATATGCCAGAGGGCATAATGGTCTGCAATAAGTTTAAGGAAGCCTTTTTTAAATTCTTGCATAGGCTATACTGGCCCCCAGTTGTAGTGCATAGGGTACACCCCGCGATATCACCATAATGTGGGAGGTGCAGTAGAGATAAGGGGACCTACATTCATTGCTTCTGGACTTGCTCAGTTCTAGTCACCTTTTGGGAGGAGGTAGTGGACGAGGTGTCTCGGATAGCTGGTCGCTCGCTGGTTCGGGATCCTCTGATATGTTTATTTGGGGTGGAGATAGTGGAAGAGGAATGGTTGCCTCTTCCAAGATGGATGAGGGTCATGTTTGTATTGGCACGTCACTGTATCCAGAACACCTGGGTGTCAGGGAATAAGCCTACAGTCCTTCTTTGGCGTAGACTGATCGTTCATTCCCTTGCATTGGAAAAGCTGACACAGGTGGTCAGAGACAGGGAAGAGGCCTTCCTGAGGGAGTGGTCTCCTTTTCAGTCCTCTCTGAGTCTAACTGAGAATATAATACTCAGGACAGGATTAAATGGGTGAAAGTCAAGAGAGGGGGGAATATCATAGTAGAATGACAGCATGAGGACTGGCAGGAGACCTCTGATGATACCGGGAGATGGAGGATCAGATAGGTATGAGATAATGTCAAGGGGGGGAGGGGTCATTACTGGAATGAAGTTGAAGCATGGTTTTTATGGTAAAATCAAGTAACACACATGATTGCATCCGTACATTTGTATTGTACTTGTTCTTGTATGTTTGCAAATATAAAAATTATTTTTAGTAAACAGATCATTCAAAAAAAAAAAAGACCAGTGCAGTTACAGATGGCACAATAACAGAATGTGAACTATTATTTCAAGATATGCCTTCTGCAGGAAACATGAGTGTGCAGGTTCACGGCAGTTCTTCTTTGAAAACAAAGCCTAATGTGTGGCCCTATAGTTAATAGTTTTATCTTATATTTTAATATAAGGATTTCAATGGAAAACAATTTTGGTCTCGACTCTTGCTAAATTTATGATATCAACCTGGAACTAAACAGTAAGTAAAAATAGAACAAGCAAAGGAGAAAGATTATACTTTGCAGGAAACAAATTGGAGAGAAGTGGGGCCACAGGGAATAATCCATGTCTTGCTACTTACAGCTACATAGTCAAAGTTACATGACTGGTGGTTTTCTATATCAAAGTCGGTGAAGTTGAGTAGAATTCGGTGAGAACTGTCCACAGTTATAACCCACGAGCAGTCCACATTGTTCCCATAATTATTGGGGTAGTTTGGAGAATGGATCTCACCACTTGGAGCTGTGAACATACCTCCACAACCTGTAAACAATGTACAAAATGCCAGTATTAAAAATCTGTGGTATTGACCAACATAAATTTATAAATGCAATTTTCACACTGAATAACTGACATGTATTGTGCATCTGCTGTTACTATTAATAGAGGGCTATGCACAAAAATAACACTGCTTATGCATTGTGGATCTGTGGCATGTAGACAACTGCACATTAAAAAGTCAAACATGGGGGTCCCTTGGACCCCCAGTGGAATTCACAGAAGGGGCACATGCCATTTCCATACTTGATCTCCCAGCCATTCACACTGCTCACATGTGAAAAGTCCAGGGGAGTGTCGGGGGTGTGCCCACAGTCCACACCACTCCCAAAGACACAGACTGCCAAGCAAGAGGAGCACAAGATAAGGTAGCAGGCACTCTGCCATATGCGTTGCTCACCTCCCACATAGTACACCTACTGGCCACGGTGGGACTTATACCGTCCCTGCCATGCTGCTCCAGGCTTCCAGTCAGGAAGAGAGGACTGGGGGCAGCCACTTGGGCAGTAACCTGACAGTTAAATTTCAGCACCTGTGCCATTTCACAATCCCTTACCCCACATGGAGCAGGAGATCCACCCTGTGGCCAGGATGGGCATCCAATTGGATGTCCACCTATGTTCACCAATCTGCCTTCCATGCACCAGCATGCCAGGGGGTGGGGCTGCAGACAGGCAACCTACAGTGGCTGGCATTTATGAATCTGAGCCCTGCATTCCTGCCTGTGGGTGCAGAGCTGTGTGGGCTGGATATGTACCTCTCGCTCATACTCAGTGAACCATAGTGCATAGCTGCCAGTGTGCCTGTAATTGTTGAAAAGTGCTGTACCACTGCCTGTGCTGTGTTGCATCTTTGCCCATTTTATTATGTTCTAATCTTATTTTAACCTCCTAGGTTATGCTATAAAATGGGCAGTTCTATTATGTACCACACCTCCCTGGCAAACAATAACTAACTAACTAACTAACTAACTAACCAACTAACTAACTAACTGTTATACAGTTTATGGGGAGAAAGAATCCATGGGGTGTAGTTAGAGATGGCAGGGAGACTGTCATGATGTTCAAACAGGAGAAAAACCTGGGGATTGCGATGAAGAGCACTGTGAAGCCCTCTTTGCAATGAAGTAAAGCAGCAACATGCGCTAATAGGATGCTGGGTTGCATCGTTTGAGGGTTCATAAAGAGGTCATACTACCTGTTTACAGATCTATGGTCAACTACACGTGGAGTGCTGCATGCAGTTATGGAATCCCCAAGACAAAATGGACATCAAACAGCTGGAGTCAATACAGAGAAGGGCTGCAAAAATGATTCAGAGCACCAGGGGCTCTCGTATGAGCAGAGACTGGAGAACCTGAATATGTACTCACCAGGCATTAAACAGAACAAGGGAACATAACAGCCACCTTTAAATGCCTCAAGGGCAAAAGCAAGGCAGACCCTTGTGAACTCTTCAGGACCAGCAAAAACAAAAACACAAGGGGAAACAGTTACAACCCATCTGGGGGCAGGTTGCAGAAGGAGGCCAGAAAGCACTTCTTCATGGAGAGTGGAGGAGGAGTGGAACAGGCTACTACCAGAAGCAAGCAAACGAACAGTGGATGTCTTCAAGAGGAGGTGGGACAAAGTTAAAGGAAAGGTAAGGGTGCCTTGGGAGTGGGGGCGGAGTAGCATGTAAAGTGGGATACACAGGCTCTGCATCCACCAGACTTGATAGGCCACAAGGCCTTCTTCTAACAACATTCTTATATTCTTACAATAGGAAACCTTGCACACAGTTGTCTTAGGAAAAAAGCAAATCAGCTAATCAGTGTCCCTTCCAACATCTTCTGTGCAGTTACTTTTATTACTGGACTTGAGGTTATAACATTTTAACTCCACAGCTCCCAGCTATTTTCTTTCAGGTCCATTTCAATTCAAATCCCTTCGGTAGAAAAATACATCCAAGCAAAATGGTCCTAGAACACACCCAAAGTCCCAGACATTTATTATATTCAGTTGGCTGTCTTGTCTGCAGATGGGAATGCCCCTTCCTCCAGATGAATATAAGCTGATTCATGATTCTGGCACCCACTCCATTTGGCTTCTCCCAAAATTGTTTTCAAAGAAGGTTTTCCTATAGCTGCATTTTTCAATGTACTTTACCTGGGTACATAAGGCCAGTAGTTGAGGGTCTTCCTCCTCCTCTATGAATTGAATACACATTTGCCTTGCAGTGGCATCCTCTTGCTTTTTAGAATGGTCTACAGAGCAAGTAAATGAGGGTCCAGTACTGACTGAGGATAGCCACACTGAGATGCACCATCTCATTTTCACAGGGGTCCTCTAATCACCCAATGTCACAGCTTGGAAGGCTGAAGAAAGGGGAGATTAAGTGATTTGCTCATGGGAGCATAGTGACTAAGTAGCTCTGGTGGGATTTGAACCTCTGCCTTCTGTTTCCCAAGCCTGTGTTTAAACCACAGTGCCACAGTACATTTTGTCCTATGTTGGAGCTACGCCATGTAGACATGCACTCAGCTTATCTGAAATTCAGAAATATGCTTGCACTGCAATTCTGATTGAGGTGTGCAAGCAAATGGGACAGAACATATTTTTAAAACAATCAGGCTGTAATTCATTCATTTAGAGGCCCACTGAGCGGTACAGCTTATTTCCAGGTGTGTCCTGGAAGACAGAGCAGTCGATAGGGAGAAGGGCAGGGGTAAATGGAGAAAAAGACAAAGGCAGTAAGGACAGGGATGGGGCAAAAAGAAATAAAGCCATAAAAAAAATGGAAGATAATGAGTACCAATGCCCGTAGTCTAGGTAAAAAGCTCCCCGAAATAGTGGCCTTGATGGAAGAGGGATGCCTGGATATTGTGGCAGTCACAGAAACATGGTATACAGAGAACCATGACTGGGATGTCAACATACCAGGGTACACAATCTACATGAGGGATAGGGAGGGAAGGAGAGGAGGAGGTGTAGCTCTCTATGTAAGGTAAGGATCAAAGCAATAGAACTAAAGGGTAAACAGGGAGGAAAGGAGGCACTGTGGGTCACCCTGCAGACTGGAAATGGCACCACAATCCGCACAGGGGTTGTATACAGACCCCCATCTCAAGTGGAGGAAATGGACAAGGAAATGACATAGGCATCCTTGGGATGGCAGAGAAAGGGGAGATATTGCTGATGGGGGACCTGACTATGCTGGATGTTAACTGGAGCACCTTTGCTGCAGCCACATCCAAGAGCAGGGCCATTCTCGATACCCTACAGGTGGCCTGCCTCAGACAGCTAGTTTTGGAACCCACTCAGGAGGGAGCAGTCTTAGACCTGGTACTCTCAAGTGGGGACAGAGAGAGGATCTCCGATCTTGAAGTGGATAGCCATCTGGGAACAAGCGACCACCAAACAGGGTGGTTCATGATAAACTTAGCTGTAGAGTCAAGCCATACAAAAGTGAAGGTACTGAACTTCAGGAGGACTGATTTTGTCAAAATGGGAGCGTGCCTAAGAAAAGCATTAGCAAACAGACAAGATGGTGGGGTGGAGCAACAATGGGGAAACATCAAAACCACCATCACAGAGGCAACAAGCCTTTGTGCGAAGCAAATAAACAAATCAAAATGAAAGAAAAAACACTATGGTTCTCAAAAGAAGTGGCGGGGAAGGTAAGGAAAAAAAGTATATCATTCAGGAAGTATAAAGGAACACAGAAGGAGCAGGACAGAGTTAAAGCAGAAGGAAGTGGGGAAGGCAGTCTGAACAGCAAAGGCCCAAACCGAGGAAAAGATAGCCAACTCAGTTAAGAAGGGGGATAAAACCTTTTATAGGTACGTTAGGGAGCAAAGAAAGATTAAGGCAGGGATACTGAGGCTGAATAAAGAGGAAGGTGGTTGGGCACAGAGCAACAGTGAAAAAGCAGGGATACTGAACAAATATTTCTGCTCAGTATTCACAATGGAAAAGCAGGGGGAGATAACTAATCCAGTCAATAGAAGCACTCTGGATAGGGGGATTGATATTAGTCCTTTCACAGAAGAAAGGGTTCTGAAAGAACTCTTAAAACTGAAGGTGGATAAAGCAATGGGGCCTGATGAGATTTACCCCAGAATTCTAAAAGAACTAAGGGAAGAATTAGTAACAAGACTGACTACCCTTTTTAATAAATCATGGGAGGATGGTGTGGTACCTGAGGACTGGAGCAGGGTGGATGTAATTCCCCTTCACAAAAGTGGGAGCAAGACAGAGGCAGGAAACTACAGACCTGTCAGTTTGACCTCAGTGGTAGAGAAAATGATGGAATCACTTCTGAAGGAAAGAATTGTTGAGTACCTAGAGGCCAGTGGGGCACAGGACCCAAGGCAGCATGGATTCACAGCAGAAAGGTCATGTCAGACAAATCTAATTGATTTCTTTGACTGGGTGACCAAAGTAGTAGACCAGGGAGGGGCTGTGGACATGGCCTACCTAGACTTTAGCAAGGCATTTGACACAGTCCCGCACAAAAGAATAATCAACAAATTAGCCAGCCTGGGAGTGAGTCCCAGGGTGGTAGGCTGGGTAAAATATTGGCTGGACAACAGGACACAGCGGGCAATAGTAAATGGAATCCACAGTGAAGAAAGGGGGGTTACTAGTGGGGTACTGCAGGGTTCAGTACTGGGGCCGTTCCTTTTTTTTTTTTTTTTTTTTGAAATCTCTTTTTTATCCCCTCTTGGTCGCCCTCGCCACTCTACTCCTTCGGGCTAGCTCAATGCCCTCCAGTCCCCACTGAGTCTGCCCCTAGAGTGCCTTCTCTGGTGACTCCTACCTGCCTCCTTCCTCCCATGGAGCACCTTGCACAGCGGGGTCTGCCCGTGGTTGCAGACTGGGTGGCTGGAGCGGCCATCACCCAGAGTGCGGAGTTATTTTCCGGTTTTCTGTCCCTCCCTCCCTCCCACTGGGGCCTTTGGCTCAAGGCGGGCGTTAACTACGCACGCCTGCCAAGTGCCAGATGGCGTCCTCCCCCCTCCCGAGCTCTCTATAGAGTCACCGCTGCCCAGGGTCGGTGCTCCCACCGGCTCTGGGCGAAGGTGCGCTAAACACCCCGGTATCCCTCCCGAAGGAGAGCATCCGTGGGGATGCTCGATCCTCCTTCTCCTGCCGACCCCGCGGCCGAGTCCATTCCCGAACCCAGGTCGCCAGCGTGGCGCGAGCTGTGGCGCCCAGCGCCTCAACCCTCAGCACCACCGGGCCTGGGGGCCGGTCCTTTTTAATGTCTTTATAAGTGACATTGCAGAGGGACTGGAAGGGAACGTATGTCTCTTTGTAGATGACACAAAGATCTGCAACAGGGTTGATAAGCAAGGTGGGGTGGAAAGGATGAAAAGGGACTTGGCAAGGTTGGAGGAATGGTCAAATGTATGGCAGCTTAGATTCAACGCAAAGGAGTGCAAAGTAATGCACCTGGGAAACAAAAGCCCAGGGGAAGAGTACACAGTGTGGGGTGAGATACTGACAACAACCAAAATGGAAAGGGACCTGGGGTTAGTTATATCAGATGACCTAAAGGTGGGCAGCAATATCAGAAGGCAGTAAGGAGGGCTGGGGTGATACTGGGATGCATAGGGAGAGGCATCACCAGTAGAAAACAAGAAGTTATTGGCCCTCTGTACAGACAGTTGGTAAGACCACATCTGGAGTACTGTGTACAGTTCTGAAGACCACATCTCTGCAAAGACATAGACAGGATGGAGGCTGTGCAGAGGAGGGCAACCAAAATGGTGCAGTGTCTGCACCAAAAGACATATGAAGAAAGACTTAAGGAGCTTAAAATGAATAGCCTTGAGGAAAGGAAGGGGGGGCATGATAGAAACTTTCAAATGTGTCAAGGGAATCAACAAAGTCCAAGAGGGTAGCATCTTTCAGAAAAAGAGATGTGCAAGAACAAGGAGGCACAATTTGAAGATAGAGGGGAGACAGCTCAGAGGTAATGTGAGGAAGTATTTCTTCATAGAGAGGGTTGTAGATGCATGGAACGGCCTTCCTAAGGAGGTCATTGCATCAAAAACAGTGGTGGAATTTAAGAACACATGGGACAGACATAAGGCAATTCTAGTGAGGGGTAGGAGGAAGTAGGCTGTTGGTTAACTAGGATCTGCAGCTTATCCGTTAGGTAGGGAAATGGGCAGACTAGGTGGGCCAAGCGGTCCTTATCTGCTATCAAATTCTATGTTTCTATGGGGGACAATTTGATAAGACAGATAACAGCAAGATAATACTGCATGATAAGTAATAATGCTTAAGCCAAAATTGTGCAACCTGGAGCAAATGAAACAAGTGGTTGCAAAATAAATAAGAAAAGAACTATCAGTGAATTAAACTAATCTAATAAATGAACAGAAACCGCCTGGAGTAAATATCAGATTGTACCAAATACAAAAATTAATAACCTAAAGAAACAAATGTGCAAAGCATATTAAGTGGTACAGAGTGTTCAGAGATATGAAGTAGACCCACTTCCTAGACTGCTCCCAAAGTGGTAAGGGGATACAGGACAAGGCTGAAGACAACATGTAGACCCAATAAAGTAGACCACTGTAGCCATACTAGGAGCACAGGCTGAGAGAGACAGAGACAGAGAGAAACAGACAGAGACAGAGAGACAGAGAGACTGAGAGACAGAGAGAGAGAGAGAGAGAGAGAGAGAGAGACAGTTGTCTAGCTCACAATAATGGAATTCTAGGAGGTCCAGATTATTTTGTAACTACTGAAGTGTGGCCAAAATGTCTCCTGTACCTGTGCAGCTATTGTACAGTTGCTGCTGTGAGCAGTCTTGGGAATGAGCACATCAGCAGGCACATTACATTCTTTTGCACCAAATTAAAATAGTTGATAGGAAGCCAAAAACACAGCACACTGGTTCTGTGTTTTATTGTGTTCATCTCTAACAAAGCACGAAATGTGCTTCATTTACAGGGTCTCAGCTGGTGTTTTCAATGTATGCGTTTGCTAGCTAGTTTTTAATTGGCTCACTTTAAAAAGAAAACACAAAGTATCTGACAGTAAGTAACATTTTATTTTGTATTCAAGTGCTCTCCATGAAAAAGCCTACTAATTGAGCCATTATGCTGTCCTGCACTGAGACATCCACGTTTTCAGCACCAAGAGTCCTGTGAGATCCCCTGGAGAGTTTGTTGTCCCACAAATTGCACATCGCACGATTTTAGAATAGAAGCTACAGTTATAGGAGATATGGAAAGTGATAACTAATAGAGTATGAAACAAAACACCTACAATGTCCAAATATCTGTGAGTTGCTAGTTTTTATTTATTTTATTATTGTTGCAGATTTATGTTGGACAGCTCAGCTGATTTGTAACACCTACTCTGTAGTGGGATTCTGCTTTCACCACATTTTCCAGCTGGACGAACTCGAGTACTGAGAGGTTTTAGTGACTTGCTCAGGGTCATTTAGTACATAAAAGATCTGCTGGTATCTCTGCCATTCTGACATATTTCTCCACATTTTGGAGATCTGTTCTACATAGTATTTGACTACAGTACCACAGTTGTGATAATCAGACCAGCCGACACTGCTTCTGCCGTGCTGGCCATTCTACGTAACACAAGGTTACTGAGGCACAAAACACGGGTGCGGGAGGGTTTCATCACTGATTCCTCTGCCAGTCTTATATGCATCATGGAACTTTGTTGGGCAATGACATTGGCCCTATTTAAGGCTGTGATATCGACTGGGGACTCATTCAATCAATCCATCCATCAATCAACATTTATTGGAAAGCAAGTTGAGGGTAAACTCTATTTTACAATTGCATCCAACATAAAAAACTCACTGATGCATAATCCAAGGTAGGATCACTTGGGGGGAGGGGCAAGGTGGCCATCTTCTTTAGATCTACCATGGATCTTACAGAACACCCCATGGGAACCTCCAGGTCCTTTAAATTTGTTGTTGTTAGATGCAGGTCAGGCGTTGGTTGCAGAACCAACCTCATATAGCTGCCTCCATTTGGGGGTGGGTGGAGCTGGTGGACTTCTTGGTCGATGAGGTGTTCAAAGTCACTAGACTTTTGGTGCTGGGGGACTTTAATGCCAGGGTTGAGGATAAAACCTCACCCTTTGGTCAGCAGCTCCACCAGTTGATGTCATCACTGGGCATAACACAGGCAGTTGCCTCTGTCATGCATCTGCATGGTCACACTCTGGACCTGGTCTTCTCATTCGGTTTTGATTTTGGTGCAGTCAAGGCTGATCTGGTCATATCACCATGCCATGTCATTTTTTTCCCCTCTGGTCTTCTGGTAATGTCCCCCCAACAGAGCTTTTGGCCCCAACTCCATATGCCGACCCAACATGCCCAGGCTTAGCCTCCTGGGTGGGGCCACCGAGCGGGGCACCCCCTCCCCATGTGCAATGGTGGTTAGGCCTGGCTTACCCCCCAGGGTGGGGCCATGAGAGCGGGTCCCCCAGTGGACAGTGGTGGGCAGTGGGAATGGTGGTGGAGCTTGGGCATCATGGTTGGGAGACTGAAGCAATATTTCCGGCAGTACCTGGAGGTGGAGATATGCAATGATGTCTCACATACGCCTCACCCACCCCCCAAAGTTAAGGCACCACCATGGTGAGACTCCCCAGCGTCCACCATTGGTCTGCGGAGTGTGTAAGACACTCTACTCCCTCACTCCCTGGGGAAGGAGAGCAGTCTGTAAGATGCTCAATCCTTCTCCCCCTGGCCGGCCCTCCAACATCCCGAGTCCGTTTCCGAACCTGGGTTGTCGGCAATGCAGATGGACGCTCTGCCTTTGTGCCAGCAGGCCGGTGCCATATCATTCTTTTGTGGGAACCCTTGCCTACATACCTGTCCTGTGGAGATGACAAATTATCATCCAAAATATCAGTTGGAGTCTCACAATCTCCAGGAGGTAATGAACTTATAAGGTACGATGCTAGCCTGAGCTCAGTGGGTCAAAAATAAATGGAACACTATAATATAATTCCTGTGGCCACCTTGGACACTCTAGTACCTTACTTCATCTGTACATTGACATCCCACCAAGGGCACCATGATTCTGTGATGAGCTGAGGCAGTTGAAGACTAAGGGATGGAAGATTGGGCATTCTTGGTGGAAATCCAACTCGGTGGAGGACAAATTGGCACTGCTGACTTCGCTATGGTTAGTATCAGTGAGCAATCTCCTTGAAATACTTCCTATCAAGAATGATTGCTGCTGGAAATAATTGGCTCGGCAGTGTGGAGGGCTAAGGTGCTGGGTGCCTTACCTCCTGCCATGCCTGTGATCTGTGTTTGGGAACAAGTGCAAGTTACCGGGGGTTGGCAGGGTGGGAGAGAACTGAACATCCCAGGGACTGCTCTCCTCTCCTGGGGAGGGGTGGCCAGCCATCTCAGCCCATGACTGCCACTGGGAGGAAGCCGGTGGCAGTGCAGGCTTGAGCAACTCGAAGAGAAGGGCTGCATCTATGCAGGATGTGGGCACCTCCATGCACATGCTCTGATGCTGCAGCAAGGTAGGGACAAGAAAACTAGGAAAAAATAGAGGATGGGCTATGTGAAGCCCCTTCAAATCACCGCGTGGCCTTCTCTGCTACTCAAGTCTGGAGATGATCTAGATGAGTAACCAGGTTGGAGGATGGCCCTCCACCCATCCCCACAGTGGGGGAAAGGACCTCCCAGCTGGATGAGGTAAGGGACTGTCGCAGTACACCGGGACATGGCTGAAGAACTGCCTATTCTGCCAATGAGAATACAAATCTTTATGGCAAAAAAGAATTGGCCAGCCCAGCTCTTTTGCACCTGGACATGTTAACCCCCAACCGGCTATGACTGGAGTGAGCTTGTTCCAGAGAAAAAATGTGAGTTTAGTTGATTCTTTCTTGCCTAGGTGTTCTTTATTCAGACTGGTATTTTCTTAAGTGTTCTGTAATGGGTCATCAGTGGTTGACTGGCGAGGGTCATTGATGATCTGCGAACCTGGGCAGTGTCCCCAAGTTGTAGAAAATAAGTTGCTCTGGGTGATCTTGGGCTTGCACCATACCTGCTATATGTTAGACCCTGAGCCTACCTGGCTGCTGTTTGACTGTCTGGGATCCCTGTGGCCAATCTTCACTGAGACTGTCAGGTGCTCTTGTTGGAGCATGTTTTCCCTCCACTTGGAGGAGAGCAGTGTTTAAACCCCTCCTGAAGAAACCATCTCTGGACCCTGATATGCTGGTGAATTATAGGCCTGTTTAAGCTTCCATTTTTTAGGGAAGATAATTGGGAAGGTGTTGACAGCATAGCTGAGGACTCACCTGTAACAATTTCACATCTACAAGTCTTTCCACTTGGGATTCAGGCCCAAGCATAGTATGTAGTCTGTTCTTGTCAGGGTGTCACATGATCTCCTCATTGTGAGAGATTGAGGCATAGGTTCCAGCTTGGTCTACTTGAATCTGTCATCGACACTCGACAAGGAAGACCATGGGGTGCTGTTGAATCAACAGAGGGATTAAGTGGGGCTCACTGCCACTTTTCTGTGCTGGCATGAGTCCTACAGTCCCGGGAAAATGGAACAGGTTGCCCCAGGTAATTTCATCTTTAGAGTGTCGGTGCTCATTTGTGGTGTTCCTCAAGGCTCAGTTCTTGCCTCCTTGTTGTCCACTGTGTATATGTTCCCACAGGGTGAGGTCATTAGATGGTATGGTGTTAAGTTTTACTGCTAAGCTAACAATACTCAACTCTACCTGGACTGCCCTCCTCATGGTAAAAATACAGCCTCTGTGTTTGGGCAATGTGTCGTTGAGATCAGTGACTGGATGGCCTGCAAGTAGCTGTACCTCAACTCTAGACAGAGGTATTGATTGCTGAACCAGCTATGAGTGAGCCACCAATGATGAGTAGAGTGGCATGTTTACCATCTTTTAAATGGTCAACTAGTCAGAGCTGTGGATATGGTAAAGAATCTGGGGGTCGTTAGGACTGCAAGCTGGCACTGGCACAGTCTGAGTCAGCTGTAGTGCACAATATACTCCTTTTTCTTAACCCGCTCCCCTATCCCCAATTACCTGATGATGGCCTCACTTGGTTGAAAGCTCCACCTCTCTCCCACCTCAGATGATGCCACCTCTGGCTGACTCCCCACAACCCCTTCTTATCTAATCAATCTATCTGTTAATATGTACTAATTTGATGTGTATAAGTTCACATTTTACTTTTACTGCCTGAGTATATACGTCAATGTTTTTTTTTTCTCTGTAAACCTTGTATTTTTGTAATGTTTGCTCAACACCGATGTGGAACCTTTGAAAATGAGTCCTTGACTCAAAGATATTAATCCCAAACATACAGACATACATACATACATACATAAATAAATTATAAATAATGGCTTTTACTATCTTTATAACATCATCTGGATCAAGTCACAGCTTGTGCCTACTGATTCAGTGAAGACAGTCCATGCCTTTGTCACCACTAGATTAGACTACTGCAATGCTGTATGCTTAGGGTTATCTGGAAGTTTGATGCACCACCTGCAGCTGGTTCAGAATGCGGTGTCTGATTGCTGGCAGGAACTTCCTGAAGTGAACTAATCACACAGGTCCTATGTGCTTTGCACTGACTGCCAATTCAGTGACGCATTTTCTTCAGGATTTGCTTGTTGACATTCAAGGCCATAAGTGGTCTGGATCCTGATTACCTCTAAGATCTCCTGTTGTCTTGTGCCCCTATCCATCCCTTCCCCTTCAATGACACAGGTTTTATTTGTGGTTCCCCTTTCTCTTCTAAAACAGATAGGGGACTGTGCCTTTGCACTTCTATGGAATTCCCTTCCAGAATTATGCCCTCCTCCCATACGGTGGAGGCCCTTAAGGCCTCTCTGGAACATACTTGTTTAACCAGTCTTACTTAGTATACATTTGCATCCCATTTTAATGACGAATTTGATTGTATCTGTATTTATTTATTTGATGTTTTTGTATGGCATTCTGAGCGTCATGAATAGGGAGTCTAATGAATGCAATTTCCTCACCTTGCCTGAAGTATAAAAGCAGAATTGTGTCTGTGCAGCTAGCTCCTTTATTTAAAAGAAATGCTATACATGCCTCCCCCCCTCCAAGTTGTCTAGTGGCAAGCATAAGGCTTACTACACTGATGATTACCCAGGTCTTAAACTTGAGCCTGCATTGTCGCACACTAGACAGCAGAGGCAGAGCTGAGCATCTGTCACAAATATTTCCTGCTTTGGGGTGGGTGGGAGGTGGCTCCATCCTTTATGTACCTGTCTCCTGGTGGTCAGGCGGAGTGCATCATGTGGGCAGGAACATGTAGCTCAATACTGGGTGAAATCATGCTGCTTTCATAATGCAAGATGCTGACAAAGAACAAAGTGAGGTCATATGTCCAGTTCTGTGCCAGGAAATGTCAGAGTGTTGAGGGTGGGCTTAGTCCCAGCATAGTTGTGAATGTCTGGATGTGTATTCCATCTTGGGTTATGCCACACTGTGGGATACTGGGTCATAAGAGGAATGAAACCATACATGAAACAATGGTGGAGCTCAGTTAGACAACTCCACTATATTCTTTCTACCCAGTTGTGTGCTTGGACCTCTAGCTCCCCTTCTTTACCCCTCCCACAACAGGGCAAATTCCAGCCAGCTTTCCATCCATCCAGCTGGCACACCCAAGGCAAGTCCAATACAATGTTTTATGGGGTGGGTAATGGTTATCTGATGGCCAGTGATGACTGCTCCCATACCTATGGGATCCAAGGCTTATGGACAGGCTGAAGGAAAGCCTACCTGCCCCACTAGGTTGAGGGAAAACCGATAGTATAAAAAAGACTTTGCAAATCCTATATGCAGTATTTATCTAGTTGCTCTTTCTTAGAAATTAATTCTCAAAGATATCCAAATTTTTACCTGGCTACAGTGTGAATCAAATTATGTAAGAACTTGTGAGAGTCATCTTCTGATGCTGTTCATATTTTTAGTGACTCATGCTTTTTAGATCTGACTGGTAATTACTGAAACATCAGGAAATAGCTAAAATACTGTTTCTGATTACCCAGGAAAGTCTAAGTAAATATACAGTAATATCTCATTTCCAGTGGGGTCCGCCATTATCAGGTCCTTGAGCCTGTCAGACCTATGATTCAGTCCACTCACTGTTTTGGCACTGATAACCTCCTACAGCAGTCAATTCCATCAGTCCATTGCTCTTTCTGTGAAAATGTACTTACGGACATCCCCACTGAGCCTTCCAGCAGCCAGCTTTATTGGGTTTCTCCTTGTGTTCGTGTTTATACTAACAGTGAAAAGGTCATTGCATTTCACCACGTAAATCCCATGGAGAACAGAAACCATAGCTAGGATATCTAAAGAATATGAAGGCTGAGCTCAATATAGTCAGCCACTGACTACGGGATCTGAACCTGGGATCCCACGAATTGACTGCTCTGAGCTTTAACCACATATCATACTGCCACTTTCCTGTCAACATGCTATTACACAGGAAATGCACACATCACCATGCCTGAAGATAGATATAGGTATAAGTATACATATATATGTGTGTGTGTCTGTATATATATATATATATATATATACTGTAAATATATATATATATACACACACACACACACATACATACATACATAAGGGATATGCAGGGGTCGACTGTGTGATACATCATTTATCTGTTGTAGTTGCCAATGACCTCAAATAATCTCATGAGTGGCAGAGCCGCGAGTGGTAGTTACAAGAGGTCTATGGTAACTACAACAGATAAATGATGTATCACATAGCCGACCCCTGCATATTTCATTTATACAATAGGGATAGAACATGTGTGGGAATTCATTTTTGTTTTAAAGTGTGGGGTTTTTCCCGTATTTTTTGTGAGTTTAGGAGTTTACTTTTTGTAAAGAAATTGATCCGCTTCTGGTATGTGCCAATGTTATGGCCACTACTATGCAGGTGGTGATTTGACATCCCCAGCGTAAGAGCTCATTGGTGGTTATAGTGGGTGACTAAAAAAAACTGGGAGAAAATGGCATCTGAGTTTAGCGAGTGAATGGGATGGACAGCTTGTGTGAGAGTGATTGAGGAACTGCTTTTGTAGGTTTTGGTTTTTTTTGCCTGTGGCAAGAACTGGAACAGAGGATCGAAGTAGAATGGAAAGCAAGAGGGCAGTGTGCAGAGGAGCAGGAAAAGACATCAGCGGTCAGAGATTTAAGGTGAGGGGAGAAGCGGGCTGTGGGAGCATGTAGTTGTCTTGAAACCACTTTCTAAAAAGAAAGTGGAGAAGAGCAATAGCGGTTGTTTAAGAGTGATATGAAGGAGTTGTTTCTGTTTTTCTCTTCTGTAAGTGCACCTTGTATGGAGATGGTGGTGCTGTGTGGTGGGTGGTAGAGGCAACTTGGATGTGAAGGGGTGCTGGAAAGAAAAATGAAACTGTTGGAAAAAGTCCCAGTGTGGGGGGGGGGACTCATAGAAAGCGTGTGTATAAACAGCTTTTGACATAGTAACTGTGTGTATAAATACACTTATACACAGTTACTCAGATAAATGGATTTATCATGTTCTGTTTATCTCCACACCTTTTGCACAAATATAAATATATATAAAACGGGTAAAAGTAGTAGCTCCAAATGCAAACTTCTGATTGTATAAAACACATCACATGACCGTGCGTATATCAGAGTGTGACTGCACACCTCCACTTCCCTCCCCAGAACAATTTTGCCATTTTATGAGATAGTTAACCCACTCTAGGATGTGTGGTCACACTCTGATATACGCACGCCATGGGTGGTTGATTCACTCAGTCTGTGGCCTCGTGCATAACAATGCACACCGAGGTATGCGTATATCAGAGCGCGACTGCACACCTCAGAGTGAGTTATCTATTACACACACACAGACACACACACACATAATATATATTATATATCCCTGTTCCTCAGGACTAGTCTATATCATTCCAGTTGCCTTCAAAACTATATTACCCAGGTGTATCAAAACAGTAGACTGTAAAGAGAAGGAACTAGAAGAAGAGATTTGTCACAGTTCTTGCCAATCACAATAGCTATGGTATATTTAAGCTACATTTTTCATGCTAGGAGATACTGCATTAACATTTTTTAGGAAACAATCCACTAACTAATATCAATATGGTGTGCCCGTTATCCATATTAAGATCTTGTACAACTGCATACATCACCTTTCATCTAAGCTAGTCAAATGGTATTCAATTTTTTTTTTTTTTGTTACTCACCCCCAGGATTTTCTTCCCAGCTGGCACTGAATCCCTTGCCACTGACATAGGCGTCAGTCTTGAATCGAACTACCACTGCATTACCAGTGCTGGAGACATGTAGTGGATTGCCTGATGGCCTGGATGTACACAACTGGGCCAGCCTTGGAGATGACAAGTCAGGGCCTCCATAAACCTAGTAAGAAGGAAAAACAAGTCTAAATTAAGAATGGCATCAAGACACAATTCACAAGGATATTAACAGTATATCTGGACTAAACTGTATACTTTATACACGCTTCCCATTGCCTCGCAATCTTGAATTTGTTTTGGCACTGGAATCTGTCTCTTATTATTTGTTGGTATAACTTGTCTTGTTCAGTGATATGACTTTTATGGACTTCTGTTGCCTTTTTTTAATGGCCTTAGCTGTTTCCCCTTGGTTTAAATCCATTTTTCACTGTGTTTTTCCATTGTATCAAGTTGGTTTGAACTCACTTGGGTGATTTGTAAATAGTTTTCCTTGTTATATTAATTGCTTTCTTGTTTTACTTTCTCGTTGGTGGTTGTTTGTTGGATTATGAAACCAAAATAAAGCAAATTAAATAAAAAACAAACAGTATATCTAGTTTATTTATTTATTTGAATTTCAGATTAACACCTTAGAGCCGGGGGACCTTTTACAAAGGTTTCACAACTTGAATACATAGATAAGACAAGTGAACATTCAGGCATGGTTACATTAGGTAGTACTGTATAAAAGGATAGCATAACATATATACAGGATTAGGAAATCTCCATGAGGTATGTCTCTTAAAAACTCCAGTTCTTAAGCATCTAATAGTGTGAAAGAAATCCAAGAAGAAGACCTACTAGTCCAAGAACAAGACAGAAAATGCTGAATGTTGTGTACTTAGGGTCCAAACAAAAATCATCTTTCTTGAAACATTTTATTACCTTCATGCCATGACAAAAAATAAACCTTTTATTGTTTTCCTTTGATTATCTTATATAGCTCAAGAGTCGCTTGTCCGCAGTGCTTGCTAGACTAAACAAAACAAGCATTTATCAATGCCGAATGTTCACCGCTTGCATTGCTGTTGTACCGGGTCTTGCATGTACACATTTTTACTATATATTTACCCAAGACCAAGGGAGGCATTAGGCACATGTAACCCATGCATTTGCATGGGGCTGCCAGTCAGCAATAGGGCCCCATGGCCCTGCTGTCCTGACCAAAGTATAGGCTGGTAACCAACTGCAAGAAAAAAATATTATGACAGCAACTGAACTGCCCACAGTTTTCTTCAGCCTTAAAGCTCAAAGTCATCCTATAGGAATTTTTCACCTTTAACTACTCTGCTGCTGTCCTGACTCCCACATATCTGAGGTCTCGCTACACAAAACTGTCTTTTTTAATGATTCCATCAGCTGATGTACTGCATGCTGACAGAGGAAAAGAGGGGAAAGGGGGAACTGGAGGGGCATCTGATGTATTACATGTGACAACAATAACCTGTAACATCTGGGAATATATTAGCTTAATTGATTCTGTACATTACAGTTTTGTAAGTAAACATATTATATGGTTAAGGACTGAGAGCACTGTATTACATTTCATCATTTACAAATACTGTATAAGTTATTTCCATATGTGCTGTTATCTGCTCCTGAAATTTATGGAGTATAGGGTTTATCATCAGTCGTTGTCGTTGTTTTTGAATGCCGTCATCTGGTAAAAAGCTAGCGATACATTCTCCCAGGTGGGGGTATGTGTGCGTGTGTGGTAGTGTTTGTGAGGGTTCAGCCTCATGCTGTCCTGGATGCATCAAGTACTGACAGCAGACTTGTACTTTGCTGTTGCTGTCACAGTGTCCCCATAGCCCCTGCCACTGATGTACTGGCAATGTTGAGGCAGCGAAGTTAAACAATTAATGAGTATTTCTGATTCTGCTGATACATATGTCACAATATTAAATAAATAAAATACAACTATATACTGTATATTTGTGATACTCAAACAGAACATAGAAGTTGAACTACTTTTACAAATAGCATTTTGCTATGCTGTAAAAGTCATGGTATAAAAATGATAACTCCATAGCATGCTCACAACACAGCATACCATGAAAGGTATGTGGCAGAGGGAACGTGAACAGTTCATAGCAGTTGCAGGCTCAGCATGTTTTTTATATGAATGAGAGAAGAATGCACCCATGCTTCATACCCTATGACAGAGCAAATCTGCCTGCCAGAACTAATACTGTTCAGTCTCGCTACCACTTCTGGTCATTCATAAAAGGGCCATAATGATGTCTACTGTACACATTTGGGGATTTGAAAGATCTCTAGCATCTGTTTTAAAAATTGCCAATTACCCTATTAAAGTTTTTTCTGTATCCATCAAGATAGCTAACTGAGGTGCCCCTTGACTGTTCTGGGATGATATGACAGTGAGTATGGTGTGTATGTTATCTGCAAAAACCTCTCTATGGCAAATCTTGCTTTGATCTGGATGCAGGGGTTAAACTGGAAGAGTTTAGTTGGGGGAACTTTCATGTCTATATTTCTAGGGTGGTGGAATAGTCATTTCTAGGTGTTGGAACTGTCCTATAGTAGTAGTCGATGGAGAAAGATGGCAGAGATGGTGAAACTGTCATACAGTTTTTTAAGAGGTGGTGGAACTGAGTTCCTGTTGGCTCCTGCCCAATTTTAACCTCTGTCTGGATGTACCACTGTGGTTATGTTAGACAATGAACAAAGACATAGGGGAGGAGAAATAGAGGAGAGTGGTGGTGTTTACCCTTAAAGCTGGGAGGGAACAACCCTGTCACTCCCCACCCCCAACTGTAACACTGTTAGGGGGCCCCAGCATCAAGCTTTGCATGGGGTGCCCCCACAGGTCAAAAGCCTCCACTGACGAAGACAGACCAGATGAGATGTAATATGTCATTTGCAATTGGGTCCTAATATTGCACAGTTTTATACTGCATTTACCCAGGACAGTAGAAATGAGATGCGATATCTCATTTTTAGTGTGGTCCTGCTTTTGTAATGTATTTTTCTAGGACAGATCATTTTAGATGCAACATCTCCTTTTTAGTAGGGTTCAGGGTCTTGTTTTACACAGTTTTACAATATATTTGCCCAGGATAACCCAGCAGAGATGCAATATCTCATTTTCAGAGGAGTCCTGCTTTAACATATCTTTGTACTCTACTTATCCAGGATAGCACAGCTCAGATGCTATCTTGTTTTCAGTGGGATTCTGCTTTTCCCAATTTTTGCTCTGTAATTACCCAGGATGGCACAGTATCTTATTTTTGATGGGGCCCTGCTTTTACCCATTTTTATAATGTATTTACCCAGGTTAGCTCAGTTGAAAGACAAACTATATTTTCAGTGGGGTCTAGCTTTTACAATGTATTTTTTCCAGGAAGGAGCAGCATAGATGCACAGTTCAGTGGGGGCTTTGTTGTAGTGGGATCCTGCTTTCACACAGTTTTACTAAATATTTACCCAGGATAGACCAGATGAAATGCAATATCTCATTTTCAGTGGGGTCCTGCTTTTACACATTTTTAGATTGTATTTACCTAGGATAGGCCAGCTGAGAAGCAATATCTAATTGTCAGTGGGATCCCACATTTGACCCCAAATTTCCAATAATCTTTTCATGTCCAGACATTATGATCAAGACAGGTGGAATTTTTTAAATCCCATCAGAAATGTGATTTTGCAGTGTGACTGTGAAAACATTTTGGAAAGGATTTGAAAAATGACACCCATCATATTCAGGAGGTGGGGTAACACAAGCGGTATATTGAACACTGGGGGCCAATAATCTGGAAAAATAAAGTTATGAGTAAACATTGTAACAATTCAATAGTTCTTCAAAACTTTTTTTCACATTTCCCCAAATTTTCAACATTGTCTTTTATGACCCCCCACCCCCGAATACAGACAGCTGTCATTTTCAAAATCCTGGCCAAAAGTCATTTTGTGTCAGGAATTGAAAAACAACACCAAAAAAAAAAAATGACTACATTGAAAAAATGGGGTCAAAATACTGAAAATTACTAAAGTTATGAACAAGTGTTGAAAAATATCAACGTACCTTTATAACGTTGTTGTTTTTTAATATTTTGACTCCAGATTTTCAACATAGCCTCCTTATGACCCCACCTCGTGAAACTGGTATGTGAAAAAGTTCATATCCTGTCCAAAAGGTGATTTTTCAGCATGACTGCAAAATTATCTTTTGGGGTGGATTTGAAGGATTTCACCACCCTTGTTCATGATGTAGGGTCCCAAAAAGGCCATGTTGAAAATCTGGGGAAAAATATTAAAAAATGATCAAGTTATGAGCACAAGTTCCAAACACTGAAATACATTGCTACGCATACCTGATTTCCTCAGTTCCCAATCCAGCGCTGAATAGTGAAGATATGTCACTGGTCCAAAGAGGATTACAGTGTTGGACCCCCAGTAGATAAGTAAGGGGTGGGGATGTGTGGGATGGGGGGTGCTAAATCGGGATGTCAGTGGGAGGGTAACAGCAGTGGGGGCGTGGCGGCAACTGACATCAATGGATCATTCTCTTTTTTACAGGATGTATAAAATTAAAAAAAAGACTATAAGGGATATTTTTCTTTACTTCAAGTACTGACACAGGGGATTGGGCACCCCCAAATCAGTTTAACCTCTACTGACATGGGAAGTGATGAGCAGGTGGGGGGAGGATACTTGGCAGAGGTTGGCAGAGGAATAAAAAAAATAAAAAAGACTATGGGGGATGGCTTTTAGGTGCCAACATTGCAGATTGGGCACACCAGTGTCAGTATTATGTTTGGTGGCACCAGGGGTGGACTCCCCGGTGTCACACAGTGAAAACAGGCAGGGTTAGGGGTACTAGCTGGCACTGAGGATTGGGAATACTGGTGTTGGAAAATTAAGAAGGAAGGGTGAACTGGAAGCAATGAGAAGTGGGAGAGATACTCAGTTGAGGGTGGGACAGGTTGTTTTTATGTTGGGGGGGTACCACAGCAGGCTGATCATGACACTGATCAGCTCTGTTTGCTGGGCAGTGTTATGCAGATCAAAGGAAAAAGTCACCCTATTATTTGGGTAGCTTTATTCTTTGAACATCATGCGGTTTCTGCCCGGAACCATGTCATGATCAGCCTGGCTGATGATTAGTCTAACACTGTTGACCCCCCTACAGACTGCCCTGCATTGGACCAACAGTGACACACCTCTCAAAATCCACTATCAAATGCACTGAAGTACTAAACCTCCTAAGGGACCTGAAACCGAAAGGGTCAGGGGGACCCAATGGTATCAACCCTCGGCTACTCAAGGCAGGAGCTACCTCCTTAGCCTGGCCTATAACCATGCTCCTCAATCAATCACTGAGGGAAGGAGCAGTCCCTGACCCATGGAAACATGGCATTGTTGTCCCTATTCACAAAGGGGGGCTCAGGGAAAAACTCAACAACTACAGGCTCATCTCCCTCCTCTGCTCACTTGCTAAGGTGCAAGAAAGAGTCATCTACAATCAACTCAGGGACTACCTGGAAGCTCATCAGCTCCTTGCCCCCTCCCAACATGGATTTAGAACAAACCATGGTACTGACACTGCCCTCATTAACTTCATGGATGAGTTCTCAAGGCAATGGACAAAGGGATACCCACTGGTGCAGTCTTTATAGACTTATCAAGGTGTTCGACCTAAATCGACCACAACTTGCTGCTAGAAGCTGCAAAATATAGGCCTGAACAATCATGCCCTGAAGTGGTTTGGGAGATACTTATCAGGCAGGGCACAGAGGGTCTCATGGAAAGGGTCCATGTCTGACCCACTAATCCTAAACCAGAGTGTACCTCAGGGCTCAATTCTAGGCCCCCTCCTGTTTTCCTTGTTTACCAATGACCTGCGTACCCACTGCGGGGAGAGCTCGGTTGTGCAGTACACTGATGATACTGTCATCTTCCGACCCCTGCATGATGTGGTTGCCCTAGGCCCTCTACTCCAAAAGGATCTCACTTCACTAGAGACTTGGCTATGTAAGAACAGAATGATACTAAATGCTGACAAGACCAAGGCAATGCTATTCGGGCCAAGATCCCTGGGATTTAACAGGTCATCATCCCTCTCCTTAACCTCACTCTCTGGTAAAGCCATTAACGTAGTCCCCTCCCTTAAATACTTAGGCCTCACATTTTTGGATCAGAATATCACATACAAGGAACACGTGGACCAGGTCATCAGGACCCTACATCCGAAACTTGGCACCCTGTACTGACTCAGGGATCAACTCATTCCTGAAGCCAGGCTCTCCATAGCTACCAGCGTCCTTCTACCCAACCTGACCTTTGCGGCCCCTATTATACAGGGCATGGCTAAACAAGAGATTACCAGGATGCAAACCCTATATAATAAAATAGCTCGTTTCACAACCTTAGACCACACGAGACGTCACCACTGTGACACGTTGGCCAATCTTCGTTGGTCCACATTGGTCGCCCTCCTCCAACACCCCTTGCTTGTCCAGGCCTATAAGCTTCTCAAACCCCACGCTCCACCAAGCATTGCCGGGACCATAACCCTCAAACACAACCCAAGGAACCTAAGGACCTCAGATAGAATGCTATTAGAAGTCCCCAGGGTAAGGACAAACGCTAGCGGAAGATCCTTTTCCTCCCAAGCAGCCTGCCAATGGAACAAGCTCTCTCCCCAGGTCCAGGCCTCCTCCTCACTCATGAACTTCTGCACCAGGCTTAAGTCCCATCTGCTGACCTCAAATGCATGCCACTGTCATGGCACTTAAATCTCCTAAGGTACTCCCCTCCTCTCCAACTCCTGTCTCCTAGCTTAACCTTCCTACTACCTGCCTTATACAGACTGCTTGCCAGAGGCCACATGTAACCCCTGAATAAACTATATGCAAAGTACTACCAATTGCTTACATGTCATGATGATAACCTTGCCTGTACCCATGCCTGCATCCACTGCTTTTCTTTTACCGTGCCTGTAAGCCATACCTGTATCCACTGCTTTACTTTTACCATGCCTGTAACCATGCCTGTATCCACTATTTTTCTTTACTGTAACCACCTCATGATGTAACTCACAATGCCTCAAATGTTCCTTATGCCCTTGTTCATTCTTATAACTTGTATTGTTATCCCAGGTCGCCCCTGAAAAAGGGACCTTCGGGGCTCAGTGGGCCTACCCGGTCACCAAAATTTAATAAATAAAAAAATAAATAAACATGTTCAGTTATTGCAAGTATAAGCATGAACATTACCTTTCACAAAACAAATACATCAGATTCAAGGCACTGAAGAGGATGGCAATAAAGACGATTCAGGGCCAGCAGGATAGTTTGAATGAAAACAGACTGAGAAACATCAATATATATTCACTCGAGGAGAAGCGTGAAAAGGGGGACATAACTGAAACCTTCAAGTACCTTAAAGGTATAAACGAGGTGGATATTGAGAACCTCTTTTGCCAGAGTAAAAACGAGAACACAAGGGGGCACTGTTACAAATGGCAGGGAGGGAAGATTCAAGAAGGAGGTCAGGAGACATAGTTCTTTGCAGAGTGAGTAGTGCCAGGATGGAATGAACTCCCAGCTGAGGTCAACAGCTAGAAGACAGCGGTTGGGTTCAAGTCAGGGCATAGGACAGGGTGAAGCGGAGGGTCAGGGTTGTTAGGGAGGGAGTGGGACCATTGTAAATCACTGGCACAGGAGGCTGTGCATCGATCAGCGTCGATAGACCTCACTGATTGCTTCTTTAGCTAATTCATATGTTCGTATTTAAAAGTACTCCAGATTCCTTAACTATACAACTTTCTACGTTAAACGTTTCACAGCAAGTGTTTAACTCCTTTTTAACAAACTATGGGTACTTTGACTCACCATTTGGTTATAGTGATGTTAGTGCTTATACTGCTGGTACAGTGGAATAACACACATTAATTTATTTATTAATTAAATATGTTGGTAACCAGGTGAGCCCACTGGGTGATGAGCACATTAAAAGGGGCAACTCAGGACCTTATGTCAGATGATGTTATTACACAGAGAGACAGTATGCAATGTAGCAAGCAGATAAAATAAAGCATCATTTGTAACACTTACATGTGAACTGTTTTGTCGGATACTGTAACTTTGCAGACCATGCTTAAAGAGCCAGATAGTTTTAGCTTGTCTTATTTACAGAGGCACTGAATTCCAACTTTTCTGCACCACAAATTCAAATGAGAGTTGGCCCATGTTTTATTGTAAACAGCACAAATAAGCAAAAATACACAGCTGGTGAAATTTACAGCTCACAGTTCTAGACTTTGATGGCAGATAAGGACTGCTTGGCCCACCTAGTCTGCCCATTTCCCTACCTATCGGGTAAGCTGCAGATCCTAGTTAACCAACAGCCCACTTCTTCCTACCCCCACCAGAATTGCCTTATATCTGTCTGTAATAGGATGTGGGATAACAGATGGACACAACAGACGGCTGTAAAGTTCAATGCACCACTGGCAAGATGCAATGTTTATTTGTTCCAATACCAACAGAAAGGAAATGACGTAAAAGGCTCAAACTGTGAGCAAAATAAAGGCTATATAAAATAAATAACATTCTGCGCCATTGTGGCACACTTGAACATTCAGTTTCCACCTGCGTGATAAGGCCTTTTTGACCCTTCCCACTCCCTGCTCAGAAAACACTGACCCTATCTCAATTCTACCACTAGTGGTAGGCTTTTATACAATCATACTAGTGACATCACTTCCTTGGGAAACTCCCACATTATACCTTTTAACTAAAAACATATCTTTATGAGGCTCACATCCCGGCCTATACAAAATGAAAGGGGATATTTCTAAGCCATGATTAATGAAAGACCTAACAACATCAACTTCATAATCATTTTTGCCTGGCTATATGTGTTTATAGAGGTGGAAAGCTTAATTTCCCTTAGCTCTGCCTCTTTGGCAGTGACCTCACTAACTGGGAGTTCCATAAATATAGGCAGCTAGAGGGCTGCCAGCCCTATAGTACAGCTCTTGGGCTCCTAATACAGCTTCACAGGTAACGAACCCTTTTTTATTCATGTTTTTTTTTTTTTCAGTACAGACAGGGGCTCTTTACTGAATGCCTTGTGAGACCCTGCCTAACTTCAGCAAGTCCCTCTTCTTATCCTGAAGACTGAAATTACAGCTTTCAGTAAAACATTTCATTTGGGCCTTCCATTTTACTTCTGCAGCCCTCTGTTTTCTACTTTCAATATCAGGCTGTTTACATGCTGTGGCTAATACAAGTTTGTACAGTAGTGTGGAAAAACAGAGACTTTGCTGTCCCTTTTATTGTGAACCATGACCATAGTACAGCAGAGCAGCAGCAGCCTTTTAAGTCATTCTGTAGCTGCTTCTGTTGTTGGCTTTTACAGGCTTCTGTTAATGAGGAGGCTTCCCTGTCCCTTTAGACCCCACTGGGTCTTGTTTTACATTTCTTTTGCAAACTCTGCAATACTGGACAGGAAACAGCAGGGGGGGGGGAGGGAATAGAACATAAGGGGGATTGCTGTTCCTGTCCTGCACTTTTACTGGCCTTCAAAGATAAATGAATAAAAAAAGAAATTCTGACTGCCTTTCCTGCTTCCTTCTGCTTTAACTGATACAGTTCTCTGTCCTGCTTCTTCTGTGTTTCCTTATACTTCCTGAATGCTATCTTTTTCTCTCTAACTTTCTCCGCCACCTCTTTTGAGAACCATAGTGTTTTTTTCTTTCATTTTGATTTATTTGCTTCACACAAAGGCTTGTTGCCTCTGTGATGGCAGTTTTAACTTTTCCCCATTGTTCCTCCACCCCTCCTTCTTGCCTGTTTACTAGTGCTTTTCTAAGGCACTCTCCCATTTTGACAAAGTCAGCCCTCCTAAAGTCCAGTACCCTCACTTTTGTATGGCTTGACTCTGCGGCTGTGTTTATTGTGAACCACACTGTTTGGTGGCACTTGTCCCCAGATGGCTACCTACTTCTAGATCTGAGATCCTGTCTCTGTACCCGTTTGAGAGTACCAGGTCTAAGATTGCTCCTTCCCGAGTGGGTTCCAGTACTAGCTGCTTGAGGCATGCCCCCTGTAGGGCATCGAGAATATTTTTGCTACCTGAATGCTGTCACAGCATGACTGCACACAGTCATGCCTTGGACCTAGTATTTTGTCTGGGATTCGAGATTAACAACCTTGAAATTAATCCAGACCATTGACTATATCACTGCACAGTGAAGTTCTTATTCAGGGCCCTCGTTGTCCTCCACCTGTGGAGATGGTTCGCTGCTGCCCTTTAAAGGGGTTGTCCCCAGCAGGACTTCAGGTGGCATTGGACCTCCTGGGTATGACGGCTGCATGTGGGACAGGAGTGGAGTAAGTGGTGATAGCCTATAACAGGGCTGTTGCCTTGGCCCTTAATACCATTGCACCAGTTTGGAGATGACCCAGGTCTTCTCACTTGGGATCCCCATGGTTTGATGGGAAGCTTAGGGAGTTGAAGGCTTTTGGTCACAGTTTGGAGCATTGTTGGTGAAGTCCAGTGCAGACAAGGACAGACTGGCTCTGAGAACTCACTACAGTAACTATCAGAGAGCCATCTCATGTAAGAAGGCAGCATTCCTGTCCAAGGAGATTGCAGCGGGGAGCAATGGGGAGGAACAAACCAGCTCAGCTTTTCTGGACTGTGAACAGGTTATTACATATTGTTTGTCTCCAGCTGGAAAGGCATTTTCATCTGTCTGGTGTGAAGACTTTGCTCAGTTCTTCTCCAACAGGATATCCTCATCAGGTCCAAGGATAACCTCAACTGGGCTGTTGCAACCCAAAAATGGGGAACGGGTTGTCAAAAAGGTGCACTCTTCCTGTCTGGGAAGAGTTTAAGCTGGTTTTGGTGGAAGAGATACTTAGGGTGATTTTTGAGTTGCAGTCCACTTCTTGTGAACAGGACCAGGGTCCTATGTAACTCCAGTAAGTTGTGCGGGATTTCTGGGCCCCGTGTTTGCCAAGATAGTCTAGTGAAGGGGTTCTTTCTGAGCACATGGAAGGATGTGCTAGTGGGACCCCTTCTGAAAAAAATATACTTGGTTCTGGACTGCTTGGCAAATTTTAGACCTGTCTTTTACCTTCCCTTTTAAGGAAAGGTTATTGAGAAAATAGTTGCTCTGCAGCTCAAAGCCCACCTCATGGCCTTTAACATCCATGAGTCACTCCAGTCCAGACTCAGATTCAGACATAGTATGGAGATTATGTTGGTCAAGGTGTATAATGACCTTCTCCTCAGGGCCAGAGATAGAGAGGAATGATCCATTCTCACTGTGCCAATCTCTTGTCAGCATTGACACTGTGGACCATAGGTTGTTGCTGGATCATCTTAGGGAGTATTGTGGACTCATTGGTATGGTCATCAGCTGTTTTGAGTCCTTCCTCAGTTGCAGGACACAGGGGTGGTGATGGATAACTGCTCCTCACTCGTGAAGCCCCTGCTCTGTGGCGCCCCAGGGTTCGATCCTCTCACCTATGTTGCTTGCAGTGTTCATGCTGCCCATGGGAAATATCGTCAGATGGCACTTCCTGGGCCTTCACTGCTATGAAGATGATACCCAGCTGTATCCATCATTTGTACCCAGGATACCTGGTGCAGTCAATGTACTGAATTTATGCCTGGTCAAGATCCAGGACTGAATGTCCTCTAGCTGGCTATGGCTCAACCTGGACAAGACAGAAATAGTGGTGATTGAGCCTGGTCTATGGCAGGGTGTGGGGCCCACATCTTCCTCTTAAGGCTATGTGTTTTCAGATGGCTTGCCACTGAAGTGGAGTAGTGTGTGGACCATCAGAAAACACATAGCCTGAAAAGGAAGATTCCTCGAGTGTGAAAGATGGACATAATACCAGACGCAGCTGAGCAAGACCTACATTTTATATAAGGAACTCAAGCTTTCATCCCCACCAAGCTGCTGTGAAAGCTCACAACAAACTAATCTCTACACCATCGTGGGCCTGGAGGAAGTGGTCTCAGCCACAAAATGTTGGCTGATCCATTTTGGTGGCACAAATAATTATTGTATACTAATAAAATCAATTATTGCACTTAAAGGCATTTCAAAGTCTTCCTCGCAGTAACAAATACTAGTACCTGACCAATACCAATTTTCCTGTGTTGCTATAAAGTGCCAGTTAGGCAAGTGCAAATTAGGCTTTGTGACACATACAGTACATAACTTGATGTCACTAATGCAAAAAAATATATGATGAAACATTTGTTGTAGTGTAACATTTGACCAGGAACTCCTACACTAAGCCACTATAAAGTAGGTGTTCTCAAATTGGGATTTGTGTAACACAGAACAACTCATTTTCACGGACACAGAAAAAAAATATTATGCTGTAATTATATGATTTGTGTTATACACAAACGTGGCTTCTGATTACATTGACTGGCATAACAAAGAGCTCCTTAAGGAAAGACTAAAGGCTATATATGCCCAGTGGTGAGGTACTATAGACTAGTAGTTGGACCACAGATTTAGGAACTGGGAGATCACAGTTTCAAATTCCAGGGGGATGGCCAAGGGACTAGCCCAGTGACCTGGGGAGAGATGGGTAGAGATGAAAGGTAAACAGTCATTTTTTTTTAGACTCCCCAAATATTTTTCCCTGATACCCCAGAATAGGGAAAATAACTTGCTACCAGAATCTGGGTACCATGTATGCTATTATTTATGCTATTAAGTAACAATGATTGTGGCTGCTCTACCTTCAGTGCTTTCTCTATTCTCTGCCCATTGCCCTCTTGTCTAGTGCTATTTCACCTGAATTTTATGTTGAGTCCTTTGCTTCTAACATAACTGAAATCGTTGCAGCTGCCAGCTGGCATCAGACATACTGTAGCAAAATGCAAAAAAACAGTCCATGTCACTGAATATTGCAAAAGGTGAAAATCAGTAGCATTCAAATCAGTAGTGTACCTTTGTCTTATTTCCCACTGGAAGCTAAAGTAAAGTTATTGTTTTTTTGTTGTTGGTGTTAGCTTGCTTGTCCGTCCTCTACACTGAGCACGACACTGAAGGACTCTGTCCAAAAAATCCAAAAATCATCACATAAACTGTAAGAAAAAAAATTATTTATTGTATTTTGGTAACCAGGAGGGCCCACTGGAACCAGAGGTCCCTTTTTCAGGGGCGACCCAGAGTTAATTACTTATAGTTACTGTAAAGAGCTCTGCTTTAAATCCTGTACTAATCTCTTCCATTTTCACTAAATTGTTTGTGTGTAATCTAATTTTTTCTCTAGTGTTTGACAGAGCCTTAAGAAGAGCTTTCTCTCTCTTTCTCACTGTACTCCAGTCTGCCAGCTGTGTTTGATGCTAAAACATTAGATGATGAAATTTGACCTGGAAACCCCTGAGGAAAGGTCAGTCCTATCTCTCACTGTAATGCACAGTTGCACCCAAATCAAAGCCACCAGTTAACTATTTCAGGATAATGATTACCCATTAAGGAAAAATACTCCATGATCAACCTGGGGTGGAGCATCCTTATCTGTATTACTGCCTCTGGACAATACCCAAGAAATTGGATGGTATCCTGACAGCCTCATGGCTGGGGGGGGTCTGAGCAACTCCAGATAAAATGTGTTTCACCAAAAAGGAGCCTGTCAGATACAGAATGCAGGGCCTTGAGGCATTCAGTTTGCACTTAATCCTAATACTGTATTTATTTATTTATTTAGTGATTTGGAAAAGACCTTTGAGCACAAGCTCTTTTACGAAGGTTCCACGTCATAGATTGCAAAACAAAGTACAATAGGTGAAAGCAAAGATGCATCACAATGAATGATACAGCTTGGATTCAGAACTTACAGAATAACTCAAAACATAGGCACAATTTAAAATAATAAGAAAAACACTTTATGAGGGTGGAGATTGGGGGGATAAGCAGCCACAAAGTGCCTTGTCGGTAGTTCAGTGGGACGGGGATAGCTGGCAGTGGGGTGAAGAAAGGTGAGAGAGAGAGAGAGAGAGAGGAAGGTACTACTGTGGAGGTGAAGGGTGGAGGAAGAGGCCAATAAGGTATTGGGAAAAATGGGGGGGTGAGGGGAGGCTGAGCAGAGAAGACATGCTAGAGTAAATGGTGAGGTGCAAGGGGGCATGGTCAGGCAGCTTGCATTAGTAGTGACTGTTAGGGAAACTCATGGGACTGGGAGTTGGGGGAAGGGGGAAGGTAGGGTGGTGGGCGTCGCAGGAGCATGACACAAACTGATTGCTGAGGCAAGTCATGGGAAGGGACAGAGGAAGGGGGTACCTGAGGCCTGCTTAGTGCTTGCTGGGGGGCAGAGAGAGCAGGTGTGGCTGGACTTAGGGGCAGGTGCACTTAGAGGGTGTTTTTAGGTGCTGTTTGAGTTCAAGTTTTGAACTGGGCCAGACAAATGGTGGCCAAGAGGTGCCCAGGGAGTTCATTCATCCACAAGGGGGCCCAATAGGCAAATGCCCAAGCGAAGTGCGATGGAAGGGGATAGCCAAGGCCCCTCTTGTCCTCCCCTGATGACCTGTAATGAGCTGGCTGACTTGGTCAAATTGCCTACACAAGGTGGTGTTTTACCCAGTAGAGTCTTCTTCCCTAGAATGCAGGTCTGGAATTCTTAATGACAGACAATTTGCGCGTTTGTACAGAGTACAGGTGTGAGTGCCACGCTCAGTATCCAGGGTGAGTCTGCAGGCTTTGTTGTGCACAGTCTGAACCCTCTTGAGCACTGTATCCATTGCCACCCCATAGACCACTAGTCCATAGTCAATAGTCGATATAATGGAACTGTGGACCGAGAGGCGGAGGGCCCCCAGAGAGAGGTATTGCCTGTGCCTGTACAGGACACCAATCTTGGTATTGGCTGTCTTGACCAGAGAGTCAATATGGTGCGCAAACGTGAGAGTATCATCTATTATGACCCCCAGATACTTGAACAAGTGGACTTGTTCCAGCGGCTCACTGCAAGAGTTGGAGATGTTGAGGAGGTGGTGCTTATTTTTGTTGTGGGGGCTGGATAGAAGCATGGCCTTGGTCTTCTTGTAGTTTAGTAGCAACTTATGACTACAGAACCAGTCCTTGAGTTTGGAGAAGTAGTTCTGCAGCTCAGATTGTAGGGCAGCCTGAGACAGGCTGCTGCTCAGGAGCACAGCATCATCTGCATATAGTATGAGCTTGGTGTTGCAGGCTGTGGGAAGGTCATTTAAGAAGAGGCTGAAGAGTAGAAGCCCCAGTATTGATCCCTGGGGTACTCCTAATGATACCTCCCTTGTGCTGGATACTATTTGCCCAATTCTGACCAATTGATTTCTCTGTATCAGGTAGTCTTGGAACCAGCAAAGGGCATTGGGCACCACACCCATGTTTTGCAGTTGGGTCAGTAACAGGGGGTGGTTGACTGTATCGAAGGCTTTGGTAAGGTCAATAAAGACAGACCCCACCAGTTTGCCTTCATCCAGGGCCTTATATGCATAGTCCATGTAGTCCAGCAGGGCAGTGGTGATACTGTGATTTTGTCTGATGCCATGCTGGTTGGGGCATAGTAGATTATACTTACTGAGGTAGTCGATGAGTTGACCCGCCACAATCTTTTCCAATACCTTGGACAGGGAGGAGAGGAGAGGATTGAGATGGGTCTGCAGTTGGCTACCAGAGACTTGTTGCCTCCTTTGTGCACTGGCATAACTAGGGCCTGCTTCCAAACCGCTGGGAATTGGGCGAGGGCCAGGGACTTATTATACAGTGTGGTAATGGGCACTGTATTCGGTATGTAAAGACAAAGGGCCAATATAGTCTACTCTACTATACTAAGCAAAGTGGAAATGTTTCAGAAAATATCTACAGAGACATTGTTTAACCATCTGATGTGACTGAAATTGAATAAGCTGGGGGGGGGGGAAGGTGGATGGCACTGGAAGGGACTGCCACTGGCTTTAACTAAATGATGGAGTGGAGGGGGAAGCAGGATATTAAAGGGATGAAATAACACCAAGAAATGGAGCTTATAGAGCTTATAACAGGGATTGACTAATCATTTCCGGCTCTATAAATGGATGATATATGAAATGCTGCTGAGTGCAGCTTGAAACTCGAGAGCTAGGGGCAATACTACCGCCCTTTGTGGCTCTCTTCTGGGGAGTGACAGTGAATGCTGCTAAGACCATCTCCATGGTGGAGGGAGAGGTACAGTGGTAGCCACAGACATTGCCAGCTATTTCTAGATATTTTGCTAAATTTCTGAAGAGTTTATCTCTGCTGCCCCTACTGTGGAAATGCAGAAAGCAGGAGATATTTCTGGAAATATCACAAAAAAATGTTGTAGGTGCCGTATTGGTCCTTTTAAAAACAGAGCCAGAAACAAATGATTTGATACCTTTTATTGGACCAACATGGATGTTACAGAAAAGAACAAAGTGCTTTAGCTTTCGAACCAACCAGGTCCTTCTTCAGAAGCTTTCTTTCAAAGCTCCTGAAGAAGGACCTGGTTGGTTCGAAAGCTAAAGCACTTTGTTCTTTTCTGTAACATCCATGTTGGTCCAATAAAAGGTATCAAATCATTTGTTTCTGGCTCTGGAAATATCACAGAAATTTCAGGAAATAGCTGGCAGTGTCTGTGGCTGCTACTGTAAGAATAGAACAGAACTAGCACCCACTGCAGCTCTTTTCTTCAGCTACACATAGCGAGAAGGAATGCCACTGAGTAGACCACAATGAATAATGATAAGTAGACCTCAGAAGGGGGAGGGGGAGGAAAAGAGTGCTGATGATCATGGCTCTGTTGCACAGGTCCTAAGCTCGGAAATGTCATCACCACCACATAAAAATACTGTGATATCCAGCTGTGTTACGGAACTGCAGCCACAAACAAGCAATGCTGCAGAATACGGGTCCACATGGACAGAATGTGTGTGCTGCCAACTGTAGATTTGTGAGGAGAGAGAGTAGTAGAGGAAAGAAGTGCCAGACATGGAAAGCAGAAGACAAAGGAAGAGGAACGATTCAATGACTATAGCTCTGTGGTTCAACTCCACTCATATGCAGAAGCTGTTATGGTGCATTTTTGGAATCCGGTCAAGTACTTTCAGACCCCCTGTAGTTTCTCCACCTCAATTCGCAGTGCGTTAGCATAGCTCTTTCTATGCAGCCATAAAAAGATCATTAAGGCAGTTGAGAGGTTGTAGAGCAAGGCCACCTAAATGATTAAGGGTCTGTGGAACAAGGGCTAAGAGGAGAAGCTGGAGGCCCTTAACATCATCACACTGGAGAAAAGGAGGCTGAGAGGGGACATGAGCTCAGTTTTCTGAATACTCTGCGGTTTTAACAAGACGGAATAGACAGATGTGTTTGATCTGGTGTCCTCCAGCTGTACACAGTAACATGCCCCAAAGCTCAGAGGCAGCACTTTTTTTTTGTAGAGGGCAGTTAACCCATGAAACAGACTATAGGCACTGACAGTGGACATCAAGACAGTGCAGGCCTTCAAGGTATGCCTGGGCAAGTTACTGCTTTCTAGTGGAATCACAGGGTACCATGGCAGTAGAGCTGGCATACAAATAACTATAAATTGGTATATGTCTTCCCACTATATTTATTCATCCCTTCAGATGAAATGGGGGGGAGGGGCAAGCAAGATGAATCTACAGTTCCAACATTATACTACTGTTCCAGTGTTACGATGGCAATACCATGGTTACATACTCGCCAAATAATTAGCTACTTGCATTACAAAATGATGTCTTAGTGTTGGCCACCTCTGTGAAACTCCAAAATCCTGGTAATTCACCCCCCCCCCCCCGGGGACTGAAATTTCAGTGTCTCCAATCAAGGCATGGCCTTTAGTTAGTTCCAATACCCTAGCCCTTCAGCAGGATCTAAATGTAACAGAACTTGTGGATAGTCACACTGTAGCCTTGACCACTCACCCACCCAGCTCCTTGTTTTTTTTATATTTGCTTGTGCGCATGTGCAAGAAACATTATGTGAAAGCTTAGGAGAGAAGCATGGTTTTGGAGGTATGGCACTGTGGCAGTCAATGCCCTTACAACATATAGAGGCTTGGCCCCCTTTCCCCAGTGCAGTGGCATGCTGCTGCTGACACTAGTTCGGCAAGCGTGCCACCAACTTGAAACAAAATTGCAGCTGCAATGAGGGAGCAACCCGTCATTGCAGTGCAGTACCTTGCCTGATGTAACATTTCCAGTAACATGGGGGCATCTGTCGCCGTCCACCTCAGAGTCCCCATGAAAGCTGATGGGGTTGCCCAATCTCCCTGTTGACATGCCCCCTCCCCAGTTCATTTGCTGATGGGGGAGCCCACTCCCCATCAGTATAATGTCCCTGTAGATCTTGTTTGCTGAGGGAAATGCCCAATCCCCCTCGGCATCAAGGCCCCCACACACACACACACACAGATCTTTTTTTCTTTTTTTTGCAGACAGAGGGCCCAATCCCTGTTGGCTCCATTACCCCCCCCCCAAAGAAACACTGAGGTGGCACACTGGGAGCCCACCCCAGGGTACCAAATCTACCTGCAAAAAAACAAAACCTTTCCGCAATATTTTATTTTTTTTTTAACCTGAAAAGTAGAAAACGGTCCTTCATTGTGTCCAGTGCCCCTTCCCCCAACCCGCACCACCCTCTGTGCACCCACATCCCCACACCCCACACCCCATGCTTCCCTCTGGAGCCTGGTGCAACGATCTTCGGTGGACCGGGAACACGTCTGCACTCTTCAAAGCTGACCACAAACTGAAGAAATGCCGGTAAGCTGTATAATGGCATAAATGTTTTTTTTTCAACTTAGGTGGATATCGCAGTCATTTCCGTGAAATTTGGCACCAAATTTTTGACATGGGGTTCTTGGGACACCACCTCATGAATTCAGTCACTGTCATGTTGTTATTCGGTCCTGAAAGGTGATTTCACGGTCACTGCATGGAATCACCTTTCGGGACTAAGTCATTTTGTTCATGAGGTGGACTCTCAAAAGGCTAATGTTGCAAATTTGGTGAACAAATTCCAAAAAATGACTGTATTATGAACGTACATTGCACAGTTTCTACGCACTCTCGTAACTCTGAGAATTTTTTATATTTTCACTCCCGATTTTCAGCATTGCCATTTTTGCACACCTCTTTATGAACAGCACAGCTGTCACTTTTCACATCCTGCCCAAAATGAGGTTTTGCACATGTGGCACACAATGGCACAGTCACTGTGGGAAATCAGCGTTCAGGGCAGATTAACAAAATCGCAGTGACACTGTTCATGAGTGGAGGTCCCAAAATGCCTATGTTGAAAATTTGGTGAGAAAATTTCACAAAATGACTGTATTAAGAGCATGCATTGCGCAGTTTCCATGCATGCTCATAACTTCGAGAATTTTTAATATCGTCACTCCAGATTTTCAACATTGGCGTTTTTCCACACCTCCTTATGAACAGGATAGCTGTCATTTTTCACATCCTGACCAAACTGTGCATTTTCACACATCTGGCACAGAATGGCACGGTCGCTGTAGCAAATAAACATTCGAGACAGATGAACAAAATCACAGTGCCACTGTTCATGAGCAGAGGTACCAAATGCTTTCATGAGGTGTGGGTCACAAAAAGGCCATGTTGAAAATGTGTAGTGCAAATACCAACAAATGCCTGGGGCATTAAGGTTCCTAATCATAGCATCCCACCCTGTACAGCCTGACAGGCATCAGGGGTGTGCCTTTAGATTGCTGGCTGTAATGCTCATGCCATTCCACCCCCATGCTGCAGCCAGTGACAGGTATCAAGGCATGCCTTGGACTCTTCAGCCCCATACTTCACCCCATTCTCTTATACTACACCCATTTTAGTGTATGTCCTTATGGAATGGGGTGACTATGAAGCCGAACACCCCAAGGCACACCCTAACACTTGTCAGTGTCTGCAGGATAGGGTGAGATGAAATGGCATGAGCATCATGCTCAAAGACCCAAAGGCATACCCCAATGCCTGTCCATCTCTGCAGGCTGGAGGTGGGGTTCGCGTGAAGTTCAATACTTCACTGCCATTCCCATTCTGCATCTGTCTAACTCCTGCACTTCCAATGCTAATACTAGCAACAAACATTCGGCATTGACAAATGCTTGTTTAACGCTTCATAAGTGACATACATAGCACATAATTATGAGCTGCTGAATAAATGCAGCCCCTCTTAGAGCTCTGAGAGTCCATGTGATTCTTAAGTATTTTAAAAAATTACGTTTCAGACTGAGCACTGTAAATACCAATAAGTGTCCAAAAAAAGATGACACACCTGACTCCTTGCATAAAATGCAGGCTCATCTTGTCACCATGGGTCAGCTTGCATTCACTGAAGTCCATGCTTCATCCAGCTATTACCATGAATGGTTGCGAATGCAGCAGCACACTGCGAATCAGATTATGTTTGACTGTTTTGCTACTGAATCTTGCAGTGCTAGCGTACAGTACATTCTAAAGCCTTACTTGAGAGAGGATTCTGACACAGGATTGGATGCAGGCCCACCTCCGTGGTCACACCCTTGTGCTATAGACAATGCCAAGGATTGAGTTAATGGACTGTGAGTCTGTAGCTCTCTTTTTTTTCTATGAGAGGCTTCTAACCCACCCCCTGCAGACCCTAGACTCAGGACGTAAACTAAAGACTCTGGCATAGCAAGCAATCAACATTGGGTGGGCCAACTATGCATTACTATTTAGTAAATGTCATTAGTAACTGTAACATGAAATAACTACTAACTGGAATATATTACTTTTTAAAGGTCACTTCCTCGACACTGGTAGCAGCAGAATGTGTCATCTAGTGCTAAATGATGCACCACTGGACTGAAAATCATTTGGGCTACCATCATTATTCAACAGCTAATGCTCCTGTTGTCACTCAGCAATCAGGCACTGACATACTAATGGAAAATAAATCATGCAACATTTCATTTGTCAACAAGTGAGCAATAATATTTTACTCATGTGTGACATTTTTTAGTCCTGTACTTTCATGCTGCAGCCTGTACTGGCCAGGTTTCAGTGTAACAAGAGAATGCCGCCCCCCTTCCCCCCCCCGAAAATTTTCCCAGACAATTTATAGGGCACATCCTTGTCAGATTTCACGCAGCTCTCCCAACAAGAATGATTTTATTCATACAAATGCTGAACATCATAGGGGGGCAGAGTTTTCCCACAGCATGCAAACGGGACCTTTTTTTTTTGTAAAGACAAGGACATAGAAAAATGGTGCAGTCATGAAACTACACCGCAGTTACGGATTGTTTTATGTTGTGTACTGGTAGGTTAACCTTTCTTCAACCAGCAACATTTTAATTCATTCCCAATGCAAGAAAGGCACTAGACACAGCACTTTAAAGATCATATTTTATTAATGCTGGAGATTTAGTCAGGCAACCAAACCAGTGCAGGGCTGAGAAGGTCAGATTATGAAGGCGCAACTGCACTATAGGCCTCATTAGATCATTCATACTGGCTGCTCATGAACAGTTTCAGACCCTTTTTTGGGCTGCCTATTAGTATATAACTGTGTTAGCACACCATTGTGTTGATCAAGGTTTGTTTCCCAAGCTCTGGTCACCGTATATCTAGCAGCAGAGCTCAGAACAAGCATGTGTCTTGTATACTCCCTTCCTTGAGGAAGGTAGGGGATTCTTGCTGATACACATCTGCACACTTGTGATCTGGATGGGGGATGGGGTTATACAGTATATGCAAGATTACATGGTCCATTACAGTGGTATGTCTGTCATTATGATGTAGGATGCTGATCCCTAACACAAAGTCATCAGGATATGTAGCCCCATATCAGGCAAGAAGCTGGTGTGTGGGGGGATGGGTTAGGTCCCAGCTGAATCCAGCATGATGCCAACACGCCCCTGCAACAGGCCACATTCCCATGGTAGGGGATCTGGGGAAGAAAACAGGAAAATGGGAAGAATCCATGCAGATGATGCTGCTACACTCTCTTGCTCAGCTGAGGTGTTCACACCACTGGATCTCATCACATCCCTTCCCTCTCCTCACCCTTATGTGGATGGTTCTGGCTTCTGTCTCTGTCTGCATGGCGCCTGGAGGTGAAAGTCCGGGATAGGCATGGAGCAGTAAGAGTGAGAGAAGGGAGCTAGTGGCTACATCCATTCAGCTTTGAGTTGGGCCCCACAAATTCAACTGACTATGCAGAATTCGGCCTAGCTTATTTATTTATTGAAATGTTTCACCAGGAAGGCACACTGAGCAACAGGTTGCTCATCTCCTGCTGCAACCTGGGAGGGAAGGGGTACAATAGGGATGAGACATTTTATAATCAGGTTATAAAGATCAACACAGCAAGTTGTTACAATGTTGCATAAATATGTAATTTGTAAGAACAATTAATAATTGCAATGGTAATAAGTGAACAAGTCCTATAATTTATTTATTTATTTGCTTTTGTTAACCGTGTAAGGCACACTAGACAGCCAAGTGGCTACTTTCAGGTACGACCCGGGAGGGTTACAGACTAGAAGCACACTTTACATTCAATGAGATAAACAGGCAAACAACAAAATTTGACAACCAGAGAAATGACAAGCTTATACATGGGTAGCTAGCTAACAGCCTTCAAGACGATTAGCACAAGATACAGTAGGGTACATAATGGAATAAGGGGTGAATGTGTGAGAGGATGAGATGACAGATAGTGAAGAGTTGTGTCCCAGAGAGACCCCTTCAGGATGCGGGGGAACCCTGCAAGGAGACAAAGGACTGGAGAAGGGATTAGAGAGGAAGAGAGAGAGGGAGTAAGTGTGATTGACACCTAAGAGAGAGAATAAGGCCTGGTCAAAAAGAGAACAATTCAGGATACAATGAACCCTGCAAGGGGGCAGGGAAGTTCAGGCGATTGTAAACCTTCCTGCGGTTAGGCGTTGTAATTATAGAGGGATAGCAAGAGGACAGAATAAGAAATAACACCTGGGAGGGGATGAGGCCTGATCCAAAGAACCCTCCAGGATGCTGGGGACCCTGCAAGGGGACCTGGAAGGCCAAGGATAGATAGATAGATGGGGGAAGAAAAGGTGGCAAGCCAAGACACTATAGAGGTGATCTTCTGTTCTTCTATAAAATTCGCAAATCACCTTCTCTGATGGACAAATGTGGTATTGTTAAAACACAAAGAAAAATAGTACCTAGACTTCACAATCAACAACTAATGGTGTGTAAGGCAAAAACAAACAGGAGGCTTCATTTCTTCTCTGTAAGAACACCAAGGCTCTGGAACCAGCTACCACAACAGCTAGTAGTCTGTAATACCTTTGAATCCTTTAAAAAGGATGTAGATCATTGGCTCTCCAAAAACTACAACAAAGTGTAATTTCCCACACATGTGGGGGACAATCAAGATAGGCTTCATGGCTTCCTTTTGTCCTCACTTACCCAGTAAACCTAGTAAAGCCCTTCAGGATGCTGACAACCCTACAAGGGGAGTGTGGAGGCTAGGGAAAAAGGGGGAGAGAGTAGGGGAAGGGAGAAAGGCATGAGAATAGCACCTAGGAGGTTGCTAGGAAGCTGGGTGGATTTGTGGCGCTTCCAGGCATGATCCCTGGCCCTCAGACAGGCTAAGAGTTCTGGAGTAATCTACAGTAGGTGGTTACCCCTAACCCTGGTCTGTTGTTTAACCACTTGCTCCAAGTGCTATAATTGGCATGCAGTAAAGCAGACTACAAATAGTGAGGTTAAAAAGCCTTGAGGTCAGCAATGAGTACTAATTACTGTAGATTGCTAGTTGCAGGTGATGCTTGTATCCATTTGCTGTGGATTATTGTTTGTGATATTGTGACAGGGTTTGAAAAACATGCTAAGACTGCCACAGCCCAGTGTGAGCTACAGTAATGTGTCCTATTTATTGCAGCTCCCAAGGTGTTTACCCCCACAGTTGTCTCTGCTTTATCTCCATGTTATCTCCATGCCAATTACTATATTTTCTCTAGCCCCATTACTTTTCAAATTAGGGTAGAGTAGGGAGTAGCGAGATGGGGTGATAGTTGCCAGGGAATGAGGGGTCTCCACCTTTAGGAAGGGGGAGGTCCACTGCATGCTTCCATGTGGTAGGGACATTGGAGGTTGAGAAGGAGGGATTTAAGGTTAAGGAAAGGGGGTAGGCAATGGCCGGGGCTGGGAGAGAGAGGAGTTTAGGATCAAGGTGATCAGGGGAAGATTCTTTTTGGGGGTTGATGGTGAGGAGGGCATTTAGAGTATCAGTGGGGGAGACTGAAGACAATGAGAAGGAGGGGCATGGGGAAATAGGAAGTGGAGTGTTTTTTTTGGGGGGTGTCACAGTGTGTGGGAATAAACTTCAGACGAGGCACATTTACAGGTTTAGAACACACCTTGGTGTGATATTTATTTTTCAAAAGTTTGAAAAATAATAAACGAAAAAAAAATTGCAAAGAAAATCACTACTTAACATCAATAGTTTCTCACACGATATAGTCCTGGATTTTAGAGCTCCTAAGACCCTTCTCATCTGCATTTAACAGCTTGTCTGCCTCTCTTCTCCTCTGTCAGGGCTGAGCCCCTCTGGGCTGAACTGAAGTAAACTCACTGACGAGGTATTTATATATTTTTGGTGGGATCACCTGACTGAGCCCTCTTCTAGTTACAAGTCTGGACATGTTGTTTCAAAACCAAGGTGGGAGAGGTTATTTCAGGGGACTTCCTGGTTCAGTTAAAGGTACAGTGTATATATCCACAGATACTGACTTTCTATATCTCTGATCCACAGTGACTAAGTTCTTTTATACATAGAACCTTACATAGTAACAAGTTTATAATGTGAATTTATGGAAATGCCTTTAGGATTTCTTATAACGGTACTAATCATGACATTATTATTGTTTTATATGACTTCTGACTCATTTTTCTTTAAAAAGGCTTTACTAACTGTATTCATTCCTATTTAAAATAGCCTTCATGTTTTTTGTACACAAAATGCACTTATGCACTTTGCACAACACCTCTCCAGGTGTTTTGCATCATTCCAGGGACTGCATGGATGAAAATGGAAAAAGAATAAAAAGAGAAAACTAGTAGGAAGTTTAGTAGGGATAGTAAGAAGCTATGCTAGGTGGCCAACCTAGGGTAGGGGGGAAAAAGAAGAACAGCAAAGAGAAAAGTGTTAACTATTGCTAGTAAATAAGGTGATAGAAAAGTGGCCCATCAGTTACAGCCGAGGGTGTAGCCTAACTCAGCCACGTGGGAGGATAGCGGGGCAGCCGTGACATTTGAGGGGGAGGGGTAATTAGGGAGGAACTTCAGCAGTTCGATTGCACAGGAGGTATAAAGAAGTTAAATTCTGCATATATGGCATGGGAGTTGGTTACAAGATTGCCATTTACCTTTAGCACTGGGGAAGGGGGTGGGACTGAGGGGTAAAGAGAGCATGAACTACCTTCCGGAACTTGGAAAGGGAATTTATGTTAGTGAGGAAAGCATTTTTGAAGTAATCTGACTTGGCTAGCCTTGTTGCCCTGGAACAGGCATTTCAGAGCTTACGGTAGTCCATGAGGTTACTAGGAAGCTGGGTGGATTTGTGGCACTTCCAAGCATGATCTCTGGCCCTAAGACAGGCTAAGAGTTCTGCAGTAATCCACGGTACGTGATTACCCCTAACCCTGGTTTGTTTGAGAGGGGCAAAGGTGTTCCAATTTGCAAGGAATATTTCTTTGAAGTAGGCTAGAGCCTTATCAACTGAGAAGATGGAGACTAAGGGAGACCAGTTAGAGAGAGATTGGTTGTGCAAGAGAGGTTCAAGGTCTAGGGATTTGAAGGAGCGAAGTTGCAAGGTTTTATGTGGAGATTTTGGTCTGTGGATTTTCCTGACAATGAATATTGGGTTGTGGTCACTGAGAGCGTCTAGGAGAATGCCAGAGCTAATTTCTCTTTGGGGGTGGGTGGTAAGAGCTCAGTTGATCTGGGAGTGATTGTGCATCTTATGGTTAGAGCAGGTGGGTTCTGAGATCAATTGCGAGAGGTTCCGGGCTCCAAGATCATTACATATTTTGGATGTCCTGGGAAACAGCCAGTTTAAGTTTAGGTCACCTAAGATGTATAGTTCACCAGAGCGCGAAAGGGCTGCAATGGAGGTTATGAGGTTGAGAGCAATACAGGGATAGACATTTGGGCGACAGTAAATGCCGGCTATAAAGATGGGAAGGGTGAAGGGCAGAGTTAAATGAATGGCCAGTGCATCACGGGATGCTGGGCTAGTGGAAGAATAAATAATAGAATATTGCAGGGAGGTAAGAACGTACACGGCGACGCCACCACCTCTACCTGCTCGGTCTTGCCTTAGGAGGGAGTAGCCAGGAATGGAGACTGAGAGATCTGGAATTGTGCTCTTCAGCCAAGTTTCCGTGATGATCAGTATGTCAGGTTTTAGAGTGGCTACCATGGTTTGTAGAAGGTCGATTTTTTGCAACAAACTACGTATGTTTAGATGAAAGATCTTGAAACCCTTCAAGAGGACAGCAGGGGCAATAGAAGGGGCTGCAGTAGATAATGGAGCATTCAAGGCATGAGACGCAGATGGACCAGGGTCAAGGTGGATATCTCCACAGGACAGCAAGAGTAGAGCTAAGATGAGGAAGTGAAGTTTAGTGCATTTAGAGTTAGATGTCGAGGAACCAGTGAAACTGGAAAGGTAGTGCACATGAGAGTAAGGGAGCAGGAGATGAAGAGCAGCAAAGAAGGGTGGAACAGTTAGTAATGAAGCATGAGGGATAGAGGGAAATATGACAATATTTCAAAGGGTGGGGAGGGAGTGATAGTAAGGATGTAAGCAGGGGATTGGAGATAGGAGGGTGTAGAAGGCAAGTTATTCAGCATTTGCGAGTAGACACCAATCGGAGGGATTAGGGAAAGACTAGGAGTAGAGAAAGGGGAGAGAGGAGAAAAGACTTTCATGTTGCCGGGCATGATATGTGTAACAATATGATTTCTATATAAGACCAGCAATTCTGCAAGTAGGGATAAGAAAAAAAAGATGGCAGGAGCAAGGCGAGGGGTGCTAGGTCTAATTGTCTTTACTTAACAGAAGCTTAACTGGAGCAAAGGACAGGTATCTATATGAACAACAGGCAGGGACTGCTTTAGATAAAGATTGTGTCCCTCTAGTGGCAGTACAGTATAACTTGCTAATGGGAAAATGGACACTTTTTTTTTTTTTTTTCTCTAACTAGGACAAGAGATTTGAGAGGCTAGAGCAGAGGGGATGAAAGGAATACAATAGGCACATTTTAGCACTTTTAGCAATATAGTCACAGATTAGTAGCACACCAGCAGCAACAGTGCAGTACAAACCCACAGCAATTTAACACAGTAACCCACAAGCAGAAATAAAATACAGTACCCTGCATAAAACACATTTACCCATAATAGTTTGGAAACATGCACATTTACCCATAATAGTTTGGAAACATGCAGATCCAGATAAAAGGAGGATAAGCAGTACAGGGTAGGCTGGCTAGCCAGCTAAAAGCCAGTCAGAGCATAGCTAGAAAATATTAAAAGCCAGTCAGTGAACAACCAAGGTGTTTGTAAGGGCCAGTGTCCAAATGTCCTGCTTAAAGAAGGTACGCTAACCAATGGCAGTCCAGCGGTCTCCATGGGAGATTAGCCAGTGGGAAACAAGGCTTTATATCTGAGTAGACAAGAAGAGCAGCAGCAGGCATACCTGATTTTCTCTGCGGTGGGAGGCTGAGTATGGCTGGTGGCTCCAAGGAGCGAGCCACAGCTGCAGGTCTGGAGGATGGTGCCTGGTCAAGGGCAAGTTTCTGATTTTCTCTGCGGTGGGAGGCTGAGTACGGCTGGTGGCTCCAAGGAGCGAGCCACGGCTGCAGGTCTGGAGGAGGGTGCCCAGTCAAGGGCAAGTTTCACTAGCATCAACAAGGCTGGTCTTGCTTGTTTTGTTTTCTTTGTTTATTTTGAAGCAGGTCTTACTGTCTCACCAGTCTCACTGTTAGAACTGTAGCAATATGAAGGGCCATAGTTTTATAGATTGGTTTGTATACAGTGTCCAGAGGGAGGACTTTAATGCAGTGACACTGCTTTCAGTAAAGCTCCCTACGCTGTACACAGTGGTTCAAGTCCATCCAACACCAGGCAATGTTTCATTGCCCAGCACCAAACTTAGTTATGACCCCCCCCCCCCATATCACCATTTTTGTAAAATTCTCTGATGTTATGGGTCGGACATTGGATACATCAGGTAGTTGTGGGGAAAGGACCAGATTTATATTTATTCTCTGATGATTACTGTTGGATATTAACTGGACCTGTCAGGTAGTTGGGGGGAGAAGGCCAGATTTATTTATATCCCCTGATGGGCCCTGTTGGGCATCGACTGAACCTGTCAGGTAGCGGGGAAGAGAGGGCCAAATGTTTTTAACCCCCTGATGGGCCCAGTTGGGCATTGACTGGGCCTGTCAGGTGGTTGGGGGAGAGGGCCAAATGTTTTTTATCCTCTGATGGTCCCCGATGGGCATTGACTGGACCTCTCAGGTAGTTGGAGGGAGAGGGCCAAATATTATTTATCCCCTGATGGACCCCATTGGGCATTGACTGGACCCATCAGGTAGTTGGGGGAGAAGGCCAGATTTATTTTTATCCCCTGATGGGCCCCATCGGACATTGACTGGGCCTGTCAGGTAGTTGTGGGGAGAGGGACAAATGTTTTTTATCCCCTGATGGGCCTTGTTGAGCATTGACTGAAACTGTCAGGTAGTTGGGGTAAGAGGGACAAAAGTTTCTTATTCCCTGATGGGCCCAGTTGGGCATTGACTGGACCTGTCAGGTGGTTAGGGGGAGATGGCCAAATGTTTCGTACTCCATGATGGGCCAGGTTGGGCATCAGACCCATCAGGTAGTTTGAGGGAGTGAGAGACATATTTTGTATTCCCCAACAGCCTGAGTTGGACTTGGGATTTGTCAGTTTTTTTAAAATTCCCTGACAGGCTGGGTTGGACTTGGGATTTGTTAGTTTTTTTTTAATTCCCCGACAGGCTGGGTTGGCACCTGGGCTCATCAGGTAGTTGGGGGAGGAGGAGGGGACAGTTTTTTATTCCCTGATGGGCCAGGTTGTGCACCAGACTCATCAGGTAGTTGGTGTAGGCGTACAGCCTTTTTTATTGCCTGGCTGGCTGGGTTAGCTGGGTTGGGTTCCGAATCCATCAAGCAGGTTTGGGAAGAGGACAGATTTTTTTTTTATTCCCTAATGGATCATGCACTGGATCAGTCAAGTAGTCAGGGAATGGGGACATTTTTTTTTTTCTCTAACAGACAGGTTGGGCTCTGAACTCATCACGCAGCTGGATTAAGAGGAGACAGTTGTTTTATTCCCTGATGGGCCAGGTTGTGCACTGGATTCATTAAATAGCTAAGGGAGGTTACAATGTTTTTTTTAATTCCCTGGTTGGCTGGGTTGGGCACAGGATCCATCAGGTAGCTGGGGAAGGGGGTCATTTTTTTAATTCTCTGACAGGCTGGGTTGGGAATGAGAAATTCTAGCAGTGCAGCAGCAGCCTCAAGCCTCCCATGCAGTGTTTGAGCCCTTTACTGCTGCCTGCATGGATGGGCATGGTGATATCAATGTTTTACCTCCCAGGGGGTGTGTCACCCTTTTCCACCTTCCGCCTTCCACTTGCCACTTTGCTGCTGCACCTCTTCGTCTCAGTTTGGCTGAATACATGTACAGTGCTACTAACTGTCTCCTTTTTTGTTTCATAACCTTGTGTTGCAGGGATGGGGTATGGACACACGTATTTGCTGCTTCTCTATTTTAATGGAAGCTACTAAAACAGTACTGGTGTGTGCAGTGATGTTCCTGTGGACTGCACTGGGGCTGCAAATTAATCATGATCTGACCTTACAATTACAAGATATATTTCATCTGTCCTTACAATTAAGATATGTTTCATTAAAATAAATCTGATTAACTCCTTAATGCATTGGACAGACACTTGGCTTCTAATATCTATAGCTACTTTTTAAATAAAGAGAGGATTGAGTATTTCTACCTTATGTAATATACCATGTCATAAAATCATAAGTCTCTTTTATTTGCATTTTTTGTGGATAAGAAATAAAGGTTACTACGGGTTGACGTTCCTGCATCCAGCCGGAGGGCATTGTCCCTCCAGGCCTTTAAAGGTTCCAGTTCCCTGTACTGGAAGGAGTATGCCTGGAAACTTCGAGCTAAATTTTTTTATACTCTGGCCATAGTCGCCAAATTTTCGGTGCTTTCTCTTGGCAGTTGTTGGAGGGAGTGTGGTTATGATCAAGCAGATCACACCCATATTTTGTGGAAATGTCAGCTTCTGGACCCATACTGGAGGGAAGTTATTCAAAAAACCATGCTGATACATGATTGTGCAGGTCTTCTCACTCCAGTTTACGTTTTAACTTGAACTCCCCCAGAAGGGGTTAGTGTGGATAAAACAACTTATAGACAGGCCACTCTCTTGGTCTTGGCAGCCAAAAAGGCCATTACCAGACTTTGGCATATCAAGCTCGCTCCTACTAAGGAGGCCTGGTGTACCTTGACCAGGGAAATCTATGCCTTGGAACACCTTTCGGTGAGATTACATGGCTATATAGATGCCTTTGAGTAAAGGTGGTGCAAATGGGTAGCACATCAGATAGCTTACTATCCTGAGTTTGTCCCTTAGGAGACATGTGGAGCAGCCTGCTTAGCGATAAGCTCATTGGCAAGGAATTAGTTGGACTTTTCTTCATGATAAAGGAAGCTGATACTTGGCTCCCCTTTCTAATAATCGTGACTTTTCCCTCGCTTATTAAGGTGACCTCTCTCTACCCCCCTATTTTTATTTTTTTCTATCCCTATTATCGCATACTCTTGTATTTATCTCACAGGTCAATAAGGTACTATTTGCGAGAAATATCTTAAAAAGACTAGAGCTAGTTTTAATAATTTGGGTATATAACAAAGTGTTAGGTTTTGTATTTCAATGGCAATTTTAGTAATTTTTGTGGAAGGTCTGTATTGCCTGTAACTAACTGGCAGTGATCTTTTTGGTGAGGGTTAAGTTATTATCTGTGATTTATACTTTTTTCCTTTTGGTACCTATGGGGAATGACATGTGATGTGTCCTCTATATATGTATTGTACATATATATATATGCATTTTCCCACTTTGTCTTTTTGAATGAATGTTTATCCCTTCTGTAAGCCCCCTAAAATGGGCTGACCTTTAGTGGAGCTTTGTGCTCCATGGCTTTTCCCCCATGGCACTGTGTTGTTCCGGTGACTCTGGTGGGAGTCGCACCTTGTAACCCCCTGTTGCAGCATGCGGCCTTCTTCTCTGGTGTCTCGGCCCAACTGGGGCCTGGCTGAGTGCTGGAATGACTGTCCGCACCGCCAGGTGTGGGGTGCATAGTCCCGGGTCTGGTTTTTGGGAAGATAGGGCTCGGGGCCACACAGATGTAAATAAATTATTTTATTTTTAAAATAGCTAAGGCACATGCGTGGATACCACCAAAGGTAGGGTATTTAAAGGAGCAGTAGCTCCTTAGCCAACCAGTGGTTTTCAGTGCCAGCTAGCACTGCGGGGGGGCAGAATAAATATTGTATTCAGGACTGCAAGTCCCACGGGACACCAGTGTAGCCTGTAGCTTTGGCACCAGTAAATTCGGCCCTTGATTGGACCACTGGTTTTGGAGCCAAAGGACCGGAGCCCTGATAAGAGAGGCCTGAAGAAGACTGGAGGGATCTGAGAGGAAGAGAGAGAAGGAGGAGGTTGGAGCAGGGCATTTGCCCGCCCGGCACTGCGGCCATGTGGCCACTGCTGCAATAAATTTATTTAAATATATGCAGCCCCTTGTCTGGCCACCGAAACACCTTATGCAATTGGGACTCTGAGTCCAAGGTACAGTTTACCATCTACCGATTCAGCTTCTAATGTGACCACCTGGTCCTGATTTATTGCTTATTGGAGTGACTGTTTATTTCACTGACTGTTCATTAAATGGGATCCCCTGTTTTGCAATTCTGCATTTGCCTCTTGTGTTTTAAAGAAACTGTTTGCTGCTGATAAACGAAGTTGCTTCCACAGCCTTGTACCCAGTGCATTCCAATGTGGTATCCAGAGCATCAGGGATCAGAGAATCCACCGAAGAAGACGTCGAGAGGCCTGCCTGGTGAAAGCAGTGTACAATGGCCTCTGGGTGAAGTGGGCAAGACCAGGCAGGTAAAGGTCAGCGTCATCCCCCCCTTCCCCCCTGTGTTCCAGCTCAGCACCTTGAGGGTCTGGGGTCCCAGATGGAGTCCATCCATCACCATCATCACCCGTGGATGTTCAGGTATTGTTTTTTCCATGTCATATTTCTGGACTCTGTTTTCTTGGCTGTACAGCACTCCCCCTTCCCCATGAACTTTAACACCTTAAATACCCTTAGACATGGAAGAGGGGGTGGCTTACAATGAGGGGGCTCATCCGGGATGTGATTTTGGGGTGCTTGGGCCCTTTTCCGCCTCAAGACTGTGGTGCTGGATAAGCTGCGGATGTCCCAGCCCCCAACCCCCCCATTCACTGCATTATTTGGTGCACAGTCAAAATGGTACCTATGACTGGGACACTTTCATGCCATTTCCTGTGAGAGCTGCAAGAGCCTTGTTTCTATTCGTGGCTGAGGACTGGAACCAAAATGGATTGTGGGAGCCAAGACTGTACTGTGGGCATTGCCTCTTTTACGCAGGGCCCAGGTTTTGAGGGGGTTTGCTCCTGGAATTATCAGTGCCCCACATATCTGAACTGAAACGCAGCTAATCCAGAGACATTTAAACTGTTTGGCAAAAAGAAATGGGATTTGCGGGGAAAATTGTGTTTTGATTAAAAAGAGAAATGTAATTAAATGTTTATGCACTGTTGGTATAGCATATCGTAAATTTTTTTAATGATTGCACTTTGCCGTGCCAAAGTATTAATTAGTTACACACTATTTAAAAGGTGTTTACTGTTTAAAAAGGAAATAATTATATTCTGGGGATGCTCAGGGTAGACTGTTTTCTCTAGCAAAAACTTTTTTCCAAAAAATAAAATGGTTCAAAATGAGAAGATAATACAGTAATGCTATTTTAGGGGGACTTAGTAATTATTGCTAAAATGTCTGTTTGGTAAACTGTTTTCTATTTTAAAGGTCCAGGCAGTCCAGCACAGGCTACTGGCTGCAGGTAAGGGTTTAAGAGGTAGGTTTGTGTAGGGGTATGGGAACTTGGGATGCATCCATGTGAACTAAAAGCAATCTGTCTGTAGGTTTAGTGGCGGGTCACCAAGAGAAGAGAACTTGGAATGCCGTTGGCAAAGTGAGCTCTTGGGTACCTCGTAGGCTTGGTCAGTGGGTGGCCTGGTAGGAATTAGCTAAAGGGACTGGGGACGCTGTCGGTTGGGTCGAGCTTTGGGTCTTTCATAGGTCTGGTTGGTGGGTGGCCCTGTAGGTATAGTAATTCCTGGGTGGTTTAGTAAGTTAGGCTAGTGTTAGGATAGGTAATGGCTAGTTTAGGTTTAGCATACGTGTAGTGTAAATAGTACTAGGGCAAGTTTTGGCTTACTGGGATGTCAATTGCTTGGTGGGGGGGGAAGTGTGTAAGCCCCCCAAAATAGGCTTACCTTTAGTAGAGCTCCGTGCTCTCTGGCTTTCCCCCCACAGTGCTGTGTTGTTCTCGTGGCTCTGGTGGGAGTCGCACCTTGTGACTCCCCATTGTGGCATGCGGCCATTTTCTCCAGTGTCTTGGCCCAATCAGGGCTGGGCCAAGCACCAGAATGACTGTCGGCACCGCTAGTTGTGAGGTGCATGGTCCTGAGTCCAGTGTTCAGGCAGATCGGGCTCAGGGTCCACATGGATGTAAATATATTATTTTATTTTTAAAATGGTAGTCTGCATGCTAAGGCGCATGCACAGATACCACCAAAGGTAGGGAATTTAAAGGAGCAGTAGCTCCTTAGCTGGCCAGTAGTTTTCGGTGCCGGCTGGCACCATGGGGGACAGAATCAATATTGTATTCAGGACTGCAAGTCCCATGGGGCACCAGTGTAGCCTGTAGCTTTGGTGCCAGTAAATTCAGTCCTTGATTGGACCACTGGTTTTGGTGCCAAATAACTGGAGCCCTAATAAGAAAGGGCTGAAGGAGACTGGAGAGATCTGAGAGGGAGAGAGAGAGAGAAGGAGGAGATTGGAGCAGGGCGCTCGCCCACTTAGCCATGCGGCCTCTGCTGCAATAAATTTATTCAAATATATGCAGCCCCTTGAGGGAGGCTTGAAGGGGCACATGCAGTGTGTGTGGAGTCCTGGGATTCTTGGCTAGAGAATCCAAAAGGAGGGAAGATGCTGTGAACCCCTTAAGAAGACATGAGGTGAGGGGGCATTTCCAGAGAAAGCTTTATCCTGGGAGGACTACAGTTTGGAGCTAGATGGAGGCTTGTGGCTGGGCCTGGTTTAGCTGAAGGGATCTGGGTGCTGTGACCTAGGTGGCAGTGAATCCCAGGACTACCTGAATGTGGAGTGCCGCTGCATTCTGAGGAGCTCCAGGATGTGTGAATCCATGGGAGGCTGGAGGAGACCTGTGGGGCTAGCTGTGGGGGAAGAAGGCAGAGTGGCAGGCTGTGGTCAATTTTCTCATGGCAAAGCAGATAAGCCCTACAAATGAGGCTGTTCTAGACTGGGATCACTGCATGAGGGATTTGCCCAAACCTGTGAGGTCACCAAGGAAAATACCCCTGGGATGCTCGTGGCAATGGCATAGAACCAGTGATCGGGTGCTGGACTGTGTTTGCAGGGTCTCACACCTGCCCTTATCATTTGTGGCTTTCACTGCTCCAGTAAGAAATAAAGGGAACGTCATTAGATTGAAGATGTGCCATCCATCTAATAAGCTTGTGCAGGAGGAGTAGAAGACAAGGGGGGCCGTAAGTGTTCTGTGCACCCCTTACAGGTCAGAACTCCTGGTAAGACAGTGTGAAGCTGGGAGTCAAAAGTCTAATGCTGCCTGTGTGTGGTCTGTTTTGGCCTCAAGCTACTGACTGTGTTGGGACTGTCTGGCCACCTAAACATCTTATGCAGCTGGGTCCCCTGGGTCCAAGGTACGGTTTACCATCTACCGATTCAGCTACTAATGTGAGCCCCTGGTCCTGATTTATTGCTCCATGGAGTGACTGTTTATTTCATTGACTGTTCATTAAATGAGATTCCCCGTTTTGCAATTCTGCATTTGCCTCTTGTGTTTTAAAGAAACTGTTTGCTGCTGCTAAATGAAGTTGCCTCCACAGCCTTGTACCCAGTGCATTCCAGGGTGGCATCCAGAGTGTTAGGGACCAGAGAATCCACTGAGGAAGACATCGAGAGGCCTGCCTGGTGAAAGCAGTCTACAAAGGCCTCCAGGTGAAGTGGGCAAGGCCAGGCAGGTAAAGGTCAACATCATCCCCCCTGTGTTCCAGCTCAGCGCCTTTAGGGTCCGGGGCCCCAGATGGAGTCCATCCATCACCACCATCACCCACGGATGTTCAGGTACTGTTTTTTCCATGTCATATTTCTGGACTGTGTTTTCCTGGCTGCACAGCGCTCCCCCTTCCACACAAACTTTAGCACCTTAAATACCCTTAGACAGAGAAGGGGAGTGGCTTACACTTCTTATTGATACTGAATAAAAATGATAATATTAAAAAAAAGAAATAAAGGTTAGCTTTTTGTTAATGAAGTTGTGCAGACTGAGAGTTTAATCATACTTCATCTCTGAGCTCACTCATTGTATCACCTAGGTCAGCTGCATGTTCACATGAGATTTCTCACTTGCTCATCAGGCTCTCATGCACTTTCCTCCTTCCAGCCAATGGAAAGTTAGCAAAGGGTGGAGCTCTTGAGCACAAATCATGGCTGCATGTGCATTTTTTGTTTTCCACTCAGCAGATAAACACACTGAAAACCTGTCCAAAATGTGGTATTTGCCTCAAATTTTTTAACTTGTGGTGGTGCTTAGCTTTTGGACTGAGAATTCATTCACACAGATGAAGAAAATTGTGTCCTCAAAGATAGCAGGCAGATGAATCCCAGTCCGTGGTGCCAGGTGGCTCTATCAGAGTGGCTGGAATGGGATCCTCCTCCTACTTTAAGGTGAATGTGAAACAACAATTGCCTGCTTAGCCAGCTTTGGCATCAATTTCACTTTTGCTTACCAGTTTCCAGGCTGAAGCACATTCTTCAGCTCAGGAGATGGGACAGCTGCTCTCGGAAATCTTGAACCATTCTACTTCTATAGAAGTTCAGGTTGAAGGAACAGAGAAGGCAGTAGAAACTAATGCAAAGGAGATCAAGGCTCTCTCAGCCATAACACTGACTGCTGAAGGAGAGGTGAACGTAACCCTCCCTGACCAGTTCTCACTTTCTTCCCTACTGGCATGCCTGGAGAACAATACACTCTAAACTAATCTATGGTTAGCAGGTTTCCCTGCCACTGTACTGTTCAGTGAACATAAGCATGAGCGTCAACTGGCTCTAACAAATAGTTTTAGTTTAGAGACCCCCCTTTGGCTCTGAATTCAGTTTTTTTGTCCTTCCTCAAACACTAAACTACACCAAATGGGTGCCATAGATATAACAAACACAGTGGCTACTCAGTCATCAGGTGCCAGATGTATTATCTTCACATTTCAATCTTGTGACAAAAGTCATACAACTTCACAGCTGTCCAGACAGAAAAACAGATAATTTATTTAGGAACCAGACTGCATCTTTATCCAGATTGTTGTTTCATAATATGAGGCAGTAGTATACATTTTCTGGCAGAACTGTATGCATTTAAAGGAGCTGGGATTCCAATCTTGTTGCTTGCCCCAGCTCACTTATCAGTGACTTTTCAAGGAGAGGTGGAATTTGTTGAAGACTTTGATGCTGCTAAGAGGTTCTTTAAGAGCAATGTTTAACCGACTGAATAACTTGGTTCTGAATTTGAAGAAAATGGAGCAGAAATGACAGATTACCACCCTGTTCATTCAACTGCCTCTTAACCAGACATAAATATTATGAGACTTTTTCTTTAATCTTTCATGCATTTCTGTCAAAAGAGCCGGATATCTAAATACTGATATGAGTGCTTTCAATTTTCTTTCCTGTAGAAATTGGCAGGAAAGAATAATGCTTGGAGCGCAGACAAATTCTGTTATTTAGATAACATTTTCTTTGTCTGCTCTAGTATAAACTGGTAGTTGATTATACTTTAAATCCCCCTACAAATAAAAAATATATATTTTTGGTTCATTATTTGATTTAGTGAATAATGGCATGCATGTGATAATGATTTTCAGACTGAATACTCTGTACTGATTTTATGTACAGTATGTGAATTCTGATTGTCTCTATGAAAAAAAGAAAGCTCAAAAAACAAAAGTAGCAAAGCATTACAGAGAGCTACAAGTAGCAATAGCAAGTCTCCCCACTCACTAATTGACAGCAATAAAAATAATTTGCCAGCCCCAATGCATTTCAGTGGGACATCTGTAAAACACTTACTAACTTTGATCACAATAGAAACTGGTCAGCCATACAGACCAGTCTAAAAAATAAATAAAAATACATCATTGCCCTTCACAATATTTTCCATACATGGATGGATTTTTTTTCTTTCTTTGGGTTTTTTTTCTTCCTTTTTTTTCTTTTTCATATTTTCTTTTTTATACATTAATTGAACTGAGTTTAAACACAGGCACTGCCTGCTGTCAGCCAAAGCTGTAGTAGTTGATTACTTACTAGAGGTCAGACTGGAGAGCTGTACACACATGTGTGCAGCTAGTGAGGTCACTTATTTCATCATCATTCTACTGACATGAATGTAAGGGGTCTTATTTAATTGATACTGACTCTGCGTGCTCAGTGACACATCTGATCATACTGAGCTCGCTGCTGGTGATGACAATGTATAAGTTGCTCTAGTGTCATCAGCAAAAGAAGGTGCACTGCTACAGCTGGGAGGAGGGACCCAGATTGTGGTGCCAGTGCCAGTAGAATCAGTGTGGGGAGACTTGTCACAAGAAAGTACAGGAGCGGGAATAGTAGTAGATGTCACTTATTGGACATGTAAATAAACAAATGAATAGCTAAAGTTTATCCTCGGTAAGTTAAGTTTGAGAAAGATGAAGAATTCAAGATTCTCAGTGTAACCCCCCTGCAAATGGGGGTTCCCAAAAGACTTCCAGGAGCTTGCTTGAATGCTCCAAGCCTGAATGGTGTTTGGCGTTTAAGCCATTTATCAGTGAGTGTTTTTAGAGCCTCTGGTACTGTCTCTTTAAGAGCTGTCTGCTTGCAGACATAATTAGTTTGTATGGGGGGACTGTGTGCTTCTCTGTTTGAGTACCACTCGAGCTGCTGCCAATTCACTCCATTTTTGCAGTCACTAGGAGTGCAAAGGGAACCTATCTGAAAGATGTAACTGTTTGCCAGAAATCATTTAGAGTAATAATGAAATTACAGTTTGTCTAACCTGCTTTCTTTGCAGTCAGAACTGTGTCTGCCTAGTTCCCATTCTGGTTTTGAACTGCTGAACTGGACCAATCAGTGTGGGGTAAGCTAGCTCTAAAATGGTGCCTTGGCGAATCAGAACTTGGACTCATAATCTGAGCCAGCCACAAGAGGATTGTATGGGCAGTGACTCTGGGAGATGAAGTTTAGACTTGCGCCTTTTTTGGACCAACAGCAGCAGTCTATTGTGAGTGATAGCCAATCCAGTCAAGAACTGGAGGAATCTCAAAGGAAGTGCCCGTTTTGTCTGTTGGAGTTTCAGTTTAGCTCTGGTAGTGAAGAAGGAAGGAGCCCTGTGCTTTTCAGTGCACAGTTCAGTCAAAAAAGCGTGTGTAAGGCCCAGAGTTCCGGTCTGCAGCTTGTGTAACTGCTTGTTAGGACTGAATCCGTCCTGTGAAAGAATCAAAGGATCTCTGAAGAGTAGAAACCAGGCTCACCCTGTAGAAGACTGAAGAAATTGTTGAATTGCACTCGGTCTGTCAGAAACTGAATCTCCTGTGTGTTCTCCCGGTATTGTGCAGTACTATGATCGGGATAGAGAAGCAGCCTGCCTGGTATAGTACTTTCTTTTTTTTACCATATAAATGTGTGAAGAGTCTCGTGGAGCTCAAAAGTAGCCCTGCTGATGTTGAAGAACCCTATCTTGTTTGGAGGTCGTGAGTACTAATTCAGGGTCGCTCCCTGTTGACTTGCCACATTAAACCCAAATGGAATCACTGTACTGCTGACTGTTTAAGCTAATTTTTCTTTTCACTGTGTGAAAGGGCCCCTACCAGCTGCCACGGTTTGGACTAGCCACTAGGGCTTGGGTACCCAGGGACAGTAACTGGTAAGGGATAGGCCTGTGCACAGAGCCATAGGTAGATAGTAAAGTGATAAGCTAATTAACCTGATTTCTGTCCTTGTTATATCCCCTAAATAAATCAGAGCTGCTTTGTTTCCAGCAAAGTTATACTGCCTGAGGTATTTGTCTATGTTAAAGTACTGTACTGTGATTGTTGCACTGTATCTTATTTCACAGGAGGTCCCAGTGCCAGAACCAGACCTGGGGTAAGTGTATACTGTGAAGGTAATTCTGGTATATTGTGTGGCCACTAGTGGGAAGAAAGGGGTTGAGTGTCCAAGAGGGCTGTGACCAAGTTAGTTTAACTATTGCAAACCCTGACCTCTGGGTGGAGGCACCCGCCATTGGATCCAGGCCCCTCAACCTGTTAGTGGCACATCAGGAAGGGGTAGTAGCCCCTGGGATAACGCCATCTAGGGGTTACATCAGGATCTAGCCTTGAGTGATGTGGTGAGGCAATATCCCCAGTGCTATTTAAACGTCTTTCTGAAGTGACCAATGTTGGTTGGAGGGCATCCACAACAATATAATGCCACTTTAGCCAGTGTAGGACAAGTGACTTGCATATCTTGCCAGAATTTGATTGAATCACTATTTCTGCTAGTCAGTGACTCTGCTAGATAAGCCTGTATCATGTATTCTGCCAACAGGTCCAAGGCTTCTTCCAGAATGTCTGAGCAGCGCTGGCATTCAGTACTGAAAAGCTCCCAAATGTCCTTCATTGTCTCAGAATCATCACTATCCAAGTCTTCTTACATGTCATGCTGGCACTTGGCTTTGGCATCATGGGAGGGAAGCAGAAGAGGAGGAGGAGGAGGAAGAGTACAATCAGGAGGCTGTGTATGCACATTTTTATTGGTTTCTGCAAACTGTCCTTGCTGCTCCTCCTTAAGTGTATGTAAGTTTCTATTTGATATAGTCAGTGCGTCCAGGGAGAATTAACACATCTTTATAGAATGGAGCTGCAAGATAATCTTGCAGTGACTCATATGAACTAGTAGTGTCACCACCTGCTCTTCCTCCCTGTCATTTTTGCCCCCACAACCAGTGCAGTCATGGACTCCACCAGCAGCCTTGCTTTGTTGGGCTGTTCTTGAAGATCATAAATAACACTTCATGGCATTCAAGTAGTCTCCCCAAGGGAATGACCATGATAAGGGTTGCTGATTCAGCACTAACATTTTAAATATCCTGTTCATACTGTGGCAGAAGCAGAACAAGATTTTGCAAAAACAGCCACTGCACTCATGACAGAGATCTCCTACAGGCTAAATCATCATATTACATAGCCTAGAACACAGGTGTCTAATCCACAAATCTCATCACCATTTAAAAACAATTTCACCTTGTGGAAATATCTTTAGTTAAGCAATGCAGATGGACATTGTGCTTTTGCTGGTTATGGTGCAGGAGCTCAGGAGCCCACATTTGGGGGTAATGGAACTATGTAGTGGTGTCCCCTGCAATGTCAACTGCTTCTATTAACTGTGTGTGCTACTGAAGCATGTGACTCACCATCAGGTTTAGTGCACGTGCAAAACAAAGTGCATAGGGGAAATCCCCATCATTCATCACTTTCAGCATTTAACTCCCACTGTCCTTCAGGTAGAGTCTCACCCTTCAATTGTTAGGATATACCCAGATGTCTGGCACTGACTGAAAGATATGTAGTACGTTTTACCCACCGTGCTTCTTCTCCATGACTGTCACATTATGTAAGGCATTTCCTTTATTGGTGTGCCTTTGTGAAGCTGTCTCATTCAATATGACTCAAGTGGGTTGGTAGGTTTGAGGGTGGGATGAGAATGGTGGTGAAGCTTGATTTTGACATAACCCAATGAACAGTGAGAATTAAGAAACTTTGGTTTCCACTAGTGCTCCATATAATGTGTCATTAGTGTATCACTAGGGAAATGCAAATAACTCCCATCTGCCTCCTTCAGAAGTGTTATCATCAGTGAACATATTTCCTCATACAGGCTAAGGAGTGTATACCTGGAAAAGGTGAAGTGAGCGGGAATGTTGCATTTAGGCATCACTTCATGCAACAGTCTTTGAAAGCTGGTGTCTTCTATGTTGGAGAATGACTGAAGATCAAAGACCATCATCTTCCCATGACTTGTGTCACTTGGACAGAACTTGTGTAAGTAGGTGGCAGTTTAGTGCAGGCATGTTATCAGTGGGGTAGCATACTTTTTTTTTGAAGTGGTGACTGGAGTGGGGCTTTTGAAGCAGTGGCAGTACCTGGGTATGTATTGGTTGACTACTGTGACTGAAATTCTACCTCTTTAAGGAGGCTTTTGGGAGTTGTGAATAATCCCTTTTCCTGATTGATCCCTAATGATGGTTTATTTTCATCTGTTATTAATTAGTTATCTATTTGTTGCATTATGTGATTATCTGCATGCTCACTATATGTGTTGTAAGGCACCCTGAGTCTCCACGGAAGGGTGCCATAATAAATAAACTTTACTATCACTACTACTACCACTACTACTACTACTACCGCCATGGTGGACAGATTATTTGAACAAACCATCTAATCTCATCACTTCATATACCTGGCTGTCACTGCTGCTGATGGTGCCACTGATGTTGACCCTTCTGACCACTGTGGGGTCTAGGAATGGCCTTTAGGAAGATGTCATGTTTACATTTTAAATGATCAGCCAGAATACTGGATCCACTTGCATGCATCATGTCCTTTCTCCTCCTCCCAATGTGCTTTCCTCTCCCCTACCTCCTCACACTCATGCCCACGCTCTGACTGTTCCACATACATATCCTCCTCTCCAGCACTCCCCATAAGATGTCTTGGTGGCAGTGCTACTGGGTTGCTTTAGTAGAACTGCAGGGTTGGTTTACCTTGCCCTTCTCCAGCCCTACCTTGGACTCCTGTGAAAAACTATACTTTTTCCTCTGGAGACAAGATATTCATAGTATCCATGCCCAACCCAGATTCATTGTCAACTACCTTACGTGATGACTGAGCAGCTGTACTGGGTGTGTCAGCATGTGGTACTGCTGCTGATGCATGAATCTGGGTTAAGGGAGGCATCATATAGTGCTTGAAGGCAGACTGGCTATCGCCCATGCCTGCGCACGCACACACACAGGCGACTGTAGTGGTAGCAGTAGTGTTGTTCATATGAGATGGACGGGGAAGGGGAGGGATTTACTTTGCAAATATGGATGGACCTAGTCTATCCTGAATAGGGGAACTGGAAGCACTTGAATGAGAAAGATGGGGAGACAGCTGTGCTTCTGGATTGCTCAGGGTGGTTTCATCACCATGTGCATTAGACAACCAGCTGGGAAAGCTGCTTTCTGAGGGGGAGGGGGGAATCCAGTGGACATCTGGGGACTAATGAACAAGTTTATTTGACCATACTATTGTACACTCATCCCTTAACCTAATCTTAGATGTAGCCCCTGTCCCACCACTGACACTCAGTCCCTGTCCTGACTTCTTCTGCACCTCCATTGCTTGTAGAATTTGGTGGAACTGGCATGAAGAAACCATTCCCTGCTCTTTTTCTGCCCCTACATCCCTTTCTCATACAGTTCTTTCCATTATGACTTCTACATGATGTGATGCCAGATGGCCAGACAGGCCTATTGTCCACTCTAACACATCCTCCTCTTAATCCTCACTGACAAACCTAGCATCTCACTGCAGCAGCCTAGTTGTCTTAGTTTTCACTCACAGGCAAAAAAATGAAATAGATATATAAATTAAGATAGATTTCTGTGCCCTGCATCACTACTGGGGTAAGCAAATACCTTTTTCCCTGGATAGGTGGTATTTGGTAGCCAAATATTCGAGTATTCGAAATTCAGATATTCTGGAAATGTCTTTTCTTAAAAAAAAATTTAAAAAAAAACCTTCCCCCACTGTTGCTTAAATTACTTTCCCACCGAGTACATTAAACATTCACCCCACCCCCACCCTTTGCCTGCATTCTGATCCCACCCTCCTCTTTCCATGACCCACATAAAATTGTTAATACAGTATAACTTTTACTCCTACTGTGAACAACCAGCACAATCTGCTCACTTCCATGGTGCACTGCTGTGTTGTCAAACAAAAAGTGATTGTTTGCACTATGCAAACATATGTCCCAAGTAAACTCCTGTCTCCTCACCCTGGCAACACTCTAATCCCCCACCACCCCCCATTAGCATCCAAGTAGTGAAAAGTTAAAACGCACTGCAAAGGCGACCAGCACAACCCACCCTCCTCTATGGCCAGCCACCTAGTAATGAACGAATGTGCTCACTCTGTCTCTACAGAAACCAAGCTGATCTACTTTTTTGTTCAACAATTTATTTATTTATTGAAAAGTTTTACCCAGAGGGCACACTGAGCAGAGTACTGCTCGATTCCAGGTGCGTCCTGGGGGAGGGAGAAATGCAGTGACACACGTATAGCACATGAAGAGCAAAATTGGAACACAATATACAGGGATGTATACAAACATGGCTAAGCAGAAAGGAGTTAATTTTTTTACATACATTAAAGTAAATGTGTGATGTTCCAAAATCACACTTTGGGCTTCATAGCCTGCTACTCTGGGGCGGCAATAGCCCCGCTGTGTAAAAAAATATATTTTTTTACTCACGCATCAAACTTTGGGAAGGTATCGTAATTTGTTAAAACCATGAGCTAGCCTATTCCTTCCCACTTCCTAGATTGCCTGCTCTGCCGCCGCGCTCCCCCGTTTTGTGACGTGGTACCAGGGAGAGCACAGGGACATGCCCCATGCAAGCTTATGGGGCTTATTTTCTGAACCTTTTTAAATACTTTAAGATACCTTTTGATAAAAAAAAGAAAGACACCGCTCAACTAATAGGGTCCCAAAGTGTAAGATCACGCAATTCCTTTAATTAAATACATAGCAAGCAGCACTAGAAATACAGCCACTACAAAGACAAGCCAGGAACAAGATAATTGTGCCCTTGACAGTAGCTGGTGCAAAGCAGAGTGATGACCTGTTTATGGGCACTTCTAGCCACACACACACATGGTGTGGAGAAGTATTCATTTATCAGGCGGCTGAGGTTCTGGGAGGGGGACTTCAGCTGGGTGCTTGCAGGAAGGGGAGTTCTGGGCATGCGGTGTCTGAAGGCACTTGTCCTGCCACCAAGGAGATTCGTAGAACCAACAGGAGGTGGGTGTCAGCATACCTCAGGGAGTATGCAGGAGGAGCATAGGTAGCAAGTACTGACTCGAGGTACAGAGGCAAGGACTGGGACCACTGCTTACCTGTGAACTTGGTGCAAAGTTCTTGCTGGCAGTCGTGGAGTGAAGGCAGATTTAGAGACCAATAGAGATCACATTGGTGTACGGACAACGGACTGTCAGTGGCAAATCTGCAGAAAGAGTGGAAAAGAGGATCCAGTTTGGCTAGGTTGGACTTGGGAGCAGCACTGTAAACAACATCCCCATAATCAAAGATGAGGAGAATAATTTTCTGTACAAGTACCCTGCAAGCAGGCAGGGGGATGCATCCACGACTGCAGTAAAGAGCACTCAGTTTGGAGTGGAGTCTTTTGTAGATGGCATCGATGTGTACAGAAAAGTCAAGATACTGGTCCAGCCAGACCCCAAGACATCTAAAAGAGGGGCAAGCCTCCAGTATAGTCCCATCCAGGGTGTGGAAGGAAGGGGTGGTTTTAAGCTGAGAGAGTCTCTGTCTTGTGCCAAACATCATGGAGTCTGTCTTCTTGTTGTTGAGGAATAGCTGATTAGCACAAAACCAGAGCTGGACTTGGTTGAAGTCCTGCTGCAACTTGATCGGTACATCAGCGGTTGTGGGCCCAGAAGCATACAACACCATGTCATCCGCATACATGTGAATGGAAGTGAGAGAGCAGATCATTTAGGAAAATGGAAAATGTAAAATCGGATCGGGCCAAGAACTGAGCCTTGGGGGACTCCTGTGGTAACTGGGAGGGCGGGCGAAGTGGATCCACCGATTCTGACGGATTGGGATCGGCCTACCAGGTAGAAGTGAAACCAACTGGTATCCTTGGCAGATAGCCCAGCAGTGGAGAGCTTATTTAGCAGGAGAGCAGGAGAGACCATATAGAATGCCTTAGCCAGGTCTACAAAAATAGTGGAGGTGATGAGACCCTTGTTCATGCCATCCAAGATGGAATCAGTGATCCGTAGGAGTGAGGTGGCAGTGGAGTGGGACTTACAGAAGCCAAATTGGTAGGGTGAGAAGAAGGAGGAGAAGTTGAGAAATTAGGAGAGTTGGGAGAGAACTAGTTTCTCTTGCAGTTTTGCCAAAATGGGGAGGGGGGGAAATAGGGCGGTAGTTGCCAGGGTTAGAAGAGTCGCTTCCCTTTGGGAGTGGGATGATGATAGTGTGTTCCCATTCTGAGGGAATGGAAGCAAGAGAGAAGGAGAGATTGTAGAGATCAGCCAGGAGGGGGCAAATTGCAGGAGCTGTTAGGTAGAGCATCTTAGAATCCAGCCTGGTGGAGCAATTGCCTTTGTTAGGGTTTAGAGAGTTCAGAGCTTTTAAAACAGTCAAGGTTGAGACTTGACAGAAGGAGAAAGAGGGGGCAGGAGGGGAATGGGATTGAGTGGAGGTGGCTGTGGGGGGTTTGGGCTAGAAAGGGGGGAGTGAAGACAGCAGTGCTTAGTTGCATCCTATAAAGTATGAATTCAATTAGGTTGCTACTGTTAGAGTATCTGATACTACTGTACCACCTATGTTTAAAGCAGGTGAGGGGGGCTGAGAGGGAGGGGAGAAAAGGAATTTGACCACTTTCCAGAATTTTGATGGTTGGTTTATTTTAGCCTGGAAGGAAGATTTAAAATAAGATGCCTTGGGCTTCCTTATTTGCCTCGTGCAGGTGTTGTGTAAGGCACGGTATTTTGCGTGGTCGACAGGGGAACTGGAGCCCTTGAATGTCTTCCAGGCCTGGTCTCTGGCTCTGGTGAGGGACATGATGTCAGCAGTGATCCACGGCAAGTGGGCTCCCCTCACCCGAGACCATCTGGGAGGTGCATGGATGTCCCATGCAGCTAGGAACTTAAGTTTGAAATAGAGACATGCGTCATTGATAGAAGAGGTCCTGTGGATGGGGAACCAGTCAGTGGCTGACAGAGTGTTTAGGAGCGAGGCAAGGTCCAGGGATTTAAATTACCTTGAAAGAATGGTCCAGGTGGGGTGGGGGCTTCTGGCTGGAAGATTTTACGGATTAGGTAGATCATATGGTGATCACTTAGTGAGTCGGGTAGGGTGCCTGAGGCAATTATGGGATGCCAGTGGGAGGTGAGGGCCCAGTCCGGAAGGGAGTGTTTTTTTATCTTATTGTTTAGTCAAGTGGGTTCAGTGATCAGTTGTGACAGGTTTAGTGTAGCAACTTGGTTATGGAGCTTTGAGGCGGTGATGGATAGCCAGTTTAAATTAAAATCCCCTTGGATATGGAGCTCGCCACCATTGGCGAGGGATTTCATGGAGTCCAGGTGTTCCATAATAACTGGTATTGTGGTTTTGGGGGGGGGGGCAGTAAGACCATGCTATAAATAATGGAACAGTATGAGGGTGGGAGAGTTTAATTAATATTGTGTGTATTAGGTGAGGGAGTTTTGGTAAGTTGACAGGGGTGAATTGGACAGCAGAAGAGATATACATAGCTATTCTACCTCCCCTCTTGTTGCCTGGTCGGTTGTGCCTGATAGTGGAGTAGCCAGGGATAGAGATTTCAAAATCCTTATTGTGGGGCTTGAGCCAGGATTCGGAGACAATCAGGATGCTGGGTTTGAGAGGTGACAGCTGGCTGTAGCAATGTGATTTTATTTAGCAGGCTGCAGATGTTTAGATGCATCAATTTTAGTCCATGAGGTAGATTGAGGGTGGTTGCAGATGGTCCTGTGATTGGGGTGGAAGATGGTCCACGGTTTGTCTCTATGTCTCCGGAAAGTAGCAGCAGGAGGGTGATTAGGAGCTTGTAATAGGGCATGGATCTCTGAGGTTTCTATGTAGAGGTCCTTTGATGACCACCATAACTGTGTGGATACTGTGCGGTTGAGATTAGGCTATGAGGCCAGCATGGAAGGCAGGAGGCAGGATTGATGGTCTGACCAACCACATGAACACCGTTGTTGTCTAGTATAGCCCAGTGAGGGGAGTGCAAAACTGTGTCTACCAAGCAGGCATTGTGTAAGTTGTGCCATTATGAACCAGGTCCATTGGGAAGTTGGAAGGGGGAGTGCCATTATAGAGAGTAGTGGAGCAAAAAAGGGCCATGTAGAGCAGAAACATGGTGGGAATACCTGAGGGATAACCTGCAATATTTGAAAAGAAAAAGGCAAACAAAAAAAACTGTGGTAGCCTCAAGTGGTGAAAGAGTATAGGCTGCTAATGGGGAAAGAGGCTGATAAGCTAAAACCCTCATGTGAGACACAGTATAAGAGTAAGCGTCAAACAGACAAGGAGCCAAGTCTCGAACTTGGAAAATGCCTTCCTTACCTTGCTTGTTTAATTTGGGGAACGGCTGCTCCTGCAGTGCCCTCGCTACCTCCTCTCGGGCCCCGAAGCTGTGAAGACAAGACTAGAAGGAGACCGGATTTAAAGAAGTGATCTACACGTAGGGTAGGGCTAATTTTGTATGACAATGGGAGAGGGCTACACTCTGCACAACATGGCAACAACATAGCAGCCAGCTGTGTACCTGGGTGCACTGTGGCAGTCCTCCTTCATGGGAGCAAAAGTTATATGTAACAATATTGTGTGGATGCTAAGGGGCAGGAGAGTGGGACCAGGAAGAAGACCAAGGGCGGGAGGATGGGGTAACATTTAGTGTCCTGGATGGGAGAGTAAGTTAAGCAACATTTGTGGAATAGTGTTTGTGTAGTTCTGTCTTTTAAATTATTGAACTGGGAAGGAATGGTAGTTCCCCAAAAAGTCCCCTATTTAGGAAGTGTTCTCGAATATTTGTGAGTCATGATTGGTATTCAGAAAATATTATTCAGTCCCTGCACATCCCTAACCACCACCAGTCAGTAAAACAAAATTGTTAAAAAAAAATCCTTCAAAACTCTCCCCTGCACCTTTCTCAGTCTACTAAATCCCCTTTGCTTTGTTTCTGCTGCTGGGGGCTAGAAAATAAAATAAAGGTGAATTTATGTGTCATGTACACCACTAGCACTCAATAGAAATATTTGTCAAATAAATCCTTCAAAAAGCCTGCCTGCACCTTTCCCAGTTTTCTAAATGCCCTCTGCCCCGCCCCTGCTGCAAGGCCTGCAACTGCCAGTGCAGGCTCAAACTGCACACTCTCCTCTGCAGCATGATTTCATTAACCTGCCGGCCTGAAACTACAGGTAAATGTAGAGAATTAGCTAACTGGAATGATAATGCATAATTAATTCTTTGATGATTTGGAGAGTTTTCTGATCCCAAGTCACTCTTTTTCACATAAAAGGAGCTCCTGAAGTCCTGAGAAAGAGAGAGAGAGAGAGAGAGAGAAGAGAGCCGAGAGAAAACATACAGGAGAGATAGAGAGAAGGAAATGGTACTGAGATGTATGCAACACAAGGAGATCTCAATCTCTGTCTTTGCTGATGGGTTACTGCAGGTCACGTACAGTAGCTTGCCAACAACTTGGTCGTGCTCAGTGTGCACTACCTGTAAACCAGTGTACACTACCTGCATCATGGTGTCAAAGTGCCGAAATGCAGAAGGGAAATCTTAGCCAGTGTCTTAAATGTTGGATTTCAGAATGTTCACCAAATGCAAATTCAGCATCAGTTCATCCTTGGTGGTGAGTACTTGGGAATAGTGTTATCTTATTCCAAAGAATAGAGGCAAGGTTGCAAAGCAGCATGAATGAATGTGTGGCTCAGTCAGTATGAATGATGTACTGTAAGCAAGGCCCCTGGAATTCTGCGATTCCGTGGCCATGGAATTTTCCACAGAATTTGCACCATGGCATAGAATATATCTAGTGCTGCAGAATTCATTTTTCTTGGGAATTTTCATTCAAATATATATTTTCTATAGTGCCCTGCTCCATTCCCTATCTTGTTTATCCTGAAGCCCCTCCTTTATACTGGGCATGTGATGTCATCAATGACATCACATCTCATTTTAGCCCATGGCAGGACTGCATTCTGCCATAGAAATGAATGAATCATGCCGCAGAAATCAGGATAAAGTCCCACAGAGCACCAGGGACCCTGACTGTAAGTACAAAAAAAAAAAAACACATTGCACAGCACAGTAAGGTTGTTTAATTTGTTTTCCTGTATCCCCAAGGACATAGCGAACACATGTGGCTGTTGTCCCTAAAAATGTTAGCCTCACATTTTCCTGGTAAAACAACATGTTTTATAAATTTTTGTGAGCAACCGAACTGCAAACGTTACATAAATGATTTGTTGTGCTTGCTGGTAAAGGAGAAAGAAATCTGTCTAGCAAAGAAGCAAAAGTGAGCACCAGGTCTATGAAAAATCTTACAGTGGCATGCTTATTTCTGTAAATAGTCCTGTATTTTTTAAGGGGATGCCCTTCATTTAAAAGTACACCATCCTCCCAACAAAGCAAAAAGAACGGTGCCTAGCCAACACTTTTTCAAATTCTGATGAACTGGTGCTTTCCATTTCCAGCTGTGGCCTGGAACTTCCCACTCCCTTATGAAGATACAGTGAAGTGAACAGTAACAGAAAGGTAAGAATTAGATCTTGCAAGGCCTTTTTCAGTCTGCAGAATCCTGCAGAATCCGTTTACAATGCAATCTATTTTTCCACTCAAGTGCAGTTCTCAGATCTTTGGGTGGTCTAAGATCTAAACTTTCTATGCAGAGGATATAACCCACTGCTTTCCCACCCCATTCTTGTGGCCTCCTGCCACGCCTCAGAGACTGACATTGGTGGAGCGCTAATACACTACATATCCACAGTCAGATGTTTCTGATTAACTGCAATACAGTTCAACTATGAAACACAGGGTGTGAGCTCACACTTGAGATAAATGCAAGAGAGATTCTTGATGTCTGGGTGTGTTCTGTTCAGTTAGTCACAGATTTGCGACAGATGTCCAACTGTTAGCCAATAAATGAACTGAAACTCCTCAAATATGTATTTCACAATTCACTGGACAAACTGTTCTTCGCCAGCAACAGTAAGGTTTTCGGGTGCACTTCATTTTCATTGCCATGGGTTTAAGAAGCAGATTGATGTGTAATTTGTGCTGGTGACATAAATCTAAAGCATCTGCTGCCTGGATATGAAGAAGGAACCCACTACTACAGTTTCCATGGCAAAAGCAGTGAAACACATGAAACTCATATTCACGGAAGCCAGTGCTTACCGCATGACCAGTAACACAAAAAAAATTGTGGAAAGTATTTTAGGTTGTGGTGCATGCAAAACATTTCCACTACTAGACCGGCAAAATGAATCAGTTTAGCTGTGTCTATCCAATACAGAGATTCACTGATAACATGAATGGAAGTTATTTAGAGCTCTGGACATAGGGCATCTACATAAAGCCTGTGGTTTTAGTCTGCTGTTTTTCATTCCCTTCTGCCTTGTTAGCTCTATTTATTTTATATTCAAGTCAGCATTCCAAAGTCATGAGCAGCAGAATCTGTTTCATGTGGCTGGCAAGCACAATGGCCATTTCAGATAGCAAAAAATGTGCCCTGTTTGAAGAACGTATGTGCGTGCTATGGGAAGCTCTAGTACTGATGGTAGGGCAATAGTGCCACTATATCAGACTGTTGTGCTATGTCCATGGGCTGATTATGGTCTGGTTGTACTTCAGCAGTCAGGAGCGCTGACGGGTGGGGGACAGCCAAGACAAGTGTCTCAGGTCCGGTAGCTCAGGGGGGCCCAGCATGGGTCTGTATCACGCCAAGTGATGTTATTTCTGCAAGCAATCAAGACCACATACAAAACGAGTTTCCTACAAATCAAAATGATAACAGAATCATTGGTGTTTTCATTTGTTTGCTCTGATCTTAAATTCTGACAGTCTGAGACAGAGTCACAATATATAAATTTCATTTTGCGCAGACTGAGGTTGTCATGGACTTATGTGTGCCTGCCTATTCCCCCCCCCCCCATACCTGATCTGCTACTATTAGGTATGCTGTATGCAGCTCAGCAGCTGATTATTCCTCAACCCTCCTTGTCACCTCACCTGCTGCTTGCTGCTTCATTCAGCCATGCTGTATACGGACAATGGTGGCAGCTTGAAGTTTCTCTTTCAGAGTTGAGAAAAAAATAATTGTTGGATTTTTGATAATGTTGATACGAAAACAGCCACTGCAGCATGACACACTGTTGTTAGGCTCCTCAATTCATGCCATTACAGCCCAGGCAGCCCTGCGATTAGGAGGTAGCAGAGTCCACCCTCTTCCCCCTGTGGTGGCTGTTCCTTTTGCAATAACTTATTTAATGCACACTGTGGTCTTGAACCCCCTCCTGCAGCATGCTGTCCCCCTGCACCCCCAAAACCCTCTGTAAAAGAAAAAAAAAAGTGGCACTGGCCTACTGACCTCCCGAGACTGACTTGGACTGAAATGTCCCAAAAGTTTCTGACATGCCCCCATCACAGCTCACACCACGGCAACACTTCTCTCCAAGATAACATCACCCATTCAGGGAGGAGCGTCACCTCACTAGCAGGTAGCAGCTATCCCACAGTGGCAGTAATTGAATGCCCACCACCAAATGGCACCAACCCCCAGTATCCTGCCTGGTGTCCCCAGACCACTTCCTTACCATCTGCCTTCTCCATCTTGATGAGAGTGAGACTGAGACTCAGTTTGATATCCATGGCTGCCTTCATGGTGACCATCAGCAGGAGGGGGTAGGGATGGAGACAGTGAGAGGCAGCCTTCCAACCAGCACCCAGTGCAGTCCAGTCTCTGTCCCCCTTTAAAGAGCAAGGGGAGGTGGGCGCCACCACCGAGAGACATATGATGTATCCCAATGATGCGCTGCACTAGTCACAGAGGACCCTTTTGGAATGCGCACAGCAGCAGCAGCTGTGTCTCCCAGTAATTCCTTCTCTCCAGTTCTTTCTCCTCTTGCCCGGGCCTGATATGTCTCTTTTGTGCCCCCAATCTCATTCTGGACCCCCTGTAGGGGATAGGAGGGAGGGAGTGGGGCCCGGTCCTAAAGGTGTGTTCTGGGCCTGGAAATTTCTATCAGCACCCCTGTCAGCAGTGATTGGTCTCTCCCAAGCAGGCCTACTGTTTGTTTAGCCTATACAGGCAGGCCTGCCTGGATTAAGTGATACAGCTACTAGCAAAGTGATCAACATTATAGCCAATAGCATTGCTACCATTAAGATACCTCCTTAGATTATTTATTTATTTACAAGTTTTACCAGGAAGGCATACTGAGCAGAGTACTGCTCGATTCCAGATGCGTCCTGGGGGAGGGAATAGAGGAGCATACATACATATTTACAGAGCATGCATAAAATACAGATGTAACCCCTAGATGGCGCTATCCCAGGGGCTACTACCCCTGCCTGATTTGCCACTAACAGGTTGAGGGGCCTGGATCCAATGGCGGGTGCCTCCACCCAGAGGTCAGGGTTTGCAATAGTTAAACTAACTTGGTCACAGCCCTCTGGGACACTGCAACCCCCCTTTCTTCCCACTAGTGGCCCACACAATATATCAAATTACCTTCACAGTATACACTTACCCCCAGGTCTGGTTCCGGCACTGGGACCTCCTGTAAATGAGATACAGTGCAACAATCACAGTACAGTACTTTAACATAGACAAATACCTCAGGCAGTATAACTTTGCTGAAACAAGCAGCTCTGATTTATTTAGGGATATAACAAGGACAGGGGAAATCAGGTTAATTAGCTTATCACTCTAATAATCTACCTATGGCTCTGTGCACAGGCCTATCCCTATCAGTTACTGTCCCTGGGTACCCAAGCCCTAGTGGCTAGTCCAAACCGTGGCAGCTGGTAGGGCCCTTTCACACAGAAAAGGAGAATTAAACAGTCAGCAGTACAGTAATTCCATTGGATTTAATGTGGCAATTCAACAGGAAGCTACCCTGAATTAGTACTCACGACCTCCAAATAAGATAGGGTCCTTCAATGTCAGCAGGGCTCACTTGAGGTACACAAACCTCTTCACACATCCATATAAAAGAAAGCACTATACCAGGCAGGCTGCATCTGTATCCCGATCGCAATTACTGCACAACACCCGGAGAACACACAGCAGATTCAGTTCCTGACAGACCCGATTGCAATTTTCAGCAATTCCTCCAGTCTTCTACAGGGTGAGCCTGGTTTCTACTCTTCAGAGATCCTTTGATTCTTTTCACAGGACGGATTCAGTCCTAACAAGCTGTTACACAAGCTGCAGACCGAACTCTGGGCCTCACACACGCTTTTTGACTAAAACTGCACACTGAAAAGCACAGGGCTCCTTCCTTCTTCACTGCCAAAGCTCAACTGAAACTCCAACCGACAAAACCGGCACTTCCTTTGAGTTCCTCCCAGTTCTTGACTGGATTGGCTGTCACCACAATAGACTGCTGCTGTTGGTCCAAAAGGCACTGAAGTCTAAACTACATCTCCCAGAGTCACTGCCCATACAATCCTCTTGTGGCTGGCTCAGATTATGAGTCCAAGTTCTGATTCGTCCAAGGCACCATTTTAGAGCTAGCTACCCCACACTGATTGGTCCAGTTCAGCAGTTCAAAACTAGAATGGGGAACTAGTAGACACAGTTCTGACTGCAAAGAAAGCAGGTTAGACAAACTGTAATTTCATTATTACTCTAAATAATTTCTGGCAAACAGTTACATCTTTCAGATAGGTTCCTTTGCACTCCTAGTGACTGCAAAATGAAGTGAATTGCAGCAGCTTGAGTGGTACTCAATCAAAGAAACACACAGTCCCCCATACATACTAATTATGTCTGCAAGCAGACAGCTCTTAAAGAGACAGTACCAGAGGTTCTAAAACACACTCACCGATAAATGGCCCAAATGCCAAACACCATTCAGGCTTGGAGCATTCAAGCAAGCTCCTGGAAGTCTTTTGGGAACCCCCATTTGCAGGGGGGTTACACCCTTCCTGGCCTGGGAAAGCTTGACGTCCGCGTCAAGCAAGTACCCCTAAGTTTCAACTGCAACCATATACATTTGTATTAGGCTCGCATATGTAATCATCAGTCAATATATCATTTTACCAAGAACACATTTCTGAAACATTGCAGCACGTCACTCTTTACACAGTATTACATACACATTGTACCATAACTCAATTATACCTCTTGTACATGAAACCTGAAGAGAGGGGCCCTTCCTATCAGTTACCTTGGGGCTGGATGGGGCAAGGCACCTACTTAGAGGGCAACACAAGTAACTTGGAGTTAGCACTGATGCTCAGTTTGGGCAATGAGCTCGGGACACATACACCTTTATGGACAACATTGAGAGGCAAGTCCACAGGCCTCCCAAGTGAATCATAACTGAGGTGCACCACAGGCTTTACAGCTCGACCAGTCTTTCTAGGGGAACTGTTATAGTCTCTGCACTCTGAGCCTCATTTTCAGCATTGTCCTCACTTGTCAGGGAGTCTCCATGGGGGTAGAGAGGCTAGAACTTGGGGCACTTTCAGCTCCAGGAGTTACAGTTTCTGAGTCCACAACATTTGGCTGCATGGAGAGCTTTCGGACACTGGCAGTGGACTGTCAGGGCACTCAAAATACTCTTCTTGTTCGGTGTATCACCAGTCTGCCCCAATCTATCATTTTCCTCCCTGAAAGCTCAAACAGTTCAACCATGCACAATGATTCCATTTCATCTGATCTGATGCTTTGCACTTCACTTTCTGGGAGCACTGGCTCCAGGGATGAAGCTGGGGCTTAGACAGTCCAGAAGGCCCAGCTTCATCTCCAGTATTGACTAGGGATTGCCTCAAACAATTGACTCAGTTCGTGAAGAAGGATAGTATTCAAAGTCACTCTCACTTTCTTCCGATATGGACTGACAGTCATGCTCAACTGGGACTTGTGGAGGGGAACACTTTAACTTTGCTTCTGTAGGTGCAGACTTTCTTGATCTTTTCTAGCAGCAGCTCTAGTCACTGGTCCAGAGGGCATCTTCTGGGGCTCAGACTCAATTAAGATTTGTCCAATGGGCAGTAAATGATTTCTATGCATTGTTTTTACATCTTTTGAATTATTCTCAGGCCTTACTTTGTACACTGGCAGATCATCTAGTTTGCCCACTACAATGTGAGGGAGATGGTGTCCATCTGTCAGCAATCTTGTGCTTGCCATGCAGTCCCAGATTTCTTAGCAATACCCGATCTCCTCCTGGAGTTCCTGTGGTTTCACCTTTATCATACCTTTCTTTGTTGGCCAGATTTTTTGTGGCAGCATGGTTTGAGCCAGTTGGAACGCATGAGTTAGCTGGGCTTTTAACTTTTGCACATACTGTAAATAGTTGTCAGCTTGAACCCCATCAGGAGAGACCCCAAAACACACATCTACTGGTAGTCGAGCTTCTCTTCCAAACATCAGGCGGTAGGGGGAGAATCCAGTGGCATCACCCCTGGTGCAGTTATAAGCATGTACCAGGGTGCTAATCTGTTGGCTCCATCTAGGCTTGTCCCTTGGGTGCAGGGTGCCTAGCATATCTAGCAAAGTGCGGTTGAAACGTTCAGGCTGTGGGTCCCCTTGGGGGTGGTAAGGAGTGGTTCTGGACTTTAGACTCCCACAGAGAAAGCATCTCTTTGATCAGACGACTCTCAAAGTCTCCCTTGATCAGAATGGATTCTTTGTGGAGCCCCATAGTGAACAAAAAGTTTTCTACAAGTACTTTGGCCACAGTGGATGCTTTCTGGTCTTTGGTGGGGAAAGCTTGGGCATATCTCGTGAAATGGTCAGTGACCACCAGCACATTACTGATATTTCTTTGATCTGACTCCAAACTCAGAAAATCAATACAGACCAGCTCCATGGGTGCACTGGTGGTGATGTTAACAAGGGGCAGCCCTCTGGGGCAAAGCTTTCTCTGTAAGCAGCGACTACAAGTTCGAATGTGTTGCTCCACATCAGCCCCCATCTTAGGCCAATAGAATCTGGATCTCACCAAGTCAAGTGTTCTGTCTATACCAAGGTGCCCTCATGTGGTTGTGCAAGGACCTCAGTACTGAGTCTCGAAAGGCAGTGGGCAGCACTAGTTGTTGTTTGTCTACTTGTCCCTCTGTCTACTGTTTCTCTGTATAACAGTTTATTGATCAGTTTCAATTTAGGACCTTCTTTGTATAACAGTGCAGTTCTCAAATCAGTGGAGCGTAATTTGGACACATCTTTTCCTGCATAGAGGGCTTCTAAAGCTGCTTTGATCATGGATCGCGGATTGAGCCCATCAATACTGTCATTGTCCAGCTGAGGCAGTGCACCAATGTCTATTGCAGAAAAGTGGCACAAGCAGCAGGTATGCAATTCTCAGAGGCTCCAAGCAATCCACCATGCAGTCCACTGCGTCCGTGGGACATTTGTTCCTCCCTGTCAAACTTCGCAGAGTGCCCGAATGTCAGGTTCTGCCAATCGGACCCAATCATTCTGGGGAACAGGCCCGGGAGAGAGCATCAGCATCTATGTGGTTCAGACCTGCTCGGTATTCGAGAGCATAGTCATATGTAGATAATGCAGAAAGCCACCTATGGCCAGTGGCATCCAACTTAGCTGAGGTCTGCACATAGGTCAAAGGATTATTGTCAGTTTTACTAGTATTTTAGCCCCATACTAAGTACTCATGGAATTGGTCAACAATAGCCCACTTCAAAGCTAGGAACTCTAACTTATGTACAGGATAGTTCTTTTCGGATGGGGTCAGGCTTCTACTGGCAAAGGCTACTGGTCTCAGGCCATTCTCGTGCTCTTGGTACAACACAGCCCTAACCCTTGCAAGCTAGCATCAGTGTGCAGGACGAAGGTTTTCTTGGATCGGCATAGGCCAGCACTGGAGCATGGGTAAGTTGATATATGATCTCATGAAAAGCAGTCTCACAATCAGGAGTCCAGCGGCCCCAAATACTTCACTGGATGAAAATACACCTCTCAGTCTTGAGGGACGCTGACTTTGGTATTTTTGTGGGTTGGGGATACCTTGAGTAAGGTTAAGTAAAGGGCGGATCACTCTTGAATAGTCCTTGATGAAGCCGATAATAACCACAGAATCCCAGGAATCTTTGCAGTTCTTTAGATTTTGGGTCAGGCCAGGTGGTCAAGGCCTCAACTTTACTTGGGTCGGTCTCTATTCCTCGGTGGATACTATGTGTCCCACATACTTTACTGATGTTTGAAAGAATTGACACTTATCAATGGACAGTTTAAGGCCAAAGTCCTCCAGTCGGTCCAATACCTTAAATAATCTGCTCTCATGTTCCTCCAGTGAGCTGCCAAACACAATAACATCATCTAGGTATACCAGGCACTCTAGTAAGTTCATGTCCCCACTGCACGCTCCATCAATCGTTGAAAAGTGGCTGGGGCACCTGAAATCGCTTGAGGCATCCTCATGAATTCATAGGTGCCGGACAGATAAAGGTCAGTCTTCTCACGGTCCTCTGGGGCCATCGGATCTGGTAGTACCCACTGCGGAGATCCAGCACAGAGAACCACTTGTCTCGCTTAGGCAGTCCAAAGCATCCTGAATGCGGGCATTGTGTACTGATCAGGATAGTCCGCGTTTAAGGTGCGATAATCCACAACATCCTTACTGTTCCATTCTTTTTCCTCACTACCACAATGGGGAAGCATAAGGGCTTCTGGATTCTTGTATTACACCAGCAGCTAACATCTCTTGCAGATGCCGCCTCACATCATCTATGTCAGCAGGTGCCAGGCGTCGAGACCTCTCACGAAATGGTCTTTCGTCATGCAGCCGGATATTGTGCTCAGCTCCTTGCACGCATCCCACATCCCATTCCTTTAAAGAAAACACCTGGTCTCTCTGGGCAAGCTTCTCACTGATCCTCACTTTCCATTCAGCTGGCAGCGGGGAGTCGCCGAAATCAAACAAGTCAGGCGTTACTCTATCATTCTTCCTTGAACTCTTGCTGCTGGGAAGCACTGCAGTGTCTGCACAATGCACATTAGCCAGGATGCAACCTCTGTTTACTCGAATGTCTCTTTCAGACACATTATGAACTTGGACCATTACCCTTCTGGCATAAGCATGGGCTCTAGCGGGCAAAATACTAGGCTTGACCAGCAGTCCCTCTGGCAATTTTCCATCACCTGGTGCATCCAACATTAATATTTTATTCTTAACATCCTTTCTGATACAGACCTCTCCCTGTAAGGTACACTGGGCATTTGCGCCAGGATCAGAGACTCAGGATCCTTCTTCCATACAATTCCGACCCGGTTCCTCTGGTTCTGTTTTTCAGCATCTCTGTGCCTCATAGGCCTTCTTAATTAAAGCTGGAACTCTTAAAGCTCTAATAGTCTTTGACCCCTGTTTTTCATAACACAACTGTGCCAGCCTTCCGAACATATGAGCATTTGTTCCAATCAACAAAGGGACACCATCATACAGTCCAGTGGGGACACACTAAGGCTAGGGTCTCTACTTGTTCGGCCACTCCAGCCACGGAGGTGGGGAAAGACAGCCAAATTCGGATATACCCGAATAGGGTAGGCCTTCTCACTTAACCCCATACATGCAGTCCTTCTAATGGTTGTAAGGTACGCCTGACAAATGCTTCTGATACCAATCCTGGAACATAATTGTCACTTGGGAGCCACTGTCTAATACAGCTCTTGTAGACACTCCATTCACCTTTACAGTGGTCTCCATGGAGGACCCACTATTCTGGACCAGTCTGGAGAGGCGGTGGGGGGCCTGGGCAACTGACCTTGCCACAAAAGGACGTGAATTAGCATTTTGGTGCCTCACTGGGATCATGCCGTGCACCTCTTAACCACTGATTTGTTCTCCAAGCTCTCCTTGTAGCCTATATGCAACTTTGTCAGTGTGTTTTGGGACTGGCATTCCCTTTCATGTGCCCATCTTTCCCACAATTATAGCAAAACATACTTTCTGGAGTTTGAGCTGGCCGAGGTGCCACACTGGGAGCCAGGGGCGGGGTATTACTAACTGGAAACCTGGGTGCCATCTCTATTCATGCGTGATAAGCATTTGGAGACATCTCGTCAGTTTCTCCACTTCCATGGTCAAGGAATTGAGTTTGGAGCTGTTATCAGCAGGAGATACATGGGTGAGTACCCCATCCCCATAGCAGATGCAGTCGGATATAGGTCAGGGCCTGCATTTGCAGGCGTGGCCTTCATAAAGGGACTGTTTTTGAATTCCGGATCTCTCTCAACAGTTCAGCCCCATTGTGGCATATCTTTTCCTTGTCAGAGCACTCATTGACTGTCAACCTCTGCCCCTGAACTTCACTTGATGGGTCACCCTCAGTCACTGGGTCGTAGCCACAGCTGTTGGTGCAGGTACCTCCGAGGTCGCCTTTTCTCAACTCCTCGAATTTCTCTCATTAACTCATCATAGGAGGGTGGGATTCCAGTCGATTTGCCAGGCATAACTGAAGCAACAGCAGTTCTGAGAAGGGGGCAGACTTAAGGATTCTGTCCAGTCTGGTTCGTCCAGTTCAATCGCTGGCAAACTACCCTTTCTGAGGCATTCTTGCAACAATTTTTCCAGCCGAGAGACATACACAGACAACAACTCCCTTGGTACTGTTGTGCATTTCTTACTCTCCACCATAGGTCCTCATCAGAATCTGGGCTCCTATACACATTCTCCAAGGCCTCAAGATAGGCCTGTGCAGTCGCTTCAGGGTTACTGGGCCTGCTTAGCACAGATGGTAGCCAGGGCAGGACCTCGGAGGTTCTCACTAACCTCTTCGCGCTTCCGAGCATTGCCATTCTAGCACTTGGGGGCAACATAGTCTATCCAGGTCTCCCAGTCATCCTCCCCTGGGGGTGGGAGGTGCCAGAGAAGATCCTAAACTTCGTAAGAGTCGTGACTAATGGCAGGTGCAGAAATAGGAGTCTGCATTGGTTCAGCCACCATACGGGTACTGGAGCGGGAGAGGGTGTTGGGGAGGAACACCCCAGGTGGCAAGAATAGTTTCTTCAAGTCCTCCACAGTTTTCCCTTCCCCAGCAACCATTTAGCAAATTTCTCCTCAAAAGTTTCAGATAGTGGGTGGGCTCATTCCCCGGTCTTTACTGTCCTTAGTTATCACTCTCCAAGCAGTGAGGGCTCCCTCTGGGGTAATGGTCTGTGGCACTTTGGAGCTATCTATGGATCCTTAAACTCTACTAGGGCCAGGAAAGTGTGGGTGAGCAGATTAGCATGCCGACCCACCACCACAGGGTTTTGTAAACCTTCCACCTTGGAAAGTACTCCCTGCACAGTGTCCGTATTGATACCCAGGGGGATGTCCAGGATAAGCATAGCATTTTGGGGGTTGATCTCCTCCCCAGTACACCACTCCACCAGCCGGTGCACAGCCACTTCTGTCGGGGTACCCATTTTTTTCTTAACAGTGGTTCGTAAATATGGCCACTAGAGGACACACAATCCCAGCGGTGCTTCCAAGATGTAACCCCTAGATGGCGCTATCCCAGGGGCTACTACCCCTGCCTGATTTGCCACTAACAGGTTGAGGGGCCTGGATCCAATGGCGGGTGCCTCCACCCAGAGGTCAGGGTTTGCAATAGTTAAACTTACTTGGTCACAGCCCTCTGGGACACTGCAACCCCCTTTCTTCCCAATTAGTGGCCCACACAATAAATCAAATTACCTTCACAGTATACACTTACCCCAGGTCTGGTTCCGGCACTGGGACCTCCTGTGAAATGAGATACAGTGCAACAATCACAGTACAGTACTTTAACATAGACAAATACCTCAGGCAGTATAACTTTGTGAAACAAGCAGCTCTGATTTATTTAGGGGATATAACAAGGACAGGGGAAATCAGGTTAATTAGCTTATCACTCTAATAATCTACTTATGGCTCTGTGCACAGGCTCTATCCCTATCAGTTACTGTCCCTGGGTACCCAAGCCCTAGTGGCTAGTCCAAACCGTGGCAGCTGGTAGGGGCCCTTTCACACAGAGAAAAGGAGAATTAAACAGTCAGCAGTACAGTAATTCCATTTGGATTTAATGTGGCAATTCAACAGGAGCACCCTTGAATTAGTACTCACAACCTCCAAATAAGATAGGGTCCTTCAATGTCAGCAGGGCTCACTTGAGGTACACAAACCTCTTCACACATCCATATAAAAGAAAGCACTATACCAGGCAGGCTGCATCTGTATCCCGATCGCAATTACTGCACAACACCCGGGAGAACACACAGCAGATTCAGTTCCTGACAGACCGATTGCAATTTTCAGCAATTCCTCCAGTCTTCTACAGGGTGAGCCTGGTTTCTACTCTTCAGAGATCCTTTGATTCTTTTCACAGGACGGATTCAGTCCTAACAAGCTGTTACACAAGCTGCAGACCGAACTCTGGGCCTCACACACGCTTTTGACTAAACTGCACACTGAAAAGCACAGGGCTCCTTCCTTCTTCACTGCCAAAGCTCAACTGAAACTCCAACCGACAAAACCGGCACTTCCTTTGAGTTCCTCCCAGTTCTTGACTGGATTGGCTGTCACTCACAATAGACTGCTGCTGTTGGTCCAAAAAGGCACTGAAGTCTAAACTACATCTCCCAGAGTCACTGCCCATACAATCCTCTTGTGGCTGGCTCAGATTATGAGTCCAAGTTCTGATTCGTCCAAGGCACCATTTTAGAGCTAGCTTACCCCACACTGATTGGTCCAGTTCAGCAGTTCAAAACTAGAATGGGGAACTAGCAGACACAGTTCTGACTGCAAAGAAAGCAGGTTAGACAAACTGTAATTTCATTATTACTCTAAATAATTTCTGGCAAACAGTTACATCTTTCAGATAGGTTCCCTTTGCACTCCTAGTGACTGCAAAATGAAGTGAATTAGCAGCAGCTTGAGTGGTACTCAATCAAAGAAACACACAGTCCCCCATACACACTAATTATGTCTGCAAGCAGACAGCTCTTAAAGAGACAGTACCAGAGGTTCTAAAAACACTCACCGATAAATGGCCCAAATGCCAAACACCATTCAGGCTTGGAGCATTCAAGCAAGCTCCTGGAAGTCTTTTGGGAACCCCCATTTGCAGGGGGGTTACACCGAGATAAATAAAAAATATCACTGGGGAACAGTTAGCTTTGTACAGAAACAAATTAGCTACAGGGTAAGCAAATAGGCAGCCCAGCAACTTCTAGGGAGGCCTTACATAATTACAGTGGCAGATAGGAGTGTGAGGCTCTAAACATTACTAAGTACAGTACTGCCCAAGTATATACAACACAAGGAGGTGTAGGAGAATTAGTGCAAAAACAGGATTTAGACACATGAGCAGGCAGTGACAAAGTGAGTTCTGAGGAGTGAGCTGAGGTACTGGGTGGAGGGGCATGCCAAACATCCGAGGGAAGGGAGTTCCACAATTTAGGCATGCGATGCCTAAAGGTGGTCTGACTAACAGTGGTGGACATATGCGGATGGCAGAGAGATGCTGGTCAAAGTTTCTGAGGGGGTAAGCTGGAGAGGGAGCGGCAGTTAAGACAGGAGAGGTAAGGTGGTAAGGACTCGGACCAGAACTTGGCCGTTAGCCTTGCACAGTGGGACAGGCACAGATCATGGAGTGAGGGTAGGTCAAGGGTTTGGTAGAGGACACAGTGGTGAGTAGAGGGAGGGCAGCCAAGGGCGAAGTGACAGAAGGAGAGGAAAAGGGGGTCCAGTCTGGCTAGGGTGGACTTGGGAGTAGCACCATAGACAACATCACTGTAGTCCAAAATAGAGAGGATCATTTTCTGCACAATTTCATGGCAGGCTGGCAGTGGGATGCATCTACGGTTTCGGTATAGTGCGCCCAACATGGGGTGCAGCTTTTTGAGGATAGCATCGATATGTGCAGCAAAGTCAAGGTGCTGGTCAAGCCAGACCCTGAGGTATCTAAATGAAGACAGCCAGACTATTATGACACATTAATGATGCAGTCGATAAGCAGAAATATTCCCACATTGAGTTTTTTAGTCAAGCTGCTTCGTCTGACAAAGACCAGAAAAAACACCAAGGCCCCAATATTCAAACAACTTGCATGGCACAAAATGGAGATGCAAGGTGCTTCCTGGAAAATGCACGGTGGCACGATATTCAAAAGCGTGAAATGCATCACACAAGTCTGAATGCGCAGTCACACAAATATAATGTACATGTCACAGAAAAAGGGGGCAGACACCTGAATATGCTGCGCATGTGTATATTCAGCCAAAATGTGTGGTGCATGTGCTGTGCATCCCAAATATGGGCCACACAAAATTGGGTAAAAAAAAAAGGGCAGCCCTAAATTAGCCAGACACCCAGAGTCAGGCCGCTGAACTGCAGGAACAATGTCTGGGCTTGCATTTCACATGGCAGCAATACTGGCTGATATGAGGAGACTGAGGGAACATTAAGGTGGCCGAGGAAGGGCCCATAGGCGGTATGCCCAACAGAGATGGTATCAGCCCTGTGTCACATATGAACAGCTCAGTGACACAGACATTATGGGCCGGTACTGGCTCAATAGGGCAGGTCTGAAACAGCTCTGTGAGCTGCTCCATGATGAGCTCCAGGCACCAACACACAGAAGTCATACGAGGACGGTGGAGACCAAGGTCACAGCAGTGCTGTGCCTGCTTGCCAGAGGCACCTTGCAGATACCGGTGAGTGACACCACCAGCATCACCCAGCCCTGCTGCCCATGCTAGTGAGTGCATTCGATTCTCTAGCACACCAGTGGAGTGGACAGCAGCAGAGTCGCACACCTTCCAGCCATACTAGGAGCCATTGACTGCACCCATGTGGTCATCAGAGCACCACCTGGTGGTGACAAAGATATCTGTGTTAACAGGAAGGGGTACCACTCCATCAACTGCCAGGTGGTGTGTGTGATGCCACAGGGTGCCTCACACATGTCTGTGCCCAGTACCCTGGGAGTGCACATAATGCATTCAACTGGCACCAGTCATCCCTGTGCCATCGGTTCGAGTCTGGGGAGATACCCAGTAACCATCTTGTGGGTGAGTGGAAAACAGCCACAAACAAGGTGCCCACATGGTATCATAGTGCAGTGATGGTGGCCACACAGGTGTCGGCATAGTAGGGAGGAGTGTTGTAATGGCAGACAGCCATGTGACACACGGGATGGGGGAGGGAGGCAGGGATGAGACCTGAAGAAGACTGATACCAAACAGACGTGGAAAGCTGGCATGGGAGAGAGAACATGTGAGATCATGCAATAGGCACAAGTTACAGGGGTGGTGCCAGCCAGTAGGAGCCTGTGACAATGTGGGAAGGGAAGCTCAAGGTGATGCATTGGAAGGGGACAGTGCTGTGTGTCACATCCAGTCCGAGGATGCGCCGTGTCCCACAGACCAAAAGGCATGCAGGCCACAGTGGCAGTGACAGTGGAAATACAACAGCAGGCAAAGGGCCAGATAAGGGAGGATGTGAATATGCAACAGTGACACTATGGGTGGGGAAATGTGCAGAAGAGGCCGACCATAAGTAACAGGTCCATGTGGAGGGTCGAATGCCATGGATGTGGATTGTATACTAACATATCACCTTCCTCTACACAAGAGACAGCGCATACCCCCTCTGGCCATGGATGCTCACCCCAAAACTGGCCCATGTCTGAAGCAGAAGGGAGATACAATGATGCACATCTGGCTATATGAAACATCACAGAGTGACTGTTCGGCATACTGAAGATGCACTTCAGATGCCTGGACATGTCTGGTGGTGCCCTACAGTATAGCCCTGACAAAGCCTGTGGCATATTTCTGACCTGTTGTACACTACACAACGTGGCTATAGACCATGTAATAGTTGTCCAGGTCCCAGAGGGTGACAGTGCAGAGGACGTGGAGCCACCAGATGAGGGTGATCATCTACGGCACGACTGGAGGGACCGAAGATTAGCCCTGAGGGGATGGCGGTACAGGGACACCATTGTGCAAGAATATTTCAGACCTTGACAATGAGTAATGCATGCAGGTGTGACATTGCTGTCATGTACATAGGCACTGTATATGTGTGTGCACAGCGTGATGTTGAGTATGTACCACTTGGTCCGTTGTGTTGTGCAGACAGGTGTGCAGCAGTCGCATGCACATATGTCCACAGGTAGGACAACATTTCCAAGGATGCACAGAGGTACTGTCAGCATTGTGGCATGGGTCAGAGAAGATCACTGGCACATACACACAGTGATAAGCCACAGGTGCACTCATCACGCCCATGCCAGTCCCATGACACCATGGTCCACATCCATGTCCCAGATGCCAGCCATACAATGTGACAATGCCATAGGGGTTGGGGGGGCAGTGTGGTTCACAGGGTGTGGACATCGCACAACCATAGGCACTACAGGGAAGATGTAGCACCACCTGCAGCCTGGAGGCATCACAGGCAGTCTGTAAAGGCCCTGGACACCTCAGGGTTTGCATGTGCGGCCACCATGGACACGTACATGGCCTCATCTCACAGATGCAGGCAACACCAATGGGGACCCCTGAGCCACTTGGAGTGAGGCCTCCACCTCTGAGGGGGTAGACGCATGAGACTGTGAACAACTACGTGTCAGGGTGGGTATGGAGAACTGAACAAGATAGCCAGGGGTGGGTGGGGATATGATGGCAGGGGATGGGGTGTTAGGGGAAGTACGGATGCTGCATGGTGTTTGGGGGGGTTGCTGGTGTTGCTGTGAGGTGTGCCACATATGGTACAGCTACCACGGGCAGCCAGTGTTGCAGTGCCTTCCCATATAGTCGCTGCTACATCAGATAAGCCTGTAGTAATGTCCTCACGTAACATGCGAATAGCCCCCATGAGCTCTGCATGGTGTACAGAAGACCGCTCTCCTCGTGGAGGCAAATCTGTGACCATAACCCTTGCACAGTGTCATGGAGTGCCTTCTGGATCTCCACAGAAGCTCTCAGTAGCCTCATGTGTTCTGACAACTCGCTGTCCCAGACAATGTGTCGGGTGGGTGGTGGCTGCCAATCCGGGGTGGAGCTCATGCGTCGACCACCACAGTGTGTGATGGACCCATGGATGGCTGCTGGGTTGTGGGATGAGGCATGTGCATCTACAATGCATGCCAGGGCTGCCTGAACACACAGCTGGTCAGGCTGTAGCTGCTCACTGGTTCCCCACCACTGGGCAACAGTGCCCATCCACTGCACCTCTGCAGGCTGCAACAGGTTTCCCTCTACCCGTGTTGTGGATGACTGCAAGTGCTGGCCCACCTGCTGTGCACGGGCTGGCCCTGAACGGCTGCTGGTGGCATGTGTAGCATGTGGGAATTAGTCCGGGGCACAAGGGGAAAAGGTGGGGCGGTGTCAGGGATGACACTGTTGATGTATGTGGTGTCATCATTGCCAGTGTCTGACAAGCACATCCACAGCATTGAGGAGTACCTCGGCTGACAGGGAGACTGTCTCATTATCATCACCATCCGATCCCCCCATGTGTGCTGGTCCACAGCAGTGAGCCCACACTGGCCATCACTGTGGCCACAGGTATGGGGCCACACTGTGCAGGCAGCTGTACTTGTGGACCACCGCCTGTCCCAAGATGTGATGGTGCTATGGAAATAAAAAGGGAGAGTATGGTTAGGGATGCACGTGCATGTCAACAGTATAGTAACATACACAGGTAGGTGCTCATGCATGTACCAGGATAGCAGGTGAAAGCACACACAGGGATGACAGTGTGAGCAGGGCACATGGCAGACATGCTAAGATGCACACAAATGCAGTGGTAAGCAGAAACATACAGTGGACGTTGGTGAGGGGCCACACAGTGCTACACATATTGGATGTCATGACACACACAGACATAGGAAGCCACATGCAGGGCCGGACATGAAATGCAACATGTATACTCACAGTGCTTGGATGGTCAACCACCTGTCTCAAAACCTCCACATGGAACACCATGAATAGACAGCTGGCTGAAGGTTGTGGCCTTAAGTGCCTCCTGTGGTGTCATCACAGGAGCTCTGGAGGGCCCACCACCAGTTGCCCGAAGGGAAGCACGTGTCTTGACCAGTAGGCCCTTGCAGTGCACCTGGAGGCCACTGACCCACTTCACGCACTCCTGGGGTGTGTGGTTATAGTTCTCTTGGTAATTCACAGCCTCCGCTACCTCCCTCCAGCCCTGTTCCTGCTCCTGTCGTGTTCCATGCTTCCAGGAGAGGAGGTCCTCCCTGAGCACATAGGCCTCTGCAAGGGCCTTGAGCTGATCCTTGGTAAAGTTTGGTTGCCTCTGTCTGTCCGACTCCATACTGGTGCTATTGGGACAAACAGACCGTGACAGGCCCAGTTACAATGACATAGAAATGTAAACAAGCACCCTGCACAGAACAAGTACTGCCACACAGAAATCTACTTTCAAGACTGCAGTACCTCTCAGTCACCTGTGTGGAGTGGTGATGCAGGCCTGCTTTTATGGTAATGTGCATGTAAATGAGCTGAATACATTCCAGTAATGCGACACAAATGTGCAGTTGGGGCACGGCATGTGCAATGAGGCGATTTGCATATCCTTGCTGAATACTACAAAGATGAGCACTGCGCAACTGGTATGTTACAACTCATTTCCGATTGCTCCACCAAATGCAATGGCGCACATACACAGGCATCTACACGATAGACATCATACATCACTGCTCCACACAGGACATGCACTGCACCATTCAGTGATGACAGCGGTGTCGCACCGCACAGACGCAAACAGGAGTTGGGCATGCATGGCACTAGCCTGCCTCGCATGCCCCTTGCAGTGCGCAGTATGGATGGCTGCTGTCATGGCATTGAGCACCCATCACAATATGGCACTGTGTTGCAGCCGCACATGCATGGTAGCATGGGGCACAACCTTAGTTTGCCACGCAGCACAACATTACCGTGCATGCTGAGAAGTACTGCTGTGATAACCTATCACACAGTTATGGCAGTAACACCTGCAGCACACGGCAAACCAAGTATGCCCTACTGCACTGCATATGTGGGAGTGAGGTCTGCCAGAATGTGGTCAGAGTTGCACCCCAGCAGCAGCAGCACCACCACAATGACATGCAGTAAAAGTCAAATGGTATCCTGCCAGTGTGCCCAGAGGTGGGAGGATGTTGAGCTAGCCAACCTGGTGGACCTGATGGTCCCCAGGGAGGGCCAGCTGTTTGGGCAGGAGAAGCTGGAAAGGGCTAGGTTAGCCATATGGGCCAAGATTGCCAGTTGCTTCACTAGGTGCACTGGCATAGCACGCATGGGTGAGCAGTGTTGCCAATGGTTCAGGGACCTCAGTAGGAGGGACAGGGCTTGCCTCACTGCACCATGCCATGGTGGAGGAGGGCATGGTGCCAAGCCCAGGTATGTATACCATATGAATGCGTGACATGATGGTTGTCGTTATATGTCAGGGGTGTGTCTGCCAGACACTGACCATTGAGGACTATGGCATGCCATCTGTATCGGACCACAGATGCGGAACACTATGCCGCATAATGGTTCGTTGTCGATGGCACAGACATACCCCACCCACTATATAGTGCATTGGTACAGTGGCATATGCCCATGTCTGTTATACTGTGGGCATCACCTGCTGACAGAGGCTGACAGGATGCTGAGTGGTACCATTACACAGTCAGCTGGGCAGGGAACAGTGCCTTCAGAATCTGGGTACACAATGTGCGATGGTGTACAGGCCACAGGACCTTGGCATTGCACCAGTGTCACCCATGGACATGGCATAATGCGTGGTCACAGCAATGTACCACACGGGCCATTGTGTGCTGTGGCATGCAACATGTACATGTCCAGGTGACAATCACATCTAACCCTTGTGACAGCAGTGGTTTGCTGTTGCTTGGTTCTGCACCACTTACAGCTTCAGGGGTCTCTGCATAGTCCAGTGTGTCATGACATATACACAGACCACCAACTGCACAGTGTACACCATGCACATGTCACACACTGTGCTGCGTGTCTCCCAGTTGTGCCGTCACATTAATGTGTGTGCCCCTGGACAGCTCTCCAGGCCCCCTTTGCTGTCCACCATATGTTCATGGTATGCTGCTGTCATCCAGTGGACATTCCTGCCCCCCCCATATCACCCTCGCATATATCATGGCTCACATTATTCCAGTGCTGTGCCCTCGTATTTTGCGACTGTGTTAGGTTGAATTCCAGGTATGGTACTGTGTTGTGCCCAGATGTGCCACACGGGGGTACTGGTATGGCCATGGCCATCTCCTATGTGTGGAACATTGAGTATGCCTGCCCAGTTCAGACTCTGCCACACACATGTCAGTGGGGGGCAGCCATGGCAGTCTCGCATCAGACACTGCAGGCGGTGTTGCCACAGCACTCACCTATGGCCATGTGTCATGTGCTTGTGGCCATGGCTATCTGATGATGTTGTCCAGTGTTCACCATTGGCTGTTGCCTGGCAGCCCATCCTATTGGCCTATGTCACCTTGTCACTGTGTGCCTGAGTATGATGCACATCAGAGGGTGTGTCCACCTCTTGTTTTCTGCTACACCATTCCACATGTGCCCATCTGTGTACATGCCACCATCCATTCTGCAGGTTATAGTTGTGCCATGCAGTTGTGCGTGCTGATACTGCATTGGCCTTTACAGTGTCCACCACCATACACAGTATGTGATGGCCTGTTGTGTCACCCTGTTTCCCACTGTACCCAGTGACAGGTGTCGGCCTCACGGTGCCCTCTTTGTGGTGGGGACATGAGCATGCACCTTGTTTGCATGTGGGTTCCTCTGCACTGTGTGATTTGTACACAGCTGTGGCCCTGCGGTTTGACACACGTTTCCACTGGGGGTGGAATGTCATTTTGACAGGCTTCCATTGCACCAACAGGGCTGGTGATTGGGATCATGCACATGCCCATGGCCTATTGACATGGCCCTGTCTCTGTACCTGCTAGGTTGTGTCCCTGTCCACTGCATATCCACAGGACTAGTTAAGGGCTGTTCACCCCTTGTCTGTGCACTGTCACCCAGTATTCAGCTGGCATGCCTGTGCCAGTGTCCACACCTGCATAGTCCTCTACACAGTTGTCCCCAGGCCTGCCAGACTATAGGTGTGATGTTGTTTCCACACATGGGTACATGATGCATGCCGTCCATCCTTGCTTGCATCAGAGGGCCACTGTGGACAGTCGGGGATGTCTGTGGTGGTGCTTCTGGCACACCTGTACAAAGGGTCAGTCACCTGTGGGCGTCACACACACGCTTCTGCAATTGTACAGTGTGCCATGGCAGTGGCTACTGTGCTTCCTACACACAGCCATGTGCATCTCTACAACATTGTTCTAGCCATGTTGGCCACATGTCCTGCAGTGCCATTGTCTGCTGCCACACCCATGACACGTGTTGTGCTTCATGGCACACATTTCCACTGTACATCTGCAGTCACTGTTGCATGCAGCACTGTGACAGGGCCTGTGGACAGCACACCACACATACATGGCTGCATATCAACACCATTGTTGGGGGGAGGCAGGACTATCTCTGCACACAGGTTGGATTTTTGGCACTGCTGCCGGATTATGTTTTTCTTTTTCTTCCCATAGGACATGTCCAGCCAGGAGGAAGAGGAGGCCGAGGATGGATCCAGCAGGTGGGGGCACCACAGTGGAGGGGATCATCTAGGACACAGCAGCTGCTTAACACCCTCTGTTTGCAGCAGGGGACTTTAATAAAGACTGTTAGGGTGATTGCCTGGGCCATGGTGGCCATTCAAGCATATTTGGGCTCTTCGCACTGCAGATGGGCGCCACAACATGCCCCTGTTGGGCCTTGAGTGTCTCCAGCACAGGCGTGTGGTGCTATACTCCTTTCCCACCCCACACTCCCACCTCCTCCCATCTATTGTACATAGTTGTGCCCATCACCCTTGTCCACTTACCCCCCCTCCCGGCCCTCTCTGTACATAGTTTTATATTTCATTTTATACAGTGATGTTGTTGTTATTATTTTGCATTGTTCTTCTGTTACCTTTCTGCTGTTCTTGCTGTTTGTTTGACGTAGATTGTCCTGCTGGTTTTAAATATGTATTTGCATCTTTCACATGGCAGTGTGCAGTGTATTCTTCCATAGGGATTTTCACTAGGTGTTTGACACATGTGCTACTCATCCACATGTCTGAAGGTGCATGAGTGGGTGTGGCCCTTTGCATCACCCAATGCTCCCTGTCCCGGGGGGGGCACACTTGTGTGTAACTGTTTTCACCTACACAGGTTGCATGGTATGCCTGTGACACGTCCATCTTTCTATTCCATCCTGCTGGTTCACTGTGGTGACACGGAAGTATACTCTGTGGGTGCCACTGCAGCGTGCACCCCTGTGTACCCATGTGCATGTGTCCTACACTGTCATCAGCCATGTCATGGTGTTGGTGTGGGCCCCATGTGTGGTCTCCAACTTCATACCATTGTGGTGGTGTCCTGGTGACACACTGGGCCATCCATCACACTGGCACGTCCACTGTGGTGTCATGCATCATCAGCCTTCAGCACTGTTCAATGGTCACTGATGTAGTCCCCTATCCATGGCTGTGTGTGTGTGTGTGTCTGCTGTGGATCGTGTGCATTGGAGTCCACATGCCTGGCCATGTCTGTATGGTGCACAGTGCTGGCCACTCGCTGTCCTTGCTTCAGGAACTTTTGGCCACTGTGCCTCTCCTGTCCCCAGGGCTGCTGCACTTTTGTGCTAATAGCATTATCCCATGCACCCATGCAGTGTGCCACTGCCACTGTTTGTGCATCTGTCCCTGACCTTTTGTGCACGGTTCCTCCATATTCAAACATGGCCTGCTGCGCCACACATCTTCAGTTGCACAATTCCGTATTCTCAGGATATTCAGTCAGATTTGCGTGGTCACTTTTACTGGTGCACTTTCTGAATATCCCACTGTTTTGTGCAGGTGCATTTAGATGTATGGTGCATTTACTTGTGAGTTGCACCCTGCCACTTTTGAAAATGGGGCCCACACTACCCATTTATGTCAGGGTACCGGGGGGGTTAATAGGGTTTATCCTTTTCTCATCTTAAATTTTGCTAAGACAGAAGGGTCTGTCAGCACTTCCACTATGAGACCACAGAGGCAAAACTTTTCTTTCTCTGGTGGAATCTTTGATATAAAATGAAAGTACCCTTGCTGGCTGACACAGTGGCATGAAGGGCTGAGGCCTCATGTTTTACCTCCTGCCACGCCAGTGACCCATGTTCACAGTGTGAGCGGGTCATCGGAGGTCGGCTGGGGAGGGAGAGGATTAAGTGTCCAAGGGACAGCTCTCCCCTCCCAGGAAGGGTGGGGAACAGAGACCGGTACCTACCTGACACCTAGCGGTGGCTGGGTGTTGGCACACCAGCCCCTGTATAGTGGGGCATGGAGGCGGAGCAGCCAACGGGTGTGCTACATGTGGAAGCGCGCACAGCTCGGCCATTATGGGCATTGAATGCTCCCCCTCCACAGAACAGAAAAATCAAAAAACTGGTCTTGGTCATGCGGTATGATGGCCATCCTCTGCAGGCGCCGCTCCCGAGAAGACACCTCCCCAAACTGGGTCTGGTCCTGGTGGGTAGAGTTGGGGGCTCCCCACCACCCTGCCATGGAGGGTAAGCCATTGGAGAAGACAGGAGTTAGGTCTGAAGGTCAGAGGATGGGGCTGGGAGGACAGAAGGATAGTAGGGCCGACGGGAGAAAAATAATCACAAAAAAAGGACCCTTGCTATCAATATCAGTTGGCTCACTAGAGAGGAAGCACCGGCCACCTCAGATGAAAATCTAAATATACTACATTAGAGAAACCTTGAGCTTTACTCTAATAATGGCATGCCTATGGCTTTAACCCTTTCAGTGCCTTTACTGTGTGATCCTCTGTCTGCTGCACAAGAGGTAGGCATGAACAAACGCAGAATTAAGTTGGCTCGCTCAATGCCGGACCACTGGAGCAGCAACAGTGCTACCACCTGCGATAGGCTGCTGACAGCATTTTACTATTTGTGTTTCTCCCTCTTAGAACTCCTTTTAAAGAAGTCTTTGGGGTTTTCTTTTTGACAGGTTTTCCCATTATCCTGGCAGGCTGGGGTCATATGCTGTTTTTCCTATTGTATTTAAATTGAATATTATGGTGTCGACATTTTTGTATTCGGCATGTTGTTTGTTTTCTGCTGCATGATTTCATATTTGTCATTTCTGTGCTTTGAGCAATGAAAGAGTGCAATATAAGTAGAAATCCAATCCACGCTTTACGCAACAGAAGCACAAGACAAAGGACCAGTCAACAGATTCAGTGTCAGGAGATTAATCTCATATAAGGATGCATCATCACTTTTACGAAATCTTATGTAGGAATGGGGACATTTTTTAGGAAGTAATACAGATCTTGAGAACAGCTTCTCTGTTAATATCAAAAGACTTTTAGCAGAAATCTGGATTTTATTTTGGAAAGTTCAGTTTATTCCTCAAGATCATGTTGATTTTTAAAAAGAAGTGGTAGTTTTTTATCATCCTGAATTTGAAACAGTTTGTTAAAACTATAGTTACATGGACAGTGTTGTGATCCAGAGGATATTCAAAGTCTTGGAAAGTGCACAGTCTGAACTTTTAAAATGGGTACCAAAAACACATCACATGACTGTGCATTGATTTTGCACAACACACGATCACCCTGCTACTTAGCCATTTCACATATAAAAACACCACCACCAAATATTGTAAAAAAAACTGGTAGCCATATTTTACCCTTGCTAGTCACCCAAGCATGGCACAACACCCAGACAAGCAGCTCACTCTCATTTTCGGATCTCCCCCAACAGATATTAATTACTGCAGTTACTGTCTAAACTCTACACATTTGCTTGTGTTCTCTTTTATATGGAACCCTTTCTCTTTTTTGTAACACTGTTGGTTGTAATCAGTAAACTCCTTGTACTCACATTTCTGATTCCCCTCCCACCACATTCCTCAGCCACTGACCTCTGTCTTTCAATAAAACAGATATAAACTTAAAAAAAACAAACAGTAAAGCCCACTTGCAAAAACTGACAGCACTCACAGTTGTCTTGTTAAATGTTTTCACCTGCGCCCATGCTCCAGGTTCCCACCAGCATCACAGCCCTGTAATTCTGTCCTTCTTTACGCAGCATTTACAAATGCTAACAAAAGAGTAAAATAACTACTATCTACAGAATTGACTACTCTCTCAGTTTTGCTGCAGACTTGCAGCCAACATGCTCTCTCTCTCTCTCTCTCTCTCTCTCTCCTCTTCCAAAGGGACAACACTCAGTTGCAACTTTAAAAATAAAAAAAAAACTACAAGTACAGAAGCCACATTAGGATAAAAATCCTAAAGCAAAAAAAAGTTATTAAGTACCAATAGGCAGAAGAATCATTTTAGCAACATTTCATGCATAGACTTCTGTTTTTTTAAAGTAAAACCTATTTTTGTAAATTTAAACATGCATTTAAAATAAATAAATAAACCCATGTTATAAGCAACATGACACACTCCAGCATCTGCATTATTGCAGATCCTTGCACTTCCCAGGTGGTTGAGGGCTCTCAGCCTGCAGCCCCATTTCTCTGAATGCACCTAGTGCATGCAGCGATCTGTCATAAGGCATAATTACCTTATCATGTGTTATTGCTTTCTTACTCAATCTATTTAGTTCCGATAATGGTTTTAGACAGTGCAAAAATCTGCAGATATTCCATGCTATTCAGACAGAATGTGCACAACCTGAGTTGAAACTCTAACTGGGCTTACTTTAGAGTCCAGAGTTACTAAACAAGCCTGTATGAAAACCATTTACTGTAACAGATACATCAGGATCTCTTAGGGCTTGGAGCCTCAGCTAGTTGATAATTAGAAGTGGGACTGAGTCAGATTTCTGATTGCAGGTTGTGGCAGGGTGACGTGGCAGCTAGGGGACGAATCGGGGACTTGGTAGTTCAACAGGAAGTGCCACCTTAAGGGCCTGCACAGGACAGATAAAAGGCAGCTACCCCTAATATGTCCCCACACACATTTGTGTCCCAGCATAAGAATGGAACAGTTCAGGAGTGGAGCATGTTAAAGACTGATGTCTTAGGTGTCTGCAGGCATCAGCAGGGAAGCAGGGGTCTCTGGCAATTGACTAAGACAAGGTACCTGTTCGCTACTGTGTAACATTCACTGCTGGGAAGGGCAGAAGGTCAAAGGTAGGCCAAAACTGGGAAAAAGGAGTAAAATCATATTTAGGGTAGGAGTATAAAGGTATTGAAACAAGGTATGGGGAAACACTAATAGCAACCTGTTTAGGGTCAGGTAGCAAAGGATTAAGGGAAGGTGAAAGTGCTGCTACCATGATAAGAAAAAGCAGAGAAGGTTAAGGGAGTAAAGGATGGAGGAAAACTCTAGACAAAAGGGAACTACTTGTTTAGAAGGGTAGAAGAGAAAACCATATATATATATATATTTTTTTTTCAGTTCAATTTTATGCACTTGGTGGCCAGGGCATCTCTCGAGGTAAAGGTGCCAAGGAGCATGGCAAACAAAAAGAAGGGAAAACTAGACACACCCTATCAGGGGTAAGGGTACAAAAGTATTTCCAGGTGACACAGGGAGAGTGGGAATTGGGAATGCTGGGAGTGGTGCAGTGCAGTGGCTGGGGGGGGGCGTTGGTTTTCAGAGAGACTTTCTGGAGACTGCAGTACTGCCCCATCTGCACGCACCTCTCTGGGTCAAGGGAGGAGGTTGAGTTGGATAGGATTCAGATGACCTCTTCCCCCACCTAAGGGCAACCAAGTCTGCCACCAGTACCACAGAAGATGCCAGGGAGGAGGAGTGGTTGGACTAGGGTGGGCTCTGGAAGGGTGGGGGTAGAGGATCAGAGGAACGTTACTCAACTGTAATACAGTGTAATTCTTATGCTGCTGTAGTGGGGTAGGACTGCTGGGAAGAGGCACGCATGGTAGTGACCAGGGAGGATGTGGGGCCTCCATAGTGAAGACCCCAAGCAGGGTGGTAGAGAACCCCAGACAAGGGGAAGCACCTTCTGGTGGGGGTTTTCAGTTGTATGGGTGACAGATTTGGGAATATGAAGGGGGCGAGAGAGGGTTAGCTGCCTACGTGGTGCCATGGCCCAGAGAGATAGGAAATGGATCCTGAGGATTGCTAGGGCAGCAGGGCAGGACAGAGAGCTAGATGTCACTGTCCACCTGGAGACTAATGACCTGGCTAGGAATGGGGCAGGGACAGTGCAGGGGGAGTTTAGAGAGCTGGGGAGGGGTCTTAGACAGATAGCATGCTGAGTGGCTTTTGCTGAGGTGCTGCATGTCTACAACAGGGGAGGAGAGGGATCTCCGCACCAGACGCTTCAACTCATGGTTGAAGGAATGGTGTAACGAAGAAGGGTTCAGCTATACTGGGGAACCAGGTGGAGGGATAAGGGCCTATACTGAGGTGATGACCTGCGTCCATCCGAAAGGAGAACTGCAGTCCTCAGTGGACAGTTTAAATGTTACTTTGATGAACATTTAAAGTAGCTGAGGGAGGCAGCAAAAGGAATTAGGGAGGCAGAAACTGCCCCCCTCCCCCCACAGGCTGAAGTAGAGAGCAGGGAGAACCCAAAGTGAGAGGAATCTCCAGGGGCACAAATTAATAAAGGAAGCAAGGAGTAGAAATGAAGGGGGATGGGAACGAGAGAGCATTAAAAAGAGAGGGAGAGGAGGGAGGGAAAAAAGGAAAAAAGAGGAGAATAAGCAGAGTGGTAAACAAAATCAGGAAGGCCATGTGCACAAACGCTAAAAGTCTAGGAAATAAGATTCTGGACCTAGAGGCCATCATGGCAGAGGCTGACCTGGATATTGTTGCTATTACTGAGTCAAGGTGCACTGAAAACCATGACTGGGACATGGCCATACCAGGCTATACTCTGTTCAGGGAGGGCAGAGCACAAAGGAAAGGAGTGGGTGTAGTGCTTTATGTGAAGGAAAGCATAAAAGTGACAGAAATACAGGGAATACAGGTGGACAGAGGTACTGTGGTTCCCCCATCGACATGGAACAGAGCCACTGTTTGCAGAGATGTGACCTACAGACCTCCAGCACAAGGCGAGGAGTTAGATAAGGTACTTGTGGAAGCCATTGGCAAGATGGCAGAAAGGGGGGAGGTGCTGCTGGTGGGGGACTCCTATCTGCTAGATGGGTGTAACCCCCCTGCAAATGGGGGTTCCCAAAAGACTTCCAGGAGCTTGCTTGAATGCTCCAAGCCTGAATGGTGTTTGGCGTTTAAGCCATTTATCTGTGAGTGTTTTTAGAGCCTCTGGTACTGTCTCTTAAGAGCTGTCTGCTTGCAGACATAATTAATTTGCATGGGGGACTGTGTGTTTCTCTGCTTGAGTACCACTGAGCTGCTGCCAATTCACTCCATTTTTGCAGTCACTAGGCGGCAAAGGGAACCTATCTGAAAGATGTAACTGTTTGCCAGAAATCATTTAGAGTAATAATGAAAATACAGTTTGTCTAACCTGCTTTCTTTGAAGTCAGAACTGTGTTTGCCTAGTTCCCATTCTAGTTTTGAACTGCTGAACTGGACCAATCAGTGTGGGTTAAGGGTAGCTCTAAAATGGTGCCTTGGACGAATCAGAACTTGGACTCAGAACCTGAGCCAGCCACAAGAGGATTGTATGGGCAGTGACTCTGGGAGATGTAATTTGACTCGCGCCTTTTGGACCAACGGGCAGTCTATTGTGAGTGATGAGCCAATCCAGCCAAGAACTGGGAGGAACCTCGAAGGAAGTGCCCAGTTTTGTCTGCTGGAGTTTCAGTTGAGCTCTGGCAGTGAAGAGGGAAGGAGCCCTGTGCTTTTCGGTGTGCAGTTTTAGTCGGGAAACGTGTAAGGCCCTGAGTTCGGTCTGCAGCTTGTGTAACTGCTTGTTAGGACTGAACTGTCCTGTGAAGAGAATCAAGGATATCTGAAGAGTAGAAACCAGGCTCACCCTGTAGAAGACTGGAGAAATTGCTGAATTGCACTCGGTCTGTCAGGAACTGAATCTGCTGTGTGTTCTCCCAGGTATTGTGCAGTAATTGCGATCGGGATAGAGAAGCAGCCTGCCTGGTATAGTACTTTCTTTTTTACCATATAAATGTGTGAGGAGGTTCGTGTAGCTCAAGTGAATCCTGCTGCCATTAAAGGACTTTTGCCTGTTACTGTTTACCATATACAAGTGTGAGGAGGCTTGTGTAGCTCAAGTGAATCCTGCTGCCATTAAAGGACTTTTGCCTGTTACTGTTTACCATATAAATGTGTGAGGAGGCTTGTGTAGCTCAAGTGAATCCTGCTGCCATTAAAGGACTTTTGCCTGTTACTGTTTACCATATAAATGTGTGAGGAGGCTTGTGTAGCTCAGTGAATCCTGCTTGTCTAAAGGACTTTTGCCTGTTGCAGTTTGTCATATAAATGTGTGAGGAGTCTCGTGGAGCTCAAGAGTAGTCCTGCTGATGTTGAAGGACCCTATCTTGTTTGGAGGTCGTGAGTACTAATTCACGGTCACACCCTGTTGAATTGCCACATTGAATCCAAATGGAATTACTGTACTGCTGACTGTTTAACTAATTTTTCTTTTCTCTGTGTGAAAGGGCCCCTACCAGCTGCCACGGTTTGGACTAGCCACTAGGGCTTGGGTACCCAGGGACAGTAACTTGTAGGGATAGGTCTGTGCACAGAGCCATAGGTAGATGATGTAAAGTGCTAAGCTAATTAACCTGATTTCCCCCTGTCCTTGTTATATCCCCCTAAATAAATCAGAGCTGCTTGTTTCAGCAAAGTTATACTGCCTGAGGTATTTGTCTATGTTAAAGTATTGTACTGTGATTGTTGCACTGTATCTTCTTATTTTACAGGGGGTCCCAGTGCCTGAACCAGTCCTGGGGGTAAGTGTATACTGTGAAGGTAATTCTGATATACTGTGTGGGCCACTAGTGGGAAGAAAGGGGGGTTGCAGTGTCCCAGAGGGCTGTGACCAAGTTAGTTTAACGACTGCAAACCCTGACCTCTGGGTGGAGGCACCCGCCATCGGATCCAGGCCCCTCAACCTGTTAGTGGCAAATCAGGTAGGGGTAGTAGCCCCTGGGATAGCGCCATCTAGGGGTTACATCTTGGAGGCACCACTGGGATTGTGTGTCCTAGTGGCCATATTTACAAACCACTGTTAAGAAAAAAAATAAATGGGTACCGAGAGAAGTGGCTGTGCATCGCTGGTGGAGGGTGTACAGGGAGAGATCGAACTTCAAATGCTATGCTTATCCTGGACATCCCCTGGGTATCAATACTGACACTGTACAGGGAGTACTTTCCAAGGTGAAAGGTTTACAAAACCCTGTGGTGGTGGGTCGGCATGCTAATCTGCTCACCCACACTTTTCTGGCCCTAGTAGAGTTTAAGGATCCCATAGATAGCTCCAAAGTGCCACAGACCATTACCCCAGAGGAGCCCTCACTGCTTGGAGAGTGATAACTATGGACAAAAAGACCCAGGGGGAATGAGCCCCCACCACTGTCTGAAACTTTTGAGGAGAAATTTACAAATGGTTGCTGGGGAAAGGGAAAACTGTGGAGGACTTGAAGAAACTATTCTTGCCACCTGGGGGTTCCTCCCCCAACACCCTCTCCCGCCCAGTACCCGTAATGGTGGCTGAACCAATGCAGACTCCTATTTCTGCACCTGCCATTAGTCACGACTCTTCACCAGGGTTGAGGATCTTTTCTGGCACCTCCCCACCCCCAAGGGAGGATGACTGGGAGACCTGATAGACTATGTTGCCCCCAAGTGCTAGAATGGCAATGCTCAGAAGCCAAAAGTGAAAGAGGGTTAGTGAGAGCCCCGAGTCCTGCCCTGGCTACCATCCGTGCTAAACGGGCCAGTAACCCTGAAGCAACTGCACAGGCCTATCTTGAGGCCTTGGAGAATGTGTATGGGAGCCCAGATTCTGATGAGGACCTATGGTGGAGAGTAAGAAATGCACAACAGTACCAAGGGGAGTTGTTGTCTGTGTATGTATCTCGGCTGGAAAAATTGTTGCAAGAATGCCTCAGAAAGGGTAGTTTGCCAGTGATTGAACTGGACCGAACCAGGCTGGACAGGATCCTTAAGTCTGCCCCCTTCTCAGAACTGCTGTTGCTTCAGTTACGCCTGGCAAATCGACTGGAATTCCCACCCTCCTATGATGAGTTAATGAGAGAAATTCGAGGAGTTGAGAAAAGGCGACCTCGGGAGGGACCTGCACCAATAGCTGTGGCTAGGACCCAAGTGACTGAGGGTGACCCATCAAGTGAAGTTCAGGGGCAGAGGTTGGCAGTCAATGAGTGCTCTGACAAGGAAAAAGATATGCCACAATGGGGCGAACTGTTGAGAGAGATCCGGGAATTCAAAAACAGTCCCTTTATGAAGGCCCGCCTGCAAGTGCACGGGCCCGACCTATATCCGATCTGCATCTGCTCTGGGGTGGGGGTACCCACCCATGTATCTCCTGCTGATAACAGCTCCAAACTCAATTCCTTGACCATGGAAGTGGAGAAACTGACGAGATGTCTCCAAATGCTTATCACGCAGCAGACAGAGATGGCACCCAGGTTTCCAGTTAGTAGTACCCCGCCTCTGGCTCCCAGTGTGGCGCCTCGCCAGCTCAAACTCCAGAAAGTATGTTTTGCTATAATTGTGGGAAGGATGGGCACATGAAGAGGGAATGCCGGGTCCCCAAAAGACACTGACAAAGTTGCATATAGGCTACAAGGAGAGCTTGAGAACAAATCAGTGGTTAAGAGGTGCACAAATGATCCCAGTGAGGGCACCAAAATGCTAACTCACGCTGCTTTGTGGCAAGGTCAGTTGCCCAGGCCCCTGCTACCACCTCTCCAGACTGGTCCAGAATAGTGGGTCCCTCCATGGAGACTACTGTAAAGGTGAATGGAGTGTCTACAAGAGCTGCATTAGACAGTGGCTCCCAAGTGACAATTATGTTCCAGGATTGGTATCAGAAGCATTTGTCAGACGTACCTTACAACCATTAGAAGGACTGCATGTATGGGGTTAAGTGAGAAGGCTCACCCCTATTCGGTATATCCGAATTTGGCTGTCTTTCCCCACCTCCATGGCTGGAGTGGCCGAACAAGTAGAGACCTCTAGCCTTAGTGTGTCCCCCACTGGACTGTATGATGGTGTCCCTTGTTGATTGGAACAAATGCTCATATGTTCGAAGGCTGGCACAGTTGTGTTATGAAAAACAGGGGTCAAAGACTAGTAGAGCTTTTAAGAGTTCTGGCTTTAATTAACAAGGCCTATGAGGCACAGAGAGATGCTGAAAAATAGAACCAGAGGAACCGTCGGAATTGTATGGAAGAAGGATCCTGAGTCTCTGATCCTGGCGCCAAATGCCCAGTGTACCTTACAGGAGAGGTCCATATCAGAAAGGATGTTAAGAATAAAATATTAATGTTGGATGCACCAGGCGATGGAAAATTGCCAGAGGGGCTGTTGGTCAAGCCTCAGTATTTTGCCCGCTAGAGCCCATGCTTATGCAAGAAGGGTAATGGTCCAAGTTCATAATGTGTCTGAAAGAGACATTCGAGTAAATGAGGTTGCATCCTTGCTAAGTGCATTGTGCAGACACTGCAGTGCTACCCAGCAGAGAGTTCGAGGAAGAATGACAGAGTAACGCCTGACTTGTTTGATTTCGCGACTTCGCTGCCAGCTGAATGGAAAGTGAGGATCAGTGAGAAGCTTGCCCAGAGAGACCAGGTGTTTTCTTTAAAGGAATGGGACGTAGGATGCGTGCAAGGAGTTGAGCACAATATCCAGCTGCATGACGAAAGACCATTTCGTGAGAGGTCTCGACGCCTGGCACCTGCTGACATAGATGATGTGAGACGGCATCTGCAAGAGATGTTAGCTGCTGGTGTAATACAAGAATCCAGAAGCCCTTATGCTTCCCCATTGTGGTAGTGAGGAAAAAGAATGGGACAGTAAGGATGTGCGTGGATTATCGCACCTTAAACCGGCGGACTATCCCTGATCAGTACACAATGCCCCGCATTCAGGATGCTTTGGACTGCCTAAACGGGAGCAAGTGGTTCTCTGATGTTGGATCTCCGCAGTGGGTACTACCAGATCCCGATGGCCCCAGAGGACCGTGAGAAGACAGCCTTTATCTGTCCACTTGGCTTCTATGAATTCATGAGGATGCCTCAAGTGATTTCAGGTGCCCCAGCCACTTTTCAACGATTGATGGAGCGTGCAGTGGGGGACATGAACTTACTAGAGTGCCTGGTATACCTAGATGATGTTATTGTGTTTGGCAGCTCACTGGAGGAACATAAGAGCAGATTATTTAAGGTATTGGACCGACTGGAGGACTTTGGCCTTAAACTGTCTATTGATAAGTGTCAATTCTTTCAAACATCAGTAAAGTATGTGGGACACATAGTATCCACCGAGGGAATAGAGACCGACCCAAGTAAAGTTGAGGCCTTGACCACCTGACCACAGCCCAAAAATCTAAAAGAACTGCAAAGATTCCTGGGATTCTGTGGTTATATCATGCTTATCAAGGACTATTCGCTTGATCACTCTTTTATTTAACCTTACTCAAGGGTATCCCCAACCCACAAAAATACCAAAAGTCACGCCCTCAAGACTGAAAGAGTGTATTTTCGTCCGAAAGGAAGTATTTGAGCCCACTGACTCCTGCTTAGAGACTGCTTTTCATGAGATCATATATCAACTTACCCATGCTCCAGTGCTGGCCTATGCCGATCCAAGAAAACCTTACGTCCTGCACACTGATGCTAGCTTGCAAGGGTTGGGGGCTGTGTTGTACCAAGAGGCCGAGAATGGCCTGAGACCAGTGGCCTTTGCCAGTAGAAGCCTGACCCCATCCGAAAAGAACTATCCTGTACATAACTTAGAGTTCCTGGCTTTGAAGTGGGCTATTGTTGACCAATTCCATGAGTACTTGTAAAATACTAGTAAAAACTGACAATAATCCTTTGATCTATGTGCAGACCTCTGCTAAGTTGGATGCCACTGGCCATAGGTGGCTTTCTGCATTATCTACATATGACTATGCTCTCGAATACCGAGCAGGTCTGAACCACATAGATGCTGATGCTCTCTCCCGGAGGCCTGTTCCCCAGAATGATTGGGTCAGATTGGCAGAACCTGACATTCGGGCACTCTGCCGGAAGTTTGACAGGGAGGAACAAATGTCCACAGACGCAGTGGACTGCATGGTGGATTGCTTGGGACCCTCTGAGAATTGCATACCTGCTGCTTATTGCCACTTTTCTGCAATAGACATTGGTGCACTGCCTCAGCTGGACAATGACAGTATTCGGGGCCAGTCCCGCGATCCCATGATCAAATCAGCTTTAGAAGCCCTCTGTGCAGGAAAAGATGTGTCCAAATTACGCTCCACTGATTTGAGAACTGCACTGTTATACAAAGAAGGTCCTAAGTTGAAACTGATCAATAAACTGTTATACAGAGAAACAGTAGACAGAGGGGGACAAGTAGACAAACAACAACTAGTGCTGCCCACTGCCTTTCGAGACTCAGTATTGAGGTCCTTGGACAACCACATGGGGCACATTGGTATAGACAGAACACTTGACTTGGTGAGACCCAGATTCTATTGGCCTAAGATGGGGGCTGATGTGGAGCAACACATTCGAACTTGTAGTCGCTGCTTACAGAGGAAAGCTTTGCCCCAGAGGGCTGCCCCCCTTGTTAACATTACCACCAGTGCACCCATGGAGCTGGTCTGTATTGATTTTCTGAGTTTGGAGTCAGATCAAAGAAATATCAGTAATGTGCTGGTGGTCACTGACCATTTCACGAGATATGCCCAAGCTTTCCACCAAAGACCAGAAAGTATCCACTGTGGCCAAAGTACTTGTAGAAAACTTTTGTTCACTATGGGGCTCCACAAAGAATCCATTCTGATCAAGGGAGACTTTCAGAGTCGTCTGATCAAAGAATGCTTTCTTGTGGGGAGCAAAGTCCAGAACCACTCCTTACCACCCACAGGGGACCCACAGCCTGAACGCTTTAACCCACTTTGCTAGATATGCTAGGCACCCGCACTCAAAGGACAAGCCTAGATGGAGCCAACAAATTAGCACCCTGGTACATGCTTATAACTGCACCAAAGTGATGCCACTGGGTTCTCCCCTACCGCCTGATGTTTGGAAGAGAAGCTCGACTACTGGTAGATGTGTGTTTGGGGTCTCCTGATGGGATTCAAGCTGACAACTATTTACAGTATGTGCAAAAGTTAAAGGCCCAGCTAACTCATGCGTACCAACTGGCTCAAACCATGGCTGCCAAAAGAAATCTGGCAACAAAGAAAGGTATGATAAAAAGGTGAAAGCACAGGAACTCCAGGAGGAGATCAGGTATTGCTAAGAAATCTGGGACTGCATGGCAAACACAAGATTGCTGACAGATGGCACCATTTCCTCACATTGTAGTGGGCAAACTAGATGATCTGCCTGTGTACAAAGTAAGGCCTGAGAATAATTCAAAGGACGTAAAAACAATGCACAGAAATCATTTACTGCCCATTGGACAAATCTTGATTGAGTCTGAGCCCCCAGAAGATGCCCCCTCTGGACCAGTGACTAAAGATGCTGCTAAGAAAAGATCAAGAAAGTCTGCACCTACAGAAGCAGAGTTCAAGTGTTCCCCTCCACAAGGCCCAGTTGAGCCTGACTGTCAGTCCCTATCAGAAGAAAGTGAGAGTGACTTTGAATACTATCCTTCTTACGAACTGAGTCAGTTGTTTCGGGGCAATCCTCTAGTCAATACTGGAGATGAAGCTGGGCCTTCTGGACTGTCTAAGCCCCCAGCTTCGTCCCTGGAACCAATGCTCCCAGAAAGTGAAGTGCAAAGCATCAGATCAGATGAAATGGAATCATTGTGCATGGTTGAACTGTTTGAGCTTTCAGGGAGGAAAATGATGGATTGGGGCAGACTGGTGATACACCAGAACAAGAAGAGTATTTTGAGTGCCCTGACAGTCCACTGCCAGTGTCCGAAAGCTCTCCATGTGAGCCAAATGTTGTGGACTCAGAAACTGTAACCTGGAGCTGAAAGTGCCCAAGTTCTAGCCTCTAACCCCATGGAGACTTCCCTGACAAGTGAGGACAATGCTGAAAATGAGGCTCAGAGTGCAGAGACTGTAACAGTTCCCCTAGAAAGACTGGTCGAGCTATAAAGCCTGTGGTGCACCTCAGTTATGATTCCCTTGGGAGGCCTGTGGACTTGCCTTTCAATGTTGTCCATAAAGGAGTGTATGTGTCCCTGAGCTCATTGCCCAAACTGAGCATCAGTGCTAACTCCAAGTTACTTGTGTTGCCCTCTAAGTATGATGCCCTTGCTCCGTCCAGCCCCAAGGTAACTGATAGGGAAGGGCCCCCTCTCTTCAGGTTTCATGTACAAGAGGTAATAACTTGAGTTATGGTACAATGTGTGTGTAATACTGTGTAAAGAGTGACGTACTGCAATGTTTCAGAAATGTGTTCTTGGTAAAATGATATATTGACTGATGATTACATGTGTGAGCCTAATGCAAATGTATATGGTTGCAATTGAAACTTATGGGGCTACATGCTTGACGCGGACGTCAAGATTTCCCAGGCCAGGAAGGGTGTAACCCCCCTGCAAATGGGGGTTCCCAAAAGACTTTCAGGAGCTTGCTTGAATGCTCCAAGCCTGAATGGTGTTTGGCGTTTAAGCCATTTATCTGTGAGTGTTTTAGAGCCTCTGGTACTGTCTCTTTAAGAGCTGTCTGCTTGCAGACATAATTAGTTTGTATGGGGACTGTGTGTTTCTCTGCTTGAGTACCACTTGAGCTGCTGCCAATTCACTCCATTTTGCAGTCACTAGGAGTGCAAAGGAACCTATCTGAAAGATGTAACTGTTTGCCAGAAATCATTTAGAGTAATAATGAAAATACAGTTTGTCTAACCTGCTTTCTTTGCAGTCAGAACTGTGTTTGCCTAGTTCCCATTCTAGTTTTGAACTGCTGAACTGGACCAATCAGTGTGGGTTAAGGTAGCTCTAAAATGGTGCCTTGGACTGAATCAGAACTTGGACTCGTAATCTGAGCCAGCCACAAGAGGATTGTATGGGCAGTGACTCTGGGAGATGTAGTTTGGACTTCGGCACCTTTTTGGACCAACAGGGACAGTCTATTGTGAGTGACAGCCAATCCAGCCAAGAACTGGGAGGAACTCAAAGGAAGTGCCTGGTTTTGTCTGCTGGAGTTTCAGTTGAGCTCTGGCAGTGAAGAGGGAAGGAGCCCTGTGCTTTTTCGGTGTGCAGTTTTAGTCGGAAACGTGTAAGGCCCTGAGTTCCGGTCTGCAGCTTGTGTAACTGCTTGTTAGGACTGAATCCGTCCTGTGAAGAGAATCAAAGGATATCTGAAGAGTAGAAACCAGGCTCACCCTGTAGAAGACTGGAGAAATTGCTGAATTGCCCTCGGTCTGTCAGGAACTGAATCTGCTGTGTGTTCTCCCGGGTATTGTGCAGTAATTGCGATCGGGATAGAGAAGCAGCCTGCCTGGTATAGTACTTTCTTTTTACCATATAAATGTGTGAGGAGGTTTGTGTAGCTCAAGTGAATCCTGCTGCCATTAAAGGACTTTTGCCTGTTACTGTTTACCATATAAATGTGTGAGGAGGCTTGTGTAGCTCAAGTGAATCCTGCTGCCATTAAAGGACTTTTGCCTGTTACTGTTTACCATATAAATGTGTGAGGAGGCTTGTACAGCTCAAGTGAATCCTGCTGCCATTAAAGGACTTTTGCCTGTTACTGTTTACCATATAAATGTGTGAGGAGGCTTGTGTAGCTCAAGTGAATCCTGCTGCCATTAAAGGACTTTTGCCTGTTGCAGTTTGTCATATAAATGTGTGAGGAGTCTCGTGGAGCTCAAGAGTAGCCCTGCTGATGTTGAAGGACCCTATCTTGTTTGGAGGTCGTGAGCACTAATTCAGGGTCGCTCCCTGTTGAATTGCCACATTGAATCCAAATGGAATTACTGTACTGCTGACTGTTTAACTAATTTTTCTTTTCTCTGTGTGAAAGGGTCCCTACCAGCTGCCATGGTTTGGACTAGCCACTAGGGCTTGGGTACCCAGGGACAGTAACTGGTAGGGATAGGCCTGTGCACAGAGCCATAGGTAGATGATGTAAAGTGCTAAGCTAATTAACCTGATTTCCCCCTGTCCTTGTTATATCCTCCTAAATAAATCAGAGCTGCTTGTTTCAGCAAAGTTATACTGCCTGAGGTATTTGTCTATGTTAAAGTATTGTACTGTGATTGTTGCACTGTATCTTCTTATTTTACAGGGGGTCCCAGTGCCTGAACCAGTCCTGGGGGTAAGTGTATACTGTGAAGGTAAATCTGATATACTGTGTGGGCCACTAGTGGGAAGAAAGGGGGGTTGCAGTGTCCCAGAGGGCTGTGACCAAGTTAGTTTAACTATTGCAAACCCTGACCTCTGGGTGGAGGCACCCGCCATCAGATCCAGGCCCCTCAATCTGTTAGTGGCAAATCAGGCAGGGGTAGTAGCCCCTGGGATAACGCCATCTAGGGCTTACATGTAGATTGGAGCCTCCCAGCTGCAGTTTCAGCTAGAAACATGGACATCCAGGACTCCCTGCAGGGGCCGTTCCTCAGGCAACTTGTCAGGGAGCCCACTCATTATGGGACAATACTGGACATGGTACTCACTAACAAGGATGATGCTGCAGACGTCAAGGTGGGAAGTCAACTGGGAACCAGTGATCACCGTACAGCGTGATTCAATACAAATGATGGCTGGAGAACTGAACCACATAAGGGCAAAAGTCATGGACTTCAAAATGGCATATTTTATAAAGATGGGCAAATATTTTTGGGATTACACATAGAGGAGGTATGACATGGGTGGGGTGGAGGAACAGTGGATGAAGCTAAAAGGGGCTGTAGTGAAAGCAACAAACTTCTGTGTCAAGCAAGAGAGCAAAAGCAAGAGGAAAACGAGACTGCTATGGTTCATGAAAAAGGTGGCTGAAAAAGTAAAAGCTAAAAGGGTAGCATTCAGAAGGTAAAAGGAGATGCAAAATGAGCAGAGTAGGGAGGTGTATCAGAGGAAACATAGTGAAGCAGGGAAAGCAGTAAGGAGCACATAGGCACAAACTGAAGAAATAATAGCCCAGGAGGTAATAAAAGGGGATAAAACATTTTTTAGATATGTAAGTGAAAAGAGGAAGACCATGGAAGGGGGACCAGGAAAAGGCAAACATCCTGAACAAATACATTTGTTCAGTGCTCACAGAGGAAGGAAAAGGGAATGGGTCATGAAAAAGTGACAGGAGCTTTGGAGACAATGAGGTGGACACAAGTCCTTTTTTGCAAAGAGAGTTCTGAAGGGACTTACTAATCGGAAAGTGTCAAAGCAATGAGGCCAGATGGGGTGCATCCAAGGGTACTGAGGGAGCTCACAGAGGTCCTGGCTGTACCTCTAGCAGTCCTATTTAACAGCTCGCTGGAAACATGAGTAGCTCTGGAGGATTGGAGGAGAGCAGATGTAGTTCCACTTCACAAAAGTTGTAGCAGGCCGGCAATTATGGGCCAGTCAGCCTGACATCAGTAATGGGAAAGTTAATGGAGTCACTATTAAAGGAAATAATTGTGGAATATCTTGAATCCAGTGGGTTACAAGACCAGAGGCAGCATGGATTCATGGGTGGGGGAGGTCATGTCAAATGAGGCTAATAGATTTATTTAACTGGGTGACCAGGAAATTAAATCAGGGTGGTGAGGTGGATGTGGTCTACCTAGATTTCAGTAAGTTTTCTGACACTGTTCCACTTAGGAGACTAGTAAGCAAGCTAGCCAAGCAGTCCTTATCTGCTGTCAAATTCTAGGTTCCTGTTTCTTGTACTTATTAGGAGCAAAAAGGAAAGAAATTTGGTTGAATTTTGTGATTTTTCATACAAACTGTATCCCAAAGTCCTTCACATCATAGAGTCATTTTTTTCCAAATACTGACTTCTCCATTATTCCTTTTTGAGATTTTTCAGGAAATTCTTTATTAATTACTTTTTTTTTATTTTTTAGAAAACCTGGGGATGGTTAGGAAAATGTAGTCAATTTATGTTTGCTTGAGCGTGCAGCTCACAAGAAACATTTTGAGGTTAGTAGAGCATTGTAGAGGTGTGGCAGTGTTGTGGCCAATGCAGGGGATGCTTTAATGGGCGTGTCCCTCAGCCACCAATCAACAGGGAAGTTGCCAATGATGGCAGTCTCAGAGCAAGCGCCGCACTTGAAAGAAATCTGCCATTCCAATCAGGGACAGTTTCATCATTGTAGTGGCAGATCTCTCCCCCCCCCACCCCTTCCAGGCAACCAGGCACATTCCAGCCATGTGCATTACAGTACACAGTAATGCGCATGTCTGGAGTTATGAGCAACTCATTTGCTCAGTGTGCCTTTCCCAGTGAAACATATTAATAAATAAACAAGCAAACATAATAAATGAGCCCCGCCATGGCTTTGCATAATTGGCGGCTCCTGCTGTCCATCACACACTCCCCCCAAAGCAGACATTGAGATGCCCAATCCCCGTGTCAGCATGTATTCCCCCCATTAATGTGGCACACTGGGAGCCCACCCCAGTGTGCCAAACTAATTATATTTCCGACACTGGGATGCCCGCTCCTGGTGTCGGAGGACCCCCCAAGCCTGAACATATCTTTTGCTGACAACAGCATGCCCAATCCCCTTGTCAGTATGCCCCCTACCCCCACTATTGTGGCACACTAGGAGCCCACCCCAGTGTGCCAAAGTAATTCTTTATCTTTTTCTGACACCAGGATGCCCACTCCCAGTGTCAGATGCGCCCCCAATGCCCTCTTTTTCAGCCAACTCCGGGGTGCCTAATCCCCAGGTCGACACTGATCCCCCCCTGCACTAGTCTGGTACACTGGCAGCCCACCCCAGTATGCCAAAATTTATTTTTCATATTATTTCACCTGTAAAAAAGAAAACCATCCCCCGAGGTCTTTTTTTTTAAACTTAAAGAAAATGGTCCCTCGTTGTCCTTGCCGCCCCTTCCCAATCCTGACCCTCCATCTGCACACCCCCCTACCCATACTTACCTCCGGAGGTCTGGCACTGTGATCCTCTGTGGACCGGGAACACATCTGCACTCTTTAAAAGCCGATTGCAAACTGAAGAAAATCACGGTAAGCCCTATAATGGCAATCAATGGAGGGTTTCAACTTAGGTTGACATCTCAGCCATTTTTGGGAGTTTTATACCCAAATTTTCAAAATGAGTTTCTCGGGACCCCACCTCATGAACACTGGTTCTGTCATTTTGTTTCGTGGTCCCAAAACATGATTTCATGGTTTCTGTGCGGAATCACCTTCGGTACTGATTAACAAAACGACAGTGTCACTGTTCATGAGGTGGGGTCCCAGAAAGCCCATGTTGCAGGTTTGATGAAAAAACTCCAAAAAATTACTGGGTTTCAAGCGTGCATTATGCAGTTTGTACACACACTCGTAACTTCGCCAATTTTTTATATTTTCACTCCAAATTTCCAACATTGCCATTTTTCACACCTTCTTATGAACAGTATAGCTGTCATTTTTTACATCCTGCTCGAAACATGTTTTCGCACCTCGGGCGCAGAATGGCGCAGTCGCTGTGTAAAATCAACTTTTGGGACAGATTAATAAAATAATAGTGCCACTGTTCATGAGGGGAGGTCCCAAAAAGGCCATGTTGAAAATTTGGTGAAAAAATTCCAAAAAATGACTGTGTTACAAGCGTGTGTTATGCAATTTCTACGCATTTGCGTTCTATAACTTCACCAATTTTACATATTTTCACTCCAGATTTTCAACATTGCCATTTTTTCACATCTCCTCATGAATGGTATAGATGTCATTTTTCACATCCTGCTCAAAATGTCTTTTTGCTCCTGTTGCACCAAATGGCGCATTTGCTGTGCGAAATCTCATTTTGGGATTGAGTAACGAAATGATAGTGCCACTGTTCATGAGGTGGGATCCCAAAAAGCCCATGTTGAAAATTTGGAGCAAAAATATCAACAAACGCCCGGGGCGTTAGGCTTTCCAACCATAATGCCCCACCCTGTACAGACTTACAGGCGTCGGGGGTGTGGCTTTGGGTCATCAGCCGTAATGCTCACACCATTCCACCCCCACCCTGCAGCCACTGACCGAAATTGAGGTGTGCCTCAGGGTCTTTGGTCCTAACGTTCACCCCATTCTTCTATACTGCACCCATCTCAGCTTATTTCCTTATGGAATGGGGTGAGCGTAAGGGCCGAAGACCCCAAGGCACACCCTGACACCTGCCAGTGTCTACAGGGTGGAGTGAGGTGGAATGGTATAAGCATTATGGGCAGTGACCCAAAGGCACACCCCAACATCTGTCAGTCTCTGCAGGGTGGGAGTGGAGGTTGGTGTTAGTGCCATACTTCCCTGCCATTCCTATTATGCATCTCTCTAACTCCTGCACTACCAATGCCAATACCAGCAAGCAAACATTTGGCACTGGCAAATGCTTGTTTATATAGCTTTTAACCTGACCCTGGCTCTGACACAGCTATCAGCCCCTACTCCTAATGGCAAGTACCTCCCTAGGACCTACCTCAGTTACCCTGATGGATCCCCTCCTCCCGAGTCAGCATCAGTAGAAGGATGGAGGTCTGACCTCCATCCCTCCGAGCACAATCCAGCTGAGGTGGTCCTAGGTGGTAGCACAGGTTGGACTGTGGGTCAGGCTTCATGAGCCAGAGCCAGGCTTTTCCACTTTTCCTTCCCCTTTGTCCTGGTGATGTGCAATGATGCAGGTTCACATGCATATAGAGGCACACTTGCACTATGTGCATGCAGACAGACATCTCTTACAGAGATGCGCCAACTGCCCTGCCACCACACCTCCACATGATAGCAGTCTAGGAGTGGCACAGCATGTTCCCCAGAGAGGAGAGCAGTCCTCTGGATACTTGATTCTCTCTCACCCTGGCTGACCCACAGCAGCCTGAATTCACTGCTGAATTGAAGTTGCCAGTGTGGCAGGAGGTGAGGCATCCTATTCCGCAGCCCTCCACGCCACCAGGCAGGCCACACATAGTCATTTTCATTGTATGCACTGTATTCCCTTCTGCCCCATTTTCCTTTTCCTGGGAAGTACACTGGGACACACTGTGGGATAAGAGCACCGCAGGAAAGTAGATTTGTAATGTTAAAATGAATAGCTACCACAGTACCTCCAGGACATCATAGTTGCAGTCTGGATGGTACTCAATGTCAAATTCATTGATGGTGAGTTGAATGCTGCTGCCTGGTGCAGTCTGTATGTGCCAGATACACTCCTTGTTATCAGGGTACTGGTTAGGATAGCCTGGGCTGGTAAAGGTACCATTGGGGCCATGCAATTCACCACCACATCCTGCGAAAACAAGCAAACAAAACAGTGGTCAGACATTGTTGACAGTCCCCAAAAAGTTCACTAACACAGATTATACTATAGAAGTTCCTTGTTTCAGACATTTAATTTCAGGCTTGAGGACAATTTGTTTGAGGATTCACAAGAGACAAATTTTTACAGCAACGTTGCCTCCAAGGCAAACATTGTGGATAGGGCTGTAACTTCCATTGCTAAAGAGCTGAGCTTCACTGCTGCACCAGCTTGGTGGCGTAGTGGAAAGGTCCACAGTTTGAATCCAGGCAAGATCTCCTCCATTTTCTGTTTACAAAATTTCACTAGAGCGGTGACCCATGGAGTGGACCCATGGTCTGGAGTTAGAACAGAGTTAGAGACTTAAATGTGAGGAAGAATAAGTGCAACAGGAATGTACTGCCTCCAGGGCAGGTCTGACTCAGCAGCAATGTTGGTTTAAAAACCTGTCTCTTGCTTTTGGGTGGCCCAGAAACAATTAGTAATATGGAACAGAATTTACTAATTACCAGATGGGCAGACCTCTACACTTCAAATTCAAAACAATGAATAATTTTTTAAAATTTTTTTTGCTTAAATTCCCTATAGTTAAAGCCACAAAAGAAATATTGGGTTAGCATAACTACTATAGAATCATTTATAGATGTCACTTAAACACACACCAAAGTATGCATATCTTCTGGTTTAGTTCATGTGGTAGTTTGTTTTAGATTGCAATTCAAATGCATGTTGCATTTGGTATTGGTGGGGTGGGAGGAGCAGGTGACTGATATTTGGATTACAGAGGACAGGATGCTGAAAGGATTAAGGGTTTGGGGGGGGGATAAGGCACCGGGTTCAGATGGCATTCACCCTAGGATACTTAAGGAATTAGCGGAGATCCTGGCAGGACCACTGGCTGACCTGTTCAATACCTTCTTGGACACAAGATGCATATCACAGGACTGGAGGATGGCCCATGTGGTACCCATTCACAAAAGTGGACCTAAGTATGAACCAGGCAAATACAGACCAGTAAGCTTCACATCAATTGTGGGAAAACTCATGGAGACAATCCTAAAAGAGAGGCTGGTGACATTTTTGGAGAACAATGGTCTCCAGGATGGTCAGTAGCATGGGTTTGTCCAGAAAGATCCTGCCAGACAAATCTGACTGAGTACTATGACTGGACAACAAGGGAACTGGACAAAGGCCATACGGTGGATATCCTGTATTTGGATTTCAGCAAGGCCTTTGATTCCGTGCCACATGGGAGCCTGGGGGGGAAGCTGGAATACATAGGGGTGGGAACAAAGATGGTAAACTGGATCACCAATTGGCTGAATAGAAGGCAGCAGAGGGTGGTGGTGGTGGTGGTGGGGGGCTCTCATCACTGAGGGATATGATGAGTGGGGTGCTGCTGGGATCAGTACTAGGACTGGTGTTGTTCGGGATATTCATAGCTGATATCTCTCACGGGGTCCAGAGTAAGATCAGTCTCTTCACAGATGACACAAAAATGGGAGCTGTGGTAGATGACATCAAAGGGTGGAGGGGGCTGCAAGAGGACCTGACTTAATTACAGGAGTGGTCAGATGCATGGCAGTTGGGGTTTAATGCCAAAAAGTGCAATGTATTGCACTTTGGGGCTAATAACCAGGGGAGGAGCTATCAGCTGGGGGGTACAGCTAGAAAGCACTGAGGAGGAAAAGGATATAGGGGTGCTTATAATGGGGGGTATGAACAACTCAGCTCAGTGCAGGAAGGTGTCAGCAAAAGCCAGCAGGATGCTGGGGTGTATAGCAAAGGGAATCTCCTCCAGAAATAGGGAGGTGATCCTGACCCTCTACAGGTCACTGGTCAGGCCAAACCTGGAATACTGCGTGCAGTACTGCAGCCCATTCCTGAAGAAGGACATCAGATTGTTGGAGGGTGTACAGCGGAGGATGACAAAGATGATCCAGGGATTAGAGGGATACTCCTATGAGGAGAGGCTGGGCGAGCTGAACATGTAATCCCTGGAGGAGAGGAGGGATGGGGGACATGATCAAAACCTTCAAATACTTAAAGGGGATAAACAAGACTAGTACAGAAGGGATTTTCCAGATTAGAAGGGGGAGGGTCACGAGGGGGCACCAGCTGAGACTGGAGGGGGAAGATTCAGGAGTGAAGTCAGGAGACATTACTTCACAGAGAGGGTGGTGGATAAGTGGAATACTCTGCCTGAGGAGATAGTAGCCTGTAGCATGACAGATGGTTTTAAGAGGGGATGGGACAGAGTGTGAGGGGGTAATTATGAAGACGGGAAGGGGTAGGCGGGGCAGCTGCAAATTGAGGGCCTAGCTACACAATCAAGCAGACTCAATAGACCATGAGGTCTGTTTCTGCTGGCGTATTTGTATGTTCGTAATTTGTTCAACTCTTCACTCATACAATTTTCAATACATAAATCATCACATTCACAATACATGAATATCTGATGTGCTTATTTATACAGTGTATACAAGAAAGTTAAGTACTGTATATTAAAATATTCAAAACAGTTAAACAATTTAGATAGAACTTAAAAATTCCTAAGATAGTTAACTATTGAACACCATGCATCATTCATAAAGAAATCAATTAAAAAATGGGAAAGTCCTAATAAATGTGGAAACTTTCAACTTCTAGAATAAACAACAAATCTTTTTTTATTAAAATACTATGGTTCAATCACTATATCTCAGGAGGCAAGTTGTTATTACAGATAAATTACTGGTGTAAAGTATATATATGTAATTAAATTGGAGAAAGCAGGCGTTGGTCGGAAATAGTGGTGGGCAAAGTAGCCCCAATTCGCTCCGTGAAGTGATCCGTGGAGTGAAGGCAGATTCGCGGAGTGCTCCGCAACGCGAAGCTGAGTACTTCGCATTATGATGGGTAATGTGCAGTCCACTGAAAACAATGGCTTCGCATTACTCCACCCTCCCAAACCACTACTCCACCAATGCTTAAGGCGAAGTACATTGAAAACAATGTACTCCGCCTCACTTCGCCTTGTTTTTAAGCTCCAAAGGCGAATTTTGCAGTGATTCATGGGATTTCAGGTCACATGGGCTCTAGATTGTTCTGCACAGCCTCAGTTTGGGGTAGTGTGTGTACGGAGCTATAGGAGAGAATCTGCTCTGAGAGCTCTCTGTGATTCAAACCTTCTAAAAGCTGCTAAAAAAGCCTTTTGGGGTCATTTTATTTGCTGAAACTTTAGTTCATCGATTATAGGAAACCCTCCTGTGCTTATACCATCGAGCGTTTATTGTTTGTGTGTGGATTTTGAATGTTAATGTACAGTATTCAGTCTGTGTACTGAGAGACAGTGGAAGTGTGCTTTGGGGGAGGGGCATATCTGTGGTGTAGGTAGATTAACTTGGAAAAAAGACAGTGCTTTCTGTTTTGGTGATATTTTTCTTGTATAACTGTGTTAATGTACACACAGTAATATTTTCAATAATTCTTGCCATTTTTTGCTGATTGTTGTGGTGCAGCAGTGCATAATTTTAGTTTGTTTAAAATATGTGGTTACATTACTGAAGTTTTCAATTTGCTATGCATTATTAGTGTGTGTGTGTGTGTGAGTATGCGTGTGACGCGTGTCATCAAATTAGACACCTTTTATTGTGCCACATAATTTCAGCAATGTGAACCTGCTATGCTATCCACTGCAGCTGTGTAATTTTTGTACTTCTTTGTGGTATCTTTACTAGTACTAGTGACTGTTACTGCAGCAGTGCAGCACACTCCCCCCCCTCATGGCCTGCCCCAACCGGAAAAGGAATTATTTTCCAGATTTTTTCAATTTCTGATGGTGAGCACTGGTTAAGTGTTGTGCCTTTGCATCTGCATCTCTTCAATTCGTAGCGCAATCTTAGTCTGTCTGTGCATTTGCATCTCTTTAGGGCCCAATCTCCATCTCTAACTTAAGTCACAGTTGTTTCTTTGGCTTCCCTTCAGAGTACAGAGTTCAGACAGGTGTGGTGCATTATTCTGCATGAACATTGTACTCATTAATATGTGTTTTTAAGTCGGGACCATTATCACGAGTCATTCATGATACAAATCACGTTCTTCATCATCATGGACGGTCACAAATGCAGTCACAAACCACAACTTATGATCACGTCACGAATCACACCATTAATCTTTTTTAATAGTTACTTGGATGTATTGTAAGCCTGTTTTGTAGAATCTCTCCATGCTTCACCACTCCACCATTGTACTCATTAATAAGTGTTTTTAAGTTGAGGAGTTTTGTGTCACACCTAATCGGGGCCCGTGGGAAGTACAGCAGTAGGCATTCGTGTTTCGTCATCATCATCATCACGGTCACAAATACAGTCACAAATCATGATTTATGATCACATCAAAAATCACAATATTAATTTTTTTTAATATTTACTTGGATGTATTTTAAGTCTGTTTTGTAGTGTCTCTCCATGCTTCATCACCACCCCACCATTGTACTCATTAATGAGTATTTTTAAGTCGGGGAGTTTTGTGCCACACCTCATCGGGGCCCGGGGAAGTACAGATGTAAGCATTCGCGTTTCTTCATCATCACGGTCACAAATGCAGTCACAAATCACGATTTACAATCACGTCACAAATCATAACATTAATTTTTTTTAATAGTTACTTGGATGTATTTTAAGCCTGTAAGAAAAATAAAATTTACAGAAAGAGCAAATTAAGTAAAAAAGAGTACAGAACAGACAAAAAATGTAGCTTTTAAAAAAGCTGTTGGGTCTAAATCAAAGTTTAAATCTCCTCCTCCTCCTCTCTGATCTCAAAGTATCAGCAGTCACAAAACACACTACTCTCTCTCCGTCTACACAGGAGAAAGTAAAAGTGTCTGCTTGTATGACTCACTTTCTTCCTGCCTAGCTAAAAAGCATGTGACTTACAGTACTGTAAGCCATGTGATGTGTGGGGGGGCTGCCAAATCTGAAACACCAAGTGGGTCACTTAGAATCATAATGACGAACGTGAAGTCCATTAAAAACAATGACTTCGCTTTACTTCGCGCCATTCTGCCTAACGCCAAGTGGTAACGACAAGGCGGAGTGAGCTTTGCATTGCCCATTCCACATAGCGAGGAAACGCGAAGTGCCCACTTCGCGTTCACTTCACTGGCGGAATTTAAATTCGCTGCATCTCTAGTCAGAAAGTAGTCGACTGGATCAAAAGCTGGCTACAGGACAGGACACAGAGAGTTATGTTAGCCGGCACCATGTCACAGGAAGGGAAAGTTGCCAGTGGCTTTCCACATGGATCAGTGCTTGGCCCGATCCTCTTATACATATTCATCAGCAACATTGTTGATGTACTACAAGGGAAGATCTGCCTGTTCATAGATGATACAAAGCTCTGCAACAGTTTGGACACACAGGAAGGAGTCTTGCAGACAGATCTCAGAAAGAATGGTCCAGAAACTGGCAGTTGAGATTCAATGCCAAAAAGTGTAAGGTAATGCACTTGGAGAAGAGGAACCCAGGAAATATATATGTCCTAGATGGGCAGCAATTGGAAGAGACAAAGCTGGAAGGGGATCTAGGTGTTATGACATCAGATGATTTAAAGGTAGGATAGCAATGCAAAAAAGCAGCTCTAAAGGCAAGTAGCATCCTTGGATGCATAGCTATGGGTATTACTAGCAGAATATGTAAGGTAATCGTCCCATTCTTTAGGTTCTTGCTGAGGCCACACTTAGAGTATTGTGTGCAGCTCTGGAGGCCTCATCTAAAAAAGTATATAGACTGTCTGGAATCTGTGCAGGAGAAGTCACCAAGATGGTGCAGGGTCTGCACCACAAACTATACGAAGCTAGGCTCACCCAGCTGAATCTATTCTCCCTAGAGCAGAAAAAGAACAGAGGGGACATGATAGAAACATTTAAATTTGTTAAAGGGATAAATGCAATATAAACCAGAAACCTCTTCCAGGAGAATAGGACTGTGCGTACAAGGGGGCACAACTTGCGACTGGTAGGCAGTAAGTTCAGAAATGGAAATTACATACTTACCATAATTCTTGATCTTCTTGGATGAAGTCTCCAACACTCATTCACACTGATGAGAGAATGCCAGAGGCACTGGGACCCAGTGGGAGCCAAGCTTTTTCAGAAGGGCCGGTGCCGAGATGGAGCCACGAGGAAGTGGCACCGTGATCTAGGCTCATGCGGTATAGACTATCTCAGTGTCGACCCTCCAACTGCCTCAGTACCTTTTTTCCCAAGGAGTTGCAGCGTAACTAACCTAGAGAAGGACTAGCCTAACTATTGGACATAAGATAATCCGAATGACCCGTGTAAGAAGGGTTAAAGCACAAAGACTTCACAGCCCAAATTGGAGGAGTGAAGACCAGAAACAGAAGTGAGCTCAGCTGATGGTAGCTGGGCATGTGAACGAATGGTGGAGACTTCATACAAGAAGATCAAGAATTACAGTAGGTATGTCATTTCCATATCTCCTCCACTCATTCACACTAATGGGAGAGTACCGAGCTAAATAATCCTCTGAGACAGGTGGCAGGAGAGAGAGAGGAGCTCACTTTTTAGGACAGAAGTCCATTAAGAATTGTCTTGCCAATGACTGATGTTTTCTGGCATGGGCATCCAAGACATAGTGCTCAACAAAAGAGTGCACGGAGCTCCAGGCAGCCACATTGCAAATGTCTGCAATGGGGACATTATGAATTTCTGTCAGAGGTGCCATGACTGCTCTGGTAGAGTGAGCGTACACTCTGCCCTCCAACTTGACCTGTGCCATGGAACATGGAATAGCAGTGGCAAAGGCATGCCACCAGCCACACTGAAATGCACCTGATAGCAACAGGCTGACCTAGCTGAGCCATGCTGAAGGAGACAAACAGTTGTTGAAACTTGCAAATTTCTTTTGTTCTGTCCAGATAGAATCGCAAAGCTGTTTTTACATCCAGGGAATGAAGGGTACACTCTCCCTCATTTTGGAAGCTGGCAAAGTAGGTAGGAAGGACTAAAGGTTGATTTAGAAGAAATTCTGAGACAACCTTAGGGAGGAACTTAGGATGAGTCCTAAGAACTACTTTGTCTTTGTGAAATACAGTATACAGGGGGTCTGTGACCAAAGCTTCTATTTCTGATACTCTACAAGCTGAAGTAATAGCCACCAGGAAGGTCGTCTTCCAAGTAAGGAATTTCAACTCACAAGTGGCTAGAGGCTCAAAAAATTCATGGGTGAGCATGTCTAGCACAAGATTAATGTCCCAGGCTCCAACTGGACATCTAACAGGTGGCCTGGTATGCAGAATACCCTTAAGAAACCTCTTAACTACAGGTAACTGAGCCAAGACATGGAATGTACTGGCTCATGATATGCAGAAATTGTGCAAAGAAGAACCTTGACTGTAGAGTATTGCAGACCTGTGTTTGAGAGGTCTAAGAGGTACTCCAGGACTTTATTCGGTGTGCAGAAGTTTGTGCACCAGATAGAGAAACGTTTCCACTTAGCTGTGTAGGTTTTCCTGGTAGCTGGCTTGCGTGCAGCTAAAAGAATATCTGAAACTCTACGAGAAACATTAATCCTGTTCACCTCTATCTCCTCAGGAGTCATGCATGGAGGTGAAGAGACCTCGGGATGGGATGAACTACAGGGCCCTGGGTCAGAAGGTTCATCTGAAGGGGAAGCGGTTTCGGAGGGGTTTCTGATAGTCTGTTGATTAGAGGAAACCAGATCTGACGAGGCCAAAATGGGGCAACGAGAATCATTCTGCCCTCCTGTGCCTCCAATTTGAGCAGTACTCTCTGAACTGGGGGGACGTAAAGAAGAGTTTTGTCCACTGCAGCCTGAATGCATCCTGACAAGAAATGCCAGGTCCTGGATTTCTGGAACAGAAGCGAGGCAGTTTTGCATTGAGTGGAGACTCAAAAAGGTCCAGGTCCAGCATTCCCCACTCTTCGAAGAGTGACTGAATGATGGTTAAGTCGAGAGACCACTCGTGAGGATCTGTCCCCGTTCTGCTGAGACGGTCTGCCAGCTCATTTTGTACTTCTGGCAAGTGAACTGCCTGAATCAGAGCTTTGTGCTCTAGACACCATTCCCACACTCTCATTGCTTTCCTGCATAATGGGTTAGAGTGTGCACTGCCCTGCTTGTTGATGTAATATATCAATGTCTTGTTGTCCATTTGAAGGAGAATGTTCTTGTGACAGAGTATGTCCTTCAAAGCTCGGACTGCATAGAGGACGGCCCTAATTTCCAGAACGTTTGTGTGGAATTGAGAGTCATCCTGTGACCATGTGCCCTGGGTGTGGAGATCCTGGCAGTGAGCTCCCCAGCCGATCAGGGATGCATCCGTGATAATGGAAATCTGAGGATCCAGAGAGGTGAAGGGATATCCTTCTAGAAGGTTGTCCTCCTGAGACCACCAGATGAGGGACCGTTTCAGAGGTTCTGTCACCTTAATGTGAAAGGACTGAGGATGACAGGTTGGTGACTACTGAGTACTGAGCATCCACTGAGTGGTAATCATGTGGAGATGACCAAGGACACAAAAAAATGAGGATGCCATGAGACCTAGCATCCGCTGCATCGAGAGAGCTCAAACTGAACTGTTCTCTTGATGAAGCAGGCCACCTGAAGAATATCGCACCTTCTGTCCTCCAGATAGAAGGCTTTCATGCAAGAATTGTCCAGAAGGACTCCTATAAATAGAAGCTTCTGGGAGGACTGCAACTGCGACTTTTTCAGGTTTAGCAGGACTCCCATGGATGTAAGGAAATTTGAGGTCGCGGCCACGGCCTCCAGAGTCTCTTGTCTGGAGGGACTTGCAAGAGGCCAGTTGTCCAGATATGGGAATACTTGAGTTCTGATTTTCCTTAAATGCACCATGAGAACTGCACAGCACTTTGTAAAAACTAGAGGCGCCAAGGATAGCCCAAAGGGCAGGACTCTGAATTGATAGTGTTGACCCAAAGCCATGCACCATAAGTATTTGTGGTGTTTTGGTTGTAAGAAAATGTGTTGGTAGGCATCCTGCATGTCCAGGGAGGCTAGACAATTGTGTTGATGAATCAAAGGTAGCAGGGTACCGAGTGATCTCATCTTGAACTTTCCCTTGTAGAGGAATTTGTTTAACTTTCTGAGATCGAGAATAGGACACAAGCCGCTAGTTTTCTTTGGAACCAGAAAGTAATGGGACTAGAAACCTGTGTTTTGTTGATCCAGTGGAACTACTTCTACTGCCCTGTTGTTCAGAAGGCCTTGCACCTCAGAAGCAAGAAGGTCTGACTGCACAGCAGATAGCCTGGGCTGTCGCTTAGGAGGATGATCGGGGGGGGGGGGTCCGACAGATTGACAGTGTACCCCTCACGGATTATCCTGAGGACCCATTTGTCTGATGTTATAGACTTCCACTGGTCATAGAACTGAGTCGGATGACCTCCCACTGTCAAGGAAGAATCCACCTCGGACTGCTGAGGTGGGACCTGAGCCGGAAACTCAGAGGGTGGCACTCAGTATTTTTGGGCCCTGTGCTTTCTGATGTGTTTTATTTTGTGGCTGAGGAGTTATGGTCTGTAGTAGCTCTGAGGAAACCTCCGACTCGGGCAGAGCTTCTACCATTGCTTTGAGCCAATGCCAAAGAACATACTCGTATTAAGAAAAATAACCCTGATCGCTAGCAATACGCATGTCCAGAGTTGAAACAGCAAAGACTCGCTTACCCAAGGTGTTGATCTTGTGAAATTGTTTGTTTATAGGATGAGCTGTGGATTCCTGAGGAAAGACAGCCTTATCATTCTCTGCCAGGACCACCAAGACATCAGCAAAGGCCTGTGAGGCCAAGATGGGGCGATCCTTGGAAGGGGCATATTTCCTATCTATGGACTTGGCCACAGAGGGAATAAGAGCCAGATTCTTCCACACCATCTGGGAAAGAGTCTCGAAAGAGGGCTGTACCAGAGGGGTTAAATCCATAGGGACTTCCGGAACATGCAGATGCTGGAGGCACAGAAGCTTCCCAGGATCGATTTCCCTGGTCTGGAGAGAAAAAGTAAAATTGAAGTTCTTGATCAGAGACTTAAAGGAAAGGTCTTCTACTACAGGTTCTGCAGGAGGACTGATCCCTGCCCCCAGGACAGAATTGACATCAACATCATCACCCAGCTGAAGATCAGGATCAGGCTCAGTATCATCTCCTGACAGTCCAGGTGGGACTGTATAGACAGGAAAGGAATGAAACCCAGGAGGAAGAAGAGGAGGAGACAGAATTGGAGTTGAAAACCTCTGTAAACTATGCAGCACCATCAACCCCCCACCCGGTGCCATCGAAGAGAGTGATGCCGAGAACAGAGACACCACCAAAACAGAAAACGGCACCGCACATGGTGCCGACAGGGAGTGCAGCACCAGCCACAGTGTTGACCACCATGGCACCAACCACCACAGTGCCGACCACCATGGCGCAAACCACCATGGCACCAACCACCATGATGCTGACCACCCCCCCAGCACTGCACACCATGCCAACACCACCCCGGCACCAAGGACGGCACTGACAGGGCATGCGGTGCCACAAACAGTGCTGACACCACATGTGGTGCCAAAAAAGGACCTCGGTGCTGGAGAAGCTGGCACCACAGGCAGTGGCACCCCGCAAAAGTCTGAATTGAGATTTGAAGGTAAAGACTGAAAAATGGCAGGAGATAAAGGCATCAGTGTGGACCACTGTGCTGCAGCCATTTGAGGGGGATAGACACCAGAGCGCGAAGTCGACGGCACTGAGGAAGGCACTGCATGACCACATGACCAGAAAGTCCTAACCGCCCCACCTGCTGATCCCAAACCGACAGATCTGAAGGCCCCGGTGATGGACTGGCTGGTTCGGGCAGTGGGGACAACCTCCATGCCCACTGCTCCACAAGAGCGGGCCAATGGTGAAACTGCTCATCGGAAGCCCCTCCAATAGGTGGTGAGGGGCTCAGATGTTGAAGAAGCCTGCAGTCAGAGACAGAAACTGGAGACTCCAAAAGAGGCAGAGACAGGTCCCTGACCCCAGCAACTGACAGTCTACGCGCAAATGTACCAGAAGGCGACTTTGAGTGATGCCGTTTCTTCTTCGACAGGTGGGCCTAACAGTGCCGTGAATGGGACTGTTTCTTTTTATGCTTCCGGGGGGACCACCCATCTCCCTGAGCACAGGACCATCCATTGTCAGACCCCCCTCTGGAGAGGGTGGCAGAGCAGACCAGGCCCGGCTGACTGAACAGCTTTCATACAAAGTCTCCTTACCATCAACTGCACCACTCATGGTCGGCTGAAAACTTCTTCTTGTACAAAAGTAATTTTATTAAACGTAATCAGTACATTTTGTGGTAAAATACAAAATAATAAAACTGAAAACTAAGTTACAAGTTTGAAGCTTGACTCCCAGCGGGCGAGCGACGTCATCACTGAAGCACACTCGACGGCAAGAAAAAAAGGAACTGAGGTGGTTAGAGAGTCGTCGCCAAGATAGTCTATACCGCGTGAGTCTAGCTCATGAAGCCACTTCCTTGCGGCTCCATCTTGACACTGGCTCTTCTGAAAAAGTTTGGCTCCCACTGGGTCCTAGTGCCTCTGGCATACTCCCATTAGTGTGAATGAGTGGTGGAGACTTTATGTCCAAGAAGATCCAGTGTTAGGAAGTACTTTTTCACAGAGAGGGTCATGGATCCTTGGAACAGCCTGCCACATGATCTGGTGGCAGCAAAGACAATCAGGCAATTCAAATGGGCATGGGATTGTCGGTGTAGTCACCTCAGCAAGATCAGTAGATAAGGGAGGGTAGATATCTTGGGCAGACTAGGTGGACCACATGGTCTCCTTCTGCTCGCAAATTCTTATGTGTATATATATATATATATATATTATATATATATATATATATATATCAACAAATTTTGCTAATGCACTAGTTAGGGTCAAAGTGAAAAAAGTTGGGAAATGAGGCATTAGGGTTTAACACAGAAGGTGTGGGGTGTGCCTTGGGGTTCTCAAGCCTTACTCGTACACCATCTCATACAGTGTACACATCTCTCCCCATATTGGCTAGGTCCTGGTACTGTACTGGGATCCAACTTTATGGAGCTCATGCCAAGGGATTTTTTGCCCCAAACATCCCCCCTCCCCAGTCAGCCAAGTTGGGTCTAGTCATACAATGACCTCAGCACATGGCCTGTCTTACTTCCGCTCCTGATGTGCAGAGGTTCCCCAGTCCCCTCCATGCTGGACTTCCCACTATGGTCTCAGCTGCTGTCCCTCCCTGTCAATGCTAGGGTTCGATAGGCACCAAATACCAAGCACCTTCACTCCCCAGAGAAGGCAAGCAGTCCCTGGGGCACTCAACCTCCCCCTCCCATGGCTGGCCGTCCAACATCTGAGGTCTGTTCCTAAATCCTGGTTGTCGGCACTGCAGACAGAAGCGCTTCCACTGCTCTGGTGGGCCAGCCTACAGTGTACATATCTGACCTTATTCAAAAATGGAATAGAGTGAGCATTAGGCTTGAGAACCCCAAGGCACACCCAACACCTGCTATGCTGTCTGGGGGGGCAGGAGTTAGGGTTGGAAACCCTAACGCCACATTTCCAAACTTCTGTCACTTTGACCCTATCTAGTGCATTAATGAAGTTTTTTTGCAATTTGTTTCCTTACTTTTTGAGACAGTATACTCATATCCTTATTTGGCTGGGGGAGTGCAGTGTCCACTGGACCCTGCACTCCCAATCTTACATAACTTTTCTGATAGTGTAATCATATCCTTATTTTCCTGTGAAAGCACAGAGCCCTATGGACCCTGTGCTCCAATCCCTGCAGTATATTACTCTTTTATATGTATCCCTGGTATCTGGTGGCACCCCTCACACTTCCATTTCCCTATATATAATACTTATATATTTTCCCTGGTGTCCAGTTCTACCCCCCTCCTGTGCTCAACCCTGTTAATTTTTTTCCCTTCCATACACTTTTTTTTTATATTTTCATTGGTGTCCAGTGCTACCCCCACCCTTCAATTGTGCCCCAGTCCCCATTAATTTGTATATAATAGCCCTGGTGTCTAGTGGCACCCCCACCCTCTGATTTCCATATACTTTTTTTCTTATATATTCATTGGTGTCCAGTGTTACACCCCACCCTCCAATTGTGCCCCAGGCCCCATTAATTTGTATATACTAGCCCTGGTGTCTAATGGTACCCCCATCCTCTGATTTTCATACACTGAAAATAAAATTCATTGGTGTCCGGTGATACCCCCACCCTCCCATGGCCCTCTTATTCTGAAAATAAGAAAACAGTCCCTCAATGTCTTTAATTTTTTTTGTGAACCTGTAAAAATACAAAATGTCCACTGCTGATCACACTCACACCCCCACCTAACCTTCCACTGTGCACCCACCACCCCACACCCTCCTAGACCCTCCCACACACCCTCACTCACCTGAAGTACTTCCACTGTGAAGATCCACACTCTGATCAAATACACGTCTTGTTGCTGGAACCAGCAACTGCTGTATGACAAATAACGAAACTGCGGTTCAATCTATTTCAAAGGGTTTTTTGACCACAGTTACCTTGTTTGTAATACAGCAGTCACCAGTTCCAGCAACAAGATGTACTAGCTCTGGTATCTAATGGCACCCTACCTCTGATTCCCATACACTGAAAATAAAGTTCATTGGTATCTAGTGGCACCCCCACCATCCATGGCCCTCTTATTCTGAAAATAAGAAAGCGGTCCCTCAATGTCGTTAACCCTTTTTTTTGTAAACCTGTTAAAAAAAAAAAAAAAAACATCCACTAGTAACTGCGTTTGAAAATATATTTGAAATACATTAAACCGCAGTTACCTTATTTGTTATACAGTGGTCGCCAGTTCCAGCAGCAAGATATGTTTTTGATCGGGGTGACTAGTGGGTTCCCCCAGGGTTCAGTGCTGTGCCCTTGTTTATTCAATCTATATGTATCATCTCTTCAAATAAAGTATGATTCTGTCTGGATCCAAAAATTTGCAGATGATTGCAGGATAGGTGCAGAAATAAATATTAACCTAAACTCATCAAATTTACAAGATACAATTGATAATATAGATATTTGGACAAAAAAATTGAATTGACGTTAAATTGTGATAAATGTTTTGTTTTGCATTTGGGAAAAAGAAATCCATTTAAACCTTATAAATTAGGAAATATATTATTAAAGACAATAGAAGAGGAAAGAGACTTGGGTATTACAGTCTCTAGTGATATGTCTTTTTCATCACACTGTCAGAAAACAGCTCAAAAGGGAAATAGAATCCTAAATTGCATATTAAAACATATATCATCTAGAAGCAGGACTGTTATTATGCCCTTATATATATCACTGATTAGACCAATCACGGAGTATGGTGCCCAGGTTTAGACACCATATAAAAAACAGGATATCATAATGTTGGACAGAGTCCAGAGGAGAGCAACAAAAGCAATACACAATATGGCAGAGAAAAACTATGAGACCCATCTGAAGGAGCTTAACATGTATTCTTTGGAGGACAGAAGGAAGAGAGGGGATATGTGCTTAGTGCACAAGGCTTGGAAAAATATGATGATCTTTGGGATATCACTAGTCTCGAATTAAATAAAAGTGTTCATAATACTAGGTCTCATCCTATGTAATTAACAGGTTTAAACAGAAAAAAGTATGTAGCACATGGTGGTTTAACTAAAGAGTTGTGCATGACTGGAACAGACTACCTTTGGAGGCTGCGGCCAGTCAAACTACGGCTGAGTTTAAATCTAGATGGGATATACACATGAATAAAATTAGAACTTAGAAATAGATGGCGAGCATATAGGATGAAAGTCCGTTTAGCTCAGTATTATTCCTATGATTCCTATGATTAGAGACTGGATCTTCACAGTGGGAGCACTTCAGGTGAGCAAGGGTGTGTGGGATGGTCTAGGGAGGTGCGGGGGGGTGTGCACAGTGGGTGGTCAGGTGATGGTGTGTGATTGCAATCTGCAGTGGAATTTTTGTTTTTTTACAGGTTTACAAAAAAAATTAAAGACACTGAGGGACTGTTTTCTTATTTTCAGGATAAGAAGGCCATGGGAGGGTGGGGGTACCATTGGATGACAATGAATTTTCTTTTCATTGTATGGAAATCAGAGGGTGAGTGTGCCATTAGACACCAGGGATAATAAAAACAATAAAGATAATGGTAACTGGATGGTGGGGGGGTGCCACGAGACACCAAGGAGACAAAGGGGCCAGCAATCAGAGGGTGGGGGTGCCATTAGACACCAGGGAACTATGGGAACAGTGAATGGAGGATGGGGGGGTGCCACTAGACACCTGGGAAAAGATTTCACATTGTGAAAAAGGATCCTATTTTGTGACCCATGATATGAATATGAATCTTTTTTCGTATCATGTGTCACGAAAAAAGATTTATAATCAGAAAAAAATAAATTTGAGGGCATTTCCTTAACAGATAAGTGCAGAATCCAGCTGAGGGTGTCCTGATATGCAAACTATATGTTTATTTAAAATTTGTTAACTGGGAAAGGCACGCTGAGCCGAGGGTCATTTCCAGGTATTACCCGGGGGTAGGGGAGCATCATCAACAGTAGACAAGTACAGGTACAAAGATGCACAAATAAAATATATTACAGGCAGTGGGGTTACATGTTCCAAAAGGACTAACAATGAGCTGGAAACAGGATAAGGTCAGACTGATCACAATATACGAGTATGATAAATATAAAATAGAAACTGGCAGTAGGGTGTAAAGTTCCAAGATAAGCAAAAGGTAGCTGGTACAGGCTGAAGCCAACCTGGTTACCAGCTAAAATAAACAGTAAAATATAAGTGCATAACAAGAAAAATCCTGCGACAGGAAAGGTGTAGGGGAAAGCTGAGCAAGAGGATGGGGAAAATACGTGGGGGAGGAGTAAGGCTTAGAAAAGACAATATGGAGAGCTGGAGGAGGGATTGAGGCAGGAGCAAGAGGGGATAGGAAGAAAATGGATAAAATGCTTGAGTGAAGAGAAAAGAAGAGTATTGGTTTCTACTCAACACATAACTGCATTTCAGTTATTTGATTCTGTTTCTCTCGCTAACTGTAAAACAAAATGGTGGCTGCATGCAAAAAGATTTTCAATTTGCATACAGGATGACCCATTTGCAAAAAAGGATTACCCATTTGTGACAAAGGATCCTTGTTTGAGGCTCACATCTGACTGGAGAGTGAAATTCCCATTGAAAATAATGGGTAACTTTAAAATGTAATAACTTTGGAACGGATACATATATTTTCACCAAACTGTCAAATGGCACATCTGTGACCCAAGACCTTTCTACTCTAAACATTTCAGACCGAAATCTCAAGCCATTTTTGTGCTTCGGCATGACAAAGAAATGAAAAAAGACAAAAAAAAAAGGAATTTTCACATTTGTTTCGTGCTCCATATCTCTGCACCCATACATCTGACCAGAACAACACTTGACACATCAAGAGATCTTCAATCCCTGATGGCACATGCAAAACAGCTTGCAAATAATTTGAATGGTTGTGAAGTTATTAAAGTTATACATTTTGAGTTTAACATAGAAGTAACCATTCAACCCTAACAGATATATATATATATATATATATATATATATATATAGAGAGAGAGAGATATCCAACACTTGTGAAGATATCTGTGTGTGTGTGTGTATATATATCAACACTTGTGAAGATATTTGTGTGGGTATATATATATCTCAACACTTGTGAAGATATTTGTGTGTGTGTGGATATATGTAACCCCTTTGTTACCCGGGGTTACTAGAATCCCAGTAAGACCTAGTGGTAGGCAGGGAAGGCAGCTTGTGAAACTCCAGTTAAATGGGTTTCACACTGTCTCACTCTGTCCTCAGTCACAGCTGAGACTAGAGGGATGACATCATTATAGAATTGTCACAGCTGCATGAGCCACATTTGGAATCTTCAGCTCAGAGTAAGTTAGAATCTTGGGGAATTCAAAGTCAGTCTTCAGTTTGTCCTTAAGCAAACAGGAAGGACCAGTAGTGTCTGTTTACCCCCCTCCCTCTGGGGGTGAGAAAAGTTCTTTGTGGGTTCCAGGGTCAATCCCTTCTCCTTTGGGAAGAAAGCTGCCTGTTTTAATTTAAGTTCAGTCTGTTCATGTATAACAGCAAAGGTTACATTTCTTCGCCTGTGGGGCACCTGCAATGAATGGGTGAGTGTTTGGCCTCATTGGAAGGGCAAACAACTTTTCTTCAGTTGGATTTCAAGTATTGGGACTGCTATTTGGGAGAACTATGTCAACTAGGACAAACAAATAGAGCAGTCATCTGTTTAAAGTGTTAAAGTTCATTGTAGGGGTGCTTCAGGTCATCCACCGTCAATCTACAGTTTTAAAGTCTAAAGTTCTGTGTGTCCAGAGAAATGGCCAGGTATGGGCTGTGGGAGCTGGAGGTGGATAGATCCCCATCTTTAGTAACCAGGTCCACCTCTCACGGTTTCTTCTGTGTTTTGCTACTTGCCTCATGCGCTTGGCCAGTGATGGGGTGAGTACCCAGGCGTGGGTCGCCAGCAGAAAATCTCTCTAGGAGTCGCAGACTTCAAGTGGTGTGGGGAGCCACAGGATGGGAACATTACCCTTGTAGGATGGAGTCTCCTGTTTGATGGGAGTTTTAATTGCATACGAAACAAAATCTCTAGGAGTCGTAGACTTCAAGTGGTGCGGAGCCACCATTTGGGAGCTCCTTGTTTGATGGGATGTCTTTCCAAGTAGAGTTTGGGTTCATTGCCAAGTGGACCGTCAGTCGAGTGGCCGGCAGGGGAGCCGGGCCAGTCGGGCTGTGTATCCAATGCGCATGCAAAGTCCGGGCTGAGTGCCTGGTGGGTCCAAAGCCAGACAACTGTTGTAGTGTTCATTCCTCAAATGGACCGCTGTGTTTAACCTCTAACCTGCATTACAGTTATGTAGCCCTGTGGGGGACCATACAGAGCTTTGTTTATGTTCAGTGAGTTAATAAATAAAGCCACACTGAAAAATCCCAATTCTGGTTCTGGACATTACAGTTATTGCTTCTTGTAGTTGGATTTACTTGGGTACCCCTGTGCAGAGTAGTCAAACCTAGGTCTCTTGTGCCAGGTAACCTCATCCTTCCCCGAACCCGTAGATACCCTATGTATATCCATGCTACAAATGTGGACACATAGAGGGGTTACAAAAATGGAGGCACCGCTTTGGATTTGTTTGGGAAGGAAGGTGCTTGGGCAAGTAGGCTAGCGTTTTGGCTATCTGGCAGTCGGTAGCCCAAAAAAGTTGAAGCAATTTCCCTAGTGTGTGCTGTGTGCTGTGTGCTGTGAATCTTGTGCTGCTGTTTAAAAAATGCCAACTGTTTACCAAGGAGCTGTAAAGCCAAAGTGTGTGTCCTTGTCCTGCATCAACATAGTTTACAGCGTTTGTCAGTTTTAAAATAAAGTTCTGTGAAGAAAAGTGTGGAAAACTAGGAGTAGCAACAGAGAAATTATGCCCTGGACGTTGGAAATGCTTTCTGTGCAATACTAGAGACTGCAGAGTTAATGGCAATGTTACATGGTTGAAATGGGCCCCTGCCATGGAGTCAGTTGAAAAAAAAAAGTGCATCTTTTCAGTTTAAATTTGCCTGCTCGACGCTCGCCGTGAGGAGAGGAGCCCTCATGAGGAAGAAGAGGCTCATTTGCATGGCGTCGTGTGGTTGGTCAGTTTGCCATTAGTCCCGCCCCTCAGCCAGCTCTTCAGTGTCTGCTTCAGCATTCGAGAGGGAGACAGAGAGTAGTGCGTGTACTGGCAGTGGAGGAGCGTTCGCGAAGTGTTCAAAGCGCTGTAAACAGTGAAAAGTGACTTTTCTAGTTCAAAATCAGGCTCAACCCGCTTATCGGTCGTGGGATCAGTGAACTGTGTGATTAATACTACGATCGCGGAGACTGCCCGCCCGTTTGAAATCCGAGGCCTTCAAAAATCTGGCTGGAGGCTGTTTTCCTCCATCACAGCAATCTGCTACAATAACAGTGAGTAAACGATTTAAAACTGCTCAAATCAGTGATTTTCAGTAATGCCATATAAAATGTGAGTGCAGCTGTATAGTTGCTTTGCAAGTATCGATTGTGTGATATCCTGCTGGCAAGTGCAAGTCTGTAAAGCCATTAAATGTGTGCATAGCAATGAAAGTAGCCTCAGTTTAAAGTTTGCAGCCAGAGAGAGACTGTGGGTTGTAAAAATAATTGCAACACTAGTAAAAGCAGGCAATCCTGTGCTGAAACCTGAAGTTTTAAAAGGACTGTGATTAAATAAATGTTGCCAGCATGTGAAAAGTCCAAGGAAAATCCTGTAAATGTGAGAACAGCCAGAAAAGAGCAAGTTGTGCAGTTTAAATAAAAGTTAATAGTAGCTGATGTAAATCAGGTGCGCAGTGGCTTGACCCAGAGTCTGAATGTTGATGCACAGGAGTGCTGCCGCCGCCATTACAGGGTGGGGTAGTAAAGTAAACACAGCAGCAGAGGAGCCATTTTAAAGCTACAGAGTGTGTTCATTTAAAGTGGGACTTTCAGTTACAGTGAATTTTTGTTTGTTTTTCTGCAGTTATGGCCTCAGGACGAGCTCGTTACCTGGATCATGCCCGGGTTGCAGTAACAGCAGCAGTAAATAGATTGAGAGACATTGAAAATTGGTGCTATAAAGGGCAACTCCCTCCTGATGTGGCAATTCCTAATTATCCAGTGCGTGTATGCCAGATGTGCTTTAGTGCTGGAAGGGATGTCTTCATGATTCCTCACTGTGCTGGTTGTCTACAAAAATATAGCTTGTATAAAGCGCCTCAAATTCGTTTGGCTCCCACATGGACACAACTTCAAGAATCTGCAGTTGGCAGCACACAGCATCAGGCGGAGCCTGTGGAGAAAGGTCCCCTGGGGTAGTGTGGTACAAAGTTAGAGAGTGCAGAATTAGAGACTGAATCTGAAGTTGAAGTTTTGGATGCTGGATCTCAGAAGGCAAGTTCAGATAAAGCATCAATAGACCCCTGGGTGGGGGGGCCTAGCCCAAGTCTCGAAGGTGAAGATGAGATGCGGGAGGCCGTTGAATGGGAGGTGTCGACCTCCGCTCCTAGTGATGAATGGATAGTCTCGGGGTGAGAACTACTGCTCACTCCTGGGCTCAGATCCTCAGTGAAGAGGAAGATGAGGAGGAACCTAAGTGGCCTTGTGAGATAGGAACGGGTACACAGCCTCAAGATCTTGCCTCGGAGGAATGTGTTCAAGAAGGTGGTGATGCCACTGCCCTGGCTTCACCAGAAGAAGAAGTCAGGGATCCGTTTTTAATTTCGTTGAGGATGCGGGCTGGCAGAACCAGGACTGGCTACCCCCAAGCCAGGCCAGCGGTCTCAGATTGACCAAAGCAAGTAAAGAGAGAGACTGGTTCGTGAAAGGCCAATGAAATCTTTGGTATGACCTTTCCTACCTTTCCTCGGAGAGTCTGGGAGGAGATTGAGAACTGCAGGAAATCCTGGATCTGGGATGAAGCAATGAAACATGTGCATCCTGGGCTAACCAGCATGTAAAGAATAGCCTGTTCCACGAAAAGTATACACAGTGGAAGAGAGGCAGGACACTGTTTATGGACAGAGTGAGAATTGTGGATGGAGAGGGACGTGAGGGTCTCCCACTGTGTGATTATGTGCATCCAGATGGAGTAATAATTCAAGCCCTGACCCCCTCTACTATTGGCCTCAGTGCAAGGACCTCCCAGTAATTAAGCCGGCCTACAAAATGGAGAGCCGAGCAGTGGTAGTCAATACTGCCACATCTACACTGTGAAGTAACCTTATTGAACTGCCAATATGAATAAACAACAAATCAGGTGCTCCACATTCTTCAGTCCACAGTGTACTGCCCTAATCAATAACCATCTACTGCTACCACCAGATGACTTCAGATCCAGAGAGGACACCAGCCCAGCTGTTTGCCTGTTCATCGCCTGGTAATCGGATGACGCCGGACCAGCTGTTTCTCTTTTTGTTCCTGTTCTAAGGTTCCTTCTCCAGTTATGACATCAGCCCAGCTGTTTCCAGATGTGCACTCCTGTGGGTTCTCGGAAGATGTCCGCCCAGCTGTATCAGAAGAAATGCTGCCAGGGAGAGTCTTCGGAAGGGACCAGGTTTGCTTAGTTCGAATACTTCAAGAGGCTGGTGAGTCACAATCTTTTTATTCTATCTTTATGACATTGCAATACACACCTTACACTACAGACTTCAAACAGCGTGTGAACTGTCCTCAAAGACTCTCCCCTTCAGGATTATGGCCTTAAAAGACTATGTTCACGGGGCTCCAGCCCAGGAGAGACTCTTTAATGGACTGGCCTTCGGGCCTTGTAGCCATCACTAGTGGGACATTTAGGGCATTCCATTCTCCCAAAAGGTGTATTGTTATCAATGTCATTTCTGTACTTAATGTATATACTGTCTTTTCTACTTTTCTAAAAAAAAATATATATTTTTTTTTCTTTTTTGGGATTGTTTAGTGTTCTGTTTTTCCTGTATGGTAAGGGTTGTTGCTGTTTTGTCACTGTTGTTGTTTAGGTAGATCAGTAAATGCAGATTAGGGTGTGTTTTTGTTTTGTTTTGTCTTTTCTTACAGGTGTTCCTGGAAGACAAAGAGAAGACAAGAGAGGAGGAGGGCTCATCGGAGTTCCTCGTTTCAGTGCTTATGTGTAGAAATTAAAGTACTGTTTGTGTTTCTAATGTTGTAGTTGCAGGCTGCCCAAGGTCGGGGAGGTCCCCAGGTTTTGTTTTTGTTTGGGATGTTATGTTAGAGGCAGATAGGTTTCCCCTAGAGGGTTAGGGGGAATGGACAGGCTGTGGCCCTGACCTGCAGTAGGGGCCGCAGTGCTGATCTATCAGGGCTATGCTCTGGACGGTTCTACCAGAGCCACTAGGTGTCCATAGTAAGTGGATAGAGTAGAGGCTGATATGTCAGCTGTAGGCCTCTAGGCCCTTAGTGTTGCTTACCTGTGCTTTGCACATGGTGGGAGTGGGCCTGATCACCCCCTCCACAGGTAGCACATGGGTGGGATGGCCTAAGGCCGAGTGCATAATGACTGGGGACAGTCATTTTCCTGGTCAAGGCCGAGTGTAACCCCTTTGTTACCCGGGGTTACTAGAATCCCAGTAAGACCTAGTGGTAGGCAGGGAAGGCAGCTTGTGAAACTCCAGTTAAATGGGTTTCACACTGTCTCACTCTGTCCTCAGTCACAGCTGAGACTAGAGGGATGACATCATTATAGAATTGTCACAGCTGCATGAGCCACATTTGGAATCTTCAGCTCAGAGTAAGTTAGAATCTTGGGAATTCAAAGTCAGTCTTCAGTTTGTCCTTAAGCAAACAGGAAGGACACCAGTAGTGTCTGTTTACCCCCCTCCCTCTGGGGGGTGAGGAAAAGTTCTTTGTGGGTTCCAGGGTCAATCCCCTTCTCCCACCTTGGGAAGAAAGCTGCCTGTTTTAATTTAAGTTCAGTCTGTTCATGTATAACAGCAAAGGTTACATTTCTTCGCCTGTGGGGCACCTGCAATGAATGGGTGAGTGGCCTCATTGGAAGGGGCAAACAACTTCTTTTCTTCAGTTGGATTTCAAGTATTGGGGACTGCTATTTGGGAGAACTATGTCAACTAGGACAAACAAATAGAGCAGTCATCTGTTTAAAGTTAAAGTTCATTGTAGAGGGGGTGCTTCAGGTCATCCACCGTCAATCTACAGTTTTAAAGTCTAAAGTTCTGTGTGTCCAGAGAAATGGCCGGGTATGGGCTGTGGGAGCTGGAGGTGGATAGATCCCCATCTTTAGTAACCAGGTCCACCTCTACGGATTTCTTCTGTGTTTTTGCTACTTGCCTCATGCGCTTGGCCAGTGATGGGGTGGGTACCCAGACATGGGTCACAACTTGAAAATCTCTCTAGGAGTCGCAGACTTCAAGTGGTGTGGGGAGCCACAGGATGGGAACATTACTCCTTGTAGGATGGGAGTCTCCCTGTTTGATGGGAGTTTTGAATTGGAAGTACGAAAACAAAATCTCTCTAGGAGTCGCAGACTTCAAGTGGTGCGGGGAGCCACCGTTTGGGAGCCTCCTTGTTTGATGGGATGTCTTTCCAAGTAGAGTTTGGGTTCATTGCCAAGTGGACCATCAGTCGAGTGGCCAGCAGGGGAGCCGGGCCAGTCGGGCTGCGTATCCAATGCGATGCAAAGTCCGGCTGAGTGCCTGGTGGGTCCAAAAGCCAGACAACTGTTGTAGTGTTCATTCCTCAAATGGACTGCTGTGTTTAACCTCTAATCTGCATTACAGTTACGTAGCCTGTGAGGACCATACAGAGCTTTGTTTATGTTCAGTGAGTTAATAAATAAAGCCACACTGAAAAATCCCAATTCTGGTTCTGGACATTACAGTTATTGCTTCCTGTAGTTGGATTTACTTGGGTGCCCCTGTGCAGAGTAGTCAAACCTAGGTCTCTTGTGCCAGGTAACCTCATCCTTCCCCGAACCCGTAGATACCCTATGTATATCCATGCTACAAATGTGGACACATAGAGGGGTTTTATATATATATATATATATATATATATACAGTATATATCTCAACACTTGTGAAGATATGTGTGTGTGTGTATATATCAACAGTTGTGAAGATATTTGTGTGTGTATATATATATCAACACTTATGAATACTGTATACCTGTGCCATCTGTCCTGGCCCCCCCCCATGCCCCCTGATGTGTGCTGCGGTGGTCCAGGGCAAAGGGACTCTGGTTGGGCTGCCTGTCACTCGCTGTGAGTTGCAACATGCGGCTGCGATATGCCATGCATGGGCTACCACCACATGCATGGCGTATCTTGCATGTCACAATTTCCGGGACCCTGCGGCTTCTGGAATGCGGTATAGGGTCCCTGGCATAGAGGTGACCGGCGTAACTCACAACTGCGTGCAAGTTACGCTGGCCGTCTTGGAATCTGCCCCATGGTTTCCACAGTGTTCTGAGCTTGAATCTCCATGTTTGAGAATGTGTCTTCCATTATGAAGGTCGGTGTGCCTCACTTTCCCTTATTTTGTGTCCATGTCCCACATTTCAGTGACAAAAGGTTGAGAGGTGTGCTAGTGTTATAGACTGTGGGAGAGGTATATTTTAAGTTCATGTTATATACATTATTTAGTTTACTATTAATTAAATTAAAACCTTTAGACTGCCAGCAAAAAACAAAAAAGAAAAGTGATTTGCATAAGATTATACTCAACACATAAGACATTTATCATATTTAGTTCTAGCTTATGATGAAATTTCTGAAAAACTATTTCACTTCTTTTGTTTTTTACATTATTCTGGCACTTTTGTTATGTTCAGAGAATCATTTTGTTGGATGTCAGTAAGTATTACTTCTATTTGGGTCTCCATCTGCGATACAGACAGCACGCTGTCTGGTGAGGCATTGGATTCTTCCAATGCTGCAGTGGTACTCTCAGATGGTGACTTCATTGTAGAGGAAGTTTTTATTAAAGCAGAAGAAAGTGAAATCATACAGGGAACAGCAACTTCAGTAATGACAGATGTACTCAAATCACAGGAACCCTACTCCAATATATGATAACCTCTATCATCATGTTCATGTGCAGTTTTTCTTTGAAAGTCTGTAATATATTTCTTCAGTTGATCAAGATAAAAAAACAGTATTTTTTCATCATGTATCACCACACGTGCCTTGCATGAATATAAGACAGAGTGCTCACCCTATCTCTTGAACCTCCTATCCAAAAAATGTCCTCCTCCTAGCTTAAGTTTGGGGAGATTTGTCTGCGTAAATATAGATTCTGAGGCCCAGATATTCAAAAGGGTTGCGCATGGCCCACTGATGCGCCCCGGCATGATATTCAAAAGGGAAAAGTGCGCCGCACAAATCCCGATGTGCCGGAGCACATCAGTAATGTATGCAGGCACAGGTAGGGGGGGCGTGCCCATGCATAACCTGCACAGCCCAATATTCAGCCCGGGATGTGCAGAGTCATGCATGTGCAACCCCTACCTGCGCCTGCACAAAGTTAAGCCCCCAAAAAAGGAACAAATTATGGCCACCCACAGGTGAGCTGCCGCATTGCAGGGCGCAACACGGCAGCTGCCACCTGTGGATGGCCACCCGAGTTCCTGCCGCATCTGGCGGCACCCCCCCATGCCCGATCGTGGGTATCTTTTGAAATCACCCCCCCAATATCCCTGGTGGTCCAGTGGACCGCTATGTCTAACAGAATGATCCTCCTTCCTATATCCCTGGTGGTAATATGGACCGCTATGTGCCCAATCGCGGGCATCAGTATTATAACTCCCCCCCATGTCCAATAGCCCTGGTGGTCCAGTGGACTGCACTCTGCCTGATCGCGGGCATCAGTATCAGAACCCCCCCACGTCCAATAGCCCTGGTGGTCCAGTGGACCGCACTCTGCCCGATCACGGGCATCAGTATCAGAACCCCCCCCCACGTCCAATAGCCCTGGTGGTCCAGTGCAGCGCACTCTACCCGATCACGGGCATCTGTCAACCATATAAAACAGCCTATTACCCTGGTGGTCTAGTGTACCCCCCTCCCCACGTGCCCCCTGAGCCCCACCGCCCACCCCCCCCCGTCAGGCGGCAGGCGGCAGCACCCCACCCGCAGATATGTGAATGAATCACTTGGGAAAGCACCGGAAGATAATGGTTTTATAAAAATATTTCTAATCATTCACTTCCTCCCATATTTGGAAGTAGAGCCGCAGCATATTATACAATAACAGAGTCAAACATGACTCTCTTGTATGAATGGAAAAAAAATCACACAAGGTTGTTGATCCCTCTGTAATATTGTTGAATCTAACAAGATATTCATTAACAATCATTAATTTCTACGTTTACAGGAAATGCAGCTACCCTTAAATGTTAATGTAAGAGCATGTTCTTATCATAACGTGTTGCTTTTAGAATACTGCAATCACTTGGCAATGCAATCCAACTTCCTTCCACAATTTTAGAAGGACATTCTCCTTTCAAAACCTTCGCCTTGGCATAAATGTTTTCATCTTCATGCTTAGGAGTTTTCTGTTGCAAAGCAACATTAAAATGTATTTTTAAGGCAGTACCTCAATACTCAGTAACAGTGGGTTGCAAGTAGTTATATTTACTTGTTTTCTTTGGTTTGGGCATTAATGTACATTATTTTAAAAGCTAAAGTGAACCCTCTATAGAAGACTTCATGTGAGCTAAGCACTGCTGTGCTCTGCACCAAAGTATTGTTCTATTTATAGAGATTATAATGAGCTGAAGTCATAATCGGGGACAAGGTAAGGTAACACTTATTTCTTGAGCGCCTTTCAAATTATCAAGGCACTTTATAATAAAATCCAATACAAACAATAACAGAAATTCAAATCATACAGAAAGCTTGATAAAACAAATACGTCTTAAAATCAGATTTAAAACTCATGACGGTCGGGCATTCTCTTAACCGAAGAGGTAGAGAATTCTACAGGGTAAGTGCAGCATAAGAAAAGGCATGTGCTCCAGATGTTTTCAAATGAACCCTGGGAATCTCCAGCAATCCCTCATCAGCGGATTGAAGTGAATGGCGGGGGTAGTAGGGAATCAGGCGCTCTTGCAGATATTGGGGTCCCTGCTCATGTAGGGCTTTGTAGGTCAGCAAGCCAACCTTAAAGGTGATCTGTCACTGTACCGGCAGCCAGTGCAGTTTGTGCAGCACAGGCGTAATATGACTAGTCCTAGACATACCAGTCAGAAGCCTGGCCACCGCATTCTGCACCAGCTGCAAGATGTGGATATCAATCCCTGGGAGGCCTAGGTAGAGGGCATTGCAGTAATCAAGGTGGGTGGTTATGAAGGCATAGACCAATATAGGGAGGTCAGCCAGAGGAACCAGGTGTTTCACCTGGGTGATATTCCTTAGATGGTAAAAGGAAGATTTAACGACAGCGGAGACCTGAGATTTCAAAGTCATACTGCTATCGAAAATAACACTAAGGTTACGCACCCAATCTGAGGTCATGAGGTGGACACAATCAATCCATAGACCAGAAGGAAGCCCAGACCCAAGATCCGCCGCTGGACAACCCGGGTCTACAACCAACACCTCAGTCTTGTCTGGATTTAACCTCAGCCAGCTAGTGCTCCTCCAATCTTTGATCTCGGTTAGACAGTTGTTAAGCACAGAGACCACATCATCCTATCCGGGCATAAAGGACATATACAGTTGGGTATCATTTCCATAGCAGTGAAAACTCAAACTGTGCTTCCTAATGATATCTCCCAATGGCAGCATGTACTCTGAAAACAACATGGGTGCCAATATGGAGCTGTGCGGCACCCCACAGGACAGGGGGAGGGCATCAGAGGAATAAATTCTGGTGACAACCCTCTATAACCTGCCTGTAAGAAAAGATTGAAACCAACTTAAAACTGTGGCAGATAATCCACAGAAATGCTGCAAGTGCTCCAAAAGTAAACCATGGTCTACAGTGTCAAATGCTGCTGAGAGATCAAGAAGGACTAAGCTAGTATGAGCCTTTTGATCTCTCACAATTAGGAGATAATTTAACACCCAAACAAGCGCTGCCTCGGTGCTATGTCTTTTCCTAAACCCAGACTGGAGAGCATCCAGGACATTGTGGGTTGTAAGAGTATAACAGCTTTATATCAGAAGCAGCCTTATAACAGAGAGCTTTAGATATTGATGGAGTGAACATTGGTTTGGCTGTTAATATGTATTACCCTCCAGTGCTTTTACTAGCAATGCCTGCAAAAACAAGGAAGATAAGGAGTTACTGGAAGAGGCATGAGAATGATCCTAATGCAATAAAAGTACAGTGTAAGATGAATGTATAGTGGGTTGCAAACTACATAATTCCCAATAAAATATTGTGCAGCCTTCAGATCCTGTAATTCAACATTTGTATATACTGTAAGTTAAACAAGGCCACATGTTAACACCGAGTTTGTCTGGACTAGGCCATCTGGCTGGAATTACAAATATTGGGGTCTGTTATTTATTAAATACAGTAAATGCAACACCAGTGAAATGTGCAATGACCAGCAGGACTTCACTGATCCAACAGGTTGGTACCAGTTTCCTCAAAGTTCCCCAGGACTAGTGGCATTCTTGCCAGGTACCAGTGAGGACCTGAGTAGCAGCCCAACAGTACAGTTTTGCCAAGCACTGTGACTAGTGGTGGGTGAACTGCATTATTTTAGGCAGCACCTAGAAGGATACTGGAAGACCAGCCATTCAAGCCAGTACAACTGCTAGATATCTTATTTGCCTCAACCCTTTTCCTTCCCCTTGGACCTCTTTCCTGATCCCCCAGTATCTCCTGTGTTATGTAACTGAATTCTTGTGTTGAACATAATTCATTTATTTAAAAGTTGATAACTGGGAAAGGCACATAAAGCCAAGGTTTGTTTCCAGGTGCAACCTGGGGCAAGGGATAAGGACATTATATGCATTAATACAAGAGTAAAATCAACAACAGGAGGTAACAAAACATTTACAATATACTTTGCAGCAGGAGTATAGTACAGTTAATACAGGAGATATCAAAACATTTACATTATGCATTGCATCAGGTGCAAGATATACAGTATATATATATATATATATATATATATATATATATAACTGGCTTTCCCTTTTTTCCATAGGGAAACCATGGCGTAATTTGCCGTTATAAAGGAGTGTTTATAACAGCAAACACATGCACGATTTCCCTTGCTGGTGTGCATGCTCAGGCAGCAGCGCGCGACCAATCCAGACCACTCAATGCTTCCATCTCGGACCAAACAGAACCGCCAGAAGAACGTGGCAGTAAGTTATTTTCTTTTTTCCCCCCACATACATTGTAACACATACAAAGACCTGCTCAAAGGAAGAAAAATGAGTTTAAAATAGGGCAAATCTCGGCACCGCTAAAATTAAACCAAACTGAGGACACACCTCAAGCTCTTTATTTTATATAATTGCTGAGGCAAAAAAGGGAAACCCAGCAATTATATAAAATAAAATATGGGTCGGGATGTGTGTCAAACTCGATTTTACACACACCCTCGTTGTGGGATGCTTTTCACAAACCCCTCGGGCTTCGCCCTTGGGGTTTATGTAGCATCCCACAATTCGGGTGTGTGTAAAAACTTGTTACACACCCTGACCCATACTTTATTCTCTATATAATACAGCAAAAATAAGTGCATGTGTTAAAGAGGGTACAAGGCACACTGAGTTCAGTGCAAGGAGAAGCTAGTACCAAAATAAATAATAGGTTCAGTAAAAAAATAGGCATACATATTCACATACAGCTTTGCAAGGGTAAACAGAGCAGCAATGAGTATGGGAGTGAGGACAGAGGAATTCAGGGGGGGGGAGCTTAAACGGGGGGAGGAGCCATCTGAAATTATTTTTGAGGGATGCAGTGGTTGGCATATTGCATACTGAAAGAGATAGATTGTTCCAGAGGGCTGGGAGCCAGTAGGCAAAGACTAGTTTCCCAGAGAGTGAGTGCAGCAGGGATAGGGAAAAAGGAACGGCGATCATGGGTGCGTAGTGAGTAACCAGTGTTGGGGGCATGGGATATAAGCGAAGAGAAGAGAAAGGTGTTGAACTAGAACTTGGCAATGAGGGAGGCGCAGTGTGCAAGGTGTCAGTTTGCGAGCGGGGGAAGGGATATGGTTTGGTAGAGTAGGCAGTAGTGTGTACGGTAAGGAAGGTTAGTAGTGAAATGACAGAAGGCATGAAACAGAGGCTGTAGCTTAGCAAGGGACGATTGTGGTGCCGAACTGTATACCATGTCAGCATAGTTCAAGGAAGGTTGGATGAGCTTGGAAATCATTTCCTTCCTGGTGGGGATCGAGAGACTGTCCTTATGCCTGTGCAGCATGCCTAGTTTAGGGCAGAGTTTACTGTGTATGGCATTGAAGTGTAGAGAGAAGTCCAGTTTGAGGTCAAGTCATACACCTAGATATTTACAGATGTCAACCGCCATGATTTTGGAGCTGTCTAGAGCATGGGGAGAAGACAGTTTGGACAGTTTCTGGGCAGAGCCAAATGCCATAGCAACCATTTTCTTGCTGTTGCATTTTAGTGATTTGGCATCGAACCATCGCAGCATCTTCTCGAAGTCTGCTTGAAGGATGGGCTCGATTTGCGCTAGAGAGGGACCAGATGCGAAAGTCACCATGTCATCAGCATACATTTGGACATGAGATACAGAGCTAACAGACAGGAAGTTGTTTACAAATATGGAGAAGAGTATGGGTCCAAGGATCAATCCCTACGGTAAACTGGCTTGGATGTGGGGGGGGGGGTTGGTGTCTCCCAGCTGCACATACTAGACTCTATCCAAGAGATAGGCCTTGAACTATTCAGTGTTTGAAGGTGAGAGACCTATGGATGACAGAGCATCTAGGAGGATTTTGTGGACAACCAAGTCAAAGGCCTTGGCAAAGTCAACAAAAATGGCCAGTGTCAGTTGGCCTTTGTCTATGGTGTTGTGAATATGATTGGTTAAATGGAGAAGGGATGAGGAAGTGAAGTGGAGACTCCGAAAGCCAGATTGATAAGGAGTCAGGATGACATTGGTGGATAGAAAAGAATTCAATCTTTTGGAGATAAGGGATTCAAGAATTTGTGGGAGGGAGGGGAAGAGGGAGATGGTCCTATAGTTGCCTGGGATGGAGGGGTCACCCCCTTTATGAAGAGGGATTACTTTAGCTAGTTTCTAGGCCTTGGGAAGGGAGCTAGTTGAGAGAGAAATGTTGAAAAGATGAGTGATGAGTAGGACTATGGCAGGGGCAGAGATTTTCAAGAGGTTGGGATTGAGTCTGTCAGGATTCTGCTCAGAGGAGTTTAGGGATTTGAGAGCATGGATTACCTCTATAGGGGTAATGGGGGAGGAGGGAGGTGTGACTGGGCCTGGGGGGGGGAGAGGTGTTGGTTTGTATGGAAAGGGGAGAGAGGGGAAGGGGTTTGCCCAGGGGGAGGGCACAGGTGGTGAAGAAGTGGTTTATGGAAGAGGCGGCAGATCCGGGACCATCATTTTCAGTGGTTTGGTTAGATGGGAGGGTGGAGTAGGAAGAAGTACCAAGCAGGGAATGGAGAGTCTTCCAGAATGCAGCCAGAGAAGGGCGGCAATCTTCAAATTGTGATTTAAAGAAACATGCTTTGGCGGTATGCACTGCCTTGGTGCAGGCGTTCCTTAGGGATCTGTAGGTTTGGAGGTCAGAGGCATTGAAGAATGCTTTGTATACTGTCCAGGCATGGTATCTGGATTTAAAGAGCTTTTCCAGATTAGGAGAGATCCAGGGAAGGAGCCTGCACTGGAGCCACAGCCTTTTGAGGGGGACATGGAAGTTCCAAATGTTTAGAAAGATACAGCTGAAGGCAGCCAGTGCAGAGTCAATGTTAGAAGCAGTGAAGACACCGGACCAACCAGCCAGATACAGATCAGCCAGGAGAGCCTGCTGATTCAATGATCTTAGGGGCCTGAATCACAAATAAGTGTGAGGGGTGGGGGGGCAAGACTTCATATGGCAGTGGGTGATAAAATGGTCACTAATGGCATCAGGGATGGTACCAGCTGAGGAGAATCTTTGGTGATGGGTAGCTAGGATCCAATCTAGCAGTGAGTGGTTGGTAGAACAGGGATTGCGTCTGGTTGGATCAGAGCAGGTTGTATGAGGTTAAGGGCATCAATCTCCTGGGTGATTGCTCTGGCTTGGGGGGCAAGCCAGTTGAGATTAAAATCAACCAGGATTAGGCGTTCTCCAGATGCAGCAGAGGAGACCACAGCAACTAGGTTGGAGACTATAGATGCAGGATTTGCTTTGGGGGAGAAGTAGCAAACTCCAGCAAAGAAGGGAGAGGATGCGGGCAACACCCGCTTGGTGAGGAGTAGCTTGTAAGATTTGGGGGCGACCTCCTGGAGGACAATGGAGGCACATAGAGACCCTTGTAAATAGGTGGCAATGCCACCACCACATTAACCCATCCTGGCCAAATAACAAGTAGTCTGGGATTATTACTAACGGGTAATAGTAGTAGAACATTAAGTTTTGCATCTTGCTAACTGTTGACTGCATTGTGTAAGAGTTGGGTGGCTTGTGTCAGTCAGGGACACTGTGAATTGGTACTGTTACCCAAGGGGCAGTACTAGTTTATAATCTAATCCACATAATTATTCTCTGGATAGAGGAACTGCACAACTTACTTTGTCTGAAATATCTTTATCTAACAAATCTCCACAGGAGTTAGTTATCCAGGCTTGATCCAATAAGGCAGGCATAGTGTACTGTCATTTATGTTGACCTGATTCATATTCTGGAGGCACCATGGGGATGCCTTTTTTAACAACTGGATGCCCCAGTACGTAAGTGTAAGTTGGAACAGATTGGTATCCTTCCCAGGGAATTTTGAAAGCGGTAATGGAGCAGCACAGTTGAAGCACAGGTGAAAACCTTGATACTCTAAAAGACTGTATTTGTTCTGAGAGTGCTCCCCTCAAACCAAAAGGCAACAAATAAAGTCTGATCTCTCCATAGTGAAATGTCTCAGCAAGTTGGCTATGAGGATGCTCGATCAACAGTACCATATAGACTCTTGTAGTGCTGGTGAAGTGCAGCAATGCAGTGGATGGCACTACAGTGCCTAATGGACTGACCTCAGAGGAAGGAAGTGGCAAGTGGACTATAGTGACACATGCAAGTGTTGATCCAAAGCTTGATGTCATTCATAAGCCACAAGAGTTTGAGGAAAGGTTCCACAAGTGGCTATATACTGAAGGGAAATCAGCCACTAAGGCCCAGAAGTTACTCATTAACAAGTTGCCAGCACCACCACCTGTGAGTGAGGAACCTGGATCTAAGCCACCATATGTATTGAGTTTGTACCAGGGATTGAGGATGTGTCTGAAAGTGAAACCCACCCCAGGAGAGAAGATGACCTTGAGACATACTGTGCAGCTCTGCTATTGCAGGACTGGCAATGTTCAGAATCAGATGTAGATAAATGGAAGCCCATGGAGTAGAGCCTCCGAGGACCAGCACTGGAATCTATCTTGTCACTGACATTCACTGACCCCAATGCCACTGCAAGGAGTATTTGGGTACTCTGGAGTGTGTTTTTGGCAGCAGTAAGTCTGGTGATGACTTCTGCTGGAAATTTAGGATGATCAAGCAATGAAAAGGATAACCGTTCTCAGCCTACTTAAACCATCTGGAGAGGGCACTAAAGAAAGTCTAAAGGAAGGAGGTGTGGAAATTCAAGGACTTGAATAAAGCAAGACTGGACCATGTGCTTAAGGACACCCACTATTACAAACTGGTAATCCTCAAGCTGTATCGAAGGGAGAGAATGAACAACTCAATTTCTCACCGAGTGCAACTGACACAGATATGAGTGGCTGGGGAACAAGAGGAGCAGTGGGACTCTCATACTATGTCTATTGCAAGGATTTAAGTTACTGAGAGTGGGGCCACCCTTGAGAGTCATGAGCTCCTAGGTCCAATGAAGAAAAGAAGAGAACTTATGTCTCTCTCTCAGCTCTGAAAGTTATCTTCATCTGGTAGATGCTCTCACCATCTGGCCGAGACCCAAGAATCTGAAGGACTTACAGTGCATTCTAGTACCTACTTTTACTACCATAAAGGACTACACCAGAGTAGTACACCCATTACACAACTTGACCCAGGGCTATGTTTCTACTAACAAACAGTGCCAACAGCCTCACAAAGATGCTGAGCTCAAGTATTACTTCAAAGGGCATGACCCATTTGGACCATGATGGGATAGCTCCAGTGAAAAGGACTTCAAAGTGATCATCCATAAGCTGACATACACACGAGTATTGGTCTATACTAATCCAGCAAGGGCCTAGATGTTACACACAGATGCCAGCCTCAGTGGACTTAAAGTAGCACTTTACCAGTTGTACCCTGAAGATATGAGGCCTGTGGAATTTGCAAACAGAAGTTTAACATCCTCTGAAAAGAACTACGCAGTTCACAAACTAGAATTCTTAACTGTCATCTGGGCCATTGTAGATCAGTTCTGTGAGTATTTACATGGTGCTAAAGCAATTGCAAAGACTGACAACAACTCACTGACATTTGTGAAGACAACCGCTAAGCTGGTCACACCTGGACATCGCTAGTTGCTGGCTCTTTCAACATATAACTACAGTGTCAAATGTCATTCAGGACTTAATCAAACTGCTGTAGGCACTTTGTCCCAGTGACCATCTGGAAACTCCAACGACACATCAGAATGGGTTCACATCCCAGTGAATGCAGTAAAGGCACTGTGCAAAAATAATGATAGATGTGCATGCCACCCTGAAAATCTCAACAGACTTCTGGACACCCTCAGAGCATCTGCCAAGACTGAGTCATGAGGATTTAACAAGAGCACAATGAACCAAACCAAAGAGTTAGTCATTGCCCTTGAGAAAGGGTGGGATGCCAGCAAAGTGATCTTAAATCCCCCAGTCATGACCCTTCTCCTGTGGCAGTGGACTAAATGCAAGCTAAAGGACAAGCTCATCCTGCCTCTTATCTGTTACAAACTGCAACATTCCTTATTTGCTATCAACAGTTGCATTCCTATCTTGTATCGTTGGCTTTTTCTCCAATGAATTATTGCAATGCTATGTCTTTCTATGTTTTTTTTTCTCCATTTATGTATGAAATGCTATTTCAACTGCTTGGAACAAATGCTCTTACGTGTAACTGTGCTTATTATCTGTATTTTTTCTTTGTTCCACCTTGTATTTACTGTCCTTCATTGATGTATGGAATCTGACTTATATCTACTGCCCACTTTTGTTGTGCTGTATCTTCTTGATGTTTTGTACCTAATATTTCTGGGTCATGCCTGAAAATAGGCATTTCTATGTCTAGTGCACTTACCCGGTTACCAAAAACAAAATAAAAATAAATAAAATAATTTTATAAAGCAATGCAAGGACCCAATGTGTTTACCTCAAAACAACTGTTGTCGCCAGCCAAATACAGAAGAGACTGGCATGTGGTCTTTGCAAGATGACATGGAATGCTTAGGAAATATGTTTTCCCCTATGTTTTTTTGTAATTTGCATATGTTCAGAGCTCTGTGACTTGGAGAAATGTAATATACAGTAAAAACAGGTTATTCACCTGTAACAGTAGTTCTAGGAGTGGTATATGTTGTTAATTCACACTGGCAAGTCCCTTTCCCCTTTAAATCTTGCTAGATGGTCTGAAAGCTGGCTCCTCCCACCCACCCAGGTGGTATATCCCTCGGCTCTGCCCCTTGATACCAAATCTTACCCACTGGAAGCAGAGGGATGTGCGTTGAAGAAGGGAGGTCTAGTGGGTCCATGTGGATGAACAACATATACCACTCCTAGAACTACTGTTACAGGTCAGTAACCTGTTTTTCTAGGGATGTGGATATGCTGTTCTATCCACACTGTTTGGCAGGCTCCTAGCAGTTCTCCAGGAGGAGAGAGGCAAGGCGCACACCCCCTACTTAGGGAACAGAGACTGGAGAACTGAGACCCCAAAACCAGCATATCGGCATGACTCTAGGTTGATGTGGTAATGGGAAATGAAGGTGTTTGTTGACTTACAGGTAGCAGCCCTGCAGATATCCTGGTTAGATACATCCCTAGAAGCAGCCACCAACACAGCAGTATGGCAGGTGGAATGAGCCTTTAGCCCAATGGGAGGCTCCCTACCCACCAACCTATAGCAGAGATCGATGCATGATGTTATCCATCTACCAATCATCCACTTCACTGCAGATCTGCCAGGTGCAGCTTCAGCATAGGTGACAAACAACTGGCGAACCTCTCCCTGAATTTCAGCCATATGCTCCTTGTAATAAGAGAACACTCATCTCAGGTCCAAAGTATGGAGGCTGTACTCAGCCTCCGAGTTGTAACTGGGTGGGAACACGACAACTTGCTCCTGACAATTCTCACACCATCAATTCACTCCCAACATCACATTCTCTCGACTACTCGCTTCTACGACAATGATCCTCCTATGAAAATTCGCTCCTGCTGTCAATACATATAACATTTATATGCCATAAAAATAGTAATTTCTCTTACCAGATATCATCTCAGGATCATGCTTAGGAAGTGCTTGTGTCCTAGGTCTGCTTGTCAAACATGTTCTCTCAGTCTCTGTGGCAACCATGTAGTTACAGAAGGTGATGCCATATGCAATATGCAGTCTCAGTCATAGTCATGGTAGTATGCACATCTTCAGGCGAGTTGTCGAGTTAAAATCAAAACTTTATTTCCAAACGTTAAAAGAGAGAAAAGTTAAAATCTGATCGTGGTTTTCTGCAACTAGTACTCGAAACTGTGCGCAACACCACAAAGAAACTCCTCAATAGTGCGATCAGCACACTTCTCTAATATGCAAGCCAGCCATGCCACAGTGTCTCAATACACTCTTCTCGATGCTGTTGGTGGGTTGCCAGCAGTGATCTGCTCCGCTTCTGAATCCCTCTTTCTCTGCACCCCACAGAGGCCATCTATGAATTTCCACACCATGGGATGCAACATACATAAAACACTTAGCATCCAACGGTGAAATGCCTCTACCACATTATTTGTTTTTGCTCGGCCGTCAGAAACATTTTCAGAGTGATTCCACAAAAGGATGTCAAAATGTGACAGTCTCCGACCGGTTCCTCTTCTTTTCCGCCTGCCCACCCACACGTCCTCAAAATAGTCGATAATCGGCAGTAGTTCCTTAGGAAAATGTTAAGGGATTCATTGTAATTTCTTCAAAGCATGGAATTACTTGGTTAGGGAAGGTAGAAAGCAAGTGATGGCAGATATTTGCACTTTAGTCTGAATTCTGTTTCCTGTGCATATGTAACAGCGAGACCTTCCATTTGAATTTTATGGTATATACATTGAGCAAAATGGAAAAAGCATCCCACTTGCATTACTAGAGGAAATACAGACTTGAATGCTGCTATGGTCACCCTCTCGAAGTCGGTCATGACCACCTCTGGGCACAAGTTTGGATTAAGTTCTTTAAGTGCAGCTAACATCCATTCGTAACACTCCCTTGATTTACTTGGTAGAAGTGCATAAATTGCAGGCTGTACATTTCTGAAGCAATCCCCCATGATAACATACAATTGTTTACACAGTGGTGGGGCAACACTGAAAGTGCCATTGGCATGCCACTGCTTACATCGCTCCAGGAATTTTAGGTTAGTATAAGTCATAAACAGTAAAATGCGAATATGCCCAGGACCACTGTCATGTAATAAGAACCACACTGTTTCACCACACACAGTATGTTTCTGGTATTTGTAATTCTTTTAGGTCCTTTGGATTCGTAGGTGCTCCGTGCACTTGCACCCTTTGTATTGTGCGCTTCTTATTTTTGTCGATAATTTTACCATGGGCAGCCAATGATACATTTGCTTTTGCATGAAACAACACCTGAGCAGTTGTGTCTTGTGTTGTGCTTGCTCTTTCTTTTGCAGTATTCACAGCCTCAAGCTTTTTTTACTGAACAAGGATCTGGTGCATGTGAGTGTTGTGAAAATGATGTATAATGGTGGGGTCATCAGTGCTTAAAGTATGTATGCGAGTGTTGCAAAGCTTTACCTTCTTGACTGCCAGTTCACACTGCCATATAGCCTTATCATGGTACCCGTGCTTGTGGAAAGTGTAGATGTAGCTGAGATCATTTTCGAGTTTTTTCTGAGACCACTCGGATAGTATAATACGACCGGTCATCCTGCTATCTGTACACTCCACTGTATTAGCTGCAGTGAAGTGCGCCTCCGGGGGCGACAGGTAGAGCAAATTTATAGAAACTTAATTAGGCATTTTGTAATTTTGTAATTCATTCAGTTCTAATTGGTAAGAAGTATTTCATTCAGTAATTGTGTAACCGTGTAATTATTTTAATGTGATACCTGTCAACTAACACTAGGCGTCCTATTTTGGAAGCTGTACAGTAATGTAATGTTGCCTTTGCTGGTACTTTCCTATATCAAGAGTCTGAGCAGGAGCGGGAGCAAGTTGACAATGAGTGATGTGTTGCAGAAGCGTGCTGTCAGGGGAGTGAACTGATGGTAGTGAGTAATCAGGGAGTGGATTATCAGGAGCAAATTGTCATGTACCCAGTTGGGGTATTACACTGGCAGAATCATCACCTGCTTCAGGTGACACTCCAACACCACCTTCGGAAGCAACTTCAGATAGAGGTGCAGGACCGTCTTGTCACTGTGGAAGACCAGATAGGAAGACTCAACAGAGAGTGCCTGTAGCTTCCCAATCCTTCTAGTTGATGTGGTGGCCACCCAGAAGGCAGTCTTGCGTGACCAGTGTGGCATCTTACACCTGTGTATCGGTTTGAATGGCATGCCCATGAGCTTTGCCAGTACCAGCAGTAGATGTCACGGTGGTGGTGGTTCATGCACTGAAGGGGAAATATGGTCAGGGCCTTTAAAGAAACACCAGACCACCTTCTCCTGTGCCACCATCTTTTGACCGGCCGGCCCCCGATAAACAGAGATGGCTGCCAGGAGCACCTTAAGGGTCATAGATCAAAGACCTCCTTTGGAGAGAGACCAAAAATAGTTGAGGACACTAGCCACTGGACAGGACGAAGGGTCCAAGCCCTTGCCCTGACACCAAATGGAGAATCTCTTCCATTTGAAGGCATAGCACCTCCTGGTCTACTCCTTCATAGATGCTTCAAATACACTGAGCACAAAGTCAGAGAGACCCAAAATCTGGAACTCTAGCCACTCAGGAAATGGCTGTCAGGTGCAGGAATTGAAGGTCCATGTGGAATACCTTTCCCTGATTGATGGTGAGCAGGTCTGGGCATGCCGGAAGACACCTCGGGAGCCTGATGCTGAGGCAATCTGGATACCAGAACTGGCGGGGCCAGTCTAGGGTGACGAAGGTCACCTGTGCCTTGTCCCTCTTGACCTTGAGGAGCACCTTGTGAATCAAGGGAAGTGGAGGGAAGGCATAGAAGAGGCCTAGGGACCATGGCCTTGAGAAGGCACCCCCCTGCAGCGAGCCCTGCTGAGGGGGGTGGGCTTGGAATAGCCTCAGCTTTGCATTCTCTCTGGAGGCAAATAGGTCCACCTGAGGTGTGCCCCACTGGGAGAACAGGCTGTGCACTACCTCGGGATGGAAAGACCACTCATGGGATGCCTCACCCCCACAGCAGAGGGCATCCGCCAACTGAAGTCCACGAGTGCAGTGCCAGTCGAGTATCTAGGTCTAAACCCATGTTGATGTTGGATAAGTTTTTGATATTGATCTAAATAAAGCAGAGTTGACTGAAAACAATTCTCTCTAACAACTTTGATAGTACAGATAAGAATGCAATGGGTCTATAGTTAGACGAGTCAAGCACTCCCACCTTTAAAAATGGGTATAACCTTTGCCTACTTCTATTCCTGAGGAAACAGGCCCTCTATTAAACTATTAAATAATTGTGTTATTGCTGGGGACACAGTGCTAGCAACAACCTTCAGAAACCTAATTTCCACTCCTTCCAGTCTGGGTGACTTTTTTGCAGAAAGTTTTTGGAGTTCTTTCAGCACCTCTTTCTCCCGTATTTCCCTAAAATAAAATTTGGGGAAACTTTCATCCAATATTACTTTATTCTTTTTAACACTTGTTGAAACAGGGATATTTATATCTAGTAGGGTTGTAAAATATAAATTCAATACATCAGCAGCTTCTTTCTTGCCCAAGTTATTCCTATTAGAAGTGACCATTTCAATTTCTGGTCGATTCCTAACAGGGTTATCTAGTTCCCGGATAATATCCCAATAATGTTTTGTTTGTGTAGTATTATTTCTTTTATTATGATACTAATTCTTCTTGGCCTGTCTTATAATTTGTTTACATTTATTTCTCTGCTTTTTCAAAAATTCCCAATTGGGAGTAGTTAATATTTTGTTTGCCTTCTTCCATAGCCTATTTTTAAGCGGAATCATCTTTCTTTAAAACTCGTCTACTCATAGCAAATGTTTTTTCCTAATTTTTTACGTTTTTACAGGGGCATGAGTGTTACAGGTTTGCATGAACATTTTAGTAAATTCGGCTATCGCCAGATTTAAGTCAGGAATTAAATTTAAGTGATTCCAATTTTGTTTCTGCAAGTCTCTGTTAAAGTTCATGGCATGGTAATTTTCGTAAGTCCTGCTAGACATGTACTTGTCTCTATGTATGCTATTGTAAATATCCTGAATTGTACAGATAGTAGGGTTGTGATCCCCAAGGCTAGGAGGAAGAACTTTACTAGATGTGACTGAAAAATTCCTAGAAAAGGACATAAGATCAAGTATATTGCCTGCCCCTTCTTCACATCCCTTTTAAATTTCTCCCCCATCCAGCTTCATAGCTGCCTTCAAGTCCTAGTGCTCTTTCTTATATGAAAGAGACTCCCTACTCACCCTGTTCACCCCTGTGAGGTACTTGTAAGTTTATATCATATCCCCTCCTGTCTTCCAGGATGTACATGTTGAGATCCCAGTCTCTCCTCGAAGGGCTTTTGGTGCAGCCCTTGTACCATTTCAATTGCCCTCCTTGGGACTGCCTCCATCCTGTCTATGTCCTTATGTCCTTTCTCAGATGCAGCCTCCAGAACTGGACAACATACTCTTGGTGGGGTCCCACCAGCAAGTGATACAGTGGCAACACCACCTCCCTCCTGTTGCTGGAGATACCCGTCCTTATACACCCCAGCATCCCACTAACCCTACCATCTGCTTTGTCACACTGTCCTGCCACTTTGAGTTCATTAGTTATGATATACCCATGCACCCTTTCCTGCTTAGTGACTGTCAGTACCTACCCCCACCCTATACTCATCTTCTGGGTTACTATGGTGATTATTTGTCTATTCTTATGGACATTTTGCATAATTATTTATTAACTATATTTATTACATTTTTTATTAACTGTAATCTTTGTATATCCTTGGAACCAAGTGATTTTTTTTATACTGGAACCTTTGTACTGTCTGAATTTTGTAATTATGTGCAATAGGACTTCATTGAAAATGAGCTCTGCTCAATGGAGTGATCCTGATTCATCTGGCAGAATAAAAATGATTTACTACTACTACTACTACTTACTACTATGTCCTAGGTGCATGAATTTGCACTTTTTGGTGCTGAACCCCAACTGCCACAATCTTGACCACTCCTTGAGTTTCCCAAGATCCCTGTGCATTCTCTCTAGCCCCTCCTGAGTGTCCACCCTATTACAGATGTTGGTATCATCTGCAAAACACCATACCTTCCTTTCCAGTTTTTCAGCAATGTCACTTATGATGACACTGAAGAGGACCAGTCCTGGTACTGAGCACTGTAGCACCCCACTGATCACCCTCACACCATTAGAGTGAGTGCCGTTAGCCCACAAGTTTCTAACCCAGTTCACCACTTTGGATCCCACCCCTAGGCTGCTCAATTTCTTAATCAGTTGCCTGTGTGGCACAGTGTTGAAGGCTCTGCTAAAACCCAGATAGGCCATGTCCATTGTTCTCCCTTATCTGGGAGGAAGTAGGCTGTTGGTTAACTAGAATCTGCAGCTTATCCAATAGGTAGGGAAATAGGCATACTGGGTGGGCCAAGTGGTCCTTGTCTGCTGTCAAAGTCTATGTTTCTATGTTATCTATTTCCCTGGTCACCCAGTTGAAGAACTCAATCCAATTCATCTGGCATGACCCACCCCAATGAATTCATGCTGCCTATGGCCTTGCAGCCCACTGGATTCAATATACTCTGCCAGCCTTTCCTTTAGCATGGATTCCATTATAATTTCCTCACCACTGAAGTGAGACTGACCAGCCTAGAGTTGTTAGCCCCTCCTTGCTGACCCTCTTATATATTGGGACTATGTCTCATCTCCTCCAGTCTTCTGGAACCATGCCTGTTTTCAGTGAACTGTTGAATGATGCCATCAGTGGGGCAGCTAGCACCTCCCGAGTTCCTTTAGTACCCCCATCCTGTGCCATAGCCTGTTTCACCTTCTGAGCTGCATGGACTTGTGTCCCCTTCCCCCTGCCTTGTTCTTACTGCTCCCTGGTGGTCTTCCCCTCCCTTCACTGTGAAGACTAAGCAGAAGTACCTGTTCTGGATGGCAGCTTTTTCTTGGTCCACTTCTGTGCAGTCCCTACTCCTGCCACCCTCCACATCCTCACTATCCTGCCCCTCGTTTTCCTCTTCTCACTTATTTACCTAAAGCAAGACTTATTGTATCTCATTTAGCTATCCCGTTGGCTATCCTTCTAGCCCCCCCTTACCACCTGACCCGCTTCCCTCTACTTTATTTGGCATACCTCACTGTCCTCCTCCCTCTGCATTTCCTTATACCTCCTGAATGCTACTCTTTTTTCTTTCACTACCTTGACCACTTCCCTAGGGAACCGTAAAAGTTTCTTCTTCCTTCTTCTTTTGCCTCCTCCTTCATGCAGAGGCTGGCTACCTTAATTATGACCTCCCTTATTTTTCCTCAGTGTGCCTCTTATCCTTCCCTTCCAATCCCCCTCTATGAGGCAGGTTCTGAGGCAGGTTTCCATTTCTTAACATCCACCCGCCTAAAAGTCTAGGACCCTCGTCCTTGTGTGGCTTGCCTCTGTCCCCATCTTATCATGATTCCCTCCATCACACATATAATACAACCCCTACTCCCTGCCTGTCTCTCCTGAACACAGAGTAGCCTATTTTGGCCATGTCCCAGTGATGACTGACAATGCACCATGACTCTGTTATGGTCACCAAATCCAGATTAGCCTCTGCCATGATTCTTCCAGGTTCAGAATTTTATTTCCCACATACTCCCCCCCACACACACACACCTTTGCTGTTCCCTGAAGCTCCCCTGACCCACCTCTTCCCCTTTTTTCTCCATTACCTGTTTCCTTTACTCCTTTATTCTTGTTTTCCTGATTTACCCCCCACATGTCCTCTGCCTCTGCCCCATCCTCATCTTCTTGCACCCTTGTCCTATGTGGCTCAGTCAAGGCAGTAATTCCTGACAGATCATACTGCTTGTTGCTTTTTATTTCTTATTTACATCTTTATAGGACATCTGCCTTCCTAAGGATGAAGTTAGAAGGCAATTCTTACAAAACAACTTTGTTGTTGTTCTTATTTAATGGATTTTGGGTGATGGGGCTCCTCGTTCAAGCCACATCACACCTGTACTGCACGAACTGCACTGGCTGCCCATTCAGTGGTGGATCACCTCCATGGTCAGTCTTCTGACCTTTAAAGCTCTACATGGACATGGTCCGGGCTATCTGCAAGAGATACTGGTTCCTTACCGCCCTGCCTGTTTACTCTGCTCATCTGATATGGGGTTGTTAGATATTCCCAGGATACAGTTGAAAACATCTGGTTCACGTGCTTTTATGTATGCGGCTCTGACCCTGTGGAATTCTCTGCCTCATCAGAGTCGAGAGTGCCAGACCATGGAGAGCTTTAAAACAGCTTTAAAACCTTTTTATTCTGCCAGGCATTTGGTGAATAGTCTTGCTGTATGCTCCTGCTTGTTTTTGTATTTTATTACTTGGTTTTAACTGTTTTTGATACTTGTGTTTTATTCTTTTAATTGTTTTTATGAATTGTATAGCGCTTTGATTTTAGAGATTGCGCTCTATAAATAAAACTGTTATTATTATTATTATTATGTAAAAATGATGGCATCAGCTACTGGCATGCTTCAAAGCTTCAGAATGACTAAAGAGGTAGCGTAGACACTCATGACAAATACCAGTTATGCAAGGAATTTTCACCTGACATCCACGAACGCATGCCTTTGTAGTAACCGGAAAACAAAGACCACCATTGTTTTCGTATCAAAACCCAGGTTCCCTTTTTTTCATTAGAAAATGCCTGAAAATATTTTTTAGGACTAGTTCCTTGAAAATAATTGACAGACATAGGTAAATCCTATAATGAGTTAACATTATTAATAAAACTTGTAGTACTAATGATACAAGGAGGGCAGTGACTCAGTGTCCTCCTTTTGGATATGAGGTTAATTTGATACACTGCTACTGGACTTTGAATCATCAGCTAGGGAAGTGAATGCAGCATGTGTGGAAGCAGCATGCATTCATGAAACTGAAGCCGCTACAGGGGTATATGAAGCCTGGGGCCAAAAGCACACTTGTTTCCTAACACCTTGTGATCAAAGGCTTTCACACAACGTTTTCTACACATATGTACAGTTTCTTTGAATTAACAAAAAATATATAAAACAAGAAGTGTTTTCACTTTCACAACAGCATTTGGTGTGTGTCTGTGTGTGTGTGTGTGTGTTTGTGGCTCAGCTATGCAAACCGGACTCACACTAGCTGAGCACTCACTTGGAGGTGCTGCTGCATTAGGCAAAGAATCAGGAGCCACAAAAAACAGGACATACTAGTAGGGAATTACATTACTAGGGCATTCATTCAAACAAACTGGAGACATAGGGAACTATCAGCCTTCACTGTCTGAGGCACCCTGCCTCTTTGACAAAGAGACAGAGCACCTCAAAGCACAGAGGCTGATTGTCTATTTCATGTGCCACCACTCTGTTTCAATAAATGCTTTAGCAATCACATTTTCTATTGGTGTGTACTGTCAGCTATGCAACCCCCTAGGGAATAAGTTGAAACCAAGGAGGGAGCCGGGGCAGTGGACAATAAGTGGGTGCGGGCTGGCAGTAAACCAGTTCTAGATGCCACTTTATCTTTGCAATAAAAAAAAAGTTTTTATGTTCACAAAAGGCACAGCATGACATTTCAGTGTATCAGATTCAGCTGTGCAAGTACTTGAGGCTTTGGGTTAAATATAGGGAAGAGCCTGGGCAGTGAGCAGCAAACGGGTGTTGGATGGCAGCCTGCCAGACCCCGTTACTAGTTGGCACTTTTTCTGCATAAACTACCAAAGGAAAATAAAAGCCCCATGGCATGGGATTTAATATAAGGACGGAGTGTGGGCAGTGAGCACCACATGGGTGTGGGTTGGCAGCCTGTCAGTACTAGTGGCACTTATTCCTTGCATTAACCCACAGAAAATGTAAAAGTTTTCATTCACATTGCGATGTACAGTACAGTACTTGTGTGCATCAGGCTTGGTTGTGCAATCCACTGAGGCCTGAATTTGAATACGGGGAGACAGCCTGGACAGTGGGCAGCAACTGGGTATTGTCGCCCTATTAAAACCTTGCTTTAAGCACATACTTAGAACATTGACTTATGTGCAAGAAGGCAGTAATGAAGAGCAATTCTGTAAAAATGAGCTCATCTGTTCGGTGTCTGCTCATATGGCCCAAACCAGACCAGAGCATTAAGCATAGCAGGAGAGGAAGAGCTGTCACTTGCATGCATAGTGATATAAGAGGTGGAGGAGGGGGGGAGAAGGGATCCCCTAGCGATCCCAAGAGGTTGCCTTTGCTCAACATGAGGGGGGAAGGGGGCACTCATCCTTGATTTCAAGTCGACACAGAACTACTATGACTACTGCTGTGGCTGCTAAAAAAAAAGACATCAGTCAATGATAAGCCATGGTGGGAACAGCTCTCCAGCTATGGTATAAGTTAACCTTGAGCCTTGTTGACCAAGTACTTTGTATCCAACACTTATCCTTGTCATAACCTTGAGACTTATTCTTGTCTGGCAGTGTCTGTTTGGACTTAATTTTTGATACCAGTAGCCTTTATTTTGGATCGCTGTACTATTCTACACATTCCCAGTACATTCTTAACCACAATAAGTGGTTGTCCACATCCAAACCAGGACAAACTAGTTCAAAACTAAGTAGTGTTTTCTGAACTTTGGAAACGTAAGTAAGATTGGGCGCTCACCACCATATTTATTTATTCATCTGTTCACCGGGTAGGTGCACTGGTCTGAGAACCACTTTCAGGCACGACCCGGGCCATTGAGGATGGCGCAGAAATGATTACAAGCAAGTAAAAAGAAGGATGGGACAAAGGTATACAATAGACAGCGATTAAAAATATACAGGATAATATACAGGATCTTTACATGATGATATATAAAAAATTGCAGAACATTGGATAAATACAGTTTACAACAATAGCAATAGTAGCCAAGTTGTAATACAAATTAGGCATGGTAGGAGAATGGGTAAAGAAAAAAAGTGAATCACGGCAGTATAAGTATGGACCAAGAAGAGAAAGGAGGGAAGGGGAGGAGAATAGAGACATGGTAATCAGTCAAGAGGGCAGGAGCAAGGGGTGGAGGACAGAAGGTGAGATCTAAGGAGAGAGTGGAAGCGTCCTGGAGAGTCAATGGTTCTAAACGGGGTGGGCAGGTTGTTCCAGAGGGAAGGGGCTACAGATGAGAATGCCCATTTACCCATACAGGTGGAGACTAGGGGGCACTCAAGCATGGAGCCTGCGACGAGGCAGAACTCTTGAACAAACACTTTTGGCTGGAGGATGTGGGAAACCAGAAAGGTAGCTCGGTTTTGGATGTTCTTATTGACTGTGTGCCTCAAACACAGATAATACTGTGTGAAAATAGCTCTATTTATGTGCCAGGTACAAAAAGATAAGAAAGACCCTTGAGCTATTATGCCTTTTGATGCGTTTCTCACATAAGTGCATTTTCAAAGACTTTCCCAGTACATTCTTCAGCACAAAATGATAATTTTCTACAGTCAAACCAAGGCAATATAGTTCCAAATTAATCAGTCTTTTCTGAACTTTACCTGATTCAAAATACTACGTTTACAAGATCTAACATTGTGATGTTTGTACAGCTCTACAAATTACTTATCACGATAGTGTATGTCACATTCTATTACTGTGAAAAGACAAACAGAAAAAATCTCAGGCAGGTTCACACCCATTCGTCTCTGGTTCAACCTGACCTTACAACTGCATATGAAAACAGGCAGGCATAGCGGAAGAAAAAATCCTAGGTTAAGCATAAGGCCTGTTCTCACCAGGATTTTATTCCAGAACATCATGTTAATTCAGAATTACTGAGGAGGGAAACAGAGACAAAAATGTACCCCTAACACATGCATGTGGGGACTTTTTAAAGTTTACAACGGAATTTGATTTAAAAAAATTACACTGCTTGGGCATTCTGACTGAAAAGGATCACGCAGGCAATTTAGTTACATTGATCTATAGAAAACCAACTGATTGCAGTTCTTAATTGCATTCAGGAATGTAGGCAGATCTTTCTGTTTGGTACACAATCTCTTCAGCTGCCACCCCCATTAAAAATTGTACACATCCTTTCCAGCTGCTGCCATCGCAAAATAAGTCAGATTGTTGTCAGATGATTCCTCTTATGTGTAAATAGTTGTACACATATCTGTGCCCTAAATAATAGAAGTTAAAATAGATACAGACACTACTCAGTACCCCACACGAATTACTCCAGATTAGAATGATAATGATAAAAAAGGCATGTGGTTTGGGGCAGGTACTCAGACAAACTGCACAAATGTGTGCACTGAATATGCCTGCATATACCCTAGACAGCATGATGAAAGTTTAGGGTTACAAACTTTTAAGAAGCCCAAAGTGGGACATTTCTTACTGAAACATGATTTTTCGCAGGTCAGTACATAACCTCGACCAGTGCAAGAGACTTCTTTTCTCTATATAATCAGAATTAAGGTTAAGTATTGTAGTTTATTGGTTGCTTCTATGGTTTCATATCATTTTAATGTATTTTAGTTAAGGTACTATAGTTTTCTACAAGGTTTATTGGAAAGTTAGAAAATATTTTTTCTACCAAAAAGTCAGGACATGTCGAATTTTTCATGTTTTTTGCAGGACTGTCCTGCGAAACTCAGGACAGGTGGTAACCCTATGAAAGTTGTCATCCCAGACATTTGATTAGAAATAGTCCCCCCTCCCCAGTCAGTTCAAAGAAACTGCTGTAATGAACAGAAATCTGAACAAAATGGGCCCCATATTCAAATGAGGCTGATTGTGCTGTCCTAAGGATAGTGCAGCACGTTAATCAGCATGAGGCTGTTTCTGACTATATTTGTGCATGCACAGCAGTGCATGTATGAATGAAGGGCTGTGGTAGTTCAGGGCAGAGTTGCAGTGCACCACAGTCCCCTGCTGGCACCAGAAACCCAGGAACAAAGGGAGTTAGCATGTCCAAATGGGTTGGTGCCTTTACTGCTGGTTGCCATATTCAAATGGCAGCATCCAATGAACACACAGCATATGCTGGGTGCTAAAATTCCATTTGCATGGCATTATGTGGCCATTAGCAGCTTGGCACCATGCCTCCATGCCACTGCATGTGCAGAGACATGGTGCAGATAGGGGTTTGTTGCTCAATCCAGCCCCTGAACCTCATGCCAACCAGGGGATCAGAGCTACAGGAAGAGGTAAAGGACAAATGGACACCAGGGGTCCATTGTGACTCAAATGGGGATTGAGTGAGGAAGGGGGTACCAGTAGACTACCATGGACTGCTTATGGGGATTAGGTGTCTGAGGAGATTACTACTAAACTATCTGGGGATGCTAACATAGATTGGGTGAGGAAGGGTGCTCTAGACTGCCATGGATTAATATTGCAATAATAATGGACGCATGGGGCTCAAGGGCAGGAGGAGGAAGGAGGGTTTTAATGTTCATGCAGGCACCATGTGCTGCTGGGAGGGGGGGTTGCTTACCACTATGCACATTGTTAGAAGTAGGAGTTTTAGACAAATTAAGTAGTGCTGCCAAAGTAGTCTTTCAGTGCTTCAAAAACCTGTTCAATATACTACTGCACCCTGTATGCAAAACTGTATGCAAAAGGTTCACCTCATTTGCATGGGTGTTGTGTATCTAGTGCAACCACATTACCCACTTAGCAACACACCAAGTGTACCCTTAAATAGAGCAGTGACCATGCTGTGAGGCAGTATGCAACTCTACATCCAATTCGTGCAGTGCAAAGCCTGTTAGCACTGCACTAATGGTTTGAATATGACGGCCACTGCCTTTGTACTTTCCACTATTTTTAGGGAGTAGACTGGGAGCATTCTAGTGGTGATGTAGAAAGAGCTTCTCTCTGAGCATGCAACACACAAAGGTCACATTAATCAATACCCTAGGAAGAGGAGGGTGATGTGCAAATGAAAAACAAACTAATGAGCACGCTCAGAAATGGACACTTTTTGTTACGTTTCTTAATGCACTCTGACACATGTGGAGATATACCCCATATCTGCCCCCTGATCACATTTGACCCCACCTCCCACCGGGCCCGAGTGGGACGTCTGTGACTTGTTCCTCACAGTGATGTTCCCTGAAGGGAGAGACTGCAACTATCTTGGATCCTGTCCAAGGCTCAGGCTTGGTGTCAGTCAGGTGGGTGGAGACTGTGGTCCAGAGGCGTCATGCTGCACTGGCTGCTAGAGGGGTTTTCTGCTTGGAGTTGCCATTAGCGATGCAGGTGTACAATGACATCTAGGCACAATATGCGTGCTCCCATGCACAGCATGCTGACATCCACCATCATCTTCCACCTCAGTTCTTGTGGTCCCTGGCTGCTAGGAGTCAGCAGGATGTCAGGTGCCACACCCCATCCCCCTACAGGAGGAAAAAACTCCATCAGATGCTCATCCTGCCTCCCCAGGCCAGCCCGCTAATGCACCAGGCTTGAGAAATGAAAACGTTATCGATCCAATTGAAAAACGTTAAAGACAAATTAGGGTTTCTTGGAATGCACTGAATGGAATTGGATTTATCAGATTTGGAGCAATTTTACAGAATTTCAAACTTCAGCATCACAGGGCTGAAGTCCAAATTCAGAAAACCTCAGTCAGAATCAGAATCTAATCCATCTGCATTTGAAAAAAACAAAAAACATTAAGATATTCCCCTTGTGTCTCCTCCCCAAGTCCCAACTCTCCTTAGCTTTACTGCTGGTAAGCCTGGGGGGAACTGAACAGACCTGTCTCCGTCTGGCTATCTGGCGAAGTGGCTAGTCCATGTGGTACTGTCTACTTATGTTCCACCATGGAGCTCCCTTAAATGAGGGCCCTCACAGTATCCTGGTCCGCTGCCCATGCAGACCTCTTATACGGCATTCCTGATCCCTTCCCAACTGTGTGCCTTTACCCCCCCACACCTGCGCCCCTCATAACCCTCAGTGGGTCTGTGACCTACCTTCCAATCCAGCCCACACCCGGCCTGACCCACTGCCAGTGCTAACCAACAAAATGGAAGGTTCATCTGGCCATCCTCATGCTTCTCCTGTCATTCAGTTTTGAAGAACTACCCTCCCTGAGTGGTCTGGAAAAGTGAGAGGTAAAGAGGTGGCCTACTACGCCAAACCCTGAGTAACCCTAGACACAAGTTATTTCAGTCCAGTGTCTAAGAGGATGAAAAATCCTAGGGCTTGGCGCAGGTAGCCCACCTCCTCACCTCTCAGTTTCCTTGGTGACTCAGGGTGGATAGTTCTTCAAAACTGAGCAATGGAGGGAGCACAAGGATGGTCCTCAGGGCCTTCATTTTATGTTTCATTAGTTGGTACTGGCAGTGGGTCGGGTGGGGTGTTGGTCAGGTGTGGTTAGGGTTGGAGGGGTAACGGATCCAGTGAAGGTTGTAATTGACTCCGGCAGGGTATAGGGGTGCGTGCACTACATTTTGGTACACCAGGGGCCAAGTCACATTGCATTAGGTAGGCTGAGGTGTGGGTTGGGGTGGGCCCCAGACCCGGTAAAGGTTGGGAGTGACTGACAACCTCCAAGATGCAAGCTGTTAGTTGGGCCTGTGACTTACATTGCCAGACATCTGGGAATGGGAGTGGGTTGCTGCTTAGTCAGAGTTGGAATAGGGTGAAGGTCTTGCCTGCCGCCAACAGACCTCAACAGACTGAGGCAGGAGTTGGGACCTCAGCCTTTGCTACCCAACAGCAGCAACCAACCAAGGCAGAAGAGTGGGGAGGGGAGACACAATGGTGGGGAAGGGGAGGAGGACTCAGACAGGCTGTTGTTTTGCATCCCTTTGATGTTTGAGAACTTGGGTGGGGGGAGATAGAGCTGCTACTGGGACATACGTGGAACTGGAAATTCAGATTTAATCTCTGATTCCATCCAGATCAGATTTGGAATTAGAACTACCAAAATTCCAATGTATACAAATGGAATGGATTCCAGAGAATTTGAGCATCCCTAACACAAATACCAGAATGTTCTAAAAGCAAATCCAGATCTACTTGTATCTTATAAGATGGGATACAAAATCCATGATATGGTGGTGCACAGTGATACATTTAGCAACCAAGGTAAACAGGATTTATTTGGTAAATTCATAATGGGAGTCTACAAGTCTGGATATTAGGTCTGGAAGAATTCTGTGAAGTTCTGGCCCTTATTAAATAAGAACTGGAACATGGGGGTGTCTGATTAGTTCTGATTATTTATAAATATTTTGAAACATGTGATAAAATGCATTAAAGGGGCCAAACTCTGTAATATTTAACAGAGTGGCCCAAAGGGAATAATTTAATTCATTATTTGTATGAAAAGTAAAGTGCTAAAGCAAAGCAATAAGTAGCTCCTTGCCATGGTCAGTGGCCTCCCTTGGAGGCATACCTGCTTGAGCTAGTGAGTGTGTTGGGGGGGGAGAGAGAGAGAGAGATGGAGAGAGAGAGAGAGAGACACACACACACACACACACACACACACACACACACACACACACCAGTCCATACCTACCACCATCCAATAAGCAGCTAACATATTTTTTATTAATGCTGCTTGTGGAGGAGGGGGTATATTTATTTATAAATATTCCAGAGCAGATCAGGCTAAATAAATACATGGCTGATGAATGATCGAATGAGCAGCACTAAGAGCCCACCCACCCTGCCCATGTGATGCAGCTGCACTGCATGTCCCAGTGTACAATGGTAAGGCACACTACCTGGTCCAACAAGTGGTAATGTTTTCTATTACTGTTTCTACTCAGCACAATAACATCTTTTAAAGAAGAAATTAAAACTACCTTCTTACTGACCACCACCCAGGCAGTCACATCAGTAAAGTGCAGTGCAGTCCATAAAATAAAATAGTTTCCCACCGCTGTATGCAACCTGACAACACACAATTATATGTCCTTCCTACAGTACTTCTAAGAAACAGTTGCTGGCCAATGCCAAGTACATTATAAATAAGTATGTAAAATATCATCTCAGTCCAGTTACTATAAATTAGATGTACTATTACATCATACTACAAGCAGTAAATGAAATTAATGAATTAATGAACAGCCAGCAGCACTGCAGCACCTGAGACCATGACCTATAGCAACTTAATGATTGTTTTGCTTTGCCTTCTCCTGGACTACCTGGTCAGCAGAACTATACCACCTGAGACCGTGACCTATGGCAACTTAATGATTGTTTTGCTTTGCCTTCCCCTGGACTACCTAGCCAGCAGCACTGCACCACCAGTGACCGTGACCTATGACACCTTGCATTGATGATTACTTTGCTTTGCCTTCCCCTGGACTACCTACCCTGCCAGTAGCACTACACCACCTGGCAACTTGGTCTTGTATTTTTGCTTTGCCTTCCCCTGGACTACCCCCAGCCAGCAGCACCTGTGACCATCACCTATGACAACCTGTCATTTTTTATTAATTTGGCAACTTGTAGTTGTTTTTTTTTTTCCAACAGTTTTTCTTTTTTTCCCTTTTGGCAGCAGTTGATTGCCCTCCCCTACTACCATGGCCTGCAGTGCACAGTAGTATTATAGGCATCAACACTAGAATGCACTCAGTGACCTTTTTTGGCACACGCCACAAAAATTAATTTCTTTTTGTCACAAATTTTCTCTCGCAAGTTTGACTTTTGTTTGTGGGTTTGCCCACCCGTCCAGTCTCACTCTCTCTCCCCCCCAACTTGGATCTCTCGCTCTATCCCTGACACATTTGGCAGCCCTGACAGTCACTACACAGTCAGAGCTCCACTTTTAATTTTTCTTTTTTGTGTGGCTTGGGCTTGTCCAGCCACCTGTGCCATTGAGTGCTCACCACCACCATCAAAGAACAGTCTGCTCTTCGCTCAGCGCTCTCCTCTACGCAGCATGGAGGGCTTATGGCTTTTTTTTATAACCGACTTCCTGGTGTCACATGAAACCAGGACAAACTCCCTTGCTAACTGGATGCTGCCTGTGCTGAGCATGTTGTTCTGACAGTTTGAGGGGGGCTGGGAAGTGGGTCAAATTTGTTTACCGCCGACCTGAAACCAGACTTTATTGGCAAAGTCTGTATTGGTCCAAGTCTGTGGGTAAGCACTGGAATGGGGGGGGGGAGTTCTGATTTATGCGGAAGGGTCAGCCCAGCCATAGTGGATATTGTTGCCACTGACAAGGTTTAATCAGGGGGTGGCATAAAATCTTTAGACACCCCCACTTTGGAAAGGAGTATCAGATTAGAGAATTTGTCCATTGTGGGACAGCCACTATTACTTACAGTATTTTTTTATTTGGTTGTTTAACCAGGTATAGCACACTAAGCTGAAAGCTTTTTTACAGGAGCGACCTGGGAGCACAAGGAGGTTAAGTGACTTGCTCAGGGTCACACAGTATGCAAGTGGAAGCTGTGGGATTCAAACCCAGGTCTGGTCTGCTGGATGTCACCAGATTTGCAGCTCAGAGCCTTAGACCACTGCGCTATACTGCCTCCTGCCTATTTAATTTTGTGCATACTGTATGTGGTAGGATGTTTTCAGGTAAGACAAAAATTATGTTAAGGGGAAGGATAGCAGAAAAAAACTGCTATGTGTAGTGCAATATCAATTATGCAAAAGTAATATTTCTAGGACTCTGGACATGGATCTGTCAGCGTTTTAAAATGCATGGAAATAGAAAGTATACCTAGACTACAAAGTATATCTATATACATATAAATTACAAAATACTGCGTTAATGCTCTAGTTAGGGTTAAAGCCACAAAAATAGTGAAATGTGGTCTTAGGGTTTCCAAACCTAACACCCCTACCTCCATCCTGCACACACCAACAGGCGTCGGGGGGGGTTTGTGCCTTGGGGTCATCAGCCCTAACACTCACCCCGTTCTCTTATACTGTGCTCATCTCAGCTTATTTACTTATGGAATGGGGTGAGTGTTAGGGCTGATGACCCCAAGGCACACACCCGATGCCTGTTGGTGTGTGCAGCGTAGGGGTGGGGTGTTAGGTTTGGAAACCCTAATGCCACATTTCCCTACTTTTGTAGCTCTAACCCTAACTAGAGCATTAACACAGATTTTTGCAATTTATCTCCTTACTTTTTTGAGCTAGTATATTGTATACTTATTTGCCTGTGGGAGCACATGGCCCAGAGGGCCCTGCGCTCCCATCCGTCCATAGATGCATATATGTATGTAGCTGTGGAAGCATAGGGTCCTACAGGCTCTGTGCTTCCATTATAAGACATCAGTGACCAAATTATCTGCCTAGCCATCTTATTACCCCACCTCATGTACCCAGTACAGAAAATTTTAAAATCCCTACCAAAATATAATTCTGTGCAACTGCAATGCCATATCACATCACAGGTGCGAAAACACATTTTGGCCAGGATTTGAAAAATGACAGCTGTGACATACGTGATAAGATAGATAGATAGATAGATAGATAGATAGATAGATAGATAGATAGATAGATAGATATTTTATTTATATAGCACCCATCTCCGGAGACTCTGGGTGCTGTACAATATAACACACATAACATACAAAACATATTTAAAAATAGGATAGAACAAATTTAAAACAACAGCAACAGCATAAAATACAACTGGGAGCAACAGCTTAACTAACAATCAAGCAAATACTTCTATTTTTAAAACACCCTTAGTTGAAGGCTTGACTGAATAAATAAATCTAGAGGCCCTTCTTAAAGGCTTCCACCGAGAAGGCCTCCCTAAGATAACCAGGCAGGGAGTTCCACAGGGTAGGCGCAGCTGCCACAAATGTTCTATCACCTGAATGCCACAGTCCTAACCCTGGGAACTCCAAGGAGGCCACCCCCAGCAGAACGGAGAGTCCAGGTTGAGTGGTATGGCACAAGGAGCTCTTGCAGATAGACTGAGCCCCTCTCATGCAGGGTCTTATTGGTCAACAGCCCTATCTTGAAGACAACCCTCCACCGGACTGGCAGCCAGTGCAGTTTGTGGAGCGCCGGGGTGATATGTTCACATCTTTTCTCCCCCATCAATAATCTCGCTGCCACGTTCTGCACCAGCTGCAGTCTGCGGAGGTTGCCTCCAGATATCCCTAGGTACAGGGCATTGCAGTAGTCCAACCTGGAAGTGACGAAAGCATGCAGCAGTGCGGGCAGGTCATCAGCGGGATCAGGGCTCGGATTCGGGCAATATTCCTGACATGATAAAACCTACTTCTCACCATGGCCGACACCTGTGCATCAAATGTCAGACCGCCATCCAGGATTACTCCCAAATTCTTCACCTACCTTGAGGGGGCTAATGGCACCCCCCCCAGCACAAGGTCAGTGGGTAATGACATGCCCCCCCCGCCATGACGACCCGGCTCCACCACAAGTACCTCAGTCTTGTCTGGGTTAAGCTTCAGCCAATTGTGAGTCATCCATATCTGGATTTACTCAAGGCAGCAGTTAAATACAGAGTCTGACACCTGGCAGCACAAGACAGGTACAGCTGGGTATCATCTGCATAGCAGTGAAAACCCAGACTGTACCGTCTGACAATGTCTCCCAGTGGCAGCATATACACCGTGAACAGCACAGGCGACAAGACCAACCCCTGTGGAACACCACAGCACAGAGGCTTTGGATTTGATGAGAAAATTTCCATGGTCACCCTTTGCACTTTGTCTGTCAGGTATGACCTGAACCAGTTGATGACATTTCTAGACAGGCCACACCAAAACCATAGTCAGTCAAGTAGCACCTCATAGTCCACTGTATCAAACGCCGCAGACAGTTCTAGAAGGACCAAGATGATACAGTCCCTTCTATCCCTCGCCATCAGGAGGTCATTAAGAACCCTCACCAGGGCCGTCTCTGTACTATGCCCTGCTCAGAACCCAGACTGGAAAGGCTCATAGGTGGAGGAAGCAGCAAGATGTCTCTCCAGCTGAATGGCCACCACCTTTTCTGCAACCTTACCTAAAAATGGGGGGTTCAAAACAGGTCTGTAATTGCTGAGGCAGTCCAGGTCCAAAGATGTTTTTTTCCAAAAGAGGTCTTACCAGGCATTGAAATCCCCCATGATAACCATCTGGGAGACTCTAATACCAGGCTTGCGACAAGCTCCTCGACCTCTTGCAAAAAATCCCCATCACTACCTGGGGGGCAATAGAGCAAGAAGACACTAAAGCCCGCATCCACACCCTCTCAGGCAGTCACACATTCAAAGGACCTTATAAGGCTCAAAGGCAGCACCGTGAGATTCAGGCTAGATTTAAAACAAATGGCCACTCCCCCTGCCCCTATGATCCTTCCTCGGGCTGTGTATCACATAGTGTTCAGCTGGCACTGCCGCCTGTAAAATTGGGGCAGCATTTTTATCCAACCAGGTCTCTGTGATGCAAGCCAGATCAACAGAGGATATCAAGTCAGCCATTATAGTCGTCTTGTTCCTTTTTGATCAGGCATTGGACACCACAACCCGAGTAGGATGAAGTGAAACTATGTTGAAAATCTGGGGTCAAAATATTGAAAATTTCCAATGTTACAAGCCTGCATAGCAAAACTGCAACAAGTGGTCATAACTTTGTCATTTATACATATTTTGACCCCAAATTTTCAACATAGCCTTCTATTCTGTCATTATGCAAATGGTGCCCGAAAGGTGAATTCGCCAAGTGACCACAAAATTAACTTTTGGGCAGGAGTTGTGTAATGACATTCATATTGTTCATGAGGTGGGGTCCCTAAATGGCTATGTTGAAAATATGGGGTCAAAATATTAAAAAATGGCAAAGTTATGCATAAAAGTTGAAAGCCCCATTGAAATACATTGAACCACATTTACCTTAGTTTCTCATATTGCAGTTGCCAGTTCCAGCAGCAAGGCATGTCTTTAATCGGAGGAGAGTGGATCTCGAACCTGGGACCTTTTCAGGTGAGTGAGGGTGTGGGGGGGTGTACTGGGGGTGTGAGGTGGTGGGTGCTGAGTGAGAGGTGGAGTTGGGTACTGATCAACGAGGGACCATTTTCTTTTTTACAGGTTAAAAGAAACATTGAGGTACTGTTTTCTACATTTTATGTTCTGGCTACAAGGAGAGGGTTGGGGGTTCCACCAGATACCAGGGATCAACAAAATAATAAGGTGGACAGCGATCAGAGGGTGGGGGGTCCCACTAGACACCAGGGATCAATAAAATGATAAGAGGATGGTGACTGGAGAGAGGGGGGTGCCATTAGACACAAGGGATCAACAATAAAATAATGGGGAGGGCGATCAGCAGGCAGGGTGTGTCACTAGATACCAAGGAAGACAGGCAATGGAGTGGGGGGGGCAGCAAACACCAGAGAAACAGCGGTCCACACTTCACACTGCAGCAGAATTCAAGAAAATCTCGTTGTTCTCATTCAGAGAATGCTGGGGAAGCGCTCCTCTCACTAAGCTGGGCATCTGGGATTTTGGGTGCCCAGAAAAGGCATTTGTAGTCATTATTTTAAAAAACAAACATCAGAATCTAGCTAAACAGGTCCTGTTTAGCTAGGTTCTAATGTTAGTTTTTTTGAAATCCATTTATTTTTATGTGTTTCCCACATTTGTTAGTTTGTGGAAGAAATAACAAGATGGTGGTTGGCATGGCACAAAAAATGTCTGGTGCCCTGCCAATCAAGTGGTGTGAAAGTAAAAATAGGCAATTTGTGGCATCACATTTTTACTTTTGCCACAGATTGTTAACTCAGAACCATTACTGCGCATGCTACGTTGGAAAACACAAAATGTTAAAGCCTTATAACTCGGAACCCTTAAATATTTTTTTTTCCACCAGACCTGTCAAATACATTACCTTGGGACATGACACATGTCCCCTGCAAGTTTGGAGCAAAAAATTAGACATTTACAAAAAATGACACATCTGGATCTCAGAACCTGCACAAGCTGTTGTCAAAAAAATTTCCACACATTAAGACCTTGCCTCCCAGACAATACATACAAAATGTCAGCTCATTTCGTCAGAGGCAGCCAAAGATATTAATATGCAAAGTTAGGGGTTTAACACTGAACACCCTGCTCAACCCTAACTATAGGGGTTCTATCATGCCCCCGTAATATATTATAGGGGCTCAGTTGTGCCCCTATAGTTAGGGCTGAGTAGGCACTTTAATGTTAAATCTTAAATTTTTCACTTTAACAACTTTGCAACTGTTCAGTGCATTTGCATGACATTTTGCATGTGCAGTCCTGTGTGGTAGATCTCTTGAAAGGCACTTGGGTTAAGTCCCAATACTGACACTGTGATGCAGCATGAGGGGGGTGCTGCACTCCTGAGGTGCTGTCTTTTGGATGAGACGTTAAACTGAGGTCCCATCTGTCTGTTCTGGTGGTAGTTCAGGTGGATGTTAAAGATCCCATGGCACTTCTTGAAAAAAGAGGAGAATTTCCCCCAGTGCCCTGGCCAAATCCCCCATTCACTAAAAATACCACCAACAGCTTAATCTGGTTCAAGATCAGTCTGCATTCATCTGTATCCTCCTTCCCAGGTCGTGCCTGAAAATAGGCAGAATTTGTCTAGTGCATTTCCCTGGTCAACAAAAACTAAACAAACAAACAAACAAAATTTTGTTTTGGTCGGATTTGCAGATTTCAAGCTGCACATAGTGCAAAAATGTTAACATTTGCCTGTTTTGCTTTATTTGTCACTATGCTACACCTAGACAGTTTGGAATTTTGGTCTAAAATTTTCAGGGTACAAAGGTCTTGACCCACAGAGGTGCCTTTGGTGATTTGGTGAAAAAATATGAATCCGTTCCAAAGTTATTTAAAGTTTTGGATTCTGAGCATGCTCAATACAGTCTTTTGGATAGCTTCCTGGAACGACAAAGGAATTTGGTCTCATGAAAAAGGATTCACTTTCTTGAGGGCTCAATCCCTTTTCATGAGAAAAAATTCCTGTTTCATGAGCCACCATCTTGTTTTTACTTTTTTGACACAACAAACTGCCATAACTCTGTATAGGGATGTCTTCAGCAGATACCCAAACATGTATCTTGCTCATCAGAAGTTGATGATCCTCATGCTGTTGTTTTTAATAGCTCCCACAGCCTTGGAACTTTTTTTTTCTGTATTTAAATCCTTTTACGTGACTTGCTAACTTCCTTTTTCCTGATTCCTTTTTCATGAGAACGAAAAAGGATCCATGAAAAAAGGAATAATGTAGTGAAAAAGGATTTGCAAAAAAAAGCTATGACCAAAATCCTTTTTTACAAGATGAAATCCTTTTCCGAGACCACGGCAAAGGGTTCATGGAAAAGGATTCCTTTTCAAGGGAAATGGATTTCTTTTTGGCGAACACATCAAAGCATTTGCAGAAATAAATTCTGTGTCAATGAAAAAGGATTTCTTACTCTTGTTTCTGTGCCACATTGGTGTCAGTGGTACCCCCACCCTCCAATTTTTTTATCCCTGACTAATTAATGTATATGTGTAGTGTCCAGTGGCACAAGTCACCCTGCCATTGCCATACATTATTAATATAGTATTATTACGTGTAGTAACCCCCCCACCCTGTACTACTTATAGGTCAATATTATGCCCCAAATGTATATCCCTATTGTCTAGTGGTACTTCCCACCCTCCAGCCCTGAAATTATTTGTATTAATATTCACATTGGTGGTCAGTGACACCTTCATCCTTGTATGTATGTATGTATTAACTTGCAAAGGAGAAGTAATACTGACTTATAAGTAGTACAGGGTTGGAGGTTACTACACACAGTAACACTATATTAATAATGTATGGCAATGACAGGGTGACTTGTGTCACTAGACACCATACATATAAATATTAGATTTCCTTCCCTTGTTTCTGTGTCACTTTGTCCCCCACCCTCCATTTTTTTATCCCTGACTAATACATTTATATGCATGGTGCCTAGTGGCACCAGTCACCCTGGATTTTGCCACACATTATTAATAATATAGTGTTATTGTGTCTAGTAACCCCTTCCATGCTGTACTACTTATAAGTCAATATTACACCCCAAATGTATATCCCTGGTGTCTAGTGGATGCGTGCTGTCCTCTTCAATGCCTTCATAAGTGACATTGCTGAGAAACTGGAGAGTAAGGTGTGTCTCTTTGTGGATAACACAAAAGTCTACAACAGGGTGGACTCCCAGGAAGGAGTGGAGAGAATGCGAAGGGATCTGGGAAAACTAGAGGAGTGGTCTAGGATGTGGTAACTGGGTTACAATGTAAAAAAAGTGCAAAATCAGGTACCTGGGGTGGGGGAACCCAGGAACTGTGTATAAGATTGGGGTTGGGGAGGTACTTAAAGTCATCAAAACAGAGAGGGACCTTGGGGTAATCATATCCGATGATCTAAAAGTGGAAGGGCAGTGCCGCAATACAGGAGACAAGGCTAGTGGGATTTCAAGCAGGACAAGGGAGGTGGTGTTGCCACTGCATTGCTCACTAGTGATACTCTACCTAGAGTACTGTGTTCAATTCTGAAGGCCACACCTCTGCAAGGATATTGACAGGGTGGAAACAGTCTAGAATGGGGTTACCAAATGGTGCAAGGGTTGCAGGAGAAACCATATAAGAGAGGCTGCAGGCGCTCAATATGTGCTCCCTGGAGGAATGGAGGGCAAAACAGGAGACATGACTGGGGCCTATGCAAACCTCACGGGGGTGAAGTCTGTTTCAGAGGAGGAGTAGCACCAGAACACGGGCACATGCAGTGCAACTGGGGAGGGGAGTTCATTTCTATTTATTTGGTTATTTGTTTTTGTTACCAGGTAAGATAGACTAGGTACACATATGTCTATTGTCATGCACGACCTGGGAGAATTATAGACTAACAGCAGGGACAGTGATAGACAGCAAACGGTAACAATATTTAGAGCAGAGTCATCATAAGGTTACAAGTAATAGACAAGAAAAAATAGGCAGTGATACAATAAAAAACAGAGTATTCAATGAAAAGTGATATCAAATATATTACCTGCAGCAACATTTAGTATAGAAAATAAAACACACATCAGGGAAAACTGATCAGAAAGTGCTCAAATAGTGCTAGCGCCAGGGGAGTTTAAGAGGGATGTGGGGAAGAACTTCTTCATAGAGAGGATGGTGGATGCTTGGAACAGCCTGCCAGGGAGGTGTTGGGGGCAAAGATAGTGGGGAGCTTCAAGCATGCATGGGGTAAGTACATGAACATGTTAAGTAGACGAAAGGGAGAAGGGAGGGACACTGGCAACCAAATAGGATCTAGGGTGTAGTATTACGCATGGAAAAGTAGGGCAGATTATATGGGCCTACTTGTCCTTTTCTACTGGCAAATTCTCTGTTTCTGTGTTTCTATGTTTATTTCAGAAAAGTTGCCCCAGAGGGAAGCTTTATGGATAATGACTTTGAAAGCTATGGTGTTGAAGGGCCTAAATTATGATAATATTGGTATGGTTGCATATTTGTAACAGTTAGAACTGATGGCACTTCTCATGTGTAAATACTGCATTTTTACACATTTCTCATATTAACTTCATGTAGTAATGCTGCTCAGATCTTTTGTGAATTGTTTACTTTCCTTGATTGTTATTATAATGAATTGGAACTTGTGATGTAGGGATTAATGTATACTGTAAATTTAAATACATCACTCAGTAATTTATATGGGGCTGATTGTGAGTACTTTGTATGTTTGGAAAGATTGATTGTGAAGTGCTTTTGTCTTACAGAAGATCAGAGTAAATGAATAAGAATGACAGTTAAAGGGACTAGTCTCCCCTCCTCTCCTCTCCTCTCCTCTCCTCTCCTCCCACTGCATTATGAGTCACTAATTGTGCTGGGGGTGTTCCCAAGTCCAGAAAACATGCAGTGGAAGTTGATCAAGGAATGTAAGCAAACATGTTGTTGTGTGGATCCATTCACATATCTGGTCTGTGTAGTGCGATATGGGCTGCACGCCCATTGTCCCATGCTGTGGACCAATGGGCATACAGCCCTACTGTATGGAGTCAGTCAGCGGGTGGTGGGGTGGCTGGTAGGTGGGGAGCTGTCACCCGCCGCTGCTGGGAGGGGGAGTGGGATGGTGGGGTCAGTGCGCAGGTGGGGAAGGGGGTAATGCTGGACCACCAGGGATGGATTTGATTGTCATATTTTATTGCTGATGCCCTCGATTGGGCTGTGAGCGGTCCACTGGACCACCAGGGATATGGGAGGGTTTATATTAATGTACTCTGCCTGTGATCAGGCTGCGAGCAGTCCACTGAACCACCAGGATATGGTACCTCTCTCCTTTACTACATATGCCGCAATCGGGAATGGGGGTCGCTACCATGCAGGTGCCGCCGGTGGCCACCCACAGCTGGCAGCTGCTGTGTTGCTCCGTGTAATATGGCAGCTCACCTGTGGGTGGCCAGCTGTTGTTTCGTTTTTTTTTGGCTCACCTGTGTGCAGCGCAAGTAGGGGTTGTGCCTGCATGGGCTCAGCACATCCCGGGCTGAATATCGGAATGTGCGGAGTATGCATGGGCTCGCCCCCCCCCTCCCACTTGCACTGCATACATTACTGATGCACTCTGGTGCATTGGGATTTATGCCAGGCACATTCCTTTGAATATCGCGTTGTGGCGGATCAGTGGGTTGCGCATGGTGCAACTGTGTTGCGCCATGACAACCCTTCTGAATATCCCACCCAATGTCTATAAGGGAGAGATTAAATACAGACAAATCTGAAACCAGAAAATAGAAGCACATGACGCCATAAACAAAGCATTAACCAACTCACCACACAGCACCACCTGCTGGACATTTGTTTGAACTATTTTCTTACATGACAAGTTTGTATCTAAAACACCATATTTTCACAACAAACATATTTTTCTATTTTAATCTGAGCAAGTCTTTTCATAAAATAAAAAAAGAGCCATTTTATAAATGTGATAAGCCACTCCAGGGTTTGCATTAAAGGATTTTAATGCACTTCTCGAGGCGTAAGGACACTTGGCCTTCAGAATCGTGCCTCATTATGCCTCTGGGGCATGCATTAAAATCCTTTAATGCATGCCCTGAAGCTAACTGGCACGTACAAAGACTTACAGTAAAGAAGGAGTGCAGCAGTGAAAGAGTCTGTTGGGCTTCAACGTGTGTTTATGAATACATACTGTAGTTCCAGTACTAATCCTGAAAACTGCCTAAAACAACAATGTTTGCCTATTCCTGTTAAGTCAGGGACTCCTGAGATTTGATACAATATGTTAACACTGGTGTCATAAAAAGAGTACTGGGTCCAGTACTGTACTTAGCTGACTTGCAGGAGAGATGGGGGAAGAGTCACATAAATCAAAGGATTGAAAGTCCCTATGAGTCCAGTGTGGAAGCAAATGTCTTCAGGAATTGGGGGATTCCAAAAACAGGAATGGGGGGATTCCAAAAACAGGAACTGGGGAATTCCAAAAGTTTCAGGAAATGAATATGTGCAGTTAGAGGACACAGTCTCCTCCTGCAATACTGTATCTATGGAATAACACTGTAACATAGCGATGACGGACAGGACTTAGGGTTCATGTTTTCTGCCCCTCCTGTCACATAACAGTGACTATACCCAATTTGAGTATGAACACACATCCAAGCTTAAGAGCTGTTTACCACTGAGAAATAAAGACATTTTGAGCTTATACAGTACCAAAATCTAAACTGATTGCTGTTAAGACAAGGTTTCAGTATGGCAAAAAGCTCCCAGACTGCCTTTATTTATAAGGAAAAATAAAAAAAAATCTGTGTTTTAAAAAGAGAACCTTTCCTGCTATTTTTAAAAACTGAAAACAAATAAGATGACGCTCCCTTACCTCCATGAGCGCTCATCTGTGGTATTAACAGTTTTTTTTGTAATGCCCTCAAGGGAAGGGAGGGGATCCTAAATTGTGTGATTTGTAAACACAGTTTTTAACCATTTAAGTGACCGTTTGTTAAAATCAGAACCAGGGTTCTACTAACAAGAGTCTTGTTAATTGAACTGTGGCTCTGATATTACCAAATGGCCATTTAAATGCTCCATAGACGTGAATGAAGTGTACTTCTGCACTCTCCCTACACATATGTCATGCATGCATCATTAAATGTGGGAGCGTAGGGGCATGGCCAGCAACCAAAATGTGGAAAAGAATCGTAGAGCTAGCCCCTCAGGGGCAATTCACAATCCCTTCCCCTCCTTCTGGGGTATTATACAAAACATCTGCTAATGCCACAGAGGAGCTCTCGTGGGGGTAAGGGAGCTTCATCTTATTTGTATAAAGTACCAAGAAAGGTGCTCTTTAATTTACTGGGATACTGGGATGTAATGTCTCGAAGAGATTCTAGAGGTTACAAAAGGTTACTTGAGGTGTTTAATCAGAATGTTCTCTTCTGTTTAAATGAGCTTTGTAAAGTTTGTATATTTTAGTTCCTGTCCAGCTGTTTGGGCTTATCTACATGTAGCTATGAAATGGCAGTGTCCGTGCTAAAGTGACTGGAGAGACAAGCATAACTAATGATGCAGCTGTATATACATACTGGGCCAGATTTTCAAAGGGTGGTGCACAGCTTGCATTGAGTCCTTCATCAAACTGTTTCCATGCACCATATCCATTTATTGCAACTGCACCCGATTTTCAAAGCTTGGCCGCAGTTGTGACAGTTTACCCACTTTACGGTGGCTTGCGCCAAATCACAGGTGCTAGCTCTGCGAAAACAGTCCACAGGATTGATGCAAGCTAGACCACAAAAAGATGGTCTAGCTTGCATCAAATGCCACATGGAACAGAAAATCCTGTTAGATTGCCACAAATAGAGTGCACTATATCTTTGGTGACCCCAGGGCTAGTGGCAATTGAAAAAGTTTGAAAATCTGGCCTACTATAATATTTATTATTATTTTTATTTTTAGTTGTTTAACCAGGAGTAGCACACTAAGCTGAAAGCTTTTTTTACAGGAGCGACCTGGGAGCACAGGGAAGTTAAGTGACTTGCTTAAGATCACACAATATGCAAATGGAAGCTGTGGGAATTAAACCCAGGTCTGGTCTGCAGGATGTGTTGTGAAGGAAAAAAAAATAATTGTGTTTTTGTGAAAATGAACTACTTAGTTACACAGTTCAGGGAATGAAGAAAATGTAGGAAGTATGTAAAAGAACAGGCAAATTGCTGAACATGCTTATGAGGAAAAAAAACTGGAGAGTGCAACTTTTATTCATTAAGTGTGTGGGAACAAAGAAAAACAGTAGTTATTCAAGTAGTTAGGAAACATTCCACTACTTTAGACTGGTCTCAGACTTTCCAGTGGACCTCCGGAGACTAATTTGTCATGTGTTTCATAGGCAGTCTTTTTTTTTTTTTCTGTTAGGGACTTCTTAGTGGGAGAGTGTTTAGTCATAGTTGGCTATTTTAACTTGAAGTCTGTTCAGTTTCTTTTAGCTAGGCAGTAGGTCCTAGTGACTGGGTCTACAGTAGCCAAAGTGAAATTCTGCAGAAGGCATTTTGTTGGGTAATTTCTAACACATGCACACAGTTGGCTGCACTTTGTTTGGCTCAAATGGCTGTCTGTTTAGGGGTGGTGCAAGATTTTAAGCACCAGAGAGATGAGCCACCCTATGTACTCTGGCAGAGCTTCAGCTGTGCCTTCTTGCACTGCACATGATGTTTGGAGAAGCAGGGGATTTGATTTTCAATTCTGCTACCCCTTACCCCGCTAAGCCACAATTTTGGGGCCAGATTCACAAAACTTTGCCCAGGTGCAAACCGGGTTTGCAAGGGGCAAACTGGGTTTTGCCCAAAAGTGGTATTCACAAAGCCCAGTTTGCCCAGGCAAACTGGATTTGCACCTGGACAATGCAATGAAAGGGGCAGCAATGAAAATGAGGGGAAGGGAACCTGCATATTCCCGTAATCCCATTCGCAAAACTTGTGATCCATGCAAGGGCAGTTTGTGGTGGCCCTTATGTGGAAAAAATACCGCCGGCAAAAACCTGGCAGTAATCTGCACAACCCTAGTGGTCTGCAATGGTACTGTGGCCCCCTGTTCCCCAATCCCTGACCCAGAAAAAGATTAAAGATCCCCCTGGTGGTACAGTGGTCCCACACCGCGCCCCATCCCCCAATCACCCACCCGACATGCAAAGGAAATTTTCCATTGTGTAGTGTCCATCTCCATTCCCTGATCTTACACCTGATACTGAAATTAACATAGAAATTTTCCATAGTGTAGTGTCCCACCCCATTTCCCAATCTCCCACCCGATACTGAAATTGACATACAAATTTTCTGTGGTAGTGTCTCACCCCATTCCCCGATCTCCCACCCGATACTGAAACATAATTTTTCCATAGTGTAGTGCTCCTTGAGGGCTCAGTCAGTGGCCAGCCTTGGTGGTATGAGGAGGGCTGTGCTGGTTGCCGGTCGCAGATTGGGATGGGTGGAGCAGGGTGGTGGTGGGGACTCTAGACTACCGGACATGGGGTAATGGCATTTGGAGATGGTGATCGGTGACCGGGAAGGGGGGAGGGACCAGTAGACTATTTAAAAGTATTTTCCAATATCAAGTGAGACATCAGGGACTGGGGGAGGGACCACTACACTATGGAAAAATTATATTTCAGGATCGGGTGGGAGATCGGGAAACAGGGTGGGACACTATGAAAAATTTCCATGTCAATTTCAGTATCAGGTGGTAGATCAGGGAACAGGGTAGGACACTATATTACGGAAAATTTCTACGTCAATTTCAGTATCAGGAGGGAGATCAGGGAATGGGGAGGGACACTACAATATGGAAACATTTTTCATTAATGTTGGGTGGGTGATCGGGGCAGGGGAGAACACCAATAGACTACCAGGGAATGCGGCTGTGTGGGGCATGAGCTGGTGAGGGGGGCCACGCTAAGCCACCAGTGGGCCATGCAAATGGGCCCATAATGGGTAAGCTAATTGTGAATAGTGCCTTACATGCCCAATGGGCTCATTTGTATGGCTCCATTTGGGAATGGCGCTTAGCATGGTGGTGCTATTGCTGGCAGCCCATTCTGCTTGCTGGTTGTGGGGGTCAGTGCTACTGAGGTTCACAGTGCCATTCCTGGATTAGGGCTGCCATCGCCTGCACCTATTCACAGTCGGATAGCGTGGTGCATTGTCCAAATGTGAATAGCAATTTTTGGCTCCTACGTAATGCCAAGGTACGGCACAAACTTTTACGCTGCACTTTGCCCTTTTTTGTGAATCCTGACCCAAGACTTTTACACCTTTTTATTGATGTGATGTTTATTTAATAAATATATGAATAATCCTATGACATATGGAAATTAACAAGAAAATGGGGAAGCATGATTTCTCGTCCCCCAAATGCCTTCTGTAGCAATAAAGAGGGAGAAATTAGGGTCCCTGTACACAATTAGGAATTACTGGGGTCTTTCTCTAAATGGTTGCTCAGTGAACTGTGATTGGATGGAGAAATGGGCAGAGGTTGCCTGGCAGTTGTCAGGGGCTGGCATGGTAATGAGTTACTAAGCTATGCTCAGTGACATGCCAGTCCTCACATTACTGGTCACAAGTCATGGTGCCATCTACCTTGCAGAACTATTACAGGCAGTTCAACAGGAGGCCACAGGCTTGCAGACTGCATTGCACAAATGTATGATCAGACCAGCAGCCACTAGACAAGCAGCTCTTTACTAAAGTGATTGTATGCTCCTGTATTCATCAGTGGGTGAACCCAGCAATTAGGCCCATTGCCTGCCCAATGTTTCATCACATGTGCAAATATACTTTCTCAATGGTCCTATCTGCACATGTGCAACTCATTAGGCAGGAAGTGGGCCTAACTGCTGGGCTCACCACTGATGTGAACGGAAGCTCACAATCGCTTTAAAAAAATAATTATCTGTCTGCTACCATAGCTGCTGGTCTGGATATATATGTGGGCACTGTATGTGAGACCTGTCCCTGCCCCACCCTTCAATACACTCATCCCCTCTTTCCTCCTTCCCTGCTCCACCTCTCAATTACCCTCCTCCCCATCTTCCTCCCTTCTTCCCCATCTCTTTCCCCCTAATCTACACTTTCCTCCTTTCTTGCCCCTAATCTGTGCTTGTTTACCCCCTCCTTTGTTTTCTTCTCCACCCTACAGCTAACTATCCCTTCGTGTCTCCACACCTTGAAATGTATTCCCTGGGACCCACTGGGCAGGCCTTCCACCCCGTCCTTGTATAAACTTCTTTAGTTGATGCTCAATTTATTGTGCTGTATAATGTACTTCTCTGATTGTTGATTTAAGTTGTGTTCTGTTTTTTCTTATACGCCTCTTCCCCCTCACCCCAGGACACACCTGGAAAAGAGCTATTATCTGCTCAGTTTGTCTTTCCTGGTGAAACTTTTGAAGTAAATCAATAAATAAATGTGAAGAAGCTGGTGAAGGATGAGTGCCTCAGTTCTTTCCTTTTGCATAATTCTTGTTCATTAATGGCACCCCTGCATTTCTTGGTGTGACCCGGTTGCTTTTGTACTAATTACAATGAGTAATGCCATGTGTAGAGCTTCTGGATTTCAACACTGTAACTAGGAGGATTTCTTCCATCCACACACTTCACACCATGAGGACTGTTTCTGAGCCACTGAAGGATCCACAGTTCATGTGACCATCTTACATTCACTAGTGGTCCACCCTACCCACCCACTAGCCATCCCCTAAAGTGTCCCTGGTATATAGCTCCTGCCAGCCTAACCCTGACAGCATGGTCCAACTACCATGTGGAACAACAAACACCAGTCCCTCTGGCTCCTCATGGCCCTATTGCAGTTTCGCAACACATCTACAACCAGCCTGTCTGTAACAGTTCTACAGGCCAGGGTGCCACAAAACTCTGCTACAAAGTTTACAAGGAATGCCATGGTTTTTGCCTGGCCCTGTGACCCGTCCGCATGGTGTCCCAACTTTCTTCCCCTTGGGGACACGTCAAGTCATCTTGGTCATCTTACTCCATTACACCTTGCCCCGGACTCTTAGCTCCGTGTGAATTTGCACTCTGCTCGATTTGTCCTCAGACAAGTTTGTTTTGTGATATTTATGCTGTGGGTGAATTGTCTGGGGACAAATTGAGCAGGGCACCAATTCACACTGGAGCTAAGAGTCTGGGGCGAGTTGTTGCGCAGCGAAGTGTCCGGCAAGACTTGTCATGTAGCCCTTCCCCTTATAGTCACACTGTGTTTGTCATCCATGCCAGGGATATCTGTGATCCCCTTTAAGCATAGTACACTGGAGTCACAAATGTTGGACTGTCACTAAGTGGTCCCTGTGACCACGTAACAGCAGTCCATTGCAAGTGTGTATTGGGGCCCTTGCTGTCCACATTTTGTCCCCAGTGAAACTTGATATGATTGATGTGTAACAGCTTACGTACATAGCAACTTGTGAGGCAGTCTTTGGCTTGCACTCACTTGTCACATCAAGTTAGTATAAATATCCTATGGGCCAAAAATATGACCCACTAAATGAATTGATTTTCAAGGAATATTGTTCACAATGCTCACAGTCTTCTTAGATAGACCTTTTTTTTTTATTTGGGCCAGCTGTGGTGCTGGTTTCATAAAGACCACTGTTCTAAGGAAATGTTTTCTAAGCATTACTTTTATTACACTCAATTTGCTGAGTTATTTTTAAGACACTTTGGGAAAACTACCGTTAGCTCAAGAGAGTTAGTAACCTTTTTTTTTTCCACTAGTGAAACCTCTGTTGCCCCCTGGAAAATCTGCACAGCGTCTGTCTCAAGGTTGGTTGCTAGGCAAGCAGACAACAAACAGAACATTTTAGTAAATGGTTCAGTGACCTTCAAGCCTTTTTGACTGAAATGCCAGCAATCAAGTGAAACCATGGGACTCCGTGCCTGTGCACAGGGCACATTAATACAGTCAGTTCATCGATGCTGCAGTAGTTCTAAATGTATTCTAATAAGATTCACATTTGTAGTGATTATAACCACAAATAAACTTTGAGGCTGCAGCTTCCCCCCATAACATCTAGTGTGAAGAATTTCAGACTTCTTTAACGGCTATTTCTTCTTTTTTTTTGTATCACAGATAAGAATGTTTGTTAACCACAGTTCCTGTTGCTAAGGAAATGACTGTAACCGATTATATTTTCTGCATTACACACCAAGTTGGCCAGAACGCTAAAACCTGAAATTTCAGAAATGATATAATCAAGAAACATTACATATTTTACAGGGTTCCATTTATTTTTATTGGTGGTGGAGGCAGGAGTGGTTAATTAATCTCATCTTTTCACGCCAACAACTACCACATCAGATAGTGTATAGGACAACCTCAGTGTACAAGTCGCAGCCACTTTCACGCACCTTATTTCAAGGCAGCATGTCCACTGCTTACAAAACACTACTGTATTAAAGAGTGGCTCTGGATAAATTTCTAACATTCTTAAATCAGGGCTAAGAGGATCATGCTAGAAGGCTCTGGTTCAGTTCACACTCAGACATCTATGCCCACAGTACTTTAACTTTTAGTTTGCTTGCTATAGTGGTGCTAGACACCTGGGCCCCCATACTCAGAAGGTTAGCTTGGCACTAACTGACATAGCATTGCACTAACCAGACTAAGCTCATCCGAAGGGGGGCCCTATTCAAAAATGCCCCTTGCGCCATGCACATTGGATAGTGTGATCACACCAAATACATCACTGCGCCCATGCAAATCAGGGTGCCAACTTGCATACAAGACGCACATACCCACATACAGGACAGAGGGTTTGGAAGTGCTAACAGGCTGCTGAGGCCAAGATGATTAATGCATACAGACCCCTTCTCTGAACACGCACAGTAGTGCATGACATCCTGCTTCCGTGGCAACACTGGTACCAGCAGTAACACCTGCCTCCTGCCCAATCCCCAATTTCAACATGTGTCATGTACACTAATACCTGGTAGTCCAGTGGTCCACCCCCCTGTCCAGTCCTGGTTTAAATGTGTTTCTTGTCCTAATAATACCTGGTAGTCTAGTGCCCCCCTCCCCATCCCAATCCCAATGTAAATAGGTGCATAAATGCACATACCATCCCTGGCCATCTAGTGGCACCCCCTACCTGATCCCAGTTGAAACATTCCTAGCCACCAGCCAGCCCCCTCCTTGACCTACCCACTCAACAAATTGTGATTGTTGAGATCTATTTTGCAACACATTTTTCAGACTGTAAGTAAATTTGCAGGACACTGGATCAGAACAGTGGTGACAATAATAGCGCAGTCAAGAATCACAGAGAAAAAATAGCGCCGATTTTGTTTTTGCAGGGGGATCTGCCCCCTGCACCCCCTGGACTGAAGAATTCTCACTCCAGGGGGGAGCAGATCATGGGGCACATTGAAATTTGTGGGGCTGTAGAATAATAATTTTGAGAAAAATGCAACTGAATTTCAGGTTTGGTGTCCTGCTGTGACCTGCTGTATTTACCGCTATTATAAATCACTTGTGCGATTTCAGCCAATCAGCACAAAGAGCCACTGTACCTCTTATCCTGCATACAGTGGTCTCCCATGCAGGAACGTTGACAGTGGTGTGCTTCACTAATCATCCAGGGGGAGGGCAGCTTCACGTATTGTTCCAAATAAAACAATACGTTAAAGTTCAATGAAAAATGTTTTTCCGAATAGTTAATTTCAGCTACAATTGATAAAAAATATTATCATACCTGTGGTGGCCATCTTTTTTTTTTCCTTGAGAGAAATCTAATTAAACATTCATAAACTTGCCAGATGTTAGTAGAACTAGAACATTTTTATCACCAAGTAAAACTGGAAAATGCCTAGAATGTATTTTATTGAAATAAGCAGGGTCACATTTTTTTGCTTTATTTCATTGCACTGCTGCTTTAAAACTAGCTAACTGGAATAATTTATAATAGCTTAATAGGGCCTCTGCAGGGTGATCTTATGTATAGCAGACTCCTCCCATGAGGGATGGGGAGCCAAACCCTCTCAGGTTTATTTTGGGGTACCCCTCACCCAAACCCAGGGGCATAGCATGGCTCATACAACTGATGGTGCACAAGATGAAAATTTATAAATAGGCTAGGGGTCTGGGGGCTTCCAACTTCCCGTACCCCATAAATGCTAGTTCGTCCCTGTTGTCCAGTTGGCCCCTTCCTAACTCTTTCCCATGCCAAGACAGTCCCTGTCATGCAGTGGTACCCCCTCCCTCTCCCTATGTGATGCCAATACATCCCTGGCATCCAGTGACACTCCCACTCCCTTACCTCTTCCCAGGCTAGTAAGTCCCTGGTATCCAGTGCTGCCCTCTCTCACCCCAGTTCCATGTGGAGAACCGCCATGTGTCCAGTGGTATCCCATCCATTGCAAATAAGTCCCTGGTGTCTAGTTTCCCCTTTACTCCCTACACCATGCCAGAAAGTCTCTGCTAGCCAGTGGCAGCCGCTCACAATAGTATTTGAAACATCCTCCTCTCACCTCCTCAGTCAACCTCAGTCTGAACCCTTTAATGCAAACAGAGATTTTTGAAAGACAAGCTCACTGCATGTATTTTGGTGGCAGGCTGAGGAGCTGAGAGGAAGGTTCTGTAATCAGAGTTGGGGGTGGGGTGGGGTTGGGTTGCCACTGGTTACCAGGGACTTTTGTCATGGAGTGGTGTGATGGAGGGGGGAGCAACTAGATGCCGAGACTTATTTGCATGGTTCAGGATGAGGTTAGGGAAGTGGTGCCACTAGATGCATGGACTTGTTGCCACAGTATGGGGAGAGGGAGTGGTGACTAGTCACCAGAAACCTACTGGCATGGGATAGAGTGAGGGCGATTGGTACCAGTGGATGCCAGGGACTGTCTTGATTAACACAGTTAAAACTGATTCCTTCTTTTCATAAAAGTCAAATGCAATGGGGAAAAGAGTTTTTTTTTAAATTATGCTCTTTAAGTGGACCAATCAATTATAAACCAGTCAATTATAAATATGTGAGAGATGAAAATTGTAAATAATTGTATAGAGGGAGAAACAAATTATAGTTCTCCATGAGTTCAAGTACTATCAGTCCCCTTGTGTGCTCCAATGAGTGGAGTATAAAATCTGGGTCTCTGAAATGCATATCATGATGATTTAGCCATGCAGTTAATTGCATAGATACTGTTTACAGACAGAAAACGACTCACAGCCCTTGCAGTCTGCCAGGCTTTGGAACCTGGAGTTTTCCTACATTCAGTGACTTCTGCCTCTCCACTGACGCTCACTGGGTACAGAACTCTTTGCCTACTCACAGAGGTCTTTTGGGCATAAATAATGCACAAAAAAAAAATCACTGGCAGCCAACTCCTTTGACAGCAAATCTGTTAACTGACAGACTGAATGATGTATGGGAGAAGAGGGGATGTTCGTGACCATGTAACATTCATTCATGTGGTGCAGGCTTCAAATGACTGTCCCACTCCTGTCTCCAGATTAAAGGTACCCCCCCCCCACCCCATAGGATTCAAAATACAATACTGGGGTTGGGGAACATATAGTAGCTGTAACTAGAGAAGTCGGCTAAACTTGATGGTGCACAAAGACTTCAGTGGCAAAGTTGGTGGTGCACGTACACCTCTTGGAACCACTGGCGCTACGCCGCTGTCTGAACCTCACGCTATGAGTCTCTTAGACCACAACAGACATTTATTTATTTAAAAGTTTAACGAGGAAGTGTATATTGGGCTGAAAACAGCTAGTTTGCAGATGTGTTCTGGGGGAAAGGGAGTAGTAGACAGCAAACAAAAAAATAAGGTAAAATACAATTTTATAGTTTTACAAGCAGAATCATAAATATTACAGGCAGAATAGTAAATGACGATGATGGCATCTAGAAAATGACACACACACTAATATATACAGAAAAGGAAAATAGCAGAACAGTAAGAAGAGGGCAAGACTAGAGAATGGAGAAAAGGAGGAGGGGCCACAAGCAGTTGCAGCTAGGATGACGAAAGTCAGAAAAAAAGACTTTAGGGAGGAACGAGAAGAAGCAGAACAAAGAGGAAGGGGAAAGGAGGACCAAAGCTTTGGAAAGTGGTAAGAAAAAGCATATTGGCCAACAACAGATTTTCTAGAAGGAAAAGAGAGAGAATGGAAAGTATTGTTGCAGAGAGGGTAGGAGGAAGAAGGAGGAGGAGGAGGGGAAAGAAGAGATTTGAGATAAGAAGGAAGAGCGCTGAACCAGAATTTGGATAAAAAAGAGACACAATGGGAAAGGTGCCTAGCATCAGGAAAGGGGAGGAAAAGAGACATGCAGCAGAGGCCCTATTAACTTATAGCTTCTCATTCTGAGTGCGTTCCTGTGTTGTTCCTAGAGGCATAGCAACAGCATGTTGTGTTACCACCTGAGAGACCTGGATTTTTGTGCAAGTCACAGAATCTCACTTTGGAATCAGCTTGGGGCCAGGAATATGATAGAGGCCACTGACTGGCCAAAGCACTGAGGCTAATCCTGAGATCTCCATTCCAGGCAGTTTGTATGTTTGCTACCATTAAAGCTACTTTTGCTATATTCCCTTTTTCCTGGTGCTTTTCTTAAGTGCAGGATCTCATTTCTCTAATGTGGCAGAGGCTGCATGCACAGCTCTTTAGCTGGGAGGGGGTGGACAGCCACCAGGCCTTCCTGCACCCTCTACCATCCAAAACAGCAGTATTTCATTGACTATTTATGGGCCACCACTTGCCTGCCCTCCATGCCAGAAGAAGGGTGCAGCCGGGGCAACCCTGGTAGTTTTGGTAGGTGACAAGAAAGCAGGGACAGGGGAGGGAAATGGGGAAAGGAGGAGAAGTATAAACCTATAATACTATTTGGCACCTTATGGCAATCTAACCACCTTTGAAAGTCCAGCCCTCTGAGCATATCACTTTGATGCTGTAATCAGAGTCCATATTTCTAGAGTTTGGGCTGGGAGTCCAGTTTTTCACCTGAATGTAGCACCCTCGAAGTTTGACTTCTTAAAACAGACATCTAGTAGTTTAGAAGCAAGTGCTAGGCAAAACAAAAGTATTTATGTCATAAATTCCATGTACTGTACAAACTCAGTTTGACACGTCTCTTATTATGTCTCTTATTCATATACAGTACGTTAAGGGGACAGTTACATTGTAAACCATCAGCAGTCTAAACATCTGTGAGCAAATATTGCTTTCCAACTACAGGTGAAGGAAGCAAACTAAAATGCACAAAGTAGTAGGTAAAGAGGAAAAAATGTCTAATTACTGTTAGATTAAAGAGGACTTTATCTGAAAAAATGAAATATTTTTAGAGGACATGCTTGTTAAATGGATTTAGAGAGCAATGCTTTTTGTTACCACTTGAGGGTGCACACATTCAAAAGATCTGTCCTGCCTCTGTGGGACTTGCCCAAAAATATATATTTTTTTTCATTAAAACCACAACTTAGAAAGGAAGGCTGAAGTCACCTCTCACCAGAGAGAGGAGGGTACAGGCCTTCTTCTGCTTGGATGCATCAGGGTGACATCACCTCATATTCAGACGAAATGACTGCCTGTGACATTTTCCCCACTGCTTTCAGTGAAGCATTTCACTCCCATTACTCTACCGCCCTTTGTCAGGCATCCCCCCCACCCCCCTTCGCAGTGAGCTCCTTGGCCCTGGCACAGTGTGTGCAAGACTGGACTGTCTAGTCTAAAGTGGAGCTGGGGAAGGGGAGTTGGAAAGGAGTGAAAGATTACTTCAGTCTGCAGCTGTGGTAAGGAGCTCTTATTGAAGAAATGCGTAGGAAGCAGAACAAACTCCCTGTATCATTTCCCCCCACCCCCACTCTGGGGCCTCTGTGGCAGTCAAGTTAGGCTGCAGCTGCTATAGAAATGCTGTCTGAGTTAAATTGTGTGGAGATCAGACAAACAGGGCAATTATGCCACTCTAATCCTTTTGAGCACTGGGCCCCCTTTGATGCTTGCCGAATGTGATGGGTTGTATTTGGCATTATTGCTTAGAGGCAATTAAATTCTCCACACTGTACTAAAACTCTGCAGTTTTATGGCATCAGTTTCTAAAGAACTGCAAGAAAATGTCTGTTTTTGAGACAGACTGAGTGGAGCTCATTTTTATAGCAACAGTTAGGTAACTGCTGAATCTCTGCCAGCAGAGCAATGATAGAGTGTTCCACTATACTGTGAATGAGAATTGATAACATCTGAAACAAAAAATGCTGAAAAAACCTCTGAGCCCACCCGACTTGTATGGGAATACATTCTAGTGCTTGTCTCGGACTAGTATTAGCTCATTATGATCCACGGATGAGGATCAAGTAAAAAAATATTAAATAGGTAACAGAGACAAAGACCTGTAATTGGTCAGATGTGTTCACATGACCATGTGTTATTCCAGCACAACAGCACACATGAGAACCTCATTATATAGTTTTTAAAATAAAAGTCAATGAGCCGGTCCAGTGGCGTGAAGGGCTGATGCAGCGATGCCTTACCTCCTGCCATGCTGGCAACCCATGTTCGCAGTGCAAGCGGGTCATTGGGGGCCAGCTGGGACGGGAGAGGATCGCGCATCCAGAGGATAGCTCTCCTCTCCCAGGGAGGGTGGGAAACAGCGGCCAGTGTTTGCCTGACACCTAGTGGAGGCTGGATGTTGGCATGCCTGGCCAATACAGAGGGGCATGGAGGCGGAGCAGCCAGCAGGTGCGTTACAGGTGGATGCACACATGGCGCACCCATTGATGGCATTGCATGCTCTGCCAGTGAGGAAAAATGGATATGGCAGCCAGGTTAAGTGGCTTGATGGCAGTCTACCTAACACACCATCTCCAAGGGCACCACCTGTACTGGATCTGGTCCTGGTGGGGAGCTGGGGCTCCCCACCCACCACGGGGGGTACGCCATGGGGGTAACAAGGTGGTGGCCCAATTAGGAGATGGGTGCAGCCGGACGGCAGCCGGAGAAAGGGGATGTCTGGAAGAAGAAGCCGACTGGGAGCCACAGGGGGGAATAAAAGTAAGTAAAAAAAAAATAATAAAATAAAAGTCAAAGGAACCATTTTAAAATCTTAGTTAAACATTTCAGGATGCGAATAATTGTGGGATAACATCACTTTTCAGGTGTGTGAAGCACTCAGCGTTACTCATAGACATGGAAACATAGACTTTGATGGCCGATAAGGACCGCTTGGTCCACCCAGTGTGCCCATTTTCCTACCTATTGGATAAGTTGCAGATCCTAATTAACCAACAGCCTACTTCCTCCTACCCCCCACTATAATTGCCTTATGTCTGTCCCATGCATTCTTCCCCCACTGTTTTTGATCCCGGAGCCTCCTCGGGAAGGTTGTTTAATGTGCCCACCACCCTCTCTGTGAAAAAATACTTCCTCACATTGCCCCTAAGCCATCCCCCCTCTATATTCAAATTATGCCCCTTGTTCTTGCACATCTCTTTTTCTGAAAGATGCTACCCTTTTGGACTCTGTTGATTCCCTTGAGGTACTTGAAAGTTTCTATCATGTCCCCCGAGGATATACATATTAAGCTCCTGTAGTCTCTCTTCATATGGCTTCTGGTGCAGACCCTGCACCATTCTGGTTTCCCTCCTCTGGACCACCTCCATCCTGTCTATGTTCTTGCGGAGATGGGGTCTCCAGAACTGCGCACAGTACTCCAGATGGGATCTTACCAACTGCCTGTACAGAGGGATAACAACTTCTTGTTTTCTACCAGTGATGCCTCTCCCTATGCATCTCAGTATACCCCTAGCCCTCCTTAATGACTTCTCACATTGCTTACCTACCTTTGGGTTATCTGATATGACTACCCCGAGGTTCCATTCCATTTTTGTTGTTGTATGATGTATTCCATAATAATACACACCCATCATGCCTTATATGAGTGTTAAGATATGACAGATGTTGATTGTACTAGGTTCCCAACATGCCTCATGCCTTACTATACCCCTGGGTGAGTGGCAAACCTAGTACAACCAATGCCCTAGAGCGTCTTATTGCTTATATAAAATGGGATTCATCAGGAAATTAGAAAAAAATAAAAATCATATTTTTTAAACTAATTAAAAAAATATTTGATGTCTAAAATTAAGGTAAAATAGTTCTTCTGACACCAGAAGATGCTATGTGAACTGCTGTCCATTGTTTTTAACTGTGCTGCCATGTTTATTAGTGTCTTATTACTTGAGAATAGATATTTAATTATTTAAAAACAACTTTTTTTCTAAGTACCATGTGTTTTCCTGTTTTGTTTTGCACTGTGTTTTTATGGTTTTTATGCACATGAGAGTGTGTGTCAGAGGCTGTGATTTCCATGTTTGCTTTCATAATGAAAGATGGTTGGTCAGTCAGGGATGAGCAGCATATTGAGCACTCTGCAACTGCAAAAAGTTGTTTTTTTTGTAAAAAAAAAAGAGATAATGAGTGAAGATTGAGCATTCAGAGTAATGCTAGGTGATAGATATTTCAGTCTGTGGAGTGAGCAGGCAGTGAGTAGCAGAAACAGCAAGCGTTGAGCGGCAGTGGGAACGAGGCAGGATAGAGGACAGCAAGTGGTTGACTCTCAGGTGTTAGTGGCAGTTTGAGCTTTCTTGGGAAGGTTCTGGTCTGTGGATGACAGGTTGGTGCTGAGGACTTATTATGGTGAGTATCAGCAGCCAGTTGCCCTGAAAAAGACAGAGTTCCTGGCAAGGACAACTGCTAGAATTGGCCAACTCAACTTTTCCATACTGTACACAGGCTGATTAATCCCTTCTGTCTGCAGTCTACTTGAGCCTTTTCTACAGAAAAGTGTAAGGATTTTGGCAGATTCTTTTCTGACAAGGTGTCCTCCATTCAGTTAGGTATTTCCTCAAGCAATCTGTCATGGAACAGTGGTGGTCATCCTAGGAGGGGCATAGAACATCAGCCAACCTGGGCTGAGTTTCAACCAGCTGTTGAGAAGGAGGTGATCTGGGTGATCTCGAATTTGCACCCTGCCCACTGTATACCACACCATGGGCCTAAATGGCTGCTCTTGGGTTTTCAGGAACCACCGGATCCATCCTTGGACCCTGGTGCTCTAGTGAATTACTGACAGATCTCGAACCTTCCCTTTTTAGGGAAGACTATTGAGAAGGTGGTGGTGGTGCAGCTTGAGGTTCACCTGGAACAATATGACATCTATGAGCCTCCCCAGTTGGGAACTCGCCCCATTACAGCACAGAGACTGTGCTCATCAGGTTTCACATAATCTCATGGCAAGGATTATACTTTACTTTGGTCCTCTTGGATATCCTGTTGGATGTTTGACACAGTTGATCACAGTGGATCACCTGAGGAATTATACTGTATGTGGGTCCCCAGGTACTGTTTTCTGCTGGTTTGAGTCCTACCTAATCAGTAGAATGCAGCAGGTAGCTATAGGAAATTACATCTGTGGAGCATCTGTTCCCTCCTGTGGTGCTCTGCAAGGCTCAGTCCTTGCCCCCATGCTGTTTGCTTTGTACATGTTACCTTTGGTGAGATAACCAGATAGTATGGTATTGAGTTTCACTGCTATGCAGATGATACTCAGCTATACCTGTGTTGCACTCCTGACATGGTTCAAGCTGCCTCTATGTATAGTGCAGTGCCTTAGGGAGCTCACCATCTGGATGGCCTCCTACTGGCTGTGTCTCAACCCAAGGAAGACAGAGGTTATGACTGTCAAACCAGGCTGGCATGAGTTGGTTATAACAGGTGGATTGGTGACACTTCCTTTGGTCAGTTCGGATTGCAAGCGGATGCTAGAAATGGAAATCACATACCTACCATAATTCTGATCTTTCTGTGTATCTTCACCATTCATCACCTTCGGGTTCTGGCTGGAGGTCATGACCCAACGGGAGTTTTTTTATTTTTTTGATGGGCAGACTCAATGCACTATCGGTGCCGCCCTCAAGGTCGATGCACTGCGTGGTGCTCGCGGGTTGGCTGTTAGGTGTTGTCGACTCCGCCCTCCCGCCAGTTCTGAGTCGCTGTAGAGTAAGAAAAGGGTTGGGAGAGAGGGACAAGGAAGTCCAAGGTACAGACAGAGGAAAAGATATATAAACTAAAAGGAGAAATAAATGACTGAGAGGACAGAATAATTTGGAAAAACCAAGGGAATTGGCTAGGGGCCCCAATCTTGGAAGAAGAAAAGGAGGAGGAAGGGAGGAGGGAGGGTTAAGGATTTTAGAAATAAGGATGTGAGTGGGGGGGGGAAGGGAACACACCCTGGAACCTTGACCTGTCTCCAGATTGTATAGAAACTGTGAAGGAGTAGCCAAAAGGCTAACTGCCAGAATTCAAGGCACAGAATCACTGGCAATAACTCCAACATAAGCAGAATTGGCTATTCTAGAAGAAAAAACAGGATACAGAGACATCCCTCCTCCTATCAAAAAGAAATTGTTGGTGTAAGAAACCTAGTTTCTTAAATTAAATTGAGACTATGTCCAAAGGACAAGGAAATAATCAAGGTAGGTTGACGGGGAGAAGGGGAGAAGGAAAGAAAGGAGGGCAACTACCAACCCCCACCCCAGAGGGGTGGAGCCGAGGCACTGAAGAAGGAGTGCCCCCATCCTGACCACTCTACCCCTAGAGAAAATTATCCCCCTATGTGCCCCAAGTCACCCCACTCCTGACTAAACAGAAGGAGGGGGGGGCAAAGGAGGGGGCACAGAGAGGAAGGGGGACCCAGAGACTGAGGCCCCAGGGGGATGGAGGGCGGGATTGTGATGAATGGTGAAGATACACAGAAAGATCAGAATTACAGTAGGTACATAATTTCCATATCTTATCTGTGTCAATCTTCATCATTCATCACCTTTGGTTGAGTGCCGAGCCCTTCCCGAAGGGGTCCCTAACCCTAAAGGACTAAGCCCCTTAGCTCTCAGTGGGTGGCACACCAAGACCGAGAAACTTCACGGGCCTGGAGAGGCCCGAGAGTGGGGAGAGTGAACCGGGGACTCCTTGAAAGGAGTAGGAAGTTGCCCCAACAGACGCCGTCTCAGTCTAAGGGAGAAAAGATGGGTTTTCTGGTAGGAGGAGGAAATCACCCTACACCGGGCCAAGGGTGACAACCGGGAAAGATGCAGCCATGCCATCTGCCTAGTACAGATCGCTGTACCTACGGCCCTGGAAGCTATCTTGTTGGCATCATAAGATGCCCTCGCTTGGTGCCTTGCTAGCTCCAGGCCACATGCAGTGAGTGCAATGGCTTGTCTGGTTACCTCTGTGTCAGGCAAAGTGGCTAGGAGTTGACCTAGCCTGGACCACAGGAACCTATCATAGGTAGCAAAGTGAGCCTGATGTACTGAAATAGAGAGCAGCAACTGTGCCGAGTAGAACGTCCTCCTCCCCAGAAGTCAAAATCCATAGAATTTTGATCTTGGGGCCGGTCACGGTGAGGGTCGCGAAACTTATCAGGAATGTTCCGCTGCGTCAATCCTGACTGAGGAGGAGGCATGGAACCAGGAGACTCCAGGGGGACACAGTACCGCTGGCAGAGATCCCTAGGGTCTGGGACTCCGGAAAAGGGTCTCTGCCAGAAACGCAACGATGCCTCCCGAAAGGGAGTAGGCCGGGGGGCACCACAAGGGTGTCTGCACTGAAATCACCTAGAAAGGCAGGCGTCGAGTGCTCTGGATTGTGCTGTGTGGGTGGGGTGATGTGCAGGTCCTCCAACATCATCACGAGGAATCGCTGATACTCTGCGAGATCAGCAGCTGGGGAGATGTGGACAGATGGTTCCTCTCCCCCAGAAGAGGGGGATGAGGAGTCAGGGGACCTCAAGAGTTCAGAAGCTGGCTGTTCAGGGGGCGGTTGAAAAACCTGTCTGTTCATAGCCCTGACATAAGCGGGAAAATGAGCAGCCACAGTTCTGAGGAGAGAGGACTGCTGGGACCAAAAATACCTGGGAGTGCAGGAGAATGTGGCAGAGGAGAAGGAGCAGAGTTGACAACAGGAATCGGCTGTCCTCCACCTGGGCTAGGGAGCACACCAGGAGCCCTAAGGAAAGAAGGAGCTCTGGAAAACTCCACAGCCGACAGCTTGTCAACCAAACTGGAACTTCCTAGGCTGCACCCTAAAGAATTCCCTCTGTGAGGTGACCAGGGCCATGAAAGTCCAGAAGGACGGTTCCCCACCTCCAAAGAATGGGGCCCTCCCAAGGAAATCAAAAGGGAAGGGCGGAGATCCACACTACAACTTCTCCCAGAGCCCGGTGGTTTCCAGAAAAAGGCCGCTGCACTGAACCAATACCCCTCAACCCCTCAGAATCCAAAAGTGCCCTTCTCCTCAAGAGCCAGCTTAGGCATCTGGCAACCCTGGTTCGCCCCCGAAGGGGCTATCCAGGGAGCAGCATCCTTCCCTCCTGTGGGTGCTCCGATCGGCCCTAAAGTTGGGCGATTCAGGCAAAACCACATGAGGGGGTACCACTACTGAGGGGTCAGAAAACCCACCGAGACCGGGCTGCAGAGCAATGGTGACCTGCACCACTGCCTGCTGGTCAGCGCCCCTGACCCTGGTCAGAGGAGCAGCTGTCCTCTCCTCAGAAGGGGGCTGGTTCCGGCCTGTTGAGGGCACTACCAAGGTGTCCACATGAGAAGCCAACTCGAAAGAGTCAGACTGTCTGTCTGACTCAGAGTCCGATTCCACCTCCGAGGAGGTGGAGACCGAAGTTCTGTGCCAAACGGTGGGTGGACGCCCACTGCCATCCCGACTGAAAGGGGCACCAGACCAAGTAACTGCACCAGAGTCAGTGCTGAGGCCCTCAGCTGCACCGCGAATGGTGCGGGAAGAAGACATGGCACCGACGAAGGCAGCAGCATCAGAGTCGGGGCCTGTCACAGCGCCATCCCGGCTCATGGCACCGCAAGTGGTGCCGAGGCCAGAGATGCCACCGCCGATGGCTCCGACCATGCTTTCAGCACTATGAACAACACCAAGGTCCGAAACCCCCATGGCGCCGTGTCCTCGCTCAGCGCTGCAAGTGGCTCCAGAGCTGAACACGGCGCTGTGCTCAACCACAGTGCCACTTGAGATACAGCAAAGGACGGTGCCGTAGAGCCCCTCATGGTGCTGCCAGCACCATCAGCAATGCGAATGGAGCCAACAGCAGCAACGGTGCGAAGCGACAGACCAGCACTGACGATGGCACCATCAGGGCCCATGGTGCTGCTAACGGCACCAAGGCACAAGACGGCATTGACAGATGGCATAGAGGATGGCACTGACCCAGGCCTTCTGAGCCAAGAGTACAACACAGGGGGAGCCTTCACCCCTGAAGGGGTGATTGCCAAGGTGGTGCCTCCCACCTGTCCCCCAAGGGGAACAGACTGGGCCTCCTGCACCGTGGAAGGGGCTTCTGCAATGGTGAGGCTACAAGAAGCAGAAGGTCCCTCCTCCTTGGTCCGTGTAGAACTGGGAGGAGACTCGGAGGAAAGGCCAAGAGAACGCAGCTTAGCCCAACGAGTGCGCGCCCATCCCCTGAAAATCAGCGGAGCTCGTCCAACTTTCCACGTGCGTTGTTCAATGACACAACGGTCCATGGAGAAGCAGGCATCACATGAATCCATGTTGTGTAGCAGGCCAAGACATGCAAGGCAATGGTCATGCTGGTCAGTGATGGAATACTTACGGCCTCACGGGCACTGACGCATAGGGGGCCATCCCGTCTTCAAAGATTTCTTGCCCCCTGACTGAGCCATGACCTATGGATAAAAGAACACCAAACAAGACCCAACATTGCAAAATAAAATAAGGAACAGTCTTACCAGGCAACGTCGAGTGGAGTGAAACTCAACTGGCAGGAACGAAGATATACGGAGTTGATGGACAGTGACACGGAGTCAAAGGCTTTCGAAACACAACAGGCCTCTCAGAAGTTTTCAGTGCTACCCACGAGGTGTGAACTCAATGGCGGGAGATGAAAAACTGGTGGGAGGACAGAGTCGGCAACACCTAATGGCCAACCCACGAGCACCACGCACTGCTTTGGCCTCGAGGGCAGCACCGATGGTGCGTTGACTCAGCCCATCCCCCCCCAAAAAAGAGCTCCTGTGAGGTCATGACCTCCGGCCAGAACCCAAAGGTGATGAATGATGAAGACTGACACAGATAAGATCAGCAGGTGTTAGCGGTAGCCCGATCTGGCTTTTACCATCTATGTAACATACATGATACAATGCACACTTTTGTCACCTCTAGGCTAGACTACTGCAACGCTCTGTACTTAGGGTTATCTGGAGGTTTGGTGCAACACCTGCTGCTCCAGAATGTTACAGCCTGGATGATTATTGGAAATTCTTACGGGGGCCACTTCATGCCGGTACTGCGTGCTCTACACTGGCTACCTGTGTGGTGACAAATCACCTATAAGATATGCTTGATGACATTCAAGGTCTATACGGCTTGGGTCCTGACTACCTGAAAAATTTCCTGGTCATTTATCACCCAACTTGCCTCCTTTGCTTCACCAGTGCAGTCTTGCTTGTCAGCTATATTTCTTGTCTGAAACAGCGTGGGGACAGAGGATTTGGTTTGACAGCTCCATTACTGTAGAATATGTTATCAGAGAATGTTCACTCATTTGCGAAACACCTGTTTGTTTTATTAGTATTCCTTGATGGGTTTTAATTGAACTTAAATTGAATGTAGTATTGCTTTATTTAAATAAAATGTAATTTTGTCATTTAATGATTTTTTTTTCTTGACTGTACACAGCCCTGAACTCCTGAGATAGGGTGCTTTATAAATAAATGTTGCCTTGCCTGGCTTTGCCTTGAGTTAGTGGGTAATTGATGTGATGCTAAAAAAAAGTATGATTTAGCAGTGTGGAATAGATTTGGATGGACTGTTCCACAGCAGTCAGAACCCCTCTAGATCTATTTCTTATTCACAGACTCAGATAAATACAGACTCAGTTAACTGAGTCTGGTTCCAAGTCCATGGATAAGCTGCTGCTGTTGTGCCAATTCACCTACCAGTCTATTCCTACTTTGCACAATTTGCATGTATGTTGCCAGTTCCTCCCCGCCTCCTGATCCTACTCCCAGGTTCTTCTCATGACTGATAATGCTGTTGGCATGTGCTATTTGCATGCCACACTCTTATGTAGAGGGTCAGCAGGCAGCTGGCAGCAGCTAATGTGAAAAATGCAGCGCAATGGGTGTCATGTGACACAATATCATACGAGAGTGTGATTGTGTTGGACAGGGAAAGGTGGAAAGAGAGGCAAAAGAGATTGGGCAGGAGGATGGGGAACAAACCTAAAGCCTAATGTTTTCTAAAGCTAAAGTTAATATACCACATCAAATCCCTTACTAAACAAACAAACTCTAGCCAGAGCCGATACAGCTGTGGTGAGCTTCTGAAGTTGGAGAACGAGTGCCGCCGAGTGCCATCTGCAAGATGTCAGCGGTGATGCAACTATGCAGGTGCAACAGTTGCGCATGTGTAGTTACAGTGAATGTCATTCCGCCATTCCCAAGATGGTGGCTCCGGCAGAACTGCGAATGCACACGAGGCGTACATGCGCAGTTCCTGTCCCAGAAATAATGAAGTAACTACCCGAAATAGTGTGGCTGTTTAGGCTGTTGCCTCCATAGTAGTTGATCGTGGTTGAGTGCTCCAAGCTCTGTTGGACTTTCAGAAGGATACTTCCAAAAGTCCAACGGAAGCGTGCCACGATTGGATGTTTTAGGAGCCGAAGGAAAATGACTGTAGGTTCTGCCCACAGCTGTATAAAGGGACTTAATGGTAGTTGATGCTGTTTTGTTCCTGTGGCAGCACTTCTGGCTGATAGCCTGGCCTGGAGAAGGCAAATCTGGCAGTCAGCCTGTGTACTGTTGCTGGGAGAGGGAGAGGGAGGAGGGAGGGAGGGAGAGGGAGAGAAAGAGGGAGAGAGAGAGAGAGAGACACACCATTTTATGGCAAAACTAAAATGGATTTATAAATTAGAATTTCTTTAATAAGCAGAGACTGAATAAGACAGAAGATCAGCGTAGTGGCTGTCTGCCTGATCGTGTCTACTATGCTCTGTGTAGAAGCACAAAAAAGGGATTAAAGGAAAAGAGGATTCGAGAGAGAGGAAAAAAACAGATGGTGCTGCTATGCTTGCTTACAAACAAAAGAGAGAAGCAAAGTGGTGCCTGTGCCTGTAGGCTGAAATAAAAGCAATAATAAACTGCAGACTTTGCAGCAAAAGTGGGTGTAAGCTGAGGACTAAGAACCCCACTGGTTGTTCAGTGTATCACTTCATAACCAATCCCATAGTTAGAACGAACAGTGTCTGTGAGTTCTATGGTAGTAGAATGGGAACAGTTAGTAGATACATATGCTGTGCTATGTTACACTGTGCTACTGGGCTAGTGGTAGTGATCATAGCAGAGAAAACTGACCCATTACCAATACAAAAATGTAAAAATCGGGGCGTGCGGTGGGTGGTGGAGTCCCCATTTCTAATAAAAACAAATTCATATTTAGTTGTTTTTGCTTACTTATATGGGGGGTTGTGCCCCCCACACCATCTGTAACTGGTTAACCATGGCCTGGTATGGACTGAAGTATGCATATACCATAGTATGGCATTCACGTGGCGCCTACAGTGGGGTCCTTAGTCCTCCACTTATGCCCAAAAGTGATTAAAAGTAAAGAAGCAAATGAGAGTGACAGAGAGAGAGAGAGAGAGAGAGAGCGTGAGACAGAGGCAGAGAGAAGTAAGATCAGACCATGAGGCATGGAGTGCTATGTTGGATTCCTGTACACTGCATAGGTTGCCAAAAAAAACACAAAGCACAGTGGTGCCACCCTGCCCCTTCCTGCAGGCTGCAATAACACAAAATAAAATACAGACTTGGCATCAAAAGAGATTAAAAACACAAAAGCAAATTACTGCAGAGAGAGACAGAGAGTACCGTATCATTGGTCTTTGTCCCATGGGTTCCAAAAAAAGATTTAAGTATTCCGAATACTGTGCAGTAATAAAATAGACAGAGTAAGCTGTCTCCCGTTCTCTCTCTCCCCACTCACAAGGGAGGCCATGAAGGAGCTACTGTATGCTGCTGAGTATGCTACAACATGTGTCATACTTGTCCCCTTCCCCTTTGAGTGCCTGGCTTGTTTGTCTCCCTTCCACATTAGCAGTTTTACTTTATTTTTCATAAAAATAATGAATTAAAGTATTGTCCTGTGTTAAATATTACAGTTTGGCCTCTTTGTATGTATTTTATCATATTTATTCAAATATTTATAAGTAATCAGAACTAATTAGGACTAATCAGACCCCTCCCCCTTGTTCTGGTTCTTCTATCAAGTTTTACTAGCCATAGCATGCAACATAAATCAGGGAAGAGGGGGTGGCAAGCAACCATAAGATGAAGATGGTGGGCGAACAGGTGCGGAGACAGGAGATAAACCAGGACAGTGGGTGGCAATTGCACTTCCTTGAAAAAAATATATGTAACAGACTTTGTACAAAAACTACTTGGACATATAAATCTGCTACAAAATGGAGAACAATCAACTATGTAACAGCACTGGGGACCAATAGTCAAAAAATATTTACCTGGTGTGAAAAGTGATTGCCTGCTGTTTGCCTGGGGTTTACGCCCATGTGCAATTTTCAAAGGGGTTAGGAGCTCATGCTAAATGGGATAGTGTTTGCACAAGGATTGGTGCGCAAAGGGAGGGGCTTGGACAGGAATATGCATGCAGCTCAATATTCAGCCCCTTAGTGCTGCACAAAAGGAATAGTACAGGCCACCTTGCACTGTGAAATTACTGTCGAGAAGAAGCCCTACTTACTCTGCGAAACCGTAGTCACCAGCGGATCCACTTCAGCCAACCACCACATTGGTGGTTCTGGGTGCACACCTGCTCCCTGGCATCTAGTGGCACCCCCTTCACAATCCAGACCCTGGCCCTGTAAACATACATCAATCCCTGGTGTCCAGTGGTTCCCCTCGTCCTCCGATCGCTGGCCCTGGTAAAATTAAATATGCCTTGGTGTCCAGTGGTTCCCCTCGTCCTCCGATCGCTGGCCCTGGTAAAATTAAATATGCCTTGGTGTCCAGTGGTGCCCCCAACTTCTGATCCCCAACACCATTAGCACACACTTAGTCCCTGGCATCCAGTGGTCCCCCACCTTCAGATCCAGTGGTGCCCCCCCTTCCAATCTCCATCAACACCCATTTAGTCCCTGGTGTCCAGTGGTCCCCTCCACACTACAATCGTGAGCTGCAGTTTATTACAAGTTCTTGGCACCTAGCATACCCTGCACCACCTGCACCAGGTAAAACACCCTGCCACCTCCCCCTTACCTAAAGCTACCAACAGTCCCTATTTTCCCAGGACAGTCCCTGTTTTAGGAAGCATGTCCCAGTGTCCCCACAAGTTTTGCAAAATGTCACTTTTGTCCTGGTTTTTGCTTACTTGTCCCAGTTTTGCCCCCTTTTTTTTTGCTGACTGCTAATCCGTTAGTGACAGTTATTTCAGCACCACTGTGGTGCTGCTTGGGCTGGACAGCAGTTTGTAACTTCAACCCCTGTGCCTATGTTGCACTGCAAGCATGTCAGTGGGAGCACAGTAAAGCATGTTCCTTTCTGTTAGATTAAACAAGTGCATGTGAACATCTGCCTGCCAGCAGCTGAGAGGGACTCCAGAGAGAAAAGATACTGGCAGCAGTGAACTAAGGTGCCTGGACCTGATCAACAGTAGGGAAGTGTGTGCAAACAATCTGGTGTGGTGGTGGGAGTCACTAAAGTGAAATTTGCTCAGCAAACGAGGTGAGTGTAAGCGGGTTGGATGTGACTGTCAGGAGGAGCAATACATGCAGCTCGAATGTCTGATTACAATTTAACACAGGTTTACTTCCAATGAACTTTCTGTACATCATGATTTGGAACTTGCTGCAGCAGAATGATGTATTGTTTTAATCTGGATGTTTGCTACTGGTGTTACTGTGGGGCGACATGGCCAGAGCAAGCAGCAAAATGTAATTGGTTGTGTGCAGGGTTGTCTGCGGTGGTGCCCGTGGGAGTGACATGGTGGGGGGTCATGGTCAGGATGGACAGTCCCAGTTTTAGGCCTCAGAAAGTAGGTAACTTTACCCTTACCAAATTCTCCAGCACTGCAGGAAGCTTATATGCTGATGGGCACAGCCCTGCTCTCACCACCTTGGCCAGCCACAATATGCAATGACAGGAAGCGTGCATCTTCTGTACTATAAAGGGAGCACACATACTGTAGACAGTATGTGCACTCCCTTTAAAGCACAGAGGATGCATGCTCTCTATCATTGCATATGGCAGCTAGTCGAGGTGCTGAGAGGAAGGCAATACCACTCGCTGTATGGGCTCCTCCTGGCACCATCGGATTTGGTAACTGGGGCTGCAGGGTGGTGCACATGGTGCAGGTGATGTGGGGGGGTGCTAGACACCAGGTAATATAATAAACTGCAGTGAGTGATCAGAGGGTGAGGGGACCACTGGACGCTAGGGACTAAGTGTGTGATAACGGGGATGTGGATCAGAGGGTGGGGGGGGGAACAACTGAACACCAATGCATATTTAATTTTATTGGGGCCAGCAATCAGAGGATGGGGTAATCACTGAACACCAACGCATGTTTATTTTTACCAAGGCTGGGGGTGCCACTGGACACTGAGGACTATTGCTACATATACAGGGACAGGAGATTAGGGTGGTGGGGCTGGTCACAGGGGTACAAACCTGCTGCTGCTTCATACGCAAATGGCCCATAATGGTCATGCATATGGCCCCGTAGCACTTTGCATGCCCAATGGGTTCATTTGCATGTTACTGGCTGAATTGTAGCCCCTCACTTGTCTGGGGATGCAGTGGTTCCATTCACTTTGGTACAGACTACATACAGCCAAGATCCATGACGGGGCAGCATCACTGGACTTAGTGCTGCCCTGATATGGTCCTATATTCAGTCAGAACCACTGCAAAACATTTGATCCTACCTTTTTACACTATAAAAGATTCCAGTCATCTTCCAGTTTTATTTGGTGGAAAAATGTTCTAGTTCCAGCAAAATGTATTTTATACATGTTTAAATTTAGATTTTTCTCAAGAAAAAAAGATGGTTGCCACATTTGCTGAGAAATATTATTGAAGACCTGGTAAGAGTTAGGATTGGGAAACTTAAAAAACTCATGGGGCCCCGTATTCAGAGCCGGCTGGATGCATGCACAAATTGATGTGCTGCACAAAATATTTGGGCCGGCTGGCTCTGGCACCATATTCAAACAGAATGCATGATCCAAACAGATCATGCAGTCTGTTTGAATATTGGACCCTGGTTGTGCGGTGCACAGCAGGAGGTCGCCATGTGCCATGCAGCATAACCAGGGTGTAGGGCTGAATACCACCTATAGAGGAACTGAGCTGCACACAGTGGTATGTGCCGTGGCTCCCATGGGTGATATTCAGCCCACAGATGCAGATGAGCCCATTAGGCATGCATGGCACAATGGGACCATTTGCATGCCAATTTTGGGCTCATCTGTATGGCTGCACCACTGTGTTGTGAACGGGCCAGCCCTCCCCAACCCTGATCTCTGTTAGAAGAAATCACCACCCCATCACCTGTTTCCATAGTGCAATGGCCTCCCTCCCCAGCCCCGATCACCATTAGAAGAAATCACTACCCCATCCTCTGTTTCCACAGTGCAATGGCCTCCCTCCCCAGCCCCGATCTCCATTAGAAGAAATCACTACCCCATCCCTTGTTTCCACAGTGCAGTGTACCCCAGTCCTGATCTCCATTAGAAGAAATCACTACCCCAGCCCCCATTTCCATAGTGCAGTGCCCCCTCCCCAGCCCTGATCTCCATTAGAAGAAACACTACCCCAGCCCCTATTTCCATAGTGCAGTGCCCCCCTCCCCAACCCTGATCTCCATTAGAATAAATCGCTACCCCATCTCCCATTTCCACAGAGCAGTTGCCCCCCAGCCCCAATCTCCATTATAGTACATCTCTACCCAATCCTCCTGTTCCATAGTGTAGTGGTCCTCGCCAGTCCCGATCACTGGCCCAACAAGCAATCCCCCATTCCCCATTCTCTGGTGGCTTGCGATCCCCCACCCCCTACCCTGTTAAGCATTGATCCACCACCCTGCTCACCCTCATCCCAACCCTGTGCTGGTGACTGGCACAACCCTCCTCACCCTGCCACAGCCAGCCACCGACTGATCGGTACAGGAGCACATTCGTAAATAGTACACACTCATTGGTTTTGAGACAACCAATGAGCATGCACTATTTACTGTACGTGCTCTTGTACTGGTCAATCGCCAGCTGGCCATGGCAGGATAAGGAGGGTTGTGTCAGTCGCTGGCATGGGTTGGGATGAGGGTGAGCAGGGTGGAGGATCAATGCCTAACAGGGTGGGGGGATGGGGGGCCCACTAGCCACCAGGGATCGGGGATTACTTACTGGGCCAGTGATCAGGGCTGGGGAGGCCACTACACTATGGAACAGGGGGATTGGGTAGGGATTTCTTCTAACAGAGATAGGGGTTGGCAGGGGGGGCCACTGCACTATGGAAACGGGGGATGGGGTAGTGATTTCTTCTAACGGAGATCTGTGATGGGGAGGGGGAATGTGTACCTGTTCATAGACTATGCACAGGGCACCAACTGCCCCCACACATAGTTAAAATAGGGTTTCAGAAGTGTACCTTGCTGTAGTTATACTTGGGAGGGGGTTCAATATTGTAATGTGTGATATATGCATAGGGACCCCTCATTTGCATAGGCGCATCACAATATTATGTGTGGCAGTGCAGTCAGGGGTGCGCGGCACATCGGTGGCCTTTGAATTTGGCCATGCCACCAACGGCCCATGCAAGCCCAGAGATGTGGGGCACATCCAAGGATGTGCCGCACATCTCATCTGATTATGTGGGCTATGGCACTTTTTATAGGAGGTACCTAGAAAAATAGATATGAATGGTTTGTTAATATTTGTACTAACTGCAGCTGAAACTAGCTTTTTGGAAAACATTTCTCTTTGCAATGCTGCTTTAAGGGGCGCAATATTTATTTTAAAACCATAAAAAAATCATAACTTGGTTCTGAGCCCTGCATGACATCTAAGAGGGCTTGGACAATCAGTACCAGCAAAAATCAGGCTCCAGAATAATCCAGGGAGCATAGGGGGACTCTTCCATGAAGGGTCCGCAAGTGTTACTGCTGCCACCTCTGTAGCATAATGCTGCCCTCTGCACCCTGTTCTCATTGAGCAAAAATCTTTGGGGCTCTTGTGGATGCAAGGCCCTGCCCCCAAGTCCATCCTGACCCAGCTGTATGTGCAGTGGTGAGGATTAACTTGGGGAAGGCCTCCATGGGAGCATACTAGGGCTGTGGCTGTGCAAAGGTCTCTGCGTGTAAGTAACAGAACCTCTGCACACCCGCAGACTTCTCACTCTTTCCTTTGTGGGTGTAGAAGTCCTCTGGTGTCTGTGGACTGAACAATTAGATGTTAAATTCTTTGCTTATTTTTGTTATAATAATATAATAACTGGCTTTCCATTTTTCCCATAGGGAAACTGTGGCATTATTTGCTGTAATAAAGGAGTGTTTATTATGGCAAACACGCGCAAGGTTTTTCTCACTCTGTGCATGTACCCGACGCAGTTCTCCCTTACCAACCATATCGCTTGCCTTCTCGCCAGCTGGATAAGAGTGGTTTCACTTGTGTTGTGCTCAAGCCAGAACAGCCCAGCTTTGCCGTGCTATTCTCTGACAAGCAGAGCACGTGTGAAACCACTCTTATCTGGTAACGAGTGGCTCTGGGGCACATATTAATATATAAATGCAATACTTATACTCTACACTTAATCACACTTCTAAAGTGCTATGCATTATGCTTACAGTCTAAATGTACTCTGTAAAAGACAAATGACTTCAGAGCAAAAGCACAGAAGCAAAGGTTACCTTGGATGGACATTGGCAATGAAGATAAGTTTCAAGGGACTACAGATTACACATGCACCAATAATGCACAGCATTATGGGAAATACATTCAAATCATCATGAAGGATTTAGAGTAGTTCTGCTTTAAGCAGGAGAGTATGGTGCCAAATGACCCCCTCACAGACTCTGCAAAGGCTGAAAACAGAGGACAAAGGCATGTATGTCTTAAATTTTCAGTCTTTACATATTGTGTTAGAGGCCATTTGACAGTATACTCTCCTTAAAGCAGAACCAGTCTGCATTTGTTCATAGTAATTTGCATATGTCCTGATTACATACACATAAAACCTGCCCCGGCTTTCTAGCTCACTCCTACTGGCTACTGCCAGCCACGCCTCATTGGTTATCTAGGCCTTAATTTTCACTGGTCCTCCATCCCCCCACAGGAACCACTCATTTCCCTGGCCCTCTATGCCTGTCCCCTCTAAGCTGCCACAACAGTTAGGGGTTTTCTAACGCTAGATTCGTGCCATGGCCCAACTACTAAGCTTCCTGCCACTGCTCATCGATGTTCTCTTCCCTCCCTCCTCCTCTCCAATATGCCACCACCTCTCCTTTCTCCCCCCTTTTCCTGCCCAACCTCACTGGGCTTCCCCACTCCTCCACTCCGGCGTCCACTCTCCCTTTCACCCAAGCCTGGACCCACTCAGGCACACGTCCCAGACCTTTTCTCTTCATCCCATCACTCTCCTGGTTTACTTTTCAACTACTCCCCCCTTGCCCAGCTCCAAATAATCACCCAAGCCTTCTAACTAAGAGACGTCCGTTTACCGTCAGTCACATACAGCTATTCGCCCACCACCTATCTCTTGTGCTCCTGCTCCTTGCCACAGGTGACATCCACCCAAACCCAGCTCCCAAACCACACACACCCCCTCTCAATCACTGCAAGCCCCCCCCCCCACATCGGACACTTCCTCACTTCTCCCTGGAGACCCTCTCCCAGGCCTGGGCCTCCTGCACCTAAATATAAGAAGCCTAGTCCATAAACTTGACTCCCTCCAGGTACTTGCTGTCCACTATGCTCCAGATATCCTCACTTTGTCCGGAACCTGGCACACAAAAAACATTAGCGACTCCTCTGTCGCCATCCCAGGCTATACTTTGGCCCACCAGGACAGAACCACAAGAGGCGGCAGAGTTGCCATCTACGTCAACTCGGACTTGCACTATTCGGTTATCCTAGTCAAGTCTGAACCTAAAATCTATGAATTAATTTTACTCCAGCTGATACTCCCCTTCTCACTACCAATCTACATTGCAGGAATATACTGCCAATCTGGCACACCATCCTCTGCTGTCACCAACCTCCTCAAGCAAATCTCCTGCCTAACCCTGACAGGGAAACTTTATATTATGGGTGATCTAAACTACAACTGGCTAGCTCCTGCCCTCAACAAAACCAGAACTGAAATTGCTGCTCTAAATCTCTCTCAAATCATTACTGAGCCCACCCGGCTTAACCTAAAATCTGGTAACCACTCACTCCTCGATTGGGCTCTTACCACACACCCTTACTGGGTCATAAATACCGGTATTCTTCCTAACTCCCTCAGTGACCAGCACGTTACTTTCTTAGTGCACAAAATCCACTGCTCAAAGTCCCCCCCCTAAATTTCTAGTCCAACGCTCCTTCAATCCTTCAATCTCGCCCCAGTGTTAGACGACTTTGCATTAGCAAACTGGCCCCCCGCTCCTATTATGGACTCCATTGATGACACCTTTCTCCACTTTAAAGACACTTTCCTCAGCATCTGGGACAAACATGCCCCGCTGCGACGTACAAGGGTGTGAGGCAACCATCTGCTGTGGATCACTCAAGAACTGATTGCATGTCAAACCGCCCATGACAAAGCCTGGAAAATGCATAAATCCTCACGCCTCCCACAACATCTCTCCATATACCGCATGCTCCGAAACAAGTGTACCAGAGCCATTCGCCTAGCTAAAGCAGAGTACTTCAGCAGCTCCCTACAGTCCAACCTAAATAACCCCTCAAAATTCTGGAAGGTCATTCACTCCCTCTTCACCCCACCAGCTGCCAATCCCACTCCAATTCTAAATATTAACAACTCCATTCTCGCTGAACCAACAGCAGTCGCTACTGAGTTCAACATATATTTCTCCACTTGTGCTGCCACTCTCCTCTCTGCCCTGCCAAACCCTGCACCGATCGCACCCTCTACAGATGTAACAAACCTGAATAGGCCTCACTCCTTTTTCTTCAATGACATCTCTGCAGCGGATGCCCTAGATGCACTACTTTCTCTCAACCCTTCAAAAGGCAAATCCCCAGATGGCTTGAACCTTAAACTTCTCTACCTCTCCGCCACTACCATAGCAACTCCGCTTGCCAAACTCTTAAACCAATCCTTTGCCACCACTGCTGTTCCCCAAGTATTGAAGCATGCCACTGTCATCCCCCTCCAAAAAGGAGGTACCCCCCACCTCCCCCTCCAACTACCACCCTATTTCCCTCCTCCGAGTACTAGCAAAACTACAAGAGCACCTTGTGCTCACCCAACTACTTCCTTCCTCATCAACTCTAATTTCTTCACACCCTACCAGTCAGGTTTCAGAAAGGGACACTCCACTGCATCCTCCTTGATAAGGCTTACCGACTCCATCCTGACTGGTATGGACAGTGGGTTGATCACCTCAGCCATCTTCATCGACCTTGCGAAAGCCTTCAACACCATCTCCCACCCCATATTGCTCTCTTGCCTCGCTGAATCAGGCCTCTCTGCTGCTGCCACCAACTGGTTCAGATCTCACCTCTCTGGCAGAACCCAGTCTGTTAGAGTCGCAAATGCTATCTTCTCCCCCCTTCCCTTAACTATCGGTGTCCCCCAGGGGTTGGTTCTGGGACCCATACTGTTCTCTATATTCCTAAATGATTTACCGCTCATCTGCTCTACTACCTCAATCCACATGTATGCAGATGACACTGTACTCTTCTCCTCAGGCTCCGACCCTGAAGTGGTAGAAACTAATCTCCAAATCGACTTCAACAAAGTACAGCAATGGTTCAGCTCTCATCAGCTCTCCCCAAATGTAAAAAAAACTGTCACAATGACTTTTGGCAGACGACAACGCCTGTCCAGACTCCCATCCCTTCCCTATTTCCATACCCGGGATGGTCAAAAACTCGAAGATGTCTCCTCATTCCGCTACTTGGGGGTATGGCTCAACTGCCATCTTTCCTTCTCAGACCACACTGATGCTATTTCAAAAAAACTACACCCCATGCTCGGTGCACTTTATAGGAACTGCAGTAGCCTCCCTCTCCCCCGTCCGACGTGAACTGGTCCAGAAGATGATACGTCCCTCCTTTGATTACTGTGACATTGTTTATGGTGCAGCCCCTAAGTCCACCCTATCTAAGCTGGACACACTTTTTAATGCCTTCTGCCACTTTGCTCTTGATGCCTCACCCCTTACCCACCACTGCGACCTTTACCGTTCCCTGGCACTACCATCCCTCGGAAACCGACGGTGCCGCATTTCACACTGTGCTAAATATGTATCTAATCTATGGCTTGGCACCATCCCTTCCTACCTCTCCTCCTTGCTCTCAGCTGCACCCTCCCCCGCCCATTATCTTAGATCCTGTGACTACCGCCAACTATCAATCCCTAGGCAGAAGACTACTGCCGGGCAAGCTGCCCTCTCACACCGGTTACCCAAGCTATGGAATGATCTCCCACCTCAAATTCGGCATTCCTCCTCTGCCCACTCTCTTTCTACTGCCCTAGCTAACTTCCTCACCAATAATTGCTCCTGTACCTGACCATGCTTGCAGTGCTCCCCTCCCACTGCCTGACCAGTGGCCTTAGCTTTGCTATAAATGCTGACATATAGCCCAACCTATGCACTTTTGTCCTGTGCCTTTTGTCCTGCACCATCATGTGTTCTATGTCTCCTGTTGCTTATACCTGCATATTACTGTGTGCTAAATTTTCCTTGTATTGCTGCTATATGTCAAGTAATTATTATATGTTCCATACAATATCCAATGTACTCCATGTGTTGTTGCTTGTCATTTAATGCAATTGTATCCATATGCTGCTACTTGCCTCTGTTATTTGCTCAGTTGATAACCTGCGTGTTATCCAACCCCCTTGTACCCCCTCCCCCCAGGTCGCACCTGGAGACGAGCATCTTGTTGCTCAGTGTGCCTTTCCTAGTGAAACTATTTCAATAAATAAATATGTTCGCAGTGATGCTTTGCATTATTGGGCAAGGTGCAATTTTATATTTCTTCTAAATTCACAGTGCCTTTGTTCCACAAAGTGCTAAAGAATTTTCAGGACACACAACTAAACTTACTGTATAGAAAACATTCTTTAACATTAACTATATTGTACCTTTTGTTTGTATTCACATTATTCTTTAAATTAACAAGTATGCTGCACATTATTGCCATTTGCTTCACATTTTAAGACCAGTATCACACATCTAAAGGTTTTTTTATTGGACCTTTTTCTGCGCCTCCATGGACCCGACAGGAGCAACGATCCCTCCCTTGAAAAGGTACGTCCTCCTGCTCCACTGATTGCTCCTGCCCATTCCCCTTGAAATTCCCCCACTGCTTCCCCCACCCCCATCCCCGTGGAGCCAGGGCAAGGAGTGCTGGTGAGCCCCCCCCCCCAGAACACAGCAATCCAGAATCAGAGGGGTGGCAGCACGAGAGCCATTGGCCATCACGTGTCCTGCCAGGTCCCGTTTTTTCCCGTTTTCTCCCACACCCTTCCACCCATCCAATGGGTGAGGCAGCTGCCTCCACCTCCGTAGATGCAGTCAATCACCCTGGGCATGGGCCAACCCCTTTGCGCTTGCATCTGCACTGACACCCAGCCACCACTGGGTGTCAGTCGACAGTGCACAGCGCGAATTTCCCGAGGAAGTGAGAGCAGCTCCGGATGCTCAATCCTCTCCCCTGGCCGACTTCAACAACCAGAGTCTGTTCCTGAAGCCAGCGTGGCATGAAGTGTGACGTCCAGCGCCTCAACCCTCAGTGCCACCAGGCCGGCCACATTTAAATGTTGACAGTTCACGGAAGTATGTATTAAAAAGGACAGGAAATTATTTCTAATTAATAGCTGCACATAAATGAAGTTTATACCCATCAATCATTCACATTTAACTGTACCCAAGTAAAATTGACACAAAAAACTGTATTTTAGTTTCATTTTTATGTTTGCTTGCGCGCATGCGCAAGAAACGTATTGCAGCAGTTTGCTGTAGTAGCGAGTTGTGGAGGTGCAGCAGTGTTGTGGCGAATACCAGCTGTCCATTTTGGGGCTGGTCTCTGTGGCGCCAATACAGGAGCACACTGTCCATGACAACAATATTGTAGCCTGCCACCAACTTCAAAGAAACTCACCACTGCAATCAGGGAGCTCCCCATCATTAACAATCAGCTGTTTTTGCTGCTGGGGCGGTCCCTGATTCCAGCGGCAAATCACAGTTTGCCTTGTCTGGTGTCCCATTTCAATAAAGATGGCGGCAGCTGACGCCATCCATCTCTCAAAGTCCCCACAAAGCCAATGGGGGTGCCCAATCCCCCAGTCAGCATGCCCCCTCCCAAGTTCATTTGCCAATGGGGAGCCCAATCCCCATCGGCATAATGTCCCCCCCCATGTGTTGTGTGTTGTGGGGAGTGTCCAATCCCCCTCAGCTCATGTGCCCCCCCAACATTCTGTATATGCTGATGGGGTGCCCAATCCCATCGGCTACAGACCCCTCAAGAAACACTCAGGTGGCACACTGGGAGCCCACCCCAGTGTGCTAAACCAGCAGTAAATAAAGAAAACCTTCCCTCATTGTTTTGTATTTTTTTAAACCTGTAAATAAGAAAATGGTCCCTCGCTGTCAGCAGTGCTCCCTTCCCCCAATTTGCACCCACCCTCTGTGCACCTCATCTACCCACACCCCCTTCACCCCATACTTACCTCCAGAGCCCAGCGCGACAATATTCGGTGGACCAGGAACACGACTGCACACTTCAAAGCCGACCACGAACTGAAGAAATGCTGATAAGCTGTATAATGGCATAAATTTTTTTTTTTCAACTTATGTGGATATCTTGGCCATTTTTCCAAATTTTGCCACCAAATTTGCAACATGGGGTTCTTGGGACTCCATCTCATGAATTCAGAGACTGTCATCTGGTTATTCGGTCCCAAAAGGTGATTTCGCAGTCACTGCGTGGAATCACCTTTCAAAAGTGATTAACAGAACAGTGTCACTGTTCATGAGGTGGGCTCCCAAAAAGCCTATGTTGCAAATTTAGTGAAATAATCCCAAAAACTGACTGTGTTACGAGCGTGCATTGTGCCATTTCCACGCACACTCGTAACTTTGCGAATCTGTAATATTTTCACTCCAGATTTTCAACATTGCCATTTTTTTACACCTCCTTATGAACAGTACAGCTGTCATTTTTCGCATCCTGGCTGAAATGTGTTTTCGCACTTCCAGTGCAGAATAGCACAGTCACTGTGAGAAATCAGTGTTCAGACAGATTAAGAAAATCACAGTGACACTGTTCATGAGTAGAGGTCCCAAAATGCCTATGTTAAAAATGTGGTGACAAAAGTCCATAAAATGACTATGTTACAAGCGTGCGTTGAGCAGTTTCCACGCTCACTCGTACCTTCGACAATTTGTAATATTTACTCTTAAGATTTTCAACATTGTCAGTTTTGCACACCTCCTTATAAACAGTACAGCTGTAATTTTTCACATCCTACCCAAAATGTGTTTTCTCACATCTGGTGCACAATGGCACGGTTGCTGTGGGAAATCAATGTTTGGGACAGATTAAGAAAATAATAGTGACAGTGTTCATGAGCAGAGGTCACAAAATGCCTATGTTAAAATTTGGTGAAATAATTCCACTAAATGACTGTGTTACGAGCATTGCTTGTGCAGTTTCCACGTGTGCTCGTAAGTGTGAGAATTTTTTTTATTTTCACTCCAGATTTTCAACACTGCCATCTCTTCACACCTCCCTATGAATGGTACAGCTGTCATTTTTCACATCCTGCCTGAACTGTGTTTTCGCACATCTGGTGCAGAATGGCATGGTCACTGTGAGAAATCAACGTTCGTGACAGATTAACAAATCATAATGCCACTGTTTATGAGCAGAGGTCCTGAATGCTTTCATGAGCTGGGGGTCACAAAAAGGCCGTGTTGAAAATTTGCAGTGCAAATACCAACAAACGCCCAGGGCGTTAGGGTTTCTAACCAGCACGAGATTAGAGGGAGTCCGATTAAGGGGTAATGTGAGGAAGTTCTTTTTCTCAGAAAGGGTGGTGGATGCATGGAATGGCCTACCTCAGGAAGTGGCGGACATGAATACAGTGCAGGGCTTCAAACAGGCATGGGATAGGCATAAGGGAGCAAGCAATACAGATGAGTATGAATAGCTAGGCTATTGACAGATCAAAGGTCTATGGCACATTCATAAGGTAGAAAAAGAATTGGGCAGATTGGATGGGCCTTGCGGTCCTTGTCTGCCGTCAACTTCTGTGTTTCTATGTTTCTATTTAACCATAATGTCCCACCTGTACAGACTGACAGGTGTCAGGGGTGTGCCTTTGGATCGCCAGTTGTAATGCTCATGCCATTTCACCCCCACCCCCACCCTGAAGCCAGTGACAAGCATTGAGGTGTGGCTTGTACTCTTCGGCCCCAGAGTTCACCCCTTTTCTTCTATGCTGTACCCACTTCAGCATATGTCCTTATGAAATGGAGTGACTGTAAAGCTGAACACTCCAAGGCACATCTCAACACTTGTTGGTGTCTGCAGGATAGGGTGAGGTGAAATGCCATGAGCATTATGGGCAATGACCCACAGGCACACCCCAATGCCTGTCCATCTCTGCAGGGTGGAGGTGGGGTTGGAAGGAGTTCAGTACTTCATTGCCATTCCTATTCTGCATCTGTCTGACTCCTGCACGTCCAATGCTAATATCAGCAAGCAAACATTCGGCATTGACAAATTCTTGCTATGGGCTGTATTCTGTTGCAGTTCTTGACATGGAACTGCTGATGTGCAGTTATAACTATGTTACCATTCATGTACTGAACTTTAAGCATGGTTTGGACAGGCAAATAGCAACTGCTTAGCATTCTGTGTACAAACCATGACATAGTAAAAACTCCAAATTACTGGTTCCATTAAGTGAACTCGCGGAATGTTATCCACGAAAAGGACAAATTCAAAAGACATTTTCTTTTCATATCTGAGTTTATTCAGTTACAGTTACATATGAATCATTGGAAGTATACATTTCATTTCTGCATATAAGAACATTTTTAACGTCTGCCAGGAAGTATACATTTCCTGTTCCCTTTAAATTTCATCTGCCATCTGCCTACCTACCCAGTTCTTCAGAATATCTAGGTCTATTCATAGCCTATTTCCTCCCTCCGCAGTGTCTACTGCCCCAATTATTTTCATGTTATCCATAAATTTTGTTATGCTATGTGCTACTGACTCACATGTCTAAATCATTTATAAAATGTCTGTTGCTCTGGAAATGATTAGGAGAAAAAAATGATTCTTATTTCTGTAATGATGTCACAGACTAAGCAAAGAGTTCCTCCCATTTTCCTCATTGTCTGTTACTTTAACCCTTGAGCCAGAAACAGTCTACTTGCCAACAAAAAGGAGGCAGTATAGTGCAGTGGTCTAAGGCTCTGAGCTGCAAATTTGGTGATATCCAGCAGACCAGACCTGGGTTTGAATCCCACAGCTTCCACTTGCATACTGTGTGACCCTGAACAAGTCACTTAACCTCCTTGTGCTCCCAGGTCGCTCCTGTAAAAAAGCTTTCAGCTTAGTGTGCTATACCTGGTTAACAACTAAATAAAAAAAAGAAGATACATCTGGCCTGTTTATTACCAGTTTTTATTAGGTTCTATTTCATTGCAGTTTTCTGAAGAGAAAAAACAAATCTAAACACATCCTACATGTCGTTACCAATTATTTCATACAAACTGAAGAGCAGAAGCAAACTACACCTGTCCTACAAGAGCAAGTTTCACCTCATGTTTGAAGAATTTTAATGACTCTCAGAGTAATTTTTCTTTTTGGGGGGGCAAAATATTTCTGCAAAAATGGCACTTAAAAAGGGGGACATTCAATTGTGTGGAACTACATTTTACCCTTTTCAGCAGTTTCCACCAGCTCAATAAGTAAATCCGGTAATGCCTCACCTACCATCTTATAAATATTGTGTAAGATACTGAATATAATGTTTGTAGCACACTGTAAAATATGAGCATCTACACTGAATCCCAGCACACAGCCTGTGATGAAGATGTCATTGGTTGGGTAGCATGGGTGGGAGTAAATGGCTTAATCTTCCAAAGAGGTGGCAGGAGTAATGGTGGCTATATTATGCAGCAGGTCACAAAAAACTCTTACACATAAAAATTACTTTTTTAATAAAGAGAAAGCTTAACTGTCTTGCCTCTATAACAGATAAGACTATTTATTTAATTTTATGTTTTGTATGCTCTCTTCTCCGCCTGGCTGCTCTCTCCCTCTCAGCCCCATCACTCTCTGTCCCTGGTCCTTACCCCCAACCAGATAAGTGCCCCATGATTTGCACTTCAGGGTGATGCCCCCTGGGTTCCCCAAGCCCAGGAGGAGTTAGAGCTGAGCTGTGGTCAGAAGTGCAGTGATCAATGCATGTCCTGCAAAGAGAGTGAGAGATGGCATCATGCTGCTTCAGGACTGGGAGGCTTTTCTTCCCATTTAGGTGGTCCCTTCCCCAAATGAAGTGCCTCGTGGAATAGGACTAAGCAGATGTACCTCCTAGTCAGTAGGCGCTCCGCCGCACATCAGGGCGCTGCTGCACTGCCACCTGTAGTCAGCCAGGTGGCAGTGTTGTAGTGGAACATACAGTCCTCCCACCCTGGAGGATGAGAGCATCGTCTGGGACACTCGATTCTCCTTCCCTCTGCCAGCCTCTGATGACCCCGGACTTGCTTCTGAACCTGGGTCACCCGCATTGTGAGAGGTAGCATTACTGTTGCACCAATGGGCTGGCTCATTTTGCTCATTTTGTTAGTCATGAGAAATTCAGAAGGGTGAATTTGCTCTCCTAAATGCCATGATAGTGTTACTTTAAGGCACAGACACAGTAAGAATAATATAGCAGCCCTGTCTTTAGCGTCAGTTTTACTAAGCAGAGGTAAAGCAGTTTTGTGAAGCTTGATGCTTTGTTTTTGTCTCATCTGGAAAACAGTTACCCAGCCAAGGAAAAGAGACTTATCGAGTTCCAGAAAAGGGTTGGAGTTTGGTATGTGCACTTATTTGAAACAGATTTGAAAGGATTTCACAATGTCTGGTGCATGAGAGGTTGACAAGTTAAATTTGCATCAATCAGTGCAACAATGAAACATGGCTGACTCATGAAATTCAAAGGAAAATAGCAGCTGGCAGCCAGACAGTACAGACAGCTTATTTGCGTATAGAGCAGGATGATAGGCTATCTTACCATTGAGGAACCATTGCATCTGGAATCCGCTGAGAGCGACTGAAGTGTCGGAACGGAATACAATATGGAGGTTGTTGCCAGTAGTGGTGCCTGCTGGGGGTGCATTTCCACCACAAAAAGTGCCAATCAAATTGGACTCGCTAGTTGGTCCATCATAGAGCTGTAAGTAAAGAAAATACCAAGTCAGTTTTAAACAATCAGAAAGCAGATCTAGCAGCCATTTATTTATTTATTTGTTTGCTTATTTATTTGATAACCAGGTAATTACACTGGTCCTAGGGCTTGTTTGCAGGCATGACCCGGGCCAACAAGATGGCACATACAGCACAATAGATCAAGAGTATATACAATGTACATATACAATAAGGAATGAAAATGTGCACTTAGGTTGCCATGAATACATGAAAGAAACAATTACAGTGTACAAATTAGAAAAGTAGGCATGGTGCAGATACAACAGTGAGACCATGAGTCATAGGATACACTGACAAAATAACAATACATACAAGGCTTGGAGGAGTGTACAGGTGTAGCCAAAAATGCATAACAGAACTGTTATAGTATACAAAAAAGGAAAACAGACAGGGAACGGATATAACAATAAGACCATAAATCTTAGAAAACGCTATGCTCATTGCAATGGATTTCTAGAGTACTAATGTTAAAAGTAAGATGGAAGGAAAGGATGGGAAGGGGAACTAGATTTCGTCATTACAAATTACAATGCATATTTTAATATGACTCCCCAAATTTAAGTAATGAGTCTCACCATCATAGGACATTACCGTGAGACACAATAACAATGCTTGTACATTATGTTCCCCTGGCATCTTGAACAAAATGAAGCATAGTGACTGTATCATAAGGGAGGATGATAATCAGTGTGACAGATAATACATATATGTTGTATTGTACAACAGTAAAATAAACTTGCTTCTTCTTTGTCTTAACATCCACTTACTGTTACAACAACAGGCAAGATACTTCCACTACAATTTTTTTTCCATTTTGAGTGAGCATTCAGAATTATACTTTCATGCTACAGTATTTGCAGTGCAAAGGGTGATGCAATTTCCCCTTTTTTGTTAAATACTAAAATTGTAGTATTTTACTGAGCTGAACTGTATTCTCTAATAATTTATAAAATGGGCTAAAAAAATCCATCATCCTGATTGGCTACTACATCATCTGAGCCGTGTCCTTATCAGATGATATAGTAGCCAACCGGTACTATCCTCCAGCTCTGAGCCCCACAACACCAGGAATCAGTGAGCTGTGCCAGTCTAAAACAGCAACACTGGCTGGCGTAGCTCATAACGCGACATCCCTCTGATCGAGCTCCGGTCTGCCTGCCCCCTCCTTTTTCATAGCATGCAACAGAACCTCTAAATAAAAAAGAACAGCAAAACATTTTTAAAAATTATGTTTCCACGTTTAGCATGGAAACTCTCCTCTCCTCCACAAAACTGTCCCTGAAATCATCAGCACAGCGCATGCCACAACAAATACCAAATGTAAAAACGCTCACTCCCCACAAAAAGATTCCATTTCATCCACAGGATGGCACTGTAATGTCAAAAAAAAGTAACCTGCAGTTCAGGGTAGAAATGGGAGCGCATCTTGAAAACCTGATTGTCTTTTACTTTCACCAAGGCGAACCACTAGAAGCGCTGTTTACGGTGCTCCTAAGGGACATGCTCGCTCCCAGTCCCCCTCTTTTGTGTGTGGCCCTCCCTACAAGTACTCCATAAGAAAAAATTACTCACCTTAGTAATGTTGTTTCTTCTAATGGAGTCTTGCTATATTATAGACATTAGCAGTTTGATCCAGCTCTAGAACTGCCCCGGAGTGAAATGGTTAAAACCATTCCAAAATAGAATTTTGGCACGAGAGCAGCTCCATCTGTGTGATTTCAAACTTGAACTGTCAGATCTTTACGAGCCAAACTCACTATGGTCTGTGTGGAAGCTGTAACTCACACTAGCCAAATGGCTACCTAAATAATAACAACCATTGATGGTCCCAACACCCAAGACTCAAGTCAGGAGACCAGAAATACTAACACCATTCTTATAATCTGAAAATGGAACATAAGTATAATAAAACACACTGCAGCATACATACACACCCCAAAGTCCCAAAGGGACAAAATGCTAAAAGAACAAAAGTAGTGCCCACACTAAGTTGCCACCCCACCAAGTAGAGGTTCTGAGAGGGGCAGGTTGGGGGGGAGGTCTATAATATAGCAAGACTCCATTAGAAGAAACAACATTACTAAGGTGAGTAATTTTTTCTTCAAACAACATGAAGTCTTGCTATATTATAGACATTAGCTGAATACACAGCAGTACCTCCATGGAGGAGGGGCAGAACCTACTTAGGGAATAGGCTCTGAAGAACAGCTGTGCCAAACCGAGCATCTCTCCTGGCCTGGACATCCAGGGAGTAATGCTTGGTAAAAGTGTGTACCGTTTTCCAAGTAGCAGCCTGGCAAATCTCTAATAAAGGGATATCTCTGGCAGTAGCTAGAGCGCAGCTGTACCCTGGTAGAATGAGCCCTCAAACCGGGGGCTCTGCCACTTTCTGATAACAAAATTGGATACAAGAGACAATCCACCTGGCTATTGATCTCTTAGTGGCAGGTTGCCTTTCCCAACTTCACCATAGGTAAGCAAAGTTGGAGGGATTCGAACCTGTGACCTTTAGTACGCTCTATATAATAACTAAGAGCTCTCTTAACATCCAGGCTGTGCAACCTCCTCTCACCGAAGAGGGTGATCAGTGAAAAATACTGGAAGGAGATAGATTGATTAAGATGGAAATCTGAAACCACCTTAGGCAAAAACTTCCTATTAGTCCTAAGGACTACCTTATCCCTTGGAAAGAAATAAAGTCAGTCTCCACTGACAAGGCTTGCAATTCACTTATGCGTCTGGCAGAAGTGATAGCCACTAGAAAAACAGTTTTCCAAGTTAGGTACTTAAGATCTGCAGAAGACAGAGGTTCAAAAGGGGGTTGCATTAACTGGGCAATGCAAACATTAAGGTCCCAAGCAGGGACCAGTTCCCGAAAGGGAGGATTAGTATGGAGTAATTCCTTAAAAAACTTGGAAAACACAGGATGAGAGGAAAGAGGGGATGACTTTCCTGCTGACACAAAAGCAGACACAGCTGCCAAATGAACTCTCAGGGTAGCTGGTCTGAGACCAAGGAATTAAGATGTACCATGTAATCTAACAAAATGGGCAATTCAGCAGATTCTGGAAATATTTTTCCCAGCACACCAAATGGAAAACCTTTTCCATTTAGAACTATAAGTAACCCTAGTGGAAGGCTTTCTGGAAGCCTTTAGGATCTCAAGAACACCCTGAGAGAGGTGTAAATCAGCAACTCTAACTCCTCAAGAGCCAGGCCTTGAGGTTGAGGGATTTGAGGTCCGGATACCAAACCCTTCCCTGGGCACAAGTCAACAGATTGTGATTCCTGGGAGGCACAGGGAAGATGGACTGTCAGAGACAGAAGGAGTGGGTACCAGGGCTGCCTGGCCCAATCCGGGGCAATCAGAATCACCCTGCAAGGCTGAGATCTGATTTTGACTAGTACTTTGAATAGGAGGAGGAAGGAAGCAAGAGGAACTTCCTCCCAATCCAGAAGAAGGGCATCCAGGGAACTGAGCCCAGCACTGGAGGCCTGCAACAGAACAGAGGAAGTTAGTGATTGTCTGGGGCTGCAAAAGATCTATCTGAGGATGCCCCACCTGGCAAAAACTATCCCCAGCACTTGAGGATCCAGGGACCATTCATGATGGCCCTGGGAAATCCTACTGAGGGCATCCGCTAGGACATTGTCCTTCCCTGGAAGATGAACTGCTATGAGGGAAGTGTTCAGGAATAGGCCAGAGACCACAACTTCATTGCCTCGGTGCACAAGGCCGAAGACCAAGTGCCCCCTGTTTGTTGATGTACCACATTGTTGTGGTGTTGTCTGTTCTGACTTGTATCACCTTGTCATGGACAGATGCAGAAAAGCTTGAAGAGCTAAAAGACAGCTCTGAGTTCCAGCAAATTGATGTGGAGCAGAGATTCCTGGGACCAAACTCCCTGAGTGGAAAGGTCGCCCATGTGGGCTCCCAACCCAGAAGGGAAGCATCTGTAGTGAGAGTCAAGTCGTGAGAAGGGAAATGAAGGGACCCCCACTCTTAAAGTGCTCTGATCCTGCCACCACTGGAGAGCTAGGATCAAGGTTCAGTCACTGGGACCAACTTGGAAGGGGTCTTTTCTCTGAGACCAAAAGGTTCTCAAGTGAAACTGAATGTCTCTCATCTGAAATCTGGCTCCCTGCACAACAGCTGTGGATGCAGCCATGTGCCCCAGGAGCTGCAGAAAGTGTCTTGCTGGTCGAGACCTGCAGAGTGAAGGAAGAGGCCAGAGCCACTAAATTCCTTACCCTTTCTGGGGAAGAAAGGCTCTGGCTAGCTTTGTGTCCAATTCTGCCCCTATAAAGGTGAGTACCTGGACTGGTTCCAGAACCGACTTTGGTAGGTTTAGCAGAAAACCCAGGGAGGTGAGAAGCTGCTGGGTGACCTGCAGGTGAGATTTTACCTGTTCTGGGACTGGCCTAACATGAGCCAGTCGTCTAGATAGGGAAAACAGCAATCCTCTGCCTCCTTAAGTGGGCCACTGCCACTACTAGACACTTTGTGAATACCCTTGGAGCAGAGGTAGGCGAAGGGCATTGCTCTGAACTGGTAATGACCTGAGGCAGTTCAAATCTGAGGTACTTTCGATGGGATCTTCTGATTGGGACATGGAAATAGGCATCCCTTGAGGTCCAGGGAGGCTAGCCAGTCCCCTGGCCTTAGGAAAGTAAAATCATTGCCAGAGTTACCATTTTGAACTTTGGTTTCAAAAGATGCTTGTTCAGATATCTGAGATCTAAGATGGGCCGCCATTCTCCTGTCTTTTTTGGGGTAAGGAAGTATCTGGAATACAGACCCCTGCCCTGATGCAGGGGAGGAACCCTTTCTACTGCTCTGAGTGCTAACAGGGATGAGACCTCTGTTTCCAGAGCGAGGGTCTCTGAAGCACTTGCAGGTAGAAAAAATCTGCTTCTCAACTTGGGAAACTTTGAAGCTGAGAACCAGACCCTGACTTACTACTTCCAGAACCCACTTGTCTGAAGTTAAAAAGCCCAATTCTGACTGAAGTAAGCCAGCCTGCCCCCACTGGTACAGGAGAATCGGCCCTGGGCACCCCATCAGGGTGCCTGTTTACATGAGGAGCTTTTAGGCTGGGGGTGGGAGCAGATCTGCCCACCCTCGTCTGCCCCTGCCTCTGAAGAAGCCCCTCTGAGCAGAGGCAGAGGGCCTGAGTCTGGTAGAAGGCCTGTGAAAAGGCCTACCCCTACCCCTGGGGGCATGCCTTTGAGGAGTGGCTTGCCGCTCCTTAGCCTGGGCACTCTTGTAAGTAGTCCTATATTCATCCATCTTCTTCATGTAATTCTCTGTCTGCTCTCCAAACAGAGAATTTCCCACCACAGGAAAATCCATAGCCTTAGTCTGGGTATCCTGTGACAAACTAATACACCTGAGCCAGGCCAACCTACGAAAAGCTACAGATGTGGCCATGACCCTAGAGGAAACATCATTAACATCCACAGCAGCATGAAACTGAACCTAGAGGCTCCAATGCCATCAGCAGCCACCTGTTCTAGTTCACTAGCCAGCTGGCCATGGGCCTGCTTGGCCAATTGCATAACAGTATCCCATCTAGATTTCTGATACCTAGCTACATAAGCCATATAATTTGCTTGCCTGATCCCAGAGAGGCTGCCATATACTGTTTTTTGCCATGGCATCAATCTTCCTGGAATCCCTGTCAGGAGGATGTGAAGCCAAGGAATATTAGCTTTATCACAGGCAGCAGCCTGAACTACCTACATGACTGCATTGCTGAGAAAGGAATTCTGTATCAGGCCTGACAATGTATACCTTCTGTCCATCTTTTTATCTACAGGAGGCACAGAATTAGAGCTTTTAAAATTTTAATTGTTTGTTTCCTAAAAGACTTATGTAAAGGAATAGACAATCTCCTAGACTCTGGAATATCCATCATTTCTACAAAATCAGGCTCCTCTTGCTCATCACAGCCTCTTCTAAAAGGAAGCTGGAGGGTTTCAGCAACTTTTATAAAACATAAAATGAGATGGGGACTCAGACAGCATAGGGGAGATTCTAAAGGTCTGTCTGGGGAGATGTCCGGTTCAATGGGCACACCAGACCTTCCCAGCCACATTCATACGGTTCATAATCCTCCTCCCCTCCTCTGGTTCATAAAATTCCTCAATATCATAATCCTGAACCACTGGGACGGACAGACTGACCTTTACCAGATAGCGGTGGTTCGACGGACCCTGAGACAGTGACTGGACAATTTGTATGGCTTTTGGTATCTCTGCAGCAGTTGGAGAAGGAATTTTGGACTCCAGACCTGCTGATTTTCTTGTTTTCTTTACTGGAATTGATTCCTCAGAACCAGCTTTTCTTTTGCCCGAGGAAGTCTGGCCCTGGTCAGAGGGCACTCCCTCTGGTCCGGTTGGCACCGAACCGGGCTGGCCATCCGGTCAGCGGACTTTTGGCCTCTCGTTCCCTGAGCCTGCCCAATCTTTTTCCAGGGTGGCTGCAGGAAATTCTTATACCTGGCAGTCTGACTGGAGGTGGTCAAACCCCAGACAATAAACACATGTGGTGTGTGGGTCAGCCTTGGCAAAGACTTCCCCACAAACATCACAGTGTTGAAACCCAGTGGGCCCGGTTTTTCTTTTGGGTTTCTCAGACATAATGCCAACCTAACCAAAAACTTGCCCTTTTAACGGCAGTGCCAGGCAAGACACCCTTATCGGTTCCTAACCGTGTCACGGGTATTGGAAAAAACCGTAATAAATCCGTTTTTTAGAACCGATAAGAACCGGGAACCGCACTCTAAAATAGTAACTTTTAGTTTTAAATGAGTTTTAAACCCACTGATCGGTTCAAAACCGAACCGATAACTTAAAGTTCCACACAGACAAAGCCTTCATTTACTACGGTTACCACAGATAGAGCTTGAACGAGCGGTTTTGCGGTTAAAATAAAACTATTCTCGGTTAAATCCAACCAAGAAAACACTTTTAAACCGAGAAATGAACCGAGCAGAAGGAGAAATCTCCGGGCGACTGTTCACTAGCGGAGTAAAGAATCTGACAGTTCAAGTTTGAAATGACACAGATAGAGCTGCTGTCGTGCCAAAATTCTATTTTGGAATGGTTTTAACCATTTCACTCCGGGGCAGTTCTAGAGCTGGATCAAACTGCTAATGTCTATAATATAGCAAGACTTCATGTTGTTTGAATCCTTTTTTTTTTTTTTTTACAAATAATAGCTCTCTTTCTCATACCGCATTAAAAATACCCCATAATTCCACACCCACGAAGCAGGTAGCCGCTGTCTAGGCGGCAAGTAAGTGACAGGCTTGCTCCCCATACTGCTGGCGGTTCACGCTCTGAGTCTCTCTCTCCTTTCAAAAAAAAAAAAAAAAGCAGAAAACTATAGAAAACAATTACATTGTCTTTCTGCCACTGCCAGTTGTTCTCACTCTGAGTATGGGGTGGGGGAGGTGACTGACATACACCAACCTTGCCAAACAGGATCGTAGGCTGGGGCAGCTGTCAGTGAAAGTGCAAGCTCACTCTCACCATTTAAACAGGAAAAACAATAAAAACAATGTCAGAGGAGGATTTAAAGGCATTTAAAGTAGTAAACACAGTAACAGATATCCTCAAGAAGTCAGAGACACTGTACTGCCAACTTAACTGTGACTTCATTGGGGGACTATTTTTTTACTGCTTGAGTTATTGAAACCTTTTGTTTTATATTTTTTTTTTTATTTTTTAAGAGTTTTGTATTTACCCATTAAATAATTACTTGAGGGCCCATTTTATAAGCGCAGTAACACACTCGGAGGTGTGGGTTATCTCCTGATAAGAGAACGCCCAGTTGCATCAGGCACTTGGCATAAGTGCCTCGTGCCTTATAACACACCTGGGTGTGCTCTTATCAGGAGATAACCCACACCTCATCATGTGTTATTGCTTGTGTAATCAATTACTGTGACTGCATTTCTGCTGGAAGAGTGCGTACAATGGAAAAACGCTCCTGGGAGGGAACTTAAAAAATAAAGTAAAAGCTCTCCATTATAAACTAAAACGAAAAGTCATGCTCTTTCTTCTGGAAACAGCACTAGCACTTGCACCTACATTCTGTAAGGAATAAGTGGTGGTGGTTGGGGGGGAATCTCTTAATCTTCGGCCATGGTTCCCCTGTTTCTCCTTCCACAAGCTGAAGCTTCAGCAGTGAAGTTTCCTCAACAGCTCTTCCTTGACCTATAGCAGCCGATGAGGTTCTCAGGGTCTTCATGCTGAATGACTGCATTTCCTGTTTACTTATTTTGAAAAACATTTCCCCCCAGGTGCCCCCTTCCCATCATGGCAGTCACTGATGCTGCAACAGTGCTCCAGATAATTTGGTAGGCAAGTGGCAGCCTGTGCAATCCACAACGGTGCTGCTGCTGGATCAGCTGGTTGGGATTCGGCACTCCAGAGTTTCAGCATGTCACTTCAACTGTCTCTGGTCTTTGCGGGGGCTTCTCCTGAACTGAGGCCTCTATAAGGTGGCATTAACTTCTGCACTACATTACCAGGCCCATTGATGTAGTTGTCAAAACAATTTACAAAAAATGTGCTTTAAGATGCATTCATGTTGACTCAAAAGATTTTAGAACAGGGTCATATTGTTATCTATTTTGTCATATAGTAATAAAATAGATTTCCTGGCCAGAGGGTAGGAGGAAAAAACATCAGTCCCACCTTGGAGTCATAATACAAGTTGCAATAAGCTCTGCCTCCTCTCCTGATCAGGAGGCTCCTGACCGGGTGCTCCCACTGCCAAGACCCGTTCTCGGACTACATTTCCCTACTAAGGGTTGATACTTCTAGCCTCAGATGCAGACCGCGCTCTGCCTCCTCTCCTGAAGCAGGAGGCCCCTGACTGGGCTCTCACACCACCAGGGCTTGCTCACAGACTGCATTTCCCTGCCTCAGAGGTTGCGAAGAAAGCACAGCAGTTGGACCACAGTGGGCTCAGAGAAGGTGAGGATGGTGGAACAGAGGCACACCCAGTCAGTTGTTCCACTCCACAATCCATACACCATTCTGGGGGAGCATAGCTCCCCTATATATGCACCCGCAGAGGAGACTGAGGGCAACTGTCACAATGGAGGCCCACAGGAAGGAGGCAGAGGACACCACAGGGAAAGGAAGCAGCTCCTGGTGGGGGACTCAATTATTAGGGGGATAGAACTGGGGGGAGCAGGGAAAATTAAAGTAAGGTGCCTGCTTGGTGCCATGGCTTGGAGGGACAGGAAGCGCATCCTCAGGATCACGAGAACAGCTGTACAGGATTCTGAGCTGGATGTCATTGTCCACCTAGGGACAAATGACTTGGCTCATCATGAGATTAGAGCAGTGCAGGAGGACTTTGTAGAGTTGGGGAGGGGCCTAAGACAAGTAGCACACACAGTATCCTTCTCAGAGGTGCTGCCTGTCAATGGCATAGGGGAGGTGAGGGTACTTTGCACCATGCAGTTTAATGAATGGTTGAAAAAATGATGTGGAGCACAGGAGTTTGGCTTCATTTGGGACTGGGGTTCCACCTGGAGGGACACCAGCCTATACTGGCAGGATGGTCTGCATCTGTCCAGAAAGGGAACAAGTCTTTTGAGCAATCGGTTTAAATGCTTCATTGGCACACTTTTTAAACTAGTCAAAGGGGGAGGCACTGATAAGCAGCAGGAAAATCCCAGCCTCTCCCTACAAAACAGGGTACTAAATGAGAAAAAGACAGAGGTAGAAATATCAGTGGGGGATGCTGCAACAGAAGGTAAAGCCATCAAAAAATGGATAGCAATGAGTACCAATGCCCGTAGTCTGGGTAACAAGCTTCCTGAATTAGTGGCCTTGATGGAGGAGGAACATCTGGATATCGTGGCAGTCACAGAAACATGGTACACACAAAACCATGACTGGGACGTAAACATACCAGGATACACTATCTACAGGAGGGACAGGGAGGGTAAAAGAGGAGGAGGAGTAGCACTTTACATAAGGGAAGGAATCAAAGCAACAGAACAAAAGGGTAAACAGGGGGAGGAGAAGAAGCACTGTGGGTAAATTTGGAGACAGGCAATAGCACCACAATCCACACAGGGGTTGTATACAGACCTCCTTCTAAGGGGGAAGAAATGGACAAGAAAATGATAGAAAGTATACTTAGAATGGCAGAAAAAGGGGAGATATTGCTGATGGGTGATCTGAATATGCCAGATGTTAACTGGAATGCAGCTGCAGCAGCCACTTCGAAGAGTGAGGTTATTCTAGATGCCCGACAGGGGGCATGCCTTAGACAACTAGTATTGGAGCCCACTCAAGAGGGAGCAATCTTAGACCTGGTTCTCTCAAATGGAGATGGAGAGAGGATCACAGATGTAGAAGTGGGTAGCCATTTGGGAACTAGCGACCATCGAACAGTATGGTTCACAATAAATACAGCAATAGAGTCAAGCCATACAAAGGCAAAAGTACTGGACTTTAGGAGGGCTGACTTTGCCAAAATGGGTGAGCACCTAAGGAATGCACTAGCAAATGGGCAGGAAGGAGGGGTGGAAGAACAATGGCGAATAATAAAAACTGCCATCACAGAGGTAACGAGCCTTTGTGTGAAGCAAATAAACAAAACAAAACGACGTAAGAAACCACTATGGTTCTCAAAGGAAGTGGCAGTGAAGGTTCAAGAGAAAAGAAAGCATTCAGGAAGTACAAGGAATCACAGAAGGAGCAGAACAGAGAACTGTATCAGTTAAAGCAAAAGGAAGCTGGGAAGGCAGTCAGAACAGCAAAGACCAAACCGAGGAAAAGACAGCCTACTCAGTTAAGAAGGGGATAAAACCTTTTATAGGTACATCAGGAGCGAAGGAAGACCAAGGGAGGGATAGTGAGGTTTAATAAAGGGAGGAGGGTGGGCAGAGGGAGACTGTGAAAAGGCAGAGATACTAAACAGATATTTTTGCTCAGTATTTACAAATGAAGAGGGGGAGGTACCTAAAACAAACAGTAGAAACACTCTGGATACAGAAGTTGATACCAGCCCATTTACAGAAGAAAGGGCCATGAAAGAACTCTTAAAACTGAAGGTGGACAAAGCAATGGGGCCTGATGGGATTCATCCCAGAATTCTAAAAGAACTAAGGGTAGAACTAGTGACACCACTGACTACCCTCTTTAACAAATCGTGGGAGGATGGGGTGGTACCCAAGGACTGGAGGAGGGCAGATGTGATTCCCTTCACAAAAGTGGGAGCAAGGCAGAAGCGAAACTACAGACCTGTTAGTTTAACCTCAGTGATAGGAAAATGATGGAATCGCTTCTGAAGGAAAGAATTGTCGGTATCTAGAGACCAGAGGGGCACAGGACCCAAGGCAGCATGGATTCACAGTGGGAAGGTCATGCCAGGCAGATCTGATAGATTTCTTTGACTGGGCGACCAAAGTAGTAGATCAGGGAGGGCTGTGGACATGGCCTACCTAGACTTTAGCAAGGCATTTGACACAGTCCCACACAAAGATTAATATACAAGTTAGCCAGCCTGGGAGTGGGTCCCAAGATGACAGCCTGGGTAAAGAATTGGCTGGAGAATAGGACAGAGGTAATAGTAAATGGAGTCCACTCAGAAGAAAGGGGGTACTAGTGGGGTACCGCAGGGTTCAGTATTAGATCAGCTCTCTCAATGTCTTTATGTTTCTACATTGCAGAGGACTGAAGGAAAGTATGTCTCTTTGCAGATAACAAAAGATCTGCAACAGAGTTGATGCACAAGGTGGGGGAAAGGATGAGAAGGGACTTGGCAAGGTTAGAGGAATGGTCAAATGTATGGCAGCTTAGATTCAATGCTAAGAAGTGCAAGGTAATGCACCTGGGAAACAAAAACCCAGGGGAAGAGTACACAATGGGGGGTGAGATACAGTACTAACAACAACAAAAATGGAAAAGGACCTGGGGGTAGTCATATCAGATGACCTAAAGGTGGGCAAGCAATGTGAGAGGGCAGCAAGGAGGGCTGGGGGGATACTGGGATGCATAAGGAGAGGCATCACCAGTAGAAAACAGGAAGTTATTATCCCTCTGTACAGACAGCTGGTGAGACCCCATCTGGAGTACTGCGTGCAGTTCTGGAGACCCAATCTCCACAAAGACATAGACAGGATGGAAGCTGGCCAGAGGAGGGCAACTAAAATGGTGCAGGGTCTGCACTGGAAGAATTATGAAGAGAGACTAAAGGAGCTTAATATGTATAGCCTCGAGAAAAGGAAGGTGAGGGGGGGACATGATAGAAACTTTCAAGTACATGAGGAATCAACAAGTCAAGAGGCAGCATCTTTCAAAAGAGGTGTGCAAGACAAGGAAACAATTTGAAGATAGGGGGTGGCTCAGAAGTAATTTAAGGAAGTATTGTTTCACAGAGGGTTGTGGATGCATGGAGCGGCCTTCCGGAGGAGGTTGTGGAGTCAAAAACAGTGGTGGAATTCAAGCATGCATGGGACAGTCATAAGGCCATTCTAGGGGGTGGGGGTAGGAAGAAGTAGGCTGCTGGTTAACTAGGATCTGCAGCTTATCCAGTAGGTAGAGAAATGGGCAGACTGGGTGGGCCAAGTGGTCCTTATCTGCCGTCAAATTCTATGTTTCTATGTTAAGGGTCAGCACTTCCAGCCCCAGATGCCAACCACACACTGCCTCCTCTCCTGAAGCAGGAGGCCCCTGACAGGGCACTCCAACTGCCAGGACCTGCTCTCAGACTGCATTTCATTGCTAAGGGTCAGCGCTTCCAGCCCCAGATGCTGACAGCAGTCTGCCTCCTCTCCTGAAGAAGGAGGCCCCTGACCAGGCGCTCCCACCACCATTATCCACTCTCGGACTGCATTTCCCCACTAAGGGTCAGTGCTTACGGCCCCAGACGCTGACCATGCTCTGCCTCCTCTCCTGAAGCAAAAGGGTCCTGACCAGGTGCTCCCACCACCAGGATGTGCTCTTAGACTGCTTTTCCCTGCTAAGGGTCAGTGCTTCCAGCTCCAGATGCTGACTGCACTCTGCCTCCTCTCCTGAAGCAGGAGGCCCCTGACTAGGCACTCCCACCACCAGGACCTGCCCTCGGACTGCATTTCCCCACTAAGGGTTGTCACGTACAGCCCCAGACGTCGACCGTGCTCTGCCTCCTGTTTTGAAGCAAGAGGTCTCTGATCAGGCGGTACCACTACCAGTATCCACTCTAGGACTATATTTCTCCGTTAAGGGTTGGCGTTTCAGCCCCAAATGCCGACTGTGCTCTGCCTCCTCTCCTGAAGCAGGAGGCCCCTGACTGGGCGCTCCCACTGCCAGGATCCATTTTCAGACTGTATTTCCCTGTTAAGGGTCAGTGCTTCCAGCCCCAGACATAGATCGCACTCTGTCTCCTCTCCTGAAGGTACGGGATTGGCTCCTTCCTCTCATCCTGGGCTCACCATTGGCCAGAACTACCAGCTCCTTTTCTCTTGGCTTCTGCTTGCACCTCTTTGCTGAAATCTCATATATACAACTTTAACTTTATATTGTGCAAGATTAGCTCATTCTGTTAGGTATTCATTTTAGGAGTTTATTTAATTTTGCAACACACTGTACTGTGCTAGTTAACTATGAGGAGCAGTGCTCTATGTAAAGAAACAAAAGTTTAGGGCTGCTGATTTTGTGCATCTGTGCTAGCGTTGCTGCTAATAGGTGCTCCAACTTTTGTTTAGGCTTGATTTTTATGCTCTGCGTTCTCTTTTCTGTCTCTGCCATGTTACTACCCCCCACCCACTTCTCTCACTCTCTCTCTATTGTCCATCTCGTCCTCTCTCTACCCCCTTCTTTCCAACCCTGCCCAGTGCCCTCCCATCAATTTAGCTAATCCCTTGTCCTGATCTTTCCCTGTCTCCTTCCCATTGTCTGCTCCCACCCACTAATTACTCAGTTTAAAATCTTTCTCTTCTTTTTCCCCTTCCAGCAGGAGACCCCTGACTGGGCGCTCCCACCACCAGGACCCACTCTCAGACCGCATTTCCCCGCTAAGGGTTGGTGCTTCCAGCCCCAGATGTCGACTGTACTCTGCCTCCTTTCCTGAAGGTATGGGATTAGCTCCTTCCTCTTGACCTGGGCTCACCATTGACTAGAAGTACCAGCTCCTTTTCTCTTCATTTCTGCTTGCACCTTTTAGCCGATTCATATATACAACTTTAAGTTTACACTGTGCAATATTTGCTCATTCTGTTAGGAATTAATTTTAGGAATTTATTTAATTTTGCTGCACATTGTACTGTGCTAGTTAACTAGGAGGAGCAGCGCTCTACATAAAAAAAACAAAAATTTAGGACTGCTGATTTTGTGCATCTGTGCTAGCGCTGCTGCTAATAGGTGCTCCAACTGTTGTTTAGGCTTGATTTTTTTTTCCTGCCCTGACATCTTTAAATACACTTTCTTCACTTCAGGTCCCACCCCCTCAGTTCCCTCCCTTCCTCCTGCAAGCTGCTTGGCTCGTAGGCCTGTCCTTGGACATTCATTTACCTAAACATAACATTTTCCTGCCTTAACTCAGCTAATAATGCTTACTCTCCACCTTCACAACTATCCCTAACTTGACCCACATTACTGTACTTATCCCTCCTCCCTACTCCTACTTACCAATTACCTCTCCCCCTCTAATTTACTACTGCTTACCAACTACCCCTCCCCCTCTAACCTGCCACTCCTAACCTAGTCCGCGCCGCCATCCCTCCTCCCAGTTCTCACCTCTCCTAGTTTTACTCTTGCTAGGTATGGGGCCTCCTAGTACCTTTTCTTTGCCAGGTTAACAAATCCCTTCAGGCACCTCACCATGTTCCTCGTCTTCCTCACCTGCCTCCCCACCCTAATCACCCTTACATCCCTACCCCTACCTCGCTACCATCCATCCTGCACCTTCCTTCCCTCTGCCCTCCCTTCTTCCCTTCCCCAACTCTCCCATCCTCCTGTCAGCCCCCCCTTCACTTCCCCTTGCATCCTCCTGCACCCATCCTCCATGCTACGGGTTCCCACCTAGCAACCTTTCAAGCCCTTACAGCACACCTCAGCTGCACAAGTAATAAGACCTCTTCTGCCTCTTGAGGCCTTCACCCCCCCCACCAAAAAACAGCTGGCCACCCTCACAAGACTACTCATATCACTACTGCTGCTAGCCGCAAGTGACATCGAACCCAACACTGGCTCTACCCTCACTATAACATCTAATCTACCTAAAGGGCTAAGGATAGTCCATCTAAATATCAGAAGCTTGTTTCCCAAAATTTATCTTTTGCAGCCACTCATGCCCAACCTCAAATCCTCCGTCCTCATGATCATTGAGTCATGGCTTAGTTCTAAATTCATTGACACTGCCATCACTGTCCCCAGGAACTCCATCATCTGGCAGAACCATAAGTCAAGGGGTGGGGGAGTCATCATGTATATATCTACCACACTCAAATTCTCTGTCTGCTTACCCATGGCCTTTCCGTCTGCCTATGAACAGTTGGTAATTAAAATATCCCCCCTTGCTCCCTCCCCATCTTTGTGGGTGGTGTCTACTGCTTCCCTCACCTCCCTACCTCCTCCCCTTCCTCTATCACTGACCTTCTATTCTCCCTCTCTGCCCCTGCCACCCCTGGTGAACTCTACATCTTAGGAGATTTCAACATTAATTGGCTGGGCAGCATGCAGACCTCAGTCTGTAATCATGTCTTGTCCCTTAACTGAAAACAACTGATCAAAGACCCGATGCACCTAAACCTCAAAACAGGGAAACATACCCTAATCGATTGGGTGCTGACATCTCACCCCATTGTGTTATAAAATCTGGTATACTCCCTGATGTGCTCAGTGATCATCATATGATCTACTGTGTTGCAAGAAGTCCACTGAGTAAAGTCCCTCCAGTCATTCTCAAATTTCGCTCCTTCTGCTCCCTCAACCTGGCCTCCCTCCTTAGTGACCTAGCCAGCACCAACTGGTCTCCCATTACATCTACATCATCAGTGGACACGGCCCTGAGCTACTTCAGCTCACAACTCTTCAATGTCTGGGACCGCCATGCACCACTTAGAAATGCTAGGGCCCAAGGTAATCCCCTCCCCATGATCTCTGCCGAACTCATAGCAAGTCAATGTCAGTGTCAGTGTCAGTGTTGGTGGCTCAGTAGGTAGCACACTCGCCTCTGAGACCGGGAGATCAGAGGGCTGTGGGTTCAGTTCCCACATCTGGCTCTTGGGTTAATATCCCAGTACTGACACTGTAGTGCAGCATGAGAGGGGTGCTGCACTTCTGAGGTGCCGCTTCGGATGAGACGTTAAACCGAGGTCCCATCTGCCTGGACTGGTGGTAGTTCAGGTGGATGTTAAAGATCCCATGGCACTTCTCGAAAAGAGTAGGGGAATTTCCCCGGTGTTCTGGCCAAATTTCCCTCATTCACAAAAAATACCACCAACAGCTTAATCTGGTTCAATTTCAGTTGCTTACCATCTGTATCCCTTCCCCCCGGTCGCCCCTGAAAAAGGGACTTCTAGGCCCAGTGGACTTACTGGGTCAACAAAATTCAACAAAAACAATGTGCAAGAGATCAGTCCTGGGTGCTGTTTAAAACCACTGGTGCCCCACAAGATCTGCAGCTTTATCACTCACTCCGCAATGCTTGCACTAGAGCCACCCATCTCGCCAAAGCGGAGTACATTGTTTCCTTCCATGAAAACATTAATAATCCACTAAAGTTCTGGAAGGTTATCCATGCCTTATTCTTTCCTCCTGCCCAACCCCCCCCTTCTGTACTAAAAGTAGGCACTCATATAATAGGTGATCCACCCTCTGTGACAGCTGAGTTTAACAAATTTTTCAAGACCCGTGCCTCATCCCTCCTTGCCTCTCTCCCTCCCAATGCCCCCCCTCACCCTTCTACCGGACCTGGTCCCCCCCCCGCCTCATGCTTCTCTTTTAAGCCCAACCTCCCGGAAGATACCCTGCATTTACAAGTGCCCTAAACCCAAATAAAGGCAAAAGCCCTAAAGGATTTGAACCTAAGCTGCTACACCTTTCAGCCTATGTTATTGCTCAGCCTTTGACTGATCTCTTGAACCTTTCCTTCACTCTCTCGGCTGTTCCAGATACCTGGATGTCCACTACCATAGTCCTTCTTCCTGATGGAGGGAACCCCTCCAACCCTGGCAACTTCCTCCCCATTTCATTGCTTCCCGTTCTGGCAAAACTTCAAGAACATCTGGCTCTGGAACAACTCTCCTCATTCCTTGACTCTTGCTCCTTTTTCACTCCCTTCCAGTCTGGTTTCCACAAAGCCCACTCCACCACCACTTCTATCCTCTGGCTCACTGACTCCATACTTACAGGCATGGATCAGGGATGTATCACCTCTGCCATCTTTGTCAATTTGGCCAAAGCCTTCAACACTGTCGCCAGCTCCCTCCTCCTCAGCAGGCTGACTGCTGCTAACCTTTCTGAATCAGCCACCAGCTGATTCTGTTCCTAACTGACAGGCCGGTCCCAATCTGTCAGGATCAGCAACTCAATCCCCTCTCCCTTCCCAATCAACACTGGTGTCCCCTAAGGACTGGTACTTGGGCCAATACTATTTTTGATCTTCCTGAACGACCTACCTGATGCCTGCACGTCTGCCAATATCCACATGTACACAGATGATACCGTTATTGTTATTTTACTCCTCTGGCAGCTCCCCCTCTGAGGTGACCGCCAGCCTTCAGCTGACCTTCAGCAAAATCCAGCATTGGTTCAGCGCTAACCAACTATCACTGAATGTAAAAAAAAAAAAAGGTATCCGTGACCTTCAGCACTAGGCAAAAACATGCCAGGCTTGAGTCCACTCCCACTCCCACTTTCCACTCTCTTGATGGCTCTACTCTGGAAAATGTCTCTACTTTCAAATACCTTGGACTTTGTGACAAGAACCTTGGCTATGGAACACACGTTGTAGCCATCAACAAAAAGCTATTCCCCGGACATGATGCTCTGTACAGACACTGCAGCTGCTTGCCTCTGCAAGCCAAGAGAGAGAGAGATCATCCAAAAGATGATTCTACCAATTTTTGACTTCAGTGATGTAGTCTACAACTCTGTCCCTAAGTCCACCCTGTCCAGACTGGACACTCTCTTCCACTCTTTCTGCCACTTCGTGCTTGGCTGCCCTCCTCTCACTCACCACTGTGATCTCTATACCTCACTCTCCTTCCCCCTCAGTGCCAGACACCTGGCTCATAGCGTTAATTTAGCCAGTACTGGCTCTGCTCTCTGCTGCCCTATTTGTCCTCCCTTCCCTTGATCCCACTCACCTCCTGCTACACCCTCTGTAATTCCTCCTATAGAAAGTTTGCTCTCCCCCGCACATCATCTGGACGTGCTGCCTTCTCGTATAAATTTCCTAGTATCTGGAACTCCCTCCCACTTGATATTTGCTCTGCACAATCCCACCACTCCCCTCGGGCTTGCGACCAATGGATTCTCTTGTATGCGGATGACGCCGTTGTCTTTTCTAGTAACACTGATCCCCAGCAACTGGAATGTCAATTACAGAGTAGCTTTGAAGAAACTGAGGTCTGGTTCAACATTCACAAATTGGTCCTGATTTACAGAAAAACTAAAGTCATGATGTTCAGCAGTGCCCTCAGTAAGTACAAACCCCAACCCCTTACCATCAGAAACTGCCTGGGAGTATCAGTTGAACAAATCCAACACTTCAAATATCTGGGTAACCTTGGACTGCTCCCTTTCTTATGCCCAGCACATTAATAATGTTTCCTGGGCTGTGAATATCAAGGTTGATCTGCTCCACAGACACAAACACTGTCTGATGCCTGAAGCCCTCAAAACTGCAATTCATAGCTCTGTCATATCTATTGTTAACTACGGCGTGGTTATCTATGGTGCCGCTACTACTTCTTCACTCCATAGAATATCTGTGGCATTAAATAAGGTGTGCAGACTTCTCACTGGTGCTGCACGCCTCACCCACATATGTGACCTGTATGCTCAAACAGGATGGCTTCAACTAAGTGAAAGTATACAATATCAAACCTACTTGTTAGCTAAAAAAGCACTTCTCGGCCTCTTGCCTCCTGGAACTCCTGGAACAATCAACCTCTTTATACCTCACTGCAGCTCTCAGCATACTCAAAGCTCAGCCTACCAATCTTTCCACGTTTCAAGATGCCAGACATCTCAAGGGCAGTGCTCATTTGCATACAGAGCATCACTTGGGTTCAATGCACTTCCTAGAGAAATCTCAACCTTACCAAAACTAGATCCTTTCAAGCACATGGTCCATCAGCATCTCATGGCTAACAGTTCCTGTGACTGTTACACCTAAGGTACCACCACCTGCATGTGAAACTAACCCATTTTCCCTCACTTCTTCACTTTTATAGCAGTACCTTTCTGACCCTTGCTCACCCTCCTACCCTTGCCTTCCCCTTCCCTCTCACCCCTACCCCCCCAACATCCCCTTATCCACCCTACTGCCAGACCCCGCCCACACTATCTACTCAAGTTCTGACAAGGCCATTTGTCTGCCTACCCCCTTCTTCTCTCTTGCTTACATCCTTTGCTCTGTTCACCTCCCAGTCTAAAGTCTTAATTCTAGATACAAAGTATGTAACTACTGCTGACTGACTGTCTGAAACTTTGTCTTACCGCCTTTGTATGTTTGTTCACCCTTCCCCACTGATGTGGAAGCTTTGTACATGAGCCACCTTGTGCTCAAAGGTACTGTAATCTGACAGTGAATAAATAAATAACGTTCTTCCTCCATAAACACACAGCTCCTGGTTGTAACTGTACTTAATCACTCCACTTTTGTTTGGGGGGGGTCCCATTATGGATACCCTCCTGTCAATGATCTCCTCAATTCTCCACCAGTTTCACCCTCCTCGATTTCCAACCCCTACTTTTCCTGCTTCTCTTCCCCCGGTGTCACCCCTCCTCCTTTCCACTCCCCTCCTTTCCTCATTCTCTCCCCACCACTGTCTACCACCTACGTTTCCTCATTCTCTCCCTACTACTGTCTACCACCTCGTTTCCTCATTCTCTCCCCACCACTGTCTACCACCTACGTTTCCTCATTCTCTCCCCACCACTGTCTACCACCTACGTTTCCTCATTCTCTCCCTACTACTGTCTACCACCTACGTTTCCTCATTCTCTCCCCACCACTGTCTACCACCTACGTTTCCTCATTCTCTCCCCACCACTGTCTACCACCTACGTTTCCTCATTCTCTCCCTACTACTGTCTACCACCTACGTTTCCTCATTCTCTCCCCACCACTGTCTACCACCTACGTTTCCTCATTCTCTCCCCACCACTGTCTACCACCTACGTTTCCTCATTCTCTCCCCACCACTGTCTACCACCTACGTTTCCTCATTCTCTCCCCACCACTGTCTACCACCTACGTTTCCTCATTCTCTCCCACCACTGTTCTACCACCCTCGTTTCCTCATTCTCTCCCCACCACTGTCTACCACCCTCGTTTCCTCATTCTCTCCCCACCACTGTCTACCACCTACGTTTCCTCATTCTTTCCCCACCACTGTCTACCACCTACGTTTCCTCATTCTCTCCCTACTACTGTCTACCTCCTCCTCCCTCCCTCTTGTCCCCTTGTGGGGCCTTTTGCAGACCTATGTCTGTTGGCCTATGGTCCTTTTCTCTCCCCCTCCCCAACTTTCTCCCAGTTACTACATCCAGGGGTTATCCTTATCTAGTATGATAAATTCGGCACTCTTTTTATAGTTTCATAACGCATTCATTATGTCTTAGAATCTACTGTTTTCTTTATGCCTCAGGCATTTGCTATTTTGTATGAGGCTTTTTTGTAAATTGTTTTTCATTACTCTACATTGCAACTGCTCCATTGTATTGCATCTACTTATGTATTTTGCCTGTTATGTTATATTTCTCTACCCCCCCCCACCCCCACTCGGACACTTCTGGAAACAAGTTGTTATAGCTCATGTTGTCTTTCCTGGTGAAATCTTTCAAATAAATAAATAAAATAACAAAAACTGATACATAGGGTTACCACCCTTTAAGAAGCCCAAAGTGGGTAATTTCATACAGAAGCATGCTTTTTTGCTGGAAAATATGTAATCTTGATCAATACAGCAGATCTCTTTTCTCTAAGTAATCAGAACTATGACTAATTGTTATAATTTTTAGTTGTTCATGTTGTTTCCTATTATTTTAATGTATTTTACGTAAGATTAAAAATGTAAAAAAAGTAAGATAAAGCCCTATATTTAGGAGGCAGTATAGCGCAGTGGTTTAAGGCTCTGAGCTGAAAACCTGGAGACCTGAGTTTGAATCTCACAGCCCCCACTTGCGTACTGTGTGACCCTGAGCAAGTCACTTAACTTCCTTGTGCTCCCAGGTCGCACCTGTAAACAAGCTTTCAGCTTAGAGTGTGTCTCTCCTGGTTTAAAAAAAAAAAAAAAAAGATATAGTTTTCTGCAGCTTCTAGAGAACAGCAAGAACATATTTTTTTCTACTATAATGTAACCCCTTGTTACCCGGGGTTACTAGAATCCCAGTAACACCTAGTGGTAGGCAGGGAAGGCAGCTTGTGAAACTCCAGTTAAATGGGTTTCACACTGTCTCACTCTGTTCTCAGTCTCAGCTGAGACTGAGAGATGACATCACCAATAGAACTGTCGCAGCTGCATAAGCTGGGTTGTATTGCAAGGGGTATATCCTCGAGGAGGGAGGAGGTGATTCTGCCACTGTATAGGTCATTAGTTAGACCACACCTGGAGTACTGCATGCAGTACTGGCGTCTGTATCTGAAGAGGGACATTAAGTTACTGGAGGGGGTGCAGCGCAGAGCGACAAAGATGATCAAGGGGCTGGGGGACTTATCATACGAGAGGAGGTTGAAGGAGTTGGACATGTACTCACTGGAGGAGAGGAGAGACAGGGGTGACATGATTGAAACCTTTAAATACATGAAAGGAATAAACAAGACAAGTACAGAGGGGCTGTTCAAAGTAAGGGAGGGAGGGACACCAGGAGCCATGATATGAGACTGGGCGAGGAAGGTTCAGGAGGAGATGAGGAGACACTTTTTTACAGAGAGGGTGGTGGCTGGGTGGAATGCGTTACCTCCTGAAGTGGTATGCAGTAGAACAGTGGACTGCTTCAAACGAGGATGGGACAGGACAAGGGGGAGGGTTAATGAAGGGGAAGGATGGAAGGGAGAGGCAGCTGCAGAATAAGGGGTGCTAGCTGCACATTCAAGCAGACTTGATAGACCACTAGGCCTTTATCTGCTGGCAAATTTTGTATGTTCGTCTAAGACACATTGGAATCTTCAGCAGAGGGAGTGAGATAGAACGTTGGGAGTTTTCAAAGTCAGACTCCTGCTTGCCCTCAAGCAGGAAGGGAGTCTTTTGTTTACCTTCTGAGGAAGGGTGAGTGTCCAGTGTTCAAGTGGTGGAGACCGCTGTCAGGTCTCAGTGCCCCCCTCCCCGGGAGAAAGCTATCCCATGTAGATTCCAGGGCAATCCCTAATTTCTGCTAAAGAAAAAGCTGCCTTTTACAGTTTGGTTTGTGCTTGAAAAGTGGAAAAAGTTGTACTTCGCCTGTGGGGCACCTGCAACAAAAGGGTGAGTGTTTGCTCTAATAAGAAAGGGCAAAAATGTGTTTCTTCAGCCTGGGAAATGTGAAGAAATCTGGGATTTGAACTACTATTTGGGAGGCCTATAGTACTAGGACAAACAAATGGAGTACTGTCAAAAGCTAGAGTGCTGTGTGAATTCAAGTAATGTTGTAGAGGGTGTGCGACAGTTCATCCACCGTTTAATCTACATTTCGAAGTTTCAGTTTGTCCAGAGAAATGGCCGGGTATGGGCTGTGGGAGCTGGAGGTGGGAACACCCCCATCTTTAGTAACCAGGTCCACCTCTACAGATTTCTGCTGTGATTGCTACTTACCTCATGCGCTTGGCCAGTGAAGGAAGTACCCAGGCGTAGGTCGCAAATGGGAAAATCTCTGGGGTTGCAGACTCTAAGTGGTGTGGGGAGCCACAACAAGTAAAATGGGTTCATTCTTCCAATGGACCGTCAGTCAAGTGGCGGCAGGGAGCCGGGCCAGTCGGCTGTGTACCCAGCGTGCAAGTCCGGGCTGTGTGCCTGGTGGGTCCAGAGCCTGAAAACAGTAGAATTGGTCCATTCTTCAAGTGGACCACCTTGTAGTCTCTAATCTGCATTATCAGTAAACGTAGCCCCATGGGGGTCCATCTATGCTTTGTTGTATTCAGCTAGTTGTGAATAAAAGCCACACTGAAAAATCCCATTCCTGGTTCTGGACATTACAGTTATTGCTTCCTGTGTTCGGATTTACTTGGGTGCCCCTGTGCAAAGTAGCCAAACCTAGGTCCCCTTGTGCCAGGTAACCTCATCCTCCCCGAACCCAGGTCCCCACCAGGTATTGCTGCCAGTGCCAACAGCATGCCACTTGTCGTTTTGGCAAAAAGGCAGGGTTGGGGGTTACAATAAGATCAGGACATTTAGCATTTTTCATCCTTTTTGGCAGGATACAGCCCAAAGCAGGGCTGTCTTGATAAAATCAGGAGAGGCAGTAACCCTACAGATACAGAGAAAAAGTACTGTAACCCCCTTGTTCCCAGGGGTTACTAGAATCCCATTAGAATCAGTGGCAGGCAGGGAGAGGCAGCTAGTGAAATGCCAGTTAAATGGATTTCACACTGTCATTCTCTGGTTTCAGTCTCAGCTGAGCTGGAGGATGATGTAATAATGGAACTGTCGCAGTAGCATAAGCCACACTCGAGCTAGCTGCAGGGAGTTAGCTTTGGAATGTTCAAGTTAGAGAGAGAGAGAGAGAGAGAGAGAGTCTGTCGAGTGGTGTTCCAGGAGGAGGCTGCAGCCTGCAGCAGCTCCTCAGTTTTAGCTCTGACAGAGAGCTACCACTGTGTTTTGGGTAGTTTGTTCTCACCCTAGAAGAAGAACAAAGAAGACAGAGATTGAAGTGGTGGAAACTGTTCTGAGTGGGTTTTCCTTTGCCCTATCCCAGGAGGGTTGTGGGCGATCTTCAGGGTTTAGGAGCAATCCCCTCACCCATCTGGACTGTGTTGAAGCTGCCTGAGATTCAACTGCTCTGTAAGTACCTGTGACTTTTGTTTGGAAAAGCCCTGGGGCACCTGCATTCCTTGTGGTGAATTTTCTCTGTCAAAGGGATCCTGGCACCTAGACTATTTTCTGTTTAAAAGTGTCTGCTAAAGTTGGGGTCTAAAGAAGAGACAGGGCCAATTACAGAACATTTAACTTTCCGACACCTCAGAGGTGTGTAAAGTAGTATGTTAAGTGTGAAAGACATTTCAAGATAGTATCAACAAGTTTTTTGTGAGGGTGTTATTAACCAGATGAATGACCGAGTATAAATTTGGAAGCAAAAGGTGGGAGACCCCCCCCATCTCGAGCAACCAGTTTACCTCTCTGGGTTCAGTTTGGGCACCTGTGTTTTTTTTCAGTGGATTTGGCCAGTGCCTGAAGAAAATAATTTACCCAGACATGGGTTGGAGTTTCTGTGAGCCTGTATGTGCTCTTTGGTGGTTGAGGGTGCCACCTGTAATTCCTCATGAAAAATGGGAACGTGTCCTAGTACTAGCCATGTGTGCCTAGTCAATGGAAGTGTACCAGTAAGTGGCCATGTGTGCCAACCTCCTAATTCAGAACCAGAGAGTTCGCTGTGTAATTCAGAACCAGAGAGTTCACTGTTCAAGTCAGAACCAGAGAGTTCGCTGTGTGTGTTCAGTATGCCTATGCTAAATGGGAATTTAGGAATGTCTGCACCTCAGTAATCTGCATTACCAGTAGGAGTAGCCCTGTGGGGGTCCATTTTTGCATTGTAATTATTCTCTGTGTATGTGAATAAAAGCCACACTCCATAATCCCAACCTGGTTTGGACAGTACTGTTATTGCTTCCACTGTGTCTGGATTTACTTGGGTGCCCCTGTCCAGAAGTGCAAACCTAGCATAATTGTGAGTAAACGTTTTCTCCCAGGGACCTAGGTTGATGGCCATGGTAAATGGTCCCACCAGGTGTGCACCAGGTAGTTGCCACATTTGGCTTGCCTGTCTGTGTATGGCAGGCTCAGAAGGAAATGTACTGTAAGCTGTTTGTAGTGACAACCCCCATCCCTCTCTTTGGTGCCATGTGGTGAGAGGAGCAGCCCTGCTGGTTAAACAAGGGGGGGGGCAGGTAAGTGGTGGTTACAAATTGGAGGCATCGCTGTGGATGTGTTTGAATTTGGGAGAAAACAAGAGATGTTTGTTCAGGCTGTGGCTAGCATTTTGTCTGTCTGGCAGTTGGTAGCCCAAAATTGGATGCTTTGTGCATAAAGGATTTGCTCAGAGTAGTGCCATCTGTATGTGCTGCTGTGTGGAAAAAGTATTGTGAACTGTGAGAAACAAAGAGTCAATTGTGCTCTGAAAGTTTCAAATGCTTGCTGTGTGAACTGGGGGAGTCACTAGAGAAATAGCCAGGAAAAAAGTTTAAAATGGTGCTCCCACCATGAAGTTACAGTTGAAAGAAAAAAAATTGTTTTGCAGTTTAAATTTTGCCTGCTCTCCATTACTGTGAAGGAGATGAGCATGAGAAGAGAGAGAGGCTCATTTGCATGGTGTCGAGTGATTGGTGAGACTGCAATCAGTCCCGCCCCCTAGCCAGCTTCATAGTGCTGCCCAGTGTTCGAGAGGGAGCGAGCGAGTCGTGTGCGAGCTGGTAGCAGGAGAATCGTCATGGTGACTGTAAACATTCTAAAAGTTAAAACAACAGACTTTTCTGTGCTAAATTGGGCCCAACCCATATTCTGATCGACTGGGGAGAAAGTGTGGTGTTCATGGGGACAATCGGCAGGATCGCCTGCCAACTTCAACCCAGAGGCCTTCCAGGATTGGCTTTAGGCCGAGATTTCCATCAGAGCAAGCCAGCAACTGATTCAGTGAGTACCATTCAGCAAAACTGAGCTCACACTGTGTGAGATTTTTCAAAAGCCAGCTGGATCTACGTGTAAACAGTATGATTGCTGTAAAGAAGAACTGTGTAAAGTAATCAAACCCAAGCAAGAATTCTGAACATTAGACTGTAAGCATGTATTATGGATTCAGCAACAGTGTAATTTTCTGAGCAACTAGAGAGACTGCGAGTTGTATGAGAGGCTGCAACAAACAAGCAATCCTGTTCAAGAAATACTGTGGCTTTAGTGACTTTAAGCAAGTAAAACTGATTGAAAGCTAATGGTAAAGTCCTGGAAAATCATATAGATGTGCTGAGGAAGAAAAGCAGTGCAGTCAGTACAGTCTGAGTAAAATTTACCAGTAGGCAGTAAATCGGATGTGCAGCGGCTTGAGTCAGATGCAGATTGTTGATGCATCAGGAGTGCTGCGCCACCATTACTGGGTGGGACAGTAATGTAAACACAACTGCAGGGAGCCATTTTGTGAGACTGTTCCAAGTAGAGTGAACTCAGTAATAACAGTGAACTTTTGTGTGTTTTTCTACAAGCATGGCTTTGGGATCAGTCTGATACCGGGATCATGCCCAGGCTATGATAGCAGAAGAGGTTACCAAGCTGAAAGAAACAGAGCAATGTTTGTAAGGTGGAAGTTTGTCTCCTCATGTTGCGATTCCCGGATACCCTGTGAGAGTATGCATAACATGCCTCAAGGCTGGAAGGAACGCATTCATGATTCCTCACTGTTCAGGGTGTTTAGAGAAGCAAGGTCTGTCCAAGACACCTAAGATTCGTTTGGCTCCCACTTGGACAAAGCTACAAGATCCTGCTAGTAGCAGCACACAGCACCAGGTTGAACCTGTTGGGGTAGGCCCAGCAGAGTGTGGCACAAAGAAAGAGGGCGTAGATGTACTGCTGGAGCAGATTCCTCAAGATGTCTCCATGCCTGTGTCACAGATGGACAGTGCAGAGGGACAATCAGTGGATCCATGGAGAGAGGGTCCTAGTCCTAGCCTCATGGGAGAAGAAGAGGTTCAAGAAACCTTAGATTGGGAGGTGTCTACCTCTGCTCCCAGTGAAGAGTGAACTGTCTCGGGAGTGAGGATGACTACTCACTCCTGGGCCCAGATCCTAAGTGAGGAAGAGGAGGAGGAGGAAGCTATGTACCTTTATGTTGAAGGTCCTAGTCCACAGCCTCAGGTTGTTGTCTCGGAGGAACCAGGAGAAGAAGTTGATGACTCTACAGCCCTGCCCTCAGAAGGGGTCAGGGACAAGTTCTATGTGGTTTTGAGTATGCAACACTGGCAGAATCAGAACTGGCCACCCCCAAGCCAGCCTGGGGTTCGCAGACTGATGATGTGTAGTAAGGAGGAAAGACTGGTACATAGGAAGGCAAACAAGATCTATGGAATTTCCTTTCCTACCTTTCCTGGGAGAGTCTGGGAGGAGATTGCGAAAAACAGGAGAGCCTGGCTAGTGGACGATGCAACCAAAAACCTGCATCCAGGTGCAACCCGATATGTCAGAGACAAACTCAAGTTTTGGAAGTTGGGCAGGACATTGTTCATAGACACTGTACATTTTGTGGATGATAAACGAAACAAGACTTTCCATAATGTGAATTATGAGCACCCAGACAGGGTCACAATTCTTGCACCTGACCCATTGTGGTACAACCCTCAATGTTACCATCATCCTGTGAATGTGCCCATTCCTACCAAGTGGGAAGCAGAGCAGTGGTAGCCAGTGTCTGCCATCCAGCTGTTGTTTTACCCATGTTATTCCACCAGTCTGGTATTCCAGGATCCAAAGGTGCATCCAGATTCATCAGTCTTGCAGTGTGCCTTCCAGTTCCATCACCTGGCCTTCCAGATGACATCAGTCTGAGATGACAATAACCCAGCTGTCTTCCTGATTCATCGCCTGAGATTTTGGATGACATCAACCCAGCTGCTTCTTTCCTGTTCCAAGGTTTCATCTCAGAGGTGACATCGACCCAGCAGTTTCCAGTTCATCATCCTGTTTTGCAGAAGATTTCCGCCCAGCTGTATCCAAAATATGCTGCCAGGGAGAGTCTTCAGCTGAAGATCCAGGTCATGTCCATGTTTTGTTCTTCAAGGGACTGGTAAGTCCAGACTTTTCTTACTTTATTGACATTGCAATACACATCCTACACCTGGCAGACCATAAACCGTTGAACTGTCCACAAAGACTCTCCCCTTTGGGATTACAGTGCTTCAGGAACTGTGCTTCACCGGGCTTCAGCCCAGGAGAGATTCTTTCATGGACACTGCCTTCGGGCACTATTTGTCACTAGTTGGGACATTTAGGGACTTCCATCCCCAAAAGGTGTATTGTACATGATGTTGATATTTTCTACTGTTTTGTACTTTTTTACTTTTTTCTAAAAAATATTTTTTGGGGATTCTCCAGTGTTTTGATGGTAAGGGTTATTGTTGTACTGTGTGTTTGCTGATTTAGGGTGTGTTTTGTCTTTTCTCTTTCAGGTGGATCCTGGTGAAGAAAGAAGAGAAGACAAGAAGAGAATTGGAGAGACTCATCGGAGTTCCTCTGTGTTTTTAAGTGTTTTTTTAAAGTACAGTGTAGTTGTTAACGTGTTAATCTTTTTTCCTTCCACAGGTGTAGTTGTGGGGGAGTGTGGGAGTGTAATGCTTGTGTATAATGTTAGCTCCGGAAGTTGGTTTGCAAGAGTCCAGGGATGGGGGGAGGTTCCCCTGTTTTGGGTAGGTTTGTTTTGGTTAGATAGGTTTTCCCTAGAGGGCTAGGGGATAGACAGGCTATGGTCCTGACCTGCAGTAGGGGCCACAGTGCTGGTCTATTAGGGCTATGCTCTGAACAGTTCTTCCAGGGCTACTGGTTTCCGTAGTAAGATCATAGTCTAGGGCCTGATGCATCAGCCAATGGCCTCTGGCCCCTTAGTGTCACCTGCATGTGCCTGGCACATGGTAGGAGAGGGCTTGATCGCCCCTCTCCGTTGGTAGCACATAGGGTATAATGGGCTGGTGCCAGGTAGGCAATGACTGGGGACAGTCATTTTCTTGGCTGTGGGTGAGTGTAACCCCCTTGTTCCCAGGAGTTACTAGAATCCCATTAGAATCAGTGGCAGGCAGGGAGAGGCAGCTAGTGAAATGCCAGTTAAATGGATTTCACACTGTCATTCTCTGGTTTCAGTCTCAGCTGAGCTGGAGGATGATGTAATAATGGAACTGTCACAGCAGCATAATCCACACTCGAGCTAATAGCAGGGAGTTAGCTTTGGAATGCTCAGTAAGACAGAGAGTCTGTAGAGTGGAGTTCCAGGAGGAGGTTGCAACCTGCAGCAGCTCCTCAGTTTTAGCTCTGACAGAGAGCTACCATTGTGTTTTGGGTAGTCTGTTCTCACCCTAGAAGAAGAACATAGAAAACAGAGATTGAAGGGGTGGAAACTGTACCGAGTGGGTTTTCTTTTGCTCCATCCCAGGAGGGATGGGAGTGATCTTCAGGGTTCAGGGGTAATCCCCTCACCCAGTCTGGACTGTGTTGAAATTGCCTGAGATTCAACTGCTCTGTGAGTACCTGTGACTTTTGTTTGGAAAAGCCCTGGCACACCTGCGTTCCTTGTGGTGAATTTTCTCTGCCAAAGGGATCCTGTAATCTAGACAATTTTCTGTTTAAAAGTGTCTACTAAAGTTGGGGTCTAGAGAAGAGACAGTGCCAATTACAGAACGTTTAACTTTCTGACACCTCAGAGGTGTGTAATGTAGAATATTAAGTGTGAAAGACATTTCAAGATAGCATCTACAAGTTTTCTGTGAGGGTGTTATTAACCAGTTGAATGGCAGAGTATAAATTTGGAAGCAAAAGGTGGGAGACCCCCCCCCCATCTCAAGCAACCAGTTTACCTCTCTTGAGTTCAGTTTGGGCACCTGTGTTTTCTTTCAGTGCATTTGGCCAGTGCCTGAAGAAAATGGTTTATCCAGATGTGGGTTGGATTTTCTGTGAGCCTGTATGTGCTCTTTTGTGGTCGAGGGTGCCACCAGTAATTCCTCATGAAATAGGAAAAAGTGTCCTAGTACTGGCCGTGTGTGCCTAGTCAAGGGAAGTGTACCAGTAACTGGCCATGTGTTCCAACCTCCTAATTCAGAACCAGAGAGTTCACTGTGTAATTCAGAACCAGAGAGTTCACTGTGTAATTCTGAACCTGAAAGTTCACTGTTCAAGTGAAAACCAGAGAGTTCACTGTGTGTGTTCAGTATGCCTATGCTAAATAGGAATTTAGGAATGTCTGCACCTCAGTAATCTGCATTACCAGTAGGAGTAGCCCTGTGGGGGTCCATCTTCGCTTTGTGATTATTCTCTGTGTATGTGAATAAAAGCCACTCTAGAATCCCAACCTGGTTTGGACAGTAATGTTATTGCTTCCACAGTGTCTAGATTTACTTGAGTGCCCCTGTCCAGAAGTGCAAACCTAGCATAACTGTGAGCAAACGTTTTCTCCCAGGGACCTAGGTTGATGGCCATGGTACATGGTCCCACCAGGTGTGAGCCAGGCAGTTGCCACACTAGGTTTGCCTATCTGTGTATGGTAGGTTCAGAAGAAGATGTACTAGTAAACTGAACTGTAGCGACAACCCCCATCCCTCTCTTTGGCACCATGTGGTGAGAGGAGCAGTCCTGCTAGTTAGACAAGGGGGGCCGATGGGGGGGTGGTTACAGTACTATAACAGTACAACTCTAGAGAAAGCAGAAATAGTGATAACACGGTAAATGGAAGTATGTATACCTCACAAAGTTTCACTGATTTTATTTTATTGGATGAGAAAAAAAAGGAAAACACAGCAGTATAACCAAAACCTATGGTTAATATAACACTGAGAGTCTTAAGATGAAATTTTGTGACTATTAGCAATTTTAAATTTGCAGATCAAAGATATATTGTACAGCAATATTCGATGAGCAAATCTGAAATGTATTTGGGAGCACGGTGATAAAGACATTTATACTGAAGGTAAAGTACTTCAAAATCAATCCTAAACATCATTTGCTGCCACTGGTGACAGTACATACCATGTGGCCCTGTGACTTAAAAAAAGCTTCCTCCCAGAAGATGGAGGATCTAGCGGTCTGAAGGCAAGCTGCTCCACACTCCCCTCCTTCATGTAACAGTTCATCTCTTATTTTCACTGCTCACCCGAATGTTGAATTAATTCAAAACTGATACTACTACAGAGAATAGCTTCTCAAAGTAACAAAAGGTTCTCCTTGGCCATGGAATGATGCTTAGAAAGGAGACATCAGCTTCAGGGAATGCCATTGTTAAGAACAAACACTGCTCATAACAAGGTGACAAGCAGTTAAAACATTCAGGAATAAAACTGCCTCATCCAAATATACAGGTATAGAGATGCAGCGAAGTAAAATTCCACCTGCGAAGTGGATGTGAAGTGACCACTTCACGTTAGTGTTCCACTACGTGAAGTGCCCATTTTAAACCCTCACTTCGCCACTTCACGTTTCTAATTATGACTTTGTGTTGTGCACTCCGCTTTATTCCGCTTTAAGGCAGAGTGAGAATTTACAGGCAGCCCACACACATCACATCTACATGTGTGGATTCTATTTTTGAAACTGTAACGCCACTCGTTAGCGGCTGGATGCCTGTACTCTCGTTTTGCTGCTTGGTCTGGCTGGTGCCTGTCTGTGACTCTTGCTCTCCTGCTCGTGGGTGAATGCCCGTTTGCCCTCCGGATTGTTGACTCGCACGGCATGAGAGGCCGTGCTGTAGTCCACCTGGATTGCCTTTTCACCTGGCTGGAGGTGTGAGTAGGGGGAGCAGTGATTGCTGCTGAGGGGGCGGAGACAGTGCTGTTTAAATCAAAGTGCTGCTCGCAAGCGGCTGTTCTACATGTGTGGATTCTATTTTTGGAACTGTAACGCCACTTGTTAGTGGCTGGATGCCTGGACTCTCGTTTTGCTGCTTGGTCTGGCTTGGTGCCTGTCTGTGACTCTCGCTCTCCTGCTCGTGGGCGAATGTCCGTTTGCCCTCCGGATTGTTGACTCGCACGGCGTGAGAGGCCATGCTGTAGTCCACCTGGATTGCCTTTTCACCTGGCTGGAGGTGTGAGTAGGGGGAGCGGTGATTGCTGCTGAGAGGGCAGGGACAGTGCTGTTTAAATCAAAGCACCGCACGCAAGCGCGAGCGCCACTCGATGTTGAAAATTTCTGTTTGGAAACAGGGAAGGGAAACAGGCTGGTCCATGGTATGGTTTTAAATATGTGTAAAGTATAATAGTTTGTGATAGGTATGTTTAATTTGTATATTATTATGATTTAAACCTGTCCTGCATTAAATGACTTAGTTATGTATTAGTTTTACTTGGTTAAGTAGGATAGCTATTTATTTTGGTGGTATCTAAGTGTGTTTAATACAGTAATAGTTCTTTGTGCCTATTGCTTGAAATGTGTAGGGGGTATATCCCCAGGGAGTCTACCAGACCGAGTGGTCAGGTAACCCGAGGGGATGCATCACCCTCCAGTCCTCTGACGGCAGTGCTGTACAATGCCAGGTCGATCAGAAACAAGACGGCAATGATTGCCACCTTGATTTCATCGGTCGATCTGGCTTGCATCACGGAGACCTGGGTGGGAGATGATGCTGGCCCCATTTTTGAGGCTGAAGTCCCTCCGGGGTATACCGTGGTGCACTGCCCCAGAGTGAACCGCAGGGGTGGCGGTGTAGCTATCAGTTTTAGATCCAGCCTGACCTTCACCGTGCACCCAGTGGGAACTCCAAGTTCTTTTGAGTGTGTGGCTGTTCGTGGAGGATTTGGCGTGGACTGCAGGATCCTCCTCATCTATCGCCCTTCTGGCCCAGTGGGGAGTTTCCTGCAGGAGACTGCCGAGTTTGTCGCCGGCGAAACATTGGGTTCCCCCAGATGTGTTTTTCTGGGGGATTTCAATGTTTGGGCTGATGATAGAGATCAAAGATGCAGTAATGATTTTTTGCAAAGCATGTCCTTGTTGGGACTGACGCAGGTTGTTGCTACACCAACACATCGGGATGGCCGCATACTGGACTTGGTGTTCTCACTGGAGCTTGAGATTATTGATCTCAGGATTGATCGGGTATTTTGGTCCGATCACTGCACGGTGAAGTTCACGCTTGGGGCTCCCGCCATAAGCCCTTCCCCTGCAGAGATGATTCGCTGCCGCCTTTACAATATCTTACCCCTGAGGGTTTTTTGGCGGCAGCTGAATTGTCTAGTGTGGGTGCTGCATGCGTCGGAGGTGTTGATGTCAGGGTTGACACCTATAATAGGGTGTTATCTGACACCATCAACTCCCTCGCACCTGTCCGTGTACGACCCAGAACTTCGTACCTGAGGTCCCCATGGTTTGATGGAGACCTCAGGGAGATGAAGAAGATGGGTCGGAGACTAGAACGCTGCTGGAGGAAGTCCCGCCTGGAGATGGACAAACTGGTCCTGCGTGCGCATTATTGTGCATATCAGGAGGCAATCAACCGTAAGAAGGCAGTGTTCCTGTCTAGGGAGATTGCTGCTGGGAGAAACCTACCAGCCTCACTCTTCCAGACTGTAGATAGACTTCTCCATCCTGTCTGTTTGCAGCCTGGGAGGGTTTCTTCTAATAAAGATTGTGAGGAGTTTGCTCGGTTTTTCTCAGACAGGGTGTCCCTGATCCGGCAGGAGGTTTCTTCAGCCAGCAATACTATAGCTGACAGTGGTCACCAGATGTGTTCTGAGTGCACTCTGCCTAGTTGGGGGAGTTTTGACCAGTGGAGGTTTGTGAGGTTATTGAGGTGGCAGTCAATTTGAAGCATACCTTTTGTGAGCTGGACCCAGTGCCAACACGTTTCTTAATGAGATGTGTTGACTCTGTTGGCCCAGTGTTTGCCTCGATTGTACGGTGTTCCTTACTTCAGGGAGTCCTTCCAGATGCCTTGAAGGAGGCTCTGGTGAGACCCCTTTTAAAGAAACCATCTTTGGACCCGGAGATCAAGGCAAATTGCCGTCCTATCTCCAATCTCCCATTTTTGAGGAAGATTGTTGAGAAGATGGTATCGCTTCAATTGGAAGAACACCTCGTGACTCCTGAGTTGTATGATCCCTTCCAGTTGGCCTTTCGGGCTAGACATAGCATGGAAACTTCACTTGTTCGGGTGCAGAATGATCTCCTCAGGGCTAGAGATCGGGGGGACAGGACAATTCTTGTTCTCCTCGATCTCTCCTCATCATTTGACACTGTGGACCATTGTGTGTTGCTTGTCCACCTTAGGGAGCTGTGTGGACTCACCGGTACTGTCATCAACTGGTTTGAGTCCTTTCTTACCAACACGAGGCAATGGGTTGTGATGGGAAATTTCTCATCTACACCCTGTCTCCTTTTTTATGGAGTCCCTCAGGGTTCGATACTGGCCCCAATGTTGTTCGCAGTGTACATGCTGCCCCTGGGGGGGATCATTAGGAAGTATGGTCTGAGTTTTCATTGCTATACTGATGATACTCAGCTATATCTGTCCTTTGCTCCAGGAACATCCAACGCAGTGGATGTGTTAAATATCTGTCTGGCCAAGATTAACGACTGGATGGCCTCCAGCTGGTTGCGACTGAACTCTGACAAGACAGAGGTATTGGTAATGGAGTCGAACAGAGTTCGTGATAGGATGGCCTCTGACTCAGCAACTGGACTTGTTCTTGGAGCTGCATCATTGAAGGCCTCCTCTTGGGTGCGAAATCTTGGAGTGATTCTGGACAGGAATTTGACCATGGAGGCTCAAATATCTTCCGTGATCCGCACCTGTTTTTTCCATCTCAGAAACATTGCCAGGATCAATCCCCTTGTTCCACCTCTGGACCTCCCTACCCTGATAGATGCCTTAGTCACATCTAGGCTGGACTACTGTAATGCGCTCTATCTCGGGGTCTCTGGGGGTTCTCTCTGTAGACTGCAGCTGGTGCAAAATGCTGCTGCCCGGCTTTTGACTGGGCAGAATAAATTCTGTCATATTACACCTGTATTGTGAGAATTGCACTGGCTGCCTGTCAGGCGGAGAAGCCCCTTTAAGGTGGGTCTTCTCACCTACAAGGCCCTACACGGGCAGGGCCCTTGTTACCTGTCAGTCCTCCTGGTACCTACTCCCTCTACCCGCCCTCTCCGATCTTCTAGTGGTGGTTTCCTGACTGTTCCTAGAGCGAGGTTAAAATCAGCGGGTGACCGAGCTTTTAGTGTTGCAGCTCCCGCTCTATGGAACTCATTACCAACTTTGGTCAGGGAGGCCCCCACTGTAGCCATTTTTAAAGTCTGCCTGAAGACACTCCTATTTTTGCAAGCATTTGGTGCTTAGAGTTGGTTATTTATAGGTTGATTTATTATATTATCTTTTAAATGTTTATGTTCTGTGTGTAAATGTTATGCAAATTTGTACGGTGCCCAGAGCCTCTGGGATTGAGCGTCTTTTAAATAAATTTGCCTTTGCCTTTGCCTTACGCAGTGTACATCACGTGCTTCAGGCAAGCATGCAGGAGGTTATGGGCAAAAACACTCTCCAACGTGGGCTGACTTACACGTTTTGCATGGGGTGTGACAAATGGCTCTGCTCTGCTCTGCGAATGGCTGGGGGTGGGGTATGGACATGTGATGAAGAGGAGTGCACAGGTGACAAGTCCACAAATGAAGTTATTTTCCCCATTTTACGTACAGGGGTTGATGTACCACTTGCACTAGACATATTGCATTGACTACCACCACCACCACTGCTACGCTGACCACCACTTGACCAGATTTCTAAATCATAATCCTCACCCTCATCATGCCTGTAGTAATCCTCTGGTGTTATTTCATTGCTACTGCAAACATTCCTACTTGGTCTTACACTCATGGAAGGGGATAACATGCTCAGTAAGGTTGATGACGAGGGTGAACACCCCACTATGGCATTAGCTGCCATCTGGTGCCAGGCCCACAGTACCATGTGCCTGTTCTTAAGACATGTATGCTGGCCCCCCATGCCCAGATGTCTCTCCTTTTCACCTCGACTCACACGCACATGGCAAAGCTAGCAGATTGCAACTTGACTCATCATTTGCATCTTGGACAAAAAAATCACAAACAAGGGATTGTGATCCCCTACTTTTAACATGTCCCTGGTGCTGCTTATTGGATTCTATTTTTTTAATCCCTGAAATGGGGGGGTTCTACGTGATTTTTCAGGCTGGACACACTTGGCTTCCAAATGACCACCATGACTACCTATGATTATTACTGGGTCATCATTAATATCATCAACAGGAACTGCTAAATCACAACTTTTTTGAGGAGGTGGGGATTTAAAGCCAACAGACCCAGACACAGCCACCTTGACTTTCCTTTTCTCCAGGTCCCAACAGTGGTCACTGACATCATCATCATATTCATCAACATCATCCGCATCCACATTTTCAGCTTGGATGCTGTCATGTGGAGAACATGTTCCAACCACAGCATCATCATCACCCAATATTTATGTGCCACACTTTGAATCATTGGATGTCAAAGGCATTACCTCAACAGTGCTGGAAGAAATGTGACATTGTGAGTTATTGTCGCCAGGATCAGAATCATGTTCAACTACCATGGGGATGTTAATGGGAAGTATAACATCATCTACACAGTCAGTCATAGCTTTAGACTCAACTATATTTTTTGACACAGTTAACTGATCTGAAGTGGAACTTGAAGCAGCAATACTCATGCCAGCAGAAACTGCACTAACACCACCAGCTGCGACATTATCATCTCCTCCAACTATGAGTGAAGCTACAGATTGCTCTGTAAAAATACTGATGGAGAAATCCCTTTAATAACATCAGCTATGCACTTCTGTGTACTACCATGCCCATGGACAATCTTGCCACTGGCAGCAGTGCCATGGCCAGAAACAGCTTTGCTTGCACATCTCTTTGCAGGCATTTTGGGGGATCACCAAGAAAATTCTAAACAAATTTAGATTTCTGAACTTTCAGTCTGGGCCGGTGGTTGTGAAGCCCAAAAAAACAACAACTGTGGCTTGCAGATGGAGATTAGGCACTAAACAGATGCAAAAGCACAGACAGATTAAGATTGCACTGCGCAATCAAGAAGAGATGCAGACGCAGAGTCACAACAACACCTTAACCAGTGCTCACAAGTCACAATCCAATCTAGAAAAGAATACCTTTGCCGGTTGGGGTGGGGGTGGGGTGGGGTGCAGTGCACTGTAGTAACAGTCAAAACCAAGATACCACAAAGCAGTACAAAATAACGCAGGTGCGGTGGATAGCAGGTTCACACTGCAGCAGTTACTCTGTGGCACAATAAAATGTGTCTTATTTGATGGCATGGATCGCACACACACACACTCACACAGCACTACAAGTAATGTGTAGCAAATGGAAAACTTCAGTAATATAGCCAAATCTTTTAAACAAACTGAAATTATGCACTGCTGCACCACAATAATCAGCAAACAAAATGTCAAGAATTACTGAAAATATTACTGTGTGTACGTTAACGCAGTTAAACAAGAAAAATATAACCAAAACAGAAAGACTGCCTTTTTCACCCAGTTAATCTACCTCCACCACAGATACGCTCCTCCCTCAAAGCACACTTCAAGTCTCTGTCAGTACACAGACTGAATGTTCTAAATTGACATTCAAAATCCACACACAAACAATAAATACTCGATGATATGAGCACAGGAGGGTTTCCTACAATCGATGCACTAAAGTTTTAGCAAAACAATGGCTCAAAAAGGCTTTTTTAACAGCTTTTAGAAGTTTTAAATCACAGAGCTGTAAGAGCAAACTGTCTCCAGCTACCACTACACACACTACACAGAACTGAGGCTTTGCAAAACAAGCTAGAGTCCATGTTTATGTTTGTTTGTTTGTTTATTTGGAAAAAATACCTTTGAGTCAAAGACTCCTTTTCAAAGGTTCCACGTCAGACACAGATACAACCTGGAGAACCGTACAAAGTGGTTCAGCAGGGGGACACAGGTAACAATGTAACAAAGAATGGTACATGAAATACAGTAAAAGGCTAACATTTGGATACTAGTAGATTCAGCATATTAGGTTCAGGAACCGTCACACAAGCCATTGCACATATAATCTCCACTAATTAGTAATTCAGGGGGTACAGATGGGGGGGGGTCAAGAAACAGCCAGAGGCTTTAGTCAGACGAGGAAGGGAGTTGGGCTGGGCTAGGATCCATGGCAGTTACAGGGATTGGAAGACTGTAGATGATTCCTGAGGTGTGCTTTGTAGGTGCCAATACTATTCATGTGTATGACGGCGCTAGGTAGGTTATTTATCCAGGTAGGGGCTCGGAAACCAAAGGACCTTTGGAAAAGTGAGGTGTGGCAGTGAGGAACTACAAGGAGTTGCCTGTGTGTGCTGATAAGTAGGGGCCTGTTGGATAAGTGGTGAGAGACCGGGGGGCCAGGCCAAGGGTAATCTTTTTGGCCAAGAGGCAAGTGTGAAACCTGATTCTGTTATCTAGGTTGAGCCAGTTTGTAGCATTATATAGGGAGCAAGTGTGAGTTAGCCGATCACAGCCCAAGATGAGGCGACAGGCTTTGTTGAGGGAAAGCCGAAGCCTTGTCATTGTCGATGAGTTGGCAGCGCTATAGATCAGGATGCCATAGTCAAGAAGGGAGAGGACCGAGGAGGAGACTGCCAGGTGAAGGGCATCAGGGGTAAGATGGTGCTTGTACCGATAGAGGAGGCCAATCCTGATATTGAGGGTAGTAGACAGTTGATGAATGTGTTGGTGTTGGTAATAGCTTGGTAGAAGACACCAGGAGAAAGGACTGCTGTGTGACTGAACTTCTCTGCTGGGACTAAAGTAGAAGAACTTTTGTATTTGACCTTTAATTTAGGGTAAAAAAACTAACATACAAAAAAAAAAGTGTGTGTTTGGGTTAACTGAACTGAATGGGTATCTGAAGAGTTATCTAGGTGTAAATCTCAGGTGACTGAAAGGACTTAACTGCTGTGAGGTTTAAATTACTTGTAGAAAGATCTGTTAAGTAGGGGGTAGCTAGCTGAAGGAAGCTACATTTAAAGACTGCCTTAGAAAGTTTCTGCTAATAGCTTGGCAGAAGACACCAGGAGAAAGGACTGCTGTGTGACTGAACTTCTCTGCTGGGACTATATTGCCCTCCTTCCCCCCTCCAACCCCCCACCCAAAGCTAGTTCTATTTTTATAGGCACAGAATTTAACTGACAACAGGAACTTCCTGTTTAGGGGCAGGAAGTAAGTGATCACAGAACCACCAAGGACCCACCATTCTAGAAGGGCAAGAGTAGCTCTCCGGCCCCCTCTAGCTGCTGGAGGTCTGCCTCTGAGCAGGACAATCAGGAGCTTAAAGGGCACACAGGCAGAAAGTAAGGAGAGAGAGAGAAAAAAAAACAGAGGGAAGAGTAAGGATTGCAAACAGTTAAGGGGCCAGAAATAAGACATGATTGGAGTGGTGCAGTGCAGTGGCTGTGGAGCAGCAGTCTTCCGGGAGATGTTCTGGAGGATGTGGTGTTGTCCCATCTGCAGGCACCTCTCTGGGCTGAGGGAGGAGGTTGCTCATCTCCAGGCTGAGTTGGCCAGGATTTGTGGGACCTCCTCTTCCATCCAGGGACCACCAGTGCCACTGCCGTTGCCTCAGAGGTTGCCAAGAAATAGGAGCAGTTGGACCACAGTGGGCTCAGGGAGGGTGAGGGTGGTGGAACAGAGGTGCATCCCTCCCATTGTACCTCTCCACAATTCCTATGTCATTCTGGCAAAGTGTGGTTCCTCTATGGAGGCACCCACAGTGGAGACCAAGGAGGATGCTGGGAACCTCGACAAAGGAGACCCACAGGAGGGTGGCAGGGGACCCTGCAGGGGAAGGAAACAACTCCTGGTGGGGGACTCCATTGTTAGGAAGGTAGAACTGGGGGAGGAAGGGGAGAGGGAGGTAAGGTGCCTGCCTGGCGCCATGGCTTGCAAGGGACAGGAGGCGAATCCTCAGGATTGCGGAGCAGCTGCTGAGGGAGGGAGCTGGATGTCATTGTCCACCCGGGACAAATGACCTGGCTAAGAAAGGATTAGAAAGTGCAGGAAGAGTTTGTGGAATTGGGGAGGGGCTTTAGTCAAGTAGCACGCACGGTAACCTTCTCGGAGGTGCTACCCATCTATGGCATAGGAGAGGCTAGGGTGCTCCGCACCATGGGATTCAATCAGTGGTTGAAAAACTGGTGTGGAGCTCAGGGATTTGGCTTCATTGGGGACTGGGGGTCCACCTGGAGTGATGCAAGCCTATACTGGCATGATGGGCTGCATCTGTCGGGAGGAACCAGGATCCTAGGTGATAGGTTTAAATGCTTCATTGGCAAGCTTTAAACTAGCCAAGGGGAGGCACTGGAAAGGAGAAGGAAAATCCTAGCCCCCAAATAATCACAGTAGTAAGTCGGCAAACACCAACATAGAGGTGTCAATAGGAGAAGGGCAGGGGTAAATGGAGAAAGTGACAAAGGCAAGAAGGACAGGGATGGGGCAAAAGGGAAGGCCATCAGGAAATGGAGGGTAATGAGTACCAATGCCCGTAGTCTGGGCAACAAGCTCCTGAGCTGATGGCCTTAATGGAAGAGGATGCCTGGATATTGTAGCAGTCACAGAAACATGGTACACAGAGAACCATGACTGGGATGTTAACATACCAGGGTACATAACCTACAGGAGAGACAGGCAGGGAGAAGAGGGGAGGTAGCTCTCTATGTAAAGGAAGGGATAAAAAGCAACTGAACAAAAGAAGTAAACAGGGAGGAGGCACTGTGGGTCACCTTGGAAACTGGAAATGGCACCACAATCTGCACAGGGTTGTGTACAGACCCCATGTCAGGGGAGGAATAGACAAGGATATGATAGAAGGCATTCTTAGAGCGGCAGAGAAAGGGAGATACTGTTGATGGGAGACCTGAATATGCCAGATGTTAACTGGAGCACATTTGCTGCAGCCACATCCAAGAGCAGGGCCATTCTTGATGCCCTACATGTGGCAGGCATTAGACAGCTAGTTTGGAACCCACTTCGTGAGGGAGCAATCTTAGACCTCGTACTCTCAAGCGGGGCAGTGAGAGGATCTCAGATCTAGAAGTGGGTTGCCATCTGGGGACAAGTGACCATCAAACAGTGTGGTTCACGTTAAACTCAGCTACAGAATCAAGCCATACAAAAGTGAGGGCACTGGACTTTAGGAGGGCTGACTTTGGCAAGATGGGAGAGTGCCTCAGAAAAGCATTAACAAACAGGCTAGAAGGAGGTGTGGAGCAACAATGGGGAATTATCAAAACTGCCATCACAGAGGCAACAAGCCTTTATGTGAAGCAAATGAACAAATCAAAGCGAAAGAAAAAGCCACTATGGTTCTCCAAAGAGGTGGCTGTGAAAGTCAGGAAGAAAAGATAGCATTCCGGAGTATAAGGAAACACAGAAGGAGCAGGACAGAGAGCTGTACCAGTTAAGGCAGAAGCAAGCAGGGAGGAAGTCAGAATAGCAAAGGCCCAAACTGAGGAAAAGATAGCCCACTCAGTTAAGAAGGATAAAAACCTTTTATAGGTACATCAGCGGAGTAGAAAGACAAAGGAGGGATAGTGAGGCTGAATAGAATGAACAGTGGGTGGGCAGAGGGGACAGTGAAAAGCAGGAATACTGAGCAGAATATTTCTGATCAGTATTCACAAAGAGGAGAGGAAGTGCCTAATCCAATTAACAGAAGCACTCTTGATAGAAGTCGATCCCAGTCTTTTCACAGAAGAAAGGGTTCTGCAAGAACTCCTAAAACTGAAGTGGACAAAGCAATAGGTCCTGATGGAATTCACCCCAGAATTCTAAAAATTAAGGAGGAACTAGTGAAACCACTGGCTACTCTTTTAATAAATCATGGGAGGATGGTGTGGTACCGAGGGACTGGAGGAAGCGATGTGATTCCCTTCACAAAGTGGGTCCAAGACAGAGACAGGAAACTACAGACCTGTCAGTCTGACCTCTGTGGTGAGGGAAAGTGATGGAGTCACTTCTGAAGGAAAGAATAGTCGAGTACCTAGAGGCCAGTGGGCACAGGACCCAAGGCAGCATGGGTTCTGGCGAGAAGGTCATGTCAGGCGAATCTAATAGATTTCTTTGACTGGGCGACCAAAGTAGTAGACCAGGGAGGGGCTGTGGACATGGCCTACCTAGACTTTAGCAAGGCATTTGACACAGTCCCACAAAAGATTAATAGTCAAATTAACCAGCCTGGGAGTGGGACCCAGGGTGGTAGCCTGAAATAAAACATTGGCTGGACAACAGGACACAGAAGGTAATTGTAAATGGAGTCCATTCTGAAGAAAGGGGGTTACTAGTGGGGTACATGGAGGTTCAGTATTGGGTCCAGTCCTTTTAATGTCTTCATCAGTGACATTGCAGAGGGACTGGAAGGAAAAGTATGCCTTTTGCAGATGACACAAAATCTGCAACAGGGTTGATACACAAGGAGGCGTGGAAAGGATGAAAAGGGACTTGGCAAGGTTGGAGGAATGGTCAGAAGTATGGCAGCTAGGATTCAATGCAAAGAAGTGCAAAATAATGCACCTGGGAAATAAGAACCCAGGGGAAGAATACACAATGGGTGGGGAGGTAGTAACAACAACAAAAAAGGAAAGGGACCTGGGGGTAATCATATCAGATGACCTTAAGGTTAGCAAGCAATGTGAGAAGGCAGTAGGGAGGGCTAGGGGTATACTGGGATGTATAGGGAGAGGCATCAGCAGCAGAAAACAGGAAGTTGTTATCCTCTGTACAGACAGTTGGTGAGACCCCATCTGAGTACTGTGTCCAGTTCTGGAGACCCCATCCGCAAGGACATAGACAGGATAGAGGCAGTCCAGAGGAGGGCAACTAAAATGGTGCAGGGTCTGCAAGAGAAGCCGTATGAGGAGAGACTAAAGGAGCTTAATATGTATCTTGAGGAAAGAAGGAGAGGGGGGGACATGATAGAAACTTTTAAGTACCTCAGTGGAATCAACAAAGTCCAAGAGGGTAGCATTTTTCAGAAAAAGAGACTTGCAAGAACAAGGGGACACAATTTAAAGATCGAAGGAGGGCAGTTCAGGGGCAATGTGAGGAAGTATTATTTCACAGAGAGGTAGTGGATGCATGGAACAGCCTTCCTGAGGAGGTTGTGGGGTCTAAAACTGTGGGAGAATTCAAGAATGCATGGGACAGACATAAGGCAATTCTTGTGGGGGGTAGGAAGAAATAGGCTATTGGTTAACTAGGATCTGCGGCATATCCTGTAGGTAGGGAAATGGGCAGACTAGATGGGCCTAGCGGTCCTTATCTGCCGTCAAAGTCTATGTTTCTATGTTTCTATGGTGGTAGTTAAGGGCCTGGTCGAGTGTGATACCCAGGTATTTAAAGAAGTTCACCTGTTCGAGAGGGGTCTGGCTGGCAGTTAGTATTTGGGGACAGTGTGCTTTTCTTGAATTAAGGGGGTGTGAAAAGAACATAACCTTGGTTTTCTTATAGTTAAGAATGAGGCGCTGTGTGGTGAACCATTTTTCGGCTTCCCCGAAGGAGGATTGGAGGGAGAGGTGTAACTGGGTAGGGTCAGGATTGGAGGAGTAGAGAACAGCATCATATGCATAGAGTAGGAGGTTGCTTGAACATGACTGAGGGAGAGCATTAAGGAAGAGGCAGAATAGTAATGGTCCAAGAATGGACCACTGGGGGACACCAGAGCAGACTGGCGGTCTGTTAGATAAGGTAGTGCCAATTTGCGCAATCAAGAAGAGATGCAGACGCAGAGTCTCAACAACACCTTAACCAGTGCTCACAAGTCACAATCCAATCTAGAAAAGAATACCTTTGCGTTGGGGTGGGAAGTGGGGGGTGCTCTTGGATCAACATGGCCAAATTGTTACAAAAACCACAGATATAAGCAAGTTTATTACTGATTATTTCAAAACAATATACCAAGAAAAGAATATACCAAGAAAAAAAAAACTCTGATTTTGATCAAGAGAATCTGATTAAATGCTTGGAGTCAGTGGATATTAATCCAATGAGAATTTCCCAGGATAGCTTCACTAATAATGCAATAATGAAGGTTTTTATTAGTTTACCAAAAAATAAAAGCCCAGGGTTAGATGGGTTTATCCCTGATTTTACCTAACCTTTAAGAAAGAACTATTATCATAGGTTCAAATTAACGCTTAACCAATCACTTGCCAGTGATTACTGTTGCCTGAGAGACAAATTAAGCAATGAGGCATGACAGGGTATGTATGTTGGGGTGGGATAAAGTGTGCTGTGAGGCACAAGGCATCGCCAAGTGCCTTTCAACCACCCATGAAGTGCCATTATCCTACCATAATGCATACCCTAGAGTGTTTTATTGTGATTATAAAATGGGTCCAAGATTTTGTTGGGGGGGGGAGAAACATTTTTATGACTTTTGTTAAGAAGTTCATCCATCTCAGCAAACTAGTCCCAGCACATCCCAACACTGACATGGCATCTCATGTTTGAATATTATGCACAGCAAAATATATATATTTTTAATTAGCTCTTAAACTCTCTATTTCCCCAACCCACCCCCATTTACCCATTTCTCAACTTTCTTGCTTCTTCTTAATATTATTCCTTCCCTTTTCCCTATCTTGTTTATTATCTGTCTTGCCTACATGAAAGAGATGGAATACAAGAATTCAAATCTCTGTTCAGTTTTACTGACATAATGTTTACCCCCACTGTCACACAACAGAAGGCCTCAGATGGAACCAGGGCTTTTGTTTTATCTGTAGTAAGTTAAACAACACAGATTTCCCTAGTAAGCAGGTGAGTACAGGAGGGATTTCTCATGGTCAGCAAACGCCCATACATTTTAAAATTATAAGAACTATATGTAGTTCTTCATTTTTAAGTTATGTATGTGTGTGTAACAAGAGGATTATGGGGGCAAATAACATTCAATTATTTTTGTTTTAAATTTAAGGCAGTTTTATTTTTAGGGCCTAGTTAAAGGTTTTTAGCAACCTAAGGTGGCAGCCATGTTTGTGATAGCAGTCAGGGTTGTGTGGTAGTACAGATTTTATTGTGAAGAGGCTGTTCGATCTTTATTCGATGCTGATGTGCTGAGATCTCAATGCAGGTAAAGATGGCTCTCTGCCAATCATGTTTCATGATTTTTAAATCCCATTTTATAATCTGTAATGTCCAATCCAATATTTGACATCTTAGCAACAAAATATTGGCCCATTTGATCAAATCTTTCCTGCAAAGTGATAGGCCCACTATCAGCTTTGTCTTGTATTGTCAGTTTATTAATAATCTAAAAAAGACACCTTGTGTTTCCAGAAATTTCAGCAATAAGATTAAAATAACACATGCATTTAGCAGCTTGCAGTTGTTAATCATAGAGTAACATATGATTCTTTTTCATCTGCCTATGGATTTCCAACCTGTGTTTCCTTCAAGCTCTTTTCAGTCTGCAATTAACCATTTGAGCTGGAAGACATCAGAGGTAGACCAGAGTAAGACCGCTTGCCTCCTTGAAAACAGCTTTTGTGGGGCAACATCTAACTGTTTTGACATAATGTCATTAGAGATGTCCACCTTTACATCTGATACCAAAGAAAGTTCAAGTCAACTCAGAAGTGAAACTCTCAACATCAGTTAAATTCGTGCTCAAGAGATAAGGAAATTTTGTTGAGGAATTCAAGAAGAAAAAAAATGACATTAAAGGTTACTAAATTATGACCAGTAAAGGAAAAATCTTCATTATTTATCTGATCAATTGCCGAGTGACAAGAACAAAAATTGATCAATATATGTCCAGAAGAGCAAGTTGGACAATTAATTTTAATACAGAGTATAATTACATGCTGAACAAGGTACACCACTATTTAAAATTCCCATTACTAGAGGAATGTGGCTTAATTGCAGAGCAGAGAAAATGCTCCTAGCTAGAGCGTCCAAGGAACAAAGCCTTTATTTTGATTAAAAATAATGTTTTACCATGTTTGTACCACCAAAACTCTAATATTGATCCAGAGCAACTGCTGGGATGTGATAATTGGCAAACAAAAATAATACAGCACCAGTGATCAGTTTCTTCCAGTTACAGATGCTAAAGTCATGAGGAGCAGGGCCGACACTGCTTGGAGCAAAGGGCAACCGTGGCGATGGTGCCAGTGAGGTGTCTCTAGAAGCAGTGAACACAGCACTGACTCAGATAAGTCAGGATGGTCCAAGACATGAACAAGAAGCTGGATACCCTTATGCCAAGGTTTTCTACTCTAGAGACTCAAAAGGTCATTGCTGAGCATAGCTTACAAAGAATGGATGGTTCGGTGCTTAAATCCATCAACATAACAACTCAGCTACTAAAGGAGAATGCCCTTCTTTAGCAAAGATTGGAAATGGCCAAAAATCAAACCAGGAAACAAATCTAAGGCTGGCGGGGCTTCCCGAATAAGAAGAGGGGGCCTTGCCTTGGTATTTCATCATGCCATGTTTCCTCAAACCCTGGGACTATTAGAAGACGATCCTGTTTTCATGCTAGAAAAAGCCTACCAAATTTCTCCCCAGGACAACGGTAATGGAAGGTACAGAACCTCAAAGTCTACTGATTGTCTGTAACAGAGTGGGGTTGACAGATAAAATACTAGCCATAGGCAAAAAGAAAACCGGACTTGAAATACAGCGATGCCTCCCTCTCATTGCTCCCTGACATCTCCGATTCAACAAGACAATGGAGAAAGGCATTTGATTGAGCTCAGGGTGCATTGTGAACCCTGAAAATACAAGGTCAGTTCCTGGTACCTGAAAAATTAAGAGCATCTGGAATGGCCACATTTGTTTGTTCAGTGATCTGAGGGAAGTGGAGAAACCTGTTCAGTGTTTTGGGACATGATGAGAATGGAGAACGCTGACTTGGACATTGCTGCTAAGGGGTTGGGGGGGTGATCTCTTCTATGGGACAGTTGCTTGAAAATATATGAACTGTGACGACTGCTATGGAGACATAAATAACTTTCTGGCTCATGTCCCAAAGTGTGTTACAACACGTTCCAAATTGGTTGTTTGTTCTTTCAAACTTTTTCACATGCTACAGGCAGGGGATTTCCTGACTTTCCAAAGACTCCCCTCCCAAACCTGTGGACTGCTTTTAAAGGAAATAGTTTTTTCAGGAATTTAGCACGTTTATGGATGCTTCCATCTTGTTTGTATGATACAGGACTTTAACCTATTCCAATTATTTGCAAGGTGGGACCCCAGGTAATATGTTTATTGCATATTTCCAATGTTTTCTCTCAGCATGACACTCAGGGCCACCTCCGTGTGTGACTCTTGTGGTGGTGTAATGGTGCGCTAGGTTTTTGTTGTGCAGTTTAGAATGCCCACATGGACAAGCACAGTAGGTAACAGAGGTAAGACTTTCCTATATTTGAGTAAGGCACCCCCTCTAATCAACTAAACATGTGTTATGATAATTTGATATGTAAAAGGGTCCAGAGCACAGTAGTTTATGTCATTTTGTGTTTCATGCGGCTGTGGGGGAGGGGAGAGTTCTCCCGCAGTACTTATAACTATGTATAAGAGATTCAAGCACATGTATCGGCACTGTTCAGCAAGTTAGTTTAGTTATATGGTGGTGGTTCAGTTCAGTGCTGTTTAAACTAGATAATATTTAGATATGTTAAAAACTGGCTTCTCCTCGGGGGTCACAGTTCTGATGATATTAAATGGGTAATGCTAATGTGGGTTACATGGTGCCTTAAAGCTGGATTGGTAACCAGGCATCAACTAATAGTTTCCTGAATGCAACAGCACTGTAACACTTTGTGATGTTTTTGGCTGTCATTTGATTGGACATGACATGTACTATGATGGATTCCCCTAATGCTGTAACATGGGGAAAGGTGTTTGATGTTTTCCTTTCTACACAGACATGCACTCTGTAATCAAGTCATGTATCACTTTATGCTATTTTTAACGTAAAGTTCTGCTTGCAGAAGTTATAAATAAAGGCTTTTTTTAATTTCCAATATTGTATAATAGAAATAGGGCACTCTCAATGGTTATGTTAATGGTCAGGTAATCAACCTCTAGGAAGGGGCATGTGACACTTGACAATGCCTCATGCCACATCATGCCCCAAGTGGGTGATTAACATAGCTCTGGCTATGCCTTATTGCATAATAATATGCACTGTCAAAAGGTAAAAGATGCTAATATGAAGCATTCACATTTATGTAAAAAAGAGAGCTGTGATTAATTTGCTTGATTGGAATAAATGGATTGCTTTCATTTTACATGAGAGAGACGTCCTACAATTAGACCTTTGCAAAATTAAAATGAACTCTAACTCTGTAAAGCAGTAGTTCTAACTTCAAAGATAGAGAGCACATATGTAAAATACATTAGGAACATGGCTAAAAACAGTAGATACTGTAGTTTCAGTCTACCTTCCTGGTAAACTACAAAAGAATACAAACAATATGAAAATAATATTTAGAAATTAATACAATATTACAATTAATACAGTATTTGTACCAAATTAGATCCTCTCTGTAGCATTTGAAATTTGAAACTGGATTCAAAGAAAGAACCCACATCTGGTGTAAAAGCAAGGGAGTTGGAACGCTATATAACGTGGATAGGGGCTGAAGTTTGAAAAGGCCCAATTAAAGGGGTGCTACGTTTTAGAAGGCAATGTAGTGCTTGAAAGGCCTACAGGGGAAGGAAACATTTCTGGGGTCACTGAAATTGTGACAGCTCATGAATTCGCCCTATGACCTCACTGTTTATAACATCACAACTGAACGAGGAGAGCCAATCACCTTCTGCAAGACTGGTCCCTTTTGATATCACAATAAGTGAGTTAACTATGTTGATGAAGTATGAAAAGGACTAGGACTTGAAAAATCAGCACCCAGGTAAAGTACTGCTCTGCATCTCACCTAATACTATACTACTAGGTGGAAAAAAAACCTTTCTGATGAGCAAATGGAAAACAAAAAATACTATGTAAATTAAAAAGTAACAAGCGACTAAAAAATAAAATCCCCATTGTAATAAAATAGTAGCACCATTCCCTTATTTTCCATAGTGTAGTGCCCCCCCTCCCCAGTCCCAGTTCCCATTGTAGTACAAAACCATAGCTCCAATCCTTTATTTTCTATAGTGTAGTGTGTGTTCCCCCTGGCCCCGATCACCACAATAATACCAATGTCCAGCCCTGTTGACCCTGGTGGTCTAATATTTGTATCCCTCTAGGAGCTGGCATGCCTCAGACTGAAGTCTTTTATACAAATTCACTAGGGTGATGTCATGCTCGGGGCAGGAGCTTAGCCTCATTAAGGCTAATTTCATATGCAGACTGTTAGAAAACCCCAAGAAAACAGGAGTTGATTCTAGGCTAGAAAAGGTAGTACCTGAACCAAACATGTATATATTTACTGTTTGATGGGAAACTCCTGAGATTAGATGTTTTATGCTGGTTTTAGCAAAAAGGGGTGGCTATCCTGCTCATGATGTCACTCCTGGGTGGGTATACAAACCGGCCACAGGGAGTACTACCTTAGATCAGTGAGTCAGTGCCTACTGACTGAAGTAAGAGGAGCAGTGGAAATTGCATGTTTGTTTCCACGCAACGGGTTTGCTTTTCGGTTGAAGAGAAGCCTAATGGACTTGAAAAAACTGTTAAAAGAATTTGTTTCGTTTTGAAAAAGGACTAACCCAAAGGTGAATTTTGCTTTCTGTATATATATTATTTTTCTTTCTTATTTTGGATTTTGAAAAAAATCACAATGCAAGCCTGTGTTTTTATGCACCTGACTTCTTGTTGTTGTGTTTGTTTATCCCACACCTTCACCCCCCCACCCTGGTAGGAAGTGACCCACCACCCCGCTTGCCCCTCCACCAACCAGAGCTGGCAACTGGCACATCCCTCCTCACACCACCATGGCCAGCTGCCGACTGAACTGTTAATGAGTGTGTACAGTACATAGTACCCGCCCATTGGTTGGTCAACCAATGGGCGGGTACTATGTACTGTGCATGCTCACTGACAGTTCAGTCAATGGCGGGCCAAGGTGGTGTGAGGAGAGCTATGCCAGTTGCCGGCTCCTGTCAGGTGGGGGGTCAGGGTGGTGGGACACTTCCTACTGGGGTGGGAGCGTGGGGGCACTTGACCACTGGGGATGCCAGGGTTATTAGTTTGTAGTCATATGGCGATTGGGCCAGGGGGATCCAATAGACTACCAGGGTGGACGGGGGATGCATTACCATTTATATGGAGCTTGGGCTGGAGGAGGGATCCACTAGAGCACCAGGTCCAATGGGGGTAGGCAGTGGTATTATTATGGGGATTGGGGGCTAGGGAGGGGGACACTACAATATGGAAAATAAGGGATGGATGTTACATTTTATTTATTATAGTGGGGATTGGGGCTGGGGAGGGGGCTGGCCTGTTGCATTCCGCCGGGTGCAGCCATGCAAATGAGCCCATAATGGGCATGCATGAGGCCCCTTTGTGCCTTGCGTGTCCAGTGAGCTCATTTGCATGTTTGGAATGCTGCCCATCCAGGTATGTGCCACGCATTCCCCTGTGGGTGATCTTCAGCTCTGCACCTTGGATGTGCTGTGCCAAACATAGTGGCCACCTGCTTCATGCTGCGCATCCAGGGTTCGCTATTCAAACAGAATGTGGGGTCTGTTCCGATCACTCATTCTGTTTGAATATTGCATCAGAGCCACCCGAATCAATTTTTTTGTGCAATGCATTGATTTGCATGTGCATCTGTCCAACACTGAATATGTCCCCCTACATATTTACAGTCACTTCACCATATGTTTCACAGTTCTTGCAAAAGACTGTGGGCTACAACGTGTATGAAAAGTGCTTTATAAAAGCTAATCATTCTTATTTTTTGTGGGAGTGGGAGTGGTGGCAGTGACAGTAGAACCTGTTTGTATTTTTGTGTGATGGCTTGTGGATGGTGACTCTGAAACTCAGATTTAAGCCCTGTTTACACTGGCCATTTCTACATTTGAACAGCTACAATGGTGTACAGCTGTGTGTGTAAACTGTGCAGGCATCAAACTGATGTGCCTCTTCTACTCCTCTCCCATACAGAAGCGTTGAACTGGTGTGGATGTTTTTACTGAAGTGTGATTGGTGGTCACTTCACACATGACTGCTTGAGGGTACTTGAGCATCAAAACACACAGGACACCACTTGCAGTATGGGTCCTACAATGTCATTCGCAAGACACCAGTGTCACACTGGTGTGGAAGCTGGAGTCTTTAAATGGTGTACACCACTGGCTTCATAAATGACCAGGTGCAGATTGACACCAATGTGAGTCACACCACAGTGTAACAGCATAGTCAGTGTAAATGGAGCTTTAGTACTTGGGACTAAGTCTGCCTATTGGGAGACTTACTCTTGTCAAATCTGACCTTTCACTGGAAATATCAGATTGACTGATTGGGTTTAAATGAACTTTTTACAAACCGTTAATCATGCAATTTTGTGTTTGTCATGTGTTTTGGATATATGTTTTGTTGTGTGTTCCTAGCAAGTAGTGGCATTACCTTTAGGTTTCCGGCAGTTGCAATTCCTAATCATTCAAACCAAATCACAGTGTCTTATGAAAACACCTATTTACAATATCTTGTTAGCATTATTCTTTTACCTTACTGTTGTAAATGTATATATAGTATTTTATTTTACTGTATGCTGTTATAATGAAACTGTTGGTACTGTCTGCTGCTGCTGCTTGGCCCAACAAGACCCTCTTGCAAATTAGGCTCTATATCTTCCTTGTATTGTTGAAACTGTTTAGCCAATGAACTAGGAAGGGATTCACCTCTCGTTCATACTACAAGACATGACTGCTGCAAAGTCATCATGGTGACCTCTTTGCTCCAGTCAAGGTGACTGGACATAGGGTCATATGAATTCAAAGCAGTCTACCCATATACAGAAAATGTTTCTGAGCAGTGTATATGCACTGTTATGCTTTCGTCTCATTAAACATACAACAAGTGTGCCAATATTTTTTGTCTCCATGCCAACATCAGGGAATGAATAAAGGAGAATGTTCTTCTTTAGCAAAGATTGGAAATGGCCAAAAATCAAACCAGGAAACAAATCTAAGGCTGGCGGGGCTTCCTAAATGAGAAGAGAGGGCCTTGCCATAGAATTTTGTCATGCCATGTTTCCAACTGAAGTGAAAAGAGAAAAGCAAGTACAAGAGAATGTTTGTAAAATCCCACTGAAATGATTGCAGAGCTCTCTGTTAGAAGTGGGCTAACTCCCAGATCCTTATAACTGGAGCCAGTAAGATATGAAAGTTGGCTGCCCTAAAGTAAAGGCAAATAAGGTCAGGCAGTTTCCCCACGTAATGAGTTTGTAGATTCTGATCTCTGGAAAAAGAAACTATAGCTCAACAGTTTGCCTGCCTACTACTGTAGAACTTATCCCAAGTTTCTTTAGAGGGACACTGGCAATTTTTTGTTTTGCTTAATTTTAAAACCACCAGTACAAATATGAGCCTACAGTTATTTGATAGCATTTCCATTAGATTTGTGCATCCTGAATGCCTTATTATTGCCATTTTTTTGTATTTTGTTGTACAACTATCTATTTATGATGCCTTGCTCTACCACAGGCCACACAATTGTATTGTGCGCTCACATTGAAACATAGTGCCGCAGCACCTGGAAACTCATTCATGGACAAGTTTAGGATTTTTCAGGCACTATGGGGTTACATCAGATTTTGATAATATGAAGTGAGCTGAACTTATTGTGCTAACTCTCATTTAAAAACAAGCATTGTAACTATGATAAATCAATGTTTGTAAAATAAAGCCCTGACTATATGCATGTGAATTGGCATCAATGCTAATTAATTCACATGCTCAGAATCAGAGCTTTATTTTCCAAACATCGATTTTGCATAGTTACTACCCTCAATTTTAAATGATAGCACAAAACAGTCAGCTCACTTCATATCAAATTCCAACATAACCCCATAATGCCTGAAAAATTCTAAACTCGTCAATAAACAAGTTTACTGGTGACGTGGTGCTATGTTTCAGTGTGAATTCACAATAATATCAGTTGGTCAGGGGTAGAGTGGGTCCTTAGGAAAAGGCATTTATACAAAGAAATACAAGAAATTGCAATAATAAGGCATTCTGGATGCACATATCTAATGGCAATGCTTATAAGTGAATGTAGACATATAAGTGTAATGGGGTTTAAAATTAAGCAAACAAGCTTACAGTGTCCCTTTAACATTTGTCCAGCATGAACTTTTTATATCTCTTTTTGAAGGTGCTTTGTTGAGGCCTAGGTCATTTCCTGCTTTATAGTCATATCAGCTCAGGGGTGTAAGTTTTAGGCAGGACCTGTGCCTACAGTAGTAATTTGGGCTCATCAGAACTTCTTGTACTGATTGCAACTAGGCTTCTTTCTTATGCTCATAGTAACTTAGAATTTGACAGACGATAAGGACCACTTGGCCCACCCAGTCTGCCCCTTCTAATCAACAGCCCTTCTCCTTCTTAGGGCTGTGGGCAGAGCCTACAGCACTATTGGGATTGTAGCTCTAAAATGGCTGATTGTGGAACTCCTTTTTTGGACATTTGGAAGTATTCCTCCACAGCTGCAAAATAGTGCACTCCCCCTCTGATATTTGCTATTTGCTGCTCTATGTTAAGGCATCTGAAGGGGGGGAGGGAGGGGTGCTACTGTATTGCACCTCAGAATTTCTCAGGATATTAACAAAAAAAACCTTTTAAACTGCTGTTTCTATCATCTGTCTAATAGATTTATTCTATTTCTTTCAGAAACCTAGGGGTTAACTTATTATACATTGTCTGAAGTTTACTGAACCTCTGAACATCAGACTACAGGTCAGATTACAGACAATACAGTTTACAGCCTGTGTTAGCTATCTGATTCCTATGGGCACACACACTCATACATACACACACACACCACCCCCACCACCACCAGCAGCATAAGCAGCATGTACTCTAAATAAATTCAAGAGGACTGAAATTAGCAGCATGCCAGTTTTTTGATGATTGTGACTAAATAGCACTATATGGCACCAGCAAGAAAATAACTTTGGTCATCTGGTAGCTCTTCACATCCCTATTGGCTCTGGCTAGATCTTGTTGTACTTGTTACCATCATGCTAACTTCCCTTGGTTATCTCGGTCTGCTATTCTACCGCTGGGAGGGTGTGGTGGACAGCAACATCTTGAACTAATGCAAAAAATGCTGCACTGATCAGTCAGAGGGCATACTCATGCACCACAGTGACTATGAGCCAATGTCCCACACCCATCCAGTGAGGTGTAGTGAAGGGGGTCCACTGGGTGATGTGACTGAGTTTCTGACTGGAGGCCTGGTATCCCGCACTCATCCACCCTCTCCAGCTGGCCCTTCCCCTTGCAAGAAACATCACCCTCCTGCATCATGATAGGCAGGGGTTGTGCATACCACTACCATGTTTCAGACTGGGACTGAGTGCATACTTACATGACCTGGTATGCACCTGGTGTGTTGCATACAAGGCCAACAGTGCATAGATCCCAAAATGAGTGGTGGTGGAGACTTTAATTGCTAGCTATTCTACAATAAAAAGAGGCACAGCACCTGTGTGTGGTTTATTAGACAATGCAGCTGGTGTAGCTCTCTGTAGGAACTACAAGAATTTCTATGCCCATGTACAGCAAGGTATTTGTTCAAAAGGAATCCTCAATTTTTTACCATACTGTTTTTATTCTGCCACATGGCCTGCTTGTGAGAATTTAGACACTAAGCAATACAGTAAATCATAAAGGAAGAACATTTATGAACTCCTGTAGAATAACTCCATGACCTGGTGTCTCAGATTCATAGGTGAGGTCTGCTGCTAAGGAAAGGAGTTTAAGATAGAGGCATGGGAGGAGAAGTTCTTGTTCCAGATAAGGCTGATCTGGGACTGTTTGAAGAAAACAAGATGATCACACTTTGCAGAGGAGAAAGTGGTTATTAAAAAAATAGCTCTTGCTGTGGTTACTGTTAAACCTGTTTTTATTAATTTTCTTAAGAAAAACCCCATCTTATGAGCCAACAAATGTCTCTTACTATGGCAATATGCATTGACATCACAGGTGGAGCTATTTACAGTATATTCCATGGGGGCTGCTTGCTAATAATTGAACAATAAATTGCCATTCTGAATAGTTGCTAAGGAATCCACAGGAGCACAGGATCCAAGACAGCATGGGTTTGCAACAGGAAGGTCCTGTCAAACTAATTTCATAGATTTCTTTGACTGGGTAACCAGAGTGGTGGACCAAGGGGGAGCAGTTGATGTCACCTACCTTGACTTCAGCAAAGCTTTTGATACTGTTCCACATAGAAGATTGATTAATAAGCTGGGTAGGCTTGGGGTGGGTCAGAAGTTGGTCAACTGGGTGGCAAACTGGTTGTCGGGTGGAAAACAGAGAGTGGTGGTAAACGGTATACAGTCAGAAGAGATGCAAGTCACAAGTGGGGTACCTCAGGGATCAGTCCTGGGGCCAGTCCTCTTCAATATCATCATCAGTGACATTGCAGATGAACTGGAGGGAAAGGTTTGTCCGTTTGCAGATGACACCAAGATCTGCAACAGAGTAGATGATCCAGATGGGGTGGGCAGAATAAAAAAAGATCTGGATAAACTGGCAAAATGGTCAGAAGAGTGGGTAACTGGGGTTTAACGCAAAGAAGTACAAGATCATGCACATAGGGAAGAGAAACCCAGAAGCCACCTATAGGCTGATATGGGAGTTGCTGGCAGTCACAAGGGAAGAAAGAGACTTGGGCATCATCATCACAGATGACCTGAAATCATCCAAGCAGACCTGTAAAGCAGTAGGTAAGGCTAGGGGGAAGTTGGGGTGTATTTGTAGGGGTATCACAAGTCGTAAGAGGGAGGTAATGATCCCCCTTTACAAGACACTGGTTAGGCCCCATCTGGAGTACTGCGTGCAGTACTGAGCCACACCTTCACAAGGACATTAACCAAACTGAGGCAGTCCAGAGAAGTGCAACCAAAATGGTGCAGGGACTGCATCAGAAAATATGTGAGGACAGATTAACGGAGCTCGATATGTATACCCTAGAGCAAAAGAGGAAGAGAGGTGATATGATTGAAACATTCAAACACCTTAAGAGCATTAACAAGGTGAAAGAGTCTAACATGTTTCAATATAAGAAAAATAGCAGGACAAGAGGACACAGCATGAGATCAGAAGGAGGCCGATTAAGGGATAATGTGAGGAAGTTATTTTTCACAGAAAGGGTGGTGGATGCATGGAACAGCCTGCCTCAGGAAGTGGTGGATATGCATACAGTGCAGGGCTTCAAACAGGCATGGGATAGGCATAAGGGTGCAATACAGATGATTATGAATAGATAGGCCATTGACAGAGCAAAGGCCTATGGCACATTCATAAGGTAGAAAAAGAAATGGGCAGACTGGATGTGCTTTGCAGTCCTTATCTGCCGTCAACTTCTATGTTTCCATGTTCTATGTCCTCTTCTGTTGGAATATCACAACTGATTAACCTTACTGAAATGCAGGGCAAAAGCAGAATAACAAAGAATGAGTGTCTTTAACTCAGTACAATTAAAGTGCTTTCAGATTATCCATCAGCTGCTGCAGCACTGCTTCTCAACAGAGGGCAGCAACCTAATAGAAAACTAAATTCCAGAGGCATCCTGGAATGTTGCAGGGTAAATAAACCATTCCAAACCAGAGTTCACCCAGAGTAATTCTAAGGAAGTCTACTTTAGTAACCGGAGAGCACCATCAGCGCTTGAGCTGTTGTTTTTTCTAGTCAATGTACCCATGAGCATATGAACTACGTCCCTCTGTTTGCAAGAGTAGTGAATCTTGGCTGCCTACAATGATTGATTATGCTGTAATATCTTACAATTTTCACTCAACCAACTATTCGGAATATAAGTTTTAGCACTGCTCCTCAGATGTTAAAACTAATTAATCTTACATTGCACCGCATCTGTTTTGACTGCTTTTATACCGTTCAGTTGAGGGATTAGGATATACAGTATATGAGTTGGTATAACTTGACAGTTCTGACATTTCAGAGTATCTCTGTTGGAGTGTGGGTGTATGAGTAGAAAGCATGCAGAACTCTAAGGTGACAGAGGTGAGTGGTGACTTGACAGAGGTCCCAATGATATTTATGTTACACCTGGAAGAAATGTCTAGTGTAAAAAACACTATTACCAGTCTGCAGAACTAAATGGACATGCTGACCCTGCAACTCCAGGATAGGGAACCCCTCAACCGGAGAGCTGATTTGTAGGAGGATGAGAAGGACACAGGAAATGACTTAGACGGGGAAACAGTGGAGGTGGTAAAGGGGAGGTTCGAGGAATTGGGTAGGCAGTGTGAGGAGGTCAGAGTATCGGTGGCATTCTCTGAGGTGCTGCTGGTACCATGTGCAAGTACAGGGAGTAAAAAATGGATAGAGGAGTTCAATGGGTGGCTAAGGGACTGGTGCCGAACCAGGAAATCTGGACTGGTGTCAGACTGGGGTAGGACCTGAGACAATAGTGACCTATACACAGAGAACAGGTTATATTTGAGCAAGGAGGGGAAAAGTGTGCTCAAACAGGGAATGCAGTGGCATATTTCAACAAGGGTGGATATAAACTAGGAAGGGGGGGTGGTGAGGGGACCGTTGTTAGAAACAATGTCTGGAAAGGGAAGCATAGGTTGCGCACCCCTCCTAGTTAGAGGTGAAGGCAGTGAGGAGGTGGCACAGTGAGGACCAAAGGTGGGGGGGAACGAATGGTAAGGTTGGGGAGGCAACAGGCTGGAAGGTGGTCTCACTGAACGCAAGAAGCCAAAGGTATAGAACTGCAGAGTTACAGGCTCTCTTGGTGGCGGAATTGGTGGACATAGCGGCCATCAAGGAAACATGGGCCACCCAGTACCAGGACTGGAATATGATGATCCCAGGGTACAGGCTATTCAGAAAGGATTGGGCCAAGGAAAATGGGGGGAGGGGGTTGCGATCTATGTGAGGGAGGGGGTTAAGTACATAAGGGAGGAAGGGGAGGAGGAAAGGACAGAAGCTCTGTGGATACAATTCCAGGATGCGAGGAATAGGACACTGAGAAAGGATGTGGTGTACAGGCCATTATCACAGGATTGTGATCTGAACCTGGAACTGGCAGATCAAATTCAAAGGGTAAGCAGGAAGGGAAGCATGGTAGCGGTGGGGGATTTCAACCTACCAGGGGTGGACTGGAGCACACCTGTCACCATGAGTGCAAGAGAGGGGGTCCTGTCGGAAGCTTTTCAGGACAGCTTTTTGACACAGCTCGTACAGGGGTTGACACAGCGGGAAAGCACTTTGCACTGTAATGGGGAAGCTGTAAGGAACCTAAAAGTGGGGGAACCGCTTGCTGAGAGTGACTACTACTTGGTGTGGTTCACGCTAAACATGGGGAGGGACACAGGAGGCACGGTACAAGGGTGGTTGAGTTTAGGGGGGCAGACTTTAGGATGATGGGGGAAATTCTGAGCAAGCACCTGGCAGACATCCAACAACACATGGATGCAGATCAGAAATGGAATATAATAAGGGGAGGACCGGCGGAGGCAACAGAGACCTGTACTAGGAAAAAAACTAGAAGAGCAGGGGAAAGAAACCCAGTTGGCTGTCACTGGAGGCCAGGGAAGGGGTGAGAGCTAAGAGGGTGGCATTTTGGAAGTATAGGAACATGAAGAGGGGAGAAGATAAAGATGTATAGAGGGAAAAGTCTAGGAAGGTCACCAGATTGGTCAGGGGAGCCAAGGTGTCTAGAGAGCTGAGACTGGTGCAGGGGATCAAAAGGGGAAAAAAAGACTTCTTCCATTACATAGGCAAGAAAAGAAGAAGCAAAGACCAGCTTTTGAGACTCAAGAAAGATGGGGGTGGGGGTGGGTGGAGAAGGGGCAGAGCAGGCAGAGGCACTGAACAAATACTTCTGCTCTGTGTTCATGCAGGAGAAGGGGGGGGTAATGTCTCAAGCAAGTAGGAGGGTGGATAAGGGGGGAGAGGACGACAGATGTAGGGTTTACAGAGGGCAGGGTGTTGGAGGGGTTGAGGGCATTAAGAGTGAACAAAGCACCTGGGCCAGATGGCATTCACCCTAGAGTACTGAGGGAGCTGGCAGAGGTCCTTGTGGGGCCGCTGGCAGACCTGTTCAATACTTCTCTGGACACAGAATGTGTGCCACAGGACTGGAGGATGGCCCATGTGGTGCCCATCCATAAAAGTGGGCCAAAGGATGAACCAGGGAACTCAGACCAGTGAACCTCACCTCAATCGTGGGCAAACTCATGGAGACCATTCTAAAGGAGAGGCTCGTGAGCTTCTTGGAGGTAAATGGTATCCAGAATTACCTGCAACACAGGTTTGTTGTGGGCAGATCATACCAGACAAACCTGGTAGAATTCTATGACTGGGTGACATGGGAACTGGACAAGGGCCATGCTGTGGATGTCCTGTACTTGGACTTCAGTAAGGCCTTTGATTCAGTGCAGCATGGGAAATTGGGGTGTAGCTGGAATATGTGGAGGCAGGACCAAAAATGGTGACCTGGATCAGAAACCGGCTGGGAGGGAGACAGCAAAAGGTGGTAGTAGGAGGGGAACACTCATCACCGAGAGCAGTGACAAGCAGGGTACCACAGGGATCCATGCTGAGACCAGTACTGTTTGGGATTTTCATTGCAGATATCTCGAATGGGATCCAGAGCAAAATCAGTCTGTTCGCAGATGATACCAAGATGGGAGCTGTGGTAGATACCACAGAGGGGGGGAGGGGTTGCAGGAGGACCCGAATAAGCTGCAAGAGTGGGCAGATAAATGGCAGCTGGGGTTCAAAGCCAAGAAGTGCTAGGTTCTGCACTTCAGAGCCCAGAACCAGGGGAGGGATTATCACTTATATGGGGTTCAGTTTGGTTGCTCCACAGAAGACATGGACCTAAGGGTGATCAAAGCAGGGAGCATGAACAACTCTGTTCAATGCAGAAGGGCGGTGGCAAAAGCCCAAAAAATCCTGGGGTGTATAGCTAGAGGGATCTCCTCCAGAAGTAGGGAGGTTATCCTGTCCCTGTATAGGTCACTGGTCAGGCCCCACCTGGAGTACTGTGTGCAGTACTGGTGCCCGTTCCTGAAGAAGGACATCAAGTTGTTGGAGGGAGCTACAAAGATGATCCAGAGATTGGAGGGCAAGCCATATGAGAAAAGGCTGGGGGAGTTGAATACATATTCTCTGTAAGAGAGGAGGGACAGGGGAGATATGATTGAGATCTTTAAGTACCTGAAGGGAATAAACAAGACCAATACAGAGAGGATTTTCCAAAGGAGAAAGGGGAGGGACATGAGGGGACACCAACTGAGATTGGAGGGGGGGTAGATTCAGGAGAGAGATGAAGAGACATTTTTTCACAGAAAGAGTGGTGGACAAGTGGATCTCCTTTACCAGGTGAGGTAGTGGATTGCAAGATGGTAAACAGCTTCAAGAGGGATTGGGATAGGGGAAGGGGTAATAAGATGGGGGAAGAGAGGGGCAGCAGCATTATAAGGTGCTAGCTGCATACTCGAGCAGACTCGATAGACCGTGAGGCCTGTTTCTGCTGGCATTTTCATATGTTTGTATGTTCATCATGACTGCTGGCCTAAAGAAAGAAACTTATCTATTATGGGAAAAAAACTGATGATCTGAAGTGCAGAGGCAAGAAAAACAATATGTACATTGTCAGCATTCCAGAATGTACAGAACGTAATAATGTAATCTCCATTCACCAGTCCACTTTGCCTCAACACCTTAGGTATCAATGGCCTCCACTGAAAGTTTTAAAAAAAGCCCATAGATCCTTAGCCCCCAGTCCAATACAAAGAGAATGCCCAGGCAATTCTGGCTTATTTCTTGCACTATGGCACTGTAGAACATGCCTTGGAACTAGGAAGGGAGAGAGGGGCTTGAGCTGGCAAGAAAATGAAGTATCTCCAAACTCTGACATCTCTACAAATCTTATCATTATTAACAAAGGAATGGCTTTCACTCTGGTTTGCACCAACTCAAGAATCTTGAGGTTCAATATTTCATGGGCTTCCCTGAAGTGTTTATAAATGAGAGGAATTGGGTGTTTCATGAGTTCATGTTAGCCAGGGAGGCAGCTGACATTGTTCACCGGTTGTCAATCGATCAATCAATCAGTCAATCAAATCTTTATTTATCCAGGCGATCACCATTGAGCAAGCTCATTTACAAGGTGGACCTGCTGTTGGCAGGGAAAATTGTACAGTTACATATAAATATACATAATACAAAAGGAACAACATGTTTACAATACTGATAGGAGCAGAGTATTTACATTCCAAGTCACATGTACAAGAAATATATACATAACACAACCCAAACGTTATCTATATATATATATATATATATATATATATATATATATATATATAAATATACAGTTCCCACAGGAGCAGGATGTGTATGGATGTCATATATAAACCATAGAAGAAAAAAGAAAGATTATTTATATTCTTGTCCAGCAGAAACACGTTACAGGCCTGGATGGAAATTCCTCAGCTATGGAGGTGCGCATAACAGTGTGTAAGCCTTAGGTAAATGTGGCAGAAGGGGTGTGGTGAATAAGAGGGATGCAGAGGGTGCTAAGGGCAAGTGGTGCAGAGGAGGGGGGGAGTAGTAGTGGTAAGGGCTGATTTGGATAAGCAGCTGAGACTAGTGTTGAAGAAGAGAGGAACAATAGTCAAGCTGCTGGGAGCGATAGAAGCAATTACAGATTTCAGCAAACGTTTTGTCATAGAGGGTCTTAAAGAAGGCAGGACTGACAGGTAAGCTAAGTCTCAATGATTTTTTCCAGAGAGTAGTCAGGGCATAGCTTATGGCAGCCCTTCCAAAGCAAGTGTTGGCCCTTGGGACATTCAAAGAAATCTGTGATTGACTTCTTAAGGCATAGTTCCTAATAGGACTAAGGGGGAGACAGTCAACAATGTATTGTGGGAGTTTGTTGGTAAGGGCTTGGAGCATCCATAGGGCTGCATTTCTATAATGCCTGTATTAAAGGAGGGCTACGATACGGCTACGTATAAAGAGCAGTGATGTGTGGAGTACGGGAGGCCAGTTATAAATCTCAGTGCTCTATGATATAATACATCCAGTTTTGCAAGATATGAGGCAGGGCAATGGCCATAAATGAAGTCGGCGTAGTCAATCAATGAAAGGAATGTAGATTGGACAAGCTGTCTTTTTGCGTCTGTGGTTAAGAGGTGTTTAATTCTGAAAAAAAGATCAAGTCTCTGCCTCAGTTTTTTTCAGCAGTTCTTCTGTGTGTTCCACAAAAGAGAGTTTGTTGTCTAGCCAAATACCAAGGTATTTCAACTCAGTCACAAATTCAAGATTTTCTCCTAATAAAGTAGAGATTGATGGTAATGGACTAGTGACAGCAGAGTAAGCCCCAGGGCCAAATGGTGAGAAAATATGGCCTTGTTTTTTTTTTGCATTTAGTAGTAACATTTTGCTAAGGAGCTGGTACTGCAGAGTATTAAAGTCAGCTTGTAACTCAGTGCAGGCAGCTTCAGGAGATTCCCGGCTTAAGTAGAGCACCGTGTCATCAGCAAACAAGTGAATACTGGCATCTTTGATGCCTACATCCAAGCTGTTGATATAAATGGCAAACAATAATGGGCCCAGTATGGAGCCCTGGGGTACACCTCTTTTTATCGGTTTAAGTGGAAAAATCTCTCCATCAGCCTTAATTTGTTGCTGTCTATCAAAAAGGTAGTCTTGGAACCATCCCAGTGCGGTTGAGCCAATGCCTATAGTTTTTAAGGTGGAGAGGAGCAGGCAGTGGTCGACAGTGTCGAAAGTCTTACTGAGGTCCAGAAACACAGCACAAACACATTTTTTATTGTCTAGGTCCCATTGCCAATCATTAGTAACTTTTGCCAGTGCCGTAACTGTACTATGCTTAGCTCTAAAGTCAAACTACATTGGGTTGAGTAGTCTAGCATTGTCTAAGAAAGATCTCAGCTGCGTATCCACAATTTTTTCCAGAAGTTTTGAAAGTATGGGAAGAAGGGAGATTGGTCTATAGTTATTTAGGTCACAGGAGTCCCCTGCTTTAAACAGGGGAATGACGTGAGCAGTTTTCCATGCCTTGGGGATGGAGCCTTATGCTAGGGACAGATTGAATAGGTGTGTTATAGGTGTAGCAAGTATATGGTATGCTATTTTCAAGAAATATTGGTCGAAGGAGTTGGCCCCAGCACTTTTTTTTAGTATCTAGTCGTAGAAGAAGATCTTCAACATCTTTTATGGTGGTAGGCAAAAAGGAGAAGTCCATGTTATTGCTACTTGGCTCTGAAGGCTGGGTGTTGGTCTGAGGAAGAAGGCTACTTACAGATGCGTTATCAAATGCCAGGCCAGCAGTGGCAAAGCGATTGTTGAAAGCCTGCAGTATCTCTAATTTATCGTTAATGATAATATTATCAGTGGTAATTTTGGAAGGAAGTGCACTTCCTGTAGAGTGGCCAGATGGCTCTTTCATGGTGGACCAGAACTTGGTAGGGTAGTTTGATGCAGAAAGTAGCTTCGTTTGATAAAAGTTGGCTTTGGCCTCTCTGACCAACTTAGTACAGACATTTCTAGATGCCCTGAAGAGACATCAGTCTGCGTCGGCACGAGATTTACGAGCCTTTTTCCAGAGGTAACATCTTTTGAGTAAGGCAGCCTTCAGAACCAGTGAGAACCAATGACAGGTTCTGGCTTTTATTCATGTTTTAACCAGGGGAGCATGGCTGTTTAGGGCGCTGGATATGATCACATGAAGAACGTCATAGGCATCACTCACTGACTTAGCCAGGTAGAAACTCTGCCACAGCAAAGAGTTTTTTTGATTATTGAAGTATGCAATAGGATCGAAGTTCCGTCTGGATCTTTTAGTGGAAAACTTTGTTGTAGATAGAGGTTTGGTAACAGTTCTCATGCCACCAATAAAGCAGTGGTCACTAACGTCCGCTAAGAGGATACCAGCATGGGAAAAGGAATGAAGTCTGTTAACAAGGAAAACATCCAAGAGGGTGCTTCTCATTGGATTTTTTTTGTTGATGTGAGTAGGCTTAGTAATAAGCTGAGTGAACCCATGAGAGTTGCAGAATTGTTTCAGGGGTAACAAGACCTTAGTCAGCCAATCATAGTTAAGGTCGCCTAGTATGATTGTTTCCATTGGGGTAGTATCCAGGTGGGATGACAGGTGTGTCAGAAGTTGAAATCCTGCTGCTGGAGGTCTATAGCAGCCTATGATGCAGAACGCCACTGATGGGGAAAGCTCGAATTTAAGAAACAGGCATTCAAATCCACAGCCAAAGGAGGTAGCATCTAATATAGATACTGAAAATGTGTTTTTAACATACGTGGCTACTCCTCCACCCTAGGTCTGCCTGGCGGTTCTGAAGAGGAGGTAGTTAGGGATATTTACTTCTCTGTCTGGGGTGGACGCCTGGAGCCATGTTTCCGAAAGCACGAGTATGTCTGGTGCAGTATAAATAATCCAAGCCTGGACTGAATCGAGCTTCTTTAAAAGACTACACACGTTAGTATGCAAGAAGCTAATTCCTTTCAAAGTTGTGAGTTCAGAAGGATGTGCAACCACAAATATAACTATCTTTCTACCATTTGCACCAACAAAACCCCAACCTCCTATTCCTCAACAGTCATCCAAGACCACTAGAGGGCATAGGGATAGATACTCTCTGACACTTTGCATGAGTGCTGCACCTTTAGAACAATGGCAGTGCCATCAGTTGCACAGCAGGAGGAAGTGACAGAAGTTTGAAACAGCAGATGGATTCACAGATCCCCACAAACACTGAAGCATATGAAATGGTTCCCACACCTCTACCCTAAGTTCAAAATCACTGGTGACAAAACATCCACTAGTCAAGCAGACAGAGCCACATCAGGCTGTTCAGGAGTCTATACCTTCACAAGAGGGCAGTACAACAGTAATGGCATCCAGCTCATTACCTGCCCTTAGCATGGCTGGCTTGGTGCGGAATGGGGGAAGGAACAGGAGAAGAAAAAGGAGACTGGACACTTATCAACTATATGGATGATGCTCAGCATAGGGTAAATAAGCTAAACTGTATTTAATTCTACTGAGACTGAGAGTTCCCCATCTCATTACAAGGTAATCATCAGTGACTCTCCTGTAAGTCTTAGTTAAGTGTGTGTGTGCGTGTGTGTGTGTGTGTGTGTGTGTAATGCCTCTTATTTCCCAGTTAAAATGTGCCTTCAGGCCTATAGGGGAGACACCCAAGGTAATGGCTGCATGGACCCTGAGATCCAACCTCCCCAGCACTGTGGGGACAGAGGTATGGTACCTGGTGCAACAGATGTTTCTGGGGTCCATCTCTTTCTTTTGAATGTGTGGGAGTTTGCATGGACAGGTGAGTGTGGATGCTCAGTTTGGTCTGAGACAGAAATTACCTAGCAAATAGGGATGCAAACTGCTGATCTCACCTAATGACTACATGTTATGTCAAGATTTGCTTAGGGTTTGGTTAATGTCTGCAGCCTACAGCATGTGCTACTGCAGGTATGTAGGGGTTGCCCTCACTCTTCTTTGCTGCTCATCTGCCTGGTGAGACACCAAACATTTTTTTTAATTAAATATTAAATTGAATGAGACCCATGCTGCTTGTTAAAAGCTGGGTGTCTGGAAAACTGCACTTAAAAACCATAGCAACCCAGTAGTTGGGGCTAGCATTTTGATGGGGTCAGAGGTGTACCATGTGTGAAGAATCCTATTTTCACAGGCGCTGGTGTATTACTTTGAATGCTGAACTGAAAAGTGTGGCTTGCTAAGGTTAACTATATTATGTTATTATTCTGGTTTATACTTATGTGCATGTTCCCATTGGGTTATGTTTAGTACACAAAGGTTTCTAGACCAGTCTTCTTTGTCAGCAATTGCTTGCCATTTGTCCTATGACAAGAGTGTGTCAAGGTGCAAGAATGAGAGACCTACCAGCCAATCTGCAAATAACCCTTCACTACAATGTGCCACTCATTGGTTGCAGCATTATTACCATATATGTAAGGCACTATCACAGGTAAACATGGAAACAGCAGAGGTACTTAACATTAATTCCTGAAATGTCCAGGGAATTCATACCCCTCTAAAAAGTAAACAAATTCTAACTTGTCTCAAATACATAAAGGCAATGTAGGCTTTATTCAGGAGATGCATAATCTGGAGGAGAAAGCATAGAAAATACAAAGAAATTGGATGGATAAAGGTAGTGGCAAGCTCCCTCACCAAGAAGAAGAGTGGGGTAGCAATTTTGCTTCATAAACGGCTATCTCAAGCTCTCATACTACTAAAGATAAAAGCAAGGCAATTTTATTTATATGGCACCCATTCCCAAAGGCTCTGGGTGCCTAACAATAAATAAAGAGTAAAATAAACAACATGGAAGAACCCGGTTAAAATAATTTAAAATCAGAAATCCAAGCCAAAACTTGAGTTAAAGAAATGAGTTTTTAAGGATCTTTTAAAAGCAGCCAGTGAAGGAGCACCTCTTACCTTGCGGAGAATAGTGTTCCAAAGAATCAGGGCAGCCACATTGAATGCCCTATCGTCTGAGGATTTCAATTGAGATCTAGGTGTGAATAGGAGGTCTGCCTCCACTGACTTGAGGGTGCGACCAGGAGCATATGGCACCAGGAGATCTTGCAGGCAGCCCGGACACAGACCATGCAGGGCCTTGTGTGCCAACAAGCACACCTTATAAAGAAGGTACTTGGGTGCTAGTGAGTGTCTTAATATTTTCTATACCTTTTCTTTTCTGCAACCAATATGCGCCAATTCAAGGCAACCCTATTTCTTTCCAATTGTGGCCAAAGAACTTCATCAAGTATATAAAAGCAAAGGTGTTCTTGTGATCGAGGTGAGCACTAGTTAAGTCTGGGATTGCTTCCTAGATTGCCTGTCACATGCTAAACAAGGGCCTACCAGGGCCAGTATGATGCTTCACTGATTAGCTCAGGTATAGGGGTTGGACAACCCTGGAGAACCCCCAATTCCAATACAAGGGAATTTTCTTTCTACTCTGCCCACACTAGAATAGTAGAGGGATTGACTTTTTCCTACCATCTAAAATGCTCATGACAATGGTGTGGGAGACACATATGGGCCCTATCATCTTCTCCGCCCATGTCTTTATATACCTCAGTCTGGTCCTAGAGGTTGACTCTCATGCATGCCCAATATGGTAACTTGATACCTAATTACTAGCCTGAGATCAGTTGAAAACATGACTTAAAGAAGAAATAGCCATTTACATCACCTCCAAACTCACCACAGCCATGCCCGGTGTGGCAGTATGAAGGGCCTATAATGCCTTTATAAGAAGGAGAGTTATTGGGTACGTAGCCACACAAAGGAAAACAACTAAGAAATTAGAGCAGGAACTTAAACAGGTGAATGGCATACAAAACCTCCTCAGCTGGCCATAGGACTTGCTGTGAAAAGCGTTCCAGTTCAAATATAAAATAAACCCTATTACCTAACACAAGACCCAGGCTGCTGTCCAGAAAACACATCACAAGTACTGGAAATCAGGTGAAAAAGTTGGAAAGCTCCTGGTGTTTCAGGCTTGAATACAGCAAAGGAATAAGCATATTGTCTCAATTTGCTTTCCAGATGAAGCCCTAAGCACTGACGTCAAAAATATTAACAAGGCCTTTAAACATTTTATGTTAACTGTTACACATCCAAATGAAACAACAATCCACCTTCTCAATATATCCTTTACAGTGCCTGTGTGATAAAATATATATTGGAAAAACACTGAGACAATTAAAAATATGTATTAAAAAGTACAAAGGAGGTCGACCTGGTGACGCTGAGGGCTGAGGTGCTGGATGCCTTACCTCACACTACACCAGTGACCTGGGTTTGGGAACGATCTTGGGTCACCGGGGTGCCAGCATGGGGGGGGGAGAGAAGGATCAAGCATTGTCTCTCCTCTCCTAGCGAGTGGGTCGCCCACCTGTAGTCCCACCGTCACCAGATGGAGGTCCGGTGACAGGCACAGGTGGTAATGAAGTGAGAAGTGAGGTAGGGCATCCCATAGGGTGTGACATGCGTATGCCTCCACCTGCATGCGTCACATCGGGGATGTGATTGCTTGGGGACTGGGGAGAAAAACTAAAAAAAAAAAAAAAAGTACAAATTACCTATGGGAAAAAAATCACAAAGGAGATATCAGCAATGGGGCAAAACTCTGGTGCCGACCACTTCAGAGCAGAGGGACACACTTAAGCATTCCCTCAGGTTTTGGAGCCCAGAGCAGGTCACCCCACCAAGCAAGGAGTGACTTTAACAGCATGCTGGAAAGAATTGAATGGGCTGATTTATCAGCTGCAAGCTCTTAAACCCCAATAGGGGTATGAATAGGGATGTGAACTGGAGAGTGAGTTGGTAGTGTGAAACAACACATGTTCCAGAGTGATTAGCACAGGATATGGTAACTCTAGCGGGTTACGCTACCACCAAAGAAATTGTCAGCTAGCAACTAGATACTATGAACTACAGTACCAGCAGCTCATCATACCCTAAAGTTCAACTCCTCCCATTGGTGTGGAGAGTCGAGGTGCTGTGTGACTCACCTCCTGCCTCACCAGTGACCCGGGTTCAGAAATGGACATGGGTCACTCGGGGGCTAGCCAGGTGAGGGAGGACTGAGGATCCACAGAACTGCTGGCTTTCCTTGGGGTGGATACCTCTTGCGGCTCACTGTATGACTTTCACCCAGTGGTAGCTGGGTGGCAGCAGAATTGAGTCCCAAGGAGAAGGAAGGGATCCTATGTTCAGGGCACCAGGGGTCTCTGCAGAGGCACAGCATGCACACCGTGTCCACTGCACATTCTGTGAGCCCAGGGAGAAAACTGGCGAAAAACGCCTCAGCTGCAGGATGATGACTGACCCCTTGCAGGCCCAGCACTGGTGACCGGGCAACCCCCACCGTCCTGTGGCAGAGGATGACATCAGGAAGGTGAGTCCTGGAGAAGCTTGGTGCCAGGGCTGGGGGAAGAGGGTCAGTAGGAATGGGGCGAAGGGCAGTTCAGGAGATGGATAATGGGGAAAGAAAAGTTCAACTTTCTTGAAGTTGGTTACTGAGAATATCTCCCAGTCCCCACCCACACAAGACAATCCCCCCCAGCTTTGATTAACTTAGTAATCTTAGAACACCTACATGTAGGTAAGCCACTGTTTTAGTGGTGTTTATATAGAATTTGGTGGCCACAAGCCACTACAGATGGTAATATTGCCACTCAAGTCCAGGACAATGTTCAGATACTCCTTTCTTTTAAGACAAGAAGATCAATAGGAAGCTCTGATAGCAACCTACCTAAACCATTACCAAAATCCCACTCAGATATGGAATCAGCTGTCAGAGCTATAAATATCAGTCTACAGTAGGCGCAGATAAGGTACTAAACTAGATACAGTAAAAAGGGATCAGATACAGTGTCAAAAATCTATATTGCAATGTAATGTTTTTCTTTCTTTCTGGGCAAGTTTATAAAAAGAAATATATGTCTTATATGATTATCTGAGAAAAGTCTTAGCGAAGTAATCTTGATATTCATGATGTGGCTGACATTTCTTGAGACCAATTCATGATTTTGTTATATTACAAGTGACCCAGAGGGCTTTTTAGTGCTTCATGATAAACATATCTCCTTGTCAGATGCATATAGCATTTCCATGACTTTGAACACCCTGCTGCAAACTGGAACTCTGTATCCCTACAGAGCTTGTACTGTGTATTGTTGCCTAGCAACATATGTAGAGCATGCATGTGCATGCATGCACACACCACATGAAGTCACTACATATAACATTACAGATATTGGACCATGGCGGTGTGTTCAAGAACCAGCAGATGGAGACAATCATGTTGACTGACAAACAAGGTGATTCTTTAGCTCTAGAAGCAACTTAGAAACCATTGCTGCAAGTGCAAAAACAAACTTCGATTTGAAAAATATCCTATTTAAGAGACACAAACCAGTACAAAACCTAAACTCACAAAAGCTATTTATTTGTTTCACTACAAGCCCAGAGTGGCCCAGACCAAACTAAATATGGAGATGATATAAAACAAGCAGTCAGGTGTGAGAGTTACCAAATCTGGTCAAAGGAACAAAGGAGGACGTATACTCCTCATAAGCACGTTTGGCACTTGGAGGTCTAATTGTGTTGGAGTGCGCTTACTAGGCTTAAGTCGCTACCTTACATGAATGAAGTGATGAAGTTGTAAATATGTATCTACAGCATGTGTGTGTTTTTTACAAATCATAAAGCGCTGCAGCCGCTGTTACTATTTATCTTGAGAAAGCTTTGTAAATGTGCAGAAAAGCTAGTCAGAGCTTGTAAATTGAAGCATGGTTACTTAAATATCATTTTTGGTACACTACTGATTTTGAAATTCAGAACACTGAATGTGTGTGTGTGTGTATATATATACATATATATTTATATATAAATATATATATATATATGAGAGAGAGAGAGAGAGAGAGAGAGAGAGAGTAGATAAAGCAAAATCCTGAGGAAGCCCTAAGAATATAGGGCAAGACATTAGGGTACTAATTAGGGTACTATCGCTCAAAGATAAGTGTGAATGAAGTCTTGAAAAGAAGCTGTATTTCAGACTGCTTTTTTGTGCGCCCCCCCCCTCCTTTTTCTCCTTTTTCCATACAACACATCCCTAGCTGTTCTTGGGATATGCTGTGGAAAGTCTTCCAGCTCAAATATAAAATAAACCCTATTACAAACACAAGACCCAGGCTGCTGTCCAGAGGATACATCACAATTACTGGAAATTAGGTAAAAAAGCTGGAAAGTTCCTGCCTCCTGGCCTTTAGGATGTGAATGCAGCAAGAGAATAAACACATTGTCTCAATTCTTTTGCCAGATGAAGCCCTAAGCATTGATCCCAAAGACATTAGCAAGACCTTGAAATATTTTATGTTAACTTGTACTCATCCATATGAGGCAATAACTCACCCTCCCTACAGGATGTCATGGGTCAAACTCTTCTACCCCAAGTTTGCCTGCTGCAAGCAGCAGCTTTAGACACCGAAAGCACCCTGGAGGAAGTACAGTAGGAAAAGCTATTTAAAGCCTGGCAAAAGCAAAGACCCCAGGTTGGGACTGCCATCTGAGTTTTAACAGGCCTTAGTCCAAGATATTGCTTCCCAACTCTTACATGTTTACATGTCGGCCTTTGACACAGGAAGGCTCCTTCACACTACGAAAGAGACAATGATAACTGTTCTGCCTAACCTGGTAAAGACATTCAGCAGGTGCACAACTACCATCCAGTCCATCTTTCAAATGTTGGCTAAGATCTTGGTGACACATTTAGAGCCAGTGCTGCCTCACTTAATCTCCAGACACCAGGTAGGCTTTGTAGAAGGTTGGGTTGACATGAATAATCTATGTGCAGTAATAAATGCTTTCTATGCTGATGGCACTGAAACTCAACACAAAATGTTAATGAGTATATTTACTGAAAAATCCTTCAGCTCCTTGGAGTGGGGATACCAGTACCAAGCTTTGGTTGGGATGGTGTTGGGAAGTAACTACATTCAGTCAGTGAATCTACTCTATATAGAACCCAAAGCCTCCATCCTTATGAACGGCACAATATTCGAAAGGTTTCCCCTTGACAGCTGCCCTAACCTCTGCTATTACACTTGATAGCAGCGAAGTCCGTCTCTTAACCAGGCTCTGGCAGACATGAGAGTTTGAAAGGGTGAGGGTGGGCATAACCTTTCCAAAAATATTAGCTTATACCAATGACCTTCTCTGAGCTATCAAACCTAATGAAATCTGGCAGTCAGAGAGACACTACATTCTTTCTAGATGTCTAGCCTCAGGGTGAATTGGTAAAAAACAGAAGTCCTCTAATTAAATTCAGCTTGTCTACCCACGTAAATATAATAATGATAACTGCAATGGTTTCCATATTCCCTCAAATATCTAGGTGCAGAGATCACTCCTGATATGGGTAACAGGATCCCTTTAAATTTAAAACCTCTAGTGATAAAGATAGACACAGACTTCCATAAGCGGAAGAACCTTACCGTAGGTGGACGAACCTGAATCTCAGTTTGGGTTGCAAAATTTTAGCTTACAAGATCATAGCATTTCCTAAATGACTATATTGTTTTAGTAACCAACCTATATGTATCCCTATAGAGGGACTTGATAAAATTGAGATGGTAATCACCTTTCCATGGGATGGGGAAAAGCTCTTGTTTAGTGCCCAAAAGCTTAAAGCCATAGGAGTCAAAGGGGATGGGGTCCACCCTGGCTGTGTGGTTACCATATGACTACAGGGTTTAGACATCAATTGGTCATTCCCCTATTCTTACAAAACCCCTTTATGGAGGAAATTGAGCAGGGTGTGGACAATGCTCCATCTCAGAGTCAATTACAGACATGACTGCAAATAAAATATACCTCCCCGTACCATTACTCTTTCTGAAAAATAGGGTTGCCACTGAGTCAACTTGAATTGTCAAAGGGTCCTAATGGGAATGAGTAGGGAGGGGAGGAGGGGGCGGAGCTTAGTGACATCATGATGAAGGAGTACAATTTCATTTGACACAGGTGCAGGGGCAGGACGGATTGGTAGGTGGGAGGGGCCAGGTTGGGGTCCTGACTTGGGGACCTGGAGGGGTTTAAAAGGCAGTGCAGCCTTTAGGACAACCTCTTTTTGCTGAGAAATTTTAGAGTGCATTCTCAGCACATCATGGCAGCAGGTTGGATCAAGACATCTTATAGGTAAAGTAAGGGCCTACAGGCCTGCGTGGGGCCTGCGGACCATGTGGGGTTTGGTCTTTGGACATGCTTTGTTCAATACTGTTAGTAGTTTGCTGTTTAAGTGCAGTGGTTTTTCTCATTTGTTTAGGCTTGCTATGCAAGAAAATACCATTTTGTGACTATTTGGTGGTAGCACCTGATATCTGGGGTGCGATCATTTGCTAGTTTTGGTTTGCAAGCTTTTCTTTTAGGTTAATGCATTGCTTGGCTTGCCAGCTACTGCTGGCGGTGTGGATAACTGTGTTGGCGGTAGTGTAACTGCAGGTGTAGCTTGAGTGGCTCATGGTCCAGTAGGTTGTTTGTGCCGCATTCATGTGAGCTTCTGTGCCACAGGAGGGCCGCTTTCTCATGGTGGGAGCCATCAGAGGGCCCGTGGTGGCATTTTTCAGGAAGGTCAGCTGGCAAAGGTTTTTGGTGTCTGGGCAGCAGCAGAGGCAAGCAGCTTCCTAATAAAGAGGCGATGGTGGAGCCAGGTAGTGTGGGGAACTGTGAGGCCATGATGGTGCATCAGGGCCTGGGACGTGTGGAGAGACGCAGGGCTGCGGATTGCTTGGGGTGGGTTGGTGCAGAAAATTAAAACAAAAAGAAGAAAAGAAAGAAAAACAATGAAAGCAAACGGAAATCAAGCTGGAATGAGGGGTGGAAGGCCTGACTTGGGGGGGGGGGGGATCTAGGCAGATACCACATGGCGGGTGGGGATGGATGAATGACCTACATGACAGGGACGCATGGCAGCATGTTGGGAAGGGGATTGGGGAGGTTGGGTATGCAGTGGCTCGGGTGGAGCAATTGAGGAGAAGTGGCGCTCCTTCACACAGCGATTCGGGTACTGGGGGGTTTTATGGGGTGGGGGAGCCAGGTCATGGCATTGGAAGTGGGACAGCAGCCTACAGGCCTGGCAAAGAATACACAGGGGCGCAGTGCCATGAGTATATGGTGTTAGTGGAACGTCATGCACAAGAAGTGGGACAGGGCCAGGGCGCCATGCATTTGGCTTGCGGCAGGTTTTCTCCCGGCCGGATTGGGATGAGGTTTATTGGTGTTGCCAGCAAAGGGGGCAAGTTAGGTGAGGCACAGGTTTTGGCATCAGTAGTTGGGTGGTGGTGAATTTAGATTGGTTGATAAGGGAGCAGGATGCCACTGGAGGTTTGTAGCAGCCATGGGAGTCAGGCGAATGGGCTGCTGGGGCCTAGGCAGAAGGTACCAGGAAGCACCATCAGGGATACGGTGGAGAGGCCGTGCAAGCCCCTGCAGGCAGGATCAGATACGTGGGGAGTTTGTTTGGCGTAAAGGAGGTATGTAAAAAAGAATATATATGTATAGGCTTGATTAGCAGCATGGATTGTTCAGGAGGTTTTTGGTCACAGACACAAGTATAGCGCACTAGGCATAGGCGCACCTGGGCCTAGGAGGGGTCAGTGGACAGGCACCAGTGGTGACCGACGTAGGGCTATATAAATTTATTATTTTTGGACCCCCCAGGTGAGGCCTGAAGGGGAGCCCAGGGCCTGGCTCAGACATGGACCTGGAGGCCCCTGGGGGCCTGCGGGGGAGTTCGGTTGGGGATACAGATGTACCCCCAGCAGGGGAGCAGTGAGGCAGCGGGCGGCCGGGTACCCGGGAGGGGGGAAGGGGAAGCCCGGATAAGGGGGCCCATGATATTCACCACTTTCACCTTTATGCCAGCAGGGAAGATGGCACTGAAGAAAGCCCTGGTCTCCAGCACCAAATTGATGGAGCAGGTGTCCAAATTGATGAAAAAAATGACGGAACTTGTCGAGACAGCTTACCAGCAGGAGGAGGATGAGGCAATGAGGAAGAGGAAGAAGCGGGAAGGGCAGGGGCAAAGGAGGGAAGAGGCCATGCGGAGCGGTGCCTGTCCCCTCGCCTGTCCTTCCACCAGAACCGGCACCATCAGGACCAGGTCATATGGGGTAAAGGTAATGTGGATTTGGGAAATGAAGGTGATTTAAAGGAGTATCTGGAAGGTCTGCTTGGGGATATGGGGGATAAGGGGTTAGACAAGATGGAGAAGGTGATACAGGCAATAAAAATGGGGGGCAAAGAGGACGTGGGACCTGGAGGGGGCAAAAAGGGGGGGGCTATACGAGGGACCACTGGGTTTTACCCTGGGAGACCACATTTCCTCTTCCATTAAGGATAAGATTTGGAAAGGGGTAATATGTGGCTATCTTTGGGTTGGTCGATGAGGACACCGCTAAGAGGTATGAGCAGAAAGAGTCAGTAGGGAGGTCAGAGATGGCATTGGTACTGGAGGTAGTGGGGCATAAGGAGGAAGAGGCCAAGTATAAAGGGAAAAACATAGACATGTGGCAGGTGTGTTTGTTGATATACAGTGTGTTGGTGCTGGAAAAACAACCAGAGTTGGTAATTCCCCTCCTGACATACACTACCATCATTCAAGATGCATACAAGGCAAAATTGGGATATGGGTGGCTGAAATACAATGAGACATTCAGGAAGTGTATGGCAGCTATAGGGAACTTCAGGTAGGATTGTACCCACTCAGAGTTGTGGGTGCGAACCCTGCCACGTGCAGCAAATGGGCCCGAGGGGGAGCAGACCAAGAAGAGTGTGCCGCCGACGGTGGCTAAGACCTGCTGGGGCTTTAACAGGGCTTCGTGTACCTGGGCTAATTGTAAATTGTGGCATGTGTGCTCATGGTGTTTGGGCACGCATCTGGCTGTGAACTGCAGGATGGGGGGGGGGGCCGAGGTACCCAGCCAGCGGGGCATGGCCAGGATCAGTCCTTTCACAGTGGATGAGGGAGTGGCAGTTGGAGGAGCAGGGGAGTTCACAGCAGCGGCAGTTACAATTACAACTATGAGTGGAATTGAGGTTGGGCAGGGAGAGGGACATTGGGGTTTTGCTCCGGCACGCACCCCGATGGTCCTGGAGATGGTAGAGGCTTGGCCTTGGGGAGACCCAGACACAGAAAAAGCCATTTTTCTGCACCAGGGTTTTAGGCACAACTTCCCATTGTGCTTCGGGGGGGCTAAGAAGAGTGATGAGGACACAGAACTTGGGATCTGTAAAGGGGAAGGAGGAAACAGTTCAGAAAAAGATTCAGAAGGAGGTGCAGGCAGGGAGGGTGGAGGGTCCTTTCACCAAGCCCTCCTGCCTCACCTTTTGGATATCTCCATTGGGAGTGGTAACAAAGAAGTAGAAGGGGGAGTTTAGACTCATCCACCACCTATCTTACTCAGTGGGGGCATCAGTGAACGAAGGCATCCCTGATGATTTAAGGATGGTATTCTACACTTCTTTGGACCAGACAGTGTTGATGATCAGGGTAGTCTGGGGGGCATGGTTTGCAAAGACGGACATTGAGTCTGCCTTTCAGCTATTACCTGTGAGATCCAAAGATTGGGATCTCTTGGGGTTTCAGTTCAAGGGAGGGATGTACTTCGACAAAGCCATGCCAATGGGATGTTCGGTGGCATGTGTGACATTCAAGGCTTTCAGTTCCAGGGTTCAATGGGTTTTTGGGAAGAGATATGGACATAGGCGTTTGGCACACTACTTGGATGATTTTCTGATCATTGGGGGTGACAGGGCAGAGATGGAAGGGATGTTGTCAGATTTCAAGGAAATGTGTGGCACCATAGGTATCCCTTTGGCAGAGGGTAAGACCGAGAGCCCTGCACGCAAGTTGGAATTTCTAGGGATAGAGGTTGATATGGTGCACGAGTGCTTCCGCCTCCCGGGGAATAAGGTGGCCTGTCTCAGGGGCCTACTGGAGCAAGTGAGTGGGAGGAGGAGGGTGCCGCTGGTATTGTTTCAACAACTGCTGGGGTACCTTAATTTGGCCTATAAGGCCATAAGCCCAGGCAGAGCTTTCACCAGGAGGCTAGCGAGGGCAACAGTGAAGGTGAAGATGCCGCACCACTGGGTGGACATCACAAGAGGGGTCCAGGAAGATTTGGGAGTATGGATAGAGTTCCTGGAGGAGTATAATGGGGTCACATTCTGGGCCTATAACACAGACCTTGAGCTCTACACTGATGCATCGGAGGCCCTAGGGATGGGGGCATATTTTAGAGGGGAATGGATTTTGGAAGCATGGCCGAGCACATGGAGGGAGGTGGGTTTACTAAAGGACATCACATTCCTAGAGATATTCCCCATCTTTGTGGCTTTGTAGGTGTGGGGCAATAGGATAAGGGGAAAGCACATATTGTTTTGGTGCGAAAATAAAGGGGTGGTGGAAGTGATAAATAGACAAGGTGGGATTATGGCCACGGTGGGCAGGGTGATGCAGCAGTTGGTTTTGTTAGGCCTACAGCTGAACTTGTTGTATAAAGCACAGCACATTGAGGGCATTCAGAATGACATTGCTGACAGTCTTTCCCGCTTACAGTTAAACAGGTTCCAGGAGTAGGCTCCACGAGCAGCAGTACACAAGACCTGGGTTCTGGACTAGCTGTGGAAGATTGGAGAAGACAAGTCAGATGGCTGTACCGGAACTCTTGGTCAGCCAACACATTGAGGGCATGTGAAGGGGCATGGGGCGCTTTTCAAGAGTTCCAGGGCAGGGAGGAATTGGACAGGGCCAAGCCAGCCACGGAGGACCAGGTGAGACAGTATATGGTTAGGCGATGGGGGAAAGGAATGGCCCACACCACCATGGGGGTCCAGTTGGCAGCAATCAGTTGGGTCTGCAAGGATAAGGGTGGCCGGACGCAATCACAGGAAGGGTGTCAGATGGATGCTTCTGGGTTGGCAAAAGAACCAGGGGAGGAGGTGTGATAAGAGAAGGCCCATGTTGGGAGAACTGCTGAGGAGGGTTCTGGAAGCCCTACGGCTTGTATGCACATCAGCAAAGGAGGCTGAACTGTTCCGGGTGTTTTTTGCCATCATGGCCAGGGGGACATTTAGGATCAGTGAAGTGGTGGCCCCAAGGAAGTTCGATAGGAAAGGGAGTCTACAAGCAGGGGCAGTCAGTTTTGGGCAAGATGCAGTAGTAGTGTGACTGGCCAGGTCAAAAGCCAATCAGCTGGGAAAGGGAGTGGCTGTGGTGCTGCAGAGGCAGGTGCCGGGGGAGGTGTGTACTATTAAGAAACTTGAGGTGTACCGGAAAACCAGGGGAGAGGGTGGGGGTGCCTGGTTTTGACATGGGGACAGGAGCCCAATGACGGGGTTTCCAGGTAGGAGGGGTCCTGAAGAAGGCGCTAGAGTTTGCCGGGGAGGACCTGGACAGTTTCGCCCCCCACTCATTCTGGATCAGTACGGCCTCAGAGGCCACAGAGCGGGGTGAGTCAGAGGAGGTGGTAAAGCAGGTAGGATGGTGGTAGTCTAAATGTTACAAGAAGTATGTGAGATAATGATGCTAATGGTTATCATATTTTTCCCTTTTCCCCAGCAGGAGGGATGCAGAGGCACATCTGGATTGTGGAGCACTCCTTTATTTATTGGGCCGAGAAGTTTTCAGCAACCAAGAGTGGGGGGATGCAGCTATGGATGGACTTGAAACACACAAAAGTTCACTAGAAGGGGATTTGGGACATGAGATGGGCCCAGCTGATGCTGCTATTGGAAGAACTCAGGGTCCAGTGGAGCAGACCAGACATGATAATCATACATTTGGGGGGATGATCTGGGGGAGACGGGCAATGGTGCAAGCCATATCAGCAGATTTGGATAGGGTAAGAGAATGGTAGCCAGGGGTGGTGGTCGGCTGGTCCAGGATCACCTCCCGGAGGGTATGGTGGCAAGTCCGGGAGATTAGGTTGGTGGAGAAGGGAAGGAAGTGGCTCAACAGGAAGGTGGCCAGGTTGTGATTAAAATGTGGGGGGGTGCATATACGACATTGGGACATTTCATTTGAGGTTTCCGAGGTATATAGGTCTGATGGGGTCTACCTATTAGAGTTCAGCATGTGTTTGTTCCTGAGGCCCTTGATAGACCTAGTGGGCGAGATGGAGATGAGGGGTCCTAGGTACTAGCCCACAAGGGAGGAGCCCCATCTTCCAACGGCAGGCTGGAGACGGGTCAGTGGAGGAAAAAGGGGAAGGGCAAGATATGGAAGAAGAGGGGGAGTAGGCAGAAGGGGCATGGGTTGCAGGACAGCATGGGTTGGAGGCAAATGGCATCCAGGTGTGGATTTAAGGGGGGTAGATATAGACTAGGGGTCGGATCTTAGTGTCTGGACCTACGAGGGAGAAGGTCCTGCTAAGTTTGGTACCTGGTACTGGTGATGGTATGAGGGGTCATATTTTGTTGTGAAGACCCTGAAGGGAAGAAGCTGAAGAAGAGGTGAACCATGAAGGAAGATCAGAGGATATAAAAAGCAAACTGTTTAAGAATGTATTTGGACTGGAACAGTAAAATGACATGTGTAAAATGAGATGTAAATATAACTGGTGTTTAATAAACTGTTGCCAACGAGCATCCAGCAGAGCAGTTGTGGAGAGTTTCATTACCAGATGGGATCTGATGACAAATAGGGTTGCCACTAAGATTAAACCGGAGAAGGAAGGCTCGCCTGTGAAATAGGTGTGGTAGCCAAAATTACACGCAAATCAAACCGGAAAGGCTCGCACTCAATAACACAGTCAGTGACAATGATATACAGTATAAAACTTTTAATTCTCACCATAAGTGGAAAAGGACAAGTCAGAAAAACTCCCACAGACTGGTAAAAATTACTAGGGTAGTTTGTACCTGTCTGTGGGTGTATTTGTGACTTGTGCCTTTCCACTTATGATGAAGAATAAAGTTTTATACTGCATATCGTTGTCACTGACTTTGTTTCTGAGTGCGAGCCTTTTGGGTTTGATTTTCTACGAAGAGGCAACATGAATCAGCAAAGGGCCTTGATGGGAATGAGTAAGGAGGGGAGGGGGAGGGGCAGAGCTCAGTGGCTTCATGATGAAGGGGTACAGATGTCATTTGACACAGGTACAGGGGCAGGGCGGATTGGTAGGTGGGAGGGGCCCAATTGGGGTCCTAACTTGGCGGCCTGGAGGGGTTTAAAAGGCAGTGCAGCCTTCCAGACTACCTCTTTTACTGGGAAATTTTAGCCCACCCACCCTCCATGGAGTATCAGAGTGGGGTAAAGGAGGTGGGGAGAAGCTTTGGATCTTAGGGCAGCAATAGAGCTGCCAGAGCAAGTTGCTAAGGTGGTCCTGGCAGAGGGCCAGAGGCTGTGGAGAAGCATCAGGGTATGGGGGCTGATGGGCCCAAAGAGCAGCGAGTGGCCATGCAAAGGGGGGCAGTGGGAGAGGGGGTTGGGGGGAAGGGGGACAGCAAGATATGGAAGAAGAGAGAGTAGGCAGAAGTGGGAGCGGCAGAACAGCATGGGCTGGGGGCAAATGGCACCCAGGTAGGGATTTAAGAGGGGGAGGAGGTAGGGATAGACTAGGGGTCAGATCTTAATGTCCAGACCTAGGAGGGAGGAGGTCCTGGTAAGTTTGGTACCTGGTACTAGTGATGGCATGGGGGGGTTGGATTTTGGTGTCTGGACCCTGAAGGAAAGAAGCAGAAGAAGAAGAGGAGGATCATGAAGGAAGATCAGAGGATATAAAGAACAAACTGTTTAAGAATGTATTTGGACTGAAACAGTAAAATGGCAAGTGTAAAATGAGATGTAAATAATTGGGGTTTAATAAACTGTTGCCAATGAGCATCCAACAGAGCAGTTGTGAAGAGTTTCATTCCCAGATGGGATCTGATGACAATATTGTTGCAGTCAGTCATGAAGCTGGGGTTGCTATCCAAACCCTAGAAAAGTGGGAAACTCTCTGGCTCAACCCCCACATAACTATAGCAGCATCTCCCATTAACTGACTAAGTTAGACGAAATGTGGAATGCAAGCAGTGGGACACCTTATGGACCCCCAATACAGACATCCTGGACTGAATAAAGACGTGCAGTTATCTGCAATTTTATAGTGTGACTCTGCTCCCATTAGAATTGTATCAATGTATTCCTTAAACGGATTATAATGTTTACAAAGTTTATCATTCATGATTAAAAAATGTAACTTTGGTGCGGTACTGTAAATGGAAAGAGTGCCAGTTTAAGCTCCATTTGGGAGTAGAGCAGATGTTTTTTCCATCTGCACCACCGCATCAGTCACTCATCTTCACCATTTGAATTGCTTTGTGAAACTCCATACTACTTTGCCTCTTCAAAACAAAAACTCATAAGGGACTTGAGAGATATGCTGCACCTGTATTAAGCTTGTTTGAACAGCCACAACAAATGCAACTGAACTTTTATGTAAGTGCAACAACTTTTCAAAGCTGCAGAGTAAACATATTTCACTGATCGAAATATGTGACTCCAGAGTTTTAATTAGTGATGCTTCTGAAAAAGAGTTGGTGCTGCCCACCTTTCAGTAGCAGATAGTAAGACACCACTTATCTCAAACTGACGTCTGGCAATCAATCAATAAATCAATCACTTTATTTAACCAGGCATAAACCTCCAGCTCCATCATGCTTTACATTGCAAACTGGGCCCATTGATAAAAATGACCACACATGAAATAGATAGTGTTGGATCAGTAAATTCAGCTCCATTAAGGTTACATAGATATAGATACATAGATACATACATAGGTACATGGATACATAGACAGTGTCTGCAGATAAGGGCATATGGCCCACCCAGTCTGCCCATTTGAGCTTGTAAGTTCAGTTTGTGTTTTCCTAGAAGTCTGTTGCCCCTTACCCCTGACCTCCAGAATTCCTTTATATCTATCCCATGCATTCTTAAATCCCATGATTGTTTCAGCCCCCACCACTTCCTCTGGCAGGGTGTTCCACTTGTCCACCACCTGCTCTGTGAAGAAATTCTTCCTCACGTTTCCTCTGAATCGTCCTCCCTCCAACTTCATCCCATGCCCTCTAGTCCTGGAACATCTTTTTCACTTAAAAATAGTGTATTCCTGCACCCTGTTCCTCCCTGTAAGATACTTGTATGTTTCTATCATATCCCCTCTCTCCCTCCTCTCCTCCAGGGAGTACATATTCAGTTCCTTCAACCTGTCCTCATAGGACTTGTGATGCAATCCATGTACTGTACCTTCTTTGTTGCCCTCCTCTGAACCTTCTCTACCCTGTTTATGTCCTTACGTAGGTAAGGTCTCCAGAACTGCACACTGTACTCCAGGTGGGGCTTCACTATTGTCTTGTATAGTAGAATTATGACCTCCCTTTTCCTGCTGGTGATGCCCCTGCCTATACATCCCAGCATCCTATTTGCTTTACCTGCTGCCTTGTCACACTGTTTCCCTACCTTAAGGTCATCAGAGATGATAACCCCAAGATCCCTTTCCTGCTTGGTGCATGCTATATCCTCACCCCCCAACTGATATATTAGGGGTTAGGGGTATGATCTTCCTTTCTTCTAAAGACAAAGTAATCTCCCTACTCAAACAAAAGGAACAATGAGGAAAAGGAGATAGTCACTGTATACTCCTTCCATCAGAAAACTTGGGGAAAGTATTGCCCATGTAGCATTTAGAAATGTTATGTATCAACACATTTCAAACATGATATTGCACCTCTGATTCCATATGCCAGTTGCACTTAATATACGAACATACAAATATACAAAACTGCCAGCAGATACTGGCCATTCAGTCTGTCTAGTCTGCTCGAGTGTGCAGCACTTCAGTCATCTGCTAGTGGTGCCATACATCACAGTGTACACTGCTACACATTTTGAAGGATTACCCTAGTATACAGTATATAGGGGCAGGTCATTAAATTATGTAAAGAGATACAGTATTAAAGATACAGTAATACTCCATAGGGTCATATGAATGTGGATGTTAAGAGATGGATGTTAGGAAGAGATTAAGATAAAATTCTAAAGCATGGCAACTGCCTGCTACCTTAGAAGCCAAAAGAAAAATCCTTTTGAAGAGAAGGACAGACAATCAGCATGGGTTCGGGGAATGGTTACGTGTTTTGTCTGAACTATCAATGTATGAAAAAAATGTCCCTTGCCTCTAATAATAGCATGGATCATTTTCAGATCATGAAGTCCCCACATGGAATCAGGAAAAACAGTGAAGGACTTTTGGTGCATTCTCTTTTTGGAACATTGCCAAGTAGAGGAGAAAAAGAAGCTTTACTACTATACTCCAATTCTGAAGTTCAAAACCTGCAGAAAAGAGATTTGTATAGAAGAAAGAAACAAGCATTTGTCAATGCTGAATGTTGTCGTGCTGGCATTGGCAGTGGGAGTGGCGTAGCTAGAGACACATAGTGCTGTGATTTTGTGAATGTGTCTCAAAAGGTAATTTTGCACAGTGAGCATGCCATTGTGCGCCACAGCTGCGGAAACACGTTTTGGGCAGGCTGTGAAAAATGGCAGCTGGTCTGTTGATAAGGAGATGTGCACAAATGCCAGTGGTAAAAATGTGGCATGAAAATATTGCAGATTGACAAAGTTACAAGTGTGCACGGAAACTGCGCAATGCACGCTTGCAACACAGTCATTGTATGGAGTTTCGGCACCAAATGTTCAACATAGGCATTTTAGGACCTCTGCTCATGAACAGTGTCACTGTCATTTTTGTAATGTGTCCCAAACACTGATTTCGCACAGTGAACACACTATTGTGCGCCGAAAGTGCGAAAACACATTTCGGCAAGGATGTGAAAAATGACAGCTGTACAGTTCTCAAGAAGGTGTAGTAAAATGTCAAATTTGAGAATCTGGCATAAAAATATTGTGAATGCGCTGTTACGAGCGTGCGTTGCGCAGTGTCTATGCACCTCGTAAAACAGTCATTTTATGGAGTATTATCACCAAATTTTCAACACAAGCATTTTAGGACCTCTGCTCATGAACAGTGTCACTGTCATTTTCATAACGTGTCTGGAACACTGATTTCACACAGCAACCACGCTATTCTGCGCTGGAAGTGCAAAAACACATTTTGGGCAGGATATGAAAAATGACAGCTGTGCGGTTCACAAGAAGGTGTGGTAAAATGCCAAGGTTGAGAATCTGGCATCAGAATAGTGCGAATATGCTAACTTACGAGCGTGCATTGTGTAGTTGTTACGCACACTTGTAAAACAGTCATTTTTTGGATTTTTCCCACTAACCTTATAACATAGGCTTTTTGAGAGCCCCTCTCATGAACAGTGGCACTGTCATTTTGTTACTCAGTCCTGAAAGGTGATTCCATGCAGTGACTGCGAAATCACCTTTCAGGACCAAATAACACCATTACAGTGCAAGAATTCATGAGAAGGGGTCCCAAAAACCCCATGTTGAAAATTTGGAGCCAAAATTCCCCAAAATGCCCAAGATATGCATTAAAGTTGAAAAAAACCCTTTTCATTCCATTATACAGCTTACCTGCATTTCCTCAGTTCACGGTCGGCTTTGAAGAGTGCAGACATGTTCCCGCTCCACAGAAGATCATCGTGCGGACTCCAGAGGGTAAGTATGGGGTGGGGGTGAGGGAGGCAGGGTGCACAGTGGGTGGGGTGCGGGTGGGGGAGAGGGGCATTGTAACTAAGAGGGACCATTTTGTTTTACAGTTAAAGAAAAACATTGTGGGACAGTTTTCCTTTTGCAGGGCATTTGGCACGTGGGGTGGGCTCCCAGTGTGCCATCTAACTGTTTGGGGGTGTCAGTAGCCGACAGAGTTGGACACCCTCGTCCGGCCTGGCATACGGAGGGGTAGGAAGTAATTCCAATGGGATTGGGCACCCCCTCAGCACAGAAAGAAAGCGGGGCACGAGGCGAGGGATTGGGCACCCCTCAGCATTCAACAATTGGGGGTTATGCTGGCGAGGTAGGCTCCCCGTCGGCACCTAAACGGGGGTTGACCGACAGGGGATTGGAGGCACCCAGTCAGCAGACATTAGGTGGCCACGCACATAATGGCAGTGAGCACGGCAGGAAAAGACCGCTGCATCTGACAAGCTTTGCTCAGATTGCAGCGAACCTTTTCTTAGATGTGCTCGCCCCATTATGTATGCATGGTGTGGCGCTGGCCTGCAGGCTAATTAGGCAATGCAGGATGCACTTACTGGTGCGTGCCCTACATTTGCCGAACAGTGACCTCGCCTCCAAATCCCCACTGCCGCAAGATGTTGGCTGTGCACGCGCGCCCACATAAAAAGTTGGCTCTAGAGGGTGAATCCTTCATCAGTTTGTATAAAGAGATCCACCATGCCCACAGCATCACTATCATACATTTCTAAGAATTATTAGTTATTTTTTTCCATCATTTTGTACAGTGTTAGGTTTGGCACCAGGATGGCAATAAGAAGGTATCTTTTTGTCTCATGGAAATATTAATACAGAAAACAAAGTTTACATTTCAAAATGTTTTCAGCATTTTAAACTGATCGATTGCTATTTTCTTTTATAGTTGGAATTATCTGTCTTGTTTTTTTTTTCGCTGTATTTGTTTGCTGTTGCTCAACCTCAGAAATATATAATGTAGTCTGTAATACACAACCATTTTTAATAATTGTCCCAATTTTGTATTAAATTGAAATACTGTATATTTAAGAATGCATGGGACAGACATAAGGCAATTCTAGTGGGAGGGTAGAAAGAAGTAGGCTGCTTGTTAACTAGAGGCAGTATAGCGCAGTGGTTTAATGCTCTGAGCTGCAAATCTGGAAACCTGGGTTTGAATCCCACAGCCCCCACTTGCATACTGTGTGACCCTGAGCAAGTGACTTAACTTCCTTGTGCTCCCAGATTGCACCTGTAAAAAAGCTTTCAGCTTAGTGTGCCGCTCCTGGTTAAACAATTTAAAAAAAAAAAAAACTAGGATCAGTAGCTTATCCGTTAGGTAGGGAAATGGGCAGACTAGGTGGGCCAAGCAGTCCTTATCTGCCATCAAATTCTATGTTTCTATGTATGTTTTATCACTTCTTGGTGCCACATGAAATGTTATTTTATAAAACTGTTTGGGCCTTTTTAAACAATAGTCTGTGAAGGAAAACTTGAGTCATTTTTCAAAGAAACATACAGTGAAATACTTTGATTTTAAACCTTAATCAAAAGTAGTAATATGACTGAAATTCTACTCATTTGTTCTGAGAGTGTGTTTCCAGAGGACTGGAAAGTGGACACTGTAATCCCCTCCTTCAAGAAGTGAACAAAGTCGGACCGTAGCAACTACAAGTCCGTCAGCCGGACATCAGTGTTGAGCAAGGTCCTGGATGATATCATCACAGAAAGAACAATGGAGAACTGAGTCAAGGTTCTTGCTCTCTCATCATTGCTCAGGCCAGAGCAACCTGCTCACCTTCGAGGGGGTGACCAGGAGGTGCACAAGGGCAGATCTGTGGATGTAATCTATCTGGACTTCAGCAAGGCATTTGATACTATGGCATATGACAAACCTTTAGGTAAGGTAAAAGCATGGTATACTTGATTGAGACATGCACAAGGTGGTTTGCTAAGTAGTTTGGGGGCAGGAAGCAGAGGATGGTGGTGGATGGACACAACTGTGAGTGAAAGGAGTACTCATTGGCACCTCTCATGGTTCTTCATGGGGCTACTGCACTTCAGCAACTTTAAAAACAATCTGGAAGCTGGAGCCTTCATCAGGCTGCTCAAGTTTGTGGATGACACTAAGCTGGACAGGGTTGTGTACTCTCTTGGGGATGTGGATAGAATACAGAAGGACCTAAGCAAGCAGGGTAATTGGTTTGATTCTGGAGCATTAGAGTCAATATATCCAAATGCAAGGTGCTATACTTGGGGGGGGGGGGCAGAGGTAGGATCTACCATATGCAGGTGAGAAGGGAAAAGAACCAGGGATCATACTAGACAAGGGGCTAAAGCAGGACAAGCAGTGTATGGCCACTGTCAAGGGGCCAGCAGAGTGCTAGGTACATCAAAATCTGGGATAACCAGCTGCAAAGAAAAAATAACCCTGACACTTTACAAAGCCCTGGTTGGGCCACACCTGAAGTGCTCCATGCAGTTCTGGTCTCCTCAACACAAAAGGGACACTGAGATTGTCAAGAAGGTGCAATGCTTGCCCATCAGAATGATTAGCATTGTAAGGGACAATAGCTTTGACAAGCAGCTGGTGACTCTTAACATGTTCACCATGGAGAAAGGAAGGATAAAGGTAGCATGATCTCAGTCTTTCACATAGTCAAAGACACCAGCAAGACCAAGCAGTCAAAGATGTCTGATCTGGAGTCCTGTAGCAGGGTGTGAGAACACACCCTGAAGCTTAGGGGTGGCAGATTCAGGCACATCACCTAATAAATGTAGACACCTTCTCCGATGCTGTCAGTGACCACTGCCTTGTTTACTATGTATGCAAAGTCCATTATCCAACAGTCCACCCATCAAGTTATTTAGTTCTGTTTATTTACTGTAGGTCTCGCAAACTGTCCTCCCTCTAAGCTGACCTCATTACCACCGACTGGTCCTTCATCTTATCTTCCCACAAATATTGATAATGCTCTAACCTAATTTAAGTCTTGTTTCACATCAGTGTGGGAAAACACTTCCCTGTGCAAAAACTGTGTTGAGGTTCCCACCTCCCCTGGATAACTGGGAGCTCATTTCATGCCTTCGGACCAGGGACTTACCTTGGCATTGGTATAACTCATAAGGATGCTGCTATACAAACAGTCCTCAGATACAAAAACCTGAATGTTTGCACTGATGCAAAATCTGAATATTTGGTCTCCAACTTCCAGATCAAATTAAAGTCCCCATTTAAGTTCTAGAAGTTTGTTCATTCCCTCTCCACACTTCTGGAAGTGGCCACTTCTTTCAACCAGTATTTCTGTACCTCAGCCCTGGGTTAACTACCTCTGTTACTCTTTTTAAATTTCATCAGGGGCCACAGCATGGATGGGCTTGACCTAAACTCCTCTACCTCTCTGCTCCTGCTATTGCCTCCCCCAACTGATCTATTTAACCTCTAATTTCACCTAGGCACTATTCCTGCAGTTTGCAAGGTGGCCAAGATCCTGCCTTTTCATAAGTGTGGTAACACTGCAGTCTCAGGGAATTACTACCCTATCTCCTTCATCCCTACCCTCGCTAAACTCCAAGAGCACTTTGCTCCTTCTCAACTCTATCCATTCCTTAATTCTTCCACTTTAATCAGTCAATACCAGTCTGGCCTCAGCAAATCACACTTGTCTACCACCTCCCTGTTTTGTCTCAACAACTTCATCCTTAAAGGCATGGATTGGGGGCACATCACATTCACCATATTTACTGACCTTACAAGAGCTTCTGACACTGTCTACCACTTTCTCTGATCAGTGCAAGAGATTTCATTCATTAGATGGCAGCTGTCCATAGAGGAGGACTGGTTGTCCACCATGGGACTAAACAATGATGAAATGTGGGCACTGGAGGAAGGACGTAGGACTGCAGTGCCACTTAGAGGGTGGGAGGATGGGGTTACATTTTATTTCCAGTACAGGCAGGTTGGATCAAATTAGTGAGTGGTTATTAGATGGGGTGAATGTAATTCAGAAGGTGAAGTCAGACAAACACCTCTGAGATTGCACAGTTCATGCTGTGTGTGCTGTGTCTGGCATGTGGAGATGGTGTGGGCTCCATTTTGGCAAGTAGGCAGCTCATCTCTTCACCACCATCCTAGCTCAGTGCAGAAGGACAAGTACTAGAGCGAGCCAGGGAGGGCAGCTTGAAGCTGTGGGCAATTAGCCAGGCACCAAGTAGACAGAGTGTAGAGCCCTTGTTGTGGTAGCTGGACTGGAGCCAGAGGACTTTCACTGCAGAGAGGATGCCATACATGAGGCTAAACACCTGGTAAGTTGTGTGACTTTATTTGTAAATGGGTCTTGAGTCATAGACTCTGGAAGTTTAATATGGTGGAGTAGTTTCCTGTAAAATACAGTGAATGGAATCCTATCAGATCTCAGTAACTCAGTAATATATAATCCTAGCGAAAGCCAGAGGTCACTGACATCCTTTACCTCTGGCCTTCTTTATGATTAATATATACAGTATTATCTATACTGCAATATTTGTTTGTTTCAGCCAGGCTGATGTTGTCAGTAGTTAGGGGCTCTTTGGTTGCTGCTGCATTGGGCTTGGTATTGCTCTGGCAAACTGCCATACCACTCAACCTGTTGTCAGAACACCCACCCACTCTCCCCTCCTCTTCACCTGCTTACTCATTCACTCACGTCATCATTTACTCTGTCCCATGGTAATGCAAAAACAACCACCCCCACCAAACACTGGCCCTGAAAAATGAACACTTTAACTTCTAAAGTCTGTTAAGTTATAAGTAGGACAAAACTGATTTAATTAAGCCTACTTCATGAAATCTACTAGCATCACTACAATAAGCTGAACTCTTAAGTATTTCGTCTTCCAAAGTTTTCTTTGTGACACAAGGGGCTCACATTCACTTCATGGAAATGCTTCTGTTCTTCTGAGTAATCACAGTCTTCCTAGCTACTGAAGAAAACAAACAGCCATGTATATGTTCAACGTAGTCTATACTTTTTCATCTTTTTTTAAACAGAGATGAATAATGTTACAAATCTCAGCCCACATTTTCCTCAAAAAGCCCCAGAGATAATTATAAAGAAAAGCTGCGCAAAAGAGAAACTGTTCTCAACAACTACCACATATACATAAATACTAGTCTGGTTGCCATAGAAATCATGTAATTCTTAATCCAGTGTAGGGCGTCCATGCTAACCACAGGATCTTTGGTGTGGTCTCGTCTAAGTGCTGCATATGCTGCAATCCAAGACATCGATTTACTAATATCTCAACTGATCATATAAACAAAATGACTTTAAATCCTCAGAGGGAATTCCCATCATGTTACTTGTACCTACCAGTTACCATCATTGGAAAGGCCCATGTTATTACAGGGGGTATCCTTACACTCCCTGAAATGTGGAACACATGTGATGTGCTGGAAAAAGAAATGCTGCCATGCTCATCATTACAACAACTGGAATATCCCAGCATCTGCCATTTCTTTTAGTGACTGTGGAAATATTTTACAGTACTTACTGTAGGTGTAGCATACAATAGGAAAAACACCTTTTTTTACAAGATAACATGCAAATTGGGTCATTTTGCAGCTGACTAGAAGACGTCAAGCTGTTACTGGTTTAGTTACTGAACCTTTAAAATGTTTTTTCTAGTAATATGGTGAACTGGCCTAATTGGCCATTTGTAATCTATTTGGGTTAACTAGAATGTTTAACATGGAGACAGTAGAGCCTAGATGTTAGGGTACCAAGCTCGTGGAAGCCCTTCCCCACACTGCATTTTCTGGGAAGCAGCTCACGAAGTGGTCGTGAGGGCAGTTCATGGAAGCCCTCCCCTACACTGCATTTTCTGGGAAGCAGCTCCCAAAGTGGTCGTGAGGGAAGTTCATGGAAGCCCTCACCCACACTGCATTTTCTGGGAAGCAGCTCCCGAAGTGTTCATGAGGGCAGTTCATGGAAGCCTTCCCCCGCACTGCATTTTCTGGGAAGCAGGTACGAGCATAACCTTGGTGAAGCAGACCACAGCCGAGCACTACGGGCAGCGCGAGCTGTTTAGGACAGCTGGAGTCTTTGTTTTATTTTGGCGCCAAGTTCAAAACTGTGCTTCTGGCCCCCTATCGGCCAACAAATGGAGATAGTTTTTTTTCTGATCATATTTTTGTGAAAAGCCTTCCTACTACATCCCTACAGCATGTTATCTTAATTTGACTTTAATGATTTCCTGGGATTTTGCAATCTGCTGCTAGTGTTCCTTAAGTTAGTTTTTCAAGAAAGCTGTGCAGCAGTACAGAGGAATTTTATGTGTTAAAGGGCTACCTTTTGTTCTCCTTAAAACTGCATTTCAGGCTGTAACTATAAGTAATTTCTGGTCATAGAAATAGCTTCATCTCAAGGAGCGTTTCTAGCCATTGAGCCATCTGTAAATTGTAACTTTCCAAGGAGCCATTTCTAAAAGCCACAGTGGTAGTGTTTAAGCATAGTGCTAACCTCAGGAGCCATTCTTAAGCTAAAGCAGATAGAATTTCATTGTTTAGTCATTGTCCCTCCCCCCCACGAATCCCTCCCCTGGTCCCCAGCTTGGATAAATTCTGACCTGAATCTCTCTCTCTCCCTTCAGCTCCTGAAGTGGTCATGAGGATAGTTCGTGGAAGCCCTCCCCCGCGTTGCATTTTCTGGGAAGCAAGTACAAGCATAACCTTGGTGAAGCAGGCCACGACCGAGCACTATGGGCACCGTGAGACATTTAGGACAGCTGGAATCTTTGTTTTTCGCCCTGCCAACGCTTTGTGTCAGCTGCCCCACTGCCGCCACCAGCACCCTTGCTGAACATTTCCTTATACAAGCAAAATCATGTGATGGAAAAAAAACAATCAACCAGCTTTCTCATTAGCAGCTTACACTCGGTTACCACTTGAGGCTGCTAGAAGTGGTTTCTTGCTATACTCCCCCTTGTACAGACTGCTGAAATGGCTGATCCTTTCTACCTCCTCATTATTGGTCTCTTGCCCACTGTATCCCCCCTCTTTCACAGTCACCCCCTCCCCACCCCTCCCCATCTCTTCTCTCACATTTACACATTTCTTTGTACGGTCCTTCCCAGTATGGTTATTACAACAACCTAACCCATAATATCATTTACCACCTTTCCCTCTGCCCCCCCTTTCCCCTCCTCATGGCACCACTCATCCTCTCACTTCTGGTACCAGTACATAGCCCCACTAGGAAAGCATCCGCTATTGCCAGGAAACACAAACGCATTAAGTTTGCCATAACCCACCACATCCTCCTCCTCCTCCTCCTCCTCCTTCTTCTTTTATCTGGGAATGTTCACCCTAACCCAGGGCCAGTTCCCCAACCACTCCCACTGGTTATAAAAGGAAAGGCCTTATTGCTTCATCTCTAAATCTGCAGCCTACTGAAAAAACTTGACTCTCTTCAAGGATGGCTTATGCAGCACAAGCCTGACATCCTGGCTTTAACTGAGACCTGGCTCTCCAAAACCACTATGGACTCACATATGGCCCTTAATGGCTACTCCATTTTTTGCTTCGATCACCAAGACAAACGGGGTGGCGGCTGCGCACTCTATATTTGAAACTCCCTTCAAGCAATGGTTGTCCCCCCACCATGGATGGGGCCCAAGTACTCACTATAAAGCTTACTCTGGGCAACCCAGGTAAAACCCTCTATGTTTTAGTGGTATATATCCCACCGCATAACCAGAAGGCAGCCTTCGCAGCAGTTGCTAACTGCATCTCATCTCTCCCTTATTCTAGTGAGATTATTGTTTTGGGTGACTTTAACACAAATTGGCTAGCTCCATCAGCTGCCCACTATAAAGATTCCTCCTTAGCCGTGGGCCTGACTCAAGTTGTCCAGTCCCCCCACAAGACATAACCACAAGACAGGGACTGCTACTTTGCTGGACCTAATTTTCACTAACTGCCCAAACAGAATCACAAAGGTCTCAGTGCTCCCGGATGCCATCAGTGATCACTCGTCTGTACTCTGCTGGTGGTCCTGTAAGGTCCCAGACTCTCGCCCCAAAACCTTATACTGTAGGCGTTTAAAATGAGGTTCATTAGCCAGGTTAAAAAAACACCTCTCAAATTGTGACTGGTCTCCTATAGATACAGCAAGCAGCATAGATGATGCACTTAGCTACTTCACAACCTCCTTCAACTCTGCGGTGACCTTTTTGCCCCAGTTACTAAGTAGGTAGTAAAAAACTGTGATAACCCTTGGCTATGTCAAACACTACTTGACCTCATGCACCATCAGGATAATCTCTGGCACAGAGCCCTCGCTTCAAACCTGCCTCAGGACAAACAACGGTACAGGGAAGCTAGGAACAAATGTACCTGTGCCTTACGTCAGGCCAAAGCCACTTATTATCGGGATATCTTCACCTCCTCTAGGGGATTGGGGCATAAATTCTGGGATATTATCAAACAACTAAATGGTAAAACCCTATTCCCCCACCCTCCCAACTCACAGTCAATGGGACCATATCTCAGGACTCCATACAAATTGCCAGTGCTTTAAACTCTTCCTTCTCTGACCTTAGCAGTGTGCTCCCCCCTAACTTTTTTGTCCACCCAACCCTACAGCCTCTTCATCATCAGACATTCCCACCAAACTGCCCCACCATTCAGGTTTCGAGTAATAACTCTAAAAGAAGCTAAGTCTTACATTTCTAATGTCCTGGGCAAGAGCTGCCACAGTGGAGACTCCCTGGACTTAAAACTCCTCCACCTATCCCTCAAAGCTGTCCTAGTCCCCCTCATTAAAATCCTTAACTGCTCCCTCTGTCTGGGGGAGTTCCCCACCCCCTGGAAAAGGGTTGTCATCACTCCGCTTCTGAAAGGTGGTGAGCATACCTCCTCTGCTAATTACTGGCCAATCTCTATTCTGCCCCCTCTCTTTAAGGACCTGTAAAAAATAGTAGCCAATCAGCTCTCCGAACATCTATCTAAATTTAACCTCTTATGCCCTGAGCAGCATGGTTTCAGCACCACCACACCTCTCCTTGAATATACCTCCTATATCCACAAGGCCATGGATCTGGGGCACTTAGTTGGGTCGGTTTACATTGACCTAACTAAGGCATTTGACACTGTCCATCATGCCCTTCTCCTTAGATCCCTGTCTGACGTGGGACTGACACTCGATACTAGGACCTGGTTTGAAAGCTACCTATCAAACAGGTCACAGCAGGTCAAGCTTGGCACAACACTCTCTTCCCGCCTCCCAGTTCACTCTGGGGTCCCTCAAGGCTCCATTCTAGGCCCCCTTCTATTTAGCCTTTTCCTAAACTCAATACCCGGAGCCTGCTCCAGTCGATTACTTCTTTATGCCGACAATGCAGTCATTTACTTGAGCAACCCTCAGGCTCAACCATTGCAGGATGCCCTATAGAAGTCCTTCATGGAAGCCAAGACCTGGTTCACAGAGCACAGGCTAATAATAAACTATAAGAAAACTAAGACCATGATCTTAGCACACCGTCAGAACCCCTACCATGACTCCACTCTACTTGTCAACACCACCCAAGGCTCCCCATTTGAGCAGGTAAACGCATTCAAATACTTGGGCATCACCCTTGACTCCTCCCTTACCTATCATGCACATATCCATATCCTCTGTAACACCATTAACTCCAGAATTGGCTTCCTCTATCAGATCAAACACTGTCTTCCTAATGAGGGGCTGCGCCTTGCTGTGTCGTCCTCGGTCCTCTCTGTGCTGGACTATGGAATTGTGTTCTATGGCTCAGCTGATAGCACTACTCTGTCGCATCAAGACAGCACTAAATAAGACCTGTCACCTGGTGACAGGCAGTGACAGAACTACCCACACGTATGACCTCTACAGTCGCTCTAACTGCCTGAACTTCGAATGTCGCCTTGAGTACCGCACATGCCTCCTGACAAAGAAAATACAGTGGAATCTCACCCCACCTAGCCTACAGGGCCTCATCCAACCCTCCTTCCCATAAAGATTCCCCAGAAGTACCTCCAAGGTACCCTTCTTGGTCCACTGCTGCAGGACATCTATGGGTCAGAGAGCCTTTTATCACAGGGTTCCAAGCTGGGTAAATGACCTACATGTCACTCTGACTGCTGGTACAAAAATTGTCCCTTTTAGAACCTCACTCAAGGTATTTCTCGCTAATAACTCTACTTGCGACTGCACCTAGTAGTACTATTCTAACTCAGCCCCTGCCACCTCCCTCACACTGTCTTTACAATCTGTATCTTGCTTTCCATAATTTTTGCTGCTGTTTTTGCACACAACTCTGGGCTGTCTCTGCCCTCTGCTAAGGAATGTTACTCAGTTCTTTAATGTACCTACTAATGTAACATATGGACTGATTGATGTCTTGCACCTGTTCTTGTGATGTTGTACTATCTGCTGTTTTGCACATGACTCTGGGCTGTCTCTGCCCTCTGCTATGGAATGTTACTCAGTTCTTTACCTTACCTGCTAAGGTAATATATGGACTGATTGATGTCTTGCACCTGTACTTGTGATGTTGTACTATGTCTACCGACGAGGAACCTTTGCAAAAGAGTCTTTGACTCAAAGGGTGTAATTCTGATTTCTCTATAAATAAATAAATAAACCTGGAGACCCAGCCGACTTTGATTTAAATCCCACGATCACCACTTGCATACTGTGCGATGCTCAGTAAGTCACTTAACCTCAGGGGGTTCCTAGGTCACACCTGAAAATTATCTCTGGCTCAGTGTGTCTTTCCCAACCAAATAGTGTAGTTGCCATATTGGTCCTTGTAAGAACAGATCCAGAAGCAAATGATTTAATACCTTTTATTGGACCAGCTTAGATGTTACGACACAACGTAGATGTTAGAGCACTTTGTTCTTTTGTTGTAACATCTATGTTGGCCCAATAAAAGGTATCAAATCATTTGCTTCTGGATCTGTTACCTAACCAAAAATTCTAAAAAGAAAAATAATCAACGTTTCTGACTTAGATGACACTTCTTGCTCCAAGCTGTAAGCTGTTGCTAGTTTAAAAAGCTGATAAGTTGCCACAGTCATGGGCCCAGTTCTCAATTACTATCTCAGCTGATGCAAAATGGCTGCTTTTGGCCTGCAGCTACCACACAAAAAACCCCCACACAGAAATTGTCATTTGCAGAATTGGCACAATGCAAATTGCCAGTCCAGATGTAAATAAGTGCAGCCAGGATTTGAATCTGCTAACATCCCAGCATGGACCTGTGACTTGGTGGGGGCAAAGACAAAGGGGGTCTCTCCCAGAAATATACCTCCTCCCTAGCCCATGCTGAATAATGGTTCCTTGTTGCCCTGCAGCCTCCTACTTTCATGCCCCATTCAGTGCGTCCCTGGTAGTCCTGTGGTACTTCCATTTGCTTCCACAGCTGGCTATTGCCATAGTGGTAAGTGGTTTTATTTATTTATTGAAAAGTTTCACCAGGAAAGGCACACTGAACGATTTAGAATTGTTCACCTCACAGAGCGTCCTGGGGGAAGGGGAACATTGGAGTACATGATCACATAATATTTACATGAAAAATAATGTACATAGACATCAACAGAACCAGTGAATGTACAGTACAACAGTTAGGAAGCATCTTGACGTAGTAATAGATATTCAAATACATCATTTGGAAGCATAGTGACATAGTATGTATACATATAGATTGGACTGTACAGGAGAGAAAGAGATAACATTATAGTTACTATACAGAAGTGCATGTGCACAAATCTCATTGAGGTTACTCCCCGTTAAGTGCTATATAGGCAGAGGAAAGGGGCAAGAGGAACCAGGGGAAATAGGAACAGTTACAGGATGGAGAGAGGAAGATAGAGGGAGGAAGAGAGGGACCATGGGGAGGAGGAGTGCCTGATTTGATGATGCACAGATTTCCAGAGTTTTGGGAACCTATAGGAGAAGGCCGTTTGGCCTATTGAGGTGGTACGCCATGGGATAGCTAGAGTGCGGGAGTCACTATATCTGAAAGAGTGAGGGGCAGAGGGACGGGAGGACAGTGAGGAGGAGAGGAAGGAGGATAGTGAACCAAACCAGAATTTAGAAACAAACTTTGTGCAGTGGGTTAGGCGGTGGTTTTCCAGGGAAGGAAATGCTAAAGAGCGCTAGAGAATACAATGGTGAGTGAAGGAAGGGCATCCAGGGCAAAATAACAGAAAGCATTAAAAAGGGTGTCTAATCTGGCTAAGGAAGACTTCAGTGCAGCATTGTAGACTACATCACAGCAGTCGAAAATAGGTAGTATCATTTTCTGGACAAGTTCCCACCTAGCCGGAAGAGGTAGGCAGCTTCGGTTCCTGTAAAGGGCTCCTAATTTGTCCTAGTGATTGTCCTCCCTAACTCCACTGTCCAGGAATTTCTAGTGGTTCACTAGCTCTCTCTCCTCTACAAGGCCTAACAACTAGGTCATTGGGTTCTCACTGCATCAGGATGCAGCGTTGTGCCCTCTTGATTGGTATGTTGAACCTGTATGCACCCAGGCTTATAGAGACTACCATCTGTTCACAAATGTCCTTGTGTTCCATTTGCATGGTGGTCCCACCCCCTGTCCAGTTGTTTTTCAGAGGTACTTGGGAAACAGTTGTGACCCTCATCCTGCATGGCTTGACTGGGTTGCCATCTCAGTGCTAATGCTATGTGATCATATGAACCATTTAGCACCAGTATCTGTGACTGAGAACGGAATGCTGAGTCGCAAGCCTTGACACATGATTGCAAAGAGAAATAGCAACACTCTGCTCTCACGCATTAGGAACTTTATCACTTTACAGCTATCATCTTGCATGCAGCAGCTCTTGTGACATCTGGGCTGGGACTGGGGCGATGTCACAACACTCTGAGCTGGCAGGGTGTGGACACTGTAGGAGTGGTAAGGGAGAGTTAGAAATAAGAAGTCATTGATTCATACAGGGTTCCACATCCAAAAGCAGACCCTTGTGTGGTATGCCCTGACCTGACTGGCATTTTTAATAAATTCCACGTCCTGATCATATCCTCTTATTCTGAGCCTGTTTGCCCACTAAAGTTTCATTTTGACACTTGGTGGTTTCAGTTCTGTGTTTGGATGGCAATACAAACATTAGCCCAGACTGAATTCAACCATTTATTATCAGTGCATTAAATGAAAAATCACCTGAATCTGAAAGCAAAATCATGGAAACAGATTGCTGTGTGTCTAGCCTATGGTGCTGATGCTTTTTTTGTTTGTTTAAGCAGGAATCATAGTTTTGATGTCTCATAATAACTGCCCCTTTTTGTTCAGTCCAGCAAAAAACAGGGACATTAACCTCTTTTCTTAGCCTTAATCCATACTTAATAGACAACCAGCAGAATCCAATGCTTCTAGTAATGAACCATTGCCAAGACAAGCCTGCCTATTTCTGAGCCAAAGGTTTCAAAGTAAGGAAACCCATCCACAGATGGCCCATGCCCTGCTTTGACATTACGCTTCCTTTCATTTTATAACATCTGTTTTTCATCAAACTGTAATCTGTCTTTGATGAGCATGACTAGCTGGATAGTATGATGCATTTTACTGGACCAACATAGATACTCTGTATAGATGTTATATATATATAGGGATAATATATGTGCATATGTGTACTATGAGTTTTTGTCATACACCCAAGGTATGTGATGCCACTTAAACCCTAAGAGCAAAGCTCGAGGGGTTTAAAAAGGCATCAGACACCAAGGGTGTGTGAAAAAAATGAATGATACATGTGCACATATTTTCTTTGCTATAGTTCATTGGTTTGCAGCATTTATCAACCCTGCAGGAGCAGATTTTAGTTAAAGCAAGCATTTGTCAATGCTGAATGTTTGCTTGTGTGTATGTTCTGTGCAGGTGTTTAGTACTGATAGTACACAGATACAGATGCCCTGTGCCAAGGGAAAATCCATCCAAGGGCCCTGTAGTTTTGTGCAGCAATGGATGTGAAGAATTCATGGAGCTGTCTGGTGGGCTGCAGAAGTGCAGGGCTCTGTGGTCCATGTGCTTTCATGTGGCTGCAGATACAGATACACAGGGCAAACAGTGCAGTTGTCAGCCAATGCACAAGGCACTCTGCCACCCACAGGTGGAGAAGTGCAGGGACCTATGCCAAGAGGAGAGTTCTTCACTATATGTTACCCAAATCCATGTGGGCAACCCTCCACCTTTCTTTCTCGGGCTGGGGAGGTGTTGCATAATAGCACCATTCCTCCATCCTCACCACATCCAGCTGGGTCATTGAATTCACCCCAAAACTCAGCTCACCAGCACAGGATCACAAAAGCATGACCACTGGTGTGAAGACTGGCATTACACACAAAGTCTGTTAAACAATTAAACATGACATGTACTATTTATAGTATATTGGACAAAATATTATTTCATACCAGAACTGTGAAAACATGTCTCATCCAGGATTTAAAAAAAGATGTGTCACGTTTATGAGGAGGTGTAGAAAAATGGCTATGTTGAAAGTCTGGAGTCAAAATATTGAAAATTAGGGAATTCATGAGTTGACGTTGAAATACTACAATGTTCAGTCATAACCTGTGCATTTTACCATATCTGTACACCAAATTTTCAGCATAGCCTTCCTATTACCCCACTTCATGAAACTGGTAGGTGAATATTTTCAAATCCCCTCCAAAATGTAATTTTATGCCACAGGTGCAAAAACACCTTTTGGCCAGAATTTGAAAAGTGACAGCTCTCACATTCATGAGGTGATGTGAAAAAATGGCTATACTGAAAATTTGGGGTCAAAATATTACAAATTACCAAAGTTACGAGCAAGCATGGAAATATTTCAACATATGCACATAACTGCCATTTTTACATATTTTGACTCCAAATTTTCAACATAGCCTTCTTATGACCCCACCTCATGAACAGGGGCAATGAAAATTTCCAAATCCCACCCAAAAGGTGATATCGCTATGCAACTGTAAAATCACCTTTTGTGCCTGGTTTGCATAATTCCACCACCAGTGGTCATGAGGTGGGGTCCCAAGAAGGCCATGTTGAAATGTGGGGTCAAAATATGCAAAATGACAAAGTTATGCATCAAAGTTTAAAACCCCATTGAAATGCACTGAACTGAACTTACCATAGTTTATCACATTACAGTCAGTGCCAGTTCCAGCAGCAAGGCATGTCTTCAACTGGGGAATGGACCTTTGCACTAGGACATGTCTACGTGACTGAGGTGTGCATGAGGTGAGGGGTGGTGGGTGCTGAGTGGGAATTTGGGTGGGGTGGGTGGGGGTAGATTGGTAAGGAGCATTTTCTGTTGTACAGGTTAAAAAAATTGAGGGATAGTTTTCTTTATTTCAGGGATATTCCAACACTGGGGAATGGACACCCTAGTGTCAGACTCATCTTTGGAGGAACCAGGTGAGGTGCTGCCACCTACATAAGGAGAATGGGGGCAGACGACATGGAGGGTGAAGGTCATGAGAAGCAGCACTGGGAGTGGGCACCCCCATCCATATCTATATTCATTTTTAAATATATGTATAAAGATTGGAAAGGGTAGGCAGGTGACATGGAGGAGAGGAGGAAAAAGAAGCTGTACTGGGAGTGGGCACCCCGGTAAAAAAGAGAGAGAAAGAAAGAAAGAAAGAGAAAGAAAAGAAAAGAAGAAAGAAAGAAAGAAAGAGACTGCCAAGTCCCTACCAGCTTGACCTGCAATGGGTTTGGCAGTGACGCACCTCTGAAATGCTGTTTCTCGCAACAAAACGTTTCTTGCATATGCACAATCAAACTTAAAACAGAACAAGTTATATCACCAGAACTAACTTTCACTCTCATATCCCATTTCAGTAATAAAAAAAACTCTTCTGACTGTATAAAAGTAAAAGAAATACCAATAGTAATGTAAAGATGTATTTCTGACAAGCTGTTATGCTGCACACACAAAATGAACTCTCCCCTGCCTCACACTCTGGACAGCAAGGATATTTACCAATGTAAATAGTTTTGAAGTGGGTCACATTGGTGGAATGATGTAGCAATTAAAGCTGCTTTTTATTTTTTGGTTTTTCAAACTTTAGAAAGAACAGATGCTTCTGACAGGACTGGCAAGTGCCTGCTGAAATGCAAGTGGCTGGAGAACAAAGGTAAACTGTCTCGTTGGCTGGTTCGTGAAGCATAGGGGTGGAGGGTGGAGAGTGTATTTTGTATGTGCAGCATGACAGCTTGTCAGAAATACATTTTTTTTACATTACCACCATTTATTTTACTTTTACACAGTCCAAAGAGCTTTTTTTATTACTGAAACAGGAAATGAGAGTGAAAGTTGATTTCAGCGATATCAACCAGTTACCCGATTATTACAGCACTCCGTAATAACGGGGTTCCTGGTTGATATTGCATCAGCCAGTTGTTATGGCATTTGACAGACCTGGTTTGCAGGATGGTAAACACTGCAAAGAGTAATTATAGTGCAAATTCCAGTGCTATACAGTATGCAGTTTTATTCTTAATTTAGTAGTTGTAAGCCTTAAAGTTCCCATGTAATTCTTTGCTCTGAGTCTGCATCTTTAGTGATCAATGTTTCACTACTACTGCCAATCAGAGGCAGTTACAATTTTAGTTTTGTAAGAAGCTCCAACTGCAGTGAGCAATCCTTGAGCGAAAAGGGAATGAAATGGCTATTTTCACATATTGGCCCCAACCAATTACTTCCAGGATTTAGTGTTGCAGGCACTAACCCCAAAAGGCAGTACCACCTTGACGTGTCCTAACATCTCCCACTATTTTTGTATACCCGTCTCCTACTCAGCAACTGTAGTTTGACTATAAAGCACTATGAGACTTATGAAAGATATTAAATAAATGCAAAATGGTGTGGTGTGCGACATGATAGATATGGTACAGTGCAATGTGGTGTGGTATGACCTGGTATTTGGTAAGAAAAATCTGCCTAGCCAGCTCAGTGGCTTGGTAGTAGAGCTATTGCCCACCACACCGGCAAACTGAATTCAGGAGTGGATGCAGGTGGCATGGGGACAGCCGGGAAGGGGGGGCAGAGGATGCAGCATATGATGGATTGCTCTCCTCTCCCAGGTAGGGAGGGCTGACATTCCACTCTTAGAATGCCACCAAGTGGAGGCTTGGTGACAGTGCAGCATGGGTGTCATGAAGTGGATGGCTGGAGGAAGATATACAGTGTGTGCGTGCTTCCACAACCACGTGCGATGATGACCCTTTGCATCATTGGCCGGGGGAGAATATTTTGGAGGAAAAAAATCTTCCGGCCGGGTGATGTCTCATGTTGTCATAGGCCCCGCAGAACACTGGACCACATTTGGATAAGTGTCTCTGGGGGAATGGCCTTCCCCCACTTCCCCCCCATGGGGTCAATCTGTGGGAGATCCTCATAACAGGCAAGTCCCTGGGATGGGGGAGTGATGGGGCTGGATGACCAGAGGGCTGAAGGGGGCCAGACAGTGACAGGAGAATAAAAACTTTGATGAAAAGATGAAAACTCTGCCTGTCTGGAGCACTGAGATTTGGGGACCAAGTGCTGTGCTCAGAGTTTGAAATCCAACAGAAGCAGGACTGTCCAGCTTTGCAATGTTGGGGAACTCTAAACAGTTCAGAAGACAGCAATGGGGATGATTAGGAGCATGTAAGGGCTGGAGTATGAATGCAGACTAGAGTATGTGAACCTCTTATCCTTGGCGGTGTGCTGAATTGGGGATAGCATTCAGCTGTCACAAATAACCAAGGATATTGAGAAGGTAGACTCATGTAGACTGCTTGCTGTAAGCCAGGAAAACAGAATAAGGATATATGTGCTGAAACTTAAAGAGGATGGTAGACCAGAAATAAAAGGAAACATTATTTTACTCAGAGAGTGGATGTGCTGTGGGGTAGATTTCCAGTGACTTCCAGAAGAGAAGTAACATCATAGGCTACAACTTCTTGGAAAGCAGGGCATGGGCTTTATTAACAGCAGGTTTTCTTCTATACCATAAAAACCTATGTACCTATAGCCAATAAGTGCCCTGGCATAAAACAAATGCATGAATTATTCACTTTTCCATTGCAGTTTAGGAGCACCCTTCTCCAGACCTGGTCACACAGGATGTGTTCATCACCCCCAACCCCCACTCCATTATGGACACAGAATGCTTACAGAACTGTAGTGGTTGCACTAAAGAAGGAGCTATGCCATACACTGGGCTTCAACTCATTAGCTCATGTTCTGGATAGAGTGGACCCCCCCAGCACAACCCAAAAATCAGGTGCAAAGCCTGGTTAGCACAGGCAAACACCCCTAATTACCTGGGCTAAGTTTTGAATATCTGGATCCAGATTTCTGAACTGGTGATACTTAGAGATGCAGTGAAGTATTATTTACCTGTGAAGTGGATGCGAAGTCCGACACTCCGCATCGTGGATCATTATCCAAAGTGCATTGAAAAAGGCGGAATTTCACCTTTTTGAATGCACTTTGCTTTCTATCACTTTGCCTTATTCCACACTGCGGTAAAATAAGGCAGAGTGAGTGAAAAATGGGCCACAGATCACAGGGCTCACACAGTCTCACTAACACCACCAGTGGGGATAACATCATCTCCTCCAACTATCATTGAAGCAACAGATTGTACAGTAAAAAACATTGACGAAGAAGTCACTTTACTGACATCAGCTATGCACTTCTGCGTAGTACCATGCCCATGGCCAATATTGCCACTGGCAGCAGTACCATGGCCAGAAACAGCTTTGCTTGCATGTCTCTTTGCAGGCATTTTTGGGGATCACCAAGAAAATTCTAAACAAATTTAGATTTATGAACTTTCAGTCTGGGCCGGTGGATGGGAAGCCAAAAAACAACAACTGTGGCTTGCAGATGGTGATTGGGCATTAAACAGATGCAAATGCACAGACAGATTAAGATTGCGCTGCACACCACTGCTCACAAATCAAAAAACTGGAAAAGAATACCTTTTGCCGGTTGGGGGGGGGCAGTACACTAGAGTAACAGTCCACTACGAAGATACCACAAAGCAGTACAAAATAATGCAGACAGATAACAGGTTCACCGTGCTGCAATTACTGTGTGGCACAATAAAATATGTCTGACTTGATGGCACATGTCACACACACAAACTCACACACTCACACACACACTATAGGTAATGCGCAGCAAACTGAAAACTTCAGTAATATAACCAAATCTTTTAAACAAACCGAAATTTTGCACTTCACCACAACAATCAGCAAACAAATGTCAAAAATTACTGAAAATATTACTGTGTGTACATGAACACAGTTATGCACCAAAAATATAACCAAAACAGTTAGAAAGACTGCCTTTCTCCCAGTTAATCTACCTCCACCACAGATATGCCCTTCCCCCCAAGCACACTTCAATAGTGTCTGTCAGTACACAGACTGAATGTTCTAAATTAACATTCAAAATCCACACAAAAACAATAAACATTTGATGATATGAGCACAGGAGGGTTTCCTACAATCAATGTACTAACTTTTGAGGGAAAAAAATGGCTCAGAAAGGTTTTTTGAATGGTTTTTAGAGGGTTTGAATCTCAGAGCTCTGATAGCAACCTGTCTCCAGCTACCACTACACACACACTGCACAGAACTGATGCTGTGCAGAACAATCTAGAGCCCATGTGACCTGCAATCCCATGAATCACTGCAAAATTCACCTTAGAGATCATAAACAAGGTGAAGTAATGCAAAGTACATTGAAATGAATGTACTTCGCATTAAAATTGGTGAAGAAGTGGTTGGGGACAGGTGGAGTAACACGGAGTCAGTGCTTCCAATGGACTTCGCTATAATGATTGGAAGGTGGAGTATTCTGCTTCACATTGCAATTAATCTGCGGATTGCACATTAATATGCAAATTGCTCCACGTAGTGGATTTTGGCCACTTTGCCCACCACTAGGTACTTATCTTATTTCAACAATACCAGGATTTCACTTGTTACCAAGGAATACGATGAGAAGCGTAGTTACTTTGATGAGATTGTGATCCAGGCCATCCATTATTTTCTCAAGTCTTTTACAAGACTAAATATGTGATACATGAAGCCTCTTGTGTGTTTCATTTTTGTTTAAATTTATTAATGTTTGTTGCTGATGTTGCAGTTTTACTGTCACTGTCAATGTAGAAAGGTGCTTACCTTTAAGTAACTATTTATTTATTATGGACAAGTATATCTGTGATGGCATAACATTTGTATTTTCTTTAGCTTTTAGGCTTGTGTCATGTCTTACTGTGAATGATGTGGGATGAGCAATGATACTGACTCCTCAACACTGGCCTTGTACTGCTTCATCACTTGATGGCTAGAAACCATCTTAAAGTGAAACATTCATGTACAGTGGCTGACACAGTGTGAAAGTCCATGAAAAACTCTTTCAAATGAGGTCTCGGGTTCACCTGTAGCTGACAGCAGTCATGAGATATACTGTAGATAACTGGGTCTGTTCAACATTAATTCTACATTGCAACTCTTTATAGAACATAAAGATATCATTGAGGAACCCACTGTTCCTAAATACATTGAGTCAAGCACAGCTTGTTCCTCGATGACATCACAATGTTCTAAAAATGGCTGCAGTGTAGTATTAATGTTGAACAGACTCTGTCATCTGTATTTCTGGAGTGCTTCCAGGTGCAGATGAGCCCAGTACTTCATTGGAAAGAGTGTTTCATGGGCTTTCAAACTATAATGGCCACTGGGTGTGAATGTGCCCCTTTAAAGAAGCTAGTACAACACTGCAGAGAATGTGCTATTTCATACAGTATGCAGTCAAGTCACAAAACACATAGGTTATGTGACTATATTTGTGAGTATCATCAACCATTCATAGTGCAAAGGGTTGTTCTGTTCTAGTCACACCACATTTTTCTTGCTTTACAGAAAAATAACTTTTTTGAATGAGCTATAACTTGCTTACACTAAGAAAAGCAAATTACATTTAATCCCAAATCGAAATGCAAGCTGAAGTAGAAATTCATGGGATTTCATCTAGGCTGGCCATACATCTGAACCTTGATTTAAGAAGGATGTGCTTGAGCTACAGTATCTCTTTGCTTATTTTTATTTTTTTATTTTAGGCTTTCAACAAATAGGACAGATTACAAACACAGTCACATGAAGTTCTACACAGGCAACCAGCCTGTGGCAGAAATGCAGTGACTATATCACTGAAGTCTGAGATAACAGCCTTGCTCTGCACCAGCACTATGCCTTCTCCCAGGAAAATGGTAAACATTTCCACTATTTTTAAATCCAGTTATCCATCTAATGTAAATATTTATGGATCAATTGCCCTATTGTGTCCCCTGGCAAAGGTCCTGGAAAAGATTATTTCTGATCAGTTGTGCAGTTTCTTTGATCAGCAGAACACTCTTACAGAAGTCCAATATGGATTTAAACCCAAACAGAACACTGCGGCAGTCTTGGTGAGCTTCACACAAGATATGCAGAATGCATTAGATGCAGGGAAGATGGTTTTAGCAGTCTTTCTGGACCTCAACAAGGCCTTTGATTTAGTACATCATAGTTAGAGATGTGTGAAATGCGCACATTTTGTTCTGCGAAATATTTCATGAAATTCACGCATTTCGCAAAATATTTAGCGGGAGTGAAATATGAAATTCCACCAGCAAAATCATGAATTTCACCAGCGAAATCACGCATTTCACCCAAGAAATGTGGAATTTTGCACACCGCCAGCAGAATTTCACATTTCACACCCATTGTGAGCAGAAAAGGCTCCTCAAACAGCTCTGGGAGGGTACACTGGAGTAACAAATTCATGTTCCTACCCTCACAGCCCTCTGTGAATCTGGCAAAGCAGAGGCTATTAAGCCTACTGTGATTCTCTAAATCTTCCACTTTGTCCCACAGCATCCTGATGGCTTTGTGCTAGTCCTGATCTTGTGCTGTGAGATGCTCCATGCAGTCCTCAGTTTCTGTGACTCTTTTGCTGAGCCATATTAACCCTATGAGCAAGCTGGAAAACATCTGGATTAGTGCATTGTGCGGCAACCTCCAGTGTATTAAACTGAGAGATTAATTCAGCAAATATTTATTTTATTTCAGCATGAATTCATTCACATATCTGGACTGACTAGTACAGTATGGGCTGCACACCCATTGGCTCATGCTCTGAACCAATGGTGTGCAGCTATCTGAGCTGTCAGTCAGCGGGTGGCGGGGCAGGTGGGTGGGTGCTGCCGCCCACCGCTGATGGGGGAAGGGTGGTGGGGCTCAGGGGCGGGTGGGTGGGGTCCACTAGATCACCAGGAGTTCAGACTTGGGGGGGATAGAGGAATGCCACCCGTGATTGGGCTAATCACGGTCCACTGGACCACCAGGAATACTGGACTTTGGGGGGGATCAGTAATGCCCACGATCGGGCTACTCGTGGTCCACTGGACCACCAGGGATGAGAGACGTTCTTTGTCCCTTACAGGACGTCCCACGATCGGGCTGCAGGGGGCGTCGGTCCCCGATGGCTGCTGCCTGACAGGGCGCCAGGCGCAAGTCGTCGGGATCGGGGCACCTGCATGCTAATGGCATGCAATGGGGTCAATCAGATGCAAATGTACCGTGTGCCTTTTGCATTAATTATGGCCCCATTGCATGTCACCTTTGAATATCACAGGTGCTGTGCATGGCGCAATGGAACTTGCGCCACCGCATCTCAATGCTCCACTCTGGCGCCATGCACAGTGGGGTGGCAGGTGATATTCAAAGCGTTGCCAAGTGCAACCGGCATTGAATATCGCCTGGCCACACCCCCGCGTTAACTATTTTGAGCGCAAGACAGGCTTGCGCCACAGACTGATGCAGTTTGAATATCTGGGCCATAGTGTATTCGCTGCAGGGGGAGGGCCTCAAACAATTGGTACAACAACCCACAAGAGACAGGGCTATCCTGGATCTAGTACAGACTAACAGGGAAAGGATCACAGATCTCCAGGTAGAAGGTCACCAGGGGGGCCAGTGACCATCACACGGCATGGTTCAATTTAGCCACTAGAACTAAATCATCCCATTCCAAGGCAAAAATATGGGACTTCAGAGGACCTGACTTTGATAAGATGGCCAACAGAGTTAAACAACCCTGGCAAGAAGAAATACAGGTGAGGGGGTACAGGTAAAGTGGTCACGTATTAAGGATGCAATACTTAAAGCAACATCCCATTGTGTAAGAAAGAAAAGCAAGAGCAAAAGAAGTAGAAAACCACTTTGGCTCTCAAAAACAGTAGCAGAAAAGGTCAGAGCCAAAAGGTTGGCCTTCAGGAAATATAAGAGAATGCAGCGGGACGAAGATAGGGAGGCATACCAAACTTCCCTAAGGGAAGCAGGGGAAGGCAGTAAAGCAGTCAAAGGCCCAAACTGAGTAAACACTAGCATGAACAGTAAAAGAAGGGAACAAGACTTTCTATAGAAACATTAGTGAAAGGAGAAAGTCCAGAGAGGGTATTGCTAAGATCAAAGAGGATAAGGGGGAGTGTGTGGAGGAGGACCAAGGAAAAGCATCTATCTTAAATAGATACTTCTGCACAGTATTTACTGAGGAGAAGGTAGGGCAGGGCCCACAGCTCAGCACCACGGACACGGGGGGGTGCATAAGTCCCTTCACAAAAGAAAGGGTCCTACAAGAGCTCGCTAAGCTCAGGGTGGACAAGGCAATAGGACCTGATGGCATACATCCCAGGATACTAAAGGAACTAAGGGTGGAACTAGCAGAGCCATTTTCAGAACTGTTTAGTGAGTCTCTGAGCACAGGAGAGGTCCCAGAAGACTGGAGAAAGGCTCATGTGGTCCCGCTCCACAAGAGTGGCAGCAGGGAGGAGGCAGAGAACTACTGACCAGTCAGTCTCACCTCAGTAGTGGGTAAGATTATGGAGGAACTCCTTATGGAAAGGACAGTGCAACACCTGGAATCCATAGAAGCACATGAGCAAAGATAGTATGGGTTTACAACAGGAAAGTCCTGTCAAACTAATATCATAGATTTCTTTGACTGGGTAACCAGAGTGGTGGACCAAGGGGGTGCAGTCGATGTCGCCTACCTTGACTTCAGCAAAGCTGTTGAATACTGTTCCACGTAGAAGATTGATTAATAAGCTGGGTAGGCTCAGGGTGGGTCAGAAGTTGGTCAACAGGGTAGCAAACTGGTTGGTGGGCAGAAAACAGAGAGTGATGGTAAATGGTATGCAGTCAGAAGAGATGCAAGTCACAAGTGGAGTACCTCAGGGATCAGTCCTGGGGCCAGTCCTCTTCAATATATTCATCAGTGGAATTGGCAGTGGCATTGGTCAGTACTAAAATGAGAACTAGTGAAACTAGGACAAAATTCATAACTTGGTATATTCAGTGAAACAATAATGTTATTAAAAGAAATAACATTACTTGTCACTATGGCTCATGCCCAGTGCAAGGTTTTTTCTCTCTTTTCCTGAGCAACTATGATAATATAAAATACTGCAGATCTATGTACTGTAACACCTTCTATTCTGCAACAGGATAAATGCAAAGTGGAAATGTGTTACTCAGCTTTGCCAACTAGCAAATGCCCCTTTTAGGCTCCCCTTTTAGTGTGACAGTTCTTCCCATGATGGTTTAAACTTCATTTTGCTATACTAAGGCATTGTAAATGTTAAATTACAAACAAAACAAAACAAAACAAAAAACAACTTTGGCACACAGAGCTCACTGCCTTCCAAAACACAAATACTGCTTACACCAACTCAGGATGAAAATACTGTTCATCTTTACAAAACTGTAATTGAAGAACCATTGTCAAAAGGACATAGACCTTGCATACAATTTTTAAACAGTGCAGCATAAAGTACAGCAAATTCCTTTCTTATTAATTACAGTATAGTAAATTCCTTTCTTAAACGATTAATGCCCACTTTCAGCTTTCAAGGGTATAAACCAGATTTACAACAACAGAACCCTAGAGCTAGGTGGCACTATTTTAAACTGTCTGGATGCATTTATTTTTAGTAAATATTTTAAAATTTAGATGCAGTCTTTGAAAATGGTGCACTGCTGTAGGGACGTTCAAGCCCATGCTCATGCATTTTATATCTTTTAATCGCTAAATGTTCATTATGGTCTATGTATTATAAAATATAAAATCAACAGCTGAAAATCACCAGCTTGGGGCCATATTCCCTCTATTCAACACAAGGTATGCTATAGGCTAACTGTAAATTTCATTGATTCTCCCAGAGAACATGACATCTCTGTGAGGTAAGAAACTGATGTTCAGCAATTGGATCAGAAGTGTTTATTTTCTCAGGTATGCAGCCAGACTATGACATCAGCAGATTTAGAGGGCTGGCTCTAAACTGAGTTACCTGAATAGACCCTCAAAATTCTGGCTACTCTTTGGAAAACCAAACTACTGGACTTCTTAAATAAATTGGCCCTCTAACAAGTCCTTAAAATCTTAAAACCATTCAGGTTGCAGGCACTTAACTGGAGGAAAGAAAAACAGAAGTCTATATCCTTTCCCAGTACTGTACTATGTGATTACTGTTTTTAAATATTCCTTTTGCTTAAGAACCAAACAGAACAGAATGAATGTTGAATATTTGTATTAAATAGGGAATTTAAGCTGGCCTGGTGGTTTTGAGGGTTGCGGCAATGGACGCCACACCGGCGACCCGGGTTCGGGAATGGATTTGGGTCATCGGGGGTCAGCAGGGAAGGGAAGGGATTGAGCATCCAGAGGACTGCTCTCTCTTCCTGGGGAGGGTTCCAGGGTTTGCTCTGCTCCTTAGCGGCTCCTCATGGAAGTCAGAGGCAGCGCAAGGAATTTGCAGTAGCCATGATGCGGGGAGGAGCTGCAGCAGACACCAGCACATTTGTGCCATGGACATCATTGCATATCCTCACTCTGGAGGGGAAACAATGCTGAAGACCCCCAGACCCTAGGGAGGTGACGAGGGCACCAGGGACACACGCCCACATCCCCAATGCCAAACCTTTCCCCGACAACTGTCCCAGGCTCCCCACCAGAAGAACCCTCTAATCACAATAGGCTGCCAGGTAGGTGAGGCAGGCCTTCCCCTGGGGGGGTGATCCAGGGGACTGAGAAGTCCTGGTGGAGACAGCTAGAGGTGGGAGGGAGGGACTCAGGTGGGGTGTAACAGCAGTGGAGTCGAGAGTGCATCTCTGAGAGATGCCCTGGCATATGGTGAATAAATGGAACATACAAAAAAAATTAAGGAGTTTAAGCCCATCAAGTTTAATTTCTTAAACAGTTATTTTTGGAGTTATGCATAGTGGCATAATAAGTCTAATAGCAGGATTATTTCAAATAATGATGACTCAAAAGATTGTCCTCACAGAAGGCAGCTAGGCTACTGTATTTGAATTTTTTGTAGCACATCCAGTTTCTTGAGATTGCCTAGATTTGGGGTATTTTTACTTTCAACTCTTGTTCATACAATAATAAAATGCTGTTCTTATATCACAGTCAACTTATTCCAAAACCCCTGCACCAAAAGAACCAACAGGAAAACTAGCTCAACCCCTGCACTATACAGGACCAAATGAACCAAATACGAATACAGTTGAGAAATGTCTAATGGGAGGTTATTGGTTTTAGGTGTACATTACCTTAACATAATCATAGCTGCAAGTTGACTGGCTTTCCAGCTCAAATGCACTAAAGGTGTAGTTGATGGTGTTGCCAGCTGTAACCTGGATTGTCCAGTCACACGTTTTGCTGAGGGGATAGGGACTAGGATAGTTCGGACTCTCCACAAGGCCCTGGCTGCGATTACCAATGATTATTCCCTGGCAAACTGCAAAACAAAATTGTAAATAATTATTTTCAATAATTTAAGCAACATAACTGTTCAGTTGAATAGTTCTGCAGATAGCTGAGCAAACTGTAGGAATCAGTGAAACATTTCTGTTTAAAATGTGCATTTTGACTGGAGATCTTCTAAAAGGTCCTTATTCTTTGTAACCTGGTTTCCAAATGGAATGGGGGAGCAAAGTGGAAAATAGCAAGGAGGGGGACAATGGGGCCAAAGGGTTGAAACAAAAGGCACAGGGTCAAAATGTCAGAGAAAACAACAGCGCGGTAAACAACCGTGTAGGCATGTTAATGAAAACGAAGGTAGTGCTCAGCAAAACAGCGAGCGCTACCATCCATAAAAAAAGACACAAAAACTACATGTTTGTGGGGGGCTCTGCCACCGGCACCCTAACCCCCCCTCCCATCTTTAATTATCTAACTCTGGAGGGGGTCTATACTCAGGGAAAGTGAGAAAACTCAGGGGGAGTAAAAACAAACAAGAAAAAAAAAATAAAACCCACCAGCACCGAGAATCGAGCCCCAGTTTGCCACCGCTCCACCGCCCCCCACTACATGTGGCTCTACCCACTGAGCCATGGCAGCTGCTCGGCCTTCATGTCACCAGCCAGAGCCTTTCACCTCTCCCCCAATGGCAAAATAACTGCAGTGATAGCAATAATTTACCTTTGCTATGCTGTTCCTGTAGCTATTATTCCTATTGCTGCTGTAACTGCAGTTTATTCCACATGGTTATTTCCCTGACATAATGACCTGGTACCGAAACAAAACATGATTGGGTCCCACAAGCATCTTACAAGCATCTGGGGTAGTATTAGGATTCTTCAAGGCATGTAAAAATTCTTATTAGATTTTCAAACATGAACCACTTGAACCAGGTAGTGAGGAGGGGGATTCAGTTTGGTTTAAATATTTTGAAGCAACCAAGTTTAAGGAATGTTGGCATTCACTGAAACTGGGCCACTAATCCTTAGTGAATACCTATTTAGGACAGAGGACATCCTGTATACTGTTGTATGTGAGAAAAGGAAGCCTACTGTATGTACAAAGCAGTTTCATTTAAACGTTGGAGCTAAAAATGAAAGACTTTCATGTAGAGACATTGTAGCAAAGAGACTTCTGGTGGTGGCGAATGAGATGGCAAATCAGAAAGTTAAAGGAGCACTATAACCTCCCAACAAATCAACATGATTTTAGTTGAATGCTTGAGGCTCAGGGTCCTAGATGTACTGGAAGAAAAAAAAACAGGCATAGACGAGCACACTGGAGAAGACATAGTCTCGAGTTGACTATAAGCGTTGTGCATAAAATGATTTTTATTGAGTGCCGTAAATGAAATGCAGAGTTCTATGCAGCAGAAAACAGCAAGGTATTAGTAACCAGGGCCACAAAATGTCCTAAAATTCTGACAGAGGTTTGTCAAATGATGTCCATCCTCTACTGTCCAACAGTATGTATGCAGAGCAATTAAAGTGATAGTGAATAAATCTCATATATACAGAAGTCATATTGCAGAAAAATTAAAAATCAAGAGACAAGAGCGAACAAAATAACTGATTGCTGAAAACAAAAGAAAGATTACTACATCAGGAAATATGTTAAGATATAATGGCATTAACATGAAATTCATTGATTGCCATAAAATGTATTCATGTGCCCAAAAAAACATCACTATATCAAATACAAATTTTAAAACAAATCACTTATATTTACAAGCAGTTCATATTAAGACAGTTGCCATTGACAGATATTAAGGCAACACAATTATAATACTGGCTGAGGGGAGCTAAGGGATTAGTTCACCTCGAACTCAGCTTGGCATATATCACAGCGCACTGCCCGCTGAGCCAGTGGCAGGCTCTGCACATGTTTCTTCATAACTTTTTCTTTTTAAATTTTAACCCAGAATTGTAAACATGGGCATTTTATGTCCCACTCCCATGAACATGACAAGTGGCATTTATAAAATACTGGCAGAAATGACATTTCACATCATATGTGTGAAAACATGATTTGGGCAGGATTTGAAAAATGACACTTGTCACACTCATGAGGTGGTTTGAAAAAATGGGTATGATGAAGATTTTGGGACAAAATATTGAAAATAATCAAAGTTATGAGAAACACAAAAGTTGACGGAAGATAAGGACCACAAGGCCCATCCAGTCTGCCCATTTCTTTTTACGTTCGCTTGTGTGCATGTGCAAGGAATGTCTTGCAACAGTATGCCTTTTGGAGGTGTGTGACCCTCCTCCCCAGTGCAGTGCTCAGTGTAGCAGGTGCGACCCCAGGGGACCAATACATGCCGAGCTGTTCATGACAGCAATTTGGCTGTGTTGGTCTTCACTTCTAAGAAAAGGTCTGCTGCAATCAGCGGTGGTAGCATGTATGCAATTAGCATACACGTCAGCCAAACTGCTGTCATGCACAGCTCGGCATCAAAGCCCTCCCGCTTCCTCCCTCTGCTAATGTCCTCCCCCTCCTGTTCTCTAGGCCCCCAGCATGTGCCAGGGGTGCCCACCCCTCGGCTCACGTGCCCCCTCAGCACACTGTGGTACGGCGGGGTGCCCAATCCCCATTGGCCATAGCCCCCAAAACACCAGCTGACATGCTGGGAGCCCACCCCATTGTGCTTATGCCCCCACACACACACTGTATGGCCAGCAGGGGTGCCCAGCCCTGCCAGCTCCAGTCCCCTCAAGCAAACACGTAGGGTGGCATGCTGGGAGCCCACCCCAGCATCCATTTTTTGTCCCTCGCCCCTGGCCACCAACCCATGCCTACCATCTGTGCTCCCACCTCCCCATACCCCTCCCTTACCTACGTGGCACACTGGGAGCCCACCCCAGCATACCAAAAGCCTCTGTTTTTTTTTTTTTTAATCCTGTAAAACAAGAAAACGGTCCCTCGGTGAGTCCTTGGGCCCCCCCTGCCAACCCGCACTCACCCTCTGTGCACCCACATCCCCACACCCCCCTTCACCCCATACTAACCTCTGGGGCAGGGCTGGCGATCTTCGTGGACCAGGAACACTACCTGCACTCTTCAAAGTCGACTGCAAACTGAAGAAATGCCAGTAAGCTATATAATGGCATAAATAGGGTTTTTTCAACTTTGGCGCATATCTCAGCCATTTGGTGGAATTTTGGCACCAGATTTTCAACATGGGGTTATTGTGACCCCTCCTCATGAATTCAGTCACTGTCATGGTGTTATTCAGTCCCAAAAGGTGATTTTGTGGTCACTGCGCAGAAGCACCTTTCGGGACCGATTAGTGAAACAAAAATGTTGGTGTTCATGAGGTGGGCTCTCAAAAAGCCTATGTTGCAAATTTGGTGAAACAATTCCAAAAAAATCACTGTTTTATGAGCATGCATTGTGCAGTTTCCACACACACTCATAAGTTCATGAATTTGTAATATTTTCACTCCAGATTTTCAGCGTAGGCATATTTCCACACCTCCTTATGAACAGTGCAGCTGTGATTTTTCACGTACTGCCCAAAATGTGTTTTCACTCTTCCGACGCAAAATAGCACGGTCACTGTTAGAAATCAGTGCTCGCTACAGAGCAAGACAATCATAGTGACACTGTTCATGAGCAGAGGTCCTAAAATGTCTATGTTGAAAATTTGGTAGCAAAAGTCCATAAAATAGCTGTGTTTTGAGCGTACGTTGCACAGTTTCTACGCACACTCATAAGTTTGTGAATTTGTAATATTGCCACTCCAGTTTTCAACATTGCCATTTTTCCACATCTCCTTATGACCAGTATAGCTGCATTTTTCACATCCTGGCTGAAATGTGTTTTCACACTTCCGGTGTACAATAGCGCGGCCACTGTGGGAAATCATGTTTGGTACAGAGTAAGAAAACCACAGTGACACTGTTCATGAGCAGACATCCTAAAATGCCTATGTTGAAAATTCAGTGCAAAATTCCAAAACATGACTGTTTTATGAGCGTGCCTTGCGCAGTTTCCACGCTCACTCATAACCTCGCAAATTTGTTATATTTTCACTACAGATTTTCAACATTTGCATTTTCCCACAACTCCTTATGAACAGTACAGCTGTCATTTTGCACATCTTGGCTGAAATGTGTTTTCACACTTCCAGCACAGAATAGCACGATTGCTGTGGGAAATCAGTGTTCGGTACACAGTAAGAAAATCATAGTGACAGTGTTCATGACCAGAGGTGACAAAATGCCTATGTTAAAAATTTTGTGAAATAATTACAATAAATAACTGTGTTACAAACGCGGGTTGCACAGTTACCATGCAGGCTTGTACCCTTGAGCACACCCAGGGTGTTAGGGTTCCTAAGACAGACACTTAAGAAGCATGAGGGTGAAATGTTGATCCAATGCAGGAGGAGTTGCAGAGAGGTACTCTGTTGGGATATGGATGCTAAAAGGACATGGAGGGCCCTGCATAAATGCCAAACACCAATGCAAATACCTGCAAGCGAACGTTCAGCATTGACAAATGCTTGTTCTACCTTATGAATGTGCCATCGACCTTTGCTCTGTCAATGGCCTATGTATTCATACTCATCTATATTGCTCCCTTGTGCCTATCCCATGCCTGTTTGAAGCCTTGCACTGTATTCATATCCACTACTTCTTGAGGTAGGCCATTTCATGCATCCACCACCCTTTCTGTGAAAAATAACATCCTCACATTACACCTTAATCGACCTCCCCCTAATCTCATGCTGTGTCCTCTTGTCCTGTTATTTTTTATGTTGGCTCGTGCGCATGCTCACCAGCCAACATCTTGCAGTGGTAGCACATTTGGAGGCACGGCCAATGTTGGGCAAATGCAGGGCATGCATCAGAAGGTGCGTCTCTCATTCCCCAATCAGCCAGCAGCATGCTCTGACCTCACGCATACCAAATGTGGCCACCAGAACAAAGAAAAGATCTGCTGCAATGAGGGCGAAGCTGTCATGCAACATGACCACAACACACCTGCCGATGTGCAGGCAACATGGTGGCAGTGACTGCCGCCACTGCCTGTCACAATGCCGATGGGGAAGCCACTCCCTGTCGGCATAATGTGCCCCCTCACATGTACAGTGTATGCCGAGGGGGTGGCCAATCCCCTAGCATCATCACCCCTAACAGTTTTCCTTTGCCGACAGAGGCCCAATCCCCATCAAGCGTTTATCCCCTGTCCCCTTTTATTTTGCCGGCCAGGAAGCCTCCCCATCAACATAATGTTTCCACCGCCTCTGGTTGCTTGGTGAGGGTGCCCAATCCCCTCGGCTCGGTGCCAACCCTCAGTATGTGCAATGAGGTTGCACAATCCCTGTCAGCTGCAGAATCCCAAAGATTTAGGTCACGCTGGGGCCCACCCCAGCATGCCAAATGCCCTGCAAAAAAAAAGTCCCACGATGTTGTTTTTTTTATTTTAAAGCTGTGAAAAAGAAACGGTCCTCGCCATCTCCCTGCCCCCACAACCCGTGCCCACCCTCTGCATACTCTGCTTCCCAACACCCCCCTCACCCCATACTTACCCCCGGAGTCCGGCACAATGATCTTCGGTGGACCAGGAACACATCTGCACTCTTCAAAGCTGACCGCGAACTGACGAAATGCTGGTAAGCTGTATAATGGCATAAATAGGGAGTTTTCAACTTTGCTGCATATCTCGGACATTTTGGGGAATTTTTGCACCAAATTTTCAACATGGAATTTTTGGGACCCCTCCTCATGAATTCTGCCACTGTCATAGCATTATTTGGCCCCAAAAGGTGATTTTGCAGTCACTGCGTGGAATCACCTTTCGGGACCGATTAACAAAATGACAGTGGCAGTGTTCATGAGGTGGGCTCTCAAAAAGCCTATGTTGCAAATTTGGTGGAAAAATTCCAAAAAATGACTGTTTTATGAGCATGCGTTGCACAGTTGCTATGCACGCTCTTAACTTCACAAATTTGCAATATTTTCAAGCCCGATTTTCAACACTGGCATTTTTCCACACCTCCTTGTGAACAGTACAGCTGTCATTTTTCACATCCTGGCCCAAATGTGTTTTTACACTTCCAGCGCAAAATAGCGCGGTCGCTGTGGGAAATCAGTGTTCGGGACAGATTACAAAAATGGCAGTGATACTGCTCATGAGCAGAGGTCCTAAAATGCCTACATTGAAAATTTTGTGACGATACTCCATAAAATGACTGCGTTATGAGAGTGCGTTGCGCAGTTTGCACGCACACTCGTAAGTTCACGGATTTGTAATATTTTCACTCCAGATTTTCTAACTTGCCGTTTTTCCATACCTCCTTATGAACAGTACAGCTGTCATTTTACATATCCTGGCCGAAATGTCTTTTCGCACATCCGGGGCAGAATAGCGCAGTCGCTATGCGAAATCACTTTTCGGGACAGTTTGAGGAAATGACGGTGACACTGTACATGAGCAGAGGTCCTGAAATGCCTATGTTGAAAATCTGGTGCCGAACGTCCATAAAATTACTGTGTTACAAGTGTGCATTGCGCAGTTTGCATGCACCCTTGTAACTTCGCAAATTTGCAATATTTCCATGCCAGATTTTCAACACTGGCATTTTTTCACACTTCCTTATGAAGAGTACAGCGTCATTTTTCACATCCTGTCCAAAATGTGTTTCCGCACCTGTGGCACACAATGGCATGGTCGCTGTGTGAAATCAACTTTTTGGACAGATTAACAAAATCACAGCACCACTGTTCATGAGGAGAGGTTCCAAAATGCCAATGTTGAAAATGCAGGTGACAAACTCATAAAAATAATTGGGTTACGGATGTGTGTTGTGCACTTTGTATGCATGCTCATGACTTCACCAATTTGTCATATTTTCACTACAGATTTTCAACATTGCCATTTTTTATGCCTCCTCATGAACAATACAGTTGCCATTCTCCACATCCTGCCCAAAATGTGTTTTCGTCCCTGTGTCGCCAAATGGCACAGCCACTGTGCAAAACCACCTTTCAGCTAACAAACTGATTGTGCCGCTTTTCATGAAGTGGGCTCACAAACAGCCCATGTTGATAATTTGGAGTGAAAATACCACCGCACGCCTATGGTGTTAGCGTTTCCAACTGTATCACCCAACCCAGTACAGACTGACAGGCACCAGGGGTGTGACTTGAGATCATTGGATGTAATGCTAATGCCATTCCACCTCCACCCCCACCCTGCAGCCACTGACAGGCATCGTGGTGTGCCTTGCACTGTTCGGCCACAAAATTCACCCCATTCTCCTATACTGCACCCACGTCAGCGTATTTCCTTATGGAATGGGGTAAGTATAATGCCCAAAGACCCCAAGCACACCACGACACTTGTCAGTGTCTACAGGGTAGGGTGAGGTACAATGGCATGAGCATTATAGCTGATGACCCAAAGGCACACCCCAATGCCTGTCGCTCTCTACAGGGTGGGTGTGGGGTTGGTGTCACTTCAATACTTCACTGCCATTCCTATTATGCATCTCTAGCTCTGGCACTACCAATGCCAATGCCAGCGAGGCACCATTCGGCATTGACAAATGCTTGTTTTATACTGAAACATGTTAGACTCTTTCACCTTGTTAATGCCCTTAAGGTGTTTGAATGTTTTGATCATATCACCTCTCTCCCTCCTTTGCTCTAGGGTATACATATTGAGCTCCGTCAATCTGTCCTCATATGTTTTCTGATGCAGTCCCTGCACCATTTTGGTTGCCCTTCTCTGCACTGCCTCAATTTGGTTAATGCCCTTATGAAGATGTGGCCTCCAATACTGCACACAGTACTCCAGATGGGGCCTAACCAGTGTCTTGTAAAAAGGGATTATTACCACCATCTTACAACTTGTGATACCCCTACTAATACACCTCAACATCCCCCTAGCCTTACCTATTGCTTTAGTGGTCTGCTTGGATGATTTCAGGTCATCTGTGATGATGATGTCCAAGTCTCTTTCTTCCCATGTGACTGCCAGCAACTCCCCTCCCAGCCTATAGATGGCTTCAGGGTTTCTCTTCCCTCTATGCATAATCTTGCAATTCTTTGCATTAAACCCCAGTTGCCACTCTTCCAACCATTTTGCCAGTTTATCCAGATCTCTTCTCATTCTGCCCACCCCATCTGGATCATCTACTCTGTTGCAGATCTTGGTGTCATCTGCAAACAGACAAACCTTACCCTCCAGTCCATCTGCAATGTCACTGATAAAGATATTGAAGAGGACTAGCCCCAAGACTGATCCCTGAGGTATCCCACTTGTGACTTGCATCTCTTCTGACCGTATACCATTTACCACCACTCTCTGTTTTCTTCCTGTCAACCAGTTTGCCACTCAGTTGACCAACTTCTGACCCACCCCGAGCCTACCCAGCTTATTAATCAATCTTCATTGTGGAACAATATCGAAAGCATTGCTGAAGTCAAGGTAGGCGACATCAACTGCTCCCCTTGGTCCACCACTCTGGTTACCCAGTCAAAGAAATCTATGAGATTAGTTTGACAGGACCTTCCTGTTGTAAACCCCTGCTGTCTTGGATCCAGTGCGCCTATGAATTCCAGGTGTTGCACTATACTTTCCTTAAGGAGTGCCTCCATAATCTTGCCCACTACTGAGGTAAGATTGACTGGTCTGTAGTTCCCTGCTTCCTCCCTGTTACCACTCTTGTGGAGCAGGATCACATGAGCCCTTCTCCAGTCTTCTGGGACCTCTCCTGTGCTCAGAGACTCACTAAACAGTTCTGATAATGGCTCTGCTAGTTCCACCCTTAGCTCATTTAGTACCCTGGGATGTATGCCATCAAGTCCCATTGCCTTGTCCACCTTGAGCTTAGTGAGCTTTTGTAAGACCCTTTCTTTTGTGAAGGGACTAGTGCACACCTCCTTCCCCACCTGTGTCCATGGTGCTGAGCTGTGGGCCCTGTCCTACCTTCTCTTCAGCAAATACTGAGCAAAAGTATCTATTTAGGATAGATGTTTTTACATGGTCCTCCTCCTCCTCACATGTCCCCTTATCCCCTTTGATCTTAGCAATACCACCTCTGGACTTTCTCCTTTCACTAATGTATCTATAGAAAGTCTTGTCAGCTTCTTTTACTGTTTATGCCAGTGTTTCCTCGGTTTGGGCCTTTGCCTGCCTCACTGCCTTCCCTGCATCCCACTGTGTTCCCTTATATTTCCAGCCTTTTGGCTCTGACCTTTTCTGCTACTGTTTTTGAGAATCAAAGTGGTTTCCTTCTTCTTTTGCACTTCCTTTTCCCTCTAACACAATAAGATGTTTCTTCAAGTATTGCATCTTTAATGCTTGCCCACTTTGCCTGTACCCCTTCACCTGTATTTCCTTTTGCCAGGGCTAGCTTAACTCAGTTGGCCATCTTATCAAAGTCAGCACCTCTGAAGTCCCATATTTTTGCCTTGGAATGGGATGATTTAGTTCTAGTGGCCAAATTGAACCATACCATGTGATGGTCACTCTCCCCAGGTGACCTTTTTCCTGGAGATCTGTGATCCTTTTCCTGTTAGTCAGTACTAGATCTAGGATAGCCTTGTTTCTTCTGGGTTGTTGTACCAGTTGTTTGAGGCCCTCCCCTGCAGGGAATTCACTATGTGTCTAGTTCTGGCAGATGTTCCTGCTGGTATTGACCAATCTGTATCTGGCATGTTGATGTCTCCCATTATCAGTACCTCGCCTTTAGCTGTCATGTTTTGTATATCTTCTAACAGTAATGTGTCTATGTACTCCCCCTGGTCTGGAGTCCTGTAGACAACCCCAGTTCATATGGCTGTCCTATTTCCTGTTTCCAGGGTGACCCACAGTTCTTCTGGCTCCTTATGTGTATTCTGAATTTCTGTAGCTTTGATATTTTCATTGACATAAAGAGTCACTCCACCCCCCCTTTCTGCACCTCGGTCTCTTCTGAGCAGTACATAGCCAGGTACTGAAGTCTCCCAAGTGTAGTTACTGGTAAACTATGTTTCACTAATGGCTACTATGTCCAGTTTAGCCTCTGTCACTATTGCCTGCAGGTCTGGGATCTTGTTTTCCAGACTGCGAGCATTTGTGTACATGATTTTCCATTGGCCAGATTCCGATGTGTTAGTTGTTGGGCAAGGTCTGGAGTTTCCCCTGTGCATCGTATGGGGAGCAAGACCTTTTTCCTTACCTGGTGATGCAAGTGAACAACAAACATGTTGAACTCCTGTTTGACCACTAGCTGAGGACGGAGGGGTGTTCTTCCCATCTGACGTATCGGGTGCTGCACCCCTCTCCCCATTTGCTAGTTTAAATATTCTGCAAAGACATCAAACTTCTGCCCCAATGCACTGACTCTCTCCTTAGTCAGATGCAGTCCATTGAATTTAAAGGACTTTTGCTCCCAAAACTGTTGCCAGTTCCCTACAAATTTGTGTCCTTTTTCCTGGCACCAGCCCTTGAGCCACATGTTTAGCTCCTCTATCTCCCCTTCTCTGACCTTCCATCCATCTGCCCCCCAGACTGGCTGAATCTCAGAGAAGGAGATGCTGGATGAAATGGATGATAGTTTGTTGCCCAGCCTGGTCAGGTGTTCCTTGGTCTCCACAACTGACTGGCTGGCGAGATCGTTAGTCCCTACGTATACAGGACATCAATGTTTTCTCCTGCTTCCTGTACAATTTTAGCAATGCAGTCATGTTTCTATGTTTCTATGTCAACTTCTAAAGTTATGAGTGACTATTGCCAAACTTCAAAATTCATTCACAACTTGGTCATTTAAACACATTTTTACCAATTTTTCAATATCGTCTTCTTATGACACCACCTCATAAGCCTGGTAGGTGAACATTTTCAAATCCCTCCCAAAAGGTGATTTAGTTGAGCAACTACAATATCACTTTTCGGCATGGATTTGAAGAATTTCATTATCTTTGTTCATGGAATGGGATCCCAAAAGGGCCATGTTGAAGATTTACTGCAAAAATATTTTAAAATGACAAAGTTATGAATAAAAGTTCAAAAAACACTGAAACACAGTATATTTACTCTAGGAAACCATTGTAAATGAGCATAAACTCAATTGGTTTATATTTTAATAAAATCCTGTATTTTGAAACTGCGCAGTGACTGCGAAATCACCCTTCGGGCTGAATAACGCCATGACAGTGACATCATTCATGAAAAGGGGTCCCAAAAACCCCATGTTGAAAATTTGGTGCAAAAATTCCAAAATATGCCTGAGCTATGCAATAAAGTTGAAACCCCCCTATCTAGCCCATTATACAGCTTACCGGCATTTCCTCAGTTCGCGGTCGGCTTTGAAGAGTGCAGACGTGTTCCTGGTCCACCGAAGATCGTCGCGCGAGCTCCGGAGGTAAGTATGGGGTGAGGGGGGGTGTGGGGTGGCTGGGTGCGCAGTGGGTGGGTGCGGGTTGTGGGAGGGGGGACTGGGAGACTACATGGGACCGTTTTTTCTTTACAGGTTTTAAAAAAAAAACAGACTATGTGGGATGCTTGCCATGCTGCGGTGGGCTCCCAGCGTGGCAGAAGATGGCTGGGGGCCAAGGGCCGGCGGAGGTTGGGCACTCCCAGCCGGCAAACTACGTGAGGCGAGGAGCCAATGAGGTTACACCCCAGCCGGTAAAAAGCAGGGGCGTTTGCCACGCTGGGGTGGGCTCCCAAGCGTGGCAGAAGATGTTGGGGGGCCATGGAGCTGACGGGAATGGGCACCTCGGCCGGCAAACAACGCTGCCATGTGGGGTGGCTCCCAGTGTGGCACCAAAGCTTTGGGGGGGTGGCATGACACAGGGGGAGCGCGTGACACAAGGGGGGGTGGCGTGACGCGGTGCTTGGCATGACAGCGGTGGTTTTCTTTGAAGTGAAGACCACCGCTGTCATACACAGCTCCCACACCCATTGGTGCAGGACCGCCATGCCTGCTCAACGGAGCACTGGATTGCAAGGGAGAGGCACACCTCCAAAGTGTGCTACTCTCCCAAAATGTTCCTTGCGCATGCGCACAAGCGAACGTAAAAAGAGCTGACAGGTGTAAATATTGCATGCATGTGGCGGAACGTCTAGTTTAGGCCAAACTCAGACAGGGTTGTCTCAGTTATGAATGCTGTCAGGCTGGGCTTGGATCTGGGGTCAGAAGATCAGAAGTTATAGGTTCTAGACCCACACCAGGTACTTGGGGTAATACCCATGAGTGACACTGTTGTTCAGTATAAAGGGGGTGCTCTTATGTTGAGGTGGCATCTTTTGGAAGAAGTGTTAAACCACAAATACTGTAAAATGAAATTAAAATGTACAGCTTCTGTTGTGCACTGGAATATTGAACACTGCAGGTATATGCAGGTAGATTGGTTTATGCTAGGTTAAGTGACTCAGCTCTACCTTTCTAACCACCACCCCTTTGAACAGCTTGATTTATATAGTTCTTTGGTTTGCCATCCTTCTTATATACTTTAGACATAAAATATTTTGACCAAGATACACTCTCTGCCACTGTTTCTCAGAACTAATAGTTTGCTTGTGGTATGTTACAGTTTTTTATCCTTGATTGCTTTATGAGCCCAGATTCACAAGGGGCGATGCATGCCCTTTGTCAAACCCTGTGGTCAACACAGCTGCGATGAAATCTTTCCCTCAAACTGCACCCACTTCAAGAAGATTGGGTGCATTTGTGATACTTTTCCCACTATATGGCAGCTTGCGCCAAATATTTAGTGCAAGCCCCATAAAAAGGGTACCCGAGATTGCCGCAAGTTAGCCCAGAAAAAGCCAGTCTAACTTGTGACAATTGACACACGGCATTGAGAATCCCAATCACTGGCAAAGGAATGCCGCACGCCCCGTGTGCCATATAATTGGCACACCCGGGGCTTTCAGTATTATTGGGGCTTTTGTGAATCGTGCCCATGGTCCTGTTGCCCCTGACTGACATTTCCTATTGCCTGTTGTCCATGTGTCTCTCTTGGGCAAACAAGTGCTCTGAGGCTGCCCCATAGACAGCCTGCAACTTCTATATGTCAGTTTGGTCCTGGCACCTAATAATGCCATTTACGTTATTGTAAATACTGCACATAGCTGTGCCTTTTGTTTATCAGATTACTGTGCTTTGCTTATACTATGTATTTATTCCCACCCCCATTCCTTCAGGACACAGCTGGAAATGAGCTTTATGGCTCAGTATGTACTTCCTGGTAAATCTCTTTCGATAAATAAATAATAAATAAATGTGATGTCTGGGCACATATAATACCTGATTGTTTAAAGAGCACCTGACAGAATTAGGAAAACTTTGAAAAAAGTAAGATTTATATTCAACTCTAATTTTTTTTTCTTTATTGTGTCATATATTTTTCAGTAATTAATTCCCCATTTTCTGTATTACTGAAAACAGCTGCATGAAAACAAGATCCCTGTCCCCTAGACTATATTTACACTGGCTGCTTCTCTACACATGACATCACAATCCCCTGTTTAGGAATTCATAACTATCTCCACAGCAACATATTTTGATGTCATAAACAGAATTAGGATGTCAGGGGTAGGCAGGTAGCCAAAGCTAAAAGGGCAGAGGCACTTTATTCATGCAAATACCCTTAGTAATAAGGAAATAAGGGTGATAATTACAGAATAAAATACAAAATATAAGCTACATTTATGCCAGAATATTACATTTTTAGAGTTGTCTCAACTGTGTCAGGAGCTCTTTAACTATTTTATAGCTAGAATTCCAGCTGTTGGTTTTGAATAAACATGCCTGCCCATTCATAGACTGATGGAGAACAGTATTTTTTTAATGTATGTTATAACATTTTAGGAGTCATCTGTTGCCTGTTTACATTAAGAAATCAGTATTTCCTTGTGGTTGAAGGTAACTCTTCTGCAAATCAGAATTTACAGAATTAACTGGCCAAGAACAGATTAGTAAGATAAGCATTTTTTTCTCTCCAGTCAGAGTTAGAAGACTAAGTTTGCTAGCAAAGGCACCTCGCTTCATCTGACCTCTTTTCTTCTAGGTTTGCTTGTAAGGACAAAGCAAGGAAAGACCTTATCAGAGCAAAGAGACTAATTAAGGCTTCTTTTGGCTAGGCAGATTTATTGTGTGTTATTATTTTCTTTTGTGCTTACAAGTTTTGTTACTGTTTTTTTTGTTTACATATTACTGCTTTATTTTCTCTGATTCCAATTGATTCTTTACAGGATGCATTTTCTGTGGAATTGTTCAAGGTTGGGCCTACCGTTTTTTGTTACTGTGTTGTTACAGTTTACTGCTTTAGTTTTTCTTTGATTGAAATGATTTTTTTGCAGGGTATATTTTCTGCTAAATTGCTACAGGGTGCGCTTGTAGGTTGATACTGTGTTGTGCTTACAGATTACTGCTTTATTTTTCTCTGTTTCAAGTTTTTTTTGCAAGGTGTATGTTCTGTTAAATTGTTGTGAATGTTGTGCTTGCAGGTTGTTACTTTTTGTGCTTCCAGATTACCGCTTTATTTTTCTCTGATTCAAAGTGTTTTTTGTAAAGTATATCTTCTGTTAAATTGTTTTGCAGGTTGTGCTCCCAGATTTTGTTACTTCTTGTGCATGCAGAGTACTGTTTATTTTTCTCTGTAGCAAAGTGTTTTTGCAGGGTATATCTTCTGTTAAATTGTTAAAGGTGGTGCTTACAGGTTTTGTTATTTTTTGTTCTTACAGGTTTTACAGTTTTATCTATCATTCGGCTAAGCTTTCAGGGCTAATTACAGAAGCACCTCCGAGATACAGACTATGGGATAGCATCTGCATTTGTTGTTGGTTGATTGTTTCGGCACTTATCGCCTTGTTTTTTTTTGTCTGTGGTTCTTCTTTTTCAGCAGGGGAAGGGCCCAACCATCCACTCACCCCCATCCCCAACCACCCCGTGCTACACTCCTTTTATAGAGTAGCACAGTCGTGACATTTCCAGTAGCAAAGCAGGAAGGGGAGGATCAGAGGGGTATCCACACAGTGACCTTATTTACAGGGACACAAGTAATTTAACTTGTTATAAAAAGTTATACAAAAACAAACAAAAGAAATATATATAAAAATTACACATTTGCTTTAATTTTCCTTCTGATTACTTAGACCAGGTTATAAACTCGGCAACTCAACTGAAATAGATATTATTAACTGCAGGTACTGTGGGACACTTTTCAAAAGGGCAGTTATACAGGATTTAGGACACTGTCCTACATGCTGGACCATCAGAGATGTAAGGGCTCAGCTCTGGGCAGCATGGGCAGAGATTGCACACCTCAAATCGCATATTCAGGAGCAAATGTATTACAAGAACCACCCACCATTTCCCCAACATCCAACTGAAGCACCTCAACCACAGAGACTAGTTGATCTGGGAGGCTGGCAGATGGTTAGGAGGGGCAAATCACTCAATGCTCACCAACGTATCACCTCCACAAACCATATAAAAACTACAAACAGGTATCTGCCTTTATCTCCTAAATCAAACAAAGGGGCAGAGGATATTGCAGAGCAGGACACTGCAGCTAGGAGCTAGCACTACAAAACTCACCCATAATAGGGACCAAAACACAAAAGGCAAAAAGGAAATCCAAAACACTTCTGATTATAGGAGACTCCATGATTCGGGGAGTTGATACCTACCTCCATCCAGAGGTAATGGTCAGATGTCTCCCGAGTACATCAGCATGGAGAGACACTGACCACATTGCTAAAATCATGCAGGAAGCAGGAGATAATATCGATGTCCTGGTATACATAGGAATGAACAATCTAGCCAGCCAGTCAGTTGTGGAGACCAAGGAACACCTGACCAGGCTGAGAGATAAACTTTCATCCATTTCGTCCAGCATCTATTTCTCCGAGGTTCTGCCAGTCTGGGAGAGAGGGCAGATGGTAGGAAGGTCAGAGAAGGAGAGATAGGGGTGATAAACATGTGGCTCAAGGGCTGGTGCCAGGAAAAAGGACACAAATTTGTAGGTAACTGGCAACAGTTTTGGGAGCAAAAGTTCTTTAAATTCAATGGACTGCATCTGGCTAAGGAGGGAGTCAGTGCATTGAGGTAGAAGACTGATGCCTTTGCAGAATATTTAAACTAGCAAATGGGGAGAGGGGTGCAGCACCTGATCAGTGTTGGGTAAGTTACTTTTTCTATTACATTCTATTACTTTTGGACACTTGTTCCAGAAAGCTCTGTGCAGTCACTAGCAAGGATGGAGAAGTAGTGGAACAAGTAATACACCTTACAGTTACAATTACTTATGTCTTTTTATACAAAAGTAATACGTAACTGTAACTGATCACATTTATTAAAGTAACTAGTAACTAACCTATTACTTTCATATAAATGTCATCTGTTATAGTTTTTTTATTAATTTTGTATTGTTTTTGTATAAAAAGAAATAAGTAACTGTAACTGTCAGGTGTATTACTTTTTCTAGTATGTTTCCATCCTTGCTAGGGACTGCATAGAGCTTCCTGGATCAAGTTTCTAAACAAAATAGAAAGTAATAGAAAAAGTAACTTATCCAACACTGCACCAGATACATCAAATGGGACGAGCACCTTTCCACCCCAACTAGTGATCAAACAGGAGTCCAGCATGTTTGCAGTTCATTTGCATCACTAGGTGAGGAAAAAGGTCCCCTATAAGATGCACGGGGGGAAACACCCCACAACTAATGCACCGAAATCCAGCCAATGGAAAATCATGTACACAAATGCCCACAGTCTGGGAAACAAGATCCCAGACCTGGAGGCAACAATGACAGAGGCTAAACTAGACATAGTAGTCATTAATGAGACATGGGTAACCAGTAACCACACTTGGGAGACTACCATACCCAGGTATGTACTGTTCAGAAGAAATCAAGTTGAAAAAAGGGGGGGGGGATGGAGTGGCCCTTTATGTCAATGAAAATATCAAAGCTGCAGAAATTCAGAATACACATAAGGAGCCAGAAGAACTGTGGGTCACCCTGGAAATAGGAAATGGGACAGCCATACGAACTGGGGTTGTCTACAGACCTCCAGACCAGGTGGAGGACATAGACGCATTACTGTTGGAAGATATACAAAACATAACAGCTAAAGGGGAGGTTCTGATAATGGGAGACTTCAACATGCCAGATACAGATTGGTCAATACCAGCCAGAGCATCTTCAAGAAATAGAAGCATAGTGGATTCCCTGCAAGGGAAGGGCCTCAAACAATTGGTACAACAACCCACAAGAGACTGGGCTATCCTGGATCTAGTACTGACTAGCAGGGAAAGGATCACAGATCTCCAGATAGAAGGTCACCTGGGGGCCAGTGACCATCACATGGTATGGTTCAATTTGGCCACTAGAAATAAATCATCCCATTCCAAGGCAAAAATATGAGACTTCAGAGGATCTGACTTTGATAACATGGCCAACAGAGTTAAGCTAGCCCTGGCAAGAAGAAATACAGGTGAGGGGGTAGAGGCAAAGTATTAAGGATGCAATACTTGAAACAACATCCCATTGTGTAAGAAAGAAAAGCAAGAGCAAAAGAAGAAGAAAACCACTTTGTTCTCAAAAACAGTAGCAGAAAAGGTCAGAGTCAAATGGTTGGCCTTCAGAAACTTTAAGGGAACGCAGCGGGATGAAGATAGAGAGGCATACCAAACTTCCCTAAGGGAAGTAGGGAAGGCAGTAAGGCAGGCAAAGGCCCAAACCAAGGAAACACTAGCACAAACAGTATAAGAAGGGGACAAGACTTTCTATAGATATATTAGTGAAAGGAGAAAGTCCAGAGGGGTATTGCTAAGATCAAAGGGGATAAGGGTTAGTGTGTGTGGAGGAGAACCAAGGAAAAGCAGCTATCCTAAATAGATACTTCTGCTCAATATTTACTGAAGAGAAGGTAGGGCAGGGCCCACAGCTCAGCATCATGGACACAGGGTGGAGGGAGGTATGCACTAGTCCCTTCACAAAAGAAAGGGTCCTACAAGAGCTCACTAACCTCAGGGTGGACAAGGAAATGGGACCTGATGGCATACATCCCAGGGTTCTAAAGGAGCTAAGGATGGAACTAGCAGAGCCATCAGCAAAACTGTTCAGTGAGTCTCTGAGCACAGGAGAGGTCTCAGAAGACTGGAGAAGGGCTCATGTGATCCCACGCCACAAGAGTGGCAGCAGGGAGAAGGCAGAGAACTACAGACCAGTCAGTCTTACCTCAGTAGTGGGCAAGATTATGGAGGCACTCCTTAAGGAAAGGATAGTGCAACACCTGGAATTCATAGGAGCACAGGATCCAAGACAGCATGAGTTTACAAAAGGAAGGTTCTGTCAAAACTAATCTCATAGATTTCTTTGACTGAGTAACTAGAGTGGTGGACCAAGAAGGAGCAGTTGATGTCGCCTACCTTGACTTCAGCAAAGCTTTTGATACTGGGAGGCTACTTTTTTAAACAGTTTGGGGGGTGGGCATACCAATCATTCAATGTAATGTAAAGGTATCTGTGAGAAGCAATGTTGAAAATATGAGACAGAGGGACAGCAAGGGCTGGGGTACTTGAACAGAGATGTCTGGCTCCAGATTGTCATGGCCATCACTGACATAGGGGAACACATTTCAGAAAAGTTTACCTTTCACCTGGACTCACCATTTTAAAATAAAACATGGGATAGGGCACAATAATATGGGGGAGGGCTCAGGTGAGTCCAGCACAGTAGGGGTGGAGAAACTGGACGTTAAAGCAACGGAATCAGTGAATTTGATGTTAAATGCATTAGAAATGGTCTCAGGTCACTAGATTGCTGTTTATGTTTGGAACCCTCATTAAGCCTTTAGCATTTGCTAGAAATTGTGTGGGTCTCTCGTAGTAGCCATCAGGGTAGTCCTACAAAAATTATTCTTACCTATGAGGATAGCTCTCTTGCATACATTGTTTTCTGCTTCCTGTACTCTGTGAAACCCACAACTGTTTGGGAGACTTTGCATGAGGCCCAGCATTTGTGTCTGGCTTTCGTTAGTGATTTATGAGTGATAGCATGTCCCTTTGAAGCCATTTCTTAGCAGTAACCCTGACTCTTCTCCAAATAAAGGAGTCAGGAGCTTCTTGTAGAGAAGAGGAAATTGAGAGAAAGCTGTCAAGAACTGAAACAAACAAGGCAGATAGGACAGGGGACAAATCTGTGCAGACCAGGTCAGTAAGAAATTGCCCCTTGTTTAGTTTGAAAAAATTCTTGAGGTCAATGACCTTAAGAGGGACTTTAGGTATCTGGACACACCATACACATAAAATTGGCGTATGATCTGTAATGGCATCAGGCAGGGTTCCAAAACAGAGGATCCTATCCATGCTGTTTGACTATAGTCAGTCAAGGAGTATATGCTTGAGAACACAAGGACAAGGAGCTACTGTTGTGACTGGACTTCTCTACTGGGACTAAAGAAGCAGAACTCTACTACTGGGACCTTTAATTTACTGGGACTAAAGAAGTAGAACTCTACTATTGTGACCTTCAATTTAGGGTAAAAAAAAAAGCTAGTGTGTTTGTCTAAGTTGGCTGAAGTGAGCTGTTATCTGAGTAGTTATCTAGGTGTTTATCTCAGGTGGCTGAAGGGGATTGTTATCTATGCAATTTAACTAAGTGTAGAAAGATCTGCTAAGTAGGGGGAGTGGCTTAGCTAGAAGGAAGCCAGATATAAAGCCAGATTTAAACACTGCCCTAGATAGCTTCTGCCAGAGAATTGGCAGAGAACACCAGGACAAGGAGCTGCTGTTGTGACTGGACTTCTCTACTGGGACCAAAGAAGTAGAACTCTACTACTGGGACCTTTAATTTACTGGGACTAAAGAAGTAGAACTCTACTACTGGGACCTTCAATTTAGGGTAAAAAAAAGTGTGTTTTTCTGAGCTGGCTAAAGTGAGCTGTTATCTGAGCAGTTATCTAGGTGTTAATCTCAGGTGGCTGAAGGGGATTGTTATCTGTGCAGTTTAACTAAGTGTAGAAAGATCTGCTACGTAGGGGGAGTGGCTTAGCTAGAAGGAAGCCAGATTTAAAGCCAGATTTAAACACTGCCCTAGATAGCTTCTGCGAGAGAATTGGCAGGGAACACCAGGACAAGGAATTGCTGTTGTGACTGGACTTTTCTACTGAGACTAAATTGCCCTCCTTCCTTCCCCTCCACCCCCCACCCAAAGCCAGTTCTACTTTTATATGCACAGGATTTGACTTGACAACAGGAACTTCCTGTTTGAGAGCAGGAAGTGAGGGATCAAAGAGCCACCAAAGACTCACCATCCTAGAAGGACAAGAGTAACTCTCCGTCCTGCCCTAGCTGCTGAAGGTCTGCCTCTGAGCAATAAAGGAGCTACTGAGAAATATAGGATCTTCTTGTCTCAGAATAGGAAGATCAGGAGCTTAAAGGGCACAGAGGAAAGAGTAAGGATTCCAAACAAAAGTGAAGGGGCCAGAAATAAGACATGATGGGAGTGGTTCAGTGTAGTGGCTGTGGAGCAGCAATTTTCTAAGAGACGTTCTGGAGGATACAGTGTTGTCCCATCTGCAGGCACCTCTCTGAGCTGCGAGAGGAGGTTGCTGATCTCCAGGCTGAATTGGCCAGGATTTGTGGGACCTCCTCTCCCATCCAGGGACAAGCAGGGCCACTGCTGTTGCCTCAGAGGTTGCCAAGAAAGGGGAGAGGTTGGACCACAATGGGCTCAGAGAGGGTGAGGGTGGTGGAACAGAGGTGCATCCCTCCAGTTGTACCTCTCCACAATTCATATGCCATTCTGGCAAAGTGTGGTTCCTCTATGGAGGCACCCACAGTGGAGACCAAGGAGGATGCTGGGAACCTCCACAAAGGAGATCCACAGGAGGGTGGCATGGGACCCCACAGGGGAAGGAAACAACTCCTGGTGGGGAACTCCATTGTTAGGAAGGTAGAACTGGGGGAGGAAGGGGAGAGGGAGGTAAGGTACCTTCCTGGCGCCATGGCTTGGAGGGACAGGGAGTGAATCCTCAGGATCGCCGGAGCAGCTGCCTGGGGGAGGGAGCTGGATGTCACTGTCCACTTTGGGACAAATGACCTGGCTAAGAAAGGGATCAGAGCAGTACAGGAAGAGTTTGTGGAGTTGGGAAGGGGCCTTAGACAAGTAGCATGCATGGTAACCTTCTCTGAGGTGCTGCCTGTCTATGGCGTAGGTGAGGCTAGGGTGCTCCACACCATGGGATTCAATCAGTGGTTGAAAAACTGTTGCAGAGCTTAGGGATTTGGCTTCATTGGGGACTGGGGGTCCACCTGGAGTGATGCAGGCCTTTACTGGCATGATGGTCTGCATCTGTCTGGGAAGGGAACCAGGATCCTAGGTGACAGTATTAAATGCTTCATTGGCAAGCATTTAAACTAACCAAGTGGGGAGGCACTGGAAAGGAGCCGGGAAATCCTAGCCCCCCCCAAAAAAGTCAGGGTAGTAAGTGAGGTAAACACCAAGTTAGAGATGTCGATAGGGAGAAGGGCAGGGGTAAATGGAGAAAGTGACAAAGGCAATAAGGACAGGGATGGGACAAAAAGGGGTAAGGCCAACAGGAAATGGAGGGTAATGAGTACCAATGCCCGTAGTCTGGGCAACAAACTCCGTGAACTGGTGGCCTTGATGGAAGAGGGATGCCTGGATATCATAGCAGTCACAGAAACATGGTACACAGAGAACCATGACTGGGATGTTAACATACCAGCGTGTACAACCAACAGGAGAGACAGGGAGGGAAGAAGAGGGGGAGGAGTAGCTCTCTATGTAAGGGAAGGGATAAAAGCAACTGAACAAAAGAATAAACAGGGAGGAGAGGAGGCACTGTGGGTCACCTTAGAGACTGGAAATGTCACCACAATCCACACAGGGGTTGTATACAGACCCCCATGTCAGGGGAGGGGATGGACAAGGATATGATGGAAGGCATTTTTAGGATGGCAGAGAAAGGAGAGATATTGTTAATGGGGGACCTTAATATGCCAGATGTTAACTGGAGCACCTTTGCTGCAGCCACATCCAAGAGCAGGTCCATTCTTGATGCCCTACAGGTCGCATGCCTCAGACAGCTAGTTTTGGAACCCACTCATGAGGGAGCAATCTTAGACCTTGTACTCACAAATGAGGACAGTGAGAGGATCTCAGATCTAGAAGTGGGTAGCCATCTGGGAACAAGTGACCACCAAACAGTGTGGGTCACGATAAACTCAGCTACAGAGTCAAGCCATATAAAAGTGAGGGTACTGACTTCAGGAGGGCTGACTTTGGCAAGATGGGAGAGTGCCTTAGAAAAGCACTAGCAAACAGGCTAGAAGGATGGGTGGAGCAACAATGGGGAAACATCAAGACTGCCATCACAGAGGCAACACGCCTTTGTTTGAAGCAAATAAACAAATCAAAATGAAAGAAAAAGCCACTATGGTTCTCAAAAGAAGTGGCAGGGAAGGTCAGGGAGAAAAAGATAGCATTCAAGAAGTATAAGGAAACAGAGAAGGAGAAGGACAGACAGCTGTACCAGTTAAGGCAGAAGGAAACAGAGAGGGAAGTCAGAATAGCAAAGGCCCAAACTGAGGAAAAGATAGCCAACTCGGTTAAGAAGGGGGATAAAACCTTTTTATAGGTACATTAGGGAGTGTAGAAAAACAAAGAGAGGGATAGTGAGGCTGAATAGAATGGACGGTGGGTGGGCAGAGGGGGACAGTGAAAAAGCAGGGATACATAGATACATAGACAGTGTCGGCAGATAAGGGACTATGGCCCACCCAGTCTGCCCATTTGAGCTTGTAAGTTCAGTTTATGTTTTCCTAGAAGTCTGTTGCCCCTTACCCTGACCTCAGAATTCCTTTATGTCTATCCCATGCATTCTTAAATCCCGTGATTGTTTCAGCCCCACCACTTCCTCTGGCAGGGTGTTCCACTTGTCCACCACCCGTTCTGTGAAGAAATTCTTCCTCATGTTTCCTCTGAATCGTCCTCCCTCCAACTTCATCCCATGCCCTCTAGTCCTGGAACATCTTTTCGCTTAAAATAGTGTATTCCTGCACCCTGTTCCTCCCTGTGAGATACTTGTATGTCTCTATCATATCCCTCTCTCCCTCCTCTCCTCCAGGAGTACATGTTCAGTTCCTTCAACCTATCTTCATAGGACTTGTGATGCAATCCATGCACCATCTTTGTTGCCCTCCTCTGAACCTTCTCTACCCTGTCTATGTCCTTACGTAGGTATGGTCTCAGAACTGTACACTGTACTCCAGGTGGGGCCTCACTAGTGTCTTGTATAGCGGAATTATGACCTCCCATTTCCTGCTGGTGATGCCCTGCCTATACATCTCAGTATCCTATTTGCTTTACCTGCTGCCTTGTCACTGTTTCCCTACCTTGAGGTCATCAGAGATGATAACCCCAAGATCCCTTTCCTGCTTGGTGCATGCTATATCCTCACCCCCCAACTGATATATTGTGCCAGGGTTTTTGTGCCCCATATGCATTATCTTGCACTTCTTTGCATTGAATTTCAACTGCCAAACCCCTGACCATTCTTCAAGTTTCTGCAGGTCCCTTCTCATTCTGTCTATACCCTCTGGTGTGTCTACTCTGTTACAGAGCTTTGTGTCATCAGCAAACAGTGAAATTCTGCCTTCTAGGTCCTGTACAATGTCACTGATGAAGATGTTGAATAGAACCGGTCCCAGCACTGATCCCTGTGGTACCCCACTGGTCACTCTTCCCTCTGTGGAGTGACAGCCATTTACCACCACCCTCTGTGTCCTGCCACCCAGCCAGTTACCTACCCACCACACTACTGTCCTGCCTACACCCATATTCCCCAGTTTGTGTAATAGTCTTCTATGTGGCACAGTGTCAAAGGCCTTGCTTGAAGTCCAGATAGGCCATGTCCACTGCTCCCTGATCCACCTCCCTAGTCACCCAGTCAAAAATTCAATGAGGTTGGTCTGACATGACCTCCCCTGAGAAACCATGCTGCCTTGGGTCCTGTAGTCCATTGACAACCAGATGTTCCACCAATCTCCTTCAGTAGAGCTTCCATGATCTTCCCCACACCGAGGTGAGGCTGACTGGTCTGTAGTTCCCTGCTTCCTCTTTCTTCCCGCTTTTGTATAAGGACTACATCTGCTGTCCTCCAGTCTTTGGGTACCTCCCTGTTTCCAGTGATCGGCTAAACAGGATAGCCAGAGGTTCAGCCACCACTCTCTTAGTTCTTTAGGACCCTGGGTGCACCCCATCTGGCCCCATTGCTTTTATCAACTCTTATTACTTCCAGTTCCTTCAGGACCCTTTCTCGTGTAAAGGGACTTTGTCCATTTCTGCACCATTCTCACCCTTGTACTCCCTTCAGATCCATTACCCTCCTCTTCCTCAGTAAAGACTGAGCAGAAATACCTGTTCAATATGTCAGCTTTACTGTTGTCATCCTCCACGCCCCCATCCTCCCCTTCAGTCTCACTATCCCTCCTTTGTCTTTCTTTTTTCACTTATGTACCTGTAAAGGTTTGTCCCTCTACCCACTGATTTTGCAATGTGTTCTTCTGTCTGAGCTTCGCTTCCTTACTGACCTCCTGCCTCCCTTTGCTTCTCCTGGTACTTCTCCCTATCCCCTTCTGCCTGTGTCTTTTGTATTGCCTGAATGCAATCTTTTGGCTTTCACTTTCTTTGCTACCTCTTTGGAAAACCATAATGGTCTCCTCTTCCTTTTCCTTTTGCTAACCTGCTTAATGCATAATTCTGTTGTTCTTGTAATCCCATTTTAAATACTGCCCACTGTTCCTCAACCCTGATTCCTGTCCCATTCCCTTAATGCCTCTTTCAAGTATCTCCCATTTCCCAAAGTCTGCCCCCTAAAATCCAGGATCGTGTTTTGTGTGGTTTGGTTTGCTCTTTCTGTGATTTCAAACCACAATGACTGGTGGTCACTGTTCTCCAGGTGCTCCCCACTGTTACCCCATCACACTGTCCCTGTTTGTGAGCACAAAGTCCAGTATTGCCTTCTGCCGAGTTGGTTCCATGACCAGTTGCTTGATGAAGGCACCCTGAAGGGAGTCCAGGATAAATCTGCTCCTAGTTGATGCTGCTGCTGGGATGCTCCAGTCCACGTCTGGAATATTGAAGTCTCCAACCAGTACTACCTCACCTTGTCTGCCATCCCTTTGGATGGCTAGCATCAACTCCTATCTGTTTCTTCCTCCTGGGCTGGTGGTCTATAGACCACACCTGTGCGGATGGCTGTTCCATTTTCCTTTCCAGCTTAACCCACAGTATCTCACCCCATTTTGTTCCTCCTGGATCTCTGTGGCCCTTATGCCATTTTTCACATACAGTGCCACTCCTCCTCCCTTCCTGCCTGCTCTGTCTCTTCTGAATATGTTGTAGCCAGGTATGGCCATCTCCCAATGTGGGTTATCATTACACCAGGTTTCAGTGATGGCCACAATGTCCAGGTCTGAATGCACCATGACAGCCTCCAGATCTTCCATCTTGTTGCTAAGGCTCCTGGCATTTGCACATGGCTTCCATGATTTGACCTCCCTGGACTGTTTCACTGTTCTACTCCAGCCCTTCCTTGGTTGTCCTTTATCCCTGGTTCTCCTTGCTGTCTGCCCTTCTGCTGAATTTTGTCCTTTCTGCCTATCCACCTCTTGGGCACTAATCTCCATCTTTTGCACACTGCTTTGCAGAGATATCCTCCTCTGGTTCACTGGTTCCACTGCTAGCTGTGGGGGTGAGCAAGTAGGTACCTCCTTGCTGGCCTCCACCCCCTTTGCTAGTTTAAATGCTTGTTAATGTAGCATTTAAACTTATCATTAGTCTTGGATTCCCCTCCAGGATGGATGCAGGCCATCAGGCTTGAACAAACCTCCATCCCTCCAGGTGAGTCCTAGTCACCAATGAATCCAAACCCTTCCTCACAGCGCCAGTTCTTCAACCATGAGTTAAAGTTCTGGTGCATGCACTCCTATGCTCTCCCTTGTCTCTCATGAGTGGTACTTCTGAGAAAGTGAAAGAAGTAGCTACTTGCTTGAGACCCCTCTCAATTTCTAAACTCTTCCTGAACTTTCTTTGGCTCCCCATTTGCCAGGTCATTAGTACCTAGGTGGATAATGACATCCAGCTCACCCTCCCGTCTTGCCTTCCCAGTGATCCCCAGGATCTTCCTTCCATCCCTCCATGCCGTGGCACCTGGTAGGCACCTCACCTCCCCTCCCTGTCCTCCCCCTCCTGTGTTCCTCCAGAGAGATACTGAATGAATATATCTGCTCAGTATTCACAAAAGAGGAGGTGGGGGAGGTGCCTAATCCAATTAAAAGAAGCACTCTGGATAAGGGGGACGATATCAGTCCTTACACAGAAGAAAGGGTTCTGAAAGAACTCCTAAAACTGAAGGTGGACAAAGCAATGGGACCTGATGGAATTCGCCCCAGAATTCTAAAAGAATTAAGGGGAGAACCAGTGAAACCACTAACTACCCTTTCTAACAAATCATGGAGGATGGTGGTACCTGAGGACTGGAGGAAGGCGGATGTGATTCCACTTCACAAAAGTGGGACCAAGACAGAGGCAGGACACTACAGATCTGTCGGTTTGACCTCTGTGGTAGGGAAAGTGATGGAATCACTTCTGAAGGAAAGAATGGTTGAGTACCTAGAGGCCAGTGGGGCACAGGACCCAAGGCAGCATGGGCTCCCAGTGGGAAGGTCTTGTCAGACGAATCTAATTGATTTCTTTCACTAGGTGACCAAAGTAATAGACCAGGGAGGGCCTATGGACATGGCCTACCTAGACTTTAGCAAGGCATTTGACACAGTCCCACACAAAAGATTAATAGTCAAATTAACTAGCCTGGGAGTGGGTCCCAGGGTGGTAGCCTGGGTAAAACATTGGCTGGACAACAGGACACAGAATGTAATTGTAAATGGAGTCCACTCTGAAGAAAGAGGGGTTACTAGTAGGATACCGCAGGGTTCAGTACTGGGTTCAGTCCTTTTTAATGTCTTTATAAGTGACATTGCAGAGGGACTTGAAGGAAAATTATGCCTCTTTGCAGATGACACAAAGATCTGCAACAGGGTTGATACACAAGGAGGTGTGGAAAGGATAAGAAGGGACTTGGCAAGGTTGGAGGAATGGGCAGAGGTATGGCAGCTTGGATTCAGTGCAAAGAAGTGCAAAATAATGCACCTGGGAAACAAAAACCAAGGGGAAGATTACACAATGGGGGGGAGGTAGTAACAACAACAAAAATGGAAAGGGACCTGGGGGTAATCATATCAGATGACGTTAAGGTAAGCAAGCAATGTGAGAAGGTAGTATGGAGGGCTGGGGGGATACTGGGATGTATAAGGAGAGGCATCACCAGCAGAAAACAGGAAGTTGTTATCCCTCTGTACAGACAGTTAGTGAGACCCCATCTGGAGTACTGCATCCAATTCTGGAGACCCCATCTCCGCAAGGACATAGACAGGATAGAGGCAGTCCAGAGGAGGGCAACTTAAATGGAGCAGGGTCTGCATGAGAAGCCATGTGAGGAGAGACTAAAGGAGCTTAATATGTATATCCTTGAGGAAAGGAGGGAAAGGGGGGACATGATAGAAACTTTTAAGTACCTCAGTGGAATCAACAAAATCCAAGATGGTAGCATCTTTCAGAAAAAGAGATGTGCAAGAACAAGGGTACACAATTTGAAGATGGGTGAGGGCAGTTCAGCGGCAATGTGAGGAAGTATTTTTTTCACTGAGAGGGTGGTGGATGCATGAAACAGCCTTCCTGAGGAGGTTGTGGGGTCTAAAACTGTGGGAGAATTCAAGAATGTATGGGACAGACATACGGCAATTTTTGTGGGGGGTAGGAAGAAATAGATTGTTGGTTAACTAGGATCTGCAGCTTATCCTGTAGGTAGGGAAATGGGCAGACTAGGTGGGCCAAGCAGTCCTTATCTGCTGTCAAAGTCTATGTTTCTATGTTTCTATGCTGTCTTCCAGTTTAGGAAAGCTGAGTAGGGGAGGTGATGAGTTGCTTGAGGCTTAGCCAGGAAAGTTAGGTTTCATATTGCTTTGTGCTTTGTCCAATCCAGTTAAGGTCATGTGTAATGAGCACATCATTTGACACTACCTTTTGTATTGCCATGTGAACTTGAAATAAATAATGTGTGGATGGATCTTGGCCACTCTGCACCAACACAGAAACTTAGAAACATAGAAGTTGACGGCAGATAAGGACCTCAAGACCCATCCGTTCTGCCCATTTTTTCTTCCTTATGAGTGTGCCATAGGCCTTTACTCTGTCAATGGCCTATTTACTCATATTCATCTGCTGAAATCACACAGAGATGTACCTTCACAGTGCAAGAAAGCAGCAGTAAAGGCAAACAAGATGCTGGGATGCATATCTAGGGGGATCAATAGTAGGAGAGAAGAGGTTATACTGCCCTTGTACAGGTTACTGGTAAGGCTGCATCTAGAGTATGGAGTTCAGTACTGGTGTCCACACCTCAAAAAGGACATTAACCTGCTGGAGAAGGTCCAGAGAAGGGCTACAAAGATGATAGCTGGTCAGCAGGGTAAGGCATACGAGGAAAGGTTGAGGGCATTGAACATGTACTCCCTGGAAGACAGGAGAGAGCGAGAGAGGGGACATGATTGGGACCTTCAAGTACTTGAAAGGGATAAATAACATTGATAAGGAGAATCTTTTTAAGCTGAGTGGCAACCATAACATGAGGGGGCACTGTCTTAAGCTGGAGGGTGGGAGGTTTAGGAGGAAGGTCAGGAAGCACTTCTTCACAGGGAGGGTGATGGACACTTGGAATGCGCTGCCAGAAGAGGTAATCTCATTGAAGACAGTGGGCAGCTTTAAAAGAGGCTGGGATAAGTATAGGGGAGGGTAAGGGTAAGGGCCATGGGTAGGGAGGATGAGAGGAGTGAGGAGAGGGAGCAGGACAGTAGATCAAGCTGTGCACCCTGCAACTCTAGCAGACTTGATAGAACAAATGGCCTTCTTCTGCTGGCTTCTTCATATGTTCACATGTTCACTGTTGAGTATTGTAGCCCTGTATTTGACAGGTCTAGCAGATACTCTAAGAATTTGTTTGGTGGGCAAGAAAAGGGGTCCAGGGAGGACTTTGTACACCAGATGGAGAATCGTTTCCACTTTGCCATGTAAATCTTCCTAGTGAATGGCTTACGTGCTACTAGGAGAATGTCTGAGACTCTACAGGAGACATCAAATCTACCCACGTCTATCTCCTCAGGAGCCAGACGTGGAGATGAAGGGACCTCAGGTTGGATTTGGACCACTGGGCCTTGGGTCAGAAGGTCCATTTGAAGTGGCAGTTGTCTCAGTGAAACTTTCGATAATCTGTTGATTAACAGAAATCAAATCTGATGAGGCCAGTATGGGGTGATGAGGATCATTCTGCCCCTGTACCTCCAGCTTGAGTAGCACCCTCTGAATTAATGAAAGAGGAGAAAATGCGTACAGAAAGCATCTTGTGCACCGCAGTCTGAATGCTTCCTGACAGAAAACACCAGGTTCTGAATTTCTGGAGCAGAATAGAGGCAGTTTTGCATTGAGTGGGGACACAAAAAGATCCAGGTCCGGTGTGCCCCACTCTTCAAAGAGCGATTGCACAATGTTTGAGTTGAGAGACCACTCGTGTGGATCCGCCTCTGTTCGGCTGAGGTGATCCGCTAGATCGTTCTGGACTCCAGGAAGGTATACTGTCTGGATCAGGGCTTCATGTTCCAGGCACCATCCTCACACTCTCATTGCTTCCCTGCACTGAGGATAAGAGTGTGCTCCACCCTGTTTGTTGATATAGTACATTACTGCCTTACTATCCATTGGAAGGAGAATTACTTTGCGACAGAGGATATCCTTCAGGGCTCGGACAGCATACAGGATAGCTCTCATTTCCAGGAAATTTATGTGTAGCTGAGACACGTCTTGACTCCACAGACTCTGGGTGTGGAGATCCTGACAGTGAGCTCCCCAGCTGATTAGAGATGCATTTGTGGTGATGGTGATCTGTGTTTCCAGAGTGGCAAAGGGGAAGCCTTGAAGAAGGCTGACCGCCTGAGTCCACCAGGTAAGCAACCACCTTAGGGATTCCATCACCTTGGTGTAAAAGGACTGTGGATGTGTGGTCGGGGACCACTGAGCACTGAGCATCCACTGAGTGGTTCTCATGTGAAGACGAGCCAGAGGCACTGTGAACACTGATGACACCATGAGACCCAGCATCCACTGCATCGAGAGAGCTTGAACTGAGTCATTCTCTTAATGAAGTGAGACATCTGGAGGATATCATTTCTCCTGTACTCCATAAGGAAGGCCCTTGCTCTGGAGGTGCCCATGAGGGCTCCTATAAAGAGGAGTTGTTGGGAGGGCTGCAGCTGCGATTTTTCCAGATTCAACAGAACTCCCATGGATGAGAAGAATTTGGAAGCATCGGCCACTGTTTCCTGCACCCCTTGTCTGGAGGAGCTTGCTAGGAGCCAGTCATCCAGATATAGGAATACTTGAATTCTGAGTTTCCTGAGATACTTCAAAGCACTTTGTAAAGTCTTGAGGAGCCGAGGACAGCCCAAAGGGCAGGACTCTGAATTGGTATTACTGACCCAGAGCCACAAATCAGAAATACTTGTGGTGGCTTGGGTGCATAGGAACATGTTGGTAGGTGTCCTGCCTGTCCAGGGAGGCCAGCCAATCATTTTGATGAATCAGAAGTAGAAGTGTACCGAGCGATGTCATCTTGAATTTCTCTTTGAAGAGGAATTTGTTTAACTTCTGCAGGTCTAGAATAGGGCACCTACTGCCTGTTTTCTTTGAAACTAGGAAGTAATGGGAGTAGAATCCTGTGTCCCGTTTATCATGCAGAACTACTTCTACTGTCCTGCTGTTCAGAAGGCCCTAAATCTGGGAAGCGAGGAGGTCTGACTGAGTGATGGACAATCTGAGCTGTCATTTTGGTGGATGATCTGGGGGGGGGGGGTATCTGAAAAATTCAGAGAGTAACCCTCACAAATTATCCTGAGGACCCATTTATCCATTGTGACTGACTTCCACTGGCTGTAAAACTGAGCCAGATGTGCCCCCTACTGCTGAAGAGGAGTCCCCCTTAGACAGCTGAGGTGGGACCTGAGCGGATTTTCAGAGGTTGGCAGTAGGTGCCTTTGGGCCCTGTGCCTTCTGCTGCATTTCTATTTGTGGTTGGGGGGCTTGGTTCTTGTTGAAACCCCCTCTGCCTTTACTACAAAAGAACTGACGGTTATGAAACTGCTGGTGGTTTCCGCCCTGTTGAGGGGCAGCAATGGTCGGTCTGGCCATCTTAATGGCAGTCCTAGTTTTCTGAGTGGCCTCCAATGCCAGCTCCTCCTGGGGGCCAAACAGATAAACTCCATCAAATGGAAAATTCAAGACTTTCTGTTGAGCATCATTTGTGAACCCCGAAGTCCATAACCATGAGTGACGCCGGGTGCATATCCAAGCTGAAGCTACCCTAAAGGCAGTGTCAAAGGCATCCATAGAAGCCTTAAGTTGCTGATTATTGGACTCAATGCCTCTAGTAATAGTCAGTATAAGCTCTGAACTAATGTCCAACTCTAGAAGAACCTCCACAGTGGCTTTTAGCGAGTGCCAGAGGGTATACTCATATTGTGAGAAATGGCCCTGATAGCTAGGAATTGCATCCATGGGGTAACAGCGGCGAACACTCACTTCCCCAACGTGTCAGTCTTGTGGGATTCTTTATTTACTGGATAAGCTGTAGACTCCTGAGGGAGAATTGCTTTGTCATTTTCTGCCAAGACCACAATGGTGTCTGCAAAGGCCTAAGAGGTCAGGATTGGTCTATCCTTAAGGGGAGCGTATTTCCTTCTGTGGACTTGACCACAAAAGGAATAAGTGGCGGGCTGTCCCACACCATCTGCGAAAGAGTCTCAAAAGAGGGCTGTACCAGAGGTGTCAATTCCACAGGGATTTCTGGGACTTGCAGATACTGAAGGCTCAACAGCTTCCCAGGATCAACCTCCGAAGTCTGGAGAGAGAGGGTGGAATTCATATTCTTCAGGAGAGAGATTTAAAGGATTGATTCTTGACCAAAAGCTCTGCTGAAGTAGAGGGCTTACTTTCCACCCCAAAGGATGAATCTTCATTGAAGTCTTCTCCTAATCATAGCTCAGGATCAGGCTCAACATCATCTCCTACTAGCCCAGGAGGGATAGTATATAAAGGAAAGGGAGGAAAGTGAGCAGGAGAAGGTTCTTCTCGAATCGGAGTCAAATATCCTGGCACCTGTAATGGTGTCAGTGATGAAAATGGTGCCAGATGCAATGCCGGTTGTGGCACTGCCGAAGCCAGAGCTAAAAGCAGCACCACAACTGGTGCGGATGAATGCCTGGAGACCCCAACCCCAGGGCACCCAAGGCTGAAGATCTGAAAACGCTGAGAGTAGGAGAGAGTGGTACCTGTGCTGGTAACATGCCACAGCCATGTGTGAAGGGGAAGGCACAAGAGCACGTCATCAATGGCACAGAAGACAGTGCTGTGTGACTAGTTTGATCCAAAAGCCCCACCCGCAGGCCTAAAGGCCCTGGGGTTGGCTCCGCACGCACGGAAATTCAGGATAACTGCTGAATCCACTGCTCCATCAGCGTGGCCCAATGATGAAACTGCTCACTGGAGGATCCCCCAGGGAGCAGGGAAGGGCTCTGGAGTCGAGGATCATGGCCTCCAGGAACCAAGGCCACAGGAGACCCCGACAGAGCCGGGGTCAGCCTCCTGTCCCGTGGTACAAATGATCTCTGTGCAGATACACCAGAGGGTGACCTTGAGCTGTACCGTTTCTTCTTCAACAAGTGGGACGAAGAAGAACTCGAGGCAGAGTGGTGCAGGGTCCCCAACAATGATTGGGAACAGGTCTGCTTCTTTTTTTGCTTTCAGGAGGACTGCCCTTCCTCCTAAGCACCAGACTTCCCATAGTCCAACCCTCCCACCTCAGTACAGGGCAGCGGACTGGACCCAGCCCTGCTGCTGAAACAGTTTTCATGTGAAGTCTCTCTACCATGACCAGTCCCGTTCATGTTCGACTCCGTCGAAGGTGAGCTGAAGAAGACTTCTCTGTCGTTCGCTGAGATGAAAGGAAAAACAATTTTTTAAAATAAATAAATAATATATTAAAACTAATCAAATACTGAACGACTATGCTGCTGTCATACAGACATGAAGATATGACTCCCGGCGGGTGAGTAACGTTGTCACTGAAGCGCACTCGATGTCGGGGGGGAAAAAAGGAACTGAGGCAGTTTGAGTGTCGATGCCAAGGTAGCCTATACAGTGCGAGACAGTCTCATGGTGCTGCACATGCGCGGTCCTACCTCAGTGCCAGCCCTCCTGAAGATTTTTGGCTCCTGCTCGGTCCTAGCACCTCCAGCATAGTCCCACTAGTGTGAATGAGTGGTGGAGACTTTATGTCCAGGAATATCCATAGGTTAGCAGTTCTGACACACTAAGAACGTGAGGCCACTCTTACAACCATAAGAGTGGTCTCCTCAGCTGTATTAATACCATATATACTCACCTACTGTATAAGTCAATCTCACATGTAAGTTAACCCCCCCTTTACCATGTCAATATTAGAAAAATTACAAATATTATTGTCCTGCCCAAATTGGATGAAACACAGTTTTTTGTGACCAACATCAAACACAGAGTCTGTCTTTGTGGCCAGAACTGGGTTCAGAAATAGGTTACACAGTTGCAAAAATGGTTTACTACCCCCATCCCCAGGCTTACCCCCTGGGCAGAGCCCGCCCACCAGGAGGGCACTCCTCCCCAAGGCATTTGGTCACTAAGCCCTGTCTTGCCCCCCGGGGTGGGGCCACGGGAGTGGGACCTCCCGACGGACCTTAATCTGCAGAGGGAACAGCGGCAGAGATGGGGACCTTCATTCGCAGGCCAGCACTTTTGTGCGACGTTTCTCCTCGGGGCAGGGACATGCAATGATGCCATCGATGCCCCACCCCTCCCAACATGTGGTGCCAGCCATGACAGTACCCCCTGCCTCAGCCAGAGGTCCATATTGCACCGGACACTCTTCCCCTTCCCCTTAGAGAAGGAGAGCAGTCTCTGGGACACTCAATCCTTCTCTCCCCCTGCCAGCCCACTGACTTCTGAGTTCATCACTGAACCCAAGACAAAAATGGTTTACCATTGTATAAACCCCATAGATAGGTCAACATCACAGATAAGTGGAGCCCCCTTTTTGGGTGGGGGGCTATATTTGGCATCCAAATCTAGACTTATATGTGAATATATATATATATATATATATATATATATATATATATTATGTTATTGATCAAGGTCAAGCAAGAATAAATGACATTTTTAAGAAATCCATTGAATGTGCCTGTTTCCAAGGCAGGTGTGTGTGAGAATTTGTTTTACAAAATCTGTATCTGTCATGCAGGAGACAAGAATGCTCAAACTGGTAGGGAGAGCGCCCTTGATCTATAATGACAAACAGTATCTAACAAAGCAGATAAAATGTATATATTTGTGAAAAACATTTGTTTGTTTGTCTTTTTTACATAGGAACATGGGAAGCTTTGGGGACATGAAAAGATCAAGGAGTCCACCAGGACCTGCCATTTCTGTCACAGTCAAACCTGCTGTATATTATTTCCCCTAAACAGAGTGGAAAATGGCACCCATATCCTTCAATAATGAAAATGCAGCCAAGTTCTATGGACGTAAAAAAGATTCTCGAATACATCCCACAAATCTGACTTGAAAATGTAACCCCTAATGTTCCAGAGTTAGAGTCTAACAATCTGGTGAAGACTCTGCGGTAAAGTACACTATATTTACAGAAGCCACTGGCTGACATTTTTCAGGTTATAAATGGAAGTCACAGTTAACAGTGTGGAACACAACAAACTGAAATGCTAGCAGTAACCACACTGTGATGGCTATTATACTTACTTTGACTGTACGTTGCTAAGAAACCACCTGCTGCTACAGAGCTGTCCGTTCTAAGTTTCACATACATTGCATCCCCAGCAGAGCGGATTGGTGCTGGTATCACATTGCCACACAAGTGAGCCAAGAGTGGGGCAGTGGTGTTCCCATTATATACCTTGAAATAAAAAAGAAGACACATAGTAAGAGTTCTTGTCCGACAATAAACAAGTACAATTGGCATTTATTACATATGCAGGAAAATAGCCATAAAATGCAGTGATTATTGGAAAACTAGAGTTTTCATAGACAGTACAATGTTACACTGCACAAACTTTCAGAGTTAGGACAAACTACCTTGTAAAGGGACGTGTGTAATCCCAGAGACCTGCATGTATAATAGCTTGGGTGCAGTATCTATGCTGTCAGTGCATGACAAGTGGGATGACAAATGGTACATTTTCTGGGACCCATGTTTTGAGGGGGACCTCATTTTCACTGCTCCAATCCCCTCTGCCTAGCCCACACTCCAGGCTCCAAAATGTATTATTAAGTAGTTAGCACCACCGATCTCAGATCCACAATTGAAGTGGGCAAAGTAGTCAAAGAGCAAGGTAGAGAGCAAGGTAGAACGCTGAGTCCCACCCAGCCGGTGGAATGCCATTCCCATTCACACAGTGTATGAGCGCATGCACCTGGGACAGTGAAGGGGCAACTTCCCAATCAGGCAGCCCAGCATCATCAATGATACAGACCAGTATACCCCCTCTCCTCTCTCCTGGGTGTGCAAGATTATACGTTCAAATTCTGTGAAAAATGGGACTCACATGATGCAGGTTAGGGAGGAGGGATGACTGTGTTAGCATAATATTTGATTACTATTGTCTCTGCCCAAATTGTAGAGTGGAGGTCAGGATGGGGAGCAACAACTGAATACTGGTATTTGGGGGCTTTAGGGTAGGCTAGGGTGGGGGTTGGTTGTAAAGGTGATGTTGGCAATTTTGTTTTGTAAACAAAACATTTATAATGAAGGGGGAGAGGGCCCCATGACAACCATTTCCCCTCCAAATTCTGCCTTGAGGGTTGGGGGTTCAACTATTTATTAATGTGCCAAAAAGTGCCACAGTGTGTATACAGAACTTGAAAATGTATACACTACCCCTCACTGGCAACCTGATATGTTTTTAGCACCTGAAACTTGGTGCTTTTTCAGGGTGTTTTCTTTGGTACCTTAATAAATACAGTACTGTTTATATGGTAAGTGCTTTAGTTGTGTGCTTTTAACAGGACAGTTGCTGAATGTGGAGTTTAGTCCTGTTTTGATAGCAACATTTTCACCTGAGAAAACTAAAAACCTTTACTCCATCATCTGACAAAATGTCCTTACTAGATTTACAGGCTAATCTGGCCCTGTATGCTGTTTATGTAGAATAATATTGAGGATAGTGCATGGCCAACAGACAATAACCACACTGCAATCGCATCGAGAGGTCTCCATGACAACAAGGTCAATCTCAACAGCACAGCTTGAGAGGTTTACAGTTGTCATGGAAACCTCTCAATGCAATTTCAGTGAGGTTATTGTCTGTCGGCCATCTATTAGCTTTTATAGTGCATGGGATCTATACACTACAAATGCTAATGGCACGTTCTTTTGCTATCTGTTTTTTTTTTTAATTCAGGGCAGCTGATGTGAAGGGGAGAGGAGTTAAATTTCTGTCACTGACTGCTGCATTCAGAAGTATGCAAGGGAGGGTGGGGTAAGTAAACAGCAGATTTAAGTACCTAACGGTTACTCCCCCCGGCAGTGCATTAGCAGTAAAGATTTACTTGCTGGTGTATTCTTTTATTCTGTTTTAGCCATGGCACGGATCTCTATAGGGGCCAGCACTCACCGCCATTGCTGTTAACTGGCAGCCATGACTTAAGACGTAGACATGCGCAGATTAGCTCCAGTTGTAATCCCATCTCTATGACACATGCAAGAGGGGATGACAACCCCTGATGTCATAGCAATGGAATTACAAGGATATAATGTTACTGCTTTTAAGCAGTAATAAGGCACTCCCATACATTATAACAATTTTAGAGGCAGGAAAAGAACCTCTACCCCTGGAGTCTGCCTGGTCCCTGTTAGAGTCCCCAACAGTCTAGCACTGCTACGGCCTTCAAAGTGTTTCCCAACTTGTGGCTCTGCTCTGTATGTCAGGTGGCCTCCACTTGGCTCTTCTTACTCTCATTGTAACATATTCATGTCCTTTATGTTATTTTCATCAGTGACATAGGAGAAGGAATACAGGGCAAGATGTGTCTTTTTGCAAATTATACTAAGCTCTTTGGTGGGGTAGGCAGTAAGGAAGGGGGTAAGGGAGTTAAAGAGGGACCAGCAGAGATTAGAGCAGTTGCCTAAGGTCTAGCAGTTGAAATTCAGTGCCAAAAAGTGAAAGATGATGCACATATGAACATATGAAACTGCCAGCAGATACAGGCCAAATGGTCTATCACATCTGCTCGATTGTACAGCACAGAGGTTAGACTCCTGCTACTCCCCCAACCACTTGCCACCTCTCTTCCCCCCTCATCTTCCCACTGACTAGTATATTGCCCTTATCCCTATCCCACCCCTTTTAAAGTTCTCCACTGTTTTAAGAGATACCACTTCTTCAGGAAGCGCATTCCATCCCCCATCACCCTCTCTGTGAAGTAATGCTTCCTCGCCTCCTTCTGGACTCTACCCCCCACCAACTTTAGGCTGTGCCCCCTAGTAATCCCTTCTCACTTTAATCAAAACATGCCCTCTGCACTAACCCTGCTGATGCCCTTTAAGTACTTGAAGGTTTCGATCATATCACCCCTTTCCCTTCTCTCCTCCAATGAGTACATGTTGAGGTCACTCAACCTGTCCTCGTAAGACTTTCCCTCCATATCTCTAATCATTTTAGTCACCCTCTGCTGTACCCTCTCCAGTAACCTAATGTCCTTCTTTAAGTATGGGTTCCAGAACTGTACGCAGTATTCCAAGTGTGACCTCACCAGTGGCATGTACAGTGGCAGAATGACTTCCTCCCTCCTAGAAGTGATTCCTCTAGCAATACAGTCCAGCATTCTATTGGCTTTTGCCACTGCATTCCTACATTGAGACGACTGGCTCATATTCTTTGTGATCATTACCCCCAAATCCTTTTCCTCCTCAGAGACGGACAGCTGAACCCCTCCCAGATGGTAACTGTACCCAGATTTCCTCAGTCCTAAGTGCATAACCTTGCACTCCTTAGCTTTGAAACCCAGCTGCCAAGTGTCTGACCACTGCTCAAGCCTTCCCAAATCTTCTTGGAGGCCTTTTCCTCCCTCTAGCCCATCCACAACTGCCCCTGTCTTGGTGTCATCCACGAATAGACTGATTCTGCTCTTAACTCCAACTGCTGTATTGGCTATGAAGATGTTAAACAGCACCGGCCTCAGCACTGAACCCTGTGGGACCCCACTGTTGACTGCCCTATGAGTTGAGAGTCCCCCCCACAACCACACTCTGATGTCTGTCCCCCAACCAGTTACCAATCCACTTAACCAGTTTCTCCCCTGCTCCCAGGTTCCTCAATTTACTAGTTAATTTGCCAAGTGGTGCTGAGTCAAAGGCCTTGCTGAAATCCAGATACAGGACATCTACGGCCCGACCAGTGTCTAGTTCTTTCGTCACCCAGTCAAAAACGTGAACCAGGTTTGTGTGACATGATCTCCCAGAGACAAACCCATGCTGTTTGTCATCTGTAAGACCATTCATCTCCAAGAAGGTCACCAACCTTTCCTTTAGGATCATTTCCATGAGATTACCCACAATGGATGTCAGACTGACTGGTCTATAGTTACCAGGCTCATCCTTGGGGCTGCTCTTGTGCAGGGGTACCACATGTGCCATCCTCCAGTCCTGTGGTATGCACCCTGTCTGCAGGGAGGTGTTGAACAAGTCTGCTAGTGGTGCCACCAGGTCCTCCGCCAACTCCCTCAGGACTCCAGGGTGCAGCCCATCCAGCCCTGGGCCTTGTCTGTGTTCAATCGCTTAAGGCCCTCAAGTACTCTGCTCACAGGGATCTCCCCATCTGGTATCCAATCTCCTCCCATGCCAGTATTGCCCTATCCCTGCAGTATTGTCCCATCTCTCTCCCTTGTAAAAACTGAGCAGAAGTACTCATTGAGCACCTCTGCCTGTTCAACCCCCTTCTCTACCCAACCTCCATCCTTCTTTATCCTGGTGATTTGCTCCTTGCAGCTCCTCTTTTCCCTTATGTACTTGAAGAAGACCTTGTCCTCCTCCTTAATTTACTCTGCTAACCTTACCTAGGAAACAAACCCCTCAGGAAGGACTACTGGATGGGAGGTGTTAGGCTGGCCACTACTTCACAGGAAAGGGACTTGGTGGTCATCATAAGTGACTCCCTAAAACAAACTAACCAATGTAATAAGGCATACAGCAAGGCAACCAGAATGTTGGAGTGTATTGTAAGGGATTTTGATAGCAGGAGGAAAGAGCTAATGACACCTCTCTCTAGCTCACTGGTGAGACCCTATGTGGAATACGGGGTACAGTTTTGGAGTCCTCACCTGACAGAAGACTGGCTGGAGACAGTGCAGCATAGAGTAACCAAAATGATTCAGGGGCAACAGGGCAGATCCTATGAGGACACTGAGCATGTACTCACTGGGGACCAGAAGGCAGAGGGTGACATGTTAGAGACTTTCAAGTTCCTGAAAGGAATAAACAAGGTAAACTGCAAGGAGCTATTTTGCAGGAATGGTGGGTTGCAATCAAGGGAATGTGATTGTCATCTGGCAGGGGGAAATTCAGGAATGATGCAGAAAGTTTTTCTTCACAGAGAGAGTAGATGAGCTGTGGAGATGCCTACCGGCAGACAAGAAACAATTAATAGGTTTAAGCATGGCTTGGACAGAGTGAGAGATTAATAGTGAGCAGGAAAAAAAAAAGCCATATTGGAAACCCTGGTGCTAGCAGTAATTGTAACCTTAAAAAGAAAATTAAACTGCACACTAGGAAGATGGTACAGGCATAAACCAGTATTCAGAAAGATATGAAAAGTGCTGCCACATTTATTAATGCTGTGCCAGCAACACGTGTAAATAAATCACTCAAGTCACTCAATGTTTTGCAACAATATGCTTTGTCAAGAGTGGCTTAATAGTTACTCAGAGGGGCAGCAGTAAGGCAGGGAGCGATGGGGAAGGCTGGGCTCGGGTGAAATTCCTATCTAGACAATAAGTACCGGGGTACAGCACAATAAAACTGGGCAGGCTGAATGGACCAATGGTCTTTTGTTGCTGACACTGTTTATGTTTCTAAGTGTATCCTTCCCTTTCCTCTGAAACCTGAAGCCACCTTGACTTTGGCCAACCTCACAGGTAGACAGTTCCATCTGCCCACCACTCTCTCCATGAAGAAGTATTTCCCAGACCCCTCATGGTTGCTGCAATCCACCTTATTTCTTCACTTCAGATATCAGAGACTTTCATTTATATCCTCCTTTCCCTTCTGGCTTCCAGAGACCGAATATTCAGGATACACAGTTTTTCATAATAGGCCTTCCTCTGCTGTCTGTGTATCATTCTGGTTGCCATCCTCTAGACCACTTCTAGGTGGTACCAGTAAACTTTATGGTGAGGATTCCAGAACTGAATAAAGCAGTCTACATATGGCCAAGGCCCCTGGAATTCTGCGGTTCTGCAGTTGTGGGATTTGCCGCAGAATTTGCATCATGCCGCAGAATATATGTAGTGCCGCAGAATTCATTGTTTTTGGTGAATTTTCATATAAATATACTGTTTTTCCATAGTGTCAGGCTTTCTTTCCCACCTCGTTTATCCTGAAGCCCCTCCCCTATGCTCAGCATATGATGTCATCGATGACATCACATCATATTTAGCCAATGACAGGACTGCATTCTGCCAGACAAATGAATAAATTATGCCACAGAAATCAGAAAATGCTGCCGCAGAAGTCAAGGAGCCTTGCCGTAGAAATCAGAAAATTCTGCCGCAGAACACCAGGGGCCCTGCATATGGCTTCACCAAGGACCTATAGAGGGGCAGGATCACTTCCTTCCATCTGAAAGCAACTAGATAGGGCTCTGATGAGGCACCTTAGCATACTGATGGATTTCCCATATGCCTCATTGCACTGGGCAGTCTTCTTGATACTGTCACTTATGGTAAACCCCACACCCCTTTCCTCTAAGGTCTGGCCTAATCTGATACCCTCAGCCAATATTGTGTTTTCATTTTCCTTTTCCTTATGTACACTACCTTGGATTCCTTTTTTTAAAAAACATTTTTTATTTATTGTATACCTTGGTGTATTTGGTATTTAAAGGGTTTCCACATTTTTTCAAAGAGAACATCTTTGCCCATTTTTATGTATTGTACTCTTTATAATTTCATAAAATCTATCATAAAGTTTATCCAAATTTCAAAGACTGGTGGGTTTGAGTTGTTCTAGTTGCCCAATATACATTTTTTGGCTAATGTCATGGCAGTTGCCAAAAAGATTTGCTGACATATCCACAGTTTCATCTTCCAATGCAAATAAGGTGACTACAAGAGAAAATGTTGTTTATTCAATGTTTTATCTATTATCCGAAACACTTTAGACCAAAAATTGGGGAGATATGGGCATTAATGGATGAGATGATTCAAGGTTCCTGTTGTTATTGAGCATCTAGGACATTTATCAGATCTATTGGCATTCATCTTATGTAATTTATATGGGGTATAATATACTCTGTGAAGTATTTTATAGTGAATTTGTTGCATTTTACTTGTCTTAAATTTTATAAAAGAAGTAGATAAGATTAAAGACCATAATTCTTCTGATACCTCAATGCCCATATCTTTTGCCCATTATGTTTTAATGCCATAATATCCTTTATCCTGTTATTGTACGGAATAGGCTGGCATATAACGTTGATGTTAGAAATTTTTTTTTTCTGTTCTGAGAATACGTCTCGATGGGTGTAGACTGTAGTTTCAGATTACTGCTGGTTTTTGCAACAAAGTTCCTTATTTGTAAGTATTGATAATAATGATTATCTGAAATATTATACTGTTTTTTTAGCTGCTCAAATGATTTCAATTGGTTATTGGGGAAAAGCTGGCCACATTCATATAATCTTAAGAGTCTGCCATTTTTTTATAGGTGTTATCATTTATTGATGGAGGAAAGTAATAGTCATTATATATTGGTGAATGATATGTGACCACTATTTTACATTTTAGAATCTTATGTATTTCATACCAGCTTTTAATTGTTATGTACATTGCCTGGTTTATTTTGTGTTTATGATCTTTTTTCAAATAAAATCCAGAGAATAGTAAATTAGTTAATTTTTCATAGTCATACATCTTTGTTTCCATTTCTACAGTTTTGGGGGAGTGCTGAGAAGGATTAAGCCACAATCCAAATTATAGTAATTTGCAACATCAAATAATATTTATAGAAGTCTGGCAATGCTGCTCCACCTCTTTCTTTAGGTAAGACCAACTTGCCATTAGACATTTTCTCTGCTTAGAGATAAAGAAACTGTTCAGGAAGTAAAAGATCTGGTAAAACAGGCTTTGGTGGACAATGACATACCAGATGTACATATCTCCATAGTCTGGGATACACTTAAAGCCCTATGCAGGGGTAAGTTTATTGAAATCGCTGCTAGGAAAAAGAAATGAGGGAGCAAAGAAGAACCAAATTATTAACACAAATACAAATTTTAGAAGAACAACAAAAAACAAGGACCTCCACTGAGCTGTCTAAAAAACTTAAAGCCTTGAAACAGGAACTCAATACCCTTTTAGATTATTATGTAGAACAGAAGCTTCTGTTCTTGAGGCAAAAGTTCTATGAAGGAGGCCCTTGGTCCCTGAAACTGCTAGCCAGGCGTTTGAGAGCCCAATGGGTTAAAGCTCAAATAATGGGCCTTAGACCCTCTTCAAAGAGCCCCTCACAACATTCAATATCCCAGATATCTGACATTTTTGTCCAGTATTACTCCCAGCTATACGCAGCCCAGATTAAAGACTTTCTGGGCTCTCTTAATCTCCCAATGCTCCCAAAAACCTTAGCAGATACCTTAGTGACCCCAATAACTAACCAGGAGATAGCAACAGAAATGCAAAACAAACAAATGCCCTGGAATTGATGGCTCCCAAGGGAATTCTACAAAACCTTCAGACAAGAAGTCTCCCCCTCACTCCATAGACTCTTTACTAAAGTGTCATCCCCTAAGGCCCCTATCCCTCCATCCTGGCACTATGCAATAATTTCTGTAATTCCAAAACCTGGTAAGGACCCCTCCCTGCCTGGTTCCTACCGCCCTATCTCTGTCCTCAATACGGACTACAAAATTATGGCTGCAATACTTTCCGGCAGACTTAAACACATAGCTCCAACTATTATTCATCAGGACCAAAGTGGCTTTATCCAAGGGTGTCAAGCAAAAGATAATATTAGACATAGGCCCAGATATTCAAAGCAGTTGCACCGGCGCATGTGCAACTTGCACCAAGGAGCAATATTCAACAGGAGCCAGTACCCAGCACAAATCCCATTGCACCAATGCACAACTATAATGAATGCAGGTGCAAGTGCAAGGGGCATGCCCATGAATATCCAGTGCAGTGCGATATTCAACTGTGAAACCATGGCGCAAGTGCGAAGCAAATCAGAGATGCACCAAGCAGACTTGTTTCTATAAATACAGGGCGCAAGCACACAGAAAGCACTTATGCAGGTGAGAGGGAGTGAGAGAGAGAGAAAGAAAGACAGACAGAGACAGACAGACAGACAGACCAAGGCAGACACAGGGAGAGGGACAAAGGTGGCAGTGAAAAGGGAGACAGGGGCAGAGAAAGTGTGAGAGACAGGCAGACACATTGCCAGACAATGCACCAAGGTGGCACACAGCCCACAGCAGCCAACCACCCAGGGGGATATAGGACAGCAAGGGCCATGGATAGTGCACCCCTCATGATGGAGGCCATAATGAGGGTGTGAGGGGGCAGCAGGAACAGTGACACTGCCATGGAAGGGCCCATCGGTGGTATGCCCAACACAGGTGGTACCGTGCCCGCATCACCTATGAGCAGTACAGTGACATGGAGATCATGGGTCAGTACCACCTGAACAAGGCCATTCTGGGGCAGCTCTGTGAGCTGTGCAGTGAGGAGATGCAGGCGCCTACCAGACGGAGCCACGCCATTTTCATCCTTTATGTACCCATTCTGTACCTGTTGTATGCACCATTTGTATTGCATGTATGTAACTCCCAGGTCGCATCTGGAAATGAGTGGATCCCACTCAGTATGCTTATCTGGTAAATCTCTTAAATAAATAAATAAATAAATGTCCGTGGAGATGAAGGTGACAGCTGTCATGTGCCTGCTCACCATGGGCACATTCCAGAGACCAACAGGGGACACCACAGGCATAACCCAGTTAGCCACGTCCCGCCTCCTCACACAGTTCCTCTGTGCTCTGCTGCCATGTACGTCAGAATACATCCATTTCCCCAGTACACAGGCGGAGCATACAGCAACCATGTAGGACTTCCACAGGGTAGCACATATGCCTGGTGTGATTGGAGCCATTGACTGCACCCATGTGGGCATCCGCATGCCACCTAGCCCCAAGGGAGTGGCATACATCAACAGGAAGGAGAGTCTGAGTGTCAACTGCCAGGTGGTGGGCGATGCCATGGGGCACATAACCAATGTCTGCACCACACTCCCTGGGAGTGCACATGATGCATTCATCTGGCACAGTTCTGTGCTGTGCCACAGGTTTGAACATGGGGATATACCCACAGGCCACCTAGTGGGTGAGTATGGCATGGGCAAGGGGTGATGGGCAGAGCATACCTTGGGATGGGGAGGGCAGGGTGTGCATGTTGGTGTGGGTGCCAGGGACAGGCAAGGGGCACAGCATAGCATAGCAGAGGGCTAACCATGTCATTATCCACACAGGGGACAGTACCTATCCACTGTGGTCCTGGCTGCTCACCCCCTACCGGCACCCGTCATCCTCAGCAGAGGAATGCTTCAACGAGGCACACGCCAGCATGTGCAACATCATCGAGCGAGTCTTTCGTATGCTGAAAGCACAGTGCCATTGCCTAGACAGGTCAGGCAGTGCCCTACAGTACAGCCCCTCAAAAGCCTGTAGCCTATTCCTGGCCTGCTGCATACTGCACAACATGGCCATTGACCTGACCATGGGATAGTTGTCAAGGCTGATGAGGGTGACAGTAGTGCAGATGATGGAGGCAATGGGCTGGAGGGAGGTGGACAGACACCCCATGGGTGAAGGGATCCCTGGCTGATCCAGCAGGCAAGACATCACAGGGATACCATAGCACAGGAGCAATACAGTGCACACAGGTAGGTGGTGGAATACACATGCATAGGCCACACAAACAGGTACAGCAGACATGCAGGGGCATGCATGGCAATGGGCATGCACACACTGAGGTGAGAAGCAGGGGTAAGGGTGACAGGGACACACACACAACCATACACAGTACCCCTCATAGGCCCCCTCCACACACACACACACAGGCGTGGGTATGTGGCATGGATCCGATGTACCACACCGGTGCACAGGCGCAACTGGTGCAAGACTGCTGTCATCATGCCCACGCCACATGGCCCAGCGACTGGGTAAGCATGCACACGGGCAGCGTGTGATGCAACACACAAGTGCCACACCTGTAGTAGGCACACACACACACACACACCACCCATGTGCACACTGGGCAGCAGCTGCACACTGCAGGTGGGGTGGGCCACACATCAGGTCCACTGCATGGAACCATGGCCACCACAGCCATGGGGGCAGCTGTGCCTGGACCAATCAGCAGCCACAGGCTGTGCATCAGCCATGGTGGTGTGTGCAACAGCCCCCCAAGGGTGAAACCATGGGACCGCAACTGTGTCAGCGTGGGGGTGTCAAAGTGCCCAAACAGCCCAGCCCCGGGCGTGCCTGGGATGCTGACATCAGAGCATGGCATCGATTGCGAAGGGGTCACCCGACGCCGAGTATGCAGGGTGGACAGCACACTGTGGGAGGTAATCTGTACCTGGCTATGCCCTGTGGTAGCCAGTAGCGCAAAGCCATCCGAGATCACAGTGGCAATATGATCCAGGGATGCAGTCATGGCCTCCTGCATGTGCTGCATCCCCACCAGGATCTGTGAAGTGCCCCTCTCCTGCTGCTCGGCTAACTGGCACACCTCTGCGTGCAGTGCATGCACCCCAGTGGTGAGCGGCGCCTGTTGCTGAATGGACTCCCACAACAAACGGGTGTGCTCAGCCAGCAGGTCAGCATTCTGGGGCTCCCGGGCCGGACACCGATCCCCATGTGGTGACCGGCCATGCTGCACAGCCCCCCTCTCTGGTGGATGCTGCACAGTGGGGTCTGCAGGGGGGATTGGGTATGGCAGGCGCACTGGCGGCAGACCCTGTGTCCGGCTGCCTGGTGGCACCCGTGGCCTGCTACTGTCACCCGTCCAGCCACTGCACACCATCCAGCGCCTGTATGGCTGCACCACCTCCACCGCAGGGCACAGCCAGAGCAGTGCACACCACTGTGCCTGCAGTGGTGGCAGGCAGCTGTTCAGCCACTGGCAGAGCACTGGGCGTGCTGCCTGTGTCATTGGCCAACAGGGGGCATCTCCCTATAATGGTGGGCACGCTGTCTAGGATGAGCATTACGTCATCATAAGTGTTGGACCCCATCCCAATCTTTGTCTCTGTGCACAAGTCCCCAAGGCTGGCATCTTGTAGGAACACAACCAGGGCCTCGTCTGATCCCAGGTACAAGACATCCGCCTGCACAGTGATGGTGAGCTGCAGCCTCTCAGGGCCCCAGATGCCCATGGAGGTGGAAGGCTGGTCCTCCGGGGCCGGTCCAGAGGCCAAGGCTGCTGCCTCAACAGCCACCCCATCATCGCATGGAGGCATGCTGGTGCTGCAAAAGAAAGAGAGGCGTGTTAGTGATGCATTGCCCACGTGTGCCCCCACACACTGCCACTGCCTGTGTCCTGCAGCATGGCATGCGCATGGGTGTGCACACTTGCACATGACAGGCATGCTGGCTGCATGCATGCCAGCATGGCCATGTATGCACCCTCCATACCCCCAGCTGTGCGTGGCTGACATACTTGCTATGCAGTGATGGGCTGCCAACTATCTGGAATCCACTGCCAGGCACACCCTCCACTGTGCTGCAGTGCATAGTGGCTGCCACCAACTCCTCCTGTGCCGTGAGTGGTGGCACATCTGCAGGCCCCCCCCTCTGGTGGCATTCTGGGACACATGGATGGCCGCCACCTTCTCCTTGATGCACCTCTTGTCCATGCCCACCTTCTTCCTGCACTCCTGCACTGAGTGCTGGTGGCTGTCCTGCTGGTTGATGCATGCCGCCACCTCCTCCCAGGCCCCAGCCCTGGCCTGTGGTGTGCCCGTGGCATCACTCAACAGGGGCCCCCTGTCAAAGTAGGCTTCAAACAGTGCCTCTGTCTCTACCTTTGTGAAATTGGGCCTGCGCTTGTGAGCAGGACCACGCTCCTCACCTTCCTCATGTTCAGACACATCACTTCCTGTGGATGTGGACAGCACAGTGTGTCAGTGGCAGTATCATCCTGTTCCACCCCCCCCTGCTGTGCTGGCTGCTGCCAGTGAGCTGCAGCGGCATGTGCAACTTACCCCAAAAGGATACAGTACTGGTCCATGGCTTGTGATGTTCCGCGGTGCTTATATAGCGCAACACATGCAAATGAGCTTTGATGCAACAGTAATGACATGCTAATGCCCCCAGTGCGCTACACATTTACTGATGAGCTCATTTGCATGTGGCATCTGAATATCATGATTTTGTTCTGTGTGCAATGAGATTGCTCCGGAGCAAGTCATGGCGCAATGCGCAGGCCCCCAGTACACATGTGCCAAATGGTATCATGTTGTCAATCGCGCATTGTGCATGGACTGTGTGATGGGGCCATGGCGCATGATGCACCAGGCCTGCTATCACGCACGTGCACACACACGGAGGTGGCGACCCCGACCCCTGCTGTGAACCCTGACCCCTGGGTCACCCCCTCACCCATGACCCTGCATAGCCATGCCCATGTCACACATCCCCGAGACTGCGCAATGGGCAGACACAGTGCATGTTCCCTTGCATCACGCTTCTGGTGCATGTCATGGCCATGTGCACTTACTGCCACCATTTTTCTCACTGGCTACAACTTGCAGCATGGCACAGCGAAGGGTACTGAGGGCACAAAACTGGACGCAGGTCGAGCTGGTGAACCTGGTCACCTGTGTCAGGCCCCACACACACCAACTGTTTGGCCAGGCACCCCTGCAGCAGTCCAAGGTCACGGTGTGGCAGGGGATTGCTACCACACTGCAGCAGCAGACCGGGGTAGCCAGGACAGGGGAGCAGTGCTGCCACTGATATGGTGACCTCATGAGGAGGGACCCAGAGCACCTGAGGAGGCTGGAGGCACGTGTTAGGCCTAGGGCTGTGCCATAGCCAGGTGAGTACACCCATATTGCATGTGTGAACTGGTGCTGTACTGTGGTGTTGGCTAGGCTGCCTGGCATGCCCTGCAGAGTGGTGCACTGCCATCATGTGCATCGTGGGGTGGCAATGCCAGCCTGCCGCTTGCATTGCGATGCAGCTGTGCTGGACGTGTCGAGCAGGTGCTCACCCTGTGCAAAGGGGTGGGGGTGGTGGGCAGCTGCTGTGGATGTTTACTGATGTGTACTTGTCTATGTTCCATTCCCAGAGTCTAAGAATTGCCAGAGGGTGGCAGTGGCGGTGGCAGTGGTGGCGGCAGCAAGTCAGCAGGCCGCAGCGGAACATGAAGGTGGTGCAGGAGTGGCTCTGGCACCAGCGGGGCCATGAAGGGCTTATGGTCCTTTGCACATTACATGGGGGGTGGAAGGGACATGGGTGCAGGCATCACCGTCTGTGCCATGTGCCGTGGCAGCTGTGTGTGTTGCACTGTGCATGGTGCTTGCCACTGTGGCACATCCATTGGACATGTGTGCCAGCTGTTGGTGGGTTGGGAATGTGCCTGACTGCCACTGATGTTGCTGTGATGCTGCAGGTGCACTGTGCCATGTGACTGTCATTGCACAGTCGGGTGGCCATTGTGTGGTGAGAACCACCTCTGTGCACTGTCATGGTGTTCCACGTTGCTGGCCGGCATTGGCCCACCCCCTTGTGGGTGGCCGGAATGGGCCCTCCGGGGGGGGGGTGTTCCCACTGCCCATTGCACGCTGTGGGTAGGCATGGTTCCTTGGGACATTGCACTGATCACCTGTCCTGTCCCTTGTCATAGGTTTCCGGCATAGAAGATGGAGGCCCATGTACTGCCGGCTGCTCTGGCAGCTGATTTTAATCATGTCAACTACCATGGAGGCTGTGCTTCAAATACGACACATGCTGCTGGAGAAGCGGAGGTGGCGAGGGTGCCAAAGGATGGCAGGCCGTGGCCTGAGATGAATGGGCCCCAGCATTCCACTATTTCCCTGCTGTACCTCCCCCTACAGTCCCTCATCCCACTGTACAGTCCCTTTTCCCTGTCCCCTTCCCTTGCTATCTTACCCTTTCCCATCCCCTTGTTGCTGTATATAGTTTTTTGCAAATATATCTATTTTGACTTATCTGCCTGTGTCAGTGTCTGTTTTGCAGGTGGCGTGAAGAGCCATGCTGCAGTGGCCCAGTGCCTGTCCATGTGGTGTGCATGTGTCGGCGCACGTGTTGTGCTTCTGTGGTTTACTGCTGTGTGCTGTGGTGGTGTCCCTCCCCATGGTTGTTTGCTGTGCCTTGGGGTGCCCATGGGGTGGCTGTCAGGGGTGTGTGGTGGGTGTGTGTGTGATGATGGCACACAGCCATGGTCTTTGGTCAGGTACTGGCTGCAGGCTGTGTTAGGGCCCCTGCTTGGCATTGTGTGGCCTGTCCCATGTGGTCTGCTGTGCTACGTGGCTCCCGGCACATTCCATGCCTCCTCTGTGGGCCGCCTGTGTGGTGTGTGTGTGTGCTTAGCTGCATGGTCCTGGATGTGGCCTGCTCTGGTCTGGGTGTGGGGGGGCATGGTCTGCAGCCTGGGGGGGCTCCCTTGGTGGCCCTCCATTGGCCATTGGCACCTCCTGTTGCCTACTATCTGTGCCGCTGTTGTGTTCTGAAGGGGTCTGGGTGCTTGTGTGCACCCTGCTGTGCCCTGCTGCTGGTGGCCTCCTGTTGCCTGTCACTGTGCTTCCCTGGCTCTGTCCCTGGGTCTCCTCTCTGTGCCATGCCCCCTCTGTTGCTCTGCTTCCACAGTTGCGCTGGAGCATCTCTTTCTGCGCCATGGCGCAACTATCTTTGCACCATGGCACATTCCTGGTTGCACCATGGTGCAACTGTGTCATATTCAGCTGGGTTGTGCTGGCACAGTGCTGCCAGCACAGCCTCTGAATATGGCTCCTGTTGCACCATGGTGCATCGGATTTGCACTGTGCCAGAGTTGTGCCAGCCTTTGGCGCATTTCTGAGTCTCTGGGCTGTAGTATATATCTAATTGAACATATTACCAAGCAAAAAATTCCCTCTCTCCTATTCAGCTTAGATGCTGAAAAAGCATGTGACATGGTCTCATGGCATTTCTTAAGAGATGTATTAGCCTCCTTCCGATTTCCAGACCAATTTATTAATCTTATATTTAAATTCTGCCATAACCCACAAGGATACAGCAGATCAAATGGCCATATATCACAAACATTTTCCCTTCAAAAAGGAACCAGTCAGGGATGCCCAATCTCACCTTTATTGTTTGCCCTTTATATTGAGCCCCTGGCCCAATTTATTAGACAGGATAAAAATCTCCCAGGAATACATTTGGCAGCACAGAGCACAAACTAGCCCTGTTTGCGGACAATCTTTTGGTTTGCCTCTCCAATCCAGATACCTCCCTCCCCTACCTATGTCAAAAACTTAGGTTATTTTCTGATCTAGCAGGGTATTCCCTAAACACTACCAAAACCGAAGTACTAGCCTATAACTATACACCATCATTACAGATAAAGGACAAATATGATTTTAAATGGGACTTAACAGACCTAAAATATCTTGGCATCAAAATTCCTATTGACCTGAAGCTCCTTTTTAATCTTAATTACTCTCCCCGAATGAAGGCCCTTAAAACAGACATAAGGAGATGGACTGTCCTCCCTCTATCTTTTTATGCCAGAAATCAAGCTATTAAAATGAATGCCCTCCCCAGGCTACTATATCTATTTCAATATGTTCCATGTGTGGTCACTATAAAGTCCCTTACTCAATGGCAATGTACTCTTTCACACTTCCTATGGCAGGGCAGGAAACTGAGGCTTAAATCTCACCTCCTAATGCAACCCGGGGGGTGGGGGTAGCACTCCTGAATCTGCAATATTACTGGAATTCCTTGTACATGAGGCTGGCTCTCCTTTGGGGGAACTCATCCTATATAGCACACTGGAAGCAGATGGATCTCTCTAGATCCCAAACACTTTCCCCTGCTGCTGCCCTGTTCTCCCATTCCCAACTGAAACAACAGCTAGATATGTTACCAGACAGCCCTATCCCAATTCTAGAAGGCTGGAAAAGAGGCTACCCCCAAAGAAGATATAAAATCCACAATTGGAAATGTACTTGGTTTATAAAAAACTCAGATTTCCCCCCTGCAAGGGTATCTGCCTGGTAAACCATCCAAATGACCCAGGACATGGTGGCCCCCCTAGCAATTAATTCATCAAAATGCAGTTATATCTTTTACAGAAGCCCAATTTAAATTTAGTTGGAACTCAAAAGATTTAATCCATGATCTCCAGATCAGGGATTTCATAAACTCACAGTTTAGAATGCAAGCCTCTAAGTGCCAAAGCCCTGAAGACAGTTGCCCCTTTATCTAAATAATGACTTCGACTGACAGTGACCATGCAATCTCTAAACTATATAAGTTTTTGCTCTCTCAATAGGCCCACTTTTCAGATGCATTAAAACTCCAGTGGGAGCAAGACTTAGATTCCCCCCTTCTTCAGACAATCTGGCCCAAAGTCTGGTGAATGACCTGGTCCAAAACACTATCCCCGGGGTGGCAGCAATATGTATGGAAGGTCCATACCAGATATTTTTCAGTACCCAAGTTCCTTGCCAGGCGTAAACCAGGAACCACATCAGAATGTTGGAGACTATGTGGAACCACTGAAGCATCTCATGCTCACATATTTCTACTTTACCCTAAAATGCAGGGTTACTGGCACCCAGTGTCACAAGTAGTAAATGTTCTCAACCTGTAGGACCACTTGTGCCCAGAGAACCTTTTTATTGGGTCTACTCCCCCAGAGATTTAAAGGGAAAAGAGCCCCAATGTGTTTGATCCATACTTCTTGCAGCAGCCTATAAGGCCATAATGAAAAAATGGTTACAACCAACTTCTCCCACAGTAGAAGAATGGCTTAGCATTATAAAATATATACAAAATTTGGAGCAACTAACTCATAATTTACAAAACAGGACCACAACCTACCAGAATCAATGGACCAGGTGGGACCTGAGAGACAGCCCTAACCTATCCCATAAGGACCAACATAGGGTAAACCCAGAACCCTCTATTCCCACTGGGAAAACTAATCTTAAGGTGCCCCCCACTGATGAGATTAAATACATTCACATAAATTATATACTCTCTCCATTTCACAGATATGGACTAGATTCCCCCAAAAGCTGAATACTATTTCTTTTAATAGAAAGAATAATATCGCTGACAAGTTTTTATTAAGATTCTGATTCTATTTCTATTTTAATTTTTTACTGTAGGTTACTGCTTTTGTAACTGTTTTATTCCTGATCTATAATGGTATTATTAGAGTTTATTCTCCAAACAATGGAATACTTATTTTAGATACCTGATCCAGCAATGCAAATACAGGGTTCTGATTTGACCTAAATATGAAGTTAAGTATCACTTGTAAATCAGTTGATGATAATCCAAATAGAAGTGAACAAATCTCTCTGTATTATCCCTGCAATGTCTATAAAGGTATGTATTGTTTTTATATGTGAAAAAAAGAGAAAAATGACTCAATAAAAATGAAGTATAAAAAAAAAAGAAATTCTTGGATTTTTATTTTGCCAGATAAAATTTGTAACCATTTATTATTGTTATTATTATTTTTTTGAAAAATTCACTCAGGACCATTATCGGAAGGGTTTGAATACATATAAGATTTTTGGAAGTACTTACATTTTTATTACATTTACTCTTCCTATTAATGTTAATGGGAGAGAGAGAGAATCACCTGTCTGTATCTTTTTTATTTCTTGTAATAATTGTTCTACGTTATAAAAATATAGAGCTTCTAGTTTACTATAAAGCATAATACCAAGATACTTAAATAAATCTACCATAGGGCAAGGGCAGTTGTTAGGTAACTGAAAATTAGAATTCTTATTTATTTTAAGTATTAATGATTTCTGACAATTAATTTTGTATCCTGATACATTACCATATTCTGTTGTTATGTGGATAAATTCTTCTACTGATTTATGGCATTGTCTTAAATATAATAGAACATCATCTGCATATAGATTTATTTTATGTTCTTTCCAATTTTGTTCAATACCTCTAATTTGAAGATTTACTTTTATTACTTCCGCAAGGGGTTCCATAACCAAAGCAAATATCAAAGGCAAGAGGGGACAGCCCTGCCTTGTACCCTGAGAGAGTTTAAATGAACAGGATATTATGCTATTTGTTTTAATTTGTGCTGTTGGTTCCTGATATAGGATTTTAATCCAATTAATACATTTTTCTCCAAAATTCATTTTCCGTAATGTTAATATTATAAAGTTCCACTCAACACTATCAAATGCCCTTTCAGCATCAACTGTGAGGAGGTTGGTATCATGATTATTTATATTAGACATTATATTTATTGTACATCTGATATTTTCTGTTATTCACCGACCTTTAATAAAACCGTTTTAGTCTTGGTTGATTAAGGCAGGCAGCGCCACCTCAAGCCTTTTAGCCAAGACCTTAGCATATATTTAATAATCCACATTAAGCAGAGAAGTGGGCCTGCATGATTTACATTGATCTGGATCCTTGCCCTGTTTATGAAACAGATGGATATGGGCCTTACATTAAGTTGATGGTGCTTTATTAAGAGTATTTATTTTATTAAATAAATTTGTAAGTATTGGGAATAGGGGATCTTTATATTTTTTTTAAAACTCAGCTTGGAAAACATCCAGTCCCAGTGCTTCTCCAGCTGTAAGTTCTTCTATAGCAGTTTCTACCTCTTTCTTTGTTATGGGACTGTCCAAGAAAGTTTTTAATTCAGACGGTATTTGTTTAAGAACTAACTTCGCTAAATATTTTTTGGCAGCATCATTATCTGTTGAGTTTTGTGTGGTATAGAGATCTATATAAAATTCTGTAAATATTTTATTTCTTTTGGATTTTTATATGCTTTACCTTCTTTATCGCTTATCAATGTAATATTATTATTTTCTTGATCTTTTTTTAATATATATTTGGATCTAGCTTGTCAAATCTGTTTTTCTGCTATTTCTGTTAACAGTGCATTGTATGACTCCTTTTTTGTGTTAATAAATTAAAAATCTTTTTATCCAGCATAGTAGAGTGTAATTGTTCCAATGAATGTCACTTTCTAATTGCTTTTGTTGTTGAACCCAGTTTCGCTTCCTAATTCCCTTTAACAGTTGTAGTTTACCCAGAAGCCAAGCTTTAAACGCATCCCAGATTATTAAAATATTGATACCTTGTTCTGTATTTCTGATAAAAAAAAATCTATATCTTGAGCTAATAAATTACTTGTTTCCTGGTGTTTTAATAGAGTGATATCCATTTTCCTGTTGATTGATATTAGAGATTAATCTAACGATTTAAAATCTAAAAAGCAGGGTGAATGGTCTGAGATTATAATACCAGTGTAATCTGTTTTTTTTTTCATTCTGTAGCTTAATGTTTCAGAGATCAGGAAATAATCAGTTTGTGAATATGAATGATGAACTGTAGAGTAATATGAACATTTCTTTGTAGTAGAATTAGACTGACTCCAGGGGTCTATCAATTTAAGATCTAACATAAAGTTTTTAATAGCTCTTGTAGCAGATTTAAAGTTGTGTAAGGTATTAGAAGTTCTATCAGTTTTATTCAGTATTAGGTTAAAGTCACCCCAATAATGTATGGAGCCGTATAGGTAGATAACTGTAAAAAGAATTCTGAAAAGAAGGCTGGATTATTAAAGTTTGGTCCATAAATTGTTGCTAAAGTGAAATAATTGGTCCCTATTTCCACTTCCATGATTATGTACCTTCCATTTTGGTCTATACTTCTGATAATTTGGGGTTGCAGTTTATACTTGTAAAAAAATATTGCCACACCTCTAGAGTTTGAATTAAAAGATGAAAATAACCCTAATTTCCATTTCTTCCGGAACCACTGAAAGTCCTTTTCTGTTTAAGGTATTAGAAGTTCTATCAGTTTTATTCAGTGTTAGGTTAAAGTTGCCCCAAAAATGTATGGAGCCGTATAGGTAGATAATTGTAAAAATAATTTTGAAAAGAAGGCTGGATTATTAAAGTTTGGTCCATAAATTGTTGCTAAAGTGAAATAATTGGTCCCTATTTCCACTTCCATGATTATGTACCTTCCATTTTGGTCTATACTTCTTCTGCTAATTCGGGGTTGCAGTTTATACTTGTGAAAAAATATTGCCACACCTCTGGAGTTTGAATTAAAAGATGAAAATAACCCTAATCTCCATTTCTTCTGGAACCACCGAAAGTCCTTTTCTAGAAAATGGGTCTTCTTGTAATTACACACAGTTTATCTGTTTTTTATCAAGATAATTAGTTATTTTATTCATTTTAACTCTGCCTTAGACTTTTGACATTCCAAGAAACCAGTTTTAATGTTTGCCATTTATTTTGTTGTATTTTATCGAAGATTTTAGATATTCTTATAAAAATCACTAAATCCTGGATCCTATGACACTGTTTATTTTTTTTCCTTTCTATGCTTTCGGTGGTTTGGCATTTTGTTGTACTCCCCATCACCCAGCACACAACACCTAAGTGCCCCTAAACTCTTAAGGGAGAAAAATGATTTCTACCTGCCTACCCCCATATTGGCAGAGATGAACAAAATGCCATCTCTTGCACCAGAGATATGCTGCCTAGGTATTTTCATTTGTTTCAGTATTAATTTCTTACATTATGTTTAAATAGGCTTAGACAGATAAATGAAGAGAAGGAAAGGAAATGCTACTTCATATCTCCCTTTTAAATCTATTTTCTGAGAGAGAGACTGAGAGAGATAGAGAGAGAGAGAGACTAAAGAAAAAAATTGAAGGGGGGAGTTATTGAGTTATCGCTGCATATCCCTTTTCGTGCTGTTTCCGGCTAAAGCATTTCAATGCATTTAATTTCTGTTGCTGCCAATCTTCTTTTCATGTTTCTCAGCAAATTCAAGGAGGTGGCCAGCAGCAAAAAGAATAAGGACATTTGTGGAGAGGGTACTTTTCTTCTTTCTTCTACCCATTGTACTTTCCTTTTTTCTCTTTCTCTCTTCCCTTAATTCCTATCTTTATCTTTCTCTTTCATTCATTTATTTTGCCTTTTCTTTTTTTCTCATTTCTTTCTGTTTTTCTCATAGAATTATACCTTAGAGTTTGTGGAAGCTTCATTCTGCAATTAATAAGGTTGCTGTCTCACTTGCCTAGGAGAAGGGTTTGAGAGCTGATGTGAGTTTTTATTGTAGCACTGTTCAAAAGCTTCCTCAGCTTTCTCATGATCCTCAAAAGTACTCAATTTTCTGTTAACCACAAATCATAATTTTGCTGGATACAACATTGTGAATCTATGCCCATATCATAAAGTTTCTTTGTTACAGGATTAAAAGGCTTTTGTTTGTTCACTGTTTCTATTGAAAGGTCAGGGTATGCATTAAAGCTTATGTTTTGGAACTTTAGGCCCCTTTCTGACCTTGCCTTCTGTAATAGAGCCGCTTTGTCCTGGCATTTGTGAGGATTCACATAGATGGCTCTTGGATAGCTTTGTGATGTGTTCATAAAGCGTGATCCAGTTCTATGTGCTCTATTCAAGATTATCTTTTGGTCAGGGTAATTCCTTCCCATTGCCTCCATTAACATTTTTTTTAAAAAAAGGTATTGGGTCACCAGTGCCCTCCTGACCCTCAGGTACATTACAAATTCTTATGTTACCCCTTCTTGATCTATCCTCCATTTTGGCAACTTTTTGCATCAGGTTTTGAAGCCGTTTATCATGAACAGTCTGGGCTTTAAATATCTGCTATTTGTGACACCCTTTCTTCTACATCCTGTGTGCAAATTGCCAGGCCTGCTAACTTCTCTGTTAAAAAATTTACTGAATCTGAGATACTTTAATGGAGGAGTTAATTTCACCTAGAGCTTTCAACATTTCTTGTTGGAATTAAGTGACCGCTTTCATAATTTCAGAAGACTCTGAGGATTTAGCTTGCTGCTCTTGAGTTTCTAAGATTAGTACATACTCATTAGCAGACTCACCCCTATTCCTTTCTAACGTGATAGGCAAGGCATTGTCATTACTATCAACTATTTCTAACTCTCCCCCAACAACATTCATACTTAAAGCTTCAATGTTATTTAATGCTGCTTTTTTCTCTGTGGGGAGCTTACTGTCCCTACCTTCCTGAAACTTTGTATTAATTTTCTTTGGGGCATTACGTTATGTGCATGCTTGACATCAGTATTTGGAACTCCTTCTCTTTGCTTGCAATAAAAAATAATTTTTCCTAGAGCGGTTAAGCTCTGTTTTGCACTTACCAGAGTTTCAGGTATAGGGGACAACAGTGGTACATTGCTTACTGTACCAATATCTGAACAACCTGGAGAGAGAGGATCCTGTTCAGATGTCTCATGTAAAACATAGACGTTTTGTTTACTGTCCTTCAGCTTACTAAGTTTGCTCTGTTGTCTGGTGACGTCTCTTATCCCTCAGACCGCTTTGGACATAACGTGTTGTTAGACCGGTACTCAGAGTTTCCCTGTCCAAGCACACACGCGCCTCAGAGCTAAATTGAAAGCGCACCACAGCAGACTCCGATTACATAAAGCTCAAAAGGATGCAAGGAAAAGAGATACCTCCCGAGTTTTCTGGTGCATTTGTCTTTCCTTCTTCAAATAGCTCTTTCATAAGTTAGAAATAACCTATCAAGCTTTAGAGCTGAAGAAAAAAGAAATTCAAAATCTACCACCATTAGATCTAGCTGCAGCAACCTGGCATCTCGTTTAGCTCCTCTCATACGGAACTTGACATTAACATCCTCTCACCTTTGCTGTCTACCTTGCATTTCCTGATAATAAATTTCAGTTGCTAGTCTTGGACCAGTTACAATTTCCCTAGGTCATTTTTCATGTCCCTAATCCCTTTCTTACTGACACCCTGTCACATATATTAGTGTCAGCCACAAAGAGACACTTTGGTCCTAGACCCTTTCTCCATGTCACATATAAACAGACTGAAGAGCACAGGACCCAGGGCTGACCCATAGGGCACCCTAATTGTCACTCTCCTCACCTCAGAGTGCCTTCCACCCCTTGGGTTCTTCACCCTCCCCAGTTCATTACCTATCTACATCTTCTCCCACCTCCATGTCATCCAACTTCTTTAAAAGATTTCTATGAGACACAGAGTCAAAGGATTTTCTGAAGTCCAGATACAGGAAGGACATCCACCACCTGGCCACTGTCGACTATGTGATGCACTGTCTTAAGAATTCTATGAGGTTCATTTGGTGGAACTTCTGTTTCATGAAGCCATGCTGTTTACTGTCCTGGAGATCATAATTCTCCAGGAGGTCTACAATGACTCTTTTATAATAGTCTCCAGCAGCTTCCTTATGATTGAGGTCAGTCCACCCAGTCTTTAGTCACCCAGCTCTCCCCTGCCCCCACTCTTATGCAGAGGTACAACATCTGCCACCCTCCAGTTCATGGAAACTACACCTGTCAATTGCAAATAATTGAAAAGGTCTGTCTTGGGTGCTGCAAGAGTCCCTCACCTCCCTGAACATTCAGAGAGGCAGCCCATCAGGTCCTCGTGACTTCATCATCTTTAACTCCATCAGAACCTTGAACACTCTGTCCTCAGTGATGGTCCCTATGACCATCTTAGTCTCCCTTCCAACTTTAATCCTGTATTTTGGAAGTGGTCCTCCTTCCAAAACTAAGCAGAAATATTCACTTAACATGTTTACTTTTTGCCCATCCTCCTCAGCCCATAACCCCCTTTCTTCATCATTTCAATTCCCCCTTTGTTTTCATCTTTTCCTGGACAGACCTAAAAAATGCATTGTCATTTTGTGCCGCTTTCCAGTTCCAACTTGTCTTAGATATTCCTTAGCTATCTATTGGATCCCCCGTTTGACAGTGTTCCATTTATTTCCCCATTTATTCTAACTGGCCTGACCCTTTGAGTCTCTCACTCTCTCTCTCTCTCTCACTCTCTAAGGTGTTCGCCATCCTTTTAAAGTCATATGCTTTTCAAAATTACAGACCAACTGGGACCTCTGTTGTGGAGCTTTGAATGCTATGCTGAACCACACTGTGTTGTGGTCACTTGACCCAAGAGGACTTTTCAATGTTACCATTTGTATGTTGCTCTGATTCAATGGTACTCGGTTATGTATAGCAACAACTCAAGTCTGCTCTTCTACATGTTGTGTTAGGATACAGTATTCAAAAGCATCCACTGACACCTGATTCCTGGAGCTTCGTGCCCCAGTATGCTCCAGTCTACATAAGGTATGTTGAAATCTCCTAGTAAGAAAAATACCCGTTACCACTGCCTTCCTTATCTCCTCTATTAGTGCCCTGTCCATCTCCCAGCTGGTTTGGGGGCTTGCAGGCCACACCTATTTAGAGGTACTTGCCTCCCACCACCATCAGATGAACCCACAAAAAATTAATCACCTTTCCTGTCTCTTTATTCTCTATTACCCTTATTCCCTCCCTGATGCACAGTGATACTCCCCCCTTCTCCCTATCTTTCCTTAACAGCTCATAGTGGGGAATCATGAGGTCCCAATCATGGTTGAATGTCAACCACATTTCTGTTGTGGCCACTATATATGGCCTTATCTCTGCAGCCACAGCCTGGATGTTAATCATTTTGTTCCAGGGGCTTCTGGTGTTTATGCAGAATACCCTCCAGGAATCCTGTTTCTTTTTCCTTACCTCTACCATTGAGCAGTCCTTTCTTGCTCACCCCATGCTTTTTTGCATTCTTTGCCTCCCTCCCTGGCTTCTGTGATTCCTACTCACTGGTGAACCTTACTGTCACATATCCCATCTGAATTATCTGTTACTCCCTGAATGTTCACTTCAATTGGGGCAGTGCTAGCTAGATCTCCTTACTTGAATTCTCAACAAGGATTACCCTAGACCTAGCCTCCCCCTTTGCTAGTTTGAACACCCTAAAATCTATGATTCAAAACTCTGCCCAGTGAATTTGTCTTCTCACTCTCTTTGGATGAAGGCCTTCCAGTTTAAATAGGCCTTCATCCCTCCAAAAATGATGTCAGTCCTCCAGAAAAGTTAACCCCTCTTCTACCCACCACTTCTTTAATCAATTATTCAATTGGTAGATTTTCAGCTTTCTTTCCTCCCCCTCCTTTTCACAAACAGTTCCAAGAAGGAACTGCACTCAGCAGTGCAGGTGTGGAGAGGTGTGATCAAGGGGTGTCTTACCCATAAATATGATATGCTGTCCCAAGGGGGCGCATATTCAAGAGTGAAAACTTCAGTGCTGTAATCAGTTATATAAGCCAGACCCTGTTCCAAATGGATAAAGCAGACCCTGTTCCAAATGACTGATTGCAAACTAGTTTTATTGCATTAATCAGACAGGGTAAGCATGCAGGAACAAAGACCACTAACTAGGTGCCCTGATGCTTTGCTCAAAGGAGCTTTGTCAGGGGGAACTCCACCCCCCCCAATCCTGTTCATTTGGAGAGCCTCTGAGATGAGTACAATACCAGACACCTCTCTCATGCTGGTATCCAACTACCTGAAACTGGCATTTACTTCACCTAATGGATAGTCTGCCAGGCCATTCTTTCCTAGATGGACAATTATGTCTGGCCTCCCACACTCTCCCCCAACCAAGTTCTCCACCCTGATGACAACCCTATCAGCTGTTGCCGCCATGAGGCAATGCATCTCTCTGTGGGTCCATGTCACAGACAGCACTCTCAGTTCCTCTCACTATAGAATCCTCTATTATTAGCACCCTCTTCCTAGCTCTCCTGTGATTTTTGCAACCTCCCCCTCCCCCAGTAGTGATCACCACTTCAGAAGGGACCTGAGTGCAACAAAGTGCTCTTCCTGGGGAGAGGAGCTGCATGTACCTTCCAACCTCCATTGCAGACCCTAGGAAGACACTGAAGAAAAGGAGCAGCAGTAGGTATGCCAACCCCCACTTCAAACTACACAATAATAACTATATATCAAAGTAATAATCAAACTATCCATTGGGTCCCTCAAACTGTTAACTATTAATTCCACAGTGTTACAAAGTATATTGTACTCCCACAACGAAGTCATAAATATACACAAAAAAAAAGCCTCGCATAACCTAAAGATTGTGACCTAAAGTACTGTATAACTTAATCTCAGGAGTGTGAGACTTTAAAGATTCTCATGGAATATTCTGTAATGGATGTTTTTATTTTATGGCACTGGTTCTCAAACAGTGATGCCAGCCAGGGGAGGCCCCAATGTCTTCTAGGGGAGGCTCAAGTATGCCTAGTAATAGGCCAGTCACTTAAATGCAAGGTTTTTCTGTTTTTTGTATAGCAATGGAGTGAACCTCACACAGCTGCTACTGTACACAGAAGTCCATTGGCTGTCCAGGGAAAAAGTTCTGAGTCACCTTTGCCACAACAATCTGGACATTTTAAATATTTATTATACACATAAACTGTCATAAATGAATCAAGCTATTAATTCTAGGACCTTTCAATTTATTTCTGGTTTACAGTGCAGTGTGACAAGATATTATTTATATGGGAAGACCTAGTATTTTTACCTACTTAGTGGGCTTCACTACAACGCAGCTTGATAACTTGTTAGTCCCTGCTTATGATGCAGGAAGGACTTGACTAAACGGATCTCCCTTCCAACCTTAAATTATTATGATCCTATGTATGAGAACTCATAATCAAGGGACTTATACCATTACCATTTGGTTAAATTTTCACACTTTAGATAGTACTAATGGAAAATCCTGTAAGGCAAGAAAAGAAAGAAAAGGCACTTGATTTCATACAGCACTTGCCATACAAAATGTCTCCTGAAATGCATCACAATCTAAGAGGGGAAGTGGAGGAAAAGCTGAGGCCATGGGGCACATAGGTAGATTAAACAGAAATTAAAAAGATGTTAAGCACAGGGAAGTTAAATGACTTGTTCAAGGTCAAACAGTGGGTAAGCAACAGTTGTGAGATTCAAACCTGGGGTCTCCCTGTTCATACTATAGCACTGTGCTCTAACCAGTAGGGCAAACTGCAGTGCATGCTAGTGATTACACACAGAATTATGATAGGAGAGATTCTGCACTGGAAACCCACTGGCTGACAGTGTGATCTTGGACAAACACGCAACCATCCTGTGCTTAAGCCTTAGGGTTACCACCTGTTCTGACTTTGGCAGGTGGCAGGACAGTCCTGATTTGGCAGCTGTGTCCTGCCAAAAATCATGAAAAATGCTTCATGTCTTGATCATATAGTAGAAAAATATTTTCCTACTTTTCTCTAAATGCTGCAGAAAACTATACTACCTTAACTAAAATGCCTTACAATGATAACCAGTATGAGCGACTTAAACACTACAACACAGTCTTTTTTTATGATTATTTAGAGAATGCAAGAAGTCTGTTGCATTGACTGAAGTTGCATATTCTTCTGTGAAAAATCAAACTTAAAAGGTGGTGACACTGTTCAGTCTCCCCAGTTGTAAAACTGGACTAACGTACAACCTCACTGCAAATGAAGCATTGCAGCTGGTTTATGCAGAGTAAGTAAATCAATTGGAAATGTTCCAAACTACAAAACAGTGGAAGGGAAACTGTCATCATACTTACAGAAAGGTAATCGTAGTTGCAACCTGTGCTGCTTTCTAAATGAAAGTCCTCAAACCCGAGTTCAATCTGGCTGCCACCATTTGCCTTTATAAGCCAGTAGCATTCAGCATTGTGGTGATAAGGCAGAGGGTAGTTGGGAGATGAGAAGCTGCCTGTAAAAGTGATGAGAGTGGCCCCACAACCTGAGGAAAAACACATAGTACTGAGTTTGAAGAAAGAAGAATTACTCCCCAACATGTTGCTCAGCATTTTTTATGCCTGTGCAATTTCACTCCCAATTTTTAGTCAAGTGAAGGTTGAGGAATAATACTCAATGTACAGTATGTAGTGTAATTCATAGGCCAACACATAGTTCAATGTGTCACATTTTAAGAAGGAGTCTCCTTTTGTAGCTGTTTAACCTACAATCACTACATGAAACATATAATGTCAGCTCAGATGTTCTTGAAAATATTTTAGGCTTTCTTCCAAAATAGCATCCTTGTGACTCGGTGGCATTTTTGCCCCTGACCCTGAAGGCTGAGAGTTCGAGGGTAGATTTTTTTTTGTTTACAGCTGTGAAAAAAAAACCCCTAGCAACAGGCAACAATGGCTACTTTTGAAATGTCTTATTCAGTGATGTCCTGCTTTTACACATTTTTATAATGCATTCACGCATGATAGCCAAACTCAGATGCAACATATAATTTTCAGTGGCATTGGGTCCTGGGTTCATCCACTTTTAAATTACCTAGGTCCCAACTGATGTGCAATATCTCATTTTCAGTGCAGTCCTTCTTTGATCTGTTTGCATAATGTATTTACCCTGGGTACCTCAGCAGAGATGCTCAGTTTAGTTTTTTACCTATTTACATACTGTTTACCCAAGATAGCCAAGCCTAGATAGGATGCAATATTTAATTTTTAGTGTTGTCCTGCTTACACATACAGTATTTTTATAATGTTTTTCCAAAGTCAAAAGTGCACATCTTGTTTTTACTGAGATACGTCATTCACCAATCTTGCATGGCATTTTTTAAGAGTAGCTAAGCTGAAGAGTCATGTCTCGATTTTAGTGGAGTCTTGCCTTTACCTATTTTAAACTGTAGATACACAGGATACTGGTTACTGTAGGAGTCCACTGAGAGTCCAGACACCATCAGTTTCTAATGAACAGCATCTCCTGACTCCCAGCCATAAGCCACAGCTCGTCTCCTGTCAGTGGGATCCACCATTTCCCCATGCCTGGAGGAGAATCCACATTTGATGGTCAAAGTCTGGGAGGATGAGCTGGTGAGGTATGGAAGGAATTGCAGGGACCTAGTATGGTGTGGAAGATGGGGTGACTTCAATTGCATGGGGCTACATAAGTATTTAATTTCATTTAAGACCCCCTGCCTTATCCCTCTCAGGGTGTGCTCCTGAGTAGCAAACCAACAGAGTGCCTATCGGGGTCATCAGAATGGTAGGTGAGCCTCATTCTACCTTGGGAACTCCCCTGTTGGACACCCTCTGAATGTGTGACACCACCATGTCTCTCATTAAGGGAGCAGGTATATGCAAAGGTCTGGCCACTTCAGAAGGACCACATAGTCTTTCCTAGATGACACTTCCTCCTACTGGGTCACCAGAGTACAGCTGGGCAGCAGAAAGAAGGTGCCCTCCTTCCCTGAAACAAAGGTTCCCAAAAAGAATGTTAGGACCCTGCCTTGTTAATCAACACCAGACATTCTGGACTCACGGCACTAACCCAGCCTGTCTGGATAGCAAGCAGTAGTTCTATTGCTGAACTAAGCAAAAGGCTTTCACCCATTTTATATTGTGTTTGCTCAAGGGTGTCCTGCACAGGTGAGATGCAATATCATTTTTCCAGCAGGTTCCGGCTTCCACCCATTTTTACACACAATGTATCCATGTTAGCTCAGTTGAGATGTAATAAATCTTGTTTTCAGTGGGATCTGAATTTTACCAACTTGTACAGTGCATTTACTCAGGACAGCCCGGATGAGATGCACCACCTTATTTTCAGTGGGCCCAATTGTCACCCAGTTTTTGTGCCAAGGACATCCAAGCTGAGATGAAGTATCTCATTTGTAGAGAAGTCCTGCTTTTACTAATTTTTACACCGTATTTACCCAGGGTAGCCCAGCCCAGGTGGAATGCATTACCTGTCACTATGATCCTGTAGCCATCCATTTCTACAATACATTCACCCAAAAAAACTCAGCTAGAGGCCACATCACCATTTTAGAGAGGTTCCACTTTTACTTACTTTTACACTGTAGGCGCTTTTACACACGCAGTCTTACAACGGAATAAGTGTTATGGAAGGACTGTACCGGTCCATCCCATGCTGTCTAAATGCTTTTTGTTCCATTGTAAAACGAACGTTCGCCTGAACCGCATTCCCTGGTGTGGGTGGTTTGTCCCCAAGCATGCCGTTGCAGCGCGCAGTGTAAAGCGCCCATTCCGGCTCAAGAACTCCAGCTCTTCAGTTATCATGTCACAGCCACTGTTCTACCCCGCAAGGAGTACTGCACCAATATGGAGGGCTGGGCGATGTTGTGGCGAAACAGGAGCTCGTCTAATCATGACGTGAAGCGCAACAGGCTGTATTAGCGCCGGACAGGTAACGCTGGTTTTAGTACAGTAGTGCGTGTGTAAAAGCGCCTACAATTTACCCAGGACAGCCTAACTGAAATGCAATATCATATTTTCAGAAGGACCCTGCTTTTACGAATTTTGCAGAGTAATGGGGTAGCCCAGTTAATGTACAAAGTCTCATTTTCAGTAGGATCCTGCACTTATCCATTTTATTTTTCCATAGAAATTTTTCTCCCTGGTCAGGTTCATCTTTTAGAGATATGCCCTATTCCCATGGATATACCTTGTTCAGGCCTTCATCCTTTGGTTCCCCCAGCCCCCCAGTAACCCACTGGTTAGCACATGACTAGCCCACCATGGCAGGTGCTCCAGGGAAGGGCCTTCATCACCCACGAGACAGTCCACTTTTTTTCACTAAGACCAAGGGGTTATACTCGTGTGCCCGATCATCATTCAGATGGATTTACTTTTTTAGCCCCTTTGGTAAGGTTATGGCCTTGGCTACTCACAGTGTATTCCCCCAGGATGGGTGCAAGCTTCCTGGCTTTGTTACTGGGGTCGTTGTGACACAGAAGCACACTATGGACCCTCCTCAGCTAAGGTTCATTGCTGTGTGGCAGCTGCCCTGGCCTAGTCTGCCTCCCGCCATGGTAACTTGGGTCTGCTCCTGAAACCAGGTTGCCTGCATGTGGCACTGGGCCATCACGGCAGCCATGTTTATCCATTTCTAAGGTAGTGTTTACTCTGGACAGCCTATCTAGGATGGAGTATCTCATTTTCAGTGGTGTCCTGCTTTAAATCACTTTACACTATACTTAGAAAGAGACACAGGGAGAAGGAGAAAGGATCAGAACAGTAGAAGCAGGGGAAAGAATCAGGAGAAGAGGAGGAATAACATGAGTAAGAAGATGTGGAAGATGAGGATGACGTACAAGAGGAGCTTGAAAGTCTGTAGTCAGCTACACCACTGACTAGTGGTGATGATGTTGATAAGTGTGACACTAAGGAGTGGAGGCCATCATGTGATGGGAGGAGACGGCAAAATTAAAAAAAAAAATAATGAAAAAGGGAAAAGCAAGAAAAGTTTCTCAGGCAGGGAAATCTAAAGACTGGTCTCCTACCCAGACCTCCAGCATCAACCTCATTGTACTGTACCAGCTGCTGCTGCTGCTGCCCAACCTGGCCTTCCCCAGCCGCATCATACCACAGTGATGAGAAAGAGAAATTATCTCAGAATCACTACCCAATTCTTTGCTAAGCACCCCAGCTCCCTAGCAGTCCACTCCTGTAGCAAAAAAGAAATAGATCTTGTGCATTGTAGGAGTATTTTACAGATGACACCACAAATCCTCTGAAAGCATTTAACAATCAGTGTGACAGACAGGTCAGTTGGGGTCAGCATGCTCGGATATGGGGGACTAGTGTTCTGGCTGATCATTTAGAATATGAACATGGCATTTTCTAACAGCCACATCCATTTCCAGTCCCCAATCTGGTCACACAGGCCAGTAGGAGCAGGAGCAGCAGCAGCATTAGCAACAGCAGCAGGGTATGGAATTAGACAGTTTTCTCTCATGTAATGCAGCCACCATGGCAGCCACTTCAACCAACAGCAACAAACTACACTGCCCGAGCCATAACAAGCCGGTACTAAGCAGCCACCTACCCACCCAAGTTCTCTCCGAATGACACAACTCACTGGGGAGATGAGGGCCTTTAATCTTGAGTCATCCTCTATCACAGAAGACACTGGGCCAGATTTTCAAACCACCCCAAATGCTGCAAGCACCGAGTGCGCTGAACATATGGCACATACGGCTTGAGACATTCTCCTGGCCGGCAATCAGGATTTTCGATCCTGTGTGCCAATTGCTTCAAGTTAGAACACATTTTTCTGGTCTAGCTTGCAGCAATCCCGGGTACCCTTTTTATGGAACTTGCTCCAAATATCTGGCATGAGCTGATGTTAATCAGGTAAACTGCCATAACTGCATTTGACCTACCAAAATCAGGCACAGTTGTGACAAAGATGTTTGGTGCAGCTGCACCAAAAAAGGATTTGATGCTGGGCTTGAAGTAAGCCTTGCATCGCCCTTTGAAAGTCCAGCCCGCTGTCTTTAAAACAAAACAGAAGCGGTTGATTGTTGCCCATAGGAGTGCTCCTCTGAAGTTTTCATCACTCATAGCTTTCAGAATAAGAGAAAATGTACCATACTAACATGTACAGCACATTAGGAAATAATGCAGTTTGCAGTGCTGTCATTTTATATCTTTAGGTATTCATTTATTAAGGCATAAGCTACAATTGCCAGTATGCAGTTCCTCTGCATATGATATGGTGATTAATGTCTCTCTGTGCTGCTGGTAGGAAGGTAAATGCATTTGGTTGTAAAGAGCAACATTCATGTACACTATAAATGGAAATTATGTACCTACCATAATTCTGATCTTTCTGTGTATCTTCACCATTCATCACCTTTGGGTACTTGGCCGGAGGTATGACCCTGTGGGAGCTTTTTTTTTGGATGGGTGGAGTCGACGCACCATCAGTGCCACCCTCGAGGCCGACGCACTGCGTGGCGGTCGCGGGTTGGCCGTTAGGTGTTGTCGACGCTGTCCTCCCGCCAGTTCTGAGTCACCGTAGAGGTTAGAAAAAGGGTTGGGAGGGTGGAAAAAGGAAGTCCAAGGGACAGACACAGGAAAAGATATAAAACTAAATGGAGAAATAAACAACTAAGAGGACAGAAGAAGCTCGAAGACTAAGGGGGATTGGGTAGGGGCCCCAATCTCTGGAAATAGAAAGGAGGAGGGAGGGAGGGTTAAGGTTTTTAGAAGTAAGGAAAAATTTAGGGGGAGAAACATACCCTGTGACTTTGACCTGTCTCCAGTTTATATAGGAACTGGGAAGGAATAGCCAAGAGGCTAACTGCCAGAACTGCAGGCACAGAATTATTGGCAAACTCCTGTAAGCAGAATTGGCTATTCTGGAAGAAAAAACAGGAAACAGGGATATCTCCCCCCCAAAGGAGATTTTGGTGCAAGAAACCTAGTTTCTTAACTTAATTGAGGTTATGTCCACAGGACAAAGGAATCAAGGAAATCAAGGATTGATGGGGAGAAGGGGAGAAGGAAAGAAAAGGGGGCAACTGCCAACCCCACCCACAGGGTGGAGCAGAGAAAGCTACTGGAAGAGGGTGCCCCACTCCTGACCACTCTACCCCTAAAGGAAAACTATCCCCTATGTGCCCCAGCTTACCCGCTCCTGACTGACAGAAAGGAGGGGCAAGAGAGGAGGCAGAGAGATGGAGGGGACCCAGAGACTGAGGCCCCAGGGGATGGAGTAGGATTGTGATGAATGGTGAAGATACACAGAAAGATCAGAATTATGGTGGGTACATAATTTCCATATCTTATCTGTGTCAATCTTCAGCATTCATCACTCCCTAGTGATGCCAGCCCCCCCAGGGGGTTTAACCCTAGGGGATGAGTCCCTTAGCTCTCAGTGGGTGACACACTAAGAGGGAGAACCTTCACGGGTCTGGAGAGGCCAGAGAGTGGGGAAAGTGAGATGGGGACCCTCCGGAGGGGGTAGGAAGTTGCCCCGATAGATGCCACCTCACTCTATGGGAGAAGAGATAGGTTCTCTGGTGGGCAGAGTTAATCACCCTACTCCGGGCCAAGGGTGACAACTGGGAAAGACGCAGCCATGCCATCTGCCTAGTGCAGATCGCTGTCCCTACAACCCTGGTAGCTACCTCATTGCCATCATACGATGCCCTTGCTTGGTGCCTTGCTAGCTCCAGGCCATGTGCAGAGAGTGCAATGGCTTGTCTGGTTTGCTCCGTGTCAGGCATGGAGGCTAGGAGCTGACCCAGACTAGACCACAGGAACCTGTCATAGGTTGCGTAGTGTGCCTGATGTGCTGCAATAGAGAGCAGCAACCATGCCAAGTAGAACGTCCTCCTCCCCCAGAAGTCAAAATCCGAGGAGTCTTGATCTGGGGGCCGGTCACAGTGAAGGGCGCAAAGCCCATCAGGAGTGTCCAGTTGCATCAATCCTGACTGAGGATGAGGCAAGGACCTGGAGACTCCGGGAGGGCACAATACTGCTGGCAGAGATCCCTAGGGGCAGGGACTCTGGAAAAGTATCACTGCCAGAAATGCAATGACGCTTCCAAAAAGGGAACAGGCCAGGGGGGCACCACAAGGGTGTCCTCACTGAAGTCACCTAAAAAGTGCTCTGGATTGTGTTGAGTGGGAGGGGTGATGTGCAGGTCCTCCAACATCCTCACGAGGAATTGCTGATACTCAGTGAGATCAGCAGCTGGAGAGATGTGAACAGATGGTTCCTCTCCCCCAGAAGAGGGTGATGAAGAGTCAGAGGACCTCGAAGGTTCAGAAGCTGGCTGCTCAGGGGGAGATTGAAAAACCTGTCTGTCCATAGCCCTAACGTAAGAAGGAAACTGAGCAGCCTGGGCTCTGAACTGCTCCCAGGAGAGAGGCCCGCTAGGACCAAGAATGCCTGGGAGCACAGGAGAATGTGGTAGATGAATGGGGGCAGGATCAACAATGGAAATTGGCTGACCTCCGCCTGGGCTAGGGAGTGCACCAGGAACCCTAGGGAAGGAAGGAGCTCTGGAAAACTCCACAGCTGACAGCTGATCAACCACACTGGAAATGCCTAGGCTGTGCCCTGAAGAATCCCCCCTGTGAGGTGACCGGGGCCATGTAGGGCCAAATGGACGGTCCCCTACCTCCAAAGAACGGGGCCCTCTCGAGGAAACTGAAAGAGAAGGGCAGAGATCCACACTGCGGCTTCTCCCAGAGCCCAGGTGGTCTCCAGAAAAAGGCCGCTGCACAGACCCCATGCCCCTTGACCCCCTCGGAATCTGAGAGTGCCCTCCTCCTTGAGAGAGCCAGCCTAGGCAGCTGAAAGCCCTGGTCAGCCCCCAAAGGGGCTATCCAGGGAGCAGCACCCTCCCCTCCTGTGGGTGCTCTGATTGGCCCCAAAATTGGGCGATCCAGGCACACCACCTGAGGAGGTACCACCACTGAGGGGTCAGAGAACCCTCCGAGGCCAGGATGCAGGGCAATGGTGGCCTGTACCACTGCCTGCTGGTCAGAACCCCTGACCCTGGCCCTGGCAGTCACTGTTCGCTCCTCGGGGGGGGCTGACTCCGGCCTGTCCAGGACACTACCAGGGTATCCATGCCAGCAGCCAACTCCAAGGAGCCAGACTGTGTGTCTGACCCAGAGTCTGACTCCTCTTTCAAAGAGGTGGAGATCAAAGTCCTGTGCCAGACAGTGTGCAGACACCCACTGCCATCCCTACTGAACAGGGCAACAGAGCCAGAGACTGCACCCGGGTCAACGCCTGTCCCCCCTTCCACACCGTGAATGGTGCCAGAAGAGGACACGGCCCCAACAAGGGCTGCAGTCTCAGAGCTGGAGCCTGTCATGGTGCTGTCCCAACCCATGGCACCGCAAGTGGCGCCAAGGACAGAGACGGTGCCAACGATGGCTCCAACCGCACTCTCAGCACCGTGAATGGTGCTGAGGCCAGAGACCCCCACAGCGCTGACCCACCCTACAGCGCTGCGAGTGGCACCGAGGAGGATTGAGACAGTGCCGATGATGGCTCCAACCACACTCTCAGCACCATGAATGGTGCCGAGGCCAGAGACCCCCATAGTTCCAACCCGCCCCATGGCACCACAAGCGGCACCAAGGACAGAGACAGCACCAATAATGGCCCCGACAGCACTCTCGGTGCCGCGAACGGTGCTGAGCTCTGAAACCCCCATGGCACAGTGCCCATGCCCAGAGCCGCAAATGGCTCCAGAACTGGACACGGCGCTGAGCTCAACCACGGCACCGTGAATGGTGCCAGGCTGAGAAACAGTTGGGGACAGTGCCGTAGAGCTTCCCACGGCACCGACAGCTGCATCGATGCCACAAATGGTGTCGACAGCAGCAACGGCACCAATGACAGCCCTAACAGCGCTCTCGGGGCTGAGCTCCGAAACACCCATGGCACCATGCCCATGCCCGGAGCCGCGAACAGTTCCAAAACTGGACATGGCGTTGCAAACAGCGCCGGGGTGAGAAACAGCCAGGGATGGCACCGTAGAGCCTCCCATGGCGCTGACAGCTGCATCGATGCTGCGAATGGCATCGACAGCAGCAACAGTGCTGAGCAACAGACCAGCACTGACGACAGTGCCATCAGGGCCCATGGTGCCGTTCAACAGATAGCATCGAGGACGGCACTGACCCAGGCCTTCCGAGCCACGGATGCGACACCAGGGGAGCCTTCACCTCTGAAGGGGCAATTGCCAAGGCGCACCCAGGGGGACAGATCGGGCCTCCTGCACGATGGGAGGGGCCTTTGCCATGGCTAGGCTAGAAGAGGCAGAGGCCCCCTCCTCCTCAGTCTGTATAGAACCAGAAGGGGACCCAGAGGAAAGGCTGAGAGAATGCAGCTTGGCCCAACGAGTGCGTGCCCGACCCCCGAAAGTCAGCAGAGCTTGCCTCAGTTTCCACGCACATTGCTCAATGACCCGGTGGTCCATGGAGAAATAGGCATCGCATGAATCCATGTCGTGAAGCGGGCCAAGACACACGAGGCAACAGTCATGCTGGTCAGTGACGGAGTACTTACTGTCGTAAGAGCAGCATCGCATGGGAGGGCCGTCCTGTCTTGGAAGTCTTCTGGCCCTCTGACCTAGACATGACCTACAAGAAAGAAACACCAAACTAGACTCGATGTCGCAAAAGCAAAATAAAATAATGGAACAATCTTACCGGGTGACGTAGAGTAGGCTATCAGAACTGGCAGGAGATAGGGAGCCAACGGACTGTGGCATGGAATCAATATGGAGTCAACAAGGAGTCGAGAAAACTCAACTGCATAGGAGGTAGGCCTCAAACCCTTTACTGCAAACGTCCCATGAGGTGACCTCGATGGCGGGAGATGAAGAACTGTCGGAAGGGCGGGGTCAACAACACCTAACGGCCAACCCACAGCGCCATGAGGTGTGTCGGCCTCATATGTGTCGATGAAGTGCTGACTCCTACCATCCAAAAAAAAAAAAGCTCCTGCGGGGTCATGACCTCCGGCCAAGTACCCAAAGGTGATGAATGGTGAAGATTGACACAGGTAAGATCTCAGGTTTATCTTGTGCATATCCCCACTAGGCTTCTGGTAGGAAAGTAATTTGCATCTAGGGCAGGGCATCATTTAGGATTAGCCAGGGATTGTGGTTGAGACCCCAATGATTTCTTTGGATCCCCTAAGATGTGTCTTGTAACCTCTCGAAACCCATAAAACCAGGTTTCCCTAGCATTTATTTATAAAAAATGTGGTGGGTACAGGACCTTTGCAATCCTCTATGATTCTGGTGAAATGATGCCACTGTTTTAGTGCCTTTCAAACTGAATGGACCCATTCTTATGAAATGTTCTATAGGCACAGAATGAGAGCACAGCTCCTGAAAATATGGCTTTCTGTAAGTCCTACATTGTGTATCATGCTTGTTACCCCAGGGCTGCTGCTAGGAAGAGAAAGGCCATTGCATTATATAATGAATTTCAAAGACTCTATAGCCTATGCATGCTTGATCTCTGGAACAATAATAGGAAAGAAATGTGGTTATATATATAGTGCCTTTAAAGAGTGCTATCACATGCAAATCCTCTCTGAGATGATGGTGAAACAGATAATGGACATAGTTTTATATAGTACTTTTCAAAAATTCTATTTTCCTATGCAGGTTCTCTCTGGGATGACGGTAGACAGAAAGAGAATTTGGCTTATACTGAGCCTTTCTAACACTCCATATCCCAGGCATGTCCTCTTGATTTATGGCAGAACAGGAAAAGAATTTGGCATTATATACCTTTTAAACATTCTATGTCCCATGTATACCCTCTGTGGGATGATGGTGGGACAGGAAAGGAATGTAATTTTATATAGTGCCTTTAGCACAGGAGTGCAATAAACATCTTTTACCAAAAAGCTAGTTTCAACTACAGTTAATAAAAATATTAGCACACCCATCAAGTCTACTTTTCTAGGTACTTCCTATGCTAGTGACTGTAAGTTTTTCCGGATACTAGCCCTCACCAGGATTACTATGGTATGTCTTAGCCAAATGTGGTGGTCACTTTTTTCCTTGAAAAAAACTAAACTAAAATTGTTATAAAATACTCAAATTTTGGTGGAACTAAAACATTTTACCACCAAATGAAACTGGAACATGCCAGAATCTTTTATAGTGAAAAAGGCAGGGTCAAATTGTTTGCTCTATGTAATTGTATCGCTATTTTAAAGACTATCATCCCATGCATGTTCTCTCTGGGATTATGGTAACACAAGTAAGGAATATAGCTTTATACAGTGCCTTTAAAAAGACTATTATTCCATGCTTTTCCTCCCTAGGATGATGGTGGAATGGTAAGGGCTGTGGCTTTATAAACAGTGCCATGCAAAAACATTATTATCCCAAGCTTTCTCTCACTGGGATTATAGTAGGACAGGAAAATAATCTGGCATTATAGAGTACCTTTCAGACACTCTATATCTCAGGCATATGCTCTCAAGGATGATGGTGGGACAGGTAAGGAACATGGTTTTATATTGTGTTTTTCAAAAGACTATTTCCCTTGCATGTTCTGTCTAGGTAATGGTAGGGCAGGAAAGGAACTGGGTTTTATATAGTTCCTTTCTAACACTCTCTCTCTATATATAATATCAAAACCAGGGACAAGAAACAACATCTTGAAACAAATAACGTGTTTAAAATAAACAAGAAAGATATCAAAAAAAGATTGCTTAGCTTAAACCCTGGTAAATCCATGGGACCAGATGGAATCCATCCTAGAGTAATTATAGAACTGGCAGAAGTATTGGCTGAACCCCTAACCTACCTATTTCAGGCTTCTTTGGATCAGGGAATAGCAGTAGATGCATGGAAAGAGGCTTAATTATTTATGGAAGCTTGAAATCCTCTAAATAGCTATATATTCAATAATTCACTGCGGTGACCATATTTCACTATAAAAAACCTAAAATATTTTATATTGATATATAAAAAAAAAACATAAAACGATTCATTGCATTTTTAAAGTCCTGTCATTTTTAACATGTTATATTGACATGTTAGTGCGTGTAGCAACACAGAAGGATAGTATTAACTGTTCAAATGTTACAGCTTTCAAAATGTAACTGCAAATATTATAAAATGATCATATGAGATTAGTTTTGAAAATGGTTGAACGATACTAGTGGTTGTTCTGTCTGTGAATAAACACATTCTTTTCTAGTTGTTATTTGGGAGAAACCTAGGCTTGCTCTACTACGGATGTGTGTTTTCACAGTTATTAGAAATTGTTCTGATTGTGTAGATTGTTTTCCACAATTGTTTATTTATGCTTTGTTGAAAATGTTGTACTCTGTTTGGATTTACATTTTGTCTATGACTTCTTTGATTGCACATGCTATTGTGATGAACAATTGTTTATTATTGTTCTTTCACGTAATTATACTTCATGCTGTTTTTGCTGCTTTATTGTACTTATCTTATGTCCCACTCCCCCAGGATGCACCTGAAAATGTCACATGTAACTCATTTTTCTCTTTTCTAGCAAACCCTTTTTAAATAAATAAATCACTTCAGCCCAACTGAGCTCAACAGAGATAACTCTTGGTCAAGGTTTCTATTAAATGAGGAGTAAGGATCTTGAACACAAATCAAAGCCCCTGCTCTCCCTCTCCATACATACAACTCCTGTAAAACCCACATACTGTATGTAACAAGTTTAAACAGTATATTTTCTTTTGGTTTAATGACTGACATGGTAACAAAATCTTACCTGTTGATGTGCCATCCCAATAAAGTGAAAATCCTCTATTTGTAATGCTTGCATCACTTCGGAATTTGATCCATATTCTGTTACTATGGGACATAATAATTGGTGGCTGTATGGTTCCACAGTATTTCCCAATCAATGGTGATGTTTCATACCCTCCATCTCTGTAGTGAAACAAGGTTTTGCATATTTTAGTGATTTTTCAGGAAAGGAGACTCACTGACCGTGTGTGTGTGTTCTCGTGTGTGTGTATAAATTTATCATTTTTTTTTTTATTGTGGTATTTATCCTCCTGTGACCACCTTGATGCATCCCTGTAGCCTTGCATCCTGCCATTGGGGGATCTTGCCACTGTCTGTCTCAGCCATGACCGCTGGCACCCAGTAACCCCTGCAGCTTACCCCCCGCAGCGGGGCATCAGGGAGACCCCTAACTCCCCACCACAACGGATCCAGTTCGGGTGCCATTGCCCAGTGAACACATGCGGACGGCCATCAAGCCACGGAAGGTGCCACCATTTCCTTGTTCTGTACCCCTGAGTTGGAGGTGTGCAATGACGCCATCGGGCATGAGTGTGCATGCATCTGTATGCATCCCCATCTAAGCGTCTGCCCCGACTCAGCCCAATGTGCGGCATGCAGCACTGACCCCCAGCCTCCGTCAGGGGGTAGTCTGGTGCCCACTGCGGACCCTCCCCGGAGAGGAAGAGCTATCCATGGGACACTCCAATCACCTCATCCCCTGCCAGCCCACAGCGCACCCACGCCTACTCCTGAACACAGGTGGCGATGGCGCGAGGTGTGGTGTCCAGCGCCTCAACCCTCAGCACCACTGGGCCAGCCAATTTATCATTTTTATAACATTTAAAAGTTCAATTGGTTGTACATGTGCCCTTCATAATGGTTAATGGCATATACTGAGTGTACAGGTGAGTTAATATTAAACGGTTGTTTGTAGCATGCAATATAGAATTTAGAAACATAGAAATTGTCAGCAAATAAGGACTGTTAGGCCCATCCAGTCTGCCCATAAGCCTATCCTTACTTGTGGCCTTTGACCCTACTTGGTCAAGGGCTCTCTTCCTTCCTCCCCTCCAAGGGTTCCTTTGTGCCTGTCCCATGCATGTTTGAACTCTCCCACTGTGTTTGCTCCTACCACCTTCTGTGGCAGACTGTTCCATGTGTCCACCACCCTTTCCATGAAGAAAAAATCTCCTCACGTTCTCCATACCCTGCCCCTTTCCAATTTCATATCATGGCCCCTTGTTCTTGTACCTCCCCTGTATTGAAAGATGTCACCCCTCTGCACCTTGTTTATGCCCTTAAGGTACTTGAAGATTTCTGTCATGTCCGCCTGCTCCCACCTCTCCTCCAGTGAATACATACTGAGATCTCTCAATCTTTCCTCATATAATTTCTGGTGTAAGCCATGTATAATCTTTGTCGCCCTTCTCTGGACTGCCTCCACCCTGTCTATGTCCTTTTGAAAATGCAGCCTCCGGAACTGTACACAGTATTCCAGGTGAGGCCTCACTTGTGTTTTATACAGAGGCATCACCACCTCTCTCCTTCTGCTAGTGATACCTGTGCCTATGCACCCAAGCATGCCACTGGTCTTCATTGTAGCCTTTGGGATACTGCTTAGACATCTTTAGGTTATCAGAAATGATAATCCCCAGATCCCTTTCTTCCTTGGTGACTGTCAGCAACTCCCCCATCCTGTAGCTCTCCCCTGACTTTCTGTGTCCCAGGTGCATTATTTTGCACTTTTTGGAACTGAACCTCAGTTGCCACAATTTGGACCAGTTTTTCAGTTTTCTTAGGTCCCTCCTCATTTTCTCCACCCCTTCCAGAGTATCTACCCTGTTACAGATCTTGGTGTCATCCACAAACAGGCAGACCTTTCCCTACAGCCCTTCTGCTATTCACTGATGTAGACATTAAACAGTACTGGCCCAAGGACTGACCCCTGAGGTACCCCCCACTTGTTACCCCCCTCTCCCCATATTGGATCCCATTTACTACCACCCTCTTCCTCCTGTTCGCTAGCCAGTTTCTAACCCAGTTAACTACTTTGTAACCCATGCCCAGGCTACCCATCTTCTTTACCAGCCTTTTATGTAGGAAGGCATCGAAGGCCTTGCTGAAATCAAGGTAGGCCACGTCCACTGCTATCCCTGATTCACCTCCTTTGTAATTCAGTCAAAAATATCTGTCAGATTCATTTGACATGCCGTCTCTGCTGTGAATCCATGCTGTCTTGGGTCTTGAGCACTGCTGGATTCCAAGTGCCCCACTATGCTTTCTCTAAGCAATGCCTCCATGATTTTACCCACTATTTATTTATTTATTTATTTATTGAATTTTGATGACCGGGTAGGCCCACTGGACCCGTAGAGGTCCCTTTTTCAGGGGCGACCCGGGTGCAACAACAACATACAGGTAACAGTTCAGTACAGTCTGGAGAGAGGAATAGTATTTTAACAATAGGAGTACATATCTTTGCAGGCGCCAAAGAATGGAAAACATGTAGGCTGTATGGACATGAAGGTAACAAATAATGAGCACATTAAACTTTAAGCATCCTTACTAGTAGATTAGATACCAGGTCCACAGGAAATAGTGAGCAGCGTCTGTAGACCTAGTGTTGGCTGATAAGTATGCAGGGTTGGAAGGGGGATAAGTTAGGGACCTAAGTGCACCCCTTCAAAGAGAAGAGGACCAAATGTCCTGCCTAGATGGCTGTTGGGAGGACAAGTGAGCTGCTCAAGAGGCTAAGCTAGGTCAGGTACTGTGGCATAGACACATGCTCCTACTGAGCAGGTGTCCCTTCAGCAGCGTCCGGAAGCTAGAAACAGTCTCCGCCTCCCGGACCTCCAAGGGGAGGTTGTTCCAGGTGGAAGGGGCGGTGTACGCAAAGGACCTAGACCCGGCTTTGGTCCTCATCTTTGGGATCTTGAGGAGAGATTGGCCTGATGAGCACAGGCACCGTGGGTTGGGTTTGCCCTAGCGGTAACCAAGCTGGGGGAGAGAGGGACCAAGTATCTTGTATGAGCAGAGGGTAGGCTAGGCGAGCATCAGGCCACCTGAGCTTGGATTGGGCCTCACAGTGGTGAGTCATAGGGTGAGACAAGGTGGCAAAGCGGTCTATCTTATTGTACAGAGTCTGCAGCCTTCCTAATTCCATCGTGGCCACGGCCTGGAGGATCGGGGCCCCGAATGTGAGCTTTGGGAGGAGTACGCTTGTGGCAATGGCTGCCCTGGCTTCAGGAATGATTTGGTCCTTTAGTCTATAAAGGATGATGTGAGGCTGATGGCCTGTAGTTTCCCACCTCCTCCCTACTACCATTTTTGTGAAGAGGGACTACATGTGCCCTCTTCCAGTCCTCAGGAACCACCCCTGTGTTGAGTGATGCTGTGAACAGGGTCGCCAGTGGTGCCACTAGCTCCCTCCATAGCTCCTTTAATATTCTTGAGTGTATGCCATCTGGCCCCATTGCTTTATCCACCTTCAGTTTTGTGAGTTCCTCCAGAACTCTCTCCACTGTAAATGGACTGGTATGGACCCCCCCTTCATATCTGTTGCCCAGCTGTGGTCCCTGTCCCTCCTCTTCTTCAGTGAATACTGAGCAAAAGTATTTCTTCAGTATTTTTACCTTTTTCAGGTCTCCCTCCTTACAGTCCTCCTCCTCCTCCTCCCCCTCCCCTTGGAGCCTTACAACCCCTCCCCTGGCTTTCCTTCTTTTGCTGATGTACCTAAAGAATGTCTTGACCCCTTTTTTACCATCTGTGCTAATTTTTCCTCTGCCCTTGCCGTCTCGCTCCTAACAGCCTTCCCTGCCTCCCTTGGACACTTTAGGTACACTTCCCCAACTTCTTCCTTCTGAGTCTCCTTATATTTCCTGAAACCCACTCTTTTTAGCCCTTACCCTCTCTATAACTTCTTAAAAGAACCATAGTGGTTTTCTTCATCTCTTGCCTTTAGTTATCGTCCTCGTGCATTGATTTGTTACCTCCCCTGTGGCTCCTTTTATGTGTTTCCACTGGCCTCAATGCCCCCCATTTCCCCTCTTTGCCAAAGCATTTTTGATGCACCTCCCCATCTTCTCAAAGTCTGCCCTCCTGAAATCTACGACCCTTGTCTTTGTGTGACTGGACTGTTCCTAATGAACACCCCATTAAGTAATCAACAGCTCATAACGGAGTATGTGATGAGACAGATCTTATAACAAGCCACAGGTGAGTTGCAGATTTCAACCACTTGGGAAATGTAGTACTGTAGGCCCCATCTTTCCAAACATGATGGAGTGGGTTATAAGGCTTACAAAATAGTTTGTATAGACAGGAAAAATGTCTGTCCAAAATGTGTTGAGTTTACAAAACAATGGCAAATTTGATAAACAACTAGCTAAGTAGTAAGATAAAACATACACAGTCATGTGATGTGGTTCAGCCAATCACACTCTTTCTTTTTTGTGACACTATGAACTCAGAGTTCTGATGTCATGTCTGTGAATTACAACAAAAGTGTGTATAGGCTATCTGTGAATTACCAAGCTATTTATTATACATTATGTATTGTTGTGTTTCAAGTAAGCCTTTCAATTTTTGTTGTAATAGTGCAGCTCTGGGGTTAGAAATAGTATGTCTTCACATAAGGGAACCAACTACAAGCAATCACAAGTATAGCAAACACAACATGCATAAACTAAACAACTAATATTCAACATGTTAACTACAAGAACAGTATCATGTAATTCAAGAGGAATTCCAAAGGGCTCAACTCACAAATTACTGTATGTAATTCAGAATGAACACCTGGATAACTCATGTGTAATTTGATACTGCAAACTGACCATTATTTTAAAGTTTTCTGGCTCACTTAAATGCTTAAAAAATCGTATTTGGCATATTTTTGAAGATATATTGGTGGAATGCTGCTATTGCTGTTCATTTTTATGATATGACATATCTTCAATGTTCAGTATTACGATTAGATGAGTGTGAGTTTGTTATCATATTTAAGGTTTCTCAGATAAAGTATCAGCTGTACTCTTTGCCACCCAGCTGATAGCTCTGTTATCTAATTTTGCCCAGAGAAAGAAACCACAAAAAATGGATGCTTTTCAGGAGAGAAGTCATGTTGTCTTGCAAATTCATCCATGTCACTTGGTAGTATACTGCAGATAAAAAATACAGTTAGTGAACCTCCCCAAACCACCTATCCCAACACCAATCAACAAAACTCTTCTACCTCCCCATCCCTAAACGTTCAAAGGAAAAAAAACTGGTACCCCTCCCAGGTCAAGCAATCCTCCACAGGCAAGTAAGTGAAATGATTATGCCCCTCAAGATCCCTATCCCAAGTCAGTACCCAGTGCTTCAATAGATCTGTAGGAGTCCCTGACCCCTTGGGACCCCATCCCCCATTCTTTGGCAGAACATATTTCCACAGTAGATTTCCTCAAAAGATTGTTGGGAAGTGGTGGTCCAGTATGCAGTATCAGCACACAACAACTGAACTACTGAGTGTTGCTACTGTAGATACTGATTCTGAGCATGGGAGTGGACTTTGCAGAACTGCATCCAAAGCACACCTCTGCTCACTGAATTGGCCGCTATTTTTAACAGCACTCAGCAAGTTAGGATGTTTAGTGTCGCTGCTGTATGCTGGGCTGCTCCTTTCCAGTCACCTTTTCAGGAAATCTGTCATAGCTGCATCTGCTACTGAAGAATGGGGGTCCCAAGGGGGTCCCAAGCAGTTCCAGTAGGGACCCCAGCAGATCTATCATAGCTGAAGATCAGTTGGTACTGACTAAGTGGTGGGTTGGGGGCTATGGAGGGGGGGATATACCACCACCAGCCATTTACTTGAACATGAGTGCTTGCCTGGGCCTACATATGGAAACTTGGTGGCAGTGGCTGACTGCATTTTGTTAGGATGTTTGAGGTTGGGAGGGAGGGAAGGTGAGCAGAATCTCATCTGGCTAGGTTGTGGGGACTACCCAAAGTATAATATGTTTTTTTTTATATAAGTATACTTTTAGACTGAATGAATAATTTGTATGATAGCATAGATTCACGCCAGAAAATTCATCCATATTAACCCCAGTGCTGTAAGCAAATTATCCGAGTAAACACTACCCTGGACAGAATCATGATATACAGGAGTCACCAGAAAGCCCTATGGGTTTTCTGAGTATCTTTCATAATGTGAGATGAGGTACTGTTGAGTTCTTCAAGGGCCAGTCACATTTATGACAAAGCTGCAACAAAGTTATACTGTGAAACCGCTACTGATGATGGCATCAGAATGAAGAACAGCTGTACATGTACATCTGTCTATGCTTACTTTGCAAAAAAAGCAACAAAAAAAAAAAACAGATGGATATTTTAAAGGCTCAGGTAGTTCCATCGCAGGTTGTGTACAAGACGCAGTTTTCAAAAAGCACAATATGTAGGATTCTTAAAGGGAACATAAGCCCTGTTATTACATTTTTTAGATAATTGTAGATTTGGTCATTTGTGGTTTTATTTTCCTGATTTAGGTTCCATTTTCAATGCAGCCTTTTTTCCACTCAATATTAATTTCTTAACTATTTAGCAGTCCCAGAACCCTGTGACATCAATTGAGTGGAAGCCCTGCACTGAAAGCTTCATTGTAGGTGTCAGACCCATTGATATCACTAGCTTCTGGAGCTCCTAAGTAATTAAAAATGAATAATAGATTGGGAGAAAAGGCAGTGACCATGGATAAGGAAAAAGTAGGACTATTTCAAAACAAACATAGATAACAATACACTGGGGGGACGATTAAGGTTAGTGCAGACGCTAACCCCAGTTTGCATGAGTGCTCCTGGCAGGGCTATATTCAAAGGCCCCAGGAGTGCTCCCCAAAGCTGGCAGCAGCAAGGCAGTTAAATACTGATGCTCCTATGCAAATGGGGTGGGGGTGTCCCCTCATGCGTATTGATGCAGTGGGATAACCAATGGTTCGCAACAGCAGTTAACATCCCTCCCCAAGTGGTGCAGTTTACCACCACCTCCTGTTAACTGGATGCTAAGCCCATGCTACCACCCCCAAAGACAGGGCAACTGTACTGCAGCTGCCTGCCCCCCAATTACCCATTTCCATATTGACAGTATGTCCTGGTGCCAGTGGTTCTCCCCATCTCCAGTATGCCATTATTATAGTGAAAGTATGCCATGGTGCCAATGGTTCCCCATGCCACCGATCACCAATTGTTTCTTATCGAATCATTCACTGGTGGTCATGTAGTTCCCCTCCTCCCAATCACCCATTGTCCCTCACTGAATGATTCCCTGGTGGTTCAGTGTCTCCCCCCAAACAGCCCCCCACCCAACCTGAATGCTTATTTCTCACCTCTTCACATGCCCCACTTCCCAGGTGTCCAGCGGCTGTTTCTACAGTATACACGCTCACTGACAGCTCATATGGTGGCCAGCCACAAAGATGACAGGAGGGCTGTGCTGATCACCGTATGTTGTTTTTGTTGTAAAAATTGTATTTTTATACAGGATTACAAAACTTTAGGTCAAAAAGACCTATTTTCAAAGTTGTCCTGTGTAAAGGTGTTCAGTTTACAATAAATGATCAAATACTTAAAAGTATACAACTGCACACACAAAGTGCTCAAGCTGAATTAACACATAATAAACAGTACCTAACATTGAACAAAATGGAATAAAATACTTCATTCAACAAGCTCTTATCATATTTCTCAGTTTGTTAAAAACCTCATTTAAAATCAGGTACATTCATTAAAGAATACAGCACTCAGACCTATTTTAAGCTGTGATAATTTTATTGCATTACTTAATTGAGGGGGGATTTGATTCCAAATGTTCGCAACCTGTGCCTCAGATGTCATAATTCCATATGTTGTGTTAATTTTTGGGAAAGTATAACCCCTGTACTTCATGTCCCTTAGAACACAGGGAAAACTTTTACCAGCAGAAGACTAATCCATGTTTCCGTCTATCATCCCATTTTTTATTTTGTAGATAAATACTGAATATTGTTTTTTTAACCGTACTGGTAAACTGTCCCAGTTTAGATCTTTATACAAAGTGCAATGATGGGTATTTAGACTATAGTTTAAGACAAATCTTGCCAATCGATTATATGATATAACTAATCTGTTTAAATGTTTTTGACCCGCAAAATTATACACCATATTTCCGTATTCTAGTACAGGTATTATTAATTGATTTGCAATTAACTTTCGAGTTTGTTGATTTAATATCCCAGATGACCTATGTAGTGCCCTTATTTATTATTAACTTTCTTTATTGTATTATTAATATGAGCTAAAAAAGATAAAGTATGGTCAATCACTACACCTAAGTATTTATACTGATTTGTAACTACCATTTTTTTCCCATTCCTCATTTTTATATCCCTATCTCCAGTCTGTTGTTTAATAGCCTTTGTTGTTTTTTTATTAAAATACATGACCTGAGTTTTTTTGTCACTTAACACAAGTTTAGAACTGGAAAACCAGTCCTGCAAAATGTCAAAGTCCAGCTGTAGTTTTGCCATCATTTCACTTTGTGATTCTGCTGATGCTAAAAGTACTGTATCATCAGCATGAAACCTAATTTGTGTATTGTTTATTTTAGTAGGTATTTTATTAATATATAACAGGAACAGTAATGGCCTCAAAATTGAACCTTGGGAAACACCTCTTGATATATTACCCCCTTCCGAAAAATATCCATTTATTACTACTTGCTGTTTCCTTTGGCTCAAATATGATTTAAACCACTACAATGACCTAGTGGCTATACCGGTCCTCTCCATCCTCTCATATAGTAGGTGGTGGTTGACCAAATCAAAGGCTTTGGACAGGGCAACAAACACTGCACCTGTGGACTCCCCCCATCCAGGGCCGCTGCCACTTCATCCATGAAGTCCACGAGTGCAGTGCAAGTTGAATAGCCTGCCCTAAAACCATGTTGGCATTTTGTCAGTTTTGAGTATTTTTCTAAGTAATTGTACAGTTGGCTAAACCCATCTGTTCCATCAACTTAGAGAGGATGGCGAGGATCACTGTAGATGTGTGGAGCACTGGATATCTGTGTGGGGGTTGTAAGAAGGTGGTAAATGAGTGTTTGGTTTGGGTGTGGGGCTGTTCGGGGTGGGAACACCATATTACCTGTGAATAATTCAGTGAAAAACAATGGGTGATCTGGGAGGTGAGGAATCACTGGGCCACCATGGAACAATTCAAAGAGAGACAATGGATGATCAGGGGGAAGGGAAACCACTGGACCACCACAGAATTATTTCAAGTGAGAAAACGGGCAGTCAGAGAGGGAGAACAACCAGGCCACCAGAGAATACTGTATATAGAGGAAATGGGAGATCAGGGGGTTGGGGAAACCACTGGACACCAGGCAATACTTTCACAATAGTAACAGGAGATTGGGGGTTGGAGGGAACACTGGATCACCATGGCCATCATATGACCTTTGGAAGTGGCACTAAGGGGCCAATGCACATGCAAATGAGCCCATGATGGGTATGCAAATGACCCCATAGTGTCTTGCATGCCCAATGGACTCATTTGCATGCTCAGGTTTAATACAGCACACAGGGGACTTGGCACTTTCCCATTTCAGGCAGCACTATTTCCCTGTGGGCCTAATGATGCCCTGGTTCATGTCAGAGCAGTGAAGATTCACTTAGCGCTGCATTAACGTGGACCCATATTCAATTGGATAGCACCACTCAGTATCTGTCTGAATACTGCAGGCACAGGGGGAGTGCAGGGGCAAGTGCAGTGCAAACATTTGCACTGTGCTTGCTCCATTCCTGCTTAACAGGCCTTAGGGTTATTAAACAAATGTCACACATGCACATATTTACACTATATTATTAACTGTCAGTGACAGGGTTTTTGTTCCATTTAGACAGGACACTAGGAGAGAACAAATGTCAAACATTAAGTTATGTTTCTTGCAGCCACATGCACACACTGTGTTCTAAAAGATGAACCATACAGTAGGACAGTGGTCAGGTGCTTTCAGCTTGATAACGCACGTGTTAATTGCATGAAATGTCAGCGTCAGTGTGGGGTGCTGCTTCCTTTTGTGTTTTGAGTAATAAATAAAACTGTTGTTTTCATACAATAATCAAACATTTGGTTCTGGTTGTTCCTTGGATCATGTAGCCCAGCTTTCTGGTATTGAGTGTGTTCAGTTGCACTGGATGTAAAAGCGTGTTTTTGGGGCAACATTTGGACTGGTAAAGTCATTTTATCCTGCCCTATACAGGGATTTACAATGTATGGTCCTTTGCACTAAGTTCGGGTCATTAGTGTATGCATGCAGGTGAGAAATACACAAACTAATCATATTCAGAAGTCAGACTTACTATTAGACTGACCAGCTTGCTTGAAAATTAATGAACAATTAATGCACACTGAGGTAAAGAAATGTTATTGTGTCTAGTAAATAATTCTCTGCTGGTATCTACAGAGCAAAAATTACACAAAATTACTCAAAAATTTGAATTACAGGGTTTTCCGTTTTGAGGCAGCAAGCATACTGTAGCTTGCAGCACCTCTTGGAGGCATGTGCAGATTTTAAAGAGTTTTGTTGCATTTAGTATGCATGAGTCAGCTGTGGTGAGGTCCGGAGAGTGGCATGGCCTACAGAATGCAGTTAGTACCAGTTTAGATTTCCTATACCCCCCTTCACACACACACACACACACACAGACACACACACACACACACACACAGAAATTTGCAAACCAGTGATCCTTTGCATTAGGTCTTATGCTTTAGAATGCATTTAAATATATGGTATATATAAATGGAAACATAGACAATCTCGGCAGGAAAAGACCACTGGTACATCTGTTTTGTCCAGTTTTAGTTTTTTTTTTCCAAATGTTTTACCCTACTCTACCTAGTGACCGACTGTCCAGATGGGATTTTCACCCCCCTCTGCCCCCTCCCTTTCTACCTACTTTACTGCTAAGCCCCTCAGTAACAATTAAGCCCTTTATACTGTCCCAGCTGTGCTTGAACCCATAAATAGTTTTTGTGCTCACTACCTCTGCAGTTCCAAAGCTCAACCACTCCATCAGTAAATGAAAACCTTCTAGCATCCCTCCTGAATCTCCCCCCCATCCACCAGCTTACATTCTTGTCCCCTTGTTTTTAACCCAGCATTCCTGCTAAATAATTCCTTACAGTTTGCCTTGTTTATTCCTGCAGGAACGTGAAGGTCTCTATCATGCCCCACACACACACACACTTCTTGTCTCTGGTGAGATGTACATGTCCAGCGTGCTATGCCGATCCTCACAGGATCTGACTTGTTGGCCCTAAATCATTTTATATGCTGTGCTGTCTCTATCCTGTCTCCATATTTCCTCAGGTAAGGAGTCCAGAACTGGGCACAGTACTCCAGCTGGGGTCTCGCTAGTGAGCTATACGGTGGTAATGTTACCTCTTTCCTTCTGCCATTGAAACCCCTTCCACTACACCTAGCATTCTGGTTGCCTTGCTGTAAGCTTTGTTACATTCACTAGTCTGTTTTAGTGAGTCTCTTATGAAAACCCCATGTCCCTTTTCTCTGAAGTAGTGTCCAGCATAACCTCTCCTATCCAGTGCAGCTTCCTGGGGCTCTTGTTCCCTATGTGTATCACCTCGCACGTTCTGGCACATAATTTCAACTGCTAGACCTTAGACCACCTTCCCTACCCTCTGCAGGTCCCTCTGCAACTCCATTACCCCCTAGTTGTCTACCCTGCCACAGAGCTTAGTGTCATCTGCGATGAGGCACATCTTGCCTGTATTCCTTCTCCTATGTCACTGATGAGCATACTGAAAAGGACTGGTCCCAGCACTGCCCCATGCGGTACACTTCTCATGGCCTCCCTTTTCCCCTGATTTGACCCAGTTAATACCCATCCTCTGCAGTTTCCCCTCATCCAACTCCCCACTAATTTAACTAGGTCCACTGCTGCTTGCAGATCTTCTAATTTCTTCAACAACCTTCTGTGTGGCACCAAGTCAAATGCCTTGCTGAAGTCTCAACAGAGTAAACCTACTGCTTGTCCTTTATTTACCAACTTGTTACCAGTAGAAGAATACTATCAGGCTGGTCTGACAAGGCCACCCTGCCACAAATCCATGCTGTTACTATCCAGCAGCCCATTTCTCTCCAGGTAGTCTACTAGGTCCTCTTTAACCACAGTCTCCATCAGTTTACCTACAATGGAGGTAAGACTGATGGGCCTGAAATTTCCAGGTTACTCCATGTCTCCTTTCTGGAGTGGCACCACATCTGCTATCCTCCAATCTCTCAGACCCCCCAACCCCCACTCCGTCTATAGTAAGCTACTAAATAGCCCTGCCAGGGGTTCAGCCAATTCTGATGCCAATTCCCTGAGCTCACTCTGATGCATCTCATCTGGCCTTGGAGCCTTGTCTATTTTCAGGGCTACAAGCCCTTTTCTTACCTTTCTCCTGTAATGATCACCTATCCCATTTCTGGGATCCCCTTGCATTGATATGTCTTGGAAAGGTTTACAAAAAACAAACAAATTGGAAATTATCTATCTTCTTATCATTTATGCATCCTGCATATGGCTCTTCCTTCAACTGCTTCTGTACTGTGCTTCATCTTGGGTGTGCTACTGTACTTCAGAATGTAATGGGTGTCTTATTCATTGCTATGTAGTGGATGACAGACTAGTTTGGTGAGGGAGTAAGTCTTTGGGCATGATTCTAAAATGTCAGCGCAAGCCATGCCAAAGGCGGCTTGCACAGATTGCTAGTGCACCAGGGAACCTGCACCCAATTCTCGATCAGGTAGAGTCCCAGCAGCAAAGTCCTGCAGCTTGTGGCAGCCAGAGTGGTGTGCCAAACAGAGGGTGCACCTGGACAGGTTGCCACAAGTCATGGGCAGTTGTGCGGCAATGTTCCCAGAGCATTCCCTGGTGGTCTAGCAGACTGCGCCAGCCCCGATCCCCCCGTTAGTAATAATGAAACATCTCTGGTGATCTACTGCCCCCCCAATCCCTGAACTCCCCAATAAATAGTTATAATTTCCTGGTAGTCTAGCAGACCCATCTCCTCAGCCCTGCTCCCCCATTATCATAAAAAAATTATTCCCTGTGCTCTTGCGGCCCCTCCCCTCTGATCCCCGATGTCCCCAATAAATAGTTATAATTCCTTGGTAGTGTAGCAAACCCCCCCACCGCTTCAATCCCCTGTTATCATTAAAAAAGGATCCCTAGTGATCTAGCGGCCCACCTCTCCAATCCCTGATGTCCCCAATAAATAGTTATAATTAGAAGACTATGCCACAGGAAGTGGAATGCTGACAAACTAATCCGACTACAGATGTCCGTTTGGATTTTTTTTTTTTCCATTCAAATTTTATTGAAGTTTTCCAATACAGAGAATACATCCAAGACAATGGTACATAGTCAACTTAACATGCATACATATACCAGATAGTGCCAGGATCTATTCTCTACCTAACCTACTCCATCCCACCCCACACCATAACCCCCCACAGTTCAAGCACAGCAAGTTATTCCTGCACCTGTTACAATTGGGATAAGGAAGAAATTCTCCTAAGATTATAAGGAATATAGTGTGTGTAGGGGACCCCAGATTTTATTAAACTTTGGTAACTTGTTCTGAAGACTAGCAATGGTTCTTTCTGTTCTAAGATTGGCAAGTGTTTCCTGTAACCAGTCTGTATAAGTAATTTCTAAAGTGTCTTTCCAATGTTTGAGGACCACCTTTTTAACTGATGCGGAAATTAAAGCCATATGATATTTTCTATTTCGCACCGGGATATCTGAGACATCCCCCAGCAAACATACCTCTGCAGTAAAGTGATCATTCAGACCCAGAAGAGGATCCACCCTTTGTTTAATTGTGGACCATAATGGTGCTACTTTAGGGCAATTCCAGAAAATATGGAGAAGGTCCCCCTTCCCTTGGTGACATCTAATACATATGGAGGAGGATATAATGCCTAACCTTGCCAACTTCTGGGGAGAGTAATAAATGTCATGCAATAGTTTAAATTGCATCAGTCTGAGCCTGTCTTATGGTACATATTTATGGCAACTATGCCATAATGATGTCTAGTTAAACATCTTATCAGGAAATAGTGAAGACCAAAAGTTGGCCGGTGCAAGAATTTGAGGAAGGGCCCAACTATATAAAGTGCAGTACAATTTGGAAACAGCATGAGCCGTGCCTGCTAAGGGGCCTAGTTCTGTTTGGAAATGCACTTTTGGCATAATCGGGAAAGCTGTACCCATCGCTTTTAGCAAGAGGTGCCGGAGTTGAAACACTTTAAATATATCAACGTGTTGAAGTTGAAATTTGTTCAGAATTTCAACGGAAGAGAGCCACTGCCCTTCCGCCGTGACTAATTCAGTTAGTTGGCAGTCTCTAAGTTGTGGAAGCCAGGAGATATTGAGAGGTTGGAGGTGGGGATTACCTCTTAAAGGTTGTGATAAATCCTTAGTATGACTGTATTTTAAGAAATCACATAACTGCGAATGGGTTTTGATAGAAATACCAATGGGAGAATTCCGAAGAGCAGCAGGTAGGGAATTTGGGTTAATGTGCAACATAGCCTTGGGGGAAAGGCCGTGCCCCTTGATGCGAGATAACTCCAACTTTAACCAGAATGGAACATATATACCTTGATCCAGTGAATCCATTATCTGCAACCATCTGAGGTATTTGTTTGCATGGCTGGCCCAGTAATATAGCCCGAAATGGGGGAGTCTTAGCCCTCCAACTAATTTAGGAGCAGCTAATTTATGGTAAGCCATTCTAGATTTCTTGTAGTTCCAAATAAAATTAGTAATTATGCCATGAATTCTCTTAAACCATGTTAAAGGGAGCCAAATGTTTAGCATGTTTAGAGGGTAAAACAAACGGGGAAAAACATTCATTTTAATTAAGTTAATTTCCCCCATAAAGAAAGTGGAAGCACTGCCCATCTTTTTAAGTCTAATTCAATAACATGAATCAGAGAATCCAAATTTAGCTGTTGAGTACGGTCCGGATTCCTTGTGAGGGTGAGCCCTAGGTATTTTATATCTTCGGTTTTCCAAGATAGCCCTAAGGCGACTACTTCATGTTTGAAAGTTCTGTTATTAAGGGGGAATACCACCGTTTTCTCCACATTTAATTTGTAATTGGAAACTTCAATGAAGCGCTGTATAATTTCTAGTAGTGCAGGTATAGACTCGGCCGGATGAGATACGTGAAGCAGAAGGTCATCTGCGTACGCAGATACCTTAGTGATGTGACCGTACATCTGAATACTCCGCACTTCCTGAGCGTGTAAAATCTGCCTAATGAGAGGTTCGAGGTATAAATTAAAAAGAAGTGGAGACAGTGGGCAACCTTGCCTGGTTCCCACATATAACTTGAAGGAATCTGAAGTGACTCCATTACAGGAAATTCTAGCAGAGGGGAACTTATATAGAGAGCCAATCCAGTTCCGGAATTCAAGGGGGAAGCCAAAAGTTTCCATTGTGACTTGCAGATAGTTCCAATGGACCCTATCAAAAGCCTTCTCTGCGTCCAGAGAAACCAGCACCAATGGTTGGTCCATCTCCCTGGACACAGAGAAGACATGTGCAAGTGTCCTCAAGTGGTCCGCCGACGATCTCCCCCTCATGAAACCAACCTGCTCTGCGCCAATTAGTCCAGGAAGAACCTTGCTTATACGGTCTGCCAACAGTCTGGCAAGAATTTTGATATCATGGTTGAGAAGTGAAATGGGTCTGTAACTTGAGACCGAGTCAGGAGGTTTATCTGGTTTGGGTAATAGAACAATAAGCGCTGCGAACGGTGATACATCAGTTGCTTGACCACTGAGAATATATTGAAACAGAGTTATGAGTAATGGAGATAACTCTTTGGAGAAAACTTTATAAAAATTAGAGGAAAATCCATCTGGGTCTGGGGTTTTATCGGAAGGGAGAGACTTAATAACATGCTCTATTTCACCCTGGGTAATAGGGGTAATAAGCTGAGCTTGTTGGTGCTCCGAAAGGGAGGGCAAATGTGATTCTCTTAAATAACAATGCAATTTTTCTTCTGAGGGGGGGATCTTTCATTGCGCTGTAAAGATGCTCAAGGTAGTTCTTGAACTCACCAGCAATTTCCTTTGGAGAAGTTCTGATGGTATCATTTTCAATAAAGTGAACAGCAGCTATTAGTCTGGTGGATTCTAATTGCTTAATGCACCTTGCCAGCATACAGCCAGCTTTCTCCCCCTGATCAGTATATATCGCCTTTGTTTTAATGATTGCTAACTCAACCTGTTCTCCTAGTAAACTTAAATATGCGTCTCGCAGTTTAAGTAGCTCCTGTCTATCAACCTCGGATGAAAGAGAAGAAAGCTTGTCCTCCTTATCCCGAATCTGAGAGAGGAGTTCGGAAATACACCTATCTGTTTCCTTCTTTCTCCGAGATGCCAAAGCAATTAGGATTCCTCTCAAAAATACTTTGAGTGCTCCCCACTCCATATCTGGTCGCTTAGTGGAATTGTAATTGTTTGAGATGAACTCAGATATTTGGGAAGAGATGTATTTTACTACTGATTATTAAATTTCCATCTGCCACCCTTTTTAGGGAGGGATGAAAAGGAGGTTAAACAAGAAATAACTGAATGGTCGGAGGGTGGCCTGGTAGCAATGCTCGAATCCACTTCTCCCAATAGGAGATTATGCGAAACAAGAATGTAATCAATCCGGGATGCCATGCCATGTACCTGAGAAGTAAAAGTAAATTCCCGAGCCTCTGGGTGGAGAATTCTCCATACATCACAGAGGCCCGCTTGATCTAGAAGCTCTCTGACCGCTCTTTGGGCTGGGGAGAGACCCTTACGAGAGGGCCTGGATCTATCTAACGAGGATTCCAATACCAGATTTAATTCCCCTCCTATGATTACAGGGATGTCTAAAAAGGGCGTTAGTGCTTCCATAATCTGTACAAAAAAACCTGCCGTGTCTGTGTTTGGGCCATAAATAGACCCGAGCAATATTTCTAGGGTATGTAATTTTCCTCTAACCAAAATGAATCTTCCTGCAGTGTCTTGGATTACTTGAAGGGGTTTAAAGGGCACAGACCTGTGTATCATCACCATCACTCCCCTGCTCTGGGTATTACCTTCAGAAGTAAACAACTGTCCTAACTGCAAACGCCTCATATTGTTAGCTACGCAATTAAGAAAATGGGTCTCCTGTATAAACATTATATCGGCTTTTAGATGATTTAAATGTTTTAAGATCTTATATTGTTTAGACTTATGCCGGGCCCCTTTTACGTTCCAACTGGAAAATCTAATAAGCCTAGCCATTGGTATCTCTTTCCTTGAAATTGCAGTTGAGTATCCGTATGCTGTAGGAGCATTCTTCCTTTTCTTTTTTCTTCTGTGATCTATGCTTCCCACCCCACCCCCTCTTCCAAAATCTCAATTGCCCTTCTAACACCCCCCCCACAATATACACAAAACAACCCAAAACCCTCCCCCAAATCCCGACCCATTCTATTATGGTCCATGACAGCAGTCCACCCAGCCAATCCTCCACTGTCCCCTCCCACCGTTCCACCGCAACAGCCCCTCGCTACAGAACTTTGTCAGTCTACTAAGTAAAGTAACCTCGTAACATCGTAACAGTTCAACAATATAAATATCTAGATGTTTTAAACCTGTTCGTAGTATAAGGCAATATGACCATAAAGTGACCATGGTGCCCCCATAGTTATTGTTCTTACCCCGTCCCTCGGAAGAACTGTAATCCCCAGTCATGTAGTTTCAAACATAGTTATTGTAACAAGATATACTACCTATCTTTAACTAAGTCTAATGCAAACATTGCTGGGCTAATCCCATAACCATCTTTTTATATCCATTTAACAAGCAATATAACTCACTAAAAATAGTAAATGGTATTCCAACTATCAGTAATATGCAAGGATATCTGAGGCATTAAAACCAAAAAGCGTGGTATCCACATAGTGTCTCTATATGTATTGGTTCCTTCTCCTGTATTCAATTTAAGCAGCAATATGGATTCTGGCTCCATCTAGTGGCGAAATGCCACAATTAACATGTGTACCGCTGCAATGTAGAAGCCTCTTAACTAAAACAACCTTTCCCCTCCATGAGTTAGCCCAAGAGAATCAAAACACTCTGGTTTTCCATCACCTTCCGTAATCTGAGTTTGACAGTTGATCTCCTTTATTCTAGACGACCGTAACACTGCTGGGCAAAACTAGAGCAGACCTGTAGGGGAAGCTGACAGTAAAGGAGGGGAAGAAAGAAAATCCCACTTTGGTGTAAAGGAAAATTCTCCATCCGGAGGTCGACTGAAGAAATAGGAGCCATACGAACCAGTCCGCAAGCCCCCAACTAGGAATATTAACCATACGGGCAACAACCAGCACCAAAATAGCTCTTAAGTGCTTTTTAAACTTGTGGTAACCCCTCCAGAAATCTCAGGTGTTTTTGAAAATGTCAGGCAACACTGCTTGGAGTGCGGTTGTAGCGTGTTCCACGTTGTCAAAAGTGTTCCAGGCACCGGCCATCTGAACTTGAAATTTAGCCGGATAGCCCATCTTAAATTTAATTCCGGCAGCAATTAACTTTTTGACCAGCGGGTGAAAAGATGCTCTCTTTTGCTGGATTGACGGGGTAGATCTTGGGCTACCCTTATCTTTGTACCTTCCCACTGCAGCTCTTTTATATCTTTAATTTTTGCTAAAAAGTGCTGCCGCTCCTGGTAATTTAGGAATCGGAAGATGAAGGTACATGGGGGTGCTCCCTGAGGTGGTGATGGGTGCAGGGCACGGTGGGCTATTTCTATAATATAGCTGGGTCCAAACGGAGAGGGACCTGCTATTTTTTCCATGAACCTTTGAGCAAACTTTATCAGTTCTGAACCCTCCTCCTTCTCGGGTAAACCAATAATTACCACGTTGTTGCGGCAACTTCGGCCTTCGAGATCTTCCACTTTAAGTTCTAACTTGGTGATACGTTGTTTCATCTGCCCCAACACGGGTTCCATTCTCTCGTTTCTCCCCTCCAACAACTGTATACGTACCTCATTATCTGAGGTTCTCTGAGACAGGTCTTCCAGCGAGCTGGTAATACTTTTAATCTCCCCTGCTAATTCCTTCATTTCTGCTTTAAATGGATGGAATTCTTCCAGAAATCTGGCTAGTGTGAGGAGTTCTGCTTCTGTGCTCCTGGTTGTAGGAGTCTAGGATTGTTGTACAGCTGAGGCCTTGGATTTTTTCGGGGCCTTCTCCGGAGTTGCCGGCGGGGTATGCTTCGGCATAGCTTTTCTCATTTCTGCTTCCATCAAGACTTGCGTAGAGTCTACACAGCCTTCCTAACTGGTAGGACATCAAACTTTTCTGAAGTTCACGCTGTTGTTTGTGTTTCGGGTTGTTTAGGAGGACGGGCAGTTGGAGCACTTGGAGAAAGCAGCTGACTAGTGCTCTGCATCACGTGACTCCTGTCCGTTTGGATTTTACTTCTGTTTGGTAATAATCCTTTAATCTTACACTTTTCAGTACAGAACTGGTATGTGGACTGTATAATATGTTTTTTCTTTCTTCCTGTATCTGAGATGCAATATACATGAAGCATTGTTGCACCCTGTCATTGCTGATGTAATCTTGGAAAATTAATTAAAAGCATTAACACAAAAAAAATTATTAGAATGAGAATTCCCTGATAATCTAGCCGACCCCTTCCCCAGCCCCAATCCCCCATTATCATAAAAAAAGATCTGTGGTGATATAGTGGCCCCTCCTTCCCGATCCCCAATGCTCCTCATAAATAGTTTGATTATAATTCCCTGGTTGTCTAGTGGACACCCCCTCGATCACTGATGTCCCTAATAAATATTTGTATTTATATTCCCTGGTGATCTAGCACCTCCCCCCCAAGCCCTGATCCCCCATTATGAAATAATAACACATCATTGGTGGTCAAGTGGACCCTCACACCCAGGCAGGCAGTGTCCCACCACCCCTCTCTCTCCATCCCCAAACCATGTTGATGACTGGCTAAGCTGTCAATCAATGGGTGTGTACTGAATACAGTACAGTGCTCGTTGAGAGCTCAGTCAGTGGCTGGCCGTGGTGGTGAGCGGTAGGCTTTGCCAGTCGCTGCTTCAGTTTAGGGATGGGGAGGAGAGGGGTGGTGGAACACTGCCTGCTGGGTTGGGGGGGTCCACTAGACCACCAATGATGTGTTGTTATTTCATAACAGGGGATCAGGAATTGGGGGGAGGAGCTAGATCACCAGGGAATATAAATATTTATTAGGGACATCGGGGATCGAGGAGGGGGTCCACTAGACTAACAGGGAATTATAACCATAACTATTTATTGGGGACATTGGGGACAGGGGAGGGGGCCACTAGATCACCAGGGATAATTTTGTTGTGATAATGGGGGATCAGAACTGGGCAGGGGGTCCACTAGATCATCAGGGATATTAATAGTATAGTAAGAGGGGATCAGGGCTTGGGGGAGAGCACCACACATTAGTACAGGTGCACAACCCTACCCGAGGATTTCTAAGCACCATTAGACCAGCCCTTGGCTGGTCTTATGGTACTTTGACCATTGCTCTATGGGAGGATTTTGTGAATTCCAAAGTAGGGGATATGTCAGCCTGTGTTGACTGTAAGCACCCTAGCACCATACTGCAGCTCATTTGTGGCATAAGGCTGGTGCATGCTCCCTTTGGTGCATACAGCCTGCATTTGATGCAGGTTTCTTTTCAGAATAGCTCCTGGGGCATCTATTGACACAAGGTGCCACTTGTGTCATTTATGTTTGATGCAGGCACCCTGGGCCTGATTTTCAAATGATTTTCAGCTGCCACAATGGTCTTACAGCTGAGAGTTTGATGCAAGTGCTAACTTACATCAAACCAAGCTGCATGTTCAATTTCTGAAAATGCCATGCTGCAACCCCCCTGCCGCAAGTCCGTTCAGGGTCGGACTGGGGTACAGAGGGCTCACCTGGAAAAAGATATAAGGGCCCACCTGGAAAATCAATACAGGAGGGCCCAGGGTGACACACTTATATCAGTATTCCACTTCAATTTGATACATTAGCTCTGTGATTACTTCTTACATTTATCTAGTGTCTCAGATACCCCATTTAATTAGAAAAATGATGATAAATACAAATAGTTTCAGAGTTCAGAAGGTGACCAGGTACCCAAATGAGGAGGGTCCACCTGGAAATTTCCAGGTATCCAGGTGGGCCAGTCTGACCCTGGGTCCGTTGTGGCACTACAGCTGAGGTAGACCAACCCACCCCAGTGTAACTTTGGGTCTGTGGGGTAGCCGGTGGATGGGGCTTGTGCCACAGCTGTGGTGCAAGCTGCCATAAGTTGAGGATAGTGTTGCAATCTGTGTCCAGGGTACTAAAATAGGGTGCAGGTTCTGGCATACCCTTGGATGCAGGTGCCGTGAACCTTGCGGGGACACAGGGCTTTATCGCATGCCCTGTGTCCTCATTTGAAAACCAGGCCCCTTGCTTCAATCGAAGGGCTTTAAGAATTGGGCCCCTTGTTTTTATTTATTTTTTATTGTTTAGTAACTGGGTAAGGCCCTCTGGGCACAATGGGGTAACCTAGGAGCTCTGGGGATGGGGAGGTTAAGTGACTTGTTCAGAGTCACACAGTATACAAGTGGAGGTTGTGGGAATCAAACCCAGGTCTGCTGGGTGTAGCAAGCTCATTCACAGCCCATTACTCTAAACTCTAGACTATACTGCCAGCCCCAGTCTATTGTGTGCACCCTTGCCGTGGTCCTCTGAGGGCTACCAGTGCTCAAACAAACTTGTTGCTCTGTTCACCTCTTTGCTGGACTGTTGCTGAGGAGGCAAGCTGACACTCCCTGTGGTTCTTCAATCCAGACAATATAGTGTAGGAACAAAATGGGCCAAGATCATTGAGAAAAATAACACAAAGTGAGAAATGTTTATTTGGAACCTCTCAGTACAATTGGTATTTTGATAAAGCGCTAAGTGTGTGTAGACTGAGGAAATGTATAGAATTTTCACTTGTGTAGTGTTTTTCATACACTGTACACCAAAGCAATTTATTTACCCACAATAGCCAACCTGAGTTGTCACATTGACTTTCAAGTGGAGCCCTGATTTTGCTTTGGGACAGCTTGATACCTCTCAGTACCATCTGTGCTTTGATTTATTACTGATGACATCTTTAGAATTGTATATTTTCCTTACTACTTTGTTTATTTTATCACTGCCATAAAATCTCAACCCATTGCCATGGGAACTATTCTGTGTCACAAGCAGATGGTTTTGACTTCAGGACAGAAAATCAGAGCAAAGAACCTGTGTTCCTCCAAATGTCTTTAGTAGTAAAGAATGTCCTGAAGTTCAAAGTTCAGGGAAAATGCTGTGAGAACTGACCCCTGCCAATCCCGACTGCCACTGTTTGCATGAAGCTAGAAAATCACTTTAAACTGAGTTTCTCATTTTTGGGAAAACTTTGAAAAAACAGTATTTAGACAAAGTCAGCTAATTTATTATAGCTTTTCAATATTTCTATTCCTTTTATACATCATTACCAGATTCATTTATATACTGGAGACATACCTGCCAATTTTCTATTATTTAAATGAGGGACACATACACTCAAAATGAGGGTCAATTAGGGACAGGGGCACACATAATGAGGGACACATCCTCAAACATGGAGCTACAAGCTCAGAATACTGTGAAAAACCATTGTGTTTACTAGTACACAGTTTACTTTGATTTAGCCTCCCAGAATATTATGAATTTCTGCTTTAAAGTCTAAATTTACAGCACATTCCCTATGCAGGCAATATCTTTTCCATGAGGGACAGGTGAGGGACAGAGCAATTTTGAGGGACAAAATGAGGGACATCCCTCGTAATCAGGGACAGTTGACAGGTATGACCGTAGAAGTATGACCCTTGTCCCATACAGCTGATCTGCTGCTCTTTAATCCTTTGCTGAGGTCATACTCTTCAGTTTTCTGACAATACTTCACATACCAACAAACAGTTTCTACAAATGTACTTATGACTTCAGCAAAGGATTAAGCAGTAGCTGCAGATGACCACAAGGGGAAAAGGACCAGGCTTACATGCAAGTCATCCAAGAAGAGAATTGTGCAGGGAAGAGGAATGCTTATAAAACATAAAATATAAGCTGACCTGTGTCTAAATATTATGATTCCATCATTCTTGCTAAAGTGACAAAGTCACATTAAGAATTATTATCCTGAAAAAAATTCCTCGAGGCCAATCAGAATACAAAGTTATTCTCCCATTATTCTGCAATAACAAGACAGTAGACTCAATAATGGGATTGAAGGCTAATCCCTTTGTTCCGATATGTTGCCACCAACACTGCAGTGCCTTGATAGGAAACTGCCTATTACATATTTCCAAGTTTCTCACAAACATGATGTAACACTAGAGAGAGACCAATTTTGGCACTTTTTTCAAAACTTTTTCCTTTTTCAGTTTTTTTTTCAGCATAATGATGATAACATGTACAGTGATCAAGGGCCAAACTCAATAAAAACGGGACCCATGGGTTAATAAATACCTCGGCCTACGGCCTTAGTGTTTATTACCCCCAGTCCAGTTGTTGCCTCGTAAACCCCAGCCTCTATACCATTATAATAAAGCCTGCCCTACTCCCCAGATAAGTCATCAACTTATATGAATATTTCTAAAAACACATATTTTAAATGCAAAGAGCTTATTGTATTGAACAATTAGACACTTGTGTACAGTATATGTAGACCTCTGAATACAATTAGAAAAACAGTGTCAAATGTGGCACAGTTGTTGCATTTTTAAAGAGTCAGTAGCACAAAAAAGCAGACAGAAGATGTTAGTTTTTACAAGTAGCTTTTGCTACTTTTCATTTGTGTAGTGTTTTACTTTCTATATTCTTCTTATCAAAAGGTTTTCTCCTGGATACTTCATGGCATAAGGTGAGAGTAGTACAAGGAGGCTAACATGTCTTACTCTAGGAATCCCCCTTCATACCTAAGTAGCATTGTGGCCTCACTGACTGTGACATCACTAATCACTCATGTGACAGAAGGGAAGGGGTTCTTCTTGACCAGCCATCGCAATCTATGAGATCGATGCTGATGAGATATTAAGTGGGGGTAGAACTACATATGTCACATCACATCATACAGAATCTAACACCTGGTTCTGGTAGATGGAAACTGTCTCATTTGGGAAAGGAAAAAGCAAAAATACTTCCTGTAGGAAAATACATAGCTAGACACTTTTAAAAGGCTAATATCAGTTCAATGCATTTAAAGCAGCAATGGAATACATTTTTTTCTTCAAAAACTAGATTCAGCTGCAGTTAATAAAAATGTTAGCATACCTGATAAATCTACATTTCTGGGCACCTCCTATGCTATGTATCATGAGTTTTTTTTAATTTTTTTTCTCAGTCAGAACCCTTGTCATATCTACAATGCTATTTCTTTGCCCAATGTGGCAGCCATATTTATTACTGAGAAACAAATAAATTGCTAAAATGTGTTTTCTCAAAACATGCACCAAAGCAGCCTTAGTGCACATAATTTGCATGTTTATGATATAGTTTCAAAGGTATCCACTTTTCAATTGGAAAAGTTGCACTTTCACAGTAAAAAGCAGTATTTTTTTTTTACAGAAAGCATTACATCTTCTAAAGTATTAGCACAATTTGTGAAAACTGTGCGAGTAAAATATACACAAAAATATACACATTTTAACTTTCTCCAATAGTGGTATTATCACTGTGCAAGAATGTAGTAATAAAAGACAGGGTGTGATTTGTCAAGACATATCACGCCCCTTGGTGTCTGCCAAGTGCCTTCAACCCCCTACAGTAGAAGTGACAATATCTCATGATGTGTCAGACACTGGATTGCAATATTGTGATCATAAAATGAGCCCAAAGTATTCAGAAATGGCTGAGCTTGGTATCCAGCTCAGACCAGTGTAAATACACAGAGAAATTATCATGGGTCAGTGACTGCTTCAGCCAATCAGCTTTTAAAAATATCTTCTATTCATTTTGTAATTAATTCTGAAGCACCAGTCTCGTAAAAGAGCAGATCTGTGCAAAGTATTTTGTTTATTTACAGTGTTTGGTCAGGGAAGCATGCTGATTTGCATAGCTAATTTGCAAGTATATCCTGGGAAAGTGGAAGCAGAGTGGTGTTCATACAAGTAAATACAAGTACTGAACAAAAAAACAGCAAAAGATGAGAGAAACACTTGCCTGATTTCCACATAATCGAATTGACAAGTTGCACCACCCTCCAGGCTGAAGTCAGTGAAGTTAACCCTGATCTGTTTATTGGTTGCAACTATGATTTTGTAAATGCATTCTCTGTTGGTGGGGTAGTTGTTTGGATAGTTAGGTGACGTCAGCACTCCTGTTGAGTCCACATATTCGCCACCGCAAACTATAAAGAAAAAGCAAAGTAATTACAACTCTGACCTCATCCACCAAAAAGATACAACAGCCCAAATTTTAATTTCCGACAGCACTCAAGAGACAAGACAGCTCGATAGATCATCAGTTGGCTAAAGAGCCTTACACTACTAGGTTACTTGTTCAAATCCAGCCTAGTCTAACATTCACTGAAAACCATTCTCAAGTGTTAACTGGCCCGTGAGAAATCAGTTGTGGGGATCTTAGCATATTTCTTACAAAAAGGAACATGTGGCCACATAATAACGTCGTAATTGGTACTAACTGGCATTCCAATTAGCAGTCTCATGAAACAGGCCTGATAATGACTTTGTACTGAATATGAACTATCATCTCCCTTACTAGAGGTGCAGCCCCCAGAATAAAGTTGACACATACTGGAGACTTATTTTAAACTGACTGTATATGGACTGCTGCTGTCTGAACTGCAGCTCTCTTTGAGATAAACAGAGGGCTTCAGTCTCTATTGCTATTGGTTAGATTAGAACAATATTAATAAGAACTAAAAATTAATTATAAAACAACAATACTATATATATATATTTATATATATATATATATATTATAGTAGCAGTCGCACCATTATAATTAGGGTTCTTACCTTGTAGTCTCATGATGTGTAACCTGTTCCTAATTATGTGATGTGTAATCTTACCTTGTAGTCTCATGATGTGTGACCTATTCTTAATTATGTAACATGTTTTCCCAAGTGTGTAAGTATGTAATTTCCTGTACTCTCCCGGGTTGTACCTGAAAATAGGCAAATTGCTTGTCTAGTATACTTACCTGGTTAACAAAAGCTAAATAAATCAATAAATAAATTCAGCGGTCACTTACATACTAAACTCAAAAGTTTGTGCGCTAATAACTTTGGACCCGTTCAACGGATTTGCCTGAAATTTGGTACGCTTGGTGGGGCTTGGTAGATCTCTTGATGTGCTAAATTGTGTTTCAGTTGGACTTATGGTCTTTGCATATGAAAGCGCTAAAAAATGCAAAATTATCCATTTTTGGAGGCACCTTTTTGGATTCTGGATGTGGTCCTGCACGGACGTTGTGTAGTGTGCCAATCTGCGAGATGGCTTGTTTGAAAGAGCTTTGGTAGCTGAACATGCCACTTTTTGTTTGGTAAACAAATACTAAGGCATTCAAAAGTTATGGCACTTTTAAATTCCCATTATAAGTCAATGTGAAAATGTACATGTATGTTTTGCGAACAAAGAATGGGGTTCTGGCCATCTCGTCCCGCCTGGCGATCAAAGAATTTCCAGCCTCACGGTTCAAAAATCTTTGTCTTCGAGGATTTTCAAAAATTCTTTGATCGCAAGGTCTGCCATCTTGTTTTCAGTTTTCCAATCAGAAAAACACAAATATCTCAGCTCAGCGGTCACTTCTGAAGTAAAACTTGGATGGGTTTTACTCAGGGAGTCCCGATCTATCAAGTCATGGCTTTGGTTCCATCCAAATCGGTCTACAAATAGAGTTATTAGCTTTTAAAATATTCGTTCGCGGCTCGCTAATGATCTTTGATCGCAAGCCTGCAAATTCTTTGATCGCAAGAATCTTTGATCATGATTGTGCATCGTGAGTGAGGGACGAGACGGCCAGATTTTAAAGTGCATTTTTGTAGCTCAGGGGTGCCCTATTAAGTTATATAAGGGTGGGTTTGTCTCAGGCGGCTTTGCTCTGCCCCATCTGAATAAAAAAATCAGTACTTTCCATTATCCCTGATAGTCTAGCGGCCCCCTCCCCATCATGGCAATGTACATAACAATGCCTGTTATCCCTGGTAGTCTAGTGGCCCCCAACAATGAGTATCTTATTACTATGTTTATTTTTTATCCAGGGTAGTCTAGTGGCCCCCCTATGCGTGTTTATTTATATATTTTTGTTATATCCCTGCTAGTCTAGTGCCCCCCTGATCTGCACTTCATTATCATTATTATTGCTATCCCTGGTAGTCTAGCGGTCCCCCCCATCATATTTATTTACTTTTTGTTGACCGGGTAAGTGCACTAGACAAATCCTGCCTATTTTCAGGCACGACCCAGGGGAGGGGATACAGATAAATGCCAACTGACCTTGAACCAGATTAAGCTGTTGGTGGTATTTTAATAAAATTGATTTGCATTTTGCCGTCCTGGTAGTCTAGTGACCCCACAGCACCCCCACCCCTTCCCGGGCGGTGACTGGCACAGCCACCTCTCACCTCCATGGCCAGCCACCCGACTGTGTGTATTAGCAGCGGTAATTCATACAGGCACTCTGAAATATTTCTGAGTTCCTGCTTGAACTGCCACTGGTAATACACACAGTCGGCAACTAGCCATGGAGGTGAGAGGTGGGCTGCCAGTAGCCAGCTGGGGAAGGGTGGGGGTGTTGGAGTGACATTGATGGCTGGTGTGGGGCCACTAGACTACCAGGACATGCAAAATGCAAATTAATTTTATTATGATGGGGGGGGACCGCTAGACTACCAGGAATAGCAATAATAATGATAATGAAGTACAGATCGGGGGGGGCATTAGACTAGCAGAGATATGATAAAAATATATAAATAAACACACATAGGGACCACTAGACTACCACAGGCTACAAAAAACTATTTTGAAATCTGGTCATCTCGTCCCTCGCTCTTTGTTTGCAAGTGAGCAATTTCTTTGACCGTGAGCGTGCAAATTCTTTGATTGCGAGATTCTTTGATCGCGATCGTGCATCGGGAGCGAGGGACAAGATGGCCAGATAATAAAATCAATTTTCTCAGCTCAGGGATGTCCTAGGAAGACAAGTGAGGGTGGGTTTTACTCAGGGGGCTTCATTCTGACGAACCATGGCAGTGGTTTACCACAATTATTAGAATTTTGTAAATTACACAACTTTTTATTCTTTGGTCGTGACCCTGCAAATTCTTTGATCGCGATCATGTATCATGAGAGTAGAACAAGATGGATGGATTAAAAAGTAAATTTTCTCAGCCCAGGAGTGCCCTAGGAATTCAAATGAAGGTGGGTTTTGCTCAGGGGGCTTCGTTCTGTCGAACCATGGTGGTGGTTTACAGCAATTTTCCAATTTCGTAAATTTCAAAGGTTTTTTTCTTTGTTCGTGAGCCTGCAAATTCTTTGATCGTGAGCCTGCAAATTCTTTGATCATGAGATTCTTTGACCGCCATCTTTGATCATGATCATAGAGCAAGATGGCCAGTTTTTTTTATAATGGAATAGATAGGGACATTTTACCAAACTTTCAGATTGAATATCTGAAATGCTTTGGTCTTTTTACTTGAAATTTGGAGGGTGTTTACGGCATGTCTTGTAGATGTGAATTATGGTACTTATGTGTCAGAGAAATTTTTTTTTGCGGAGATATTATGTGACGCACTTTACTTGTTGCGGACAGTGTTTTGCTTGTGGTGGTGGCTTGAAATTGATAGGATACCTAGCCTTAGTGTCATGGATGTAGTTTTCAGCCATTGTGTGTGTTATATGTCAACAGGTGTGGAACTGTGCCAGTCTGACGAATGAAAATCTCATACGTTAAAATGTTACATCTCGGACAAGGTTTGGTCTTTTCACTTGAAATTTGGAGGGTGTTGATGGCATGTACTGTGGATGTAAATTACAGTGTTTCTGTATTGGAAAATATTTTTTTGGCAGAGATATGGTGTAGCGCAGTTTTCGTTCTGAGGACAGCATTTTGCTTGTGGTGGTGGCTTTAAATTGATAGGATACCTACCCTTAGTGCCATGGATGCAGTTTTCTGTCATTCTGTGTGTTAAATGTCAAGAGGTGCAGAACTGTGCCACTCTGATGAATGAAAATTTCAAATTTTGACATGTCATATCTTGGACACGGTTTGGTCTTTCTACTTGAAATTTGGAGGGTGCTGATGGGATGTCCTGTAGATATGAATTTCGGTGTTTACGTCTCAGACAATGTAGTTTTTTGTGGACAGATTGCGTGGCACACTTAATGTTTTGGGGACAGCATTTTCTGTTGTTCTACTACATTCATATTGGTTTAGTGGCTGGTTGTGCTGCTGTTACTGTACTTTTTAGTCATCAGCTGTGAGGCCCACCAACTTGCACAACTTTCTACTTTTTATTCTTTCTTAAAAGTAAGAAAATTCTATGCAAAAAACTTTGTTAATGCATCAGTTAGGGTTCTTCTACAGTGAAAAAAGTGAGGAAATTCGATTTTAGGATTCCCACCCCTTTTACCCCACCCCAAGCCGCCCCCACCAACAGGCATTGGGTGTGCGTTGGGGTCATTGACCCTAACTCTCACCCCATTCTCTACACTGCACCACCTCAGCTTGTTTACACATGGGATGGGGTAAGAGTTAGGGTCCATGACCCTCAACGCATACCCGATGCCTGATGGTAAGGGCTGGGTGGGGTGCAGGTGGAACCCAAAATTTAATTTCCTCACTTTTTCACTGTAGAAATATATATATATATATATATATATATATATATATATATATATATATTACTTAAAGCATTTATTACATGGACCAGTTTAATAGCTATTATGGAAGTAAAGGCCTCAAAGGGATTAATGTTTGATCATCACAGTATGTCAGAAACACATGATAAGGTTTTGACAGGTTAATGACGTAGGCCTAACATAATGACATGCATCCTTGAAACAATTATTACTAAGTAACCACATAGTACTAACCAAATCCTAGTGATAAATTATACATGTATACTTTTGCTTGTCTTACTTGTCTATTACATCATAAATAACACTATAGATTTCATGTCACGTACCAGTGAATTAAATTTTAACAACCTCATGAGCTGTGCTGCATATGTGAATCTTATTTTATACTTATACATACATATTTCATTGTAGAAAATAATGAATGGTTCTTGTAAACTAACCTCGGCTCAGAGACAGTAAACAGTATGTTATATTTCATATGTAGCACACACAAACACACACATGTCACTGCAACAATGTAATTAGCACGGTCACTAGAGTGATCACAGAAGGCCAGTGACTAAACCAGTACAAAGCCTAAATCAATCTCTTTTCAACTGGATGATCTCTCCAGCTCAGGGCTGAGGTACAGTGTAGACAAAGAGTTGGAAAACTTTTACCGCTGCTTTACCTTGCCTATGGACAAACAAACATTTTCCATTTACAGTGTGTCGGTCTCCACTTCTAAAACTCATGACACAAATGAAACTTCAAAGAATTAATTGTACAGAAAGAGAACAATAACAGCTAGGGGTCCTATTTTCAAAGGTCCAGGAATGGGACAGAAGCTATCTTTGGTGTGCAATTTGCGAGTGCGGGGAAAAAAAGCTGCACTCCAGTGACCTACTGTACAGATAAACTGCTGTTTTCACAATTATCTTTGTTGGGGTAAAATTTCCTTTTTCTGTACACATGCTACACTTGCCCAGACCATGCACAGCATTTGTACAGAAAAGTGGCCACAAGCAGCTGTCCAAAGGGGAAAAGGGTTTGTCAAAGGCACCCTTTTTGAACATTTCCTTGCGTGCGACAGGAACTGTGAAGTGCGACAAGGGGCCCTCCATTGTAATGTTTTCTGCTGCATGTGGGCAGTTTTGTGCTATATGAAATTGGGCATCAGATCTTCTGTGTTTCTTCCGTTCAGCTGACAACTGACATTATATTTTTTTTTTGTTGTAAAAATATGCCTTTACAAGGCTGAGTTAATTATTTCTTCACCATGAGAACAAATCCTAAGACTTAACAGAAAGCCATAAACCAGAACCTGCATTTGACAATTTCTCATGCACAGTAGTTTCATAGTTTTAATAGCAAGTCGTCACTCTATGACTACTATTAGGATGTTTTCTGGTATACCCATTTATTTGCCATACCCAAATGGCACCCTCTTTCTGCACCTGTGCAATCAGTTCCCCTCTTAACCCTTTCTAATATTTTCTGCAAAGCAGCTACTAAAATAATGAGTTACAATGCTGAGACGTAGTATCTCATTTTTAGCGGTATTCTGCTTTTTCACATTTTTTACAGCTAGGTAGACTGAAGCACTGAGAGGTTTTGTGACATGCTCAGGGTCGCACATTATGTATGTGGCTATAATGGGATTTGAACTTGGTTCTCCCAGTTTCCTAGTATGGGCTCTAGGCACTAGACCACACTGCCTCTGTGTTCAATGTTAAAATTACAGGGTTGGTGGATACACTGAGTTAAATGTGGTTTACATGCATGTATAGTAATATGTAACACATGGACAGTATGTAATAAGTAATTTGTATGAACAACTTCAAACAAAGTGCGCACTGGGGTGAAGGTGCTCATGAGAGAAACAGTTTCAATCACTTTTAAAGTAAGGCGCTCACCAGCATATATATATATATATATATATATATATATATATATAGTGAGAGAGAGAGAGAGAGAGAGAGAGAGACACCACCAGATAAATAAATTTCACATTTTATTGCCTAAATAAAACCACTGAGTGGTATGCTTGACAAAGTTTCAGAACCCTTGGTTCCTTTCTCAAAAGCTTTTGAGAAAGGAACCAGAGATTATTCAACCTTTCATCTGTTATCTAATTAGCCAGCAGAAACAGACCTAAGCCTATCTATCTATCTATCTATCTATCTGTCTATCTATCTAAGCCTGCTCTAGGTGTGCAGCAACACCCCTAGTTGCAGCTTCCAACCCCCTCCCTTTGTCATCCCACTGCCACCCTCCACCCTCACTCTCCCCTGTTCCCTGTCCCATGCCCTTTAAAGCTGTTCATAGATTTACATGATACCACCCATTCTGGGAGGGCGTTCCATTTTGTTACCACCCTCTCTGTGAAATAGTGTCTCATCTCCCTCCTAAATCTTCCCCCCTCGATTCTTAGCCTATGCCCCCTGGTGACCCTCCTTAACTTAAAGACCCCATCTGCCCCATCCTTATTGATTCCCCTCAGATACTTCAATGTCTCTATCATGTCCCCCCGTCCCTTCTATTCTCCAGGGTGTACATATTGAGGTCTCCCAGCCTGCTGTCATAGTCTCTCCCCTCCATTCCACATATCATCTTTGTAGCTCTCCTCTGCACCCCCTCCAGCAGCCTGATAACACGCTTTAGGTATGGCCTTCAAAACTGCACACAATACTCCAAATGCAGCCTTACCAGCGATCTGTAGAGGGGCAAGTAGTACACAAAATATCCTTCTCTGAGGTGCTGCCTGTCAATGGCATGAGTGAGGCGAGGGTACTTTGCACCTTGCAGTTTAATGAATGGTTGAAAAAAATGGTGTGGAGCACAGGGGTTTGGCTTCATTGGGACTGGGGTTCCACCTGGAGGGACACCAGACTATACTGGCAGGATGGTCTGCATCTGTCCAGGAAGGGAACAAGTCTTTTGAGCAATCAGTTTAAATGCTTCATTGGCAAGCTTTTAAACTAGTCAAGGGGGGAGGCACTGATAAGCAGCAGGAAAATCCCAGCCTCTCCCTACAAAACAGGGTACTAAATGAGAAAAAGACCAAGGTAGAAAGGTCAGTGGGGGATGCTGCAAAAGACGGTAAAGCCATCAAAAAATGGAGAGCAATGAGTACCAATGCCCGTAGTCTGAGTAACAAGCTGCCTGAATTAGTGGCCTTGATGGAGGAGGAACATCTGGATATCGTGGCAGTCACAGAAACATGGTACACACAAAACCGTGACTGGGACGTAAACATACCAGGATAGACTATCTACAGGAGGGACAGGGAGGGTAAAAGAGGAGGAGGAGTAGCTCTTTACATAAGGGAAGGAATCAAAGCAACAGAACAAAAGGGAAAACAGGGAGGAGAAGAAGCACTGTGGGTAAATTTGGAGACCGGCAATGGCACCACAATCTGCACAAGGATTGTATACAGACCCCCTTCTCAGGCGGAGGAAATGGACAAGGAAATGATAGAAAGAATACTTAGAATGGCAGAAAAAGGGGAGATATTGCTGATGGGTGATCTGAATATGCCAGATGTTAACTGGAGTGCAGTTGCAGCAGCCACTTCAAAAAGTGGGGTTATTCTAGATGCCCTACAGGGGGCATGCCTTAGACAACTAGTATTGGAGCCCACTTGAGAGGGAGCAGTCTTAGACCTGGTTCTCTCAAATGGAGATGAAGAGGATCACAGATGTAGAAGTGGGTAGCCATCTGGGAACTAGCGACCATCGAACAGTATGGTTCAATAAACACATCAATAGAGTCAAGCCATACAAAGGCAAAGTACTGGACTTTAGGAGGGCTGACTTTGCAAAATGGGTGAGTGCCTAAGTAATGCACTAGCAAATGGGCAGGAAGGAGGGGTGGAAGAACAATGGGGAATAATAAAAACTGCCATCACAGAGGTAACAAGCCTTTGTGTGAAGCAAATAAACAAAACGAAACAATGTAAGAAACCACTATGGTTCTCAAAGGAAATGGCAGTGAAGGTTCAAGAGAAAAAGAAAGCATTCAGGAAGAACAAGTAATCACAGAAAGAGCAGGACAGAGAACTGTATCAGTTAAAGCAAAAGGAAGCTGGGAAGGCAGTCAGAACAGCAAAGGCCCAAACCGAGGAAAAAATAGCCAACTCAGTTAAGAAAGGGGATAAAACCTTTTATAGGTACATCAGGGAGTGAAGGAAGACCAAGGGAGGGTTAGTGAGGCTTAATAAAGGGGAGGGAAGGTGGGCAGAGGGTGACTGTGAAAAGGCAGAGATACTAAACAAATATTTTTGCTCAGTATTTACAAAGGAAGTGGGGGAGGTACCTAAAACAAACAGTAGAAACACTCTGGATACAGAAGTTGATACCAGCCCATTTACAGAAGAAAGGGTTCTGAAAGAACTCTTAAAACTAAAGGTGGACAAAGCAATGGGGCCTGATGGGATTCATCCCAGAATTCTAAAAGAACTAAGGGTAGAACTAGTGACACCACTGACTACCTTCTTTAACAAATCATGGGAGGATTGGGTGGTACCCAAGGACTGGAGGAGGGCAGATGTGATTCCCCTTCACAAAAGTGGGAGCAAGGCAGAAGCAGGAAACTACAGACCTGTTAGTTTAACCTCAGTGGTAGGGAAAATGATGGAATCACTTCTGAAGGAAAGAATTGTTGAGTATCTAGAGGCCAGAGGGGCGCAGGACCCAAAGCAGCATGGATTTACAGCGGGAAGGTCATGTCAGATGAATCTAATTGATTTCTTTGACTGGGTGACCAAAGTAGTAGATCAGAGAGGGTCTGTGGACATGGCCTACCTAGACTTTAGCAAGGCATTTGACACAGTCCCACACAAAAGATTAATATACAAGTTAGCCAGCCTGGGAGTGGGTCCCAAGATGACAGCCTGGGTAAAGAATTGGCTGGAGAATAGGACACAGAGAGTAATAGTAAATGGAGTCCACTCTGAAGAAAGGGGTTACTAGTGGGTACCACAGGGTTCAGTATTAGGACGGTCCTCTTCAATGTCTTTATAAGCGACATTGCAGAGGGACTGGAAGGAAAAGTATGTCTCTTTGCAGTTGACACAAAGATCTGCAACAAAGTTGATGCACAAGGTGGGGTGGAAAGGATAAGAAGGGACTTGGAAAGGTAAGAGGAATGGTCAGATGTATGGCAGCGTAGATTCAATGCTAAGAAGTGCAAGGTAATTCACCTGGGAAACAAAAACCCAGGGGAAGAGTACACAATGGGGGGGTGAGATACTAAAAACAACAAAAATGGAAAGGGACCTGGGGGTAGTCATATCAGATGACCTAAAGGTGGGCAAGCAATGTGAGAGGGCAGCAAGGAGGGCTGGGGGGATACTGGGATACATAGGGAGAGGCGTCACTAGCAGAAAACAGGAAGTTATTATCCCTCTGTACAGACAGTTGGTGAGACCCCATCTGGAGTACTGCGTGCAGTTCTGGAGACCCAATCTCCGCAAAGACATAGACAGGATGGAAGCTGTCCAGAGGAGGGCAACTAAAATGGTGCAGGGTCTGCACCGGAAGACATATGAAGAGAGACTTAAGGAGTTAAATATGTATAGCCTCGAGGAAAGGAGGGAGAGGGGGGACATGATAGAAACTTTCAAGTGCCTCAAGGGAATCAACAAAGTCCAAGAGGGTAGCATCTTTCAAAAAGAGAGGTGTGCAAGAACAAGGGGGCACAATTTGAAGATAGAAGGGGGGCAGCTCAGAGGTAATTTAAGGAAGTATTTTTCACAGAGGGTTGTGGATGCATGGAACGGCCTTCCGGAGGAGGTTGTGGAGTCAAAAACAGTGGTGAAATTCAAGCATGTATGGGACAGTCATAAGGCAATTCTAAGGGGTGGGGGTAGGAAGAAGTAGGCTGCTGGTTAACTAGGATCTGCAGCTTATCCATTAGGTAGGGAAATGGGCAGACTGGGTGGGCCAAGCGGTCCTTATCTGCCATCAAAATCTATGTTTCTATGTTTCTAAGATCACCTCACTTTGCCTGGATGAAAAACCCTTCACTATGCACCCCAGCATTTTGTTCGCTTTTGACGTCACTCTCCTGCATTGGGCAGTGTTGTTCATGGTCCCCGTTATCATTACCCCAAGGTCCTTCTCCTCCTCTGTGATCCCCAGCTTAACCCCCCCAGCCAGTATTCTCTCCTTGGGTTCTTTCACGCCAAAGTGCATAACCTTACACTTCTTTGCATTGAACCCAGCTGTGACCTCTCTGACCACTCCTCTAGCTAGCTTAGGTCCCCCTGCAGCTGCTTCCACCCCTCCTCTCCATCCACCGCTGCTCTGATTTTGGTGTTGTCAGCAAACAGATTTACCTTGCTCACCACCCCATGCCCACTGTCTGATATGAAGAGCCCAAACAATACTGGCCCCAACACAGAGCCCTGTGGCACCCCACTCATCACCAGCCTTGGAGTTGAGAGCTCCCCTCTCACTACTACCTGTTGCAGCCTCCCTCTCAGCCAGCTTGTAATCCAGTTTATCATTTTTGCCCCTACTCCTACACCAGTTAGCTTCTCCCCAAGCCACCCATGAGGCACTGAATCGAAGCCCTTGCTGAAGTCCAAGTAAAGAACATCCACCGCATGACCCATATCCAGTTCACCTGTCACCCAGTCATAATATTGTATCAGGTTGGTTTGACAAGACTTCCCTGAAACAAACCCATGCTGCCTCATATCCTGGAGGCCATTGTCCTCCAGGTATGACACCAGTCTTTCCTTTAGTATTATTTCCATGAGTTTGCACACTATGGAGGTGAGACTTACTGGACGATAATTACCTGGTTCATCCCTTGGCCTGCTCTTGTGTAATGGCACTACAAGTGCCATCTTCCAGTCCAGTGGCACACATTCTGACTCCAGGGAGGTGCTGTACAGATCTGCCAGTGGCTCTGCCAACACCTTCGCCATCTCCCGCAGCACCCTGAGGTGGATACCATCTGGCCCTGGTGCCTTGTCTACCTTCAGTGCCCTCAGTCCCTCTAGGACTCTCCTTGCCTCAATTCTTCCATCTGTCGCCTCCTCTCCTCCTGTCCCCACCCTCCCTGCCCATGCTGGTAGCAGTCCCCCTTTTCTTCTGTGAACACGGAACAAAAGTATTTATTCAATGCTTCTGCCTGCTCCTCCCCCTTTTCTGTCCACTCCCCACCCCTTTTTATCCTCACTATTGCTTCCTTGCACTTCTTTTCTCCCTGATGTATCTGAAGAAGTCCCCATTAATTCCCTGTGCTAATCTCAGCTCCCTCTGGGCCTTGGCTTCTCTCACTTTTCTGATCACCTCCCTGGACCATCTTGCATATTACTCCCTGTCCACTTCCTTCCCTGTCCTCCTAAACCTCTGGTGAGCCACTCGTTTTGCCCTCACCACCTCCACAACTTCGCTGTTCAACCAGCATGGTTTTCTTGCTCTGCTTCTCTTACTCTGTGCCTTGGTGCAGGCTTCTGTTGCCTCTTTAACTCCCCCTTTAATAATATCCCATTTCAGCTCCACGTCCATCTCATGCCTTATGCCCTCCAGTTTCCTTTTCAGTACTTCCTGCATCCTCCCAAAGTCCACCCCCCTGAAATTTACCACCCAGGTAATCGATTTCTCTTGCTCCCCACACATCGTGATATTAAACCACACTGGTGATCGCTGTCAGATAGTGGGTCCTCTACCTTTATTTTCCTCACTGTCTCCCCATTCGACAATGCTAGATCTAAGGTGTTCTTTAGCCTAGTGGTACAGTAACCAACTGTTTCAGGAGACCCTCCTGGATAGGATCCAGGAGCACCTGTTCCCTAGAACTGGAGGTGACCGGAATGCTCCAGTCAACCCCTGGCAAGTTGAAATCCCCCATGATGACCACCTTTCCTTTTCTACATACCATTTTGATTTGTCCTGCTAGCTCCCTGTCAAGCTCCTCAGACTGGGATGACGACCTGTATACCACCCCAAACCTTAGTTTCCTACCCCTTGAGTCTAGGAGCTGTAGCCAGATTGCTTCTGTTCTCCTTTCTTCTCCCTCATCCCTTGTGCATTTGATCCTGTCCCTCACACAGACTGCCACCCCACCCCCCCTTACGGGCCTTCCTGTATAATTTGTATCCTGGGATTGCCAGATCCCAGTCCTGGTGCTCAGTTGCCCATGTTTCTGTGACAGCTGCAATATCCACCCTCCACACTGCTAAGAGTGCCTGTAGCTCAGCGGATTTGTTTCCTAGGCTTCTTGCATTCAATGAGACCACCCTCCATAATGCCCCCTTCCCTTCACTAGCCTCCATCTCCTACCTTCTACTCCCTCTTTTGTTGGCCTCCCTGAGTCCTTCCCTGCTAGCCTGGGGGTAGGCTGTGACTCCACTCTATCGGATCCCTGCCTACCTGCTGTCCCCTTGCCACCCCCCATCTAGTTTAAATCCACCCTTGTTGCACTATACCTCTCCAGTCGGTGGTTTTGTTTGTGCAATAAAATGTGAAATTTATTTATCTGTTGGAGTCTCTATATATATATATATATATATTGCTGATGAATGGTCAACTTTAAAAGTGACTACGTCATTTGTGTAGCTGCAGCAAAGTCACTTACAGTACATTTATATATACTGTAATATGCATTTAGTACACTCACACCAAGGCAGCAGACATAACTTGTCTGTAGTCCTTCATTCTCAGTCTAGACTGCAACTGCTGTAAAAGCCATTTTAAAAGGCAACTTTTGTTCCAGAAAAGCAGGTGCGGGTAAGTGAAGTCTACAATCACAGCAGTACAGGGTTGGTGCAGGGGCTATGGTCGGCCAGCCCAGAAACACACCACAAAATCAAGCAGAAAAACCCTGCACTAAATGCAAAATGCTGTCCAGCAAAGGTTTCAGACAAAACTGGTTCCATAAAAATCCATTTTATTGCCCAGGGTACAAAATAAACAGGTGGCTAACCACCAAAGACCAGCCCTGGCACTTCGAGTTAACAGACCATTTGTCAGGGGGCATGACCTGGGAAAGAAACTGTCATATTTAAATACCCCAATTATTAGCAATCAACAATTACATACAAAAAAAGTGCAAATTATATACCGGTGATAATATTATATCAAAACAGATGCTGGCTAACATCTCATAACCAGTAATGGAAGAGATATGTCAAATCACAAAAGAATGGGTTTAGCAATATAATTACTGTTGATTTAAAAGTAACATACCAGTCCATCTCTTCCATTGCTAATTATGAAATGTTAGCCAACTTCTAGTTTGGCAATTATGACACCATTTTGATGTAATAATATCACCTGTATATATTCTGCACTTTTTTTCTGTATGTAGTTGTTAATTGCTAATTGCTAGGGTATTTAAATGTGACGGTTTCTTTCCCAGGCCATGCTCCCTGATGAAGGGTCTGTTAACTTGAAGCACCGGGGCAAGTCTTTTGGTGTTAGCCACCTGTTCATTTTGTATCCAGGACAATAAAATGGATTTCTACTGAGCCAATTTTGTCTGAAGCCTTTGTTGAATAGCATTTTGCATTTAGTGCAGTTTTTTTCTGCTTGAATTTGATCTGGGAAAATCTAGTCAGCGTGCCCCAAACAAGATTTGCATTTCGTCAGTGATGCTTGGCCCTGGATTTGAAGTTTTAAAGCACACGCACGTGGTTTGGTGAGATACACCAAAACCCTACATGTAACAGATTTGCTACACTAATGCAGTAAGTGCATTATATGCTGTAATGCAAAATGTTTCTGAACTATTTTGCTGATTTTTTCTTTAACGGTTGAGAGAGAGTGGTGTGTGGGAAATTTCTTTTTTTTGTTAAAAGCAATAATGTTGCTGCCAATCTAACCCATAAGTAAGCACATTTACAACTGACAGGAGAGATCACTAAGAATTCCTCTTGTGCAGAATGTGGCTCACAGGGCCCGGGGAGTAATTTAGGCTATCCAGCTTTAGTCTGCATATGAATAGACAGCTGAACTTGATTTCCAGGTTAAAAGGGTTGTAAAATGGTTGCCTGGGAACATGACATGTAGTCCACGTACTGCATGTGTGACATGTTTGTCAGGAGCCAAGAGAGAGGAGACAACTGCATTCTGGGTAGCAGGGTAATGCTTTAAGACCCCAATCCTCAAAGGCACCCCAGATCTGCATGACTTGCCTGTATCTAGGGTCTTTGCCATATGGCAGTAAGAGCCTGTGTGCCTGCCAGTATCCACAGAACCCCTGCCATCTGAGGTTCACCACTCCGGAACCACGTGTTGTGCAGGGGGCAGGGGTGAGGGTAGTGGACAGAGGGTTCCAGACCACAGGCATCTAATCAGATGCCAATACTGGATCCAGGACTGGATCCCTGCCTGTGCAGGAGGTAAAGGGCATGTCAGAATATGCAGCCCTCCTGGACTGCCGTATCCTGATGGGACATATCACATTATTGAAACAGCATTGGCTGGTGCTGGTGATGCCCCCAGCTTGCCACAGAGACTCCTAGGGCTGGGGCTAGAGGTGGGAGAGCTGATCAGGCTCATTGCCCCTTTTTGTGGTTGGGCTGATGGGAGTGCAAAGCCAGTACTGCTGCCCCTTCCGCCTGCCCTCAGCAATGTGGAAGTCTTTCTGATAATCTGGAGGATCCCAGACCTCGCTCCCTGGTCTGCACCAATCCCATACACCTTCTTAGCAAAACAGGTTGGTGTGACTGCGTGCAAAGGGGGTGCACATTCCCCTTTATGGTAACCATGGGGTGCCCCAATGGTGTATATCCTGCTCATAGGGGCACTCCACAGTGTTTCCAGCCCACCACATGCGCAGAACCCCATGCATATTGGGCCCTGTATCTTGCACTGCTGGATAACAGGAAACAGACAGAGAGTTAGGAGAAGAACTGTGATATCCAACCCATTAAAGTGTACTCTGTCTACAATCCTGTGTTTAACCTGTGAGAAAAGTCTTTTTTCTAAGATTAACCTGGAGACCAATATCATTTTTGACTTTAGTCTAGTTTAGGCTTTTGAGTCCTGTATTTGTTGTATTGTGTGCTATTTTTAAATTTTTTTTTTATTCTTACTTGTGTGCTTTGCATTACCTGCATATCATGTACATTTTATATACATATTACTATTTAAATCATGGGAAGGATGAAAAACATAGAACATAGGCAGATTAGAAGTTGTCGGCAGATAAAGACTGCTTGACCCATCTAGTCTGCATTATATTCCCTACCTATTGTGCCACCACAGACCCTATTCACTCTCTGGTCTTCTCCCCTTGCCTTACTTCTAAGGTTCCCCTTTTGTCCATTCCATGCATGCTTGAATCCTGTTACCATTTCAGCACCCACCACCTCTGCTGGAGAAATATTTCCTCACATCTCCCCTGAGCCTTCCCCCCCTCCAGCTTCTAAGCATGGTCCCTTGTCCTGAAGCATTTTTTTCTACGGAAAATTTTATCTTCCTGTACCTTATTAATACCTGTGAGGTATCTGAACATTTCTATCATATCCCCTGCCCCTTTCCCTCCTTTCCTCTAGAGAATACATATTTAGTTCCTTGAGTTTTTCCTTATTGGGCATTGGATGCAGGCCCTGCACCGTTTGGGCAGCCCTCCTTTGTATCGCCTCCACCCTATGTATGTCCTTCTATAGGTGGGGCCTCCAGAACTGGACATCGTACTCGAGGTGGAGTCTTACCAGTGATTTATACAGGGGTAATACTATCTTCCTCTTTCTGTTGGTGATGCTCCTCCCTATGCACCTGAGCGTCCTGCTGGCCTTCCCCCCAGCCTTATCACACTGATTGGCTATCTTCATGTCACCATCGATGATTACTTCTAGGTCCCTTTCCTGTTTTGTGGTTGCTAATACCTCCCTGCTCAATTGGTATATTGACCCTGGGTTTCTGTGCTCCAAGTGCATGATTCTGTACTTTTTTGCACTGAAGCCCAGCTGCCATTCCCTTGACCATTCTTCCAGCTTTTTCAAATCATCCCTCATTCTTTCCACCACCCCTGGTGTGTTCACTCTGTTGCAGATTTTTGTGTCATCTGCGAATAGGCATATTTTCCCTTCCAGCCCTACTGCAATGTCACTAATAAAGACATTGAAGAGGACCAGGCCTAGTACTGACCCCTGTGGCACCCACACTGGTTACCTTGCCTTCTCCAGAGTGGACCCCATTTACCACCACTCTCTGACTCCTGCTGTTCAACCAACTTCTTACCCATTTTACTACATTTGGATCCACTCCTAGGTTGCCCAGCTTGCTCAACAGTCTTCTATGTGTAACAGTGTCAAAGGCCTTATTGAAATCCAGGTAGGCCACATCTACCACTCCTCCCTGATCCACTTCCTTGGTTACCCAGTCAAAGAACTTGATCAGGTTTGTCTATCAAGTACCCCCCACACACACACACACACTGTGAAACCACATTCCCTCAGAACCTGTAATCCACGTGTTGCAAGGTATTCTTCAATCTTTTCCTTCAGTAATGATTCCATTACTTTACCCTCTACCCAAGTCAGACTGATAGGTCTGTAATTTCCTGCCTCCTCCCTGTTTCCACTTTTGTGTAGTGGGACCACATCTGCCCTCCTCCAGTCCCCCCAAACCTCCCTTGTTTCTAGTGAAAGGTTGCACAGAGCTGTCAGAGGTACAGTCAGCCTTGAACTCCCTCAGCATCCTCGGGTGTACCCCGTCAGTTCTCATTGCCTTATCTACTTTTAATTGTGTTACTTTCTTGTGGACTCCCTCCTCTATAAAATGACCAGTGTCTACTTCCCCTCCTTTAATGCCCTTGTCCCTTATCTTTGGCCCATCACTTATCCCATCCTCCGTAAATACTGAACAAAAGTAATTGTTCAATATGCCTGCTTTTATTTGATCCTCTTCCACACAAACCCCTCCTTCCCCTTTTAGCCTTACTGTCCCTCCTTTGGTCTTTCTCTTCTCACTTATATATCTAAAGAATATTTTATCCCCTTTTACTGACTGGGTAATATTCTCCTTTGTTTGCACTTTTGTATTCCTGTTTCTCCCTGCCTCTCTTTGTTTCTGTAGTGTTATTCAGCCCTGTTAGTCACCTCTGAGGTGATAAACATTATTATAAAAAGTGTCTGAGAAATGGAGCTTTCTGATTGGCTGCAAACATTCTAACAGCCTTATGTTAATCTTTTATTAACATACATGTAGAGCTTAACCATATGCTGAACAAGGTTTAACACTGTTTAAAAACATTTTTTATTATAATAGCAATAAGGCACTCCTAGGGGTTATGTTAATGGTCAGTTAATCACCCTCTAGGGGTATGTGGCACTCGGCTACACCTCGTACAACAGTACACCCCTAGAAGGTGATTAACAAACCATTAACATAACCCTTGGTCATGCCTTATTGCTTAATTTTCCCTGTTGCCTCATCACAATGTCATTCAGTATTCCATGATATAAATAGGGCAATCCATACGAGATCCAGAAAAAGTTTTTTATTCACTCTGGAATGTTGCAAACAATGCTGAGCTAGAACTCGGGGCTCCAGTTCACTCCACCACTCGTTACTAGGCAGCATTGTTGGTCATATTCCAGAGCAAATAAAAAGCTTATTTCTGCATGCCCTGTGGAATATTCCCATGTACTCATGACTACAGTTTTTAACTATACACAGGTAATCTTTTTTATGGGCTATTCTCTTGCTCTGCCTCTGAGAGAACATTATCAACTTAAACTATAAACCTGCATATGGTACATAGCAGGTAAGAAGTGTATCTGCTGCAACTCAAAGTGTTCCTATATCCAAATATCCTTACAGGGCGTGAGCAAGAGCATGAGATGGGATGACAAAGGAGAAGCCCTGACTGACCTGTGGCCTTGTTGGTGGCAACATGATAACATAAATAAGCCAGTCCGGTTCAATCATCTAGGGTATCTCAGTGGTTTTGTAACACATCTGCACTGCAAATGTTAGACACATGTAGCAACCATGCTACATTTCTGTCATGTGCATAGTCCCATGACTGCATCATTCATATGGCTCTCAATACCAACATGTGGAAGAGTGGAGCTGGAGAGGGATGAAGGGTAGTAATCTTTTGTAGTGCTGCCAGGAATATCTATGGGGTGGAATCCTTGCCAGCACTAGAAAAGAACTGCAGAAGTCGAGCAGGTTAGTTGAAAGCAATGCACTTTTGCAGACTACATGGGCTATTCTTCAAGATCTTAACTTTACATTCAAGGTGAAAGGATATTGTGTACCATAACACAAGGAAGTCACTATTAGCTTTCAGTGTTAGTGACTAAAGCAGTTGCAGTGTCTCACAATGTGGCTGCAGACATTCTAATCCTAACATTGATCCCCAGTTAGAAAAATCTTATTGAGCAAACGCCAAATAATCATGGCTGAAGCTTAATGCTAGCATTTGCAGTTGACAATAAATTCTAAAATAAAGAATGTTAATAACCTTGACATTATAAAAATACTTTACATCTGTAAATCATCTTTTATAGACATGACCCTTCAGATCAAGTGGTTTGTAAATTGTCAGTGTTGCAATGCTTACAGAACTTCAGGGAATACATTGCAATATCAAAAACACATACTGTAGGATTGGCTGATCTATCTGATATCTACTGCATTTTGTTGTCATCCAGCAGATAACTGTGGCCACTTCATTTTTATGTTGCTTGCACGCATGTGCAAGAAACATAGTGCCATTATCTGAGTTTTCGGAGGTGTGGCACCCGTCTTCCAATTCAGTCAGTGAGTTTGCAGGCGCGGCCACAGTTCTCCAATGACTGCTGCAGCTGTCTATGACAGCAATCGAAAATGCAGTGGCATACAGTTGAAAGGGAGAGCTCCTCTTCAGTGAGCAGAGCTCCCCACATACACACCCGCCAGCACACACATATTGTGCTGATCGCTCCTCCTCCCCACGTACACACTGTATGGCCAACGGGGGTGTCCAATCCCCCATCGGCTCCACGCCTCCCCCCCCACAAAAGCTGTCCAGGTGCCACGCTGGGAGCCCACCCCAGCGTAACAAATCTTGTTATAGCCGATGGAGGTGCCCAATCCCCCATCAGCTCCAGTCCCCCCAAACAGCCTTTCCTACTGCCATGCTGGGAGCCCACCCCAGCGTGGCAAACATCCCACGTCGTCTTAATTAAAAAAAAAAACCTGTAAACAAGAAAACGTTTCCTCGCCATCTCCCTGCTTCCCCCAAAACCTGCACCCATCCACTGCGCACCCTGCCTCACTACCCCCTCACCCCATATTTACCTCCGGAGCTCGGCGCGACGATCATCGGTGGACCGGGAACACGTCTGCACTCTTCAAAGCTGACCACGGACTAAGGAAATGCCAGTAAGCTGTATAATGGAATAAATTGGGTTTTTTCAACTTTGTTGCATAACTCGGGCATTTTTGGGAATTTGGGCCCAAATTTTCAACATGGGGTTTTTGGGATCCCTCCTCGTGAATTCTTGCACTGTCATGGGGTTAATCGGGCCCGAAGGGTGATTTCATGGTCACTGTGCAAAATCACCTTTCGGGACCGATTAAGGAAATGACACTGCCAGTGTTCATAAGATGGGCTCTCAAAAAGCCTATGTTGAAAATTTGGTGAAAAAATTCCTAAAAATGACTGTTTAACGAGCATGCGTTGTGCAGTTCCTACGCACGCTCTTAAGTTCACGAATTTTCAATATTTTCACTCCAGATTTTCAACATTGCCATTATACCACACCTCATTATGAGCAGTATAGCTGTAATTTTTCACATCTTGCCCAAAACGTGTTTCCGCCCATGTAGCGCACAATGGCGCAGTCAGTGTGCGAAATCAATGTATGGGACACATTAAGAACATCACAGTGACACTTTTCATTAGCAGTGGTCTTAAAATGGCTATGTTGAAAATTTGGTGAAAATATTCCTAAAAATGACTGTTTCTGATGCATTGCACAGTTCCTACGCACGCTCGTAAGTTTTCGAATTTTCAATATTTGCACTCCAATGACTTCCAAATACCTAAACAGCACATACAAGCAAGCAACATTCGGCACTGACAAATGCTTGTCTGTACAGTAACTGTGATAATTAACCACTCAGAATCCACTACATTTAAAAACATTTCAGACTGGATAGCTACAATGTTGGAAAAAACAGTGACTATCCAGTGAAACTATCTGCTGTAGTGGACAAATGCCCGGTGATGGATTGGGCTAAGTAGCTAGGATACATAGCCTGATTATCTTAACTAAGTAAAAGAGGCCCCATCCTTTAGTTTCTGGTAGCATCATTCACTTTTCAGAAAACAGAGCAGTCATTTGCCACACTGAAGGGGCATAGTCACCTCATCTTACAATTTATTTGACCTGGTCAGGAAACAGGAAGTCTGGTCAACTGGTTGGAGTACAGAACTGGGAATCAGGAGGCTGTGGGTTTGAATTCTTCCTCAGTACAATCACTAACACACAATGTGACCATAAGCAAGTCAACTGACTTTCCTATGTGTCAATACCCCGAGCAGTATACCAGGGTGGAAGGAGAACACCACCAAAAATGGGATGATGCATCAGAACTGGACTATCCTGGGAATACTATTTTTTTAAATGGTCTTAAAAGGTTTTCTTTTTTGTAAAAAGAACCATTTGAAGAAGATTTGCATTAAATCTGTAAATCATTTTCCCTTTAGGAGCAGAGTTAAAAATATTGTCTCTCACTCTGGTATTGTTCTGCCCTTACTGACTTGTTAGTGAACTCAATGTCTATTTCTGATTTGCACACTGGTTGTATAAGTAGGGGTGTACATGCCCCAAATATTAATGACCAAAAATTTTTTTTTCATTATTCATGGTAGCCAGACTTGGATAATGAAAAAACAATTAAAAATATAAAAACTGCTATGCCTCCACAGGTGGCCTGTGCTAGTCCCATGGTAATTTCCTACTCCTTCCAAGCCGTTTTCTGCCCATAACCCCTTCCCATAGTATTCCAAGAGACTTTTCTTTCAAAACAATTGCCAATTCCTGGCACTGTCCCAGGAACCAATACTGTCTCTACAATTTTATTTATTTATTGAAAGAATCAGAATTACAACCTTTGAGTCATAGACTCCTTTGCAAAGGCTCCACATCAGCAGGAAAGAAAAAATAAACTATACAAGCATCACTTAAATATTACAAATCAAAACATTAGGCACAGTATACGTTGTAAGGTTACATCAGCAGGGATCTTAAAAGAAGGTCCTGGGTCAATATTATGTACATATGACAGTATACAGTTTCGGAGGGTCTTAAAAATAGGCCCAGAGTCATAATTATTTACAGTGAGTTTGAGAAGTCTTAGCATGGGAGAAGAAAGAAGAAGTCCCTATGCTGGGGGCTACCTCACTGCACTAGAGCAGGAAGCTGCTTATAATATGATTCTGTTTGAGAGTCAGAAAGGGAGGTGAAATCTGAAAGGGGAGAAGTTACATACAGGCACAGGTTGCAGAGTTAAGGAGAAAGGACTTGAGACCTGCTTTAAATTGGCCCAGACTGGATGCAAGGGAGATAGTGGGCGGTAGGTTGTTTAGCCACAACGGGGCATGATATCGGAAGGACCGTTAACCAAGGGTGTTCTATAGTGAGGTACTTGTAGGGAGGTGTTTGCAGAGTGCCTTGGGGCCCTCCTGCGTGAGACTGTATGGATAAGGGGGTTGAGGCCAATTGGTGCCTGTTTGTGTAGTATCTTTTTTGCAAGGAGGCAGGTGTGATACTTAAGCCTGTCTTTGAAATTTAGCCAACCAGTATATTTTTAAAGCTCACAAGTATGGATTAACCTGTCACAATGACACCTGAACACTAGTCCACCCCCCCCCACCACATTCCCAAACTGATTGTATTGATGAAACATGATTTGGGGGAGGCAATTGTATATATTATTTCCAGGCTAATTCAGTGTCCCCCACTCACAGTGTGCCTGCTGCTACTCCCAGAGCCATACAGTCATCATCCAACTAGTGCAAGTGGTACAGTGGAGCTGGTCCAGGTGCAATACAGAGCCCGGGTTACTGCATGATAAAAGGGATCAACTACCACTGAAACTGCCTTCTTCGCTGCTTTAACTCTACAGCAGTATGCTCCAGTGTTGTGTTGCATCCTGGCTAGTTTCGACTGTATGTGCATCCAAAGGGGGGTGGAGAGTTGTGCATCAGCAATGATGCCTACCACTTCACTCCCCTCCTTGTCACACTAGTCAGATGATGTCTGTATGGTTATAGGAGTGGGAACAAACATGGTATGGTGGGGGGGACACAATGAATTTGTCTGGAGATGAGGGATGCAATTGCTCCCCTCTAACGTATGGACTGGGATCAGCAGGAGGACATGTAACAATAAAGATGAGTGTGGGGATTGGGCTTGTGAGGGTTACTACCGAAAAAGTGCTCTTGGAGCCTGGCATAGTACCATGAGCCAAAAGACGGTCCCTGGGAGAATGGGTGAGGAGGCAGAAGGTGGGAAATGACTGGGAAGGGGAACAGAGTGGCCAACAGACTAGTCCTGACCACCTATGGAGGGATTAAGGCTTTTGTGCATTAGTGTATGAATACTGAGTAACAAATGGCTGAGTATTTGGAGTGCTGAGTATTCAAAAAAGAACTTGCACACCCATAGTGGTACAGAAGTACCATTTAAGAAGTGTGCTGTAGGCTATGCCCCAACATTACAGGGTTAACCCTTATTTTCCATAAATTTCAATGGCATGAGAAACCTTGTTCCCTTCCTGATGATATGGATAGGATAGACAGCTCAATTAGCACTGTGTTTGCTAAAGTGATGTCACTTTTGTAAACGAACAATGATAGACAGCTCAAATTCTCACTCTGTTATGCACTAAAGTGATGTTGCACACACTGTAACCTGCCTGAAAAGGCAAAAGAAAAGGGACCTGCCTGTAAGACAATCAAAGTAACACTGATTCACTCCCCAACTTCACACAGCCAAACAAAAGGAAAGAGACAATCCAGAAAATGTCAGCACAAAACATGAAGCTAAAACAATTTGACATGAACTTTGTTATAAGACTCATAAGGGAAATAAAAGAAACTAGAGAAATCTCCACATACATTGATGATCCCTCGATTTGAGGATGATCTCTACCATGGTTCACTGATGGGTCCTGAGGTGGCTCAGTAATCCAATCCTAGAGCCACAGATTCATCCACAGAAATTGCAGATGTTTCCATGTGGGAGAGCTGCCCACTGGCTGAGGTTTCTTTCCCTTTTCTTCCTACGCTCTCTCTTTTCGGCTTTGAGGGCAAGGCGTTTCTCTTCAAAGCAGGCCCCCGCTTGATGGAGGTTCTGGCGCCATTGAGATTGGTTGGTGGACAGCTCCTCCCAGCTCATGATGTCCATATCTGTTTTCTTGAGATATGCCTTCAGTGTGTCTTTGTAGCATTTCCTTTGACCACCATGGGATATCTGGTCGTGACCGATCTGGGAGTATAAAATTTGTTTGGGGAGTCGAGAGTCGGGTATCCGTACACAGTGTCCAGTCCAGTGGAATTGATGTCTGAGGATCATTGCCTCAATGCTGGTGACATTGGCCTCAGCGAGAACACTGACGTTAGTGCGGTGGTCTTCCCACTTGATGCAGAGGATTTTCCGGAGACATAATTGGTGGTATCTCTCCAGGCTCTTTAGATGATGTCGGTAAGTCATCCAAGTTTCATATCCATAAAGAAGGGTAGGGATGATAACCGAACTGTATACCTGGATCTTGATGTCCTTTCATACTTCATGGTCAATGAAGACGCACCGAAGCAGTTTCCCAAATGAGGTACTAGCGCAATGGATCCTGTGCTGAATCTCATCGTCGATGTTCGCTGTTAGGGAGAGGTGGCTACCGAGGTAAGGGAAGTGCTCGACTGTCTCCAGGGTCTGTCCCTCAATGGTGAATTGTGGCAGGTCATTTACAAGGCCCTGAGCAGGCTGATAGAGCACCTTGGTCTTCTTGATGTTAAGTGAGAGTCCCAGACTTCAGTAAGCTTCCGAAAAAGAGATCTAGCACAGACTGGAGGTCGCTCCTGGTGTGTGCAAGGATGGCACAGTCATCAGCGTACTGGAGGTCAATGATGGATGCCTTGCAAACTTTGGTCTTTGAACAGAGATGTCCAAGATTAAAGAGCCCTCCATCCATTCTGTACTTGATGTCAATTCCAATGGGAAGGTGGCCTTTGGTGAGGACTAGGATGACTGCTAGAAAGCTAGAGAACAAGGTTGGAGCAATGACACACCCTTGCTTGACCCCAGTTTGGATGATGAATGGGTCTGTCTTTGAACCATTATGGAGAACACTCAGTTATTTGGTCATGCAGAAGCCTCAGGACCCTGATGAATTTTGTAGGGTAGCCAAATCTGTCCAGCACCTTCCACAAGGCTTCATGATTGATGGAGTCAAAGGCCTTTGTCAGGTCGATGAAAGTCATGTACAGGTCCTGATGTTATTCCCGACACTTTTCTTGGATCTGTCTGGCAGTGAAGATCATGTCAGTTGTCCCGCGAGATGGTCTGAATCCACACTAAGATTCCGGCAAGACTTCTTTGGCAATGGGAAGGAGGCGGTTCAGAAGAATACGGGTGAGGATTTTCCCTGCGGTGGAGAGTAAAGCAATGCCTTGATAATTTCCACACACCGACTTGTCTCCCTTCATGAAGATGGTAACAATGTTGGCATTCCTCAAGTCCTCTGGAATCTCCTTATTGTTCCAAATTTGGAGAATGAATTCATGGAGCTTTAGTACCAGTTTCTCGCACCCAGTCTTGTAGACTTCAGCCGGTATGCCAGCTGGTCCCACAGCTTTGTTGTTTTTGGCCAGCTTGATGGCATGTCTTACTTCTTCGATGGTAGAAGGGTTGGTGAGAGATTCTCTTTCAGGGTGTTGAGGGACAGAATTGATAGTGGCATCTGTCACAGATGACTCGCATTTCAGAAGTGTCTCAAAATGCTCCTTCCATCTAGCTTGAATGCCTTCATTTCCCTTTAGGAGTGTCAAGCCATCTTGAGATTGGAGGGGAGTGGGACCATGGGAGCTTGGACCATAAATTGCCCTTGTAGACTGGAAGAAGCTCCACATGTCATGGTTGTCAATACAGAGCTGGATCTCCTTGGCCTTGTCTTGCCACCATTTGTTTTTGATGTCTCAGATCTTCCTTTGAGCTTCTGCCTTGAGCTGCTGGTATGACTCTTTCTTTTGCTGGTATGAGATGTCATCTTGCATGTGCAGTGAGCTCTTCTTTTCCGGTTGAGCAGGTCTTGAATCTTGGTATCATTTTCATCAAACCAGTCCTGGTGATGCCGGGTGACATAGCCAACAGAATCAGCACATGCCGAGTAGATGGTAGTCTTGAACTCCTTCCAGTATCTCCCAATGTTATCATCAGCTGTGGGCATGACAGAGAGCCTTGCTTGGAAACATTGCTGGAAGTCCTCTTGAACCACTGGGTCCTGAAGGGACTTGGTGTTGAATTTCCTTTGCATTGATTTTGTCTGCCTTCGATGTTTCTGAGTGAGCTGGATGTTCATGACAGATCTGACAAGACGATGGTCTGTCCAGTAGTCATCGACTCCTCGCATGGCCCTCGTAATGTAGACATCATTTCAATCATGGGTTCTGACAATGACGTAGTCAAGGAGGTGCTAGTGCTTGGATTGAGGGTGTCTCCAAGTAGTCTTATACTTGTCGCTCTGTCTGAAGATGGTGTTCGTGATGACCAGGCCATGCTCCGCACATTTGTTCAGGAGTAGGATGCCACATACAGGACTGTTCCTACAGTGCATGTGTGCTCTCTCCCTGGCATTCAGATGGTGGCCAGCTGAGGTGAAAAGCAAAGGGACTGTACCAGTTACTATCTCTGCAGATCTGATGGCAGCTCATGATTGTACAGAGGGGTGAGTTGGGGCATATGGGGGTTGGGGATGATGGGTGCTGAGTTGGTGTGCCAGGGAGGGTGCTGAGAATTACTGATGTTGTATCAGGAAAGGGGAAGGTGGAGGGACTACTAGATTACCAAGAAATAACCTAATATTGAACTCAGGGATCAGGCTGGGGGAAATTACCACTAGCACCAGGAAATAACCTACTAATTTGTTTGAAGATCGAGCAGGAGGGAGATATCACTAGCACCAAGGTATTATCTATTTTCTCAGGCATTTGGGGGATACCACTATCACTAGGCAATAACCCACTATTTTACTCAGGGATCAAGTAGGAAGGGGTGGGAAATACCAGTACCAGTGCTTTCGACAGAGGTTGGGGGTTAGGCATCACTGTGCACATACAAGAGAGGAAGTTCTAGAAATAAGAAATATGGCTGCCACAACAGCCTTTTAGCACATCCAGAACCCTTGGAATGTACCACTTCACCCTGTATGCAAGAGGCTCTCTTATTTGCATGGGTGCTTTTGTGTGTTCAATGTGATCACTCTATCCAGAGTAAGGAGCACAGGGAGCACTTTTTAATATTGCCCCTGCCCCATTCAGATGTGGTAAGTCTGTCTGTCTGTTAGCATGGCACTAACCTGAATATGGAAGTTATAGTTGCTTAAAGGAGTAGTCCACCCAAATTTTGCAAAAAACATATGTTCTGCAGAGTGTTTTGATTTGTATGTTAAGTTCTAGTGTGTCCTTCCCTCTGACTGCTAATAAGAGTTTTTTTCTAAATTAGCCTGTTAGTTTTATGGTAGTTTTACGACCCCTGGGGATCTCCATCTGAGACAGCTTAATTGTATTACTTTGTCCTACAATGCACTCTGTCTCATGTGGCGGTGATGTAGCAGAGACCATATATCCAGCAAAAAGCACTGCTTTATAATCAGTTCACAACAGTAGAGATGGTTATATTTTAAAAATCTATGGAGTTCAGCTTAGTGACTACCCTCATCGTAAAGGTCTTACTATCTTGAAGAACTTTGCTGCTGATAATTTTTGTGCAGCTTGTAAAGTTTCCAGGATATTTAGTTTGTTTGGCATGTGTGAGCTTCATTTGACAGTACCAAGCTGTTTTGCTCTGACATCCATGCATGATTCTCCACTTCCACCTCAGAGTTCTATAGTAGAACATGGTTGGCATGGGGGCACCAATGTCGTAGTCTAACAAGGACATAAACTGTATCAATACAATGATAAAATGTCATATACAGTACCAGCAGTGTGCATATCAGAAATACCCACTGAGTCTATGAAAGGCCAGAACTGAAACATGTACTCAAAATGCAGCTTCTACCAAAAACAGTGATCTGTAAAGTTAAATGCAGTAAGTAGTTAAATGCATTAATTGCTCTGTTAGTCTGGAAAAGGATTGATACCCCCAAATGATCCTGTATATTTTCATTGTACAGTATTTCAGTCTCACGGTGCTTGTTTTCCTAATTTCAGAAGTTACAGATGCTGCAAAACAGTGGCTGAGGCAAAAATGTCCAAATGTCTCACCCTAATTACTTAATTACAGACCTACACACATATCAGCAAAACTGTTTTAATAATTGTTACATTCTGTTGGCGCAAGAGAACTCAAATCACTACAGCTTTTATGGAATACTGGGTGGAGGGAGCAAGAAAAGAAAAATCCCATAAAGTTTCATGTATTTGGCTCTACAGGCAATGGAAAATCAGATTACCGCAATCCAAGGCCAGCCGCTGGCATTCATTAGATGACTCTTTTCTGCCAGCCACAACAGAAAAAAACAGAATACAAAGATCCTTTGTAGAGTACAGCAAAACCACTCTGTAGAAAATTGTAGGCTTATGTGACATTCACACTGACACAAATGAGCAGCTCCACATTTTCTTTTTCTTCTTCAGATGAATCTATTTCATGTTCTGTTTTTCTATAGGCTCCACTCTTATCAATAAGCATATCCAAACTACCTTTCTAAAGCATACGTCTCAGCCTTTCATCACCTTAATGTGTGACACTCAGGGTTCGAGTAACAGATGGGTTGGCACAAGTGTGATTTGCAGCTTCTGGCCTGAACTCTTCCTTATATCAATTCACATAGAATAGCATACAGGGTACCCAGATGACCCAGTCTGCATATGTAGTGCTTCATACGGGCTTAGGGTACAGTTCAAGGGTGGAGCTGGGTCAGCCACTGGACTTCCAATAGGAAACCCACATCAGCCACCAAGTAGATCCTTTACACACTGCCCTATTCCCTATACAAACAGATTAAAATGTTTTTAAGAAAAGGAATTTGTGGTGCCATGCTTGTCAGCGTCCCATACTATGTCTGATAGCTGCAGACAACTGCTCAGGGACAGAGGTATTCAGGTCCAAATCTACTCAGGAACTACCTGTCCATCCACAGGTGAAGAGGACTTACAGTACAACAGGGATCCCCTAGCATAGCCTCAATGCTCTCCTGGAGCCTCCTCAGCATGCAATTCATGTTGTAGATGGCCACAACATCTAGCCGAGTTCCATCGGTGGCCACCATCTGTGGATCAAATTGTGGCTGCCATCTGGGGTGGGTTTTTAGTTCTGGTATGTGGAGTCTCCACCTAAGCAAAGCAGGTCATGACCAGAGATGACCTATGAACCTGAGAAGGGGTGCATAGGGTCAGTGGATCTGTCCCTAAGTGGTGAACTGAAACAAACATTGGGATTGTAGTTATAAAATGGAGAAAGAAGTCCAGAACACTGCTGATATTGATGCTTTAATGCTCACAAGGTTTCTAGTTGATTGGCCAATAAGGATAAGGTAACGCTTATTTTAAGCAGCCCAAATGTCTATGAGCTCTAACTTACGTCACATAGAATCGCATACTGTATGTTATTCATGTGGTGTACTCTGGAATTCTCCAGAAGCTGCATGGTACAGTGCTTGTATGGTATATAATGTCGAGCAACATTAAGAGTACATGTAGAAGCACTAACATATGAGGAAGGACATGAAGTAACTCTGCTCTGTTATTAAAGAAGCTGTGGCAAATTTTGGCCATACAGAGAAACCACAGCAAAGCACAGCAGTCTATAAATTATATTTCTCTCCAGGCATTTCATTCTTTCAATCCCATTCTTGAGCTAGATACTAAAAACACTCAACACATGGCTATGGCATAAATTGGAATATTCTTTTTAATTTAGTGAACCTCAGATGCACTGTAGGCCATGTGAAGTTGCAACTAGAGACGTCCAATGTAGGAAAACTTCACTTCACAGATTAATTTGTAAATTCATCACATTTCGTGAATTAATCAGCTATGCAAAGCTGGAACTTCGTGGTAAAGTGGCAACTCTGTGAAAATGTGAAGTCACAATTTCACCAACAGAGTTGAAGTCTCACAGATCCACAAAGTTGCTACTTTTCTGGTGAAGTTTCAAACTGTGATACGTCCAACTTGCGTAAGAGGGAGATTAGGATCAAATTAGTAGGGAGATTGGCCTGCAAGTAGGGAGATGCTGTAACATTGTGAGTTTGTCCTTAAATGGCACCATAAAATAAGAAAAAAAGCATTTAAAAACATTTAATATATTTCATTTTGTCACGAATAAGCACTAAAAAGAATCAACAACTAGTTGTACAAAGTTATCACATTGTTCATCACTAATTTACTTTTTATGTGTCTTTATCTGCAAAAAAACACATGAATGGATGTTTTGGACAGAATTTTACTTAAGCAGGAGATTTTGTTTCCTGAGAGGGAGAGAGGGAGTTCAGTCAAAAAGCCAGGATTCTCCTCCAAAAAGAGGGAGGTATTACATATATGAGTTTGCACTGTACTATGGGACTAGAGGTCACATGTTGCTCAACAGTGTACAGGGAGGTCAATGTTGCTCAACAGCCCATAGGACATAAAGGAGGCTGCCTCTCAGTGCAGTGTTGTGAAGAGAGTAAACAGAAGTGTGTGTGCTTGTGTCAGAGCAAGAAAAAGCGTTTAACAGCTGAAAACTGAGATCTTTGGATTCCAATTTGTTGTAGAGAGCCTTGTGCTCCTAGATTTGTGTTTTTTTTCAGTGTATCTGTGATTATTTACTTTAATGTAATGGTTTCAGTTTTGGCAGTCTGTAGAGCAGGGATGTGGGGGAGGGTATCAGCAAGTTAGCAAGATAGCCCAGAAAGATCCAGAGCTTTTTTGTAAGCAGTTCTTAGATTTTTGTTTCCTCAATCTTTCTTGTTATTTTTTTTTATCTGTAGACTAATTTCTCATTTTTATTTTTTTCATTTTTGTTGTGTTTAAGTAACTCATTTTGTCACTGTTTCTATAGTAGTTTTAGTGATTTTATAGCTATATTTTCCTTAAAGTGACAGTGTTCTCTTTCTGTGTGTCATGCTAAATTACTAATTACTACCAATCCCTGTGACCCCGTCATTGTAAACCGTGTGCTGTTTAAAAACAAAAACGGTTCTGTCACTGTTGGTACCCTGTCATTGTAATCCCTGTGCTGTTTAAAAAAAAGGGTCCTGTCACTGTTGGAACCTTGTTGTAATCCCTGTGCTGTGTAAAAAACAAAAAAAAACGGTTCTGTCACTGTTGGTACCCATGTCATTGCTATGCCTGTGCTGTTTGTTAGAAAAAAAGGGTTCTCTCACTGTTGGTACCCTGTTATTGTAATCCCTATGCTGTGTAAAAAAAAAGGTTCTGTCACTGTTGGTATTCCTGTCGTTGCAATCCCTATGCTATTTATTAGGAAAAAAAAGGTTCTGTCACTGTTGGTAGTCTGTCATTGTAGTCCCTGTGCTGTGTAATAAAAGGTTCTGTCACTGTTGGTATCCCTGTCGTTGCAATCTCTATGCTGTTTAATAGAAAAAAGGGTTCTGTCACTGTTGATACCTCTGTCGTTGTAATTCCTGTGCTGTGAGAAAAAAGGGTTCTGGCAGTTGAGAGCTTGAGTAGTGAGATTTAACACACTGTGCAGACTTCAAAAGACTCTGAGCTGGATTTCTGTTTCAAGGAGCCAAATATTATTTCGGATCATCCCTTCAGATATGGAAGGAATATACAAGCCTGAATAACACCTGGGAATCATCTGCCAGCCAGACATGGAAATAGACAGGTGCAAGCTGCAATGAAGGTATGGTAGTGAAAGGGAAAGTCTGACATAGTTCCAGAAATAAATGGAAGGATTGCTGCTGTGTCAGCAAAATGGAAAACAAACAAATAAATAATTTTGTAAAGAGCTGTTAGAAACTAAAATAAAGGTTTAAAATGATTATATTTACAATGACTATGTTTAACTTTAGTGTTTTATAGTTCTTGTTATTTTCTCCTATGGGTATACTGAATAGTTAGATAATACAATACTTATTTCACTGTGTTTTCCAAAAAGTGTATGGCTGTCATCAACTGACCTCACAATTGCTTTGCATGTGAAATCAGTCTTTTGTCGTGGTGAGCACTATGATGTCATAAACAAAAACACTATGATGTAATTTGGGAACAGCCAAGTGCTTTTTAAACGCAGGCTGCTAAGATATGCTACACAGGAAATGAAAACTGAAAATAAAAATAATGCATTATCTGTTAAATTCTGCTAGCTGTAACATTGTTTTTAAGAGTATATACTAATGCAACAGAAGCTACTTAATTGGAACAGCCCGGTGGCAGGCTTTTCATCCTGATTAAGTACCTGTCTCTTATCAGAAGTGAATTTTTTTTAACACTGATACATTATTCACATGTAGCTGTAGCTGTCCACCCAACTACTGCGCAGTTACCTCCCAGTGGCTTGCTTTTAGATAGTGAGCTTTTTTGTATCAGATCTATTAGCCATTCTCACTCTGACAGTGTCAGTTCACTCTGTCAGTTTACATGAAAACTTATTCTACCCACCCAACTACTACCAGAGTTATGTGAATTGAACTGCTAGTTTAGGTCTGAGTGTGCCATAGTCACTTTCCACTGGTCAGTACCAATATTTTACCTCTGAGTGATGCCTGCACATGGAGAGGAGGCAATTCAGGCAGCTAAAGGAGGCATGACACACATCATGGAGGGGGTAGAAAAGGCAGATGGGATGTGGGGGAGGGGTGATAAATAGCAGTAAACTGAACTGTGCCATAGTTGCTTTTCCACTGATCAGTACCGATATTTTACTTCTGAGTGACGCCTGCACATCATGCGGAGGCAATTCGGGCAGCTAAAGGAGGCAAGACACACATCATGGAGGGGGGTGAAAAAGGCAGATGGGAGGTGGGGAAGGGGAGATCAATAGATAAATAACAATAAACTGAACAGTGCCATAGTCCCTTTTCCACTGGTCAGCACCAGCAAGTTACCTCTGAGTGGTGCCTGCTCATTTAGTGCAGGCAATTTGGCCAGCTAAAAAAGGCATGATACACATCATGGACTGGGGTAGAAAAGGCAGATGGGAGGTGGGGGAGCTGAGATCAGTTGGTAAAAGGCAAGAGGGAGGCAATGCAGTGCAATGAAGACTGGGAAGAGGAAGAGATTCATACTTTTCTATGTGTGAAAAGGGAATAGTGAGGGGACTAGAGGGATTAGAGGGGGACATGCCTGGGAAAATTCAAGATTGATTGTCCCAACTAAGCAGTTGGATTAGCAGGGATGTCCCCTTTAAGCAGTTCTAGCTTCTATAGAATAACATAGACACTGAAAAGGTTCCTGATGGGATGTTCCAATAAAGCAGACATCCCGATTTTCTGCATCCTGATTGCATTACATGGCTTGTACTATATACATACAGCACCTGGTACCATAATAATATGATATTGTAATGATGGAATGGAGTTAGGGTCTGCCTTGTCATTTCCTCCTACTGTTAGGCAGTGAATATACCCAGTTGGAGAATGGACCCTCCAAGCTTATAAATTGGAATGCTACTGCTACTTATGCTATGTAAGCCTCAGTATCATTCTCATTTAGGAGTCTGTCTAGACTTGTTTTTGAAGCCTGAACAGTGCTAGGTGGCAAGCTTTCACCAGGTTGACTATTTCACATGATAACCACCTTCTGTGTGAAGTACTGCTCTTTAATGTTTCTCACGCCCTGCCCCTCCAGTTTCTGTACACGTCCTCTTGTTCTGCTCAAACTCACTATCTCATGCCTTTGCATATACTCCGCCCTGTCAACTGCTTTTAGTAACTTGAAACACCAAGACAATGTCCCCTCTCAACCTTCTCTCTGCTAGGTTAAATAATTGGAGTATGCCATCTGGGATAGTCATGTGGATGGCCCTGAGATGGATCCTCTCAATCTCTTCAGTGCTTTTTCTGTACTGGGGTGACCAGAAGTGGACACAGTCCTTCAGGTGCGATGTGACTAAGGCCTTTTACAGGGGAAGGATCGCCTCCATTTACTTGCTCCTTACCCTCTCCTAATGCTCCCCAAGATTGCATTTGCTTGCTTGATGACAGCAGCGTGCTGTCTGTCTGGCTTCAGCTTACTGTCCACAGTTACCAGCATATCCTTTTCCTCAGTTGGGCTGTTCACTGGTGTATCCCACAGGGTGTACAGTATGTGTGAGCCAGATCTCTTCTCTATTGGTGTTGTGTCTTGCCCTTCCCCATGCTAAATTTAGAACCCCATTTCTTAGCCCACACCCCTAATGTGTACAGGTTCCCTTGATATGCTCTTTAATATGTGACCATTCTGAAGTAGAAATGGCAAGAACGAATACAGTACCCTTATTCATCGAGACAAGTCGCCTAACCTACCCTGCTGAATCTACACTTGCAACAGGACTTCCAACTTCTTAAAGCTTGATTCCTCAATAAGCTCTTGGTGCTCAACACTAAGAAATTGAAATCAATGCTCTTCTACTACCGGACCCTTAAGGCTATCCCCGGCTCTCCCTTGATGATCACTTGCTCTTGAAACATAGAAACATAGAAACATAGAATTTGATGGCAGATAAGGACCGCTTGGCCCACCTAGTCTGCCCATTTTCCTACCTAACAGATAAGCTGCAGATCCTAGTTAACCAACAGCTTACTTCCTCTTACCCGCCCCTAGGACTGCCTTATGCCTGTCCCATGCATTCTTGAAGTCCCCCACTGTTCTTGACTCCACGACCTCCTCAGGGAGGCTGTTCCATGCATCCACAACCCACTCTGTGAAAAATACTTCCTCACATTACCCTGAGCCGTCCCCTCTATCTTCAAATTGCTCCCCTTGCTCTTGCACATCTCTTTTTCTGGAAGATGCTACCCTCTTGGACTTTGTTAATTCCCTTGAGGTACTTGAAAGTTTCTATCATGTCCCTCTCTCCTTCTTTCCTCAACAGTATACATATTAAGCTCCTTTAGTCTTTCTTCGTATGTCTTCTGGTGCAGACCCTGCACCATTTTGGTTGCCCTCCTCTGGACAGCCTCCTCTGTCTATGTCTTGAGGAGATGAGGTCTCCAGAACTGCACACAGTACTCAGATGGGGTCTCACCAACTGTCTGTACAGAGGATAACAACTTCCTGTTTTCTACTATTGATGCCTCTTCCTATGCATCCCAGTATCCCCAACCTTCCTTACTGCCTTCTCACGTTGCTTGCCCACCTTTAGGTCATCTGATATATCACCCTGGTCCCTTTCTATTTTTACTGTTGTCAGTATCTCACCCCCATTGTGTACACTTCCCTGGTTTTGTTTCCCATGTGCATTACCTGCACTTCTTGCATTGAATCTGAGCTGCCATACATTTGACCATTCCTCCAACCTTGCCAAGTCCTTCTCATCCTTTCCACTCCATCTTGTGTATCAACCCTGTTGCAGATCTTTGTGTCATCTGCAAAGAGACATACTTTTCCTTCCAGTTCCTCTGCAATGTCACTTATAAAGACATTAAAAGGACCGGTCCCAGTAATGAACCCTGAGGTGTCCCCACTAGTAACCCTCCTTTCTTCACTGTGTACTCCATTTACTACTACCCTTTGCGTCCTGTTGTCTAGCCAATTTTTTATCCAGGCTACCACCTGGGACCCATTCCAAGGCTGGCTATCTTATTAATCTTTGTGGGACTGTATCAAATGCCTTGCTAAAATCTAGGTAGGCCATGTCCACAGCCCCTCCTGGTCTACTACTTTGGTCACCCAGTCAAAGAAATCTATTAGATTCTGTCTGACATGACCTTCCCATCGTGAATCCATGCTGCCTTGGGTCCTGTTCCCACTGGCCTCTAGGTACTCAACAATTCTTTCCTTCAGAAGTGATTCCATCATTTTCCCTACCACTGAGGTCAAACTAACTGGTCTGTAGTTTCCTGCCTCTGTCCTGCTCCCACTTTTGTGAAGAGGAATCACATCTGCCCTCCTCCAGTCCTCGGGTGCCACCCCATCCTCCCATGATTTGTTAAAGAAAGTAGTCAGCGATGTCACTAGTTCTACCCTTAGTTCTTTTAGAATTCTTGGGTGAATCCCATCAGGCCCCATTGCTTTGTCCACCTTCAATTTTATTAGTTCTTTCAGAACCCTTTCTTCTGTAAATGGACTGGTATCGACTCCCGCCTTCAGAGTGTTTCTCTTGTTTGGTTTAGGTAACTCCCTCTTCTTCCTTTGTGAATACTGAGCAGAAATATTCGTTCAGTATCCCTGCTTTTTCACTGTCACCCTCTACCCACATTCCCTCCCTTTTATTAAGGTTCAGTATCCCTCCTTTGGTCTTTCTTCGCTCCCTAATGTACCTATAAAAGGTCTTATCCCCCTTCTTAACAGAATTGGCTATCCTTTCCTCGGTTTGGGCCTTTGCTATTCTGACTGCCTTCCCAGCCTCTTTCTGCTTTAACTGATAAAGTTCTCTGTCCTGCTCCTTCTGTGTTTCCTTATATTTCCTGAATGCTGTCCTTTTCTCCTTAACCTTTCCTGCCACCTCTTTTGTGAACCATAGCGGTTTTTTCCCTCATTGTGTTTTATTGATTTGCTTTACACAAAGGCTTGTTGCCTCTGTGATGGCTGCTTTGATCACTCCCCATTGTTCCTCCATCCCTTCTTCTTTCCTGTTTGCTAGTGCTTTTCTGAGGCACTCTCTCATTTTCCCAAAGTCAGCTCTCCTAAAGTCTAGTACTCTTGCTTTTGTATGGTTTGATTGTATGGCTGTGTTTATTGTGAACCACACTGTTTGGTAGTCGCTTGTTCCCAGATGGCTACCCACTTCTAAATCTGAGATTCTTTCTCCATCCCCATTTGAAAGTACCAGGTCTAAGATTGCTCCTTCCCGAGTGGGTTCGATACTAGCTGTCTGAGGCATGCCCCCTGTAGGGCATCAAGAATGACCCTGCTCTTGGATGTGCCTGCAGCAAAGGTGCTCCAGTTAACAACTGGCATATTCAGGTTCCCCATCAACAATATCTCCCCTTTTTCTGCCATTCTAAGAAAGCCTTCTATCATTTCCTTGTCCATTCCCTCCCCCTGAGATGGGGGTCTATATACAACCCCCATGTGGATTGTGGTGCCATTTCCTGTCTCCAGGGTGACCCAAAGTGCCTCATCGGTTCCCTGTTTACTCTTTAGTTCTGTTGCTTTGATCCTTCCTTTACATAGAGCTCTACCTCCTCCTCTTTACCCTCCCTGTCCCTCCTGTAGATTGTGTATCCTGGTATGTTGACAACCCAGTCATGGTTCTCTGTGTACCATATTTCTGTGACTGCCACAATATCCAGGCAACCCTCTTCCATCAAGGCCACTAGTTCAGGGAGCTTGTTACACAGATTACGGGCATTGGTACTCATCACCCTCCACTTTTTGATAGCCTTACCCCTTTTAGCCCCATTTCTGTCCTTACTGCCTTTGCCTTTTTTTACATTTAAATCTGTTCTGCTTCCTAACAACTTCTGTGCCTTGGTGTTTACCTCACTAATCACCATGTTTTGTGGGGGGAGGCTCGGATTTCCCTGCTTCTTTTCAGTGCTTCCCCCCTTGGCTAGTTTAAATGCTTGCCAATGAAGCATTTAAACCTCTCACCTAGGAATTTAAACCTCTCACCTAGGAAAACCTAGGAAGGAACCCCCTAGATCAAATTCAATCTTTTAAATATCTTGGCGTCACACTGGACTCCCACCTATCCCTTAGCTCGCATGTTTTAACCATTGTCAAGACCATCCACCAAAAGCTCAGACTGCTGTACTGCCTCCTACCCTACCTTACATTCCCCTACTGACTTGTCTTGGTGTCCTCCTCATTGCTCCCACTCATCACCTATGGTGCCCCTATTCTCCACTCGGCTTAAGTCTACCACCTTGTCAAACTTAAGCAAGCTTACGACAGGGTGGCTCGCTTCACCCTGGGTTCTAATGCCAGGATGCACCACTGTTCTGTCCTTGATTCCCTTGGCTGGCCATTCTTTGAAGCCAGGCTTTGATACCCTACCCTTTGCCTTACCTACAGGTTCATCCATACCATCACTCCCCCCTTGCCTCTTTCACATTATCCAATGTAAAACCTCTACTAGGTCCCTACCTACCTCTACTCTCCATCCCAAAACTCTGCCTAGCAGTGGGCTGGCATGCCTTCACCTTTTTTGGGCCCTTCCTCTGGAACGCACTACCTTCTACTATTCTGACCCATACCTCTCTTTATTCCTTCAAGAATTCTCTTAAATCCCATCTATCTTCCCCTCACATCTGCACCCGTAACTGTTTCCCACCACTACCATCCAACTCACTTCTTCCCCCTCCATTGCCTCATCCTGCTCCCTTCCATGCTCCCTTCCTCATTCAGCCTTGCAACCCTCCCATGAGTTGTTCATGGGGTTACTCTGGTTGCATTGTGTCCTACTCTAACTGTCTAATTCCTCACCCTAGTCCCCTGTTCTGCTTGAATCACTTGCTGACAATTTTGCTCTGTTTGAACTACTTTCTGCATTTATGTAATTATGTATATTTGTATAACCTTGCCTAAGCAATTGGTATTTATCTGCATCACTTGTTTTGTAGCATCTGTACTCACTGTATTATTTGTATATATTGTATATATCTTGTATTATTCATATATGCCTTTTTGTACATATATGGTGCTCCACATTATATTGTACATGTGTCTATGCACATTTATTTTACTTTATTTTATATTCTCTGTACCTCCCCTTGTACCCTCCTCTGGGTCACCCCTGAAAAGTTACTTTTTTGTCTCAGTGGGTTTACCCGGTTACCAAAATTCAAATAAATAAATAAAATATAATTCATTCACAGTGAGGCATCTGGACTCCGTTTTATGCCCTGAAAACCTGTTCACCACATAATATCCATTTTATAGGTGCAATAACACTCTCCAGTGTGGGTGCAGTAGAGCATTTGTAATGCATTTCCCAGGGGTGTATGGACACTTGGACTTTGGCCTCATGCCTCACAGAATTACACAAAATGTTACGCATTTTAAACATCTTTTAAAGAAGTTGTATAGCAAGACCATTAAATGTTCATGTTCTGTATGATTGAACTTTGTGTTTATGTATTACTATATGTTATTGATGTTAAGTGTTTTATGTCAGGCGTGACTGAAAAAGGGCTGTGCCCAGTTCATTTCCTGGTTAAAAATAAAAAAAAATGAAAAACAAATTCCTGTGGGACATGTTTCATAAATGCTTTAAAGCACACCCTGTTGTGTATTGTTTGCTCTTCACTCTCTTGGGAACAGTGCCCTTGCTAGTACTGAATGGTCTGTGTATTGCTTGTGAAAAGGCTGTTATCAATTTCTGTTTTGGGGGGAGTTGCACTTATTATTAGATCATTGGTTTACAGACCTTTGAGTCAAAGACTCATTTACAAAGGCACCTCATCAAGAGAGCAATACATCACAGCAAACAAAACAGTACAGTACATAATGCTTAGATTAAACAAGCATTTGGCAATGCCGAATGTTGTCGCGCTGGCATTGGCAGTGGGAGTGGTGGAGCTAGAGACGCATAGTGCTGTGATTTTGTGAATGTGTCTGAAAAGGTGATTTTGCACAGTGAGCATGCCATTGTGCGCCACAGCTGTGAAAACACATTTTGGGCAGGCTGTGAAAAATGGCAGCTGAACTGTTGATAAGGAGATGTGCACAAATGCCAGTAGTGAAAATGTGGCATGAAAATATTGCAGATTGACGAAATTACAAGGGTGTGTGGAAACTGCACAATGCACACTTGCAACACAGTCATTGTATTGAGTTTCGGCACCAAATTTTCAACATAGGCATTTTAGGACCTTTGCTCATGAACAGTGTCACCATAATTTCCTCAAACTGTCCCAAAAACTGATTTCGCACACCAGCCGTGCAATTCTGTGCTGGACATGCGAAAATACATTTCAGGCAGCTGGAGTGTTCATAAGGAGGTATGGAAAAATGCCAATGATGTACAGCTGGAGTAAAAGTATTACAAATTCACAAAGTCATGAGCGTACATGCAAACTGTGCAATGCACACTCATAAAACACTCATTTTATTGACTTTCATTCCCAAATTTTCCACATAGGCATTTTAGGGCATCTGCTAATGAACAGTGTCACTGTCATTTTCATCATGTGTCTCGAACACGGGCTTTCCACAGCGACCATGCTATTCTGCACTGGAACTGTGAAAACAGATTTTGGTCAGGATGCAGAAAATGACAGCTGTACTGTTCTTTAGGTAGTTCAAAACAATGGCACTGTTGAAAATCTGGAGTGAAAATATTAGAAGTTTGCGAACGAGTGTGCGTGCAAACTGCGCAATGCACGCTCGTAACACAGTCACTTTATGGAGTATTGTCACCAAATTTTCAACACAGGCATTTTAGGACCTCTGCTCATGAAGAGTATCACTGCCATTTTTTTGTAATGTGTCCCAAACACTGCTTTTGCACAGCGACCGCTCTATTCTGCGGAGGAAGTGCAAAAACACATTTTGGCCAGGATGTGAAAAATGACAGCTGTACAGTTCACAAGAAGGTGTGGTAAAATGCTAATGTTGAGAATCTGGCATGAAAATAGTGCGAATGCACTAACTTACAAGCATATAAGCAGTAGTTACACAAGACACTCGTAAAATAGTCATTTTATGGAATATTGTCACCAAATTTTCAACACAGGCATTTTAGGACCTCTGCTCATGAGCAGTGTCACTGTCATTTTTGTAATGTGTCCCGAACACTGATTTCACACCATGACCATGCTATTCTATGCTGTAAGTGCGAAAACACATTTCGGCCAGGATGTGAAAAATGACAGCTATACAGTCCACAAGAAGGTGTGGTAAAATACCAGTGTTGAGAATCTGGCATGAAAATATTGCAAATTTGCTATGGCGTGTGTTAGCGGTGCTATGCGCTCCTAAAACGTCATGTTGTGGTTTTCCACCAAATTTGCAACATAGGCCTTTTGAGAGCCCCCCTCATGAACAGTGGCACTGTCATTTCGTTATGTGGTCCTGAAAGGTGATTCCACACAGTGACTACGAAATCACCTTTCGGGACCAAATAACGCCATGACAGTGCAAGAATTCATGAGAAGGGGTCCCAAAAACCTTATGTTGAAAATTTGGGGCCAAAATTCACAAAAATGCCTGAGATACACAGCAAAGTTGAAAAAAACCTATTTATTCCATTATACAGCTTACCGGCATTTCCTCAGTTCGCAGTCCGCTTCGAAGAGTGCAGATGTGTTCCCAGTCCACTGAAGATTGTCGCGCTGGACTCCAGAGTTAAGTATGGGGTGAGGGGGGTGTGGGGAGTCAGGGTGCACAGTGGGTGGGTGCAGGTGGTGGGAGGGGGGAGCGGAGACTACGAGGGACCATTTTACTCTAACAGGATCAAAATAGAAAAAAAAAAAACATCGCGGGACAGTTTTTTTTTTGCAGGGGATTTGGCACGCTGGGGTGGGCTCCCAGCGTGCCACCTAACTGTTTTGTAGGGGTATCTGTAGCCAATGTGGGATTGGGCACCCTCGTCAGCAAACAACACGGGGTGTTATTGGTTATTTCTGCCGACGGGGAGTGGGCTCCCCCATCGGCACACAAGTAAAGGGGGGGGAAGAGCCGGGGATTGGGCACCCGCATATCACAAATGGTGGGGATGCTTCATGCCAATGGGGAGTGGGCTCCCCCATTGGCACATTCACAGGGGGCAGGGGCAGCTGACAGGGGGATTGGGCACCCCCGAAGTCGGCAGTTTGGTGGCCAGTGTGCTGCCATGTACATAATGGCAGTGAGCACGGCAAGAAAAGGACCGCTGCATCTGATAAGCTTTGCTTGGATTGCAGTGGACCTTTTCTTAGATGTGCTTGCCACATTATGTATGCATGGTGTGGCGCCGGCATGCAGGCTGATTGGGGAATGCGGGACGCACCTACTGGTGCATGCCCTGCATTCGCCAAACAGCGACCGCACCTCCAAAGCTGCATTGTCCCAAGATGTTGGCTGCGCAAGCGCACCAACATAAAAAGCAACCAGTGTTACAGGAATTCACTGGTGGTACAAGCTTGGTATTAGACAGATCACAGTAGTCATAATATAGGTACACGAGTATCACGTCAGGTAGCAACCACAGATATTTTATTACATTAGTCAGCAGATGTTGCCTGAGACCCCAGGCATATACAGCAAAAGTAGACAGGGCAAACCCAGCCTAGGGGTGAGGGTAAGGGGCAGGTGGGGATTCATTTGCAGTTGCAGCAGCGAGTGCTTGTCAGATGGCTTCTGAGGGAGACCTTGAAAGGGCCAAGCTTAGTGGAGTCAGTTATATTGGCTGGGAGGGAATTGAACCAGGAGGGATCCCAATAGCAAAAGGATCCCTGGGCCATAGAGGTCCTTACCCTGGGGACAATAAAGGAGGTTTTGACAGTGCTGTGGGTGGAGACTGAGAGGGAGGCATGCTGCAGGGAGGTGGCAACCCCAGGGGAGGAGGGCCCTAGCAGGGTCTTTTTTACAAGAAGGCAGGTTTGGAAGCAGAGTCTTTCTTCTTAGAGTGATGTTAACTGCAGTGCACAGAGCAAAGAGAACAGAAATGATTTTAGACACATTTCTTTGCTGGTCTGTTTATCAGTTATTTTGACAATGGAAAGAATAAAATGTTTTCGATTATCAGAACTTCTCTCTATTTATGAATACACAACATACTGTATACTGTACCCAACTGCACAATCTTCTTGCAAAAAAATGAACGCCACATAAAGTGTAAAATGCAGTATTTATGGGAGGATTAAACTCACAGTTTTTGCTACAGATTGTGTTTCATGGGCTGCAATTAGTAGACTCCAGGTGATTTTTTTCTATTTCAGTAACTGCTTACACCAGCCATTTGGTAGGTGTGAGACAGCGCAGGCAGCACTGACTTTTCCAACCTCAGTAGTGGTACATTCTGTGGAAACATTAGAAGGCACTTTTTTTTCCAGAGGGAGGTGAGCCTGTGGATCAGCCTACCAGTGAAAACAGTGGACATGACTATAGTACAGGCCTTTTACAGTGCAAAACCAACAGACCTGGCACTCACTTCCCTCATAGGCTAATCAGGGGTACGAAACACCATCAGGAGGTATTGTCATTTATGGCAGCTACCAGCTGTCTGTGCCTCTCTAGCTTTTATGCACTAGTAAGCTATAATAAACTTTTTGACTGTTTTGCACAATCTTTGTGTCTTGTGAGATTGCTTAGCCTGTGAGGGAAGCAAGCGTGAGGTCTGTTGGTTTTGGTATTGTGTTCACATTGACCAGTCACACAGCAATAGCTCATGGCAGTTCCTGTTTTGTTGGTTGGGTTGTCTTATACTGCATTGTGTTTTTGTTGACCACGAAAGGAAAATGAGGAAATACTTCCTGTTTTCTGTCATGTCCCTGTTGGGGGTGGGGTTGCAGGATACAGAAGTAACCTGAATGCTACTGAAACAAGTTAAGCCTTTGGTGGTTTTAGCAAATGGAGGAAATTTGTTCAGGACATTGGAGAAATTCCCTTACTCTTTTTGAGAAGTGCCATGGGAATATTTACATCCACCTGAACAACCATAATAGGCAGATGGGACCTCAGTTTAACAAGTCATCCAAAATACTGAGGCATTGAGATGGTTACTTTTAACAAAGGGAACAGTGCCCATGGCAGAGCTACCAACTCACTTCCTGTAGCACCTGGAGTTTGCTTGCAGTTTCCCATCCTACCTCTGAACAACACAGTCCCCACCTAGCTTTGGAGTTTTGATGGGACCTGATAAGCAGGAAAAATTTCTGCTTAACAAGGAAATCATTAACTTCCCTGGGTAGTAAAGTGGTTAGAGAATCCCTGCAAATTGGTAGGTGTTTGCACAACATATAGAATTGTGTATGGTTCTCCATGCACAGCAAGGCTGTGTCTCAATTAAGAGGTTGCTGTGGCAACCAGAGACCTCAAGAGCGTAACTCAAGAGGTCCCCTGATTGCCATAGCAAGTTCGAGATTCAGTCACACCCCTGTCTGTGTATGGAGAACACACAGTCTTTTATAGTGAATGATTTTCAATACACAGAAAGCCCGAGTCAATTGAACAGGTGCCTCCCCGGTGTCTATTTATGTGCTGATCAGCCGGAATTTTCAGGTGTCATACTTTGCCCAAATAATCTTAGTTTGCATTGACACTTTCTCTACAATCTGTAGTGTGCTGACCACAAACAGAGGAACTGAGGTGCAGAACAACAGGACTGCCACAGAACCGGTGATTTAGATTTAAAAAAAAACAAACTTTTTATTCACGATCACTGATGCGGCTTGAAGGGTAGGTGGCTGCATGATGATATTCTACGTTGTTGTGCAGAAGTAGCGGCATCGCTGGTGCAGCACAACAGCAAAGCCACGTAGCTACAGCAGCACAGCAAGGAAATTCTGGCAATGGATTTCCACTGGCAATGGCATTCTACCATTCACTACATAGAGGATTGTGTTTTGGTTCTCTATACTCAACAAGGCTGTGTCTGAATCAGGAGGTTGTCATGGCAACCAAAGACCTTAAGAGCACAGCTCAAGATGTCTCCTGGTTGCCACAGCAGCCTCACGATTCAGACACAGTCTTGTCTGTGAATGGAGGACCATACACAATCATTTATACCATATGGTTCTCAATACACAAAAAGCCTGAGTCAAACAAACAGGTGACTCCCAATATCTACAAATATGTGCCAAACAGCCAGCATTTTTGGGTATCATACTTTCTAAAAAATATAAAATCTCCCTTTGCACTGACTCTCTCTCTCTCTGCTCCATGATCTGTAGCATGCTGACTGCAAATGGAGGACTTGCAGTGCAGAACAAACAAAATAGACTGCCACAGAATGGGTGATTTAAATAAAAAAATTCAACTTCATTCACAGTTGCCAACATGGCTTGAGGAGAAAGTGGCCATACAACGATGTTCTGTGTTGTGCTGTAGTAGTGACGTCACTTGTGCAGCACAACAGCAAAATCACGTAACTACAGCAGCACAAGGAAATTCTAGAGATGAATTTCTATTGGCAATAGCATCCTACCATAATACAGTATATATTTATTGCACCTTCGCTTGTGAAGTGTGTGTGGTGGGGGGGGGGCATGATGGACCTGGACTACCTTCCACCTTAATTACTCTGCTACAATGAGTCATTTTATTTCCTGTATTATTAAATATATCTATGTAGAAATTGTCTTCGTCCCTTACAGATCACTTACATCTAAGGATAAGCCTGGATCTGAAGGCATAATGTATTTATTTTAACTAATTTATATGAATCAGGTACAACCCGAGACCAGAAATGCCCATTTTCATTGGTGACCTGGCCACAAACTAAATTTACACACATCAAATCAAATAAAACAAAACAATCACAATGCATAAAGCACTGTCTGTTACATCACTGGTAGACACTATGGAAATTACTATAGTGTCTCAAGCAGAGCATTATGACTTCAACTCCTCTGCTGTACATGAAAGCTGTATGGGGGTATTGCATTATGGGGGTATGTGTGATTTTGTATTTCTTTGAAACTTGGCTTCCTGGCCAATGACCTTTGGGGTAACCATTGTGCCTCAGTGCCTGTGCACTGAGGTCTTTGTCTTTTAGCTTGTTTTTTATTTTTATTGGGTTCATCACAACATAACCCAGATAGACCATCTTAGGGTAGCTGGTTCATTCCATTGGGGTGTCATACAGATGAGGCACACTGATGAGTCCTGGTAGGATGAAACACGTGTCTGTGTCTTTCTTTTGGCATGCTTAGAAAACTATGTGAGAGATCTTTCAGCACCATGCAGTTCTGCTTAAAGCTGAACCAGCATAATATTCTGTGGTGATTTGCATATACAGCTCATGATGCTTTGCATTATGGGGGTATGTGTGATTTTGAATTTCTTTGAAACTGGACAATGCCCTTTGGGGTAACAATTGCTTCAGTGCCTGTGCACTGAGGTTCTTTATCTTTTAGCTTGTTTTTATTGGGTTCATCACACCATAACCCAGATAGACTATACTAGGGTAGCTGGTTAATTTCACTGGGGTGTCATAAAGATGAGGCACACTGATGAGTCTTGGTAGGATGAAACATGTGTCTGTGTCTTTCTTTTGTCACCCTTTGCAAACTGTGTGAGAGGTCTTTCGGCACCATGCATTTTTGCTTAAAGTTGAACCAGCATAACATTTTGTGGTGATTTGCATATACAGCTCATGATGCTTTGCATTATGGGGGTATGTGTGATTATGTATTTCTGCGAAAGCTGTAGTCACAAGGCAGATATGCCAAGGTTGCACAGTTTCATGCTTGCAATTTGCTCAGCATATTGTTGCCTCAATCTACTTACATTTATTAAAGTGAACCTAGGGAGGGACTTTTACACATTTCAAAAACACTTATCCTGCCTTAGGAATTAAACCAAATAGCAGTAAATGTTATTATCTTTAGATTTCTGTTGTAACTTCAGAATAGTTTTTTACATTTTTAGTATAATGAACTGCTGCCTTAATTAAACCAAAAAGATAAAAAAATAAAATCAAGGGGACAGTGATCATAGATCAGTTTCAGATAATAGTAAAAAATAACAGCTAATGGTAAGTATTCTAAAATAGTCACAGACTTGCTGTAACCTATTACCCTGTTTCCAATGCAGTAAGAGGGTTTTTCTCATAGTGCAGGTGTCAGCTGCTCTGTTAAATTTAGGTTGGTACACACTATGGGTGTGTACACTTTAAAAACAGCATGATGCAGGTTGACAACTTTCATGGTATAAGGAAAGAGGAAGGGTGTGTGTATGTTTATATAGGTGATAAACTATAATGTTATCAATAAATAATGAGTGCTGCAGCCAGGATAAGAATTGCTGTCAGGTACACATAAACTACACTGCTATATTCATACCTGCCACATCAAAACCTGGCACTAGGCGGGAACCATAATCCGGAATGTACATAACATATTTTTCCTGACACTTTATTGATCAGCAAATGGCCCGAAAAACAGTTGCTGCCAGGTACTGATTGGACACAGCCCAGGAAACAACTGTATTTGTATAAGATTGAAAGATGAACAATTGTACTGATTTCACATTTAGAATTTAGTGGAACTAAACTGTGTGCTGTCCCCGTACTCCAGATAGGGACTGAGGGATGTATATCCAGAGTCAATAAATTCAGTACTTGTTTAAGACTAGTCATTACTTTTACAAATAGACTGAACAGATACAAAACATAGGCTGTGGGTGAAAATAAGTATTTATATGCCTAGTGCTCTTACCCAGTTATCAGAAGCTTACTAAATAAATAAATATAACTTTTGACAAGTAGTTAGACCATGCATTCCATGATCTATCAGTCTTGCGCAAGTTCTGCAGGTGCAATAGAATCATGCCTCAGTTTTATGAAAATCCACTGCCTTTCAGAAAGAATCCATTGTTTTATTGTCCATGCTTGAGAAGTTGGATGTCAGCTAAATTTGGAAGTCAAATACTTCCCCTTTATTTTGCTAATTTTTTTACCTTGTGTAACCCCCCGCCCCTCCACAAATGGGGGTTCCCAAAAAGTCTTCCTCGAACTTGTCTAAATGCTTACTGCCAGGCTGGTGTCCTGCGTTTCAGCAGTTCAAATGCGATTGCCAGAAAGTGCCTGTATAGCCTTTGTGTACTGTCTCTTTAAGAGCTGCCTAGATTGCAGTCATAAGTAATCTGAGAGGGAGTTCTGTTGAAAGATGTAACTATTTGCTGAAAATCATTTAGAGTGATAATGTAGTTTGTCTAATCTACCTTCTTTGCAGCAAGGACTGTTTTGTTTATCTCCACTATCTTGGTCCTGGACTACGAATTGGACCAATCAGCACTGGTGGGACCTAAAATGGAGCCAGACTACAGGGGCTGTCTGGAGTCAAAATCTGTAGGAATTGTCGTTTTGGGCTTTTTGAGCCTTTTTGCACCTGAAGGGGGAGCCTTTGTTGTGAATGACAGGAAGATCAGCCAACCGAACCTTTTGGATATTGGGGAATTTCCTAAGCTGCTGCAGCTAGTTTCAGTTTTGAGCTGAGAAGTGAAGAATGAGCAGCAGTTCTGTGTAGTTTTGCATGGGAGACCTGTGAAAGGGCTGTGTTTTAGCCTGCCTGTCTGCCTGCTGTCCCTGGGAGGGAAAATAGAGTTTATTCGGACTGAATGTGAGTTGTGTGGATTATTTAAGCCACTGGACTGTGACCAGGCATAAACCTGAAGAAGACTGAAGATTTGCTGAATGCAATCGGTCTGTCAGGATTTCCAGCTGCTTTTGAATCTCCGGTTTTTGCAGAGATTTTGCGATCATGACCGGAGAGCGGTTTGCCTGGTACAGTAGAATTTCCTTACATGTAAATGTGCTGTGCATTGAAAGTGGGTCGTGATTTGGTCACCCACTGTGTAAACTGTGTTCTGCTTGCTGGAAGCTTTATCCAGCCTAATCAGACTGAATCCGCATTCATCTCCATTCAGCCTGGGCCATGCCATGCTGGCCTTGCCAGACTACCTCATTGCATAGAGAAAGTCACCGATGAGAGACCTGCCTGGAGATCAGCCCCCTGCTCCATGCTTGAACAGGAATAATGCCTCGGCAAATCGTGTGGGCCCTGCTTCTCCTGGCACTCCAGATTAACCACCTGCTGTCTCGATTTTTGTCCAGCCTGTGTCCAGTCTTAGGTATCATGAGTAATCATCAGGGTAGCTCCCTGCAACAACAGCCTAATCTAAAAGTGTGTCATCAGATTGTCTTGTTGTTTTCTTTTCACGAACTGAGCCCTCCGGCTCCGGATTACAAATAGTGTGTGTTGTGCATGTTGTTTTCTTCCATCACAGGGCCCAACCAGCTGCAACATTCCTGGCTAGCCCACCATTCTCCATCTGGGTACCCAGAGTGTCTGACTGTTTATGTACCCTGAAGTGCATGCATAACTGTTTGATTGATAGAGCCTTTAAGCAAATTCACCTGATTATGCCCCTCCCTTGTTCAAGCCCCTTAAATAAATCAGATCTCTTTTTTGCATTTACCCTCACTGCGGTTCCAGTTTGTGCAAGAGTACTGTACTGCTGTTATTTGCTGTGTATAACCTTGTTTTACAAGGGGTCCCCAGGGCCGAGCCAGAGGAAAGCCCTGGTGGTAAGTGCAAACAGTGTGGGTACATGTGTGATGTATCAGGGGTTTTGTGAAAGTGATTACTGTGTATTGTTCTGGCCACTAGTAAGGAAAGAGGGGGGTACAGTGTCCCAGAGGGCTGTGCCCAGGTTAGCTTGACCACAATCAACCCTGACCTCTAGGTGGAGGTACCCATTTCAGAACTCAGGATCCTTAACCTGCTACTAGCCAAGCAGGCAGGGGTAGTAGCCCTTGGGGTAGTCCACCAAGGGGTTACATATTGGAGGCTCACCGCTGGGATTTTGTGCCTTCTAGTGGCCAGAAATTATGAATTATTGTTAAAGATTAATGGCTACCCCAGTAAAAATGGCTGTACACCAGTTGGTGGGGTGGTGTACCGGGCAGGAGATCGACCACCAAAATGTTCTACTTATACTCAATATTCCCCTGGGTACCAGTAAAGACACTGTAGAGGGAACACTCTCCAAAGTTGAATGTTTAAAAACCCTGTAATGGTGGGTCGACAGGTTGATTTGATCGCCCAAACTTTCATAACCTTGGTAGAGTGTAGTAACCTCGTGAACAGCTCTAAAGTGCCACAGACTATTGCCCTAGAAGGGGTTCCAGCTGCCTGGAGAGTGATAACAAAAGACAGTAAAGACCCCAGGGAGGATGAGCTCCCACCATTATTTGAGACTTTTGAGGAGAAATTTGCTAAGTTGTTGCTGGAGGAAGAGAAAACCATAGAGGACTTTAAGCAACTATTCCTGCCACCTGGGGGTATTCCTTCCCCAACACCCCCTCCCACTCCAGCACCTGTTACTGCCCTGCCTTCTGTGTCTATGCCAATGCCAGCCCCTATATCTGTACCTGCCAGTAGTCATGACTCCTACCAAAGGCTGAGAATCTTCTTGGCCCCTCCTCACCCCCCAGGAGGAGGATGACTGGGAGACCTGGATAGACTATGTTGCCCCTCTAGTACTTAAATGGCAATGCTCAGAAGCAGAGAAACGAAAGCAGTTGAGTGAGAGCCTCTGAGGTCCTGCCCTGGCTACCATCCATGCCAAGTGGGCCAATAAACCCGAAACAACTGCACAGGACTATCTTGATGCATTGGAAAATGTGTATGGGAGCCTGGATTCAGACAAGGATCTTTGGTGGAGAGTAAGAAACACTCAGCAGTACCCAGGGGAGCCAATGTCTGTGTATGTACCTCGGCTTGAAAAGCTGCTACAAGAGTGCCTCAGAAAGGGAAGTTTGCCATCAAATGAATTAGATCAAACTAGACTGGACCAGATCCTTAAGTCTGCTCTGTTTTCAGAAATGTTACTGCTTCAGTTGTGCCTTGCCACCCTACTGGATTTGCTCCCCTTCTATGACGAGTTAATGAAAGAAATTTGGTGGGTTGAGCAAAGGTGACCCCATGGGTGAATTGCACCCGTATCTGTTGCTGCTGCACAAGTGACCTAGAGCAATCATCCAAGTGAGGCTCAGTGGCAAAAGTCGGCACTTAACGAGCACTCTGAGAATGCAAAGGACTTCCCGCCCTGGGCCCAGCACTGGAAATATGAGCTACTAAAGGAAGTCCAAGAGTTGAAGATGGATGCCTCTGCAAGGGTTTCCCCCATGGAACAAGATCTTGGTCCCTTTCAGGATGTGACTGCCATGGGGGTGGGGATGCACCCTCAGGCATCCGCTACCGAGGGTGTCTCCAAGACTGAGATCACCAGATTGACTGCCACTCTGAAGGAACTGTTAAGACACGTTGCACCACTCTCACTGCTGCAAGCAGATACTAGACCCCAATCTCTTACTACAGCTTCAGTTCCTCATATGATGTCCTCTCCCAGGATGACCCAGGAGTCTATCATTTGTCACAACTGTGGAAAGGATGGCCATATGAAAAGAGAATAATGGTCTCAGAAGGACTTAGAAAGAGTAGTAAACAGACTCCAAGGGGAGCTCCGAAAAGCAAATCAGTGGCCAAGGGGTGCCTGAAATGACTGCACTGAGGGTTCAAGAAACCCTAAAGTACAGTTAAGTAAGAACTTACCGTAACAGTAGATCTTCGAGAGAGGCTCTTGCAGTAGGTAATTACATATAGGACTGAAGCCGGTAGGCATCAGGACCCCACGGAAAAATTTCTAGCTAGCAGTCTCTGGCGGGGGACCGCCCCCACGTCAGGTGACCAGCGTCATGCGACGTCAGTATAAAGGGGTGGTCCCCCATGCCCACCTTCCAGTTCTTTCCCACCAAAGGCCAAAAGGCGAGATGAGAGAGAAGTGGATATTTCCACCATGGAAAAGGAGCTGAAAAAGCTAAGGGGGATGGAGGGCGGGAAGATATTACCTACTGCAAGAGCCTCTCTCAAAGATCTACTGTTATGGTAAGTTCTTACGTAACTGTATTATCTTACTTCAAGAGGGCTGTTGCAGTAGGTAATTACATATAGGACTGAGTCCCAAGCAGTCTGGAACAAAGAGAAGCTCACGGGAGGAGGAAACTACTCATACACAGATCCTCTGGCTGTGAAGGTCTTAGGAAAGAAGACCTTGCAGAACAGCCAACCCGAAAGCCAGCTCTACGGCAAGAGGCAATGTCCAAACTGTAATGTTTCATAAAGGTATGGACAGAAGTCCAAGTTGCGGCTGCACAAATGTCAGCCGCCGACACATTCTTAAAACAAGCAGCAGAGGCAGCTACACCCCTAGTGGAGTGACCTCTGACCTGACCTGGCAAGGTCTTGTGATACTTGTCATAACAGAAAGTGATACAATGAGCCAACCATTTTTAAAGGCATTGCTTGGAGACAGCATTGCCCTCTCTTTTGCGAGCAAAAGAGACAAACAGTTGATCAGTCTTTCTGAGATCCTTTGTCCTGTTGGTGTAGTATCTCAGAATCCGGTGAACATCCAGAGTATGCAAAAGATATTCCCCTTGATTGGAATGTTGCGTAAAGAATGCAGGCAGTTCCACTGACTGATTCAGCGTAGATTCCGTTACCACCTTAGGGAGAAACTTTGGGTTGGTATGCAGAGCCACACGTTCCTTGTGGAAAATCAAGTATGGGATTTTGCACATTAATGCCTGAAGCTTGGAAATTCATTGAGCGGAGATAATGGCCACCAGGAAGAGAGCCTTCCAGGAAAGGAATTTAAGGTCTGCTGATGCTGCCGGCTCAAAGGGAGGCAGGTTAAGCTTCTAGAGAATGAAATTCAAGTCCCAAGGAGGGGCAGGTGTGCGAATGAGGGGTCTTAAGTAGAGAACCCCTGTAAGGAAGGTCTTAGCAACTTCCAGCTGAGCAAAGGACTTGTCCCTGAACGGAACATGGTAAGTGGAAATGGCCGCCATGTGAACTTTCAAGGAGAAGGAGTAACTGAGACCCAGATCAAAGAGGTGATGCATGTAATCCAGGAGCCTCCCGACAGAGCAGGAGAAAGGCTCAGAAGCTCTGGAAGAGGCCCAGAGAACCTTTTCCATTTCTTGGTGTGAGTGGAATGAGTGGAGGGCTTTCTGGCCTCCACTAGAATCTCCGCCACCTGCGATGAAACCCTGAACCAGGATTGAATCACGTCTGCAGAAGCCATGCATGCAGCTGAAGGAATTTGAGTCCTGGATGAACCAGGGTCCCCTGATCCTGGGTCAACAAAACTTGTGACACAGGAAGAGGAAGAGGAGGCTCCTCTGAGTACTGTTGCAGAAAAGAGAACCAAACTTGCCTGGGCCAGTACGGAGCGATGAGGATCATTCGAGCTCCTTCCAAACAGAGCTTGTGTAGGACCCTCGGGATCAACGGGATCGGGGGGAAAGCACAGATGAATCTGCCCTTCCAGTTTAGAGATAGAGCATCTCTCTAAAACACTCTGTGCCCTGGAGTGAGCGAGCAGAAGACAGTAAGTTTTGAGTTGAGAGGAGAGGCAAACAGGTCTACCTCAGGGGTTCCCCAGCGTAGGAAGGCATGGTCTACTACCCCCTGATCCAGTTCCCATTCATGCACTTGGGTGGATGACCGGCTGAGGTGGTCTGCCAAATTGTTCTTGACCCCCGGAACATGAACTGCCATGAGGTGAAGGTTGTGAAGTATCACCCAATCCCAAACTCGCATTGCTTCCCTGCAAAGAGGGTAGAAACGGGTTTCTCCCTGTTTGTTGATGTACCACATCACACACATGTTGTCGGTCTGAATGGCCAGATGACCAGGAAGCAGGTACAGATGCAGAGCTTGTAAGGCATACAGGACGGCCTTCAGCCCGAGCACACTGATGTGAAGAGTCCGCTCAAGTCTGGACCAAGAGCCCTGGGTCTGATGAGATCCCAAGTGGGCTCCCCAACCCTCGCCTGAGATTTAAGTCATTAAGATCTGGGAGGGGGGAGAAAGACAGAAGGGAACTCCCCGGCAAAGGTTCTCCTGAACCCTCCACCATTGCAAGTCCCGAACCATCGGGGAGGAGGCCAGGATCGCGCGATCCAAGTCGTCCACCAGTTGATCCCACTGAGACCGAAGCATCCACTGAGAGATTCTCATGTGGAGCCGAGCACGAGACACCATCAGAATGGCAGCTGCCATGAGCCTGAGGATGCAAAGGACAGACCTGGTGGAGACCCACCTGCGGCAGGACAACAGGCTGGCCTGAGCCTGAAGGGTGGCCACCTTGTCCAAAGGCAGGAAGGTCAACCTGAAGTCGTGTCCAGTAACACCCCAATAAACTGGAGTCTTTGAGATGGGATCAAATGGGACTTGGTCTGGTTGATGGTAATGCCCAAGCAGATGAAAACCTGCAGGGTAAGGGAAAGGGAGTGCAGGAGATCCTCCCTGGACAGGGCCACCAGGAGTCAATCATCCAGGTAGGGGAAAACCTGAACTCCCTGGGTACACAGGTGGGCCGCCACCACAGAGAGGCATTTGGTAAATACTCAGAGAGCCAAGGAGAGACCAAATGGGAGGGTGCTGAACTTGTAGTGGTCCCCTTAAAAAGAAAACCGAAGGTACTTGCGGTGGGACGGTGGATGGGATATGTAGGTAGACATTCTGCATGTCCAGGGTGCACAGCCACTGTCCCGGCCGAAGGAGGGGCAGAAGGCTCTGCAGAGAGCATTCGGTACCTCTTGTACTCCACGAACAGGTTCAGGGAACTGAGGTCCAGGATGGGCCTCACGTTGCCTGACTTTTTTGGAACTAGGAAGAAATGAGAATAGTAACCCATCCCCCTCTATCGCCGCCTTCCGAGGAAGGGTGGAGATTTCTTCCTGAACCAGAAGAAGATGCTCCAGGGAGTAAGACGACCTTGGAGGAGGTTTTCTGGGAGGCTTCTGAAGAAACTCTATTGAGTGTCCTTCTGCTATCAACTGGAGCATCCAAATGTCTGACGTGATCCTCTCCCAACCTGGTAGATGCAGGGAGAACCTCACAGCTACCGGTTCCTCTGGAAGGTCCAGAGGCTGTGGGAGAGGAAAGGAGTCAGGTGGTGTGAGGCAGCGCCCCGGCTGGAGCTCCCACTGCTCATTTGGGCGGGGGAGGGGGCTTCGCAGCCTAAGGGGCCTGGTGTTTATTGGTCCACTTCCCTTGTGGTTTCACCTTGGCCCGTGCCCGCTTGCGAAAGGGATGGCACTGCTATTGAGGGGCTCTGTACAAGTCATTGACCTCCCTGAGAGCAGTGCCCTTCTCTCGCAGTCCAGTGATGATATCCTTGACATCACCCCCAAACAGCACCGAACCCCTGAAGGGCGTGTCCTGGATGGCAGACTGCACTTCAGGGACCAAACCTGACACTCAGAGCCAGGCGTGTCACCGCAAACCTACGGCGAATGGCGAACTCCTACCAGCAGCATCCACTGCATCATAAGAAGCACGAAGCATGTCCTTACTGGCCGAACGAGCAGATCGGGTCAGGTCTGCCACTTCCTGTTTGGTCTGTGACTCAGGAAGGGAGTCCAGTTTAGCTTCCACCTCACTAAGGATGGCCTTCTGGTAATCCCCCATATGGGTGATGTAGTTCAAGGCCCTAATACCCAGAGTGGAAGAAGCGAAGACCTTTTTCCCATACTGGTCCAGAAGGCAGGATTACTTATCGGGGATGACAAGCTCAAATGTTTGGGATTGGCTGTCCGGCCATGGTCGGCGCTGATCACAACCAAGTTAGCCTTGAGGTGAGAGGTAAGAAACTCAGCACCCTCGGGAGCCTGATATAGCCTGTCCGCCTTCCTCGGAAGGGGGGCTATGGCGGAAGGTTGCTTCCAGATAGTGGAAACAAGATCCACGTGAGGCTCGATCCAGGGTGGAACCAAGGTAGGAGCGATCTCGGGCAGGTCCAAACGGGCAGCAAGCTTCTGCCGCTGTGGATCTGGCTCCAAAGAGTGCCACTGATGGATAGCCTGGATTTTGTATAGCAACTCCATAAAAGAAGGATCCTCCGGAGGAGACTTCGGAGGAGTCCTTGGACTGGGCTTATCCAGAGAGCAGAGCTCGTCATCCAAATCGGAGCGCCCATTGGAGTCATTTGAAGGCTCCGAGGAGGAAGAAGAAGAGGAAGAGACCACCTCCTGATGCAGGGGAGGAATGGACCTCTTGGGAATCCCTCAGGGAACCGTATCCAACCCTGCTTTGGAACCAGAGGGCTCACCTCTGGTATCCGGAGTAGGGGAGGGGGTCTCTCGTCTCCGATGTAGGGGGTCCGGAACCGGGACCAGCATCGGAAGATGACTCTCTGCCTCCCTAGTGAGCTGAGCCTTGGCCTCAGCCCACCAGGAAGCCAGAGTCTCCGTCAAATCCACCGGTGGCAGTGGAGGAGGAGGAGGGGGATACGGATACTGAGTGTATCCGTAAGGAGCGTATCTGTAACCGGACAGCGGGTAACCCGGCATCGGGTAGTGAGGCACTGTGTACTGTGGTGTCGGATAGGCTGGCATTGGGTACTGGGGCACCGGATACTGCGGACCCGGATACGATGGGGTCAGATACCCAGAAACCGGGGGGTCTTCCAGGGCAGATGGCCCAACGGGGCACCCAGCAGGTGGGCCTGGAACAGGAGGCCTGGCAGGCAGCAGTCCCTGTGTGGGGACGGCATCCAGGAGGGGGATGTCACCCGGTGTAGGCAGGACCGGCGTCGGGGCTGGCGTCTGGGGAACCGACGTCAGGTCATCCGGCCCAGCAGGAGGAAGACCTGATGGGGGTGCAGAAAAATCCTCAACATCACCCGGGGAAGGAGTGGAAAAATCTCCGGGGTCAGGCCTGAGGAGATCCAGGGTCCCCGGAGGGTAGTGAAGGCTGCGGAGAGCTGGGAACGGCGGATGAAGTGAGGTCTGGCATCAGCTCAGCCACTGCGCGGGCGTCGGGCAACCCAATGTCCGACTTATCAGTGGAGTCCAGGCAGACGTCGGAGGAGCCAACGTCTGACTTAGCGGACCCTTCGCCTGAGGCAGGCCGCCAAGGAGGGGCAGTCTGGTCAGGTGGAACAGGGGCCGTGCGCCACCCCAAAGGGTTGGGCGACTTAGCGGCCAATGCCAGGTGGGCGTCAGAAGAGCTAACATTTGGCTTACCGGAGCCACTCATACCAGTAGGCCACACGGTGGTGGCCTTACTGGGAGTGGGGGCCTCCACTAGCCCGGAGGTGCCCAAAGGGCCCGAGCACGAGCCAGACGGGTGGGATGATGCTGTCTTGGAGGCCTCCAAGATGGCCGTCGCAGAGTGGTCCCCCGTGGGGGACATTACCGGCAACATGGCAACTCCAGCCGAAGTCGCGGTGGAAGAGGAGCCCCGGTCCCGATGCTTCTCCTTGTCCTTCTTCTTACGATGGCCTTCGGGGGAAGTAGAAGCCTGATGGAGCTTTTTCAACTCCTTCTCCATGGAGGTCATTTGCTTTTTTAGGATGTGGGCCTCCAGGGACTGCTGCCTCCATCTGCGAGTGGCGGTGTTGAATTTCAGGCAATGCTGGCACTTCTCCACCTGATGATCCGGGCCCAGACAGAAGAGACACTGGGAATGGCCATCCTTGTGCGGGAGTTGGGCGCCGCATGATTCGCACATATTCTTGTGCTCGGAGGGTGTAGGGGACAACATACACCACTGAAAAAGTAAGCTATTTTTCGAATATATCGAGAAAAAAATGACAGTATAACAACCGACGACAGGCTGACGAGCGTTGAACTTTACCGCGAGGTGCTGACACGAGCTAATGGTGGGAAAGAACTGGAGGGCGGGTATGGGGGACCACCCCTCTATACTGACGTCATATGATGTCGGTCACCTGATGTGGGGGTGGTCCCCGCCAGAGATTACTACCTAGAAATTTTTCCTTGGGGTTCTCACACCTGCCGGCTTCAGTCCTATATGTAATTACCTACTGCAAGAGCCCTCTTGAAGTAAGATCTCAAATTTCTTTTTGACTAAATTGTCTGTCCAGGCCTCTGCTACTACCTCTCCAGACTGGTCCAAAATAGTGGGCCCTTCAATGGACACTACGGTGACTGTGAATGGTATTCATACTCGGGCTGTGCTTGTCAGTGGGTCACAAGTGACCATTGTATTCCAGGACTGGTATGACAAACACTTATCTGATGTGCCTTTGCAATCCCTGGAAGGCCTACATGTGTGGGGCCTGAGCAACAAGTCTTATCCCTACCTAGGGTATGTCCACCTCTGGTTGTCTTTTCCTGCAACTGTAACAGGTGTAGAGGAGCGAGTAGAGACATTGGCCCTAGTGTGTCCCCCCACCGGACTGTATGATGGGGTCCCCTTGTTAATTGAAACAAACGCCCATATGTTTGGGAGACTGGAGCAACTCTGTCACCAGAAACAAGGGCAATGGACTGGGAGGTCCCTAAGAATTCTGGCTCTGATCAAGAGAGCCTATGATTTGCAACAGAAACCGGAGGAAGTAGACCAGGATAAACCAGTGGGGATCATGTGGAAGAAGGATCCCGATGCAGTGGTACTGGTCCCTAACACCCAGTGTACCATTCAAGGGGAGGTCCACCTCTGAAAAGATGTCAAGAACAAAATACTTATGTTGGATGAGCCTGGCAATGGAAAATTTCCAGAAGGATTATTGGTCAAGCCCAGCATCTTGCCTGCTCGTGCCCATACCTATGCACGACGAGTGATGGTCCAGATTCACAGTGTGTTAGATCGGGAGATCCAGGGGAACAGAGGGTGCATCCTAGCTATGGTACACTGCACAGGCACTGCAGTATTGCCCAGAAACAAGCACCCTGGTGAGAAGGAGAGAGTGACCCCAGACTTGTTTGACTTTGGTGACTCCCCATTGCCAGCTGAATGGAAGGTTAGAATTAGCAAGAGACTTGCCCAGAGAGACCAAGTGTTTTCATTGAAGGAATGGGATGTGGAATGTGTCCAGTGTGCGGAGCATCACATATGTCTGCATGATGAATGGCCATTTCGAGAGAGGTCCCGACGCCTAGCCCCAGCAGACATAGATAATGTGCGAAGACACCTGCAGGAAATGCTCGCTGCTGGCATGATACAAGAATCCAGGAGCCCATACGCCTCTCCCATAGTGGTTGTGCATAAGAAGAATGGGTCTGTGAGGATGTGTGTTGATTGTCGAACCCTGAACCGGCGGACCATCCCAGACCAATACATTATGCCTCATATATAAGATGCCCTGTACTGCTTGAATGGGAGCAAATGGTTCTCCGTGTTGGATCATTGCAGTGGATACTACCAGATCCCGATGGCCCTGGAAGACCGTGAGAAAACAGCCTTCATCTGTCCATTGGGGTTCTACAATTTTCTGAGGATGCCACAGGGGATACTGGGCGCCCCGGTCACCTTTCAGTGACTGATGGCACCTTTCAGTGACTGATGGAACGTGCGGTGGGAGATATGAATTTGCTGGAATGCCTGTTGTACTTTGACAATGTCATTGTGTTTGGGAGCACCTTAGAGGAGCATGAGAGCTGACTGTTTAAAGTCCTAGACCGACTGAAAGACTTCGGCTTACAAGCTGTCCATTGGCAAGTGCCAGTTTCTCCAAACCTCCGTGACGTATGTGGGGCACATAGTTTCTACAAAAGGATAGAGACTGATCCCAGTAAGGTTAAAGCACTGACTACTTGGCCCCAGCCCCATAATCTGAAAGAACTACAACGTTTCCTGGGGTTCTGTGACTACTAACGCAGGTTCATAAAAGACTATTCCAAGGTGATTCACCCACTCTTGAACCTTACCCAGGGTTACCCTCCTTCCAATCGCAAATACAAAAAAGGGCCGTTAAAGAACCAGAAAAAGTATACTTCCACCCTGGTGAACTCTTTGGGCCTCACTGGACACCCGACTGTGAAGCAGCCTTCCATAAGATCATATACCAGCTCACCCAGGCCCCCATCCTCACTTATACTGACCCCACCAAACCCTATGTGCTGCATACGGATGCTAGTCTGCAGGGTCTAGGAGCAGTGCTGTATCAAGACCATGAGGATGGCCTGAGACCAGTAGCTTTCACCAATAGGAGCTTGACCACGTCCAAATGAAACTACCCTGTGCATAAGTTGGAGTTCCTTGTGCTAAAATGGGCCTTTGTTGACCAGTTTCATGAATACCTCTATGGGGCAAAGATACTGGTGAAGACTGACAATAACCCATTGACCTATGTACAGACTTTAGCTAAGTTAGACGCCACTGGGCACCGGTGGCTTTCTGCATTATCATGCTATGATTATGCTGTTGAATACAGACCGGGCTTGAACCATACTGATGCTGACGCCCTATCACGAAGGCCCACTTCCAAGATTGATTGGGTCAGGCTGTCTAAACCTCACATTTGAGCATTGTGCCAAAAGTCTGATAGAGATGAACAGATGTCTGCGGACACAGTGGACTGTTTAGTAGATTGTTTGGGCCCTTCTGACACCTGCATACCAGCTGCTAATTGCCACTTCTCTGCTCTAGATATTAGTGCACTACCTCATTTTGACAATGACAGCATTCGATGGGCTCAATCCCAAGATCCTATGGTTTAGCCAGCACTTGCTGCCCTGCGTGCGGGGAAAGATGTGTCTAAGTTACATTCCACTGACTTGCGAACTGCTTTATTGTTTAAAGAAGGCCCAAGACTGAAGATGCTGTCAGTTGTTGTATAGAGAGACAGTAGATCACAGTGGCAAAGCAGACAAGCAACAACTGGTTCTGCTCACAGCCTTTAAAGATTTGGTACTGAGGTCCCTCCACAATCATATGGGGCACCTTGGTATTGACAGAACCCTTGACCTGGTACGATCTCTCTTCTACTGGTCCAAAATGGGGGCCAATGTTGAGCACCATGTAAAGACTTGTAGTCGCTGCCTGCAAAGAAAAGCCCTGCCTCAGAGGGCTGCCCCCCTTGTTAATATTACTACCAGCACCCCCATGGAACTAGTCTGCATAGACTTCTTGTGTTTAGAACCTGATCAGTGGAATATTGGCAATGTGTTAGTGGTTATGGATCATTTCACATGGTATGCACAAGCTTTTTCTACCAAAGATCAAAAGGCATCTACCATGGCCAAGGTGCTAGTGGAAAATTTCTTCGTCCACTATGGTGCCCCCCAGCGGATTCATTCTGATCAAGGCAGAGACTTTGAGAGTTGGCTAATCAAAGAAATGCTCTCTCTATGGGGGGTGCGAAAGTCAAGAATCACCCCCTGCCGGCCCGCCAGCGCAGTGGTGGGATTTCCGCTTTCGACGCCGGTGACCCGGGTTCAGGAACGGACCCGGATCGTCGGAGGGCTGGCCGGGGAGAAGGATTGAGCGCTGATGGGCAGCTCTCCTTCCCCGGGGGGAGGGTGCGGGCAACAGTCGGAGCACTGGGGACTCCTGGCGGAGGCCGGAGAACTCACGCTGCCGACATTCAACAGGGAGGCGGGGCGGACGCTGGCGTCATTGCACATCCCCGCCTCCTTGGGGGAGGAAAAGGGGAGGAAACAAAATCCCACACCTTGTGTCTCGGTGACACTCTGCCCCAGGAAAGCCCTGACTGGCCACCGGAGCCGTTCCCCCAACCAGTTACAGTTCCGCTGTCCGATATAGGGGTCGGCACCGCGGCCCCACTCTCTGGGGGGTAAGCCAGGGATGACCGGGGGAGACGGCAATATCCGGTGGCCGGGGCTCCAGGGGTCCATGACCAGAGTGGATGGTCGACGAGAGGCGTGGGGAAAAAATAGGAAAATAGAAAAAAAGGAAAAAAAAAGAATCACCCCCTATCACCAGCAGGGAGATCCTCAACCAGAATGTTTTAACCGCACCCTTCTAGACATGCTGGGCACCCTCCACCCAAAAGACAAGCATAAATGAAGCCAGCAGATTAGCACCTTGGCACATGCATACAACTGCCGAAAAATGATGATACTGGGTTCTCCCCCTACTGCCTCATGTTCGAGAGAGAGGCCTGGCTGCCAGCTGATGTCTGTTTTGGGGTCTCTCCAGATGGGGTCAGAGCCGAAAACTACTTGCAATATGTACAAAAACTGAAAGCTCAATTGAACCATGCCTATCAACTGGCCCAGACAATGGCTGCCAAGAGAAATCTAGCCAACAAAGAAAGGCATGATAAAAAAGTAAAGGCTCAAGAGCTTCGACCTGGAGACCGTGTGTTGTTGCACAATTTGGGACTGCATGGTAAACACAAAATTGCTGATCAGTGGCACAATCTTCCCCATGTAGTAGTTGGAAAGTTGGATGATTTACCTGTGTACAAGGTGCACCCAGAAAACAACTCCAAAGCTGTCAAGACCATGCACCGTAACCACCTGCTACCTATCGGCCAAGTCATGATTGAGGCTGAACCCCCAGAAATTGAGCCCCCTGGGCCGGTGACTCGTGCTGCTGCAAGAAAGAGACAGAGTCAATCTACCCCAGTGGTCACAGATTTAAGGTTCCCTCCGCAGCAGTCCCAGAATGATAGTGACTGTCAGTTCACTTCTGACGAAAATGAATACGACCATGCCTATTACCCCCTTATGAACTTAGTCAGGTGTTTTGAGGTAACCCCGTGATAAACTGTGGAGATGAAACTGGGCCTTCTGGACTGACTTACCCCCTAGCTTTGTCCTTGGAGCCAATGCTCCCAGAAAGTGAAGTGCAAAGTATCACGTCTGAAGATGGTGAGTCTCTGTGTATTGTGGAACTGTATGATTTGCCTGAAAGAGAGGCTGAGGGTTTGAGTCTCTCTGGTGACATACCAGAACTTGAAGAGCACTATAAGAGTGCTGACCACCCCCCTTCAGTATAAACAAAATGGGTATAGTGGGTAATGGATCATTGTTCTTATGGGAACATCTTCAGCCCCCCCAAATAGGCTCTGGAAACAATTATGAACAATGGGGGGTTCCTTGAAAAATTCAAAGACAAGTTCTCTGTAGTGTAATTTCCTTTTTATTTTGAAAAGTCCCCTACGTTTCACCCACAGAATGGGTTTGTTCACGGGGATATAAACTTGTAAATGCTGTATTCTTAGTTTTGTCAGCCATCTTCTTGGTGCAGAGGGGTTGATATCTTGAAAAGAATTTTGGCTAAAAAGCGATTTAAAAATAAATTAGTGATTTCGAGCACATTTTTCCTGCATCAAACAGAATATATTGATTAAGAAATTAAATAGTCCTTTAAAGCACATTTTGCCTGCACCAAACAGAGTATATTGATTAAGAGATTTGAAAGCTATTACTGCCAACAGAGGTGGTCTTTTAAAAACATATTTCCACTTTAGTAACAAGCTTGCATCTTTACTGAGAAAAAACTAAGAATACAGCATTTACAAGTTTACATCCCCATGAACAAGCCCATTCTGTGGGTGAAACATAGGGGACTTTTCAAAATAAAAAGGAAATTACACTACAGAGAACTTGTCTTTGAATTTTTCAAGGCCCCCCATTGTTCTTAATCACCCCCCTTCAGTGCCTCAAAGCTTGATTGTGCCTGAGCCTTCGCAAAATTAGTCAAGTGTTGCAGAAACAGAGCCTGCAGAGCAAGAAGCTGAAAGTGCCCCAAGTTTGGACGTTCCCACCCAGGCAGAGGCACCCCTCACAAGTGATGAGAGTCCCCGGATCAGTGCTGAGAGTACAGAGACTGCAGTTGTCCCCCTCAGAAAGACTGGCCGAGCTGTTAAGCCAGTAGTACGCCTCAGTTATGATTCTCCTGGTAGGCCAATGGATTTGCCTCTCAGTGTGGTGCCCAAAGGTGTTTATATCTCACGAAGCTCACTGCCCAAATTGAGCTTGACAGCCAATTCCAGGTTACTTGTCTTTCCCTCTCACCATGGTGCTCCTGCCCCCTCTAGCCCCATGTTAACTGATAGGGAAGGGCCTCCTCTTGCATTGTTTAAGGTACAAGAAGTTATTACCTGATTCAGTATAGTAATGTTCAATTTACCTGTGTGAAATATACCCAATGTGTTGTCAGAATGGATATAGTATCATGAAGTGTAGTGAATATGTACAGTAAATAATAAGTTTATGTTAACTGATGCATCATGGTACAGACTTGAAGCGGGCACCAAGCTTTCTCCAGGCAGGGAAGGGTGTAACCCCACTACAAATGGGGGTTCAGGAAAAGTCTTCCTCGAGCTTGCCTAAATGCTCATTGCCAGACTGGTGTCCTGTGTTTTAGCAGTTTAAATGTGATTGCCAGAGAGTGCCTGCATAGCCTCTGTATACTGTCTCTTTAAGAGCTGCCTGGATTGCAGTCATAAGTAATCTGAGAGGGAACTCTGTTGAAAGATGTAACTATTTGCTGAAAATCATTTAGAGTGATAATGATAATGTAGTTTGTCTAATCTGCCTTTTTTGCAGCAAGGACTGTTTTGTTTATCTCCACTATCTTGGTCCTGGACTGCGAATTGGACCAATCAGTACTGGTGGGACCTAAAATGGAGCCGGACTACAGGAGCTGTCTGGAGTCAAAATCTGTAGGAATTGTAGTTTTGGGCTTTTTGCACCTTTTTGCATCTGAAGGGGGCACCTTTGTTGTGACTGACAGGAGGATCAGCCAACCAAACTATTTGGATCTTGTGGAATTTCCCAGGCTGCTGCAGCTAGTTTCAGTTTTGAGCTAAGAAGTGAAGAAGTGATTTTGAGCAGTAGTTCTGCATGGGAGAACTGTAAAAGGGCTGAGTTTTGGCCTGCCTGCCTGTCTGCTTGCTGTCCCAGAGAGGGAAAATAGAGTTTATTCGGACTGAATCCGAGTTGTGCGGACTATTTAAGCCACTGGACTGTGACCAGGCTTTAACCTGAAGAAGATGGAAGATTTGCCGAATGCGATTGGCCTGTCAAGATTTCCAGCTGCTTTTGAATCCCCGGTTTGTGTAGAGACTTTGCGATCGTGACTGGAGAGCGGTTTGCCTGGTAAAGTAGACTTTCCTTAGATGTAAATATGCTGTGTATTGAAAATGGGTCGTGATTTAGTTCCCCACTGTGTGAACTGTGTTCTGCTTGGTGGAAGCTTTATCCAGCCTAATCGGACTGAATCTGCATTTATCTTCATTCGGCATGGGCAATGCCATGCTGGCCCTGCCAGACTACCCCACTGCACAGTGAAAGCCACCGATGAGAGACCTGCCTGGGGAACAGCCCCCTGCTCCACGCTTGAACAGGAATGATGCCTCGACGAATCGTGTGGGCTGTGCTTCTCCTGGCACTCCAGATTAACCAGCTGCTGTGTCGGTTTTCATCCAGCCTGTATCCAGTCTTGGGTATTGTGAGTAATCATCAGGGTAGCTCCCTGCAACAACAGCCTAATCTAAAAGTGTGTCATCTGATTGTCCTGTTGTTTTCTTTTCACGAACTGAGCCCTCTGGCTCTGGATTACAAATAGTGTGTGTTGTGCATGTTGTTTTCTTCCATCACATGGCCCCAACCAGCTGCAATGTTCCTGGCTAGCCCACCATTCTCCATCCGGGTACCCAGAGTGTGTGACTGTTTATGGACCCTAAAGTGCATGCATAACTGTTTGATTGCTAGAGGCTTTAAGCAAATTAATCTGATTATGCCCCTTCCTTATTCAAGCCCCTTAAATAAATCACATCTAACTCTTTTTTGCATTTACCCTGACTGTGGTTCCAGTTTGTGCAAGAGTACTGTACTGCTGTTATTTGTTGTATATAACCTTGTTTTACAGGGGGGCCCACAGGGCCGAGCAAGAGGAAAGCCCTGATGGTAAGTGCAAACAGTGTGGGTACTTGTGTGGTATATCAAGGGTATTGTGAAAGTGATTGTTGTGTATTGTTCTGGCCACTAGTAAGGAAGGGGGTGGGGTTACAGTGTCCCGTAGGGCTGTGCCCAGGTTAGCTTGACCACTACCAACCCTGACCTCTGGGTGGAGGCACCTGTTTCAGAACTCAGGCCCCTTAACCTGCTACTAGCCAAGCAAGCAGGGATAGTAGCCCTTGGGATAGCACCACCTAGGGGTTACACTTGTATCTAGAAGTCCCATCCTTCCAAAACAGAGTTAACTCAAGTCTGGTTTTACTGCTGATGTTGCAGTAAATCACTTAAATAATCGTAGTCATATAGTCAGGACGTCAGTGATGTTCAGCAGCACAACCACAATTTCTGCCACATGTATGCCATTTCTGAAAAGGTTGACTTTTCAAGCCATTGTCCCAATTTATGCATGCTTGTGCAAAATGTTTTGCACAGATGCTACACTTGGTATTACTAGCATTTTCACAAATGAACAGCAAATGATGCCTGTGAGGCAGAAAATATGGAAAACTGCATTTTCACCAGTGTGGGGATTTTTTCCCTGTGTAAGAAGCACATGGGGACTTAGTCCCTGGGCCATGCCAGTCCCTTTGAAAACTGTGTCCTGTGTATTACATGATCACAGGTTTGACTCTCACAAAAGGCACTGGCTCACCACGGTATGTGACCTTGAGCAATCCACTTGACCTCCCTGTGATTTATTTCTCCTAGCTTTAGTGGGCCCTTCTTGGAATACAAAATTACATCTCAGTTGAGCTACACTGGGTAAATGAACCACAACAAATAAATAATTCTTTCCACTGAAGACTAGTCTGGATCACAGGCACATACTGTAGATGACCAGTTCCCGGGCAGGAGGCTGGAAATGCTAAAATAGAGCTAGGTGAATATTTGCACTTTGTTCTGCACACATTACATTAAATGTACATCATTTCCTATTCTTGAAGAGTACAATTTTGTGACTAGTGTTTTTATGCAAAAATAATGCAATTTCATTTACCCCTTTTTTTTTTTTTGTGCTCCCCCACACCCCAACCAATCACTCCTTCGGCTCTTCTCAAGATTCTGCTTGCCCAGAACTACATCCTCCATCTACCACCCCACATCACAGCCACCTTCAGGATACCTTGATGTAACCCTTCATTGGGCAGGTCCCCTTCCCACGAAGGGAATGTACCTTACTGGACTTCCAGTGGTCCCTGAGTGCTGCTGGTGTGGTCATTGGTGGTCAAGAGCTCTGGTGGTGAGGATCCAGGAGGCCGTCATCCAACCAGCTAGGGCACCATTATCCTCTGGCTTTCTCCCCTCGAGATGTGCCATGCAGGACGTCAAGGCAGATGTTGATGTCTGGCATGCCCCCTTAGGCAGTGAAGCCCTGACACACTATTGTTCTCTTGGCCCCAACCAGGAGTCAGCAGGTGCTGGGCTTCAACCCCACTCTCCCCCTGAGAGAAGGCGAACAGTTGACAGATGCTCAAGCCTTCTCTTCTTGGTCAGACTTCCAATGCCAGAGTCCATTCCTGAAGCCGGATCATCGGTGCCACAGTAGTGAATCTTTCCACCATGCCGGCGGGCTGGCAGTAATTTCATTTATCTTGCACATAAAAGTTCTAGATTTCAAATTTTGTAAAGACTCCATTTCTGCTTACTGTACACCTTGCCATAAAAAATGGAGGGTAATGAGTACCAATGCCCGTAGTTTAGATAAAAAGCTCCCCAAAATGGTGGCCTTGATGGAAGAGGGATGTCTGGATATCGTGGCAGTCACAGAAACATGGTACACAGAGAACCATGACTGGGATGTCAACATACCAGGGTACATAATCTACAGGAGTGACAGGGAGGGAAGAAGAGAAGGAGTAGCTTTCTATGTAAGCGAAGAGATCAAAGCAACAGAATTAAAGGATAAACAGGGAGGAGAGGAGGCACTGTGGGTCACCATGGAGACTGGAAATGGCTCCACAATCCGCAGAGGAGTTATATACAGACCCCCGTCTCGGGGGGAGGAAATGGACAAGGAAATGACAGAAGGCATCCTTGGGATGGCAGAGAAAGGGGAGATATTACTGATGGGGACCTGAATATGCCAGATGTTAACTGGAGCACCTTTGCTGCAGCCACATCCAAGAGCAGGGCTATTCTCAATGTCCTACAGGGGGCATGCCTCACACAGCTAGTTTTGGAACCCACTCCAGAGGGAGGGAGCAATCTTAGACCTGGTACTCTCAAATGGGGACGGACGAGGATCTCTGATCTTGAAGTGGGTAGCCATCTGGGAACAAGTGACCACCAAACAGTGTGGTTCACAACAAACTTAGCTGTAGAGTCAAGCCACACAAAAGTGAAGGCACTGGACTTCAGGAGGACTGATTTTGTCAAAATGGGAGAGTGCCTCAGAAAAGCACTAGCAAACAGGCAAAAAGGTGGGGTGGAGCAACAATGGGGAAACATTAAAACTGCCATCACAGAGGCAACAAGCCTTTGTTTGAAGCAAATAAACAAATCAAAATGAAAGAAAAAAAACACTATGGTTCTCAAAAGAAGTGGTGAGGAAGGTAAGGGAGAAAAAGATAGCATTCAGGAAGTATAAGGAAACACAGAAGGAGCGGGACAGAGACCTGTACCAGTTAAAGTAGAAGGAAGCGGGGAAGACAGTCAGAATAGCAAAGGCCCAAACTGAGGAAAAGATAGCCAACTCGGTTAAGAAGGAGGACAAAACCTTTTATAGGTACATTAGGGAGCAAAGAAAGATGAAGGCAGGGATACTCAGGCTGAATAAAGAGGAAGGTAGTTAGGCAGAGAGTGACAGTGAAAAAGCAGAGATACTGAATGAATATTTCTGCTCAGTATTCACAATAAAAAAGCAGGGGGAGATACCTAATCCAGTCAATAGAAGCACTCTGGATGGGGGGGTTGATATTAGTCCTTTCACAGAAGAAAGGGTTCTGAAAGAACTCCTAAAACTGAAGGTGGATAAAGCAACGGGGCCTGATGGAATTCACCCCAGAATTCTAAAAGTACTAAGGGAAGAACTAGTAACACCACTGACTACCCTGTTTAATGAATCATGGGAGGATGGTGTGGTACCTGAGGATTGGAGAAGGGCGGTTGTGATTCCCCTTCACAAAAGTGGGAGCAAGGCAGAGGCAGGAAACTACAGACCTGTCAGTTTGACCTCAGTGGTAGGGAAAATGATGGAATCACTTCTGAAGGAAAGAATTGTAGAGTACCTAGAGGCCAGTGGGGCACAGGACCTAAGGCAGCATGGATTCACAGCAGGAAGGTCATGTCAGATGAATCTAATTGATTTATTTGACTGGGTAACCAAAGCAGTAGACCAGGGAGGGGCTGTGGACATGGCCTACCTAGACTTTAGCAAGGCATTTAACACAGTCCTGCACAAAAGATTAATAAACAAATTAGCCAGCCTGGGAGTGGGCCACAGGGTGGTAGCCTGGGTAAAACACTGGCTGGACAACAGGACACAGCTGGTAGTAGTAAATGGAGTCCACAGTGAAGAAAGGAGGGTAACTAGTGGGGTACTGCAGGGTTCAATACTGGGGCCGGTCCTTTTTAATGTCTTTATAACTGACACTGCAAAGGGACTGGAAGGGAAAGTATATCTCTTTGCAGATGACACAAAGATTTGCTGCAGGGTTAATACACAAGGCGGGTGGAAAGGATGAAAAGGGACTTGGCAAGGTTGGAGGAATGGTCAAATGTATGGCAGCTTAGATTCAATGCTAAGAAGTGCAAAGTAATGCACCTGGGAAACAAAAACCCAGGGCAAGAGTACACAATGGGGGGGTGAGATACTGACAACAACAAAAATGGAAAGGGACCTGGGGGTAGTCATATCAGATGACCTAAAGGTGGGCCAGCAATGTGAGAAGGCAGTAAGGAGGGCTGGGGGGATACTGGGATGCATAGGGAGAGGCTTCAACAGTAGAAAACAGGAAGTTGTTGGCACTCTGTGCAGACAGTTTGTAAGACCACATCTGGAGTACTGTGTACGCTTCTGGAGACCCCATCTCCGCAAAGACATAGACAGGGTGGAGGCTGTCCAGAGGAGGGCAACCAAAAGGGTCTGCACCAGAAGACATATGAAGAAAGACTAAAAGAGCTTAAGATGTATAGTCTTGAGGAAAGGAGGGAGAGTGGGGACATGATAGAAACTTTCAAATACCTCAAGGGAATCAACAAAGTCCAAGAGGGTAGCATCTTTTAGAAAAAGAGATGTGCAAGAACAAGGGGGCACAATTTGAGGATAGAGGGGGGATGGCTCAGAGGTAATGTGAGGAAGTATTTCTTCACAGAGAGTGTTGTAGATGCATGGAGCAGCCTTCCTGAGAAGGTCATAGAGTCATAAACAGTGGGGGAATTCAAGAATGCATGGGACAGGCATAAGGCAATTCTAGTGGGGGTTAGGAGGAAGTAGGCTGTTGGTTAACTAGCATCTACAGCTTATCCGTTAGGTAGGGAAATGGGCAGACTAGGTGGGCCAGGCAGCCCTTATCTGCCATCAAAGTCTATGTTTCTATGTTGCTCTATTCAATAGTGAGTCCTCTAGCATCAGAGTGCCCAAATCAGTATCTTCTAGTTGCTGGAAAGCCACAGTGGTGTGGCCATCAGCTGGTGATTTTACTTGCCATTTTTAGAAATAGGAGTGATAGCTTCTGCATCATAACTTATCACTAGCTGAAACAAGTTCCAATTGAATTTGAGAAGTTCAGTTTAACTTTCAAGTGTGCTGTGGCGCATTATAGGGCTATAGCATCTGAAGTTCGGACACTTCTAGGCTACCTAATAAGTGGTCATATTACATCCATGCCTCTATTGCAGTTGTGTACACTGACAACACAATTCATGTTGCTTGGTTTGAAAAATGAATCACACCTAATTTCCCAGATGCAAGTTGCCACAAAATGTGGAAATTGCCATAAAACTCAGGCCCCTAGGATATAAGGGCACTCATGTTTTGATTCACACCTAATTTCCCAGATGCAAGTTGCCACAAAATGTAGAAACCACCATAAAACTCAGGCCCCTAGGATATAATGGCACCAATGTTTTGGCACAAATGGGCGGATGCTGATGGAGGTGACAAAAATCCTTTGTATCATCATCTAAAATCCAGTCCACAGTATTTATCAAAATTATTTCATTGTTTACAATTGAATCAAAACCATGATTCAGATTCTAAATCTATTTTCAGTCTACCATTAACCATGGCACATACTCCTTCTCCCCTAAAGTAGGGAAGCCACTTCCCACTCACCCCATCTATTTTCATTCGAATGGGATGTCACCCTATTGCCCATGCACAAATGGGAATTACTGTATTTATTTAAATCTGCTTTAAGGTGGCATTGTGGTCCTCATCTGCTGCAAAGTATATATTCCTTACTTACTAGTAAAAGTCTCTGGGATTCTGATCTAACCTCTACCTTATTTGGTATGTTGCCTCTCTGGCATCCCACTGAGGGGAGAATGTGTCATTTTTTTTTTCTTAATGCCTTGCACACCCCATCTACTGAATCTGTTGCTTGTTTAAGTTGCTCAGTGTACCAGGGTTTGTTTTTAGGGTCAAAGGGACACCTATAAGGTCTTTCTGGTCCTCCTCATTGGTAATATATTCAAGGTCTTAAAGCCTACCTATAAAGTATGTTCCAAAATGGGCAGATTAGATGGATCAAGAGGTCCCCATCTGCCATCACATTGTATGTTTGTATGTTTCTATGGCCTGCATGAAAAGCCCTATGAGAAAAAACTAAGGGAATTAAATATGTACTCACTGGAGGAATGGAGAGAAGGAGGTGACATGATAGAAACATTCAGATACCTCAAGGGTATCAATAAGGTGCAGGAGGGTGACGTGTTGTACAGAAAGCGATGCTTAAGGACAAGGGGTCATGATGTGAAGCTGGAAGGGGGAGACTTGGAGGGGATGTGAGGAAATATTTCTTCACGGAAAGGGTGGTGGCTGCCCGGAACAACCTTCGAGCAGAGGTGGTGGGCACCAAAAAGGAAACAGGTTTCAAACATGCATGGGATAGACACAGGGGGAAATTAGTAATAGGGCTGGGTGGGTAAAGGCTGGAGATCACTTAGGGTCTATGGTAGCACAGTAGGTAGGGATTTTTGGGCAGACTAGGTGGGTCAGGGGGTCCTTTTCTGCTGACAGCATCTGTGTTTCTATGTATATATTGTTTAATGACACAGATTTTTCAGCATCATACTTTCCTCCAGTTAAAGTTGAGGAAACCCTCAATACATTATACCATCCCTTCTTTAATGCATTCCTCTCAGTTCTGCTCCTAGTTGGATTATACTCCCTTGGGGATAAACCACTCGAGGATTTAGAAACTCATTTGTTACTGTTAAGACACTGTACTACCAAATGTAGGGCTGAGACTTATGGTGAGGGATTTATGATGCTGGAAAGTGTAGCTTCAGTGTTTCCATAGCTCAGGTGAAGATTTGTAGAGAGAGAGAGAGAGAGAGAGAGAGAGAGATTCCCATGTTTATCTGTCAATGTACATTTGCACTGACCTAGATGTAACACCATTCTAGTGCAAAGAGATCATTCATTCTCCAACCTTCCGCTGACTAGGCCATGTTTTGAGAAGATTCTAGCAGTGCCACATTATGTATGTAGATTTTATGATGTGGACTCCTGTTATTTAGCAACTGAGCTGAAAACACTGGCAGCATTTCATGTGTGACCTGAGTTGAGTTTGGAAGCCTTGTGTTCAGTGGTGAAAACCTACGGAAATGACACCACCCATTCCCACCCCCACTGACACCTCTTCCAAATTTAAAAATAAGCAAGCAGCAAAGCATAGGTTTGTTCACTTGTTAGAAATTCGCATTTCTGTAATGTGTGGCGGTGCCCAAAGTTGGCACATGTAAGCAGTCCTGATGAACAGTATGGTATAGTGCAGGACCACGGTGGCCTGGCAGGACACTGTACAGCTTTTCAAAGAAAGTGCTTGTGTTTTTTGCCAACCATGTCCTCTGCAACAAATGTTTTCTTTCATACAAGATTTCCATTAGTGGTGGCCAAGCTAGTAAATATTTATGCAGAAGTGTGGATATGATTCAGAAGCAGGAGAAACTTTCAGAATCCTTTCTTTACTCCCTCTGTCCCAGCCTCCCTGCCTTCTTCCCTCTTATGTCCAATGCCTGGAGGGCAAACAAGCAAGAGTAAGGGGTTCTCCTTCTGCAAAGAAGATGCCCTAAAATTAACAGGAATACATTGAGCTAGGAATAATGAGAACTGCCACAGAAACTCATTCAGCAGAAATATTACATTTTCAACAGTATCTTAACCCTTAGGCTACCGACAGAATTAGAATGCATAGGAATTTTGGACTGATATATCATGCCATGCAAGACTTAAAGGTGTGCTTTTTGTCAATTACCACACAGCTCAGTTCTTAGTAAGGGATATATGTTGCTAGTGTCACTGCAACAGTGTTGCCATTAGAATGATGTGACAGGAAAATCTGATAAGATCACATGTATTAAAATGAAATGCAGGTGGGTTTATTATTTAATTTTTATGTATTTTAGAATGTTTGGTTAGGAAAGGCATCCTGAGCAGGAGCTTATTTCCAGGTGTGTCCCTGGAGCACAGACAGTTATGTCAGTGACTTGATCAGGGTCACACATCATACAAGGGGAGGTGTTGAGTTTCAAACCCAGGTCTGCTGGCACTCCAGGTTCACAGTGCGGTGCTCTAACCTCCAGTGCCAGGCGATACAGTTTCCCTATTACTGCATTTAATTATGTAATGCTGCTTTTACATGGCACCTGCCTGAAATGCTACGGTTATTAAGCATTTCACTCAGCTCCCCACGCTGCACTCTGTTCTTTCTTGGCTTTACAGGTCGATTCGTGCATTGCTCTCTTGTCTCTTCCTGTGTTTTAGCCATGTTATCAGCAAGCCAGGACAGCCTGAGATTTAGTCACTTTGCATATTGTACCCGAGTTCACCAGAACATATCCAAAGATACTAGAAAGAAAGCTGAACTCAGAAAACTAGTTAATTTTCAAAAACTGGGGCTAAAAAGTACTTTAAAGGTGCTCCAAAAGTGGAACCGTGACACTGAGTGTGCACTTATGCATATTCATATCCCTTTCCCATCTCATCCCTTTAATATCTAGGTGGGATGATCTGGCTGCTTGCTCCTACATCTGTCTTGCCATTCTTAGTTCACAGTTAGTTACTTTCTTTGTTATATGTTTAGTACATCCATATTATGGTTCTACGTGCTGTTTTCTTGTTTATACAAAAGATGTTCGGCCAATGGAACTTTACTACTTGAAGCTTCCTGCAGTACTTTTCTTCTTCTGTTACAGGCTTCGGAATGTTCTAACTTTTTCGCAGCTGTGCAAGGATGTGTTTTCTTTTTGTATTTTCTGTCTTTATGGAAATGTTCCATATACTTCTTAATAGTCGATGGGTATTTTTGTGGCATGCAACATGTTCTGTTTTTCTGTTTTTTATAAAACTCAATAAAATTTAAATTGCAAAAAAAAATATGTATATATGGTTCTTGGCTAGTTTGTATCTGCTGACCACCTGGATGTAATTCTATATGCTTTGTATATTTGACCTGTAAGGCCTGTGTCCAGCAAAGGTTTCCATCAGTCAACGGCAAATTTAGTTGAGTCTGGGCCCATGCTTTCTTCTGGTATACCCAGTAACCAGAGATGTGGTATTTGCGCCCTATTCTCCAAGTGCCCTAGCCTTAACAGTGGGAGATTGTTTTCTTTTGTGATCCCTGTTGCTGCCGCAGAAATTTTGTCTGCAGAGCCATTAGCTGTTTTAACATCAAGAGCCACCTTTGCAGCTCTGGTTTTGACCAGTGTTTTTCTTTTATTGAGGGTCATGATTTGGCAATCAAGCTCTTGAACTGCCTGCAGGAAGGTCATGTCAGTCGACTTCCACTACCTCACTGCTGTCTAAGCCCACTCCTCCTTTCCCTGCCTGATCTGTTGACTTTGATACTTCCATTTTCTTCATGTCGGAAGCTGCGGCTTGTCAAGGTTTGCTCATGCTGCAAGTAGTCAAAAGTTCTATTGTTTGAATGCCTCTACTGTGGACTACGCAGTTGCACTGTTAAAATGTCAAATTTTTAAACTGAGAAGTCGAGAAACACACTTACCTCACTCAAAGTCACAGAGCTTGTCAGAGACATGTCTGGAGCTGTTGGCTGTAGCTCCACCCCCATAGAATTTTTAATCCTATCCCTACCTGTTAGTTCACCTACATTTCTTGTATACTTAGTTTGCCTAAGTTTGGCTTTTATTTTGTTTTAGCACTTTTCTAGCCTGTTTAATTTGTTTTCAATCTATATTGCTTAGCCTCATTAAGCCTGCATTGTTGCAGCCTATTTTAGTGTATTATTTAAACCACTTTCTAGTCTGCATTGATAATTTGTACATACTGTAAACCTATATTGTTGCTTGCGTTTTGCCCATATTTATTAATGCAGTTTACTTTCCCCAGCAGAAGGTCTTTGCTTACTAAGTGAAAGGCTCCCCAATGTACAGTACATGTTGACACTGTAAACAAGCTGAAAAGTAAACAATCTCTTTAGTAGCTGGTTTTCCTCTGCCACCAAGCAGTAGCAGTAGGGAAGAATGTTTCGATAAAGTTTTTAATACTGTGTAAGGAACATTGCTGAATGCAGTATCATCCTGGAACATTTAAACTAGCCATGTACCAGCAGAAACACCACACAGTATCCTCTTTGTTTATAAAAGCCAGAGAGTGGGACAACCAATAACCACTTTATTACATGTTCTAGTTATTTGTTACAGGGTTCTGTTCCACCAGCATCATTAATCTGATGGCATGCAAGTGGTTTTTCATGACTACCTTATTTACTGCAATAAATAACACTCCACTTAGTCTTCAGATAGTCTTTAGATAGAATGGATTAAAAACAGTATAATTGAAAGCCACACAAAGTTCTTTGATCACAGAGCTTGACCAGTAGTATTTATATAAACACAAAATGCTTTAAAGGACTGTGTCTGTGTGTGTGTGTGTGTGTGTGTGTGTGTGTCTGTCTGTCGGGGGGGGGATGTTAAGGCCTACATGAATGCATAGCAAGGAAGTAACATCACACTGCATCTACTGTACCATAAAAAGGACGCTATCAAAAATGTTCTTAACAATTAAAGAATTGTCTTTCAAAGCTGTGAATCAGCAATGTTAGATACTGGAATCTCAAAATAGGGCAGATAGCGACAAACTGGGAAGCATAGTACAAATCACTTAAGTATAAAATACTGGAAAAATGTATGTTTTGGTGCATTTAACTTTAGTGCCTACTGAGGATCATATCAAAAGGGACTTAAAAGTCATTTGAAAAGACTCTAGACCCATGGACTTAAAGTTACTCATGGGACCTGATGCACAGTCGCTAGGTGTGGAGTTCCAAAATGACGCGTGAATGGATGCCATGCTGCAACTACACACCTAGTGGCTACCCACAAATGGGCAACTTAGTTATTGGGGAAGAACTGGCCCCCCTGCAACTAAGCCATATTGCAAATAAGGAAATCCAGATGTTAGTGTGCACAGTGTTTGTGGATGCTAACACCTGAAGTGCACCTTACACAGATAGCTGTGCATGGCACAACATCAGTTCCAAAGCACTGTGTCATATATGGCACTGGTTGCCAGTCTGTGGCACTGGCGCTACCAACTATATTGTCCCATCAACCTGCCAACCCACATTATTTGGCCTTATTCTAGGACACCATTCCCAGTATGATCCTGGATCTCCACTGGCCATGCTGGTGGTCCAATGGACCCCTTCCTTAGCCCCAGACTGAAAATAGTCCCTAGTGTCCAGAGAATCACCACTCTCTAGCGCTGTTACCCTAGAAGTGGCTTTCCATCATTGTCTCTCACCCAGTGCGGTCTCCACCAGCTCCTGGCTTCACAGTCACATCTGTAGTGACACCCCTATACACTGTACGTAATAGTTCTTCAGGCAATGGTACTGCTAAAGATGTGACATTATTCTGGGAGGGCCACACTGCTTTTGTAACAGCCTTGTGGACAATTTGCATGGTGAGCTCCTGTCACCTTATCACTGATTGTGCTGAGATGGTGCTTACTCATGTTTCAGTGGAGAATATGATCACATGTAGAAGGGCTGTGATAGCCTTTCAGTATAGCCACAGGAGTTATAGGTATGGGACTGGTGCAAAACAGTCACATTCATTGTGTGACAGTCCCTTGTGACTGCATATGGCTTAGGATACCTAAACAAGCCAAATACTACGTTATAAAACAAGAGCATGTCAACGTAAAAGAGTTCCAGCTGTTACTTGGAATACAGAGGTAGACCCCACCTGGAGTACTGCGTACAGTTGTGAAGGCCCCACCTCAAAAAGGACATAGACAAGGTAGAAGCAGTCCAAAGAAGGGCATATAAAATGGTGCATGGGTTGCATGAAAAGCCCTATGAGAAGAGACTGAGGGATATCAACATGTACACCCTGGAAGAGAGGAGAGTGAGAGGTGACATGATGGAGACCTACAAGTACCTCACAGAGGTGAAGAGAGTGCAGAAGCTGGGTCTCTTTCAAATGGGTAAGAGAACCAGGACCAGTGGGCATGGAATGAAGCTGGAGGGAGGAAAGTTTAAGATAGATGTGAGGAAATACATCTACACCGCAAGGGTGGTAAATGCCTGGAACAGACTGACAATGGAAGTGGTGGAGGTGAAAACAGTGCAGAGCTTCAAGCATGTGTGGGATAAACACAGGAGTATATTAGAAGATAGGCATGGAGGAGGGAGGGTCACCAGAGCCAGTTAGGGTCTGCAAAGACAGATTAGGCAGGCAACATCTTGGCAGCCGGGGTTGGCCAAGCAGTCCTTATCTCCTGACAAATTCTATTTCTGTGTAGAAGCTACATACTTTGTGGGGCTCCTTTAGCTGCAATCAAGAAGAAAAAAGACATAGGGGGTCATAAAAGACAAGGAGCTGAAGCAGGGCAAGCAGTGTGCAGCCACTGTCAAGGATGCCAGGAGAACACTGGTTGCTTCAAAATAGGGATAACCAGCAAAGCAGGGAAAGTAATTCTTCTGCTTTACAAGGTCCTAGTCTGAGGCCCTATCTGGAATTGCATGTGCAGTATTGGCCTCCTCAAAACAAAAAGGGTATTACAGCAGTCAAAAGGGTGCGGCACAGAGCCACCAAAATGATCAGTGGTGTAGGGTACAAAAGCTATGCAAAGAGGCTAGAGGCTATTATCGTGTTCAACCTAGAGAAAAAGAGGCTGAGAGGGGTCATGAACTAAGTCTGTCACATGCTCAAGGGTATTGATAAGACTGACCAGTTACAGATGTTTGATGTAGTGTACTGCAGGAGGACACTGGGACACTCTTTGAAGCACAGGGTGGTGGTAGGTACTGTTAGGAGGTACTTTTTCTCTCAGAGAGTGATGAACCTAAGGAACAACCTACCAGTGGAGACAGTGGACATAATGGAGAGTACAGGCATTGAAGGTAAGCCTAGGCAAATTTCTGTTTGCCAAGAAAATCACAGTGTACCTTGAGTAGTAGAGTGGCCAGGGAATCCCTATAACTCAGGGCCTGTTTGTTTGTGAAGCAGAGGGGTCAGGGATAACGGACCTAGAGTCCACTCTAACCTTAAATTGCTGTCACTTAAATATCAACATGCAGCCTTTATACTGTCTTATCATATTGGAAGTTTGTCAACAAACCAACATTTTTAAACTCTGTGTTCTAAAATGTCCATAAAATAACCACTGATGTTCACTGCATGATAGCGCAATGAAAAGAGCAATCTAGCTATATTATTTTTCCCTGTGGTAAAGTGTAACTATTTGGTGCCCATTTCCTGGTTTGTTTAATTAATCACAACAAGGGGTATTTAGCTAGTGTATTAGACAGTAGTTCACAAATTTAGTATACCTTTGATGACTGATTTACCATACAGGGTACAGTAAAACAGATGGAATGCTCTTGCTCAGTTGATTTTGGTAGCCAGTGAGTTCTAAGAAACAGCTGGTTTGTTGGCATTTCTGCATACAGAGTAAGTTAATGCCTAGAAACACATTATCTTGTTTGGCTATTGAGCATTATGTGTTTAGATTATTGATTTTAGACATAGGTTTTGGCTTGTTCGGGTACAATATGCTTTCATTTCAAAAACTGGTGACAATCAAGCTGTCCATATTTATGAAACTTTTACTAAAAAAAGTCTCCAGGTATTTTCCTCTAAATTCTATCTGCTTACACAGAGGCTTCCAGACTCTCAGATTAGTTAATACTGTATGTAATGGAAAAAGCCTGTGTATTTTGCAGCATGGACAGTTAGGCTCCCAACTACTGAAATTACCTTAACAGGGTGTTGGTTGTAAACAACTGCTTCAGTTTAGATTCACCAGAGCAGAGATTTGTGGAATATGATTGATTTTCTATCCTGTGATTTAGTACTGGATTTATCTAGAGAATTTCAATATCAATTTCTGCATGAAACTAAATGCAAATTTCAGCAACCCCCTTCATGTCGGACAGAGAGGGTGCAAGGTGATAAAATGAGGGATGACCATCCTGAATGGAGACAGTTAGGATGTACGATGATCAGAATCCAGCAAGTGCATGTAAAAAGATAGGAAGTAACTGTTGCTCCAAAACCAAGTGGACTGAGAAACGAGTTCAGATTAAGTGTGGCCACCTCCCAGCCATGACCAGTTCCTTCTCAGCCAATTATCCTTTTCTCTCCTCCACAGTGTACCCCCTGTGGTGAGGTCTGTGGGGGTCAGTGTGTTTTCTGACAGGAACATAAGTGTGGTAGATGGATGGGCAGTAAGGACTAGTGGGTCCAAGAGTTGCAGCACCATTCCAGAGATAAGTTCCAGGATGCACTTCTACCTGTGAGGGAGTGTCAAAAGGTCACGTCAGAGGAGCTCATTCCAAAATATGGCTCGAAACAGTCCAGAAAAAGAGCAGAAGGCTCACTCCTAATTCCAAATAAATCTTTTACATATAATCAGCTAGATTAGTTATGTAGTTCATATGCACTCATGCTGTTTCTCAGCTTACCTACTGTAGCTCTCTCTCTCTCTGACTTTTGCCAGTAGGGACTCCCAAAGGGTTTTCATAAGTTACATGAGGGATCAGCCCAGGTAATCTGGGAAACAATATGAGAGCATACGAACCACAGAACTAAGCTATCTGCAGAAGTAAACAAGTACAAACTTGAAATAAGATAGTATAGCCACCCTGATGAAATGGTGTATGAGCCATGACATGTCGGCACCTTTAAGTTGTTGTTGTATTATTAAAAAAAAAAAAAAAGATTTATATAGAGTTAGGAGTGAGCCTCCTCTTTCGTTTTCTGCTGGCACCATTCTGTCATGCACTGGGGTCTTTTTCTGCCTTTTTTGTTTTTCTACCTCCTCATGGACACACGGACACATGGTTCCCCAAGGATAAGCACACTGAGTATGTCACCAGAAGTACATGCCCCGTTTCCTTCCCCTTCTACAGATATGCCTGATGCTACATGCCCTGTATCCTTCCCCTTCTACAGATATGCCTGATGCTAGATGCCCTGTATCCTTCCCCTTCTACAGATATGCCTGATGCTGCATGCCCTGTATCCTTCCCCTTCTACAGATATGCCTGATGCTACATGCCCTGTATCCTTCCCCTTCTACAGATATGCCTGATGCTACATGCCCTGTATCCTTCCCTTCTACAGATATGCCTGATGCTGCATGCCCTGTATCCTTCCCTCCTACAGATATGCCTGATGCTACATGCCCTGTATCCCCCTTCTACAGATATGCCTGATGCTACATGCCCTGTATCCTTCCCCTTCTACAGATATGCCTGATGCTACATGCCCTGTATCCTTCCCCTTCTACAGATATGCCTGATGCTACATGCCCTGTATCCTTCCCCTTCTACAGATATGCCTGATGCTACATGCCCTGTATCCTTCCCCTTCTACAGATATGCCTGATGCTACATGCCCTGTATCCTTCCCCTTCTACAGATATGCCTGATGCTACATGCCCTGTATCCTTCCCCTTCTACAGATATGCCTGATGCTGCATGCCCTGTATCCTTCCCTTCCTACAGATATATGCCTTATGCTACATGCCCTGTATCCTTCCCCGTCTACAGATATGCCTGATGCTATACTACCAGCAGTGTTCACCCAGGTGGCAGTCTAGTAAGCATGCCTGTCTTCCTCCCTCCACAGAGAAGAGTGTCATCTGTGGTGCTCAGTCCTCTACCAGAACCTCCAGCATCTCAGGCTCATTCCCCAATCCAGATCACCAGTGTCATGTGTGGAAGCCCTGCCACTTTGCTGATGAACCAGCTGCTCCACGTCATTCTTTACATGCCTGCCTAGAGGGAATTATGTGGATCAGTTGCCACGAGAGAAGACAAAACAGAGTTCCAAACTGCTTTATGTAGTTTAGCTGGTGCCTGCTGCTAGAAACGGCATATGTTTAGTACTACAATACTAGAGAACCAGCACTCAAGAGATGCATTTAACATGCTGTAGAAAAGTTTAAAGTTCACAACAAACTTCATAGAAACATGGAAGTTGTCTGCAGGAAAGGACCACCCAGTCTGCTCAGATGTGCCCTCCCTAATCTGTCTGCACAGACTCTAACTGGTCTCTGGCGGCCCTCCTTCTTCTCTGCCTGTTTACTGATATACCCCATGTCCATTGTATGCCTGCTTGAAGCCCGGCACTGTTTCACTTCCACCACTTCACATTTAATACAAAAAGGCAACTAAATAGTGGACTCCCACACCCTTACCTAGCACTGCAAAACACCCCAAAACATACCGATATATCCAGTTATACAGTACAGTGCTAGTCACTGATTACCACTCTACTCAACTCTGTGCATCCCCTTTAATATTTACAACATAGTAATGTTATCCTCTCTCAGTCTCCTCTTCTCCAGGCAAAATAATTAGAACATTGTCCAATCTCTCCTTGTAGCTATTGTTCCCGAAGCCGATAATCGGCATGGTGGCCCTGTGCTTGACCCTTCAGTGTCTTTTCTACCTTACTATGGTGCAGTGACCAGATAAGGAAACAATTCTCCATATGTGGTCTAACCATGGGCTTGTGCAGGGGGAGGATACTTGCCTTGACCTACTCACTACTCCCTCCTAATGCATGCCTAAATTGTGTTTGCTCTCTTGACTGCAACACATTGTCCACACTTCACCTTAGATCCTTTAACTTAGTTGTCCTGTCCAGTGTTGCACAACACAAGGTGTACGTATATCACAGATCGATTGTGCTAGGTGTAGTACACCTTGCATTACCGCACATTTAAGCTGCACCTCCATTCTTAAGTCCACACTCGTTATAAGTGGAGGCCTGGATCCCCTTCCACTGCTATGTCTACTTGTCTTTACCTGTTTATCATTGCCAGTGATTCTGTGGATCATACGGACAACCACAGAAAGTGATACTCCTTTACAAAAATCTTCACAGATAATAAACTGAAGCACAGAGTACCCCAAATGTCGACTGTAGATTGATTGTATTTATACAAGTCAGTGCTTTTGCTCAACTTTATGTCTTCATTTTCTCTTGGGTCACATGCCTACACACGATGACACACATAAATGATTTTGGTTTACCTGTTGAAGCATTGATTGAAACATAGCTGGCAGAGAAGCCCTCAGTAGCAATGCTTGAATCTGATACAAACAGGATTGTCATCATATTGTCAGTGCTGGTGAGAGATGGAGGAACAGACCTTCCACAATACCTGTGCAAGTTAAAATGAAATGCATTTAGTGAACCAGTTTACATTTCTAACTGCCTAAAACAAAACTTACAAAAAAAAAAAAAAAATTTTTTGTTTCATTTTCAAAGATATGACACCATTAACCATGTGTCTTAGTTAAGCTGCAACACTGCTGAAACACAGCTAAACCTATGCACTGTATACTACGTGACTAACCACTTTAAAGGTGAGTTTTTTTGTATGCTGTTTGAATGTATATATGTGCACCAACAGCCAGCAAACATTTTTGTAATCAGGAACATATCCCAAAGTGCTTTATAACCAAGAAGAAGGTGGAGAGAGAATTTAATTTTCATTTGACACAGGAGAGAGATACTCTAGCGAGATTACAGGGAGGTTAAGGAGAGGGAAGCTAAAAAACTTACTCAGGGTCACACAATAGGTAAGTGATAGCTGTGGGATTCAAACCTGGGTGCCCAGATTAACAGTTCTGCACTCTAACCACTTGGCAAAACAACTTCCACAGAGCTCAAAATGTACTTTTAAACTACAAAAAAAGTGGCATTTTTCAAAGAACTAGAATTTCCATGGAAAAAGGATTGTAGGGTGTGAGTACTGGTGACTCAGTACATACTGTAGGTCATGTGTCTCTGGGACAGAAGGTCAATGGGTTGTATCTGAGAAAGACAATGCCAGGTCATAATCCTATCAAAAGTTCCCAGGCTGATTATTGGGCTGCAGCGATGTCCTTAGGACAAACAGCAGAATGTCCATATAATCATTTTTATGAAATAATTCTGTTATTCACTCTCACTGTTGTTAAATAATACTCCAGCTATAACACCTGGAAGCATTTGGAAGCAGGGGTTCATAAAATGGAACATCTGAATCCTGTTTATTTTTTGTTCACTATAAAGCAGAATTTATTGGTGTAAGAGGAGTGGAACTGTAATCAAGAAAACAATAGAACAATCTTTATCTATTCCAGGATTATGAAACAGCCCTATATAGAGAATTGTGTATGAGCAATCATACACAACAAGGCAGTTGTATGAGCGAGAGGTTTTTGTGGTAATCTGAGACCCCAAGAGTGCAGCTCGAGAGGTCCGTTACCATGGAAACCTTGAGACTGTAAAATTGCATTGTGTATGATTGCTCATACAAAATCTTTACAGAGTATGGGCAATCATACTTTCACTCCATTTTTCAGAAAAAGCCCCCCCCCTCTCGTACTGAAAAGTTCCTTTGTAGTGAGCACCGCTTGCTTTCTGGTCTGTTGTCACCACTGTGGCCCTTCATCGTTCATGCACGAATGCATTCGATCTTGTTGTGCTGTACTGCTGACATACTCAGTGCTGCACAACAAGATAGTGAAGCACAACAACGCTGTTCTGAGCATGGATTTCCATGCTCAACAACATTCTACCATACACTATATGAGGACAGGTTTGCACAGAGAAACAAAAACAGGCATAGAACTGTTTCAGTTATGCACCCCAAAGAAGGCAAGGCAAATTGTATTTGTTTGGTGCCCTTTCCAGGTGGCTTGGTGTCAGCTTGCAGTCCAGAACAATGCACAGATCCTTTATCACATTCACTGATCAAAGTGTCTGACCATTCACCAGTGGTAAAGGAAGGGCACCACTTGTCATAGAAGACCCATGCTGGCCTGGATCGACAGTCATAACATCTGTCTTTCCTGGGTTTCAACAAAACCAATTTGAGGCCATCCAGTCACACTGTTCCAGAATAGAAACTGTGTTAAACCAATCATGAATGCATCACAGAAAGAGTCAAGTATCCTCTGCATAGCAGTGAAACAGCCCCATGTCACCTGATGATATTAGCTAATGGTAATATGTACAAAGTGAACAGCACAGGTTCCAAGATCAAGCCTTATGGAACCCCATAGGTGACTGCAGCTGCTCCAGAGAAGAAATGACCTAGAGTGACCTGCTTTGTTCACCCAGTAATGTAGGACTCAAACCAGCATGAAACAGTGTCAATGAGTCCCACATAGTTACTCAGGCAATCCAAAGGTACACCATGGTCCCCCATGTCAAATACACATGAGCGATCCAACAGGACCAAGATGGAACAAAGACCCTGGTCCTTCGCCATGTGGAGATCACGAAGCACTCTGCCGAGTGCAGTTTCAGTACTGTGGTGAACTTTTAATTCCAACTGGAGGACTTGTAGATGTTAATGAAGCAGTGCATGTTACAGTGAAAGTGTTAATCTCTACTTTTTTATTTTATTATAGATTGCCCCTTATCTCCTGTCTGGTAAAACACCCTGTTCCCCATTGTGAGTCTGCTTAAGCAATATTGTGCATATTTGAAATAATTACCTAACCTAACCTAACATGATACCCAGGCTTCAGATCCCCAATGGCAGCATGCAACAGTAGACAAATTATGCATTGGATGCGTGGCCTGCTCGTGAATATTCAGTTGCCTATCCTGTGCTTTTGCATGACCCCCTGTGAAGTTGTGCACTTTTGTAGCCCAGGGACTAGGGACGGGAGTTAATATGCATACTCCCTGCTGGACAATGGATAGCTTGATGTTCATACCTCACAGCAGGACAGGTACTGAATGCATATGGAATAGCCAATGCCTTTGGTGTTATGCACCATAACACAGGCATTACTGTTACCCACAATACCATGCTGACTGTAAGGGGGTTTGGGGGGATTTTGCATTGTAGGCGGCTGGGTGGTGGACAGCTAAGGAAATAAATTCCTTTTTACTTTCCGCCAATATGTCTACTGGGTAACCCCGTTCTGCATACTACTCCTGTGTGGAGTGCATGCAAATGAGCTTAGTGGCTCTGGATGCAGCCCTTACTGCTACTGCAGCTGCAATAATGGTAGGCAGCACTCAGCCTGGGACCATTACTGGGAGCCCCATCCTTCATCAGGCTGGATTTAGACATCAGTGGTGGGACAAATACCATTAGAAATACCAGTGGTAACCATTCCTGAATTGAACCTTTGTCCCATCAAGTCAGAGAGCATTGTCTCTTGCATGCTAGTACATAAAGATGTTAAACAACAGTGTTCATAATCCATTGTGAATACTAAAGAAAGCCATATTAAATGGAGTGCTCCTTTCATTATTTAAAATGTAAAACAAGAGCTAAAGCAAACTCAAAATGGAGAGTATCTTACAGGGCTGGCGCTAAGGGGAATCTAAAATAGAATAAAGAAATAGGTCAAAATTTTCACAGTTAACATGCACTGCTGCTTTAAAGAGCAGCTGACACCTTCTGGAGAACTCATAGGAACATAGAAACATAGAAGCTGATGGCAGATAAGGACCGCAAGGCCCATCCAGTCTGCCCATTTATTTTTCTACCTTATAAACGTGCCATCGGCCCTTGCTCTGTCAATGGCCTATCTATTCATATTCATCTGTATTGCTCCCTTATGCCTATCCCGTGCCTGTTTGAAGCCCTGCACTGTATTCATATCCACCACTTCCTGAGGTAGGCCGTTCCGTGCATCCACCATCCTTTCTGTGAAAAAGAACTTCCTCACATTACCCCTTAATCGGCCTCCCTCTAATCTCATGCTGTGTCCTCTTGTACTGCTATTTTTCTTATGTTGAAACACATTCTATTCTTTCACCTTGTTAATGCCCTTAAGATGTTTGAATGTTTCAATCATATCACCTCTCTCCCTTCTTTGCTCTAGGGCAATAGTTCTTAGACTTTGTCACAGTGAGCCTCCCCAAATTCATGGAAAAGATTTTGAGCCTCCCCCAAAAACTGAAATAATCTTGAGCCTCCCCAAAGAAAAATAACATACTGTACTTTGCGCAGTACAACATGAATAAATTGAAACCCCTTTGAGTACTTGGCTCACATTCAGTTCTTTCTTTCAGTTCTTTGTCTTATACTGATGTGGAAACTCAAAATTTAAATACAGTACTTTTTCAGACCTGCTTGAGCCTCCCCTGGAACAGGTTGGGGCCTCCCCAGGAAGGCTGGCCTCACCATTTGAGAACCCCTGCTCTAGGATATACATATTGAGCTCCATTAATCTGTCCTCATATGTTTTGTGATACAGTCCCTACATCATTTTGGTTGCCCTTCTCTGGACTGCCTCAATTTGGTTAATATCCTTGTGAAGGTGTGGTCTCTAGTACTGCACACAGTACTCCAGATGGGGCCTAACCAGTGTCTTGTTAAGAGGGATTATTACCTCCCTCTTCTGGGGAACTCTAACAAAACATAATATTTAGACACAGTTCAGCTTTTTCACATCAGTTCTGTATTCTTCCTCCCCATTATTTATTACTGAGGTCATCTGCATGAAAACAGGATCTTTGCTCCCGAAGAGTTCATCTATTCCTGTTGCTTTCTCCCTACCTGAGGTCATAATGCACTGCTTGTGTCAGCACAGATACTCCCATGACAACAGATTGTGATGTCACAACTGAAGTTTATGAATTAAAACAGGAAGTAAGTTATAGAGACAGATGAATGCTAAGGGATACAGATTATTTATCCATGCACATTTACTCAGTAATAAACAATGGGGAAGATAACTATATCGAATATAAATGGAATGCAAGCTGAATTTTACCTAATTATTATGTTTTTCAAAGTTTTCTTTAAGGCATCATTTGCTCTTGAAAGTAAGCAAGTGTGGTCCAGGGGTTGCATATGATTATAATGTGAGCCCACTTCAAATCCAAGAATAGCCGGTTTATGACCACAGTTAGAATTCCAAAATAGTTTAGCTGCTGTGCAACCTTGAGCAAGCCATTTGATTTATCTGCACTTCAGTCCTCCTTACTGAAAAAAGGACACAAGAAGGACATGCCCAGTGTATCTTTGGAATCTCAAGTGGACTATCCTGTTAAAGAAATTATTTTACAAATTATTGGTACAAAATTAAAATCTGCCGATGTGGATTACTGCTCCTGTGAAAGAGGCTTTAAGGACACTAGCATAGGAAGGAACCCAGTATACTTACTGTACCACAGTATGAAACAGACCATCTTAACGCCATATGTAAATGAGCTGCTACCAGCTTAGTATCCTTTTCTTGGCTCGAAATGAATAAATGAATATGTGGTTCATGCTAGTGACCCCTTATCTAGCCAGGAATCTAAGGGCTGTATGCAATGGGGAAAAGCCTTGATGCACTAAATATTGCACCAGAGGTGGAGTTATGAAACATCAGTTTTAACAGTGTACTCCCCTGATCAACCCTGATTTCTTTATTTTTTTATTCATTTACTGATTTATTCGTTTGAATTTTTTTGACAGAGAAAGGTACAATCAGCATAGCCTTATTTATAGGTATGAACCAGGGCAGGAGAATAATAAACTGGGGGCAAACAAAACAAAATTGAATGTAAAAGTTGAACACTATTACTAAAATAAAATATGTGTGTGTGTATATATAAATATATATATATATTATATGTGTGTATATATATATATATATATATAATAGATAATCCACTACAGGGTGTGCGGTTGTGCCATGACATACGCACGCCTTGGCATGCGTTGCAACACATGAGGCCTCAGGCAGAGTGTGTTCAACCACCCAAGGTATGTACATATCAGAATGTGGCTGCACACCCTGTAGTGAGTTATCTATCTTATAAAATGGCCACAAATATTTGGGGGGTGTCAAAAAGTGTAGCAGAAATAAAGTGATCTGGTTGATCCTGGCATGAGTCTACTGGTTTCAGATTTTAAGACTTATCTTTTTAAACTGGCCTTCCCAGATGATTTTACTTCATTTATTTATGTATCTATATATTATTAATTGATATGTTTTGGTTCTCTTGTAAAGCACCTTGATTTTACAAAAAGTGCTATATAAATAAAGTTTGCTTTGCTTTAATAGTGTGAAAAAAAGTATACCGACACTTTAACACTATTCTGGCTCATACTGTAGCATGTCTGTGTGTGTGTATGGCGGGGTCAAATAGTAGTCCATGTGTGCCAGAAATAAAATTATCTGGTTGGTTCTGCAATGATTCTGCTGGCTTAATAGTGTCAAAAAAAAAAAAATTATCTGGTTGATCCTGAGATTTTAACACTGTCCCAGTTACTCGGCTTCATTTAGCATTTTAAGTACTTTCACTTTTGACTCAGTGTAGCATGACATATATCTATCTATCTACCTCTCTATGCGTGTGTGTGTATGTGTATATATATATATATATATTTATGTGGGCTGACTTAAAATATGCAATTTCTCTTTAAGTGTCAGTGGGTAAGACCTTAACTCACAAGTGGCAGAGCAACGAGACAGTTATAAAAATCCAGCCCACTCACAAGTGAGGATGAATTGCCCATCTTGAATCAGGATATTGTATATTCAATATATATATATACACACACAACAGTAACTGACAAGTCATAGCTTTCAAATCCACAGTTTGTTTGAAGAGTTTGCTGTTTTTTTATTATTTTAACAGCTGGCTTCAGTGCTACACTAGGTGTTGTGATGTCATCAGCATTGTGAAAGCTGCTCTCTGATTTGCTCAGTATTCCACTGTGATGACAGTAACTTTAAAAAGCATCTGACACCTTTGGGAAAACATAATAGTTAGGTACAATTCAGCTTGTCTTTCCTATATCATATATATACATATATATTTATCGGTATCCATTACTTAATTCCACCAAAACAAGGTCTTATCCCTTAAGAGTTAATCTGTTTCTACGGTTCATTTCCTCTTTGAAATTATAATGCTCTGTAGTGACATCACAGTTTGTTGCCATGGGGATAACTGTGATGTCACAAACAGAGTATTGTGGCATCAGGTTGCGAAGCAGCAATTGGAGCTGTTGAGCTCTCAAGGAACAATTATCAAGTTTTCACATGTATGAACTCAATAATAAATAATGGTAATAAGAAATACAGTGCGCATATCATATCATATCATCATAGAAGCTTGATGGAAGAAAAAGCTGCTTTGTGTCTAAATATTATGTTTTTCAAAGTTCTTCTCAAGTGGTCAGTGGCTCTTTAAAAATATTCACTGTGACAACAGTAACGGCATATTTTTGATATGTTGCTGTCACTGTTATCACTAACCGAGATACAGGTATGTCTTTTATCTCATCTTTTATACCCCCACTCCTGTAGTATATATATTATTTATCAGTAGCCATAATGATTCAAAGGACATAATCTGCAGAGCTGTGCTGGGCACCACAGCACATCAAGATGTTTCATTTTTTCCTGGTGGGTATTGCAACGGAGCGAGAACTTTTACAAACTTCAGGAATTCAATTAAATGAAAAGAAAGGAAAAGAAAACTTGCAATAGTAATGTTTTTGTCAGAAATATCTTATTACTAAACTAAATGATATGAGTAGCGAACAATGTGCTTTAAATAGTGTGGTGGGAACTCGAGCAATCAACCAGCACTAGCACTAAGAATAAAGCAGAAACTGAGATAAAAGACAAACATCTACTGGAAACAGACAGCAGCAGCACTGGGCCACAAGACAACAAGAACATTTTTCCCATGGAAGAAAAGGTACTTTTTAAGAATACAAAACCATAAGTTAATAGCAATACTAACACAATAACAAAAGGAGACTGATATGAAACACTGATGCTTTTGGCAAAGTAAAAGCGATATATGGATATTTTTGGATTGATTTATGGTGAATAAGAAATAAATAGCCACATCCCTTTCAATAATAACACACAGAGTGCAAATAACGTACAGTATGTAAATTATTTGGATCCTATTGAATAAGGTACAAAAACAGAACAGACAAGTCTATCAGCAATACTTGAACATTTGTTTCTCAACAGAAATTGTGCCAATACTTCGAATCTAAAGTTTATAACCAGTCTGTAGGTTGGTGAAACAAGTAAACCTACAGAATATCAAAACTGTTAGCTGGAAAGTTAACTGTGAGTGAGTTAATTAACTGTTCACATTTAAATGAAATAATGTAGAATCTGGAGTTGTTGTGTATATTTGTAACTACAGAACATAAATAATTTTACATTTTATGTATTTGTGTATAAGAGAGAAAAAATATTTCACTGATGAAGTGGTGATTTGTGCTACTGTGAAAGATTGGTGAAAGATTTGGCACGCAAAATTGCAATGTAGAGAAGCAATATGTTACAGCAAGTAATCTAACTGCATAGAGAACTTCTGAAAATAAAAACATTCTTACGCTATTTTCTGGTGAGTAAGTCTCTATGTAGGAGCTCCTAGACCCACTTAACCATTCCAAGAGTGTGCTTCTGTAAACTTCTGTAAAGATGTCATTAGATTTTCTGTCTCAGGAAATTGTTCCATTTTAATAGATCTGTCATCAATATGTTTGTTTAGTAATTTTTATATTTGCATCCTATCGTGTGTAATGACATAATGTTAAAAAATATACAGTAACTAACTAATGGGTCCCGTGTTTTAAAGGTTATGGAGCAGACTCTGCCATAGTCTGTCTTTATATTTCCATAGATAGGAGGCTATGGTGGACTGTCTGGTTGTGTCAAGAGTTATGCAATTTCTGCCACTACAAAAACAATTTTCTATTGAATCCAGGCTCCCTTCTCAAGTTATTTATTTACCATTTTTGAGCAGGGGGTGGGTTACATAGACTTGCTTTATTGACAGGTGAATGTTGGCCATGAGAAACTCCCCTACTGTTCATCGGGCCTATCCCAATTGAGTTCTCTGATCTTTGATTGTATTAACTATTTGTTTTATATTACTATACTATTTTATTCTGTATTTATTTGTTGTAAAGCACCTTGACAGCTGAAAGGCGCTAAATAAATAAAAATTATTATTATCAATAAGTGCACTTGGATCTTCTACTTCCACCTGGGCAGTGACCAGAGATGGAAAGTAGGGACCTCGGTTTAACATCTCATCTGAAGGATGGCATCTCAGTTGTAAAGCACCCCCCTCACACTGCACTACAGTGTCAATTATTGGTATTACCTCAATTACCTGGTATGGGGCTAGAAGCCATGACCATCTGATCTTCCAGCCTCTGAGGCAAGTAAACTACCTACTGAGCCACTGACACTGTAATAATGAGGTCCTCCACCCCATCTTGGCAGCTGAAAACTTGTGAGAAGTAACACACATGAGGAAACTTGGTGCAAGCACTTCTCAAAATGTGACGTGTGTGTACACCCTATTTACAAATACTTAAAAATCAGGCCTTTTCCATTTAGCTCAGCCACACCTTAGACACTCTTTCTACACACCTTGACATAAAACTAAGTGTTTTAGCATACACAGTATCGACATATATTTATGGATGCTAAAATATTTTATAAACAAAATAACCTAATATTCAGCAAGGAAGACCCTGTGAAGATATGGTATTCATCATCATTTAGGAATCCCTATAAAATGGCATGTATTTGCACAGCATACAGATTCTATCCCCGCTTGTGAGGCCAGATGTACAGGGGTGGACATGATGGATCTAGAGTCCGTTTTGCCTCTCACCTTACCAATCCAGCTTTCAGAGTTTTCACTCCACTTCCTCATCCCATCTCTGCCATATTAATCATATCCACACTGCTATGGATAAAGGCCATCTAACATTGGCCATCTTTGTTAACTTAGCCAAGGTCTTTGATTCGGTTGCCCATAGACTCCTCCTGGACAAACTATTCTTTATTGTCCTCTCGCTCTCAAACACTGATTGGTTCAAGGCCTATCCTTTCTGACATATTCCAGTATGTGCTGCTGGGCAACACCAAATCCCCCCTCCCCATCCTGGCTAGGGTACTGCAGGGATTGATCCTTGGGTCTATACTTCTTTCAATATTTGTAAATGACTTCCCCTTCATCAGTTCAGCATCGCATATCGATATGTATGCCGCCGATATGGTGATTTTTGCATCTGGTCCCTTCCTTCCGCATATCAAACCCATCCTCCAGGCCAACTCTGAAAACATACTGCGATGGTTTGAAGCCAATTCGCTCAAATGTAACACAAAAGAAAATGGTCGCCATGGCATATGGCTCTGCTCATAAATTCGCCAAACTGCCTTCTCCCCCACCCTTCCTTGCCCTAGATGGCTCCCAAATTGAGGCTGTTAATTCCAGTAAATACTTGGGAGTATGGCTGGACCCTAAACTGGACTTCACCTGCCACCTTGATGCTATACATAGCAAGCTCCGTCCTAAATTAGGCATGCTCCACAGACACAAGGTCAGTTTCTCGATCCCCATCAGAAAGGAACTCATCTCCAAGCTCATTCTCCCATCTTTTGATTATGCTGACATAGTATACAGCCCAGCACCTCAATCATCCCTGGCAAAGTTAGACCATCTGTTCCATACCTTCTGCCATTTTGCCACTAACCTCCCTTATCACACACACATTACTGCTCCCTCTATAGAGTCATATCCCTTCCTTCTCTTGCCAACCGCCATCTTGCTCATTGCGCCACCTTCATTGCCAAGTACTGGTTTGGCACCCTTCCTTCCTACCTTTCAACACAGGTAGCCCCAGCCCCCAATTCGGGCTACTTGCTGTGCAACCACGACCACAGCTCCTTTGCTCTGCCCCACCACGCTCACTCTCGGGGAAATTTATCATTTGCCTATAGGCTCCCAGCCCTCTGGAACAGCCTGCCTCTCCCTGTCCACATTCTGCTGACTGCAGCATCCCCATAAAAAGCAATTCAGACTACTCCCCCCCCGCTAATGCTCTCCTACCCCTCACACCTGAGTCTCCATGCCTCACCTTTCCAACCATCCTAGCCGCCCTGACCTTCCCCCAAGCACCCTCCTCCCACTTGCCCTACCGCCCTCATACACCCCACAGCAGCCTCCCCTTGGTTTGCTTCCCTCCCTTGTACTCTCAACAGACTACAACTCCACTGCACAGAGTCTACCGGTTGCTAATCTAGACTGACCTATATCAATCCCCCTTCTCACTGTGTGCGCTTCTCTGTGCTTTTGTCATATAGCAATCTCCTGACTTCAACTGCTGCTCTCGCCTATACCTGATTGCTGTACTGTCACTATGTGCAATGTCCCCACATCAATGTAAATATTGTATTTATTTCTGTATTGGCCACACTATGTACTAGCAGCAAGGTATAATATTTCTATATCTATATAAATACTGTTTTTATTACATTTCTTTTGTTTATACATTCTCCTGCATATGATGTTATATTATTGCCCCTAGCCCCTGCCATGGGTCACACCTGGAAACAAGCCTTGACTCAGCGTGCCTTTCCTGGTTGTGAACATTTTGATAAATAAAAAAAAAATTACTATGTTATGCTTCTGTGTACTCATAAACCACTTACTATTTTAGCTATATTTATCTGACTAATCATGAAGCATGTTTACACTACGATTTTTGGTTCATCTCATTGTAGTTTGTGCGTCTTGTTTCACTCCACTTCTGAAGAGCAGTGCTAAATCAAGAACGGAATGAAACACTGTAACAATTAAAAATAATAACACTGTAAAAGAACTTCCTGAATAGTGGGTTGAAAGATGACTCCATTATAATAACCAATATACTTTGGAAAATGTGCTTTATGAGCACAGGCTGTGACATGCTGCATGTTTATGTTGTTGTTTTTTTCTTAACAGATGGAATCCTTCTGGTGGTCACTTCCTATTCTAAAGGTGTAACTGCACATACACAGTTTTGAAAAGAAGACTGAATGGTGGGGGGATCTCTCAAGTGCAGATGTACACAGAGAGGGGGATTATAATAGAAATCTCCTGAGGAATGATTTTACAGCGAGAGAGAGAGAGATGCAGAGACAATTACTTTTAAATCCTAAGAAACAGTCCAAGTACTGGAGCCACATAGATGTTTTCAAATCTCAAAGTGTACAGATTACTTTTAAGAGCAATTACATTTTGTACTGGGCCCCTCTGTAATTACTGATTAAAGGTATATCCAATATCATTTTGTGCTGTGTGGACTGAGTTTCATATTGAAACCTGTACCAGTTTAGTATGTAAAGTGAAGAGAATTTCTAGGACCATGTCAGGCAGCCTCAACACAGGTGAGCCATAGGCGGGCACACAAAAAAGAAACACTCAGGGTAACTGCTCTTAGAGAAAAGCCTGTTATGGCTGCATGTTGGTAAAGGTCCCACTGGTGGCAGACAAAAAGCTTACAAAGGGCTTTCCAGTGAGCACAGCCATCACATAGACCACTAACTCCATATCTGTCATTTATAAAAATCCAGTACAGCATCTTTGCCAAAGGCAGACTTCCGTACCTCTGGTAACCTTTTCAATATGTACTGCCAGAACAGGTCAAGTAAATCCCTTCCATTCTAGGTTTAGGAAAGTGTGAAATCAAATTCAAGTATCTGATTGCTTTACTCTGTACCTTTGCTCTGGTATTAGCCCTAGCATTGTGCATTCTGACTTACAGTAGTACAGAACCAGCAGTTGCATTGGATAAATGACTAAGTGGTACTCTGTATAACCAGACAAGTGGTACTGTGCAAAGACCAGCATGAGGGTAGATATTAAACATACAGAAGGCTTCATTTTAAAAAGTGCTGTCACTCTGGCAAGGTAATATTAGTTTAAAGGTGCTGTGAGTGATGTCTCTTACGGTCTGAGCATCAGCCAAGACTGTGGGCCATACACTGCAATTCTAAAAGCCTGATCACTACAGAAACCTGGCTTTCCTGATTCAATGACATAGTAGTCAGACTCTCTGCTTGTGCAATTCACAGACAGGATCATGGAAAGCATAGTGGTGGAGTTCTTCTGTACATCTGTTACAGCCCTAACTATACTGTTGTGTATCATTCTGCCAACACCTCTTCCCATGAACTCACCCTGTTTAGGTTCTCATTTACCTGCTCACTTCCCATTTTTCATCAGTGGCATGTAATCCTCCACCAAAGCTAGCTTGACTCTTGTCTTGACAACTTCTCAACCATTACCTTCTTTCTTAGCCAGGCACTCCCCTTCTGTGCACTTTAGCCTCTGCTTGGCATTTTAAATCATGGATAGAAATGAGAGATGAAAAGTGTGACCCACTGGGAAATGAACCCAGACTCTTGGTAATATCATTCCAATGCTTTAGCCGATAAGCTATGGGCTCACACGGCTGGAAGGCCTGACAGGCTTTCCCTTTGAACACACATTCCTTCTCTCTGTAGTGTTTATCAGGGGTCTGGGTTCAAGTCCCAGTGGGTCACACTTTTCCTCTCTCACTTAAGTTTGATCCAGTTAATTGTAGGAAAACTCCATTGGTCAGGCTCATTCACAAGGAGGTCCTATACACATAACAGCAATTTACAGAAGGACATGTACAACAAATAAGGTTAAAAATAATCAATAGTAGGATGCAGTACATAAAAGCAGCATAAGTTAACAAACTACGTCAAATGAAAAAACAGAATTGCTAAAGTATATACTGTACATAATGTGTACAGAGAAGCATAAGAAAAAAAATCCTGGTTTATGCAAAAAACTTGGCATGATACATGGTAAGGGCATAGAAAACATGGCGAGCTAAATGCATATGTAAAACAGTCACTCAGATAAGGGTGGGAAGGGTGAGAAGAGGAAATAGGTCAGTCATAAAGAAGGCAGGTTTTAACATAAAGGATTGATGAGGCTGGAGAGACAGAGAGAGAGAAGTGAGGGGATGAGTGGGATAGAGGGTGGAGGGGGGCATACAAGATAGAGGAGACAGGGAGGGAACAAGGTAGAGAGAGGTAGGGAGGGACTGGGGTCAGGCCATAGAGGAAGGATTGCTATCCATGTTTTAAAATGCCAAGCAGAGGCTAAACTGCACAGAAGAGGAGTGTCTGGTGGTGGTGTGTTCCGAAGCTGCAGGTTGCAGAACATTAGAGAGAAGGAATGTGTGTTCAAAGGGAAAGTCTGTCAGGCCATGTGTTAGCCATGTGAGACCATAGCTTAACGGCTACAGCATTGGAAACGTATTATCAGGGGTCTGGGTTCAATTCTCATTGGGTCACACTTTTCCTCTCTCATTTCAATCCACTTCTTTCTTAGTTAATCCTTGGGTATCTAAATATAAACTGACTCTCCCCCTCCAGACAAAAACACGTTGTACCACAATGAGTCCCTCAGTCTCACACATTTCTCTAATAAGCCCACCATCACAATCCCCCCACTCTACAAATCACTCCATTATTGACTGGGTCCTGTCCTCATGCTCCCACTGCATTCTTTTCTATGACACCCTACCAAATACTTTCAGTGACCGAGGCACAGTCTACTGCAGTTGAAGCTCTGCCACACTTAAACCCTACTGACATTTGTCTAGTCTAGGTTACTCATGTCTTGGAACCTACCTTCACTGCTAGACAATCTTTGGACCACTGATAGAAATGGGAGAACCTAAAAAGGTTCTGAGGTTCTAAAAGGTTCTGATAACCAACCAAAGCTTCAGATAGTTATCTGAGCCTTAGCCAAACCTTAAGACCTTTATATATTAGGGTACCTGTATATTTTCAAAAATCATTTTAAACAGCTATTTTATACTTGGATCTCCAGTCCTGGTTCACACTGGTGCTCTTCTAAACACTAGGCTATAGGGTTGGTACCAGTGTTAGAATTAAAATTAAATCAGAGGTCAGCAAGTTGGCCAAAAGCAAGAATTTTTTTTTTTGTTATATTAGTAACCACAAAAGGAATGCCTTTCTGGCACCAGTTTCCCCATTTCACCCTTCCCCAACTAAGTTTTGTTTTTATTCTCTGCCTAAAAAATGCTGATGTATCTCAAAATCTCACTCATTCACTCACTGATGACTGCAGGCTAGTGCCTGCCTCCCAGGTGCCAAGCTCCCTCTATCCTGCCCTCTCCATTCTCCATTTCTGGCTCACAGATGGAAAAAGAACACAGAAAAGCAGGCACCAGTTTCAGGTTGTGATCCCTGGGAGGTGTGGCATGCAATGGCGTGAAAGCGCTGACGCGCAGACATCCAGCATGCCTCCCCAACAACTCAACATTGGTTGCTATGGCCCCTAGCTTCTGTCAGGGGTTGATCTAGCATTGATTGCTCACCCACCCTACCCCCGGAGGACAGCAGTCCATGGAACACTCAATCCTCCTCCCCCTGGCCAGCCCTCCTACTTCCTGGGTCTATTCCCAAACCTGGGGCATCGGCATCACAAGCGGAAATGCAACCGCTGCACTGTCATTTTTATTAGCCCCAAGCCAGGGCTGCCTGAAGCTGTTGCTTCAAGCAATGACACCATCCATGTACTGACAAAGTCTGTGCACAGCACCAGCACTGGGGTGAGAGGGGATCATGTGTCTTCTGCTTCTGCATCTCTGACTCTCTGTGTGTTGCTGCTGGAAGCCAGGTGGAAACAGAGGAACAGAGAAAAAGACTGGTCTGCTGCACCCCTCGGAACAGTACGAATCATGATGCCATAACCTGCCAGTGAGCCTTATATGAACAGCCCTGAAGCTCAAAAAACATTCACAAGTGACTCCACTACCTTGTATGTTGCTGGCTCGGGGAAGGGGGGGTTGGATTTTTTCCGAACACATTTGCCCATTTCTAACCACTGACTGGTCAGTACTCATGTTTCCATCAATAAAGATGTTGCTCTAACTTATTTCTTCACCGAATTCTTTGCAACATGGGACAAACATGCCCCTCTCAAGAGATCTTGTGTTCATGTATACCACCTTCCCTGTATCTCTGCAAAGGTTACTGACTTGTTCAAAACTTGTGACTCTACTTGGCATCTTCAGAAAATCTGAGGTCTTGTTCAGATACAAACAATTATGTAATGTGGGCACTAAGACCACCAAGGAGGCCGAATCAATTTACTGCACCAACAGTCTTCAGAACAACCTTAAAGGAGTACTATAGACAAAATTTGCAAAACATATGTTGTGCAGTGTTTTGATTTGTGTAGTTCTGGTGTGTCCTTCCCTTTGTTTGCTATTACATGTATCTTTTTCTAAAATTGCCAACTATTTTTATGGCTCCTGGGAATCTCAGTGTTAGCATGGTGTATTGTTGTTCTTTTTCCTGCAATGCTTCCTGTCTCATGTGACAGTGATGCATCCAAAACCACTGATTCAGTGAGGGAAAATACTGCCCCAGTAATCTATAGCTAGGAGCCTGATTTTCTGGCCTCAACTAAATAACTATTACAATATTTTTTGTTTTCTATGTATGTGTCTAGGTCTAGCCAGCAGGAGGAAATGTTTTGCTTTTAAAGTTTTTCTTTCATCAAACTACATACAACCATAAAAAGCAAACAAATCACTCCAGGTCATCAGTGTTATAATTAATAAAAACTCTAGCTGTTTTCTATAGCCTTCAGTACATACTGGATAAGGTAAGTTACTTAAAATCACAGCTGTAGTGCTGTAAAATTGACTCTTAACCAGTACTTGCTGGATTAATGGTCCTGGATGCATCACTGTCACATAGGACAGGAAACATTGTAGAAAAAAGAAGAGTCATAACAATTGTTAACATGGAGATCTCCAGGGGCCATAAAAGTAGCAGGCAAATTTAGAAAAAAACTTCTAAAACCAAACAAAGGGAAGGATACACTAGGACTACACACACATATCAAAACACTTTGCACATCTATATGTTGTTGCAAATTCTAACTGTATTTCTCCTTTAAACCCTCTGATAAGTTCTAGAAAGTTACTCATTCCATTATTGACCTCTCTACCCAGTCTACCTCCCCTATCTTCAAACTAGAATGGTAACCTATCTCTGACTGCCTCACACCTCTGCTGTTCGTTCCAAGGCTTTATTCAGTAGAAAACTTTAAACCACACCCTGATGATATACCGCATATGAAAAACAGAGTTGGGGTTTCTGTGACGTGAACAGCCATATGGATTCATTGGCAGCATGTTTTAAAGTTTTCTACTGACTAAAGCCTTGGAATGAGCAGCAGAGGTGTGTGGCAGTTTGTTTGTGGTGGATCTGTATCTATTTACTTTTTGCACCCTCCGTGCATGGTTGGAGCTGTATTGTCATCCCTGCTAACCTATCTCTGTCTCAACTGAAGTTGTCAACATGGCTCAGTTGGTAGCACATCTACCTCTGGGCCAGAAGGTTGTGAGTCTACTCCCACACCAGGATTGGGCTCATGCCTAAATGCTGGCACCCAAGTGCAGTACTAGGGGTGCTGTACTGTTGGGATGTGCCATCCTTCAGATGATACATTAAACTGAGGTCCCTTCCAACCATCTCTGATGCTGCCCTGTGGTTGTCTAGATGTAGGAAAAAGAATCCATGGTACTGTTTGCAAAAGTAGGGGAATTGTTTATTAAGAAAATCAAATAATAATACAGTGGAGCCCTGTTATAAGCACACCCTAAATGCCCAGCAAAAATGTTCTTATAACTGGGATGTTCTTATAAGAGGGCTTCATTGAAAACAGTGAAAATCCATGTAAAATATATGCTGAACATGATGAAACTGTGTTCAAACTAGTTTTTAGATAACTCATTAAAAGTAGTAGAACATAGCTTTTTCAAAGAGCTCTTGCTCAAACAATTAGTGTAATGTTCTAAAATGCATTCAGTGTCTCACCTAACTATGAAGGAATCTGTGCTGTCTTCCTTATGTGGCATCTTTCACACATCCATTTACTAGTTAAATGACTGTTAATGAGGAGACTAGATAATGATTCAGCCCAGGCTTAGCACACTCAGAGGTGATAATGACCATCTACTAATACCTCTGGTGGAAAAAAAATGTTCTTATAAACGGCCGATTGTTCTTATAACTGGGCTTTGCTGCCATTGAAAATAATGCACAAAAATTGGGACATCCAAACAATGTTTTTATAAACGGAATGTTCTAATACCCGATGTTCTTATAAGTGGGCTCCACTGTAGTACAAATACATTCAAAAACATAAGGCAAATAGGAATAAACAAAAGAAAAACAAAAACCGCTGCATTAACTCATGCAGAGTTAAAAGGAAATAAACATGAAAAACCAAAATGCACAACAAAGAAACTAAAATGTAACCTACCATCATGAGAGGGGAATAAAGCAAGTAACAGTACCAAAATCAGAAAACTACCCATGGGCAGTGTTTTCAACAGCAGATCCAGACTGACTGGGGGAGCCTAGTTTGTCCCCCAGCACGCGGTCTTCATATGTCAGCTTCTACCATCCGCAACATTGTGGAATGATCTAAGATCTGTTGTAGCAATACAAATTTACAGTGAACTCTCCAGATCACCACCTTGAGGCAAGAAAAAATCATAAGCAACATGGAAGGATCATGCTTTGAGGACCTGCCTGTCACGAAACCATAAATGAAGGCGTAATAAGTAAAGGAATGCCAAAACGGGTCAGCCCATGAAGTTCCCAAGAATGACCAAAACTGGAGAATGAATGGGCAGTCAAAGAGTAAGTGCTGAATTGATTCATTCGTATTTTGGCAACATTCTCTGGGGCAATATCTTTCCGTGGAGCTCTCATGTTTGTTACTACCTTTGACATTAAGCTTGCCATGGCAACACAGCCATGTTATATCCCAATATTGAGGGGGAAAAAAAGAATCAGTTAAATAAAGCAAAGCCCATCTTCTAATGACAGGTGGGACACCTGGCATAACCATCACTGCCATGGGAAGAATGCCTTATAAAGAGTTTTCCCATGCTGGGTACAGATCAGATCCCAGGACAAATGTTGTTATCTGATAAATTTCAAAAAGGGCACCAAAAACCCAGGAAATTGACTTGCTGGCTGAAAAAGTGAGTTTAGTTTACTCCATTTCACTTGAAGGGGAGTCATCCAGACTAACGCCCATTCCTTCCATTGTGAAGGAGGTCCTGATATTCAGGGGACCAAAAAAAACACACTATAGAAAAAAAAAACACAGGGTGCACCATGTGCAAACTGCCCTTATCATAAATGAGATAAAGAATGTCCCTCTTAATTGGGTTAAGCCTACCCCCTGCCCAAACCATAGTAAAAAATACTATATAATTTAGTCTCCAAACTGAGAGGAAGATGAAAAATAGCACTGACATAAAGGAAGATTGGGAGCAGAAAAGTTGTAACCACTCCCACCCTTTCTTCTTGGACAGTTCCCACGATTTCTAAAAGGCCACACGGGCCGCCCACAAATCAATGGCTTTTGTCCAATTTAATTCAGGCAAATTGCAGCTTCCAAAATAAATACCTAGAATCTTGTCCAGCTCCTGAGTCACAGTAACAGCATCAATAGCCGAGGGACATGATTCATGTAGTGCAATGGGAAGTACCTGATATTTTGCATAATTAAAACTGGAGCCAGTAATCATGGCAATGTGGGTGAGCAGTTTTACTGCATGCTCACCAGAGGGGACATCCTTGGTGAATAAGGAAAAACATCATCAGCATAAGCTGACAGCTTCACAGACATGGAAGTGAGAGGATGGGGGATACTCAAAATATGTGGAGCCTCTGTCACCGCCTGCAACAGCAGATCCAAGGTGAGAATATAAAGGAGAGGACTTAGGGGGCATTAATTGTCAGACCCCCGGCGCGGGTAAACACTGGGTTCCAGTCACCCTTTTATGATGGGGATTATCGAGGAACTGGAGTACATCACATGAATCTAGTTAAAAAAATACGAGAAAAGCCATACTTCTGAAATACAAGAAAAAGACAGACATGGGAAATCATGTCAAAGGCCATAGCTTGATCTAATACAAAAAGGAAATGGCCTTTCTGGTGGGAATAACAAGAGGTGATTAAATCTCTAATCAACAATAGATTATCCTGAATTTTATGAACTGGAATGGAGCAGGACTGGAGGGTGTAAATAATGGAGGCAAAAATATGTGCTCGATATGTACAAAAGATCTTCGTAAGAAATTTTGCATCCATATTAAGGAGGCAAATTCATCTTCAGTTAGTATGAAGCCACTTATCACCTGACTTAAATAAAAAAATTTGAATTGCTTCAGTAATGGATCCTGAAAGGGACATACGTCCCAGGATGGTATTAAACACAAAAGTGAGTATTGAAGCTAAAAGTGACGGTATCAGCTGATAAAATTCAGATATCGGGCCATCAGTACCAGGTGAGCTCCATTTGCATAGTGATTGGATTGCAGACAGAACGTCCCCTTCATCAATTGGCCGAGTAAGGAAATCATTATCAGCAGGGGTCATGTGCAACATATGGAGAGAGTCCAAAAAAATAGCCACCGACTCCCCAAGGAAAAAACGGGCACCCGCTATATGTTGCAGGAAGTCGTGGACTACCTTCAGCATCTCAGGGCAGCAAAAATGTTCCAATCCTGCTGCATCCATTAAAGAATCCATTTGACAGACCTTAACCCTATAAAAACTGCTCTGGCATATAACGCCTGGTCAGATATTTACTTTGGGACCCATAAGCACATTCAAACTTCAGTGACCTAACCCTGTCATAGTGAACAGCCTTCATATGATCTGTAATGGATTGAATCCAGGCTTGCAAAGATAAACCCCTCTCAGCTTGCAGGGAGAGCAATTTAAAGAGGGTACAGTGGTTGTTGAGCTAAGCATGGTAGGTAGACCTGCCTAACGATCGAGAAACTCTTTGCCAGGGCACTCATGGCGGATTTAATATGGTCACAAAATTGCAACACATCAGTGTAAAGATCCAGGACTGACATGCAAGCCCATAAAATGGATCTTAAGAAGTCGAGAAAGGAACAGTCTTGCAGGATGGTGTTGTTTAACCTCTAGCAGGGCTTTCCAGGCAAAAGGGATGGGTCAATAGATTTATTTATTGAATTTTGTTGACCCATTAAGCCCACTGGGCCTAGAAGTCCATTTTTCAGGGGCGATCGGGGGGAGGGGGATACAGATGGTAAGCAACTAAAATTGAACCAGATTTAGCTGTTGGCTAATAGATAGATAGAGTAACGCTTAGGAGTAAATGATCAGAATGTGCAACAGGAACTGTTGTAGCTGACAAAATGGAATACGTGCTGGAAACAAACACATAATCAATTTGGGTCACATACTGGGCTCTATGGTACATAAAACCTCAAAGAGGGTGGAGTGCACGGAAAGTGTAAATCAGGTGGGACTCTGCAAATAGCCTGCAAACACAAGGAGTTACAAAACAGCTTGGTTGTTCGGGCTCCTCTATCCCACAGATGTAACGGGCAATTAAAGTCCCCCAAAAAATAATTGTCATAGAAGTACATAGATATGGTTGAAGTGATTTAAACAATGTAACACTGTCAAATTTTGATTGTGGGTCAAAAAGAACAATCGGATGAAAAGCAGAATTTTCTATCAGACAATCAAGCAAAAAAGCCCAACCTGGCTGCACCTCCAGCACCCTCGTTACTGTAGGAGAAAGATTGTTAAACAATACTGCAACCCCCCGAGCACTTCTCAGTGCCTGGAGAAATATGAGATACCAGACATCCAGAGTCGTTGAGTAGTGTCAATATCAGTCAAGGAGCATACAGTAATCTAGTACCCTGCAAAAAGATGAGGTCATCACAGGAGTCCAGTATGACCTGCAAAATATCCTTCTGATGAAAAGGTTGAGAATGCTGTTAACATTGAGCATTATGACCCTCATGTAAGAAGGAAAAATAAAAATCCAGACTAGAGGTAACAGAAATATTATCACTAAGGAGGTTGTGTAGGTTTCTTTTTAAATTTAACTTTCAAACCTGGTGAGAGTCTATCATTCCATTTACGGGGAGGACCCCGGGCCTGGATGTTGTCATCAGTGTCAGGTGAGCCCATCAGTCCGATTGACATGGAAGAAGAGAAATCAAAGTCTACATTTGCATCAGTACCACCCCAATTTGTTGTGGGAGCAAGCAGGGGAAATCTATTTTGGAGAGGGAGGGTATTGGAAAACCCTGGCTACAGATCCCCATGAGGGGTCCAGTTCTGAAGGGATCTTCTGCGAGGAACCTCAGTGAAGGAGGGTGGAGTAGGCATATTATATGTATCAGAGATGTCCAAAGGAACCAAGGAACCAGGGGCAGTCGACAATGAAGCTGCAAGTGTGTCTGGTAAAGCTGGAGGTACTGGCACAGGATCCAGAGTTGGAGGAAGAGACTGTAATGCTGGCTCAGATGATGAAGAGACATCCAAAGGAGGTGGTGGGGCAGATGCCACTACAAGGGAAGGCAGAATACAGGAATTGAAAGGGGGGTTCGTACCGGACTGTCGAGGCAGAACAAGCAAACTGTCAAAGTGGGAACCTTCAGGTTTGTTGTGAGTCACCAAGGGGCAATAACAAAAGGAATGTCCATCCATCTGGTAGAGGTTGCGTTTCATTTGATTTGTACATTGGGCGGCAATAGGGCCGTGTTCCATACAGAGGCTACAAAGCTGTTGGTCACGTTGCTGAGGTGGTTTAATGATCCACATTTAAAACAAAGCCTTTGGTTGTCCCAAATAGAAACATACCCCACAATCACAGCCCAGAAAAAAATATTGGGGAGATGTGAAAGACCCGAGTCAGTAACAAGAAGTTGCACTTTGTATTTCCAGCTCCCAGTCCAAATGCCGCATTTGTCTGAAATTGACTTCAGGCTTCCAAGCACTGTACAGCATTGCTGCAACCAGCAGGTCACATTGTTGATGGCCACCCCCTTCATTACAGAACATCATTGTCACTGTACGAGTGGTGGGTCTGGTGAGGGGGATCGAATGAAAGGAGAGCCAGAGCTCTGTGTGCCGTAAAGAGTTATATTTTGTCCAAAATCTATCAAGTGAGGAATGAAGTTGAAATTGACATTAAAGAAGAAGGAGCCAGAGATACAGTATATATGATGGCAAAGATGTCTGTGGGTACAAACCCCAGGGAGTCCATCAAGAGTTTCTCAATCAAGAAGGAGTGGTCTGGGGAGGTCTTCCATCCCAACATATTTAAGATGGACTGCATTGTGCTGAGGAGCAGGAGCTTGCTGAGTCTGAAAGAGGTCCAACCACTTAAAAGGGGTTTCTGGCAGAGTCCCCAAAAGGCCCCGAGGAGCCTATGTGGCCATCGGGGATACCAAACCCGGGATCTCTGGGTGTGGGGCTGCCACCTGGGAGGCAGTCTACGTGTTTGTAATGGAGGAGTCACAGTCTCAAGCCCAGGATGTAAGGGTGGCTGAGTGAAGAGCAGAGGAGGGTTTGTAGTACCCAATGGGGTTCTCAGAGTTAGAGCTATCACAAATATCAATGCTATAAGTAGGTAGGTGAGCTGGGTCTGGGATCCAAGACTTCCCCAATTGTCCATCCTGCCCCCCCCAGGGCCTTTTCTGGGCTCCAACCCACCTCAGAGGTCTTAGGATCAGTGGCTGGCCTAACCAGTGAAATAGCCTGACAGTCCCCTGCCCCACTGTCTGTGGGCAACACACCAATATCTGCGGTAAGATCAAGGATGGGCTGCTCAGGGAGCAACACTGGAGGGGACTCCATTGTAGTCAAAATGTCACCCTGCAAGGGCGAGTGAAATGTTACCTCAAACCTGAGAGGTTGAATTAAGGTAGCTGACTGAGCAAAAGGAGCTGTCCACTCAGGTACTGAGGCCTCTGGCACAAGAGGAAAGAATGGAGGAGTTTCACTGAGAACCGATGGCTCAGTGACAGTACAGGAGGAGGAATCAGTTGAAACAGACAATGGTTTCGTGTAGCAAGCAGGGGGACCCTCAGAAAAAGGTAAGGGAGGAAAGCACAGTAGGCTGTACCAAATCCAGTTGGGATCCCATCCCAGGATGTGCCATGGTCAGCTGTAGTCCAGAAAGCAGATGTTCTGAGTCCTGCCAAATTGAATTATATATCATCGGCACCGGTCCAACTGAAGGAGTAGGAATAGTCATAGTAGCATCCTGCCCGGCACCCAGAATGAGCGGTGGTGTCAGGAATCCAGCCTCAGAGGGTGGGAGCAGTGGCAAAGAAAAGTCAAACTCCAAAGAAGGCAATGCAGTCAGTTCAGGAAAACAGCGGAGGTGATCTGGAAGGAACATGTTACCTGAGTAAACAGTGGTCAACTCCTGAAAGGTATGGAGATCCTGGTGGTCTTGACTGAGTGAATCGGGCAAGGGAGAACCATTGGGGGGGTGTAGTCTGTACTGGCGGCACATCGGCACCCAATTTCGAGGTTGTACAATCCATGGGGGTCTCAGAAATATCCAGCAACAAGAGGCATTCGGTCTGAGCTTTCATACCCCGACAAAGTGGGGGATCATCCGCATTAAAGTCAGCATTGTCAGCAAACACAGTCTGGCCAGGCATCCTGGTCATCTGCAGTACCATTGGGTGAAACAACTGAGGCAAAAGAGCTAAATCTGGCAGCGAGGATTGCTGCATTTCTACAAAAAATGGAGGCATTCATCCTTACAGGCAAAGTGATGTCCATGGGGGAGTCAGCAAACTGCTGAGCATTCCCCATGTCTCCAACAACCAGGTCAGTCATCTTCACTGATGGCCAGCAGTTCCGCCTACTGAAGAATAGGGTAATTTCCTTGGTGTTCTGGCCAACATTCCCCTTCCCATAATACCGGTTCATGCAATTGTCGAAGGTTGTGTGTGAGTGTTGATGTGCAAAATGGCTGCCACTACATGTTCAGTCACTTCACTATCAGTCTAGCATTGCTTGTAAAATACTTTGGGATACAATGTGTATGAAAAACACTATATAAATGCTGATTCTTCTTGAAGCTATCAACACCTTTAACAGTTTCTTCACTTCCACTACTCTCTCTCTCTATTTCCTCCCCCTCCCCTCTCCTTTCTGCCCTATCTCCCCCCAAATACCCCATCACCTCACCTTCTATCCTAGCATCTATTTTCTTTTCCCAGTCTCCTCTGAGACCACCTTCACTGCCTTACTTTGACATAATCCATCTAAAGGGCAAAGTTATGAAGGGCTAGATACTAATCTTCATCTTTCTGTGCTGCCCATCACTGCCCGTCTTGCCTACCTTCTCACTCTTTCTTTTCAGTTTGGGTCTATCCCAGTCCAGGAAGCAGGCTAAAGTCTACATCTCCCTCCACAGAGGTGGTCACTTTTCCTCCCCCTGGTAATTACTGGTCCATCTCCTTTCTCCCTGCCTGGCTAAGATGCAGGAAAAACTTGTTCCCTCTCAGCTCTCCTCCTACCTTTATGTCTTTTCATTGCATTCTCTTTCCAGTCTGTCTTAAACGAACATCATTCCACCATCTCCACCCTCCTCCTGATCATTGACTTCATGCTGATAGGCATAGACTAGAACCTGTTAAACACACCTGTTTCATAGATATAGCAAATGTCTTAGATACAGTGGCCCACCCCCTTCTGTTGGATATGTTATTTGCTGTAGGCCTAGCTGACTTGGCAGATAGGTGATTCCATTTCTACCTTTTGGACTGACTCATGTTGGTCCAGGTTGATGATGCCCTGTCCACCTCCTGCCCATTGAGTCCTGTGTCCCCCAAGGCTTTATCTTTGGCCCAGTTCTCTTCTCCGTCTTATTAAACAACCTCTCCAATACCTGTGTCTCCTCACATATCTACTTGTATACAAATAACATGGTTCCATTTGCTTTTGGTGATTTGATCCCTGTGCTAGAATCATCACTTCAAAGTGTCTTTGAAAACATTCAGCACCTGTTCAGCTCAACTTTGCTCTCACTAAATGCAAAAAAGACTTTCTAACTTTTGGCACTAAACAGAGACTAGCAAGATTCCAACATACCCCTATCTTAAAACTCTGTGGCAATGGCAACCTGCTAGATGAGGTACTCCACTTCAAGTACATAGAGGTGTGACTGGATCAGGACCTCAGCTTTTCCACCCACACTGACACCATGCATAAGAAACTAAGCTTGGTGTACTGTACTGTAACAAATTCCATCTTTCTGCCCTGGTCCACAGAGCATCCTGAGGATGATCTTGCAAGTGTTTAGGTGCATTTATACTATCTTGCGTGCTGCATTGTGGTCTCATCTGCTCAGCCACCTCTCCACCAGCACCACTACTGACTTACATTTATACTGCCCTCATGAGCATCAGTGCAGGGTGCAATTGCTGCCTTTTGGCATTCTGAGACACATTTCCAGGTCAGGTTGGGTCAGGTAAGGGGGAGGTTAAGCAGCATGGAATTCTATGGGGGGTCATTGCACTGGAAATCATCATATTTAATAGAACAGCTTAAAAAAAGCAGCTACAAGGCACTGTCAGTTGTAGGGAGGGGAACAATGCAGCATGGACCTGCACTAATGCAAGCAGAGCGACTTATTTACATGCCAGCAAAAGATGCCTACACTGGCATAGCTCCTGACCACAACAGAGATTGTCATGCATCAAAATGGGGCCATATAAACTTGAATGAAGCTCAGCTGCATCTACTGCAAAGTATTGATAAAAAAATATCACGGGCTTTATTCGAGTTTGCATGCTCGTGATATACGCCTGGGCTCTGTACGTTTGGTCCCGGATGCCTTTTGTTGTTACCACAATGGAACCACCTGCAATGCTCCCTAAGCAGTGTAGACTGCCTGATCTACATTGATGCAACTCATCTGCACCATTTACAACAGTGCAGATCAGGTAGCATAAATGGAAAATGTGGCTTGCCAATGTAGTTTAGAGCACTACTGCAATGTCTGCACTTACCAGGCTGGACCCCTTTTTCACATCATCTGCCACTTGGGCATCAGTGCTCCATCTCTCACTCATCACTTCTCTCTCTATAAAAATATTTCTCTCCCCTTCCTAGAGGTTCAGTGTCCCTCATACTGTTCCTCCTTCCTGACCAAATACTGGCTTGTTACTGTTCCCACTTACCTCTCCTCTCTTTAACCCTGCTACCCTGTCCTCCTACTCCTTCAAACCATCTCATACTTGTCATTTTCTTATTCCTCACTGTAAATCTGCAACAGGCCAGTCTGTTTTCTCTTTCTGCCTTCTAACACTCTGCAATAACCTCCCTCTTCCCCATCTCTCATCAACCCTGCACTCCCTCAAACCACTCTTACTAGCACACTTCTGAAGAGCATGCACTTGCAGCTAGCCATCTCTCTCTTCTCTCCAGCATTACAACCTATGCCTTCTTCACCCCCTCCCTTATTACCCATCATGCCATTTACCCTGTTATATACTGTAGCTTTAAAACTTACTGTACTCTGTCTCGTTCAATTTTTATGTTGTTAAAATTCAGTTCCAAGCATCTTGCCGTATGCAGACTGCAAACTCACCTAGCTTTCATCCTTGCTACACCCATAACATAGTTACCTGGCAGATTTTTTCTATTATTTTTTGTCTTCTTTCTGGAATGTATTACTTGAACCGTGCTTTTATTGTTCATGTACCTGTTCTTGTTACAATCTTTGTTATTGCTTTTTCCCTCCCTGCTGTATCCCCTACCCCAGATCACACCTAGAAACGAGCTCCAGCTGTGTGTGACTATCCGGGTAATCACATTCTAAATGAATACTTGCTCTGGACACTGCTACTCAGGACTTTCTGCCTGCCAGGAGCCATCTTGTGAAGTGGATGTCAGCCCTGCTTTGAGACTGGTGTAACTGATTGCCAACTAAGCAGTCATTTTGTTGTGCTAGGTGTTAAGGGTGTATGCGTACCTTACCCCGAATATTCAGGCTGAATATTCTGTTCAAAGCCCCAAGCATTCGGGTGTTCAGCATTCTTATTTGTTATTCGTGTTCCCTAACAAAAACAAAAATAAATAGGCCCTGTAACATATACACCCCCCCTCCCCGTCCCCTCCACCCTCGGTTAGATCAATCCCACCCAGCACCCACAGTTGGAAAAAAAATAGCAATATTTAAAAAAAACTCACACAGTGGGTGGCTTGCTCAACCTGCCCATCTCAACGGCAGGCTGCCATCTTTGAGCGCTTATCTGGGCTAAATACATTAATCCAATATGTTTCCCACAGCTGACCCACTGGCAGCACTTCCTCTCCCCTCCTCCCACCTAGCATCCAAAAGCTGGTTACTCTTGAGTGGCAACGAGTCTAAGGAGGAAGGTGACAACTGGTTATGCAACCCACCCTCCTCCTCAGTCAGCCGCCTTCTTCTGAATGTAAGCACTCACATGCTTGCTTAGTAAAACCAGCTTATCACATGATCAACTGGTTTTATTATGAGCAAACCTGCAAGTGCTTTCATTCAGAAGAAGGCAGCCAGCCATGGAGGAGGGTGTATTACCTGACTGGTCACTTTCTTCCTCCTTAGACTCATCGCCACTCAGGAGTCACCAGCTTTTGGGTTCTGGGGGAGAGGGGGGAGGAGGTGCTGCCACTGGGTGAGTGTGGGAACTATATTGGGTTAATAGATTTAGCACAAATAAGTGCTCAAAGACAGCAGCCAGCTGTGAAGGAAGGTGGGTTGAGTTGGCAGCCCATTGTGGGAGTTTTTTAAATATAGGTATTTTTTTAAACTGTAGGTACTGGAGGGGGGAGAAAGGGGGATAGATTCTATCAGAGGGTGGGGGATGGGGTTGTATATCTTACAGTGAGTGGTTTCTTTTTTTAGTTTCCGAATATGAATAGGCATGAATAGTGACACTATTCATTACTTGGATCTGAATAATGAATAGTGTATTATTCATGAATTCGGAAAATAATATTTATTACTCATACACCCCTACTAGGTGTGCCCTCTGTGTTTCAGTAAATTGTCATCATGAATTGCCAGGTTTGCCCAAGGGTGTTGCAAATTATTTATTGATTTATTTTAAATGATTCACCAGGAAGGGCATGCTGAGCTGAGAACAACTTGTTTCCAGATGTGTTCTGGGGGAAAGGGGAATGGGAGAACAAAACAAATAAACAAGTTTTACAGGAACATGTTTGAACATAGAGTACAGGTAGAAGAGCTTGGTAAATAATGAAATTTATACCTGGAAAACTTAGTAACTTGCTGGACTTGATTGATACAGAATTACAACATAGGTAATTTAGTAAAGTGCAAATTGCATGACTATCCTAGGCAGGGATGGAGCCAGCGTAGGAGAATGGGGGAGGCAACAATGGGTGAGACGGAGGGAGAGAGCCAAGGAAAATAGTGAGAGGTAACAATGGGTGAGAAGGAGGGAGAGAGCCAAGGAGAATAGTAAGAGGTAACAATGGGTGAGAAGGAGGGACGAGAGCCAAGGAGAATAGTGAGAGGTAACAATGGGTGACAAGGAGGGAGAGAGCCAAGGAGAATAGTGAGAGGTAACAATGGGTGAGAAGGAGAGGAAGAGCCAAGGAGAATAGTGAGAGGTAACAATGGGTGAGAAGGAGGGAGAGAGCCAAGGAAAATAGTGAGAGGTAACAATGGGTGAGAAGGAGGGAGAGAGCCAAGGAGAATAGTGAGAGGTAACAATGGGTGAGAAGGAGGGACGAGAGCCAAGGAGAATAGTGAGAGGTAACAATGGGTGAGAAGGAGGGACGAGAGCCAAGGAGAATAGTGAGAGGTAACAATGGGTGAGAAGGAGGACGAGAGCCAAGGAGAATAGTGAGAGGTAACAATGGGTGAGAAGGAGGGAGAGAGCCAAGGAGAATAGTGAGAGGTAACAATGGGTGAGAAGGAGGGACTAGAGCCAAGGAGAATAGTAAGAGGTAAAAATGGGTGAGAAGGAGGAGAGAGCCAAGGAGAATAGAGGCAACTAATGGGTGACAAGGAGGGACGAGAGCCAAGGAGAATAGTGAGAGGTAACAATGGGTGAGAAGGAGGGAGAGAGCCAAGGAGAATAGTGAGAGGTAACAATGGGTGAGAAGGAGGGCGAGAGCCAAGGAGAATAGTAAGAGGTAACAATGGGTGAGAAGGAGGGAGAGAGCCAAGGAGAATAGTGAGAGGTAACAATGGGTGAGACGGAGGGAGAGAGCCAAGGAACATAGTGAGAGGTAACAATGGGTGAGAAGGAGGGAGAGAGCCAAGGAGAATAGTGAAAGGTAACAATGGGTGACAAGGAGGGAGAGAGCCAAGGAGAATAGTGAGAGGTAACAATGGGTGAGAAGGAGGACGAGAGCCAAGGAGAATAGTGAGAGGTAACAATGGGTGACACGGAGGGAGAGAGCCAAGGAAACATGTGAGAGGTAACAATGGGTGAGAAGGAGGAGAGAGCCAAGGAGAATAGTGAAAGGCAACAATGGGTGACAAGGAGGGAGAGCCAAGGAGAATAGTGAGAGGTAACAATGGGTGAGAAGGAGGGAGAGAGCCAAGGAGAATAGTGAAAGGTAACAATGGGTGACAAGGAGGGAGAGAGCCAAGGAGAATAGTGAGAGGTAACAATGGGTGACAAGGAGGGAGAGAGCCAAGGAACATAGTGAGAGGTGACAATGGGTGAGAAGGAGGGAGAGAGTCAAGGAAAATAGTGAGAGGTAACAATGGGTGAAAAGGAGAGGAAGAGCCAAGGAGAATAGTAAGAGGTAACAATGGGTAAGAAGGAGGGAAGAGCCATGGGAGAATAGTGAAAGGTAACAATGGGTGAGAAGGAGGGATACAGCCAAGGAGAATAGTGAGAGGTAACAATGGGTGAGAAGGAGGGATACAGCCAAGGAGAATAGTGAGAGGTAACAATGGGTGAGAAGGAGGGATACAGCCAAGGAGAATAGTGAGAGGCAACAATGGGTGAGAAGGAGGGGAAGAGCCAAGGAGAATAGTGAGAGGTAGCAATGGGTGACAAGGAGGGAAGCAGCTTAAAAAGTGAGAAAGGGATTGAGCATGGAGTACCGAGGGAAGCAGCTTTAAAAGAAAGAAAGAGATTTAAGGAGGGAGGCAGGAAGGAAGAGAGGATAGAACAGAAAGGGGGACAGGGAGGGGAGTAAAGTTTGTGAAGAAAACAGAAGTGTGGGGAGGGGAGAGAGATTTTGGGGAAAGGAGAGAGGAAAATGGGTGGGTAGGGGAATGGGTGGGTAAGGGAAGAAGAGGAGATAATTGTGTGGGTCAGTTGCAGGTACAGGTGGGAGAGGTGAAGCTGCACAGAAAGGAGGCTAGAGAATGATAGGAAATAACAAGTATGACCATACCGGTTTACCCTTTGAACTTTATCTCTAGATGCATCTTATGAGCTAGACCCAGGCACCTAGCCAAGTGTAGAGTGATGCCAGGACACCAGTGCAGTTGTACCACAGAGCCTACAGCACATCACACACCTTTGAAGGAACCCCTTGGTTTAACCTAACACTCTGGCCCCATACCATCTCACCTAACAGATGGGGACAGGTGAACTTGAAGTATGCTAAGATAGCCCATAGTGTATGTTTAGTGCCCAATATACTCAAACCGTCATTTAACGTGTAGTATGTGATTTGGCAGACTAATCAGTGTCTTTCTTAGTGCCATGCATTACACTGCCAGTGCACCATGCTGTGCCAGGGGCATAGCTACAAGGGTGCAGGGGGTGCAGTCGCACCCGGGCCCATGAGGTTTGAGAGGCCCAAATTATAACTTTGATGTCTATTCAAAACCAGGGGGCGCCCTATAACATACCCTTGCACCCAGGCCCTCTGGGAATTTGCTACTCTACTGTGCTGTGCTGTTATATTCTTGGCAAATATGTGGTGCAGTTTGTTCAAACAGGAATTTCAAATAATGGCTGTTGAGCCACTCAGCAACTCAGATAGCCAGGTTATACTTTAGGATTATAATACCATCCACCTGTATCTTAGACCATATGACACATAGTGTGCACAATAATGCTGTTTAAACTCTTTAATACTGTAACAATCATCTCCAAACAGTCTTTGTCAAAGTGTTCACTCACATTTGAGCAAGTAGGCTCAATACTGCATTTAACCTGTAAGGCAGTATTTTCTGCAGAAGCTGGTTTTCAAATGCTGGTTAAAAGCATGTAAGGGTTGCATCTTTAGTGACCTTTTAATGCATTCAGCGAGTGGTTCTTATTTACACACTGCTGGTAAAGCCCATTTTAGCACTGAATGATGTTTGATGATGATGTTTGAATGATGTTTGGATGAGTTTACAGTATGTTGTTATTGGGCTCTTACATTGTTGTCACAAATTATGCAGCCGTGTTCTAAAGTAGAACTTTGTGGCTGAAAAGGACGTAAACAATATCATACAATTCTAAAATGGTACTTACAGTACCACCACTGTGTACACCAGAAATATACACCTGTTTATTGAAAAGCCAGTAAAAAGTAACAAAAAAAACAAAAGAATGGAATCCAATATTTTAAATACAAAAAACAGCTTCTGCAGCAAAAATGATCTTTTTTTTTTTTTTTTAGTTTATTTACTACACAGTTTTATCCAACCAGGAAACCTGGTAAGTTGAAGTTCAGCACCGCCAGTTTCAAAAGACAATGTATCAACATGGTAAGAATATGTATGCAGAGAAACCAGTTGAGTACTACATACAATAGCAAATCTAGTACATTTAAATTATATGACATTGCTTTCTACAGTACGTGTTACAAAAATACCACCAGTGCTCTGAATAATGTGAGTACCATCCTAGTTCACTCACCATTTTTAAGGAAATACTCTTAAATGGTTTGTTTAAACCACACATTATAATCACCTCACAAATAGGGTGTTTCTTGAATATTCTATCAATATTCTGTCAGTACACCAGTTCAGATGTTCAATCATGGTGTAATCATTGGTTGACGGTGGGTGATAAACCCCCCCCACACACACACACACACAGGCCTACAATTTCTGGGAAGATGGGGCATCAAAATGTCAACCCATAACATTTCATACTCCCCTAACTCCACTTCCCTTATTCTTTTGTAGCTCACTGTATAGTGAATATAGGATGCTACACTTCCACCATTCTTGTTCGTGCTGTCCCCTCTCTCTACTTTGTACCTCGGTACTGCTATTGCTTATCTTCTAACAGGGACTACACCAGTTTTCTGTTATTACTCCAATTTGCACTTCATTCTGTTTTAGTACCACATTTAATTCATCAACCTTATTCACTAATGCTCTGACATTCAAATTTAACAAGTAGATGTCAAAATTTTAACAGTTTGCATTTTAACTAAATGTGTCGTTTTTATACCACCTTCTTAATAAGATTGTTTCCTGTTTCTCTCACTTCCATAAGTGGTAACAAAAGTTATTGTATCTTATACCCTTGTTTCTTTTGTCATCACGTCGCTTGTGCTAATAATATTGTACAAACTGCTCTAATCCACACCCTTAACCCTTTTGTCCTATCTGAGATACTCCTATATTCACAGGTACCTGTGTATTATACTGCATCCTTGTTTTACAAACACAGTTACCACACTGACCTTGCATATCATTAAAGACTAGACAAACGAGTAAAATCCAGCCTATCATATTTACATCAGTCATTTTGTTCACACTCTGTAAGTTTAAATCTACATCTTTATGAGGAAGAATCAGGGTTCCTGGCCTCCACAATCCCAGTCACTCTGAAATTATGACTGGACCAGAGCTGGATCTGCAGGAGGTCCACTGAAGGCCAGGTGAATGTGGGAGGGGTTGTCTTTCTGGAGGTTTGGTTGTTGTTTAGTGGTGACATCTGGCATGGTACAGTCTCTTGCTGGGAGGTGTGCTAAATGAGCACTGGATCAGCCTTCCTTTTGCATGGGTATGACCCCGCTCCTCTGGCTAATGTCATCCTCCTTACTTATGCCAGTCCTGGTTGCTGCCACTATGACAGGACCAGAGCTGAATCTTTAGGAGATTTGTTGAAAGCTGGGTGAGTGTGGGAGGGACTGTCTTTCTGAAGGCGTGGCTGTTGGCTGGCGATCCTCAGGTATGGTGTAGTTTCTTGCTGGGAGGTGTGCTGGACGGGCCTTAGAATGACTCTCCTTTTAAATGGGGATGGCCCTACTCTCTCGAGCTCATGTCACCCACCTTACCTCCACTGGTTCTGGTCAATACCATTGTGACCAGACCAGAGCTGGATCAGCAGGAGGTCTGTTAAGGCTGGGTGATTGTGAGAGGGATTGTCTTTCTGGAGGCCTGGCTGTTGTCTGGTGGTGCCCTCAAGCATGGTACAGTCTATCGCTGACAGGTGTGCTGAATGGTCCTTGAAGTAGCCCAGCCCCCCTCCCATCTAATGTCACCTGCCTTACCCTCCATCTGTCCCAGTCGCTGCCACTGTGACAAAGATACTCCTATGTTCACAGGCATATTATACTGCATGCTTGTTTTATCAACACAATTACCACAGTGACAGTGCATAAAAACTAGACAAGCAAATAAAACCTAGGCTACTGTCATATTTAAATCAATCATTTTGTTCATACCTTATTGGGTTAAGTCCACAGTCTTTATAAGGAAGAATCAAGGTTTCTGACCTCCACAGTGGACTCCTGCGTGAGCCATCTGCCACTGTTGCGGACTCCCAAAGAGACTATCACCACTCCTGCATGAGCCACTCACACAGAGAGTTGCTCCAAGGACTGCCACTTGGTGTTGTCCCGAGCTGAATGGGGCTGGCTTCCCCCCTGGATGATGTCACCAGCCTTACCTCAACTGGTCCCGGTCACTACCACTATGACTGGACCAGAGCTGGATCTGCATGAGGTCTGTTGAAGGCAGAGTGCTTGTGGGAAGGACTGTCCTTCTGGATGCTTAGCTGTTGTCTAGCAGTGCCCTCAGACATGGTACAGTCTCTTGTTGGGAGGTGTGCTGAATTAACCTTGGAGCAAATCTCCTTCTTAATGTGGGTGGCCTGCCCCCCTGGCTGACATCACCTACTCTATCTCCACTGATGCAGGTCACTGCCACTATGACAAAACCAAAGCTTAATCTTCAGAAGGTCTGCAGGAGGACCATCAGAAAATGTTAAAACAAAACCACAATGGGCAATCGGGGGGTAGGGGGAAACATGGAACCACCAGGGACTCCTAAGACAAACCAACAATGGGCAATTGAGGTGGTAAAGAGAACCACTGGACCACCAAGGATACTTTAATATATGACAATGGGCAATCAGGAAGAGGGTGGGGGCAGCTGGTGAGGGGTGGGGCAGCTACAGTACAACCATCCTGTCTTTAAGGGTTGGGGCACAGGCTTGGCACCCAATTAAGAGGTGGCTTCTGGTGGTAAAGGGTGTTGGTTGGGGCAGTTTACCACTGGCATAAACCTTTGAATATGCAGGTGCACCGTATGCATGGGAGACCCCTCACTGCAAAAAAAAATATATATATATATATATATATACACATACAGTATATATACATATATATATATTACATTGGTAAAACAGTTCACCCACTCAAGAAAATAACACAGGAACATGTAAGGGTGATCATAAATAAGGATGAAAATAAATGCCCTAGGTTCTCATTTTAATAAATATCATGCATTAAATATTAACCATTTGCAATTTGCAGGGATCAAACATGTTCCATCATTAGTGAGAGGGAGAGATCACAAGGAGCTCCTTTTGCAAATGGATAGTGATGTTAAATGCACTAGTACCAAAGGGGTTAAATGAAGAAATAGATTTAAAGCCATATTTATAAAATCTTATACAAACAAAGAACTTAGGGTAAAAAACAGCTTAAAAGTGACCATATTCTGTATGGGATTTTGTATATAAAGAATGAAAAAGAAATAATAATACAAAATAATAAATTATAAAAAATAAAAATTGTACACTCAGGTAACAGAACAGAACTCTATATACTAGTTATGTTTTTTGATATAAATAAACATTTTATAGATGGGGTCTTTCAAATAATTATGAAAAAAATGAAAAATAGAAATAAAGTTCTTCAAGAACGTTTTTAGATTGTATTTATCACTGATTAGAGGGTGTTTTATCTTTAAGTGTATGTATCTATCATTAATGATTTACACATGGAATCAATTAAGAAGGTGTATTAATTATTGTGTGTTCTCTTGTTGTAACTGACACACACCCTGAGGAAGACCAACGTGGTCGAAGCACCGGGGTCAGTTACCTGTGTCTCCTGTGTCAATGTCTGTATAAATTCACTGTTTTTTGACAAAATATAGTGCTGGTTTCAACCTGAGTGCTCCCTTTTTTCTGTTTTGAATTGGATCTTTGATCTTGGTAAGCACCGACCAGCTACCTGTAGTGCCCCATTGTTGTTTGTTGAAGCAGTTGTATATTTAGTACCTTGGCACTGCTGCATTTGGGGGTACTCTGGAGGCCTCTTAATATGGCCATGCCCATAGCGCTGGCGCAAACCTGGGTTAGTGCTGACACTAACACTCGAATATCGATCCCACAGCCTTTTATAAGGAAGAGTGTTTTGCATCCTTCTCCCACCCTAGACACAATCCAATGTAGCGCTATACAACAGTACATGCAGAAGTTTATATGTTTCCATTCTAAACACAAAATAAATTCCACACCATAAAATGTTTGAATGAATTTTACACATGTTGTGCAATGGGACCACTTTTTCAGAATCAAGCCATTAGGATCTTGGAATTTATAATAAAGTACGTTCTCTTTTAATGCAGGGACTCACCTTCCTAGCAAGCTTCCAGTACTAACTGTGCCATTGTCATATACCTCCACATAATCAAAGTTGCAGTCTGTGTGGAATTCCAAGTTAAATGAAGTGAAGGTCAGACGGATGATAAAGCCAGGTTGGACAGATATGTGCCATGTGCAGTTAGCTCCATGTGGGTAGCTGGTTGGATGGCCAGGACTAGAGAAGCTTCCTTGTGGATCGGTGAGGCTCTCTCCACAGGCTATAGGAGTTAAATATAACAGTGTCATTAAAAAAGTATCAACTTACAATGTATGCAAGAAGTTCCAAAGAAATGAATATGTATTCACTAGTTTTGGTATGCCTGTGTGTATGAAACCACAATTGCACTTGTTTAGTAACAGTTACCAAAGGCCAGTATAATACCACTTTCATCACGTTAAAAGACCAGCTGCTTGTTGTGTGGTTCAGCAACAGAATTTCAGGGAATCTAGTGTTAAAGATTATTGATGCGGCATCTAAACTAGTTTGTAGTATCCTCACACCATGGAACATTACATGTTTGGCTTCATTGACGTGGATATGAATATTTATTATCGATATGAATATTTATGTATGTATGTGTGTATTTATTTATTTATCATTTTTTTCTCCAGGAAAGGTGCACTGAGACATGGCAGTTCATTTCCAGCTGTGTCCTGGGGGTGGGTTACACTGGCCTATTGTATTGTCAAAGAGAACATTGGCCATGACACCAGGGAAACTCTCCATCTCAAACAACAAGTGTTATGGGATTATTAGCTTCCAGCTCGACAGCCAACCGGAATGGACAAAAGGGACTTTAACATTTCATGTGAAGGACTGCACCTTAGCAATGCAGTATCCCCCTCATGCTGCACTTCAGTGGTAGTATTAGGTACTAGCCCAAGTTCATGTTGTGGGACTAGCACCTACGATCTTCTTATCTTCCAGCCCCAGAGGCAAGACTGCAGGCTTGCACCACTGATGAACAGTACTGAGAACTAAATCGAAATTAGCATATAATATAACACAAGGCACTGTGCTGCACATAAAAATGTGTAGGTGGCTACTACATTAAGTAGACTGTATTGGGTGATGAGGAGATCACAACAAACTGGGAGAACTCAATGTATATTGTCAAACTGATGCTAAGCAACAGAACTAGTGGTAGAACAAATGTCTTGCTGGAAGTTTCCTTCACAGGGACACTGTCAGCAATCAACATATTAGGCCTTATACTGTTTCTAGTTAGAAATATATAAATAATGCATATATATATATATATATATATATATATTTTTATACAATAGGGGTGTTGTGTATTCATTGAGAATAAAAGCATGTATTCTTACCCCAGTGAGAATATTGGGTGATGACATAGCTGAAGTGAAAATAAATCCATTTACACCTATAGTAGCTATGTCATAACCCAATATTTTCACTACAGCATCAGTTAAGCACTACAGGCACCCTCGGTACCACACTTTCCATACTACCCCTCCCCCCGCTACTCAAGCCTGAGATGCAGACACCATTATGCGTTCCTCCGTAGCCTTGGATCTTCCACCCAAGCCTGCAACCAGTCACTGAGGGCTGAAATGTAAATAATTGTCCTTTTCTACTTAGGTTTGAATAAGATAATACTACAAGTTTTGTCTCCATGGATGTTGTAAATACCACAATAATGTTGTGTGATGTATATATTTTTGTACGCAAGTCTTTGGAATGTATACTTTTTTGCACCTACCAGTTTTTGTAATCATTGTTTGTATCACTTTGCTCATTTTGTATTCTGTACCATTAGTCTGTGTATGTATAACTGTCCCTGCCAACAGCAGGTCCACCTTGTAAATGAGCTTGCTCAACGGTGACCGCCTGGATAAATAAAGATTTGATTGATTGATTGATTGACAAGCTGTAACTTTTTTTAAAACTGAAAATGAAATCAGCAATCTACCTAATTACACACAACCTGCATAGTGTGAAACTTTTACTTGCAGTTTCTAAAAAGCCAGAAGCTGAAAGCAGTACACTTGGAGCAGTTCTTAGCACTGAAAACAAGTTACAAAAACTTGACTAAAAACAGTATTTCTGTACAATGAGCTTTTCAAAATTAATTCCTAAACATTGAGAAGCACCACAGATGAAAAACCAAAAATTACATCATCCACTGAAAACAATGAACCTGGAACAAGAGATTTTCTTGAGCTGTCCTCAGTTTAAGTAGGATAAGGAGCCATTGCTAGACCCATCAGAAAGAAACAAATAAATATTCTACCTTCTTTTGCACACATTGACACTACAAGTCTCCTCCCAGAAAGCGTTCAAAGCAGCTCACCAGTGACACAGATTCTGAATAAGCAGTGAAGCTCCTCTGTCCCACATGTACCTGTTTTTCTCTGTGAGCCTTGGATATTTGTGCCACAACTCCACCTCCATTGACATCTTAATGTTGATATCCCTTCTCAGAAGCTGTGATGCAGAGAGGGCTAAAGAACTAAATTAGTGTTGCACTAAGCACTACCAATAAAATATAAAATAAAATCTCATAAATAAATAAATGTTATTCACACTGCACCAAAACAATAAGTAGTCCCATTTCACCAATGGTCATGGAAGCATTCTGGAAGTAAACATACCACACACATCCTGCCCACAAACACCAGCAAACCAATGAAATCACTCATTCCCCAACACACACCTAACAGCACCAATGAAAAAATAAACTCCAAATCCACTACCAGCACAGCCAAGACACCACTACACACCATCACAACAGAGGATTCCAAAGCATCACTAATCCCTATCACACAGTTGAGCAGACTAACACACAGCAGGCAAATCACTGAGTAATAACACCAATTTAAAAAGTAACAACAACAAAACAGACCTCAGACGCAATATTTAAATAGCAAAACCATATAGAAACAGTTGTTACCTATTGTATAAATCGAACACATGATGGGCAGGAGTGGAATATGGAAAATATTCTCACTCCTGCAGAGTGAGGCATGGATATCCTACTTAGTGCCTTTCTGGTGTCATTTTCACCCGATATTTCCTCACTGGGGGTGAGAATACATGCCTTAATTCTCAATGAATACATTAACACTTCTATTGTGTGTATATATATATATATACACATATATATGTAATAGATAAACTACTCTGAGGTGTGTAGTCACACTCACAGTACTCATGCAGCTTGGGTGTGGTTACTGCTTATGCACCCAGGTCGCAGGTTGAGGCAGTCATCCACCTGCATGCGTATGTCAGAGCATGACCGCACACCTTAGAGTGGTTTATCTATCTTATAAAATGTCAAAATTGTTTTGAGGGGTTAAGTGGAGGTGTGCGGTTGCACTCTGATATACGCATGGTCATATGATGTGTTTTATACAATCAGAAGTTTGGATTTGGAGGATATTATCATCACCATTTTATAAAGATATATACACACACACACGCACACATACACACATATACACACACACACACACACACACACACACACACATATATATATATTCTATGCAAAAAACTTTGTTAATGCATCATTTAGGGTTAAAACACAAAAAAGTCAGGAAATTGGACGTTTAGGGTTGCCCTCCCCCAGTGGACCTGCCCATCATCCCGAGATTGACAGCTGACAGCATGTGCCATTGGGGTTGTGAGGCCTAAATGTCACCTCATTCCATTGGTAATCATATTCACAAGCCACAGTACAGAAGAATGGGGCAACATTTAGGCCTCACAACCCCAATGACACACCCTGTCAGCTGTCAATCTTGGGATGATGGGCGGGTCCACGGGGGGAGGGGCAACCCTAAACGTCTCATTTCCTGACCTTTTGTGTTTTAACCCTAAATGATGCATTAACAAAGTTTTTTGCATAGAATTTCCTTACTTTTTGAGAAAGAACAGAAAAGTAGAAAGTCGCGAAGTTGGTGGGAGTGTGGCCCTTCAGGCCCCGTGCTCCCACCAGCTTGCAGATTTCTACAGAATTCCATACCTGTTTACATGTTAGAGACCTAACGACTGAAAAGAACATCCATGGCAGTAAGGGTAGCTACCATATAAATTTCAAACCAGTACCAGAATGGAAAACGCTGTCCTCAAAACGTAAACTGTGCCATGCAATATCTCCACAAAACATTTATTGACTGACACGTAAACACCATAATTCAAATCTACAAGACATCCCATCAACACCCTCCAAATTTCAAGTGAAAAGACCAAATCATTTCTGAGATATTTAATTTAAAAAATTTTTAAATTGGGCTATCTGGTCCCTTCAAATCTGGCCACCTAGTCCCTCCATCGCGATCAAAGATCATGATCAAAGAATTTTCAGGCTTGTGACCAAAGAATTTGCAGGCTCACGATCAAAGAATACAAAATGGTAAAACTAAATTTTTAGGCAAAAATACATGAAGCCACAGCCATGCCTGGATAGAATGAAGCCCCTGAGCAAAACCCACCCTCATTTGGCTTAATAAGCCACCCCTCAGCTGAGAAAATTGATTTTTTCATGTGGACATCTAGTGGCGCCCTTGCGATCAAAGATCGCGGTCAAATAATCTTGCGATCAAAGAATTTGCAGGCTCATGATCAAAGATTGTTAGCGAGCCGCGATCAAAGAATAAAAAAGTTGAAAACTCTATTTTTTTACTATTTTGAAAGAACCACAGGCATGGCTCGATAGACTAAAGCCCCCTGAGAAAAATCCATCCAAGTTTTACTTCAGGAATCACTCCTGAGCCGAGATATTTGAATTTTTCCGATCGCAAACTGAAAAGAAGATGGCAGCCATCACGATCAAAGAATTCCTTGCGATCAAAGATTCTCTGATCTCAAGCGTGCAAATTCTTTGATCATGAGGAGGGACCAGATGGCAAAAAAAACATTCTTCTTTCTCAAAATAACCATATAAATTTCCCATTGATTTATAATGGGAACTTAAAAGTTTAATAACTTTTGAGTGGATTAATATTTTTTTGCCAGATGAAAAGCTCTTTCGGACAAACCAAGTTTCAGAGTGGCATGGCATACAACGGCTACGCAGCGCCACGGACAAATCTGAAAAACTGCCCACATAACTGGCGAAAAGTGCATTTTTCAGCATTTTGGTGCACAAAAAACATAAGTCATAGAAACACAGAAGTTGATGGCAGATAAGGACCACAAGGCCCATCCAGTCTGCTCATTTCTTTTTCTACCTTAAAAATGTGCCATCGGCCTTTGCTCTGTCAATGGCCTATCTACTCATACTCATCTGTATTGCTCCCTTATGCCTATCCGATGCCTGTTTGAAGCCCTGCACTGTATTCATATCCACCACTTCCTGAGGTAGGCTATTCCATGCATCCACTACCCTTTCTGTGAAAAATAACTTCCTCACATTACCCCTTAATCAGCCTCCCTCTAATCTCATGCTGTGTCCTCTTGTCCTGCTATTTTTCTTATATTGAAACATGTTAGACTCTTTCACCTTGTTAATGCCCTTAAGGTGTTTGAATGTTTCGATCATATCACCTCTCTCTCTCCTTTGCTCTAGGGTATACATATTGAGCTCTGCTAATCTGTACTCATATGTTTTCTGATGCAGTCTCTGCACCATTTTGGTTGCCCTTCTCTGGACTGCCTCTATTTGGTTAATGTCCTTGTGAAGGTATGGCCTCCAGTACTGCACGCAGTGCTCCAGATGGGGCCTAACCAGTGCCTTGTAAAGAGAGATTATTACCTCCCTCTTCCAACTTGTGATACCCCTACTAATACACCCTAACATCGCCCTAACCTTACCTACTGCTTTAGTGGTCTGCTTGGATGATTTCAGGTCATTGGTGATGATGATGCACTTCTTTGCATTAAACCCAAGTTGCCACTCTTCCGACCATTTTGCTAGTTTATCCAGATCTCTTCTCATTCTTCCCACCCCATCTGGATCATCTACTCTTTTGCAGATCTTGGTGTCATCTGCAAACAGACAAACCTTACCTTCCACTCCATCTGCAATGTCACTGATGAAGATATTGAAGAGGACTAGCCCCAGGACTGATCCCTGAGGTACCCAACTTGTGACTTGCATCTCTTCTGACTGTATGCCGTTTACCACCACTCTTTGTTTTCTGCCCATCAACCAGTTCGCCACCCATTTGACCAACTTCTGACCCACCCTGAGCCTACCCAGCTTATTAATCAATCTTCTATGTGGAACAGTATCAAAAGCTTTGCTGAAGTCAAGGTAGGCGACATCAACTGCTCCTCCTTGGTCCACCACTCTGGTTACCCAGTCAAAGAAATCTATGAGATTAGTTTGACAGGACCTTCCTTTTGTAAACCCATGCTGTCTTGGAACCTGTGCTCCTATGGATTCCAGGTGATGCAGTATCCCTTCCGTAAGGAGTGCCTCCATAATCTTGCCCACTACTGAGGTAAGACTGACTGGTCTGTAGTTCTCTGCCTCCTCCCTGCTACCACTTTTGCTCAGAGACTCACAAAACAGTTCTGATAATGGTTCTGCTAGTTCCACCTTTAGTACCCTGGGATGTATGCCATCAGGTCCCATTGCCTTGTCCACCCTGAGCTTATCGAGCTCTTGTAGGACCCTGTATTTTGTGAAGGGACTAGTGCACACCTCCCTTCCCCCCGTGTCCATGGTGTTGAGCTGTGGGCCCTGCCCTACCTTCTTTTCAGTAAATACTGAGCAGAAGTATCTATTTAAGATAGATGCTTTTACATGGTCCTCCTCCTCACACGCCCCCTTATCTCCTTTGATCTTACTGACAAAAACTAAATTTGGCAGATCAAGAGATAAACCATGCCCCACTGCACATACCAAATTTCATGCAAATCTGTTGAACGGATCCAAACTCATTAACGCGCAAAATTTTGAGTTTAACATAGAAGTGCCTACTCAACCCTAAATATAGGGGCACGATTGCGCCCCTATAATATATATATATATATATATATATTCTTTGTAAAAAACTTTGTTAATGCATCAGTTAGGATGGATAACACAGTGACAAAAGCAGGCAAATGAGGCATTAGGGTTTCCAACCCTAACGGCCCAACCCCTAGGTTCCCAACCCTACCACCCCACCCCCATCGCCCCATCTTCCACATACCTACAAGCGTTGGGGTGTGCCATGGGGTCATAAAGCCCAACTCTCACCCCATCCCATATGTAAAGGCTTACACACTACAGTATAGGACAATGGGATGAGAGTTAGGCCCTATGACTCCACGGCATACCCCGACACCTGTAGGTGTGAGGAGGGTGGGGAGGTGGGGTGGGATGGTAACGGTGGGAACCCAGGGGGTGGAGCACTAGAGTTGGATAGCCTAACATCTCATTTCCCTGCTTTTGTCACTGTGGTATCCACCCTAATTGATGCATTCATAGTTTCATAGTTATTTACAAGTTCAGGAGGCAAAGCCTATTATTGAACTTGCCTCCCAAAGGTGGTTTTAATTATCTATATAATCAAATTTGGTGTTACCCATATGTTTGTCTAATGTACCCTTAAACATATCCATAGTTTTACTCTCAACAATTGAGGCTGGTAGTGTATTCCACAAATTAACTGTTCTCTGAGTAAACCATTGAAGTCTTTTTTTTGTTCAGCAATTTACTCCTTTTAATTTCATATTGTGTGATCTTGTATGTGATGCAGAACATTTTCTTTCAATATCTAAGGTTTCTATTAGTTCTGGTTCATTGAGGGCCTTATAGATCATACAAAGGTCTCCTCGAAGGTGTCTGTATTGGATTGAATATAGGCCAAGTGATTTCAATCTTTCACCATAAGGTTTATCAAACATACCTTTAATTTTTTTAGTCATTTTCCTTTGGACTCCCTCAAGCTGTTTCTTACCATGAATTGTGGTAGGTGCACAGAATGGAGCACAATAATCCAAATGAGATCTCACCAAACTAGAGTAGAGTGGAAGGATAACCTGAGGTTGTCTGCTTTTAATATTTTTCCAAATGCAGTCCATTATTCTCTGACATTTCTTTACTTTGAATGTTGTATTGTTTTCAAAAGTTAACTTACTGTCTATATTTATCCCAAGGTCTTTTTCATTTTCTGTTACTTGAAGTGTTACTTTGTTTAGTAAGTACTCATTTTTCAGATTATTGTGACCCAAGTGCAATACTTTGCACTTCTGCTCATTAAATTTCATTTTATTATTTCTGGCCCAGATTTCTAATGCTTCTAATTCTTTTTGCAGAGAGTCTGTTGCCTCAATAGTATTAACAGTGCATCCAATTTTGCAATCGTCTGCATATTTTGATATCCAAATGTTATCTGATGTCTGCATTGATGTTATCAGAATATTGAAAAGAACAGGGCCAAGCAAAGAGCCCTGTGGAACTCCACTTGTAACCTCGGCCCATGAGGACAAGGCGCCCTTTACTGATGTACGTTGTTTACAGTTATGTAACCATGAATTGATCCAATTAATTAAGATATATGGGAATTTTTGTTTAGCCAGATACTCTAAAAGAATTCTGTGTGAGACCCTATTGAACGCCTTAGCCAGGTCCAGGAATACAACATCCACCGGTAGTCCCTTATCCAATGCAGCACTCACATTTTCAAAGAAGTTTAGTTGGTTTGTTAAACATGATGTACCCTTTCTAAAACCATGCTGTGTTACATCATATAAGTTATGGTGATTAATGTGTTCTTCAAGTCTACGCAGGATTAATCGTTCTAGGATTTTCCCTATAACAGAAGTCAAGCTTATAGGCCGATAATTAGATACTTCAGATTTATCACCTGCTTTGTATATTGGTATAACCACTGCTTCTTTCCATGCTATTATACTTTTGCCTGCCTCAAGTGATAGATTAAATAATTTACACAGTGGGCCAGAGATGTAAGAGGCAATTTCTTTTAAAAAGGTAGGGTGTATCTCATCTGGTCCAGCTGATGAGTTAACTTTTAATTTCTGTAATTCTTTCATGGTTTCATCTACCGTAATAGGTTCAACAGTTGTTTGGTTATGGTTTATGTTTAAATTATTATTAAATTGTTCCTTATTAGAAAATATCTTGTGAAAGTACTTATTAAGTTCCTCTGCTATTTGAGTTTCATTGCTGATAATTCCTGAATTTGTTTGTAATGGACCTATGGTTGCTCTAGAACCTCTCAGTGAGCTGATATAATTATAGAATTTTTTCTTGTTATCCAATGTGTCAGTAGCTAGTTTATTTTCCATAATCTTTTTAGCATTCCTAATTTCTAGTTTTACTTTATTGGCACAATTTTTATACCATTTCCATTTTTCTATTGATGGTTGAGTTTTATATTTCTTGTAACTTTTTGGTTTTTTAACAATCAGTTTCTTGATTTTATTGTTCCACCAGGCAGGATTTCTGTATCCTTTGTTGTACTTTTTTCTGTTTGGAACCCAGTTATCTAAGCAGTAATTGATTTTGGTCAATAGACTGTTCCCGACTTGATGTACATTGAGGCCTATCCATTCAGAGTTCCAGTCCCATGTATTCAAATATTGTTTGATTTTTGTATAATCAGCTCTTGTAAAATCCTTAGTTATAGTGTTCCCTTTTGTGTCTACAACTCTAGACTGTATGTGAAACAAGATCATATTATGGTCGCTATTTCCCAACGGTTCTAATATTCTGGAATTATATACTGAAGTCCCCATGTTAGTTAGTACAATGACAATGATATTATTGTTTCTAGTACCGTCCTGTATAATTTGTTCTAAGTTTTGATTAACCGTTATATCGAAGAAATCTTTTTCAACATTTCCCTTCCAGGTGTGTTTTTTCCAGTCAATGTTGGAGAGGTTAAAGTCTCCCATTAAGATGTAGTTTGTTTTTTGCTCGAAACTGTTAATCAGGTTTAGGAATTAAGTGTTCTGATCTTTACTCAAGTTAGGAGATCTATAGGCCAATCCAATGCATACTTTTAGGGATGGTAAATTAATCTCTGCCCATATTATTTCACTTTCACAGTCTGTTTGCATATTGTTTTGATAACAGTGGAATGAGTACTCTTCAGAGATGTATAATGCAATTCCTCCTCCTTGTTTATCCTTCCTATTTTTAGTTATTTTATTAAATCCTGGTATATCATTATTCCAACTGTCATCATGGAACCATGTTTCAGTGACCCCACAGATAGAAATGTTTTCTTTGTGCATTATGTATCTTAATTCATCCATCTTGTTAGACAGGCTTCTAGCGTTTAATAATATTACTTTTATATCACTTTTTTTTGTTGTAGGTGAAGAAGGTTATTAGTTGTTACTATGTTGTTTGAAGGATCTAAAGTTGTATTTCTAGGCTGTATTACACGATTCTCATTAAGGGATTCACCCCCCCCCCAAGCTAGTTTAAATATTTGTCCAGGGAGCAGATAAAATGATGACTAAGTAAATCACTTCCTTTCTTGTTTAAGTAGTCCATCGAAGCAAAAGAACTCATCTTTAAGGTAAAAATCTTCCCAATGAGTCAAACAGTGGATCTCTTGCTTAAGAGTCCATGTTCTCAACCAATTGTTAAATTTATGGATTTTTTGGTTAACTCAGGGGGTGGCTTTCGGGATGGGCAGGACTTCGGAAATTATAACTTCACAGCCAAGGTTGGTTAACCTATTAGTTAAGGCCATCATGTCTTGTTTTATTTCCTCAAGGGGGTCTATGAACATGTTATTAGTTCCCACATGTGTAAGAACAAGGGGGTTGTGACCTAATCCATTAACCATTGCTTTGCACATATTTGTTAAATCAGCAATTTTTGCCCCACTGAAAGCCGATAAGGTCCTATGTGATTTATTCAGATTACATATGTTCCTATCTAGTCTTTTGATCATAGAATCCCCTATTACCAAGAGATTCCTGTGGTTCAACTGAGAATTATTGTCAGGTTCCATATTAACAAGGTTGCTACAGTTATGACTTTCCTCGTTAGCTTGAATAATAGATCTATTATTAATATTACAGTCTGTTATGGTAAGGAGTTCAGAGGTCCCGTCTGCTACTGTAGTAAGTGTTTGGGTATTTTCAGGATTACTTTCTAATCTTTCAAGTATAGAAAATCTATTTGTAAGGGGGATATCAAATGTTGTTGCATGCCTTCCTTTTTTTGCAGGTTTAGTGTATTGAATATTATACCACTCTTCGTCCCCAGCAGGTGTAACCTCCTCTTCTCTAGTTCTTTTATTATTTTTCTTATTGTTCAGTTCTAGTTCTTCTAACTCAGTTGTACAAGGGACAGAATATTCAGGGGTAGTAAGGGTATTAACTAAGTTATGTGTAGGCAGAATCAAAGAAGGGGTAGGCAAGGTCTCTTTGTACCTTATGTCAAGTTTTGTGCCAAGTCTATGTGCCATGTTTCTTTGGCTAGTTTCCATTTGTAATAACCTATCCATGAAGGAATTCAGTTCACTTATTAAATCATCGTTATGAATACATTTTGTGCATTTGAAAAATTCTATTGGAGTTTGTTTTGTTAATAAATACATTAGACAGTTTGTACATTTTATAAGATTTTCACCTCCTTGCACTGTTATGGCATTTGCCATTTTATAATATAATGGCACTTAGTCACAGTCCGAGGTTATTATGTCTTTTATAATGTTTTATAGTTTACTGTCTAGAGCAGGATTCTATATGCTATAGGTCCCGCACCTAATAACAGACAGAGTATTTTTGTAGGTATGAATTACCTTCCCTCAGATGTTGGACTTGTTGTTATACTTCTTTGAAGACCTCCACACCCACCAAACCAGCTAACTGTCATGAGCAGTGTGTCTTTGCAGCGTCTTGCGCGGGGAGGCTCAGTTAAATGCCCAAGATAACCCCAGAAGTGCTCCCAGGGGTCACGGAATACACTGGCCACTAAAGTGATGAAAATCATTATTTAATTTAAAAAACAATGTGCCAGAAGGTATTTTAGCCCTTTGTTAGCCCCTCTAGTACAAGACCTAATGTTTTATTTTGTTTTTTCTTGAGTTGAACAATGAGGGTCCAACTCCTCCTCCTGTTGTCCTGTTGGCTAGGTAACAGGGCTGTAACGCTGAAATACACACACAAAACAAATATAGTTACACAGGCATTAACAAAGTTTTTTGAAAAGAATTTCCCTACTTCTTCAGATAGTATAATTGTATCCTCATTTTACTGTGTGAGCGGGGTCCTTTGGACCCTGCGCTCCCATAACTCCATTAAGAAAGTACAACACAGTCCATAAGCCATGGTGGGAGCACAGGGTCCTTTGGACTCTACACTCCCATCCCACAATCCAGATAGTACAACAGTATCCATATGTCCCGGTGGGAGTGCAGGGTCCTTGGAACCCTGCATTCCCATCCCTCCATCAAAATAGTACAATGGTACTCATATGTCATGGTGGTAGCACAGTGTCCAAGGAGCTTCTCATCCCTTCACAAAGATAGTGGAACACTGTATATATGTCAGGGAGGGTGTGCAGTGTCCAAGGAGCTTCCCATCCCTCCAGTGAGATAATACAACAGTATCCATATGTCACAGAGGGAGTGCAGGGTCCTTTGGACCCTGCACTCCCATCCCTCCATCCAGATAGTACAACAGTATCCATATGTTATGGTGGGTACCAGGGTCCTCCATCCAGATAGTACAACACTATGAAAATTGGGAAACACAGGCAAAGTTACAAGGGTGTATAGAAACTGCGAAATGCACACTCGTAATGTGCTAATTTTCTGGAATGCTTTCACCAAATTTTCAACACCAGCATTATGGAACCTCTTCTCATGAACAAGTGCAACTGTGAGTTTGTTAATCCATGCCAAAAGTTGATTTCGCTCAGCGACCATGCCATTCTACGCCACTGGTGCAAAATCACATTCTGGACAGGATGTGCAAAATGACAGCTATTCTGTTCATAAGGTGGTGTTAAAAAATGGCAATGTTCAAAATCTGGAGTGAAAATATGAAAAATTGGCAAAGTTACAATCATGCGTAGAAAGTGTACAACGCACACCCGTAACGCGGTCATTTTTTGGGAATTTTTTCACCAAATTTTCAATATGGGCTTTATGGTTCCTCCCTCATGAATAGTGGCACTGCCATTTTGTTAATCCATCCCAAAAGTTGATTTTGTGCTTCGACCGCACCATTCTGCACCACAGGTGCGAAAACACATTTTGGGCAGAATGTGAAAAATGCACTGTTCATAAGAAGGTGTTATAAAATGGCAATGTTGAAATTCTGGAGTGAAAATATTAAAAACTGGAATAGTTACAAGTGTGGGTAGAAACTGTGCAATGCACACTCATAACCCAATCATTTTTGGGAATTTTTCACCAAAATTGCAACATGGAACATGCAACAGTGACCATGAAATCTCCTTTCGGGATGAGAAATGAAATGACAGTCACATGCTCAGGAGGTGGGGTCCCAAGAAGCCCGTATTGTAAATTTGGAGCCAAAATTCCTAAAAATGGCTGCTATATCAACCTACATTGAAACAATTCTACTGACTTATTAGATGGCTTACCTCGATTTCCTCAGGTTTAAGTGTTAGACTTTTGAAGAGTGTAGACGTGTTCCCAGTCTACAGAAAATCACTGATCCTGCCCTCTGGACAGTAAGTATGGGTGAGGTGGGGTGTGGGGAGGTGGGTGAGCAGAGGGAGGGTGGGGATGGGGGAGGGGAGGGAGAAAATGGTGGACAGTTTTCTTTATTAGAGGTGTGAAAAAAACATCAAGATGGTTTTCTTTTATTACAGATAGTAAAATACAATTTGGGCACACTGGGGTGGGCTCCCAATATGCTGCATAAGTTGGGGGGTGGATCATCATGCCGGCAGGGGAACCGGGCACCCCTGTCAGCAATAAGAGTGTGCTGAGGGGGCCATCCAACACCAGGAGTGGGCATCCCGGCTTCAGAAAGTTATAAATTAAACATATATCGGCACACTGGGGTGGGCTCCCAGTGTGCCACAATAATTGTGGGGGAGGGATACACACTGACATGGGGATTGGGCACTCCAATGTCAGTGAAGTTGCCACTACTTCGATGCAGGATCCTGCATTGATCACACATTTCAATGCAGGATTCTGCATTGAAGAAAAAAAACAGGATTTTAAATAATGTTGGCACACTGGGGTGGCCTCCCAGTGTGCCAAATATGTGTGTGCGTGCGTGTGTGTGGGGGATACATCCCGAAACGGAGACTGGTTACCCCATGTCAGTGAAGGAGGCAGGCTAGTGCGATGAAGGATTCTGCATCAAAATGATCGCACATTTTGAAGCAGGATTCTGCACTGAAGAAAATACATCAGGGGGCAGTTTTCTTTTCCTACAGGCTTTTAAATGATGTTGGGCACACTGGGGTGGGCTCCCAGTGTGCCAAATATGTGTCTGTGCATGTGAGGGATACATCCTGACATGGGGATTGGGCACCCTGTGTCAGTGAAGGAGGCAGACTAGTGTGATGCAGGATTCTGAATCAAAGAAAATACATCAGGGGAAAGTTTTCTTTTCCTGCAGGCTTTAAATGATGTTGGGCACACTGGGGTGGGCTCCCAGTGTGCCAAATATATGTCTGTGTGTGCAGGGGATACATCCCGATATGGGGATTGGGCACCCCGTGTCGGCAGGTCTTCCTTGACTCTGCAGCTGGAAGCACGAGTTCCAGCTGTGGCTGCAGAAGTCAAGAAAATAGCACTCTTCTCATACAGAGAATGGCTGACAAGCCGCTCTCTGTATAAGCTGGACTCCGGAAAAAAAATTGTTGGGGTCCAGTTTAAAACACAGAAAAACATCAGAATACACCTAAAGTGGTTCTCTTTAGCAGTTTTCTGATTTTTTTTTTTTGTGTTAAAAAGGTTCGGGATTTCAACTTTCTCACTAAGCAGGGAAACAAGATGGCAGAAGCAACACTGAACTGTCTGAAAAATACCAGCATCCTTTGCGAAAAGAAGCTGGTATTTTTCACACAGTGGTCCTATCGTGCGCACACCAGCCTTTTTTTGAAAAGAAGCTGGTATTGTTCGCACAATACTGCATAGTGTGCACAATAGGCTGATATTGTGCATGCAATACAGTACTGTTCGAACAATAGTATTTTTCATGCCTGACATATAAATTTTCCCATAGGAAATAATGAGAAAATTTAAAATGTTATAACTTTTGAACAGATGAATATTTTTTCACCAAATCTTCAAAATTCACATCTGAGATGCAAAGGCTTTCTATCCTGAAAATTTCAGCCCACAACATAAAGCAGTATTTGAGATCCAGCTGTAGAAAGAAATGTCAAAAAATCCTGATTTTTCTGTTTTTTCAACACTTTATATCTCAGAAACCAATTGAGGGATTCCCACAAAATTTGGCAGCTCAAGAGACATACCCCTCAACATTATGCACGCCAAGAGTCATGCAGATCCAACAACCAGCTCCAAAGTTATTAAGGATCAAGCTTTGGAGTTTAACATAGATGTGCAGTTTCACCCTGACTATACTAATGTGGCAGTATATGTATGTGTGTGTATGTATATATATATATATTAGAGCCAAAAAACTCCATTTAATGCATTAGTTCAGGTTGTTCCACAGCGACAAAAGTAGAAATTCGGTGTTAGGTTGGCCCCTTGGACCCTACCCACCCCCAGCAGCATTGGGGGTCATCAGCCTAACTCTCTTGTCACATGTGTAAGCACCATGAGTATAGGAGAATGGGGTGAGAGTTGGGACGATATTCCCAATGCACTAATGGGTTGGGGGTAGGCAAAGACTAACACAAGTCACTTTTATCACTAAACAACCCAACTATCGTTGAAATGAGTTTCTCAGCCCCTTCTTTGAGAATGATAACGAGAAATAGTGAATGTAATGCAATGGGCGCTCCGCATGCGTGATGTCTTGAGGCATGGTAACAGGAACAGCAATGCAAACAGAAAGCGCTAACAGTAGCACATGGTAGCATAGCGACGAATGAGAACAGAAAGATGTACGCACACAGTAGCGTGGGCGGGAGCAGTCTGCCACGTAATGTGTTGTCACACGGTAACATGGTGCCTACAAACAGAAATGTCAATGGGCATGGTGACACAAAGTGAAACAGAAGAAAACAGTACTGTAGACACAAATGGCAAAAATAACAAAACTCAAGCATAAATAAAAAGCATAAAAGAATACTCGCACTATGGTGGCGTGAGGCGTCAATAGTAAGTGAAAGCAGTAGCGGAACCACAAGCAGAAAGACAGCGGTAACAGTAATGTAAGCACACGGGCTGGTTTCCCCAAAACCTGCATGAAGAAACGACAGTGAGTACAAAGAATGTATGCATAATAATAGGTATCAGAGCAGAAAATGAGGACTTAGAATACTAAATAGGTCATATCTCAGGAACTGTCGGCGAAAAAAAAAAATTTAAAAGTCATATAGTTTATGACTAACCTGGCTAGTTTTCATGAAGTGTTTTTTCCAACGAAAAGTCCGTATCTCGCACTGCTTGAGATAATCGTGCCCTGAAAGGTGCGCAGCTAACGCCGTAATGTTATCCTATGGGAAAAGAGAAGTTCGAGCACCATAACTTTGCTCCTGTAATATTTTTCACCAAACCATGGAAAGGCACATCTGTGGGCTGTTGGCTGTCTTCCCTCAAATTTCAGGAAAAAGACTAAACCGTTATTTTGCAGCAGGATGCCAAAGGATTCCTGTAATGCGTCGGTGCCGTAATGTTATCCTATAGGAAAAACTGTCAACTTTGGAGTGCCATAACTCACGCCATGTAATATTTTTCAATACAACACAGAAAGGAACATCAGTTAGATGTCATCTCGTTCCTCAAATTTCAGCCCAAAACTCCCAACGTTCTTTTGCACGGAGTGCCAAAAAAATTACTTTATTATTACGGGCATAGTGTGGCAAAGTAGTGTAGCAATTTGTGAAAACTTTTACTAAAAAATTTACGTTGCTGATAAATCGACACACTTCTTGAATTTTCCAGAAATCTGAAAACATATTTCTGGGGTGTTTTACCCAAAATAAAGACATGGCAAGCATCCTCAGGGTCCGACTAGGTGAATACAAAAGAATTAGGTTGCTAGACGGTCTCAATTTTAAATGCCAAGCATTTTTCTGATCACTAACTGAAAACAAGATGGCGGATTGCAGACATGTAACAGGGCCATTTGCACAATAAAAGTGCATTTGCAACACTGTCGAACTTTTGTTAACTTTTCCCATTGACTTATAATGGAAATTGTTTTGAATAACTTTGAACTGTTTAATATTTTCACGAAATCTTGAAGGCACATCAGGGACTCGCAGCATGTTCCTGAAGATTTTGGGCCGATCGCAAGCAAACGGCATATGCCCGTAGCCGACCTGAGAAATTTCAGAAAAGCGTAACGCGTGCACAGATCACGCTTAATAACTCCACAGCCGTATATCCAACTGGTATGAAACTTGGCAGATCCCAAGGCTATGGTTCTTGATCATGCATTCCAAATTTCAGGCAAATCTGTCAAACGGTTGCAAAGTTATTAAGGTGCAAAGTTTGGGGGTTTAACATAGAAATGGCTCCTCAACCCTAACTATGGTAGCACTACCGTGCTACCATAATATATGTACATATACCACACACACATATATGGATATAGATATAGCTAGATAGATAGATAGATAGATAGATTGATTTTGTGATTACCCACCTGCTCTAGAATTTGTTGATATAGATGGATGTTTTTATCAGCTCCCTTTTCTTAATAAAAATGGAAGAAATGGCTATTGGTGTAATCATAGCAAAACTTTTTCCACTTCTAATACATAATCTCCTATCCCTGTATATACTCATTGAACTCATGCCTATACATCTTCCAGACATGCATCTACAGTAGTCTTATCTCAAATTATCATGAGCAGTTAGACTACTGTATTGGGGAAGGGGCATGTTTCAGGCAGGATGCAGTGGGAGTTAATCTGGAACTGTAAGTAAACAGGTGGTAACTCTAATCAGGTGGACAGTTACTTTTTTTACTTTTTTAAGACAGGACGCAAATACAAAACACCAACCTTTATTCAGACAAATGCTACAGCAGGGAAGCAGCCAAAAGATGTATTTATCATAGAAGGCACACTTAGGGATGTTGACAGTGTCCCTTTAAAATAGATTTGTTTGGAAAGTGGATTAACTATATCCTTCAGTCTCTGTTGGATAGTTCCATTTTCCTGTGCTTAACAGTATCCAGAGTAGAGCCGCTGCAAATCGTTTGAATAATTTTTACTGTATCCTGAATAAATTATCCTTATCTAGTGTCATTATCAAACACTGAATGTTCAGATACCCTGGATATTTTCAATTTTTGGCATGGCTCTGGCCTGAAGAATTATCCAAGAGTATCTGGCCAGAATTATCCATTATACTGGGTAATTCTACAGGAGAAGTCAGACAACAGCGAGTATCCGCTCTGGAAATAAGAATCCTAGTCATCCTAGTTCAAAGCACCCATTGTCCCTATTGCCTGTTCTTGCCAGGGAATCATATAATCTGGGTGTATATGGAAATATCAATGGATTATCCAAGCAACTCTACTTTAATAGTCCATTGTATATTCCTTATTATGAACCGGTGATCGTAAATGGAGGAAGCCGATTGGCGGAGAGGTTGCCGAAGCCGTGATGATATCGGGCTACATCATCACGGCTTCAGAAACTCCTCCGGTCACCAGCCTCCTCACTTACCACGAAAGTTCTTCGCCTCCCAATCTCGGTAGTCGGCTGTTTGAAAAAAAAAAAAAAGAACTGCCGCTAGGAGTTGGGAGGGACAATGACCAAGCTGCCCAAAACATCCTCCACATCCTGCAGGTCCATTCCCCACAGAAACACAGCGTTAGGCGGCAGTCGCACAGCATGTCCAATCATATCTACAGGGCAGAATGGCGCGAGTCGCGCCTTGAGCGAGCATCTTTTAAAAAAACAAAACAGTAAAGGATCCAAAACTGACCCATGACTCTTTTTTTTTTTTTAAACAGTACAGCCGTCCAAGTGACAGTTTCACATTTCCAGATGACTTTCTGGAAGATATGCATTCTTCCCATTTACACTGCTACTTCCTTCTTGCCACAGATTAGGTTTTGAGAGAGACCTACAGTACACTCCTCCTCCATAACTCAACTTACAACAGTACCACCTGCTGTTCAGACCTGTCCAGGAACTATTTTATTAAAAGGTACTCCTCCAACACCTCACAAAATACATTTTCAGAATGATTTAAAATATTGTTATTTTTTTTTACTGCTAAAACTTGTATTTCTGTTCATAATAGCAATAATGCACTCCAGGGTGTGGTATATCGTCACTTCTCGGGTCGTTGGACGCACTCGGCCTGCGGCCTCGTGCCCAACCACCCAAGGCGTGATGATATCCCACGATATACCACACCCTGTCGTGCATTATTGCTTAATTATCTATGCTATTATCTGTTGCACACTTGTGTATATTTTGGTTTTGTACTATTGCATACACCTGTTTTGTTTGTTATTCATTACTCTTGATGCTCCCTGTACCCCCTTTCCCCAGGTCAGGAACTGGAAATGAGCCTGACTGGACTAGATTTACTTACCTGGTAAAATATGTTTCAAATGATAAAATAACTATATCTCCAGAGCCACTGGTTGGTGACAGTTAATAGGCAAACATGAAGGATGGCATTTTCTCCTGGATTGAGCAATCAGGCAATGGGAACAGTGTTAGTAATGCTCACCTTGATGTGACTGTCACCTAGGAATGGAATGAATGGAGCATGTTGTCTCCATGCCTTCTCTCTGTACCAGTAAGCCCCACTGTAAGCTATTACCAGGGAGACGGACAGGAAACTGAGGTAGTTTCACCATGGAACAACTCCCAACATCCCTGGGCCATCAAGAGGCTGCATTTTGCTACAAGAGCTAAATAACCTCCCTGGGGAGGAAAGCACATTCAGAGGACTCCCACTCCATCTTCTGCCACAGCAAACTGGAACTGCACGCTTAGGGATTGAACCTAGTCCCTTGAGGAAAAGGAGAGCACCGTAACTGCTAGTAGCTGTATTGGCAATTCCAGTGTAAGCTTGTGGATTTTATCCCCCCCTCCAAGAATGACATATGCTCTATGACAGTAAATATATTGTTATTCTCATCAGAATATTTTTGAATATACCTATCAGATTAGATACTTGAACACTTAGAAACATAGCAACATAAAATCTGACGACAGTAGGGACTGCTTGGTCTACCCAGTCTTCCCAGTTTTCCCTACATACAATATCATCACAGACCCTAATTGATCTCTGGCACATTCTCCTTCCCCCCTTCCTTTCTACTAAGATTCTCTTATGCCTATATCCTGCTTTCTTAAACCCCACCACTGTTTTTTCCCCCACCACCTCCACAGAAAGGATGTTCCAGAAATGCTCCACTTTTTCTGTGAAGAAGTACTTCCTCACATCTCTCTCTGAATCCACCCCCTCCAGCTTCATTGCATGTCCTCTTGTTCTTGAGAACCTTTTTTTCTGAAAAATACTTACCTCCTGTACCTTATTTACACCCATGATGTATTTAATGGTCTCTATGATATTCCCCTTCTTCCTCTTCTCTTCTGTGGTGTACATATTGAGGTTCTTTAGTCTCTTCTCAGAGGACTTTTGATGCAGATCCTGCACCATTTTAGCTGACCTTCTCAAGACCAGCTCTGTTGTATCTATGTCCTTCTGGAGCTGTGGTCTCCAGACCTGGGCACAGTACTCTGAGTTGAGTCTTACCAGTGAACAATGCAGAGGCAACACCACCTCTCTCTTTCTGCTGGTGATATCCCTCCCTATGCATCCCAGCATCCTGCTAGCCTCCCAAATGCACTGTCACACTGCCTGGTCACCTTTAGGTCATCAGACATGACCGCCCTGGGGCACTTTCCAATTTGGTGGTTGTCAATACTAGTTTACCCATCTTGCACTCTGCCCTGGGTTTCTGTGCCTTAAGTGCATTATTTTGCACTTTTTTGCATTGAAACCCAGCTGCCATTCCCTGGACCACTCTTCAAGTTTTCTCAGGTCTCTGCTCATCCTCCCCACCCCAGAGTATGTACTGTAATGCAGATTTTGGTGTCATCTGCAAAAAGGCAGACCTTCCCTTCCCGCTTCTCTGCAATGTCACTTATAAAGATATTAAAGAGCACTGGTCCCAGCACTGATCCCTGAAGTACCCCATTAGTCACCCTCCCTTCATCAGAGTGAACTCTGTTTACCACCACCCCTGTTGCCTACCCCCTAACCAATTTATTACTCAGTTTACTGCCTTTGGACCCACTCCTAAGCTACCCAGCTTGCCTACTAGTCTCCTATGTAGAATGGTGTTGACTGGCCTATAATTGCCAGCCTGCTACCTGCTACCACTTTCGTAAAATGGGACTACATCTGCCTCTCTCCATTCCTCCAGAACCAGTCCTGTTTTCAATGAGCTGTCACCCACACACCCAAGCTGTGGAACTCCCTTCCCTTACAAGTCCGTGCTTCCCCTTCCCATTCCACCTTCAAAACCTCCCTTTGGAGCTTCCTGAAATCTGCTGTTACCTGCCTGTGTGCCGCCTAACGCCCAGCCCTACAGCCCACAGGACCTGCCTATTGTACTTAGCTAGGTTCTGTTCCCCTCGCCACCTCGGTGATGCACTTTACTAGTGGGTATGTTATATATTGTTTCTTATTCAACCTAGGGGAGGTCCTATACCACCATGTCGCCCCTGGGCCTGTATGTATGATATCTGACCCACTGTGTTTGCTGATATGTAATTCCTTTGCTATGTTCTACTGCCTTAAAAACCCTTGCTGTTTTATCCCACTGTTGGAGTATGCTGCTCCAGATTGTAATGTTGACTATGTGTTTCTCTTATGTATACCTTGTAATTCTCCCGGGTCGCACCTGAAAATAGGCACTTGCTGTCTAGCGTGCTTACCCGGTTACCAAAAGCAAATAAATAAATAAATAAAAATAGGACTGCCAGAGGTGCAGCCAGTATTTTCCTGAGCTCCCTTGATACCCTTGCACTTAGCTTCAGCTGTTATGCAAGTGAAAATTTGTTGGCAAAGTACTTTTGTCTCCAGCAGTAAAGTGTGTTTTGTTTTGAATGAAGAAACTGCATACCTGCATTTGCTACACCATACTGAGCTCTGAACCCAAAGTTGGTGACAGAAGAATCCGTCTTGAATTTTATATACATGGATTTCTGTGTTGACTGGGCAGGGGGTGGAATAGCCGTACCACAGTATTTTCCAATCAGAGGAGAGTCTGCACTTGAACCATCTCGGATCTAATAGTATAAGAAAATCCGGTCAATGAAGAGCACATACACATTATGCACATACAATAGTCCAACATAAGCATTGTATTTTTTCCTAGTTTTAGAAATACAGTTTAGAGAAAATTTATTGGATCTTATACTATAGTTTTTCCTATTCTTAATGGCACAAACTGAGAATTTAAAAATGTGTGCAAAATAAACCATTCTGTGTTTTAATCCCTCCTATTTCTTGTTTAGCAATATCAACAAACAAAAACACATATTAGACTGGAACTGAACAGTTTGCATGGGAATGGAACCCACTGAATGTGGAAACCCTCAATTCATATCAAGTGGAATTCTATTTTGGCAGCTGAGACACAGACCTATTTTTCAAATAGTTTGATTATATCATACCAGTTAACATGAGAATCCAGCCACTGGACATACATTAGTTTAGATAAGAGAAAAGAAATGACCAAATGTTTGCTTGTTTTTTCTGTGGGGAACTTGCTTTACTGCTTACTTTATAATGCTTGACCCTTATGGAATCAAGCACCCTTTGGCCTGTTCCACAAATCCATTTATACTTCTATAGTGGTCACTGCAGGATACCAGTACCCACCAACCCAAGTATTACCTAGTCTTTCCCTCGAGCTGTGAGTAGTCACCCATATGTGAACAGTTGAAATGGAATCATTCAGTCTCATAGGTGGGGGTGAGGACACGCGGTCTGACTGCCACAGTTGGATGGGAATTGATCCATTGTTTTTCCCATCTCATCCCAATCCTCCCTCCCTCTGAGGTAGCCTGTAGGTGAAACTGCTGGCTAGGGAGCTTGCTGCTGGCTAAGCTGGCCCTGTCCTGAAGTCTGGGAAAGGGGTTTGCTGCTGACACAGCAGAGGCTGTGCTGCAGTCCTGGAGGGTGCTTTGTTATAGTCTAAGTTAGGTCTGTGCTGTAGTCTGGGAGGGTAGTAGTTTGCTGCAGGCACAGGTAGGTCTGTACTGTAGTCTGGGAGGGTGTTTTGTAGGTTTGGCTGAAGTCTGAGACAGTGGTTTGCTGCTGACTGATCTGCACATGATCTGTAGTCTTGGAGGATAGTTTGCTGCTGGCAGAAATGGCCATCTGCTCTGTATTCTGGGAGGGTGAATTTGCTGTAGGCTGAGTTAGGTCTGTGTGGTAGCCTGGTAGGGTGGTTTGCTACCGGCTGAACTGGACCCTGTCCTAAAGTTAAGGGGGGTTTGCTGCTGACAGGGCAGAACCTGTGCTGTAATCTGGGAGGGTGGTTTGCTGTAGACTGAGTTAGGTCTGTGCTGTAGTCTGGGATGGTGGTTTGTTGTAGGCTGAGTTAAGGTCTGTGCTGTAGTCTGGGAAGGTGGTTTTCTGCAGGATGAGTTAGGACTGTGCTGTAGTCTGGTAGGGTGGTTTGCTGTAGGCTGACATAGATCTGCACTGTAGTATGGGAGGGTGGTTTGTTGTAGGTTGACTTAGGTCTGTGCTGTAGTCTGGAAGGGTGATTTGCTGTAGGCTTACTTGGGTCTGTGCTGTAGTCTGGGAGAGTCATTTGTTGTAGGCTGACAGGCCTGTGCTGTAGTCAGGGAGGGTGATCTGCTGTAGGCTGACTTAGGTCTGTGCTGTAAGCTAGTTAGGTCTATGCTGTAGTCTGGGAGAGAGGTTTGTTATAGGCTGATTTAGGTCTGCGCAGTAGTCTGGGAGGGTAATTTGCTATAGGCTGACTTAGGTCTATGCTGTAGTCTGGGAGGGTGGTTTGTAGTAGGCTGATTTAGGTCTGTGCTGTAGTCTAGGAAGGTAATTTGCTGTAGGCAGAGTTAGGTCTGTGCTTTAGTCTGGGAGGGTGGTTTGTTGTAGGCTGATTTAGGTCTGTGCTGTAGTCTGGGAGGGTAATTTGCTGTAGGCTGAGTTAGGTCTGTGCTGTAGTGGGTGGTTTGCTGTATACTGACTTTGATCTGTGCTGTAGTCTGGGAGGGTGATTTGCTGTAGGCTTACTTAGGTCTGTGCTGTAGTCTGGGAGAGTCATTTCTTGTAGGTTGAGAGTACTGGGCTGTAGTCTGGGAGAGCGATTTGCTGTAGGCTAACTTAGCTCATTCTCTTCCTGTTGTCACTTAGAATGTTCAGGTACCCTCTGCCTGCTGCTGGAACACCTGTGTTCCTGAAGGGGTTTTAGATCTGCAGCATTCATACAAACCCACTGTGCTTAAACCTACATATCATAAAACCATACATCCAATTTTAAAACTGTAAAAAGAAAAGTTTTTCAGGACAAAAGGTTTTTGAAAAGGAGTGAGGTTTGGTAATGTCTGTTTAACTGGATTTAATGTTGTGTAAGGTTGTTTTCATGTTTTAATAAATTCTGATGATTTTATCTAAATATAATGATGCTCTGTTTACTTAGTCATGCAAAAATAAATTTCTGTAAAACTGTTGGTTGAAATTGTTAAAAATATACAATAAACATCTGTCATTGTCTAAATATAAATTTTGCAAGTTTTTTACCATTTTTTTAGTCATGAATCAATATCTGAATCTCTTGTTATTACAGTTTGAGTTTTTTGTTCCACTCCACTGGTTGGAATTTTTGCAGTGTTTAATTCTTCTTACCCACTGATTTTAGTTTATGAATCTGATTGTCAATTTTTTTTTTTTCCCCTAGTTTAGTAAGAGCATATTTACACAGTACCTTAGAAGGACATATCAGGAAGTGATGCAGGAAGGAAGTGCTTTGTGAGGTCAAGTGATGTAAATAGGAAGAACACTTCCAGTGTAGGTCAGTGACCTGACATAGGAAATGGATACATTTTTTAGTGCTGGAGGTCTCTCTATGATTAACTGCATATTTGCTGTAGTTAAAATGTGTAATTTCATTAAAATAAACTATTTGATTTTTGTAATAAAATCCCATAATAAGTATAGGAAACTATATTTTATTTGTGCTGTTTGCTTTATCATACTGTAAATGAAGCATGATGTTGTTCATGTAAAGATTCACAGTCTTTCAGTAAACATCATGTTACATAAATGTGTGTATTATTTAATTTCCTGGCATAGTTTATTATTTTGGGGGGTTGGGTTGTATTATGGAATGCTTTAAGGTGAGGGAATGACTGTATGATGGAGCACTGTGTGTTAGTGGCAGGGGAGTGGGTGTCCTGCATTCATAATACATGCTCAGATGCACTTCATATGTTCTGGGGAAATGAGAGGGGCTGTATGCATGTAATAATGGTGCTAACAGACACTGTAGATACATTATGGGTATACGTATAGGATGATGAAATTGCTGAAAAGGCACTGGTAATTTGGGGTATACTGTGTCATGGGGAAGGGGGTGGGTGTGCCTGTACCAAGGAATGATGCTCATAGGCACTGCAGTCATTTTGTGTCATTAATTGGCACCCATCCTTGGGGTATGCTCAGTTGTAGGGAAGCAGGTGGGGCTGCCTGCACCTGGTAATGGTGTTCATATGCCATGCAGAGACATTGTGGCTACACATACAGGATGATGACATGGGCATCTGTAAAGGTTGTGTATTATGTGTTGTGTCTCATGGTTTGCCTGCACACACATGTGATATGTTGCAGCATTCAGTATGACACACTGTATGGGTGGGAAGGAGTGTGGGTTTGCCTACACCATGGAGTGATGCTCATTGACGCACATGTGTACTATGTGCTATGTTTCATTTGAATGGACTGTATAAGTCACACACTGGCACTGATCACATCACAGTGCATCACAGGTAAGGGCTGGTCTGAAGCATTATGAGCACAAGGGACTAAAGTGGTTGTGGAGTGATTCGAACTTGAATAGAACATTACAGTGCATCTGAGGGTAGTGTTGGAATGAATCTTGATGTGCACAATGGACAACACCATGGTGACTGAGGAGGGATCCTTATCAGTAATGCACATCACAGAGTGTCAAAGATAAAGGCTGGACTTAAGACTGATGAACAGATGGACTAAATCAGTGACTCTGGTGGGATTTGAACCTGAACAGCACTTTGCAGTGCAGTAGAGGTTGGGGGCTGGACTGACACCATATCAGTCAACAGACAACACCATTGGCTGTGGAAGGATCTGAACCTGAAATGCACTTCATTGTTCACTATAGTTTGGGGCTCGACTGATGCATGGTAAGGAGCTAGATCTTACAAGTGGCTGTGGAGAGATTTGAACCTGAAGAATACTTTACAGTGCATCAGAGATTGGAGCTGAACTGATGTCATATGAATTGATGAGCTACACCAGTGGATGTGGAGAGTTTTGAACATGAAATGCACTTCACAGTGCATTATGGGATTGGTCTGGACTGATGCATGTTAAGTCGATGGACAACACCATCAGTTGAGGAGGGATCTGAACCTGAAATGCACTTCACTGTTCACTACAGTTTGGGGCTCGACTGATGCATGGTAAAGAGCAAGATCTTACAAGTGGCTGTGGAGGGATTTTAACCTGAAGAACACTTTACGGTGCATCAGAGGTTAAGTTTGGACTGACGTCATACGAGTCAATGGACAACACCAGTGACTGCGGAGGGATTCAAAACTGATTTGGCCTTTACAGTGCATCAGAGATTGGGGCTGGACTGATGTCAGATGAGTTGAAGGCAACACCATTATTTTTTAATGTTAAACAATCAGCAACTTTGTATTAGGGAGAAAACACAAGTGCAGAGCATGAGACAAACATGCTACTGACTCTAATCTGCTTATCATCCATAACACAGGGAGCAACATGCCATGTACATTTTAACATAGCCATAATCTGAACATAAACTCTTTAAAAAGTAACAAAAGGTGCTGAATTCATGTGGCCTCATCTAGTACCTGCACAAGAAACACTCTCTCCCATCAGGAGTGCCAGTTGGATCCATAAGATGTGATCACACAGGATGACCAGAAATTATCCCAAAATGAACAAAGTGACAACTATGAACGCTTTTAACATGAATAAAAATAAAAACAAATAAAGTAAATACAGATTACAAATCAAGGTTTTGGCACCAAAATGAAGTGAGTATTTTAGGATAAGAGCAGCACCTCCATCTTGAAACTAAGTTTCCAGTTACCATGCTCTTCCTGCACCAGTGTGTGCTCTGACTGGTTAATGGAAATAGTGATGTGTGCAATAAGCATAGAGCAAGCATGGCAACAGTGAGGATCAATATGACCAAAGAGTGCAGCACTACAGAGCTAGGGCAGGTGCAAGTGAGGGCTGCGAGCCCTAACCATAAAAAAAAAAAATCACTGTACTCTCCAGAGCCCGGAGAGCCACTTCCCTCCAGTGATGGTTGTAAAAAATATGAGTCCTTGCTTGAATGCTAAATAAGGATTTAGTCTAACGTTTCAGGCACACACATTGAATAGAATGTAGGCTTACTTAGGACTGTGCTGTAGTCTGGGAGAGTCATTTGTTGTAGGCTGACAGGTCTGTACTGTAGTCTGGAAGGGTTATTTGCTGCAGGCTGACTTAGGTCTGTGCTGTAGTCTGGGAGGGTGGTTTGTTGTAGGCTGAGTTAGGTCTGTGCTGTAGTCTGGCAGAATGAATTGCTGTAGGCTGACTTAGGTCTGTGCTGTAAGCTGAGTTAGGTCTAGGCTGAGGAGTGAGTTCATTTTTATCCCTGGACTCAGTAGAGTGGTTTGTGTAGGAGCAGTGGTCTAGTAAATTGTGGTGTTAGTTGAATTACTATAAAGGGCAGTACTCACCAGGGTGGTGGAGCAGCTGTGTATTTGATTGTTTCTAACAGTCACCAGTGGCTGTGGACTACCAACCCACCCTTCCTCACCCCCACCCCAGGCATGGCATTTCCTTTATAGCCATATTCTGATATCACTTCCTCAACAGATGTCTAGGGCAGAACTGTCATATTCTTAATAACCCAGCACAGTGCATAAAGGTGGTACACACCACAAATAATAATAAAAAATATATATATATATATTACATATTGTGTATTATAAGGAGAGGGACATGTGGGAGTGGTGCAATGCACTGGCTGTGGGTCAGCAGTTTTTCCGATAGACATTCAGGAAACTGCGTTGCTGTCTATTTGCAGGCAACTGTCAGCTCTGAGGAGGAGGTTGCCCACCCCTAGGCTGAACTAGCAAGGACTAAGGAGGCCTCCCCACCCAAGAGCACCACCTGCCACAACCACTGCCTCAGAGGTTGCCAAGTATGAAGACAGTTGGACCACAGTGGGTTCTGGGAGGGTTCGGGTGGTGGAACAGAGGCAAAGCCCCCTAGTTGTACCACTACACAAATCATATGCCATTCTGGCAGAGCAAGGTTCCTCTATGATGGCACCCTCAGTGGAGACCAAGAAGAATGCTGAGGACATCCACAAGGGAGACCCACAAAAGGGTGGCAAGGGACACCACAGGGGAAGGAAACACCTTCTGATAGGAGACTCAGTTGTTAGGGGGGGTGAAACTGGGGAAGGGAGAGGAGAAGGAAGTAAGGTGCCTGCCTGGTGCCATGGCTTGGAGGGACAGGAAGTGAATCCTCAGGATTGCAGAAGCAGCATCACAGGAGAGGGAGCTAGATATCATTGTCCACCTTGGGACAAATGACCTAGCTAGGCATGGGATCAGTGCAGTGCAGAATGAATTGTGGAGTTGGGAGGGGCTCAGACAGGTACAAGCACAGTAACCTTCTCAGAGGTGCTGCCAGTCCATGGCAGGGGTGAGGCTAGGGTACTAACACCATGCAGTTTAATGAATGGTTGCAAAACTGGTGCAAGCACAGGGCTTGGCTTCATTGGGGACTGGGGTCCACCTGGAGAATAAAGATCTATACTGGCACAATGGTCTGCATCTGTCCACGAAGGGAACCAAGCTCCTAGGTGACAGGTTTAAATGCTTCCTGGGCAAGCTTTTAAACTAGCCAAGGGGGGAGGTGCTGATAAGAGGCAGGAAATTTCAAGCCTCCCCCCACAAAACATGGCAGGTAGTAAGGTAGGGCAGGGGTAAATGGAAATATAGATAAGGGCAATAAGAGCAGGGATGGGGGAAAAAAGGATAAAGCCAACATTAAATGGAGGGCAATGAGTACCAATGCCCATAGTCTGGGAAACAAGCTTCCTGAGCTAGTAGCCTGATGGAAGATGAACAATTGGATATTGTGGCAGTCACAAACATGGTACTGAAACCATGACTGGGATGTCCAACATACCAAGTGCATAATCTACAGAAGGGACAGGGAGGTAAAAGAGGAGATGGAGTAACTCTATACAAGGAAGGGATCAAAGCTACAGAACTAAAAAGTAAAGGGGAGGACAAGAGGCACTCTGGGTCACACCTTGGAGACAAGAATGGCATCACAATCTGCACAGGGGTTGTATAGAGACCCCCATCTCAAGGGAGGAAATGGACAAGAAAATGATAGAGGACATTCTCAAAATGGCTGAAAAAGGGAGATACTGTTGATGGGGACCTGAATATGCAGATGTTAACTGGATGACATGCTGCAGCCACATCCAAAGCAGAGGTCATTCTCGATGCCCTGCGAGCCAGGCCTTTGTGACAGCTATTGTTGGAACCCACTCGGGAGGAACAATACTTGAACCTGGTACTCTCCAAATGGGGAGAGGATCACAAATTTAGAAGTCTGTAGACATCTGGGAACAAGCAACCACTGCACAGTGTGCTTCACAATAGAGCACAACCATGGAGATAAGCCATACAAAAACAACAAGGTGGCAGGAAGGTTAGGGAGAAAAAGGCTGCATTCAAAAAGTATAAGGAATCACAGAAGGAGCACGACAGGGAACTGTATCAATTAAAGCAGAAAGAAGTGGGGAAGGCAGTCAGAATAGCAAAGGCCAAAACCGAGGAAAAAATAGCCAACTCAGTGGAGAAGGGGGATAAAACCTTCTATAGGTACATTAGTGAGCATGGAAAGGTTAATGGAGGGATAGTGAAGATTAATAAAGGAGAGGAGAGGTGGGCAGAGGGAGACAGTGAAAAGGCAGAGATACTGAATGAATACTTTTGCTCAGTATTCACAAAAGAAGATGAGGAGGAGTTACCTAAACCAGACAATAGAAGCACTCTGGGTAGGGGGGTTGACACCAGTCCATTCACAGAAGAAAGAGTCCTGAAAGAACTCCTAAAACTCAAGGTGGACAAGCAATGGGGCCTGATGGGATTCACCCCAGAGTCCTAAAGAACTAAGGAAAGACCTAGTGACACCACGACCATGCTTTTTAACAAATCGCTGGCAGGATGGGGTGGTACCTGAGGACTGGAAGAGGGCAGATGTGATTCCACTTCACAAAAGTGGGAGCAAGGCAGAAGCAAGAAACTATGGACCTGTAAGTTTGACCTCAGTGGTAGGAAAATGATGGAATCACTTCTGAAAGAAAGAATTGTTGAGTACCTAGAGGCCAGCGAGCTGGGACCCAAAGCAGCATGGATTTACAGCAGGAAGGTCATGTCAGATGAATTTAATTGATTTATTTGACTGGTGACCAAGTAATAGACCAGGAGGGGCTGTGTATATGGCCCACTAGACTTTAGCTAGGCATTTGACACAGTCCCACACAAAATTAATAATCAAGTTATGCCAGCCTAGGTGGGTCCCATGGTGGTAGCCTGGGTAGCAAACTGGCTGCACAACAGGACACAGAAGGTAATAGTGAATGGAACACATTCCGAAGAAGGGGTTACTAGTGGAGTACCTTAGGGCTCAGTACTGGGTCCAGTCCTCTTTAACATCTTTATAGGTGACATTGCAGAGGTCTGGAGGAAGGTATGCCTCTTTGCAGATGGTACAAAGATCTGTAACAGAGTTGATGCACAAGAGGGGTAGAAAAGAAGAAGGGACTTGGCAAGGTTGGAGGAATGGTCAGACATATGGCAACTTAGATTCAATGCAAAGAAGTGCAAAATAATGCACCTGGAAACAAAAACCCAGGAAAGAGTACACAATAGCAGGGGACGTCTAACAACAACAAAAATGGAAAGGGACGCAAAGGTGGTCATATCAGATGACCTAAAGGTGGAGTAACAATGTGAGAAGTCAGTAAAGAGAGCCAGGGGATAATGGGATGCAGGAAGGGGCATCACAAGTGAAAAAAAAGAAGTGGTTATCCTCTGTACAGACAGTTGGTGAGACCCCATCTGGAGTACTGTGTGCAGTTTTGGAGACCTCATCTATGCAAGGACATAGACAGGATGGAAGCAGTCCAGAGGAGGGCAACTAAAATGGTGCAGGGTCTGCAGCAGAAACCATATGAAGAGAGACTGAGAGAGCTTAATATGTATATCCTTGATGAAAGGAGGGATGGGGGGACATGATACAAACTTTCAAGAACCTTAATGGAATCAACAAAGTCCAGGAAGGTAGCATCTTTCTGAAAAGAGATGTGTAAGAACAAGGGGGCACAATTTAAAGATAGAGGGGGATGGCTCAGGGGTAATGTGAGGAAATTTATTTTCACGGAGAGAGTGGTGGATACATAGAACTGCCTTCCTGGGGAGGTCGTTGGGTCTAAAACAGTGGGGGAATTCGAACATGCATGGGACAGATATAAGGCAATTATAGTGGGGGATTGCAGGAAGTAGGCTGTTGGTTAACTAGAATCTGCAGCTTATCCAGTAGGTAGGAAAATGGGCAGACTGGGTGGGCCAAGTGGTCATTATCTGCCGTCAAAGTCTATGTTTCTATGCTGTAGTCTGGGAGGGTGGTTTGTTGTAGGCTGAGTTAGGTCTATGCTGTAGTCTGGGAGGGTAATTTGCTGTAGGCTGAGTTAGGTCTGTGCTATAGTCTGGGAGAGGTATTTGTTGTAGGCTGACAGGTCTGTGCTGTAGTCTGGGAGGGTGATTTTCTGTAGGCTGACTTAGGTCTGTGCTGTAAACTGAGTTAGGTCTATGCTGTAGTCTGGGAGGGTGGTTTGTTGAAGGCTGAGTTAGGTCTGTGCTGTAATCTGGCAGGGTGATTTGCTGTAGGTTGAGTTAAGTCTGTGCTATAGTCTGGGAGGGTGGTTTGTCATAGGCTGACTTAGGTCTATGCTGTGGTCTGCGGGGGTGGTTTGCTGTAGGCTGAGTTAGGTCTGTGCTGTAGTCTGGGAGGGTGGTTTGCTGTAGGTCGAGTTAGGCCTGTGCTGTAGTCTGGGATGGTGATTTGTTGTAGGCTGACTTAGATCTGTGCTGTAGTTTGGGAGGGTGGTTTGTTGTAGGCTGACTTAGGTCGGTGCTGTAGTCTGGGAGGGTGGTTTGTTGTAGTCTGATACAGATCTGTGCTGTAGTCTGGGAGGGTGATTTGCTGTAGGCTGACTTAGGTTTGTGCTGTAGTCTGGGAGGGTGGTTTGTTGTAGGCTGAGCTGAGTTTATGTTATTTCAGACAATGCTGGTAACCCCCCAACCCCATCCTCAGTCAAACCTGGAAATACCTCTAGCTCTGCATACCCCTCCCTGTCAACACATTTTAAATCAATAAATACTGTAAAACAAGCCTGCAGCCCCAGTGATATTGACAGAATTGACTGTAAATTGAACTAAGTGAGTAATTTGATACCTTTTATTGGACCAAGAGATTTACAGTACAAAACACAAGCATTCAGGCTACACAGAGACCTTCATCAGACAATGGCAGTTTCCTCAAAAACAAACAAACACATTAGGTAAAACTGATAAATAAACTTTTGCACATGGGTGTGGCAGTTGCGTGAAAGTAAATAGTTGGATATGCACAAAGACAAAAAAAAACAATCTTTGAAATTCTAGGTGGTTATAAATTAGATTAGAAATGTGGGTTGGCAGGGGTGAGAGAGGATTGAGCATCCAGAGGACTGCTGTCCTCTCTCTTGGAGGAAGGGATCGTCATCCCATCCGTCAATCACCCTCTAGTGGGGTCTGGGAGGCAATGCAAGCTGGGAGACCAGTAGCTGACGGGCATGGCATGTGAGTGCCCCCAACACATGCACGCTATGCCTTATGCCGGGAGGGGCACAGGAAAAACAGAAAATGGCAGCTGGGGTTCCAGCGAAGTCCCGCCACCTTTCTGCTGGTCCGCCATCATCGTGGCCTCCCCAGATTTGGATTGCGCTCCGGAAAGGGAGGTGGCTCCCTTCTGACCCCACCCGGGGTGGGAGTTGTGGGGATCAGGTGATGGTCAGTGCGATTGGGCTCGTGGACAGGTGGTGCTAGACGGAGTTCCTGCCCCCCAGTGTGCACAGGGGCATAAAAAAATAACTGAACAAAAATAAAAAAGAAATGTAGACACCTCCCCGTAAATGAAATGCGACAGCACGAGGCCGACAAAGTTAAATGCTAATGTTCTCAGAGCCTCCCTGAAGAGAGACTGTGTGTGTGTGTGTGTGTGTGTGTATGTCAAACGCACTTACAGTAAGTGTATAGCTACATTGCATAAACACACATATCCACAAGAATACAGCAGACACACAGTATGAGTAAACATAAATAAAACCATATTACTGTACAAGGCACACTAAGATATATATCAAATGTAAGACATGATGGGCCTGATTTTCAAAGAGCTCTTAGAGCGATGCAAGTTGCAATGCTCTAAGAGCTGCAGCAAACTGTGGGTGGGCTAGGGTCCCTGCACCCAATTTTAGATTAAGCAAGGTCCTGGCACCAAACTCCCAGGTTTGCCACAAGCCAACAGCTGTCCCAAACATTTGGCACACCTGCGGGAATTGCTGCAGAGATCCAGCCCCGCCCCGCATGGCGCAACATTAAAGGGGCTGGGATGGTTGGGGAGGTAAAACTGCTTGCCAGTAAGGGAGCAGGGGGCATAAGGGGCATGAGAGGTGGCATATGGGGAGTTGAGGGGGCAGCCTGGACTAAACGTTAGTGATGTGGCACCTGGCAGGATGCGTTCACTTCTGTATTAATATTGTACATGCCCAGCTATTAATCATAGTGTACTACAATGTACAGTAACTATTACACATACTGTACATACAGAAACAGTCCTAATCAAACACACGGAAGGCGGGAAAGTGATAAATCTGCACTGAAGCGTAACACAGCAGACCTCACAACTGTAAAGATATACAGACCGTATTGTTATGGTCTATATAACTGTACAGTTGTGAGGTTTGCTGTGTTACAGTTCAATATGATGCTGTGCTATGCAAATTTATCACTTGTCCCTGCTTTGGTGTGTTTGATTACGACAGTTTGTGTATGTACAGTATGGGTAATAGTTACAGTACATTGTAGTACACTACGATTAATTGCTAGACATGTAAAATACTAATACAGAAGTAAATGCACCCCGCCAGGTACCACATCACTAACTTTCAGTCTCAGCTGCCCCAACTCCCCCATGCCACCTCCCATGCCCATTATGCCCCCGTCCCACTGTCTGACCCCGTCCCACTGGCGCAAGCCACGTAGACCACTTCCTGGATGGTCTAAGTGGTTCTCTTTGTTGCATCCATGGTGGGACTTACAAAATCCCCAAAAAGGGGATGCTGCAGCCCCACCATGGCACATGCCCCCTTGTGATCTGGTGCACTGGGTTGTTTAATGCAACCCTGGCACAAGGGCGCTTTGGTGCAGCTGCATCTGGATTTGAAGCAGGCTGCAACAGAAAACTGTGAATGATGCAAACTGTGACACAAGTCACCCCTTGCATCAAAATCTTTTGATGCAAGTCCCTTGCATCAGTCTAGCTGTTTTAAAAATCGGGCCCCATGTATCTAAATATATGCACAGAAAATGCACACAAACTTGAAGCAAGAGAAAGGCAGTTGCCAGTTAAAATTTTGTAAAGGGTCATGAAACTAAGGTCTACATTCAGTCCATTATTTTTAGTGTCAAGAAGAAAAATAAGCTTGAGCCATTGACCGATGAAGGGCTCTGTGTAGCCTGAATGCTTGTGGTTAGTAAATCTCTTGTTGGTCCAATAAATGGGAGGCTTTGAGGGGTCTCCTAGCAGCTTTATATGTGGGCTAATCATGTTTCTTAAATGATGTCACCATGGCCATATATGATGCCAGCACAACTTTATGTGGGCACAAAGCTCTTAAAGCCCCAGTTACGAATATGAAGGAGCTGGTCACGTATCCCCTTTTAAAACATTGAAGCTAACTTGAAAGTGAAAAGACACAGAAAATATAATTTACTATTCAGTGTGTGAAAAAACATTTAATTTATATAAGGATTTAGAATGAAAAGAAGTAATGCAATGCCAAGACATGCTGGATACCACACTTTGAGATCTCCAAGCCGTGAGGCTTGAGAAGAACTGGATTGCTGCACTACAACCAAGGATGGCACCAACACAGTAGAGGCCAGTAGCACTTTAAGTAAAAAGAAACATACTGTACTTTTTTTTTGTTAGGACCCCAGCCATTTCTTTAAGATATACAAATATGAAAAGAGACAGAAGGGCATTTTAGCAAAAATCTTGTTAGAAATAAAACTGATATGGCATGGTTTAGAAAAACAAAGAAAGGTGTCAGCAGAAATAAGTTGACTTCATCATGTCTGCCCATTTTTCTACCTAAGTCATACCCACTTACCCTTTGTCTTTGATAAATATGGTGAATTCAAATAAATTGCCAATACTGTGGCTCTCGTACTAAGAAAAATACTAATTTGAGTTATTAAACAATAAAGTAAAACATCAGTTTTGCTTCAGATATGAATTAGAAGATCTGCACAGCCTATGACTCAAATTGCTACATCTGCCACGTGAAAGCAGCTTTCATTAGTGACACCGCTTGTGTGAGCCACCACCAGACCAATAGACATGTGGTAAAGTAGTAATGACTGTAACAATACCACAGGGAAAAAAAATAAAAGCAGTCTGTATCTTAGCCTTGTTAAAATCACTAGTCTGTTCTGCAGTTTAGCCACATTGCACTTGCACTGAATACTTTACCATGACACATAATCAGTCTCAAAGGTAAGGGAATTGATTGCTTTGCTCTCCATAGCTCTAAACAGGCTCACAGGCTAGCATTTCTGTTGGCTTATAAAGGAAGCTGGCCATCTGCCCTCTTGGCCTTGCATGTCATACAATTGGGGGTGAGGGGCAAATAGGCAAAACTACTTACCTCCACATAATCAAAAGTGCAAGTACCACTATTTTCAATATCGAAAGAGAGAAAGCTTAGTGTGACCACTTTTCCTTCAGGCTGCGTGATGGTCCACTCACATAACTTGTCATGGGGATAAGAATTAGGATGATATGGAGAACGAATCTCTCCTTCACCAGAGAACACCCCACCACAAGCTGTAAACAGAAATGACATACTGTAGTTTGCAGAGTGATTATATCATAGGATGATGCTTTTTAAATCTTGTCATGGAAACATGCTTATTTACAGTACAGTATTCTTGAATTCAGCTACAGTGTTTCATGGTGCAACCTTCAGGGTATGTAAGTACAGGAAATGCCTTCCTAGAGAAATGGGAGGGACTGGGGTAGAGGTAGGGGAAATCTGAGCTGCAAGTCCAAAAGGAGAAAAAAAATCCTCTACGCACCAATCCTTCAAGGAACCATCCTTGAGTTAGTTGCTAAAGAAATCCACAATGCAGCATCCTTACATGGAATAGACACAGAAACATAGAATCTGATGGCAGATAAGGACCACTTGGCCCACCTAGTCTGCCCATTTCCCTAGCTAATGGATAAGCTGCAGATCCTAATTAACCAACAGCCTACTTCCTCCTACCCCCCACTAGAATTGTCTTATGTCTGTCCCATGCATTCTTGAATTCCCCCACTGTTTTTGACTCTACGACCTCCTCAGGAAGGCTGTTCCATGGATCTAAAACCCTATCTGTGAAGAAATACTTCTTCTCATTACCTCTGAGCCCCCCCACCTTCAAATTGTACCCCCTTGTTCTTGCACATCTCTTTTTCTGAAAGATGCTACCCTCTTGGACTTTGTTGATTCCCTTGAGGTATTTGAAAGTTTCTATCATGTCCCCCACCCTTTCCTTGAGGCTATACATCTTAAGCTCCTTTAGTCTTTCTTCATATGTCTTCTGGTGTAGACCCTGCACCATTTTGGTTGCCCTCCTCTGGACAGCCTCCACCTGTCTATGTCTTTGCGGAGATGAGGTCTCCAGAACTGTACTTAGTACTCCAGATGTGGTCTCACCAACTGTCTGTACAGAGGGCCAACAACTTCCTGTTTTCTACTGGTGATGCCTCTCCCTATGCATCCCAGTGTCCCTGCAGCCCTCCTTACTGCCTTCTCAAATTGCTGGCCCATCTTTAGGTCATCTGATATGACTACCCCCAGGTCTCTTTACATTTTTGTTGTCAGTATCTCATCCCCCATTGTGTACTCTTCCCCTGGGTTTTCCTCCAACCTTGCCAAGTCCCTTTTCATCCTTTCCACCCCACTTTGCATATCAACCCTGTTGCAGATCTTTGTGCCATCTGCAAAGACACATACTTTTCCTTCCAGTCCCTCTTCACTGTGGACTCCATTAACTATTACCCTCTGAGTCCTGTTGTCCAGCCAGTGTTTTACCAGGCTACAACCCTGGGACCCACTCCCAGGCTGGCTAATTTGTTTATAGACAACTTCATTTAGACATCAGGGACCAGATACTGAAAAATGGGCAATGCAGAGTGCAAAGGCTTGCACAGCGCTTGCCCAATGTGCATGAACCTGACAATTCTATATTCAGTCTGACAGTGCACCAGTGCTATCTAACTGAATACGGGGCATTTAAGCACAGTGCTAATCTGAGAAGCACTGCCCCAACATGGATCCTGGTAGTGCAGGGAACAGCACCCCCAGACCCGATAGTACCTGCGACCGGCTCCATTCCCAATCCAATTGACCAGTCCCATACATGTGGACATATTACCTGGTATCTAGTGGCAGCCTGCACACTCCAGTCCCCATCCCCAGTACAGTACAAGTATTCCCTGGTGTCCAGTGGACCACCCACTTTCTGATCACCTGGCCCCATTGAAATAAAAGTTTCTCTGTTGTCCATTGGTCCCCCATCCTTGGATTGCTGGCCCCATATTAAAAAAGGTAGTCCCACCGGCCCGATGGCACTGAGGGTTGAGGTGCTTGAGTCCACACCTCTCACCACACCAGCGACCTGGGTTCGGGAGCAGACTCGGGTTGCTGGTGGGTCAACTGGGGGGAAATAGGCTTGTACGTCCCATGACAGCTCGCCTTTTTCAGGGAGGGAAGAGGCCAATGCCCGTGCACTTGCCTGACTCCGAGCGGAGGCTTGGAGTACTGCAAGACCCGACTATAGGGGATGGGCAGCTGTTGTGCAGCATGGATGTCGGCGCTCTTGCCATGATGTCTGGAGTTTCATGCTGTAGGAGAGGGGAGAAAAGGAGAAATGTGCCTGCCACCGCTGGGTCAATGGGGAGCCGGGGGATGTGCCCACAATGTGCCTGTGCCAGTCCGACGGACCCGAGCCGATGCAATGTAAGTTACGGGGTGTTAGCGCCCCCACCTCATCCCCGCCTGGGGGGGTTAAACCGCAGCTCCATGGAGTCTAGGGGTCCATTCAGGGCAGGGCACCAGTCAATGGGATGTCTGCCATGTCTCCCCTGATAGGTCAGGGTAGCAGGCTGGGGTAGGCGGACAAAAGAGTAATTTCAAAAAAGAAAGGTAGCCCCTCATGCCTAATGGACCCACCTGTCCTCTGAGCACCAGCCCTATAATACAAAAGGTAGTCCCTGGTGCCCAGCAGTTCCCCCCTCCACCTTCCACTCACCGGCCCCAGTAAAATTAAAGAAGTCTCTCATGTCCAGTTGTCCCCCCTGCTCTCTGATCACTGGCCCAAGTAGAATTAAATAAGTTCCTAGTGTTACTGGTCCTCACCCACCCGCTGATCACCAGCCCAGTACAATTAAAGAATTCTATGGTGTCTAGTGGTCCCTCCGCTGTCTGATCCACAGCCAGGGCTGGTGATCAGGGCGTGAAGGGACCACTAGGCACAAGGGACTTCTTTAATTCTACAGGAGTTGGTGATTAGAGGGTAGCAGGTACTACTAGGCACCAGGGACTTCTGTAATTCTACTGGTGCTGATAATCAGAGGGCGGGGGGACCACTAGGCACCAAGGATTACCATTTGTACTACGGGGCCAGTGATCGGGGGACAGGGGGTACACTAAGCACCAGGAATTACCTTTTCCAGTGTGGGGCCAGTGATCAGAGGACTGGGGGACCACTGGACACCAGGGACTTCTTTAATTCTATCAGGGCTGGCAATCGGAGGGCGGGTGGAACACTAGGTAACAGGGACTACCTCTTTTACTATGGGGCCAGTGATCAGAGGATGGAAGGGTACACTAGGCACCAGGGACTGCCATTTTTAATACTGGACAGTGATCGAAGGATGGGGGGACCAATAGACACCAGAGACTGATTTAATTCTACTGGGCAGTGATCAGAGGGCAGAGGGACCACTAGGCACCATAGAAATTATATTATTCTACTATGGAGTGGCATCAAAGGATGGGGGACCACAAGATGCCAAGGCAGACTGTGTTTTTGATGGAGATGGGGTTCAGAGGGGGGAGCCACTAAACCCCAGGGCAGACTATGGTTCTGATGGGGATGGGGTTCAGAGGGTGAGGGGAGCCACTAGCCACCAGAGAGCAGGCGTAGTTGGCTGCAATGGCTCCGACAGCTGCTAGGGTTGACTGGAGTAAGATGGGCTTCTTCTCAGCAGTAATTGTACAGTGCAAGGTGGTTTACGCTATTCCCTTTGTGCAGCACTACCAGTCTGAATATTGCACTGTGCCAGGATTCATGTCCCCACCGCTCCCTTTTCTCACCACATACATTATTTTTTTTCACCTGTGCTAACTGTTTTAGCATGCACCACAGCCCCCTTTGAATACTGCACCCAGGCAAAAATGGTGCAATCACTTTGACTACCGGGAAAGTTTTGAATATCTGGTCCCAGGTGCATTTAGATCGGGATGTGCCAGTGGGTCCCATATCAGGTAGAGTCCCCTGACATTTCACATAGTACTGTACATCTATGCTTTTTTAAAAACAAAAGTGTAGGCATACTTCGCAAAATGTTAAGAAACTCTAACTGACATGGGACCCACTGGCACTTCCTGAATTAAAGGCACCTGATGTCAAAATATAGTTGACTTTTCCATGTAAAGATACTGCCTTGTGGATTTCTTTAGCAAGTAACTCAAGGACGGTTCCTTGAAGGAGTGGTGAGTGCAAGATTTTTTCTCTTTTTGCACTTACTCTTGTTAAATCTGTGTATCTATTCCCGGGTTCGGCCATTGTTGGACATAAATTCTTAGCTGCACTTTTAGCAGAAATGGAAAAATTCAGGATGACATAAAAAGACTTATTGCCCATCTAGTCTTCTGGTTTCTACCTGGGCCTTCACCAGTCTGGCACAGGCTAGACCTTTAGTGAATCAATCATCCCATAGTATTGCTTCAACTAACCCCTAATCCCCCCCTTTGCCCAACCCCACCCCATAAAGCTCACCAGTCCCATGTGTCTATTCCACCCCTCTTAAAGCTTGGCACCATGTTAACACTGACTGGCTCCAATGGCAGACAGTTCTACTTTTCCACCACCCTCTCTGGGGTGATGTATGTCCTCAGAGCCCTCCTAAATTTCATCCTGCCAGTTTATAGTTGTGGCCCCTTGTGACAGACCCCATGCTATGCTTAAACATTTGCTGGCTGTCCCCCTGTTTATACTCCTCAGGTACCTGAAGGCTTCAATCATGTCTTCTCTCTCTCTCTCTCACTCACTCTTCTGGATTCCAGAGAATACATATTAATGTCAGAAAATAAGTGGTGGAGTGAGTAAGTAAGGAGAGAGAGTCCCGGCCCTTCCATAGTTCTGGCACCTGGATGACAAGAGGTGGCAGTGAAGTGGAGGTGGGAAGACAATGGCCAGGCTCTGCGTCAGTGTACCTTTTGTGTGCAACTTGGAGTCCTGAGCATGCTGGTTTCCTAGAGATGGGAGTAACAGCCAGAGAAAGCCCCAAGTCAAGCAACATGAAGAAGAGGAGTCTTAGGCCCCACTGAGCTGACTGGCTACCTCCCCACCAAGGAGTCCATCATTGGGAGATAACATCATGAATTATGTGACTGGCCAAGAGGACTCCACTTCAGGAGGTAAGCCAAGGGAAAAGAAGGTATAAGAGTTGGCGAAGTCCTGGATTGAGCTGGAAGGTTCTCAGTCAAATGGGCAGGGCTGTCAAGCCTGTGGACCCGGGGGGGGCACAACCCCCCCAAATTCACATCCAAGTAGAGCGTTTTAGACTGAGGAAGGCTGTAAGCTGTATAATTAGGGGTTCTTCCTTGACCAATTTTATGTTGCATATTCCCTCCACCAGAAATTGTCTTGGCTTGCCTTTCCTAAAGAAGCGGGCAGAGCTGCTCAGAAAACAAGTACTGATTGGTGCAGAAGTACGGCGAGGCAACAGTAACAACTCTGTAGAATTGCTATGATTTAACACTGTTGTACTCAGGAGATTATTACATGTTATGTGCCTACACATGTTCACTAGCTACATATTACATCAGTGGCTGACATAAGCAGTAGCACAGCATCTAGTATATATTAAGTGTCAGCTTGTCACATTGTACTACTTAAGTAAGTACACTAGTAGCCAGTGACATGATGCAGAATATCCAGATATTGTATATCACAATATATCATAGGAAATCCCTATTCATGTCAAATGGAAGTCTGTGATATTTCTCAATGTATCCAGCAATATGCAGTAGCGTATCTTGTTACTGGCGAGCACTGTAGCCAATGGTGCTCCTAATTAAACAACGGAGATGCTACAGAAATGCCATTATTCTTCCGCAAGATGAGTCACATAGATGACAGGATTCTAGCCAGCTTTAAATGTATGAACAACGATATGTCTATAGTAGATTAGGCTATAAAAATTTCAAGAACACAAGTCGGCATTGTTTGTGACTACTGATAACAGATTGCACCGTACAGGGAAAGCATTTTACATAAAAGTTAAAAAATGTGGCCAATGAGGGCTCTAGCATCTGATCATGGTAACTGAGCAATTCATTGTACTGATAAGCTGGCAGCTTGGATTTTGAGAAAGGAGTGCCAGTTCAAGGCTTAAGGGAATGGATCAAAAAGGCAATAGAATGAGTCAGAGAAACTAGCAGACTGACCGCAGCTCTCCTCCACAGGGAACACAAATTCCAAAGTCATGGATTTAGCACTACCTTTTTTGGCAATTTTAGGGAAAACTGCCCATTCAGTGCAGGCCAGTTCTAACAAACACACACACACACACACACACACACACACACACACAATGATTCAAGAAAAAGAAAATCAAGGCTATTTCTCAGTGTGTGGGGAGGCTTTTGAAAACATAGTTTTTCAGAAATAATTCAACATATATCTCAGTAACTTTCTGTATTTATGTCCCCTCATTTTTCTAACTGAGAATGTTTACATGAAAACATAATCCATATGTGACAGACTTCATGTCCTCCTCCTGCTTTTCTCTCGTATGCCATAATCCTATTTGTGAGATCACAGTCATGCCCATATCAACAAATCACCATGTTGCAAGAATCAATACTTCAATGAGGAAAAGCAGGAAACTGAGATAAAGTCTTAGATGCAAAGCTCCTGTTTTCATGTAAATGTTCTCAGTAATAAAGAATGCAGGGACACAATATGGAAAAATTAATGAAACATAGGTTCATTTGTGTCTTTATATACAGAGAATAATGCATATGTATGGGGTTGATATGCAGTTTTTTTACACACCCAAGGTGTGTGATATTAGAGAAACCTCGAGAGCAAAGCTAGAGGTTTCACTAATATCACACACGAGGGTAATGTATAAAACTTGCATATCAATCCCAAATGTTTTATTTTTATAATAACTGAGCATGGACTTTTGGTGTAAAAGTATTTGGGAGAGAGAGAAAGCATGGCTCAGCAGTGTTCGATTCGATAAATTACATGCCTCAAAATCCACAAAAAGAGAAGTGGCTTGTATGAAAAAAAAATCTAACCTGTGGGTGCTGAGCCAATTCGTTTTCAGTTTTAAGATACAAAAGCCGTTGAGTATAGACCGACGAGAGCGAGGTTACTCGGCGGCTTCAGAGAGTGGAGTCAAAGCGTGAGCAGTGTTGCTATAGCAACGCATGTTCATGCTTGAATCAACCTACTAAACCACCGGTAACTCTCTCGGTCTTCAACGGCTATGTCTTAAAACTGAAAACAATGAGCTCAAGCATCCACAGTTAAATTTTCCATAAGCTACTCTTTTGTAGATTTAGCTGAACACTGCTCGCTTGAAGAGTACCTCAAATCAGGCTTCTTGGCGTAGAAGTCGTGATCAACCCGTGGTTGATATTCGTTTTTTCGTATCAACCTGCGGATTGATACAACTTTTAACAGCACTCAAAATGGGTTGATAATGGGGTCACCAGTTATTATTATATGTTTAAACATTTTACTGCATATATACCGAAGTCATTTTAAAATGCCAAACAGCATGCCTCATCATTCATATGTGTAGCTGGACATCCTTGTATTATAGAATAAGTATAACCAGGTCATAGAAACGTAAAATATGACAGCAGATAAGGACCAGTCTGCCCATTTCCAAACCTACTGCATATACCCCAGACCCTAATTGATCTGTGGCTCACCCTCTCTTTCCTATCACTAGGGTTGCCTTACGTCTATCCCATGCATTCTTGAAGTCACCTACTGTTTTTGCCCCCACAAACTCCGCAGGGAGGCTGTTCCATGCATCTACCACCCTTTCTGTGAAAAATACCTCCTCACGTTGCCTCTGAGTCTCCCCCCACCTCATAGTGTGACCCTTGTTCTTGCACATCTTTTTTCCTGAAAGATGCTGCCTTCTTGTACTTTGTTTAGCCCCTTGAGGTACATGAATGTCTCTATCATAGAATAGAATAAACGTAGAATTTGTCAGCAGAAAAGAACCACTTGTACCATCCAGTCTGCCCAGATAACCCCTGCCTAGGTCTTCAAAGAACACCCATACCTTAGGGTTGGGTTTTCAAACATTTGTACTGTGTTTTCGGCACCACTGTGCTATTTGCGACATGACTGTTTAACCACAACAAAGGTGTTCTAACTTTATGCTGCAGGAGTTGCAAGCTGCGTAACAAAGCAAGGCATACCTCACATAAATGATGCGCAGACCTCTTTTACCATGAAGTGTGAAAAGTGTCACAAGTAGGTCAAAAAGTTTGAAAATTACCCAGACACATTTTGGTATGTTGGTAGTGATACAGGCTGTACCCCAAATCAAGAACTGCACCTGCGTTACTTCTCGTGAAAATCCAGCTCCTCATCTATTAATAATGGCTTTTTTTAGTTCTGGGTCTTGCACCGAGCACATACAAGAATGATTCCCCAAGTCATGGTAGGCACATTAAATAGTTATGGTTCTTACCAATTTGATAAATGGCTCTGAAGCCTCCTTTTGTTACTGAGGCATCTGATTTAAACTTGATCCAGAGCATGTTGGAATTTGAAGTGATTGGTGAAGGGACTGTATTACCACAGTATTTGTCAATCAAAGGATCGGTCTCGGTGTCTCCATCACGAACCTGAACAGTGGGTAAAATCAAAGGCAAACCTCAATTAAATCTGAGACATTAGCTGGCCATTCTCTATGTTGAGCATGCAAAGATATGAATCTTAATGTCTAGTTTTTTACATACAGTTATACAATTAACACTCCTTTTCATCAAACATTAGTGTACTTTTTTTTAAGAAATGACAGTACTTTGAAACTTTGGTACGTTTGTGAAGGGTGTGTTTTAAGGAGTCTGTATGTTTTCTTGTATTTAATTGACTATAATTTTCTTTAATTATACTTTCCAAACAGTAGAGCTTCAATCAGCTTGACTAGGAGTGTTTCCTGGTTAGTGGGAACCCCATGTTTTTATTTAACTTTGCTCTCTAAAATAAATTGAAGGCCGTGTGCCACTGTGGTTTGAGGGAAGGACTGTGATCCAAGAGATCCTGGTTCCAGACCTAGATTAGCCATGGTGCAGCTGTGTAGCTTGTGACAAGTCATTTGCTCCCCTTGTGCTTTGGTCCTCCTCACTATAAAACTGCATGTAAGCCAGACTGCTCTCAAATAACAGTTGAGTGGCTCCAGCTCCACAGCATTATGCTGGATTAGAAATACAATACTGTTCTTTCCATAGCAAGAAAGTACAGTTACTTCTATGGCCAAATAGAGGATCTGAGCCTGCCAGTTGAGTAAACTGGGAACTAAACAGTCACATGTGTCAAATGAACATCCAGCAGATCCAAGGTTAAAATGATTATGTTCAGTGTGTTGATTTCATGTTAGTCTAAGGCTGCCCGCAGTAGTATTTTTGAAAGCTTCAGCAGTGTAAGGCTAAGTAAGAGTTAGGCAGGCACTGATCTAACTTGCATCAGCACCAAATTCTAGCCCATCTATCTTTAACCAGAATGTTACAAGGATAATTTTGTATCTATGCTTTTCTCCAGTCACATAAGATGCCCCTTCTTCCCCTTGTTTGGTTTTTCTTTAGTATTTTTGTTTTTAGGTATAACATAATAATGGGAACATTCCTTAAACATGGCTATTCTCCCAGGTTTTTTTCAGCATTCTCAGCTGCTTTAGAACACTCATTGTACTGTAAGGTTAGAGAACTGTGTCTGCTGTATGCTGTTCATCTGAGTCCAAAGGTATGGTATGTTAAACAATGGCAGGTGTTTAAAAATTAATTTGCGTGTTGATATATATCTGGGTATAGACATTTTGTAAAGTGCCCTTCTTTAACTATTTCTGTAATCCAGCTCCCAAGGGGGCAAGTCTTGCTATCAGGAGACTGACTGATCAGTGGGTAGGTTCAGGTCTCAGAAAATTCTGAACTTGGAATTGTGTATCACTGTGACCTTTACACTTAGCATTCCTTAGGAATCTAAAATAAAGTCCATTGGCCACAATCTTCATTCACGGTCACTGCTGTACTGCAAGTTTAATTACAGCATGCTTTCACATAAGTAACGATCAGCATCATACACCCAGCTCCAGTTAAGGTAGTTGTCATTTCACAATTACTAGCTGTTTGATGTAACTCACAGTTCTACTTTTCCCCAATGTTTCCTTCAGCAAAAAGACTGGAACCTAAAAAGGGGTCCTTCGGCTATACAGGCTGGTCTTTCTTGCTATTTTTTTAACATGCTCTCTAGATGACACTTAATAGACACAACCTGTCAGCTTCTCCCAATCACACCCTCAAAGAAAACTTGGTGACCATGTATGAGGGTCCCACTCTCCACACCACATTCTTACAATCTATCCTATACTGGGCCCCTTATGCCAGGGGAGCCACAGGGACTCTGGCTCCCAGACTGTGAGACAGACAGACAGACAGATGGGCATGACATGTGGGCCCAAATAAGGGTCCCCGAACAGGTTATCCTTCCCCAGCAAGTCAGTTACAATTGTGGGTACGTTATCAGGGTAGCAGATGAGGAAATATTTAGGTAGATCTGTCTGCTCTGGACTAGTGCAACTCCACAGTTACCCACCAACCAACCTGTGTGGAGTCCTTTCACCCAGCTGAAAATGGGGCCCCTATTAACCCCAGTGAATGGGTGCTCCCTCAACCACATGCCAGGATTTCTCCAAACAGAATGGGATGCACCTCTCTTTATTCTATAGATACATACATACATACATACATAGATACATAGGTGAAACATTTCAATAAATAAACAATAAATAAATACATAGATGTTGTTGGCAGAAAAGGGCCTTCAGCCCACCTAGTCTGCCCATGAACACAAGCACTTCCTTCCCATTTTGATCAATACTGCACCTGTGAGCTTGCATTGAGACCAGTACGGACATCTAACAGACACCCGTAGAGGTAATACCCAGCCACCCACTGCTGCTTCCTCTCCTCCAGAACTCTGAGCTCTTCCACTCTTCTCCTCTCCCTCTCTCTACCTTCTGAATGGGTGCAAGGCACCATCTTTTATTGAAGACAGCTGGTCACATGGGTAGTACTTGACTCTACCTGTAAATTAACACCTTGGATAGCCAGAGCGCTAAATAGATGACACAAAGCTGCATGGTGGTGAGGGGAGGGCTACATTTCAAGTCTAAAAAAAATTCTAAATCAGACTCTAAATGGGGAGAAAAGGGCATCTAAGAAGGCAGGAGAAAACGTGAAATCTAAAATAGAATTGTAGCCTTTCATCTAACTGAGGGGCTATGTTATAGTCCTTTGTCAGCCATGGTTTTGGGAGTAAGCAAGTGGAGATCAAGCCAAAGAAAAAAAAAGGGGTGTTCTGGGAAGACCAGAGTTTCTGGGCAGAGCAGCACAAATTATCAGTCCCAGATCTGTGTTAGTGGCTGTTTACTAGGAGATCCTCGAGGGGACTCAAACATGCAGATTCTTTTAATTGTGGGAAGGGTTCCAACCTGCTGTGATGGAGCCATGATGTACCACTACAGCTGAGGCACTCCTGAGGAGAGAAGAGGAGCAGCTGATGTTCCTGAAAATGGGCCAGAATCACGGTAAGTCAGAAGGGAATACAGCAGAGTCAAGAACAGTTTGCCATGAGCTGGGATGCGGTGAGACGAGAGGGACACAACAAGGCCCCAGAAATAGGCCATGATCTTCACTACAGTGAGTAGATGAGAGTGCAGCAGACTTAGTAAAGGGCCACAGATTGGTTCATGGAGAGTAAAACTAAATGCTATGGGCCATAGCTTAGTGCCATGAATTGAGTCACATTGAAGAATAAAGCAGGGCCATAGCAAAGGGCCATGAGCTTATTTGCCATAAACTTGCTGAAGAGCTGTGAAAGAGAATGAAAAAAGGACCTTGGTAAAAGGCCATGAAAATGTCAGTAATGTACTGGTGACCTTGGAAATGGTCCTGTAAAAGCACAGTGTTTCCATGGGGGCATCAACTGTCTTATCATAAGACATTAATATGAGTCAAATAGTGTCTAGTGATGCATCAGGAGGCACAAATGCTAAAGGGATAGCTGGCAGACACAGCAAGGGTAGAGATGAAGGTGGCAGGACTGTGCTCTTTCATGGTAGAGATGGGGGATGGATCTAGGTGGAGAAGGGAGGTACAGTGAACAAAATGAACCAGAGCGCACTCTAAGGAAGGAAAATAACAAACTGCACCAAGTTGCAAAATGTGCTTTCATGCTTTATTACAAAAAATATTTTATGCGCACAGGTAGTTTGCTAAAGGATGACCTTTGTGGGCCACTCGACACTGTGCTTCGCTCACTCAAGCTTCCTCAGGAGGGTGGTAGAAGGTATGGTCACAAGAGAGCACTGTTGCCAGCAACAGTCAGCCTCTGGCTGACCAGACTGATGGTGGTCAACTGGTGACTAGGGCTGATGAGTCAGTCCAGTCAGCAGGACAACCAACATGCCAAGGTGGAGGAAGGCAAGGGCTAGGGGAATGCAGGAATGTAGTAGTCATTGGGGACTCCATAGTTAGGGCAGTCGATGAAGTGAAGAGGCACTGCTGGACCAGGTTGACAGCTTGGTCAAGAAGGCTTGCCTGGCTGGAGTCTGGGTCTAATGAGTGCTACTACAAGCCAACAACATAGCTGGGGGAGGAGCAAACGGTTGTCATCCATGTTTGCATGAACAACATTGAGGAGGTCGTTCACAGAACTAGGGATGTTCCTGAAGGGAAAGGTATCCACCATGTGGGCTATAACCATTAAGAAGATCAATGTACCAGGGTCTCACACAAAAGGGATGGACCTTTTATCTGGTGAACTGTGGAACACATATACCCCCACGATGGGCTGCACCTGTGCCAAGAGAGAGTGGAGTACTGGCCAGGAGAATGAACAAGGCAGTCAGAAATAATTTAAGCTAGAAGATAAGCAGAGGGGGCTAGTGGAGGGGATCACCAACAGCAAAAGAAAGATGCAGGGGAACCCCAAGGGAAGGACAACAAAGCAGGGGAAACATGGAGAGGAAGCACAGAGTGGTAATTATTCTCACTTGCATTATGACCAAAAAAAGGAGCACAAAATATGTGAGCTCAAGAATCTGTAGCACTTCTAAGGCCAGGACGTAATAGTCACACTCACAGAGACATGGTTGGGGAAGAAAATGACTGGGGCACAAAGGCAAAGGGATAAATAGACTATTCTGAATGGATAGGTCTGACAGAAAAGGGTGTGTGTGGCTCTCTTATTTATTTTTTATTAACCTGGTACAGTAGGTACACTAGGTAACAAATGCCTACAGTATTTTGAGGCATGATCTTTCAGTTAGTCCTGTATTGTATATGTTGGTTATCTGTGAATCCTTATTACTAAAGAATTATCAATACAGGATTATTAAAGACCATCAAAGTTGTGAAAAGGTAATTTCCTGAGACTGGCATAGATATGATCATTAATGATAGCAACCCGTATTGTTCTCAGGCAATGCATTTCTAAATTCAGCAGTATAAAAAGCAAATAACTATTGAATCATTGTATCAAGGCTTTGGGCTTTATCAGCTCAGGTTTGACAATGAAACATAAACCACATCTAATTGATGATGGACTACTGTATGTCTATGTCTAATGGATGAAACATGCAACCATTCAAAGAGAGAAGTCGGAGTTTGATTTCTCAACATTCTGAGATATTCTAAATAGAAAAAAACATGTAGGTAGGTAACAGCCATCCATGTTCGAAGTATAAAGAACAGTGATACATTAAAAGGGTGACAGAGAGAGCCACTCGACATATGCTATTATATGCAACATTCACCTTACAAATACAACTGGAGGATAGAACATGAAAATTTACAGAGCCATATTCAAGTTTTAGAATAAGAATCCTTTTATGATCACCAATCTTGCTTTTTTGTTTGATTATTTAAAAAAAGGTAAAAAAAAAAAAACATTCTTCTTCATTGTAGCACCACATTCATGGCACTTTTTACCGAATAAATGAGAGGACTAGTAAATTCTACATTGTTTCAAAAATTAGTTATGCAGCTCATTAGTAAAACTTGTTTATGTAACACTGGGTGAGCATAATACTGTTAAACTTTTTAATGGTGACCTAACTTTACTAAATAAGTATTAATTTTTATTATGTTTGTATAACACTGGGTGACCATACTACTATTCCACTTTTTGGTATTTTTTTTTTGCCCTTGGTCACCTTGCCTTCAATGCTACCCCCCAGGCACCTACCTTGCTGCCTCTAATAGCCGTACCTCAGCGATCCCCCCTGGCTTACCCCTCAGAGTGGGGCCACATCATCTTACCAGATCTGTCTGCAATTGGAGAAGGTGTCAGCAATAGCTGACATTGTCGCTCTGGTTTCCCCCCAGAACGGGGTTCGGGGTCTAGGGATGCCTGTGTGGAGCCGTGATAGGTCGTCGGAGAGGCAGGGAAGCTATTGAGGCCAGGTGCTGGGGGTGACCATCATCAGTAGTAGCCAATGATTTTCTAGTTTTAGCCCCAGGGCGGGAACATGCAATGATGTCCCACATCTGCCCCACCCTCCAAGAGCACTGCACCGCCACTGTAGAGTTCCCCTGCCCTGCTAGGAGTCCCTCGAGCGCCAGACACACTACCCCATCCTCCCCCCAGAGAAGGAGAGAAGTCCTTGGGACACTCAATCTTTCTTTCCTGGCTGGCCCTCCAGCTCCCTGGGTCCATTCCCCAACCTAGGTTGCTGGTGTCGCAAGCAGAAATCCAACCACTGCACCCAGCAGGCTAGCCCAACTTTTAGTATTAACTTTACTAAGTATTAATTTATGTTGCTTTTTAAGATTTATTTGACTAAGTATTTAACCTACGTAACTGTTTATGACAGAAACTAATTAATACACTGTTTTTACTTCATTGCTTTGATATACTGTACATTAAGCCAGCCCGGTGGCACTGAGGGTTGAGGCGCTGGACGCCACACCTTGCTCCACGCTGGTGACCTGGGTTTGGGAATGGACTCAGGTCACCAGGGGTTGGCAGGGAAGGAAAGGGATTGAGCATCCGTAGACTGCTCTCCATCTCTGGGGAAGGGGGTTCCCAGTCGTCAGTGCTCCAGTGACCTCTGGTGGAGACCGAGGGCGTGCGCTGGCACTGTAAGACAGGGGTCAGCTTGGGGCATGACGCTGAAGCAGCGATGGGACATGTGCGTGTCTCTTCCACTGGCGCATGCACACCCCAGCCCACGCCGGAGAAAAAAGGGAATGTGTGCACTCGGTCACGGTGGCTTGATGGCCGCCTGAGGAGCTGGCTGGTTTGGGGGCACCACCCCCAGATACTGGATCCTGTGTCAGTGGGGAGTAAGGAGGGGACTCACTGCTGCTCCGCCTCGGGGGGCAAGCTACAGGGGTAGATGGTGATGGGGCCTTCAATGGGGCCAGGACAGATCCGGACGGCAGCCGGAGACGGGCGGATGCCGGGACATGAAGAGGCAGACCAAGAGCCACAAGGTAAAAAGTACTAACTAAACAAAAAAAAAAAAGATATACTGTACATGATTATCTGATTTATTTGTACCTCCTGTATTACTCTGCCTTGAGTGCTTGATGCTATAGTGTAACAATGTCTGCTTCCGTCAAGACTTCCATAAAAAGGAGACAATAAATCTCTCTGGAAGTATTCTGGTGTGTAAATCGCAAAATAAATAAATGATCCTGCATGATAGCCTTCATTTGATAGCAACACACCTAATCACATAAGACATATGTAAAAAGAAATCAAGAGACAGATCAGGATTAACCCCAAGATATTAGAATTGAACAGCCACATTAGGGATATACTCTTCAATGCCGTGAATCAGTAAGCTTTCCCCAGCAAGATTAACTTTGGAGGCCAGATTCACAAAGATCAACGCAAGCTGCATCAAACAACAGCTTGTACCAATCACCAGTGCGTTGGGGACCTTGCGCCCAATTCCCATACAGGAGGGGTCCTGGAGCCAAACACCCGCAGTGTATGGCAGCTGCTCCCACATGCCAAATATTGGGTGCACAGGAGAGGTATGATGAAGGCTGGCCACAACACATACAGAATGCTCCAGTGACATAGTAGTGTGCTCAATGCAGGTGGAAGGCATACAGTGGCAGGACACAGGCGTGGCATGTTGTCCCTGACCTGTGCTTTGCAGTCTGTCATTCCAGATACGTTGCATCTCTGGTGCAAACTGATATGGACCCCTGAAGGAACTGAAGTGGACATGGGAGATGTTCAGTAAGGGGAAGTGGAGGTACCTGTGCCAGCCCACCGCATAGTCAGAAGTCCCATGGTGGCTCCACTGGTGCCCACTAGACATGCCCAGGGAGGTCATCTAGCATGTCTGTGAGCCACTCAGTGGCATGCTGCACCCTGACAGGTTTCCTTTCCAGCTGGTGTCTGGTGCATGGCCGTTGGCTCACTGGGCATCTCGCGCCACTGGGAGTCTCATCCCATAGTGCTGAACAGCAGCAACACACAGGGACCCGATTCTCAAAGGGGCCTTAGATTGATGCAAGCTGCAGAAAACAGTATCAATGCCTGATGCACCAGGGACCCTGTGCCCGATTCTCTATCAGGCAGGGTCCCAGCAGCAAAGTCCCATAGCTAGCAGCAATCCTGGCCATGCACCAAACATGGAAAAGTTGGTAGACCTTGAGGATGAGGACAAACATCAGGAGGATCTGAACAAACTTCTTACCTGATCAGACTCCTTGACCTGTTTATTCACTGAAGCCAAATGCATGGTGTTACACTGAAGCCAAATGCATAGTGTTACACTTAGGAAAGGAAAACAGCTATAGGAACTACATACAGTGTGGGTCTCCTCTTGCTGCAGCTAAGGAAAAGGACGTGGAGGCCATAACAGACATGGGGCTAAAACAGGAAAAGCAGTGCACAGCCACTGTCAAAACCAACGGTGGAATGCTGGGGTGCATCAAAATGGTGACCAGTAGAGCAAGGAAAGTAAGCCTGCCACTTAACAATTGCTTATTGAGGCCCTACTTGGTGCCCTGTGTGTAGTTCTAGACTTTTTAATACAAAAAGGACACTGAAGCAGTTGAGAGGGTGTAATGTGGGGCCACCAAAATGGTTAGGGGTATGTGGGACAAAAGCTAAGAGAAGAAGCTAGAGACCCTTAATGTAGTCTTCCTAGACAAAAGGAGGCTAAGAGGGGATATTTTATTTTTGCTTATTTAGGTTTCAGAAAATACCTTTGAGCCAAGGCTCTTTTACACAGGTTCCACATCAGAAAACAACAACAGTGCATAAACAAGAGACACAACAAAGTTCATAAGCCATACAATAGGTTATCCAAATTGCATAGTTGTCAGAGGCAATTGTCACTGTCAAATAAAACAGAACAACAGTGCATGAGCAAGATACACAATAAAATTCTTAAAACATAAAATAAGGTTACTCAAACTGCAAAGCAGCCAGTGGCATTGTCACTTTCGGGGAGAGTATCAAACAAAATTCAGTATGGTATGAATATACTTCAGGGGAGAGGTAAGGAACTGGCAGTAGCCATGGTAGGCACAGGAGATGGACAGAAAAGATGGGGGCAGGGGAGAGGTGGAGAGATGGAGGGTAGAAGGGCTCAGTGAGCAGAGTCAAGAGGAGGAAGGAAACAGGGTGATGGAGCTGAGGTAAGGGACAGGGGCTGAAACAGAACTAGGCAGGAGAGCATAGACAGAGTACGGGGTGTGAGTGGGGTAGGGAGGGAGGTGGTGTGGGTGGAGAGGTAGTTGGGGGAGCAGGGAATGAGACAGACAGTCAAAGGAGAATGGTGTGAAGGGGAGACAAATGGGAAGTAATGGGTGAAGTGGTGATAAGGAGTTAAGGGAAGGAATCACAAGAAGCCTGGGAAGTGAGGTAAAGGCACAGATTCCACTTTTAGATCTCAGTCTATGGCATATCAAGGATATCAACAAGACTGAGCACACAGAGATGGCTGGTATAGTATATGGTTGCCCCTTGTCATAGATAGATTTTGATACACAGCAGAAAGCTGTTGTAGGAAACATCAAAGGTCAAAAACGCTATTGTGGTGTAGTAGCCATGTCACTAGTATACTACAACAATTTTTACGCTCTGCGTCCAAGCATTGTCTCCCACACATCACAGTCAACCTATCAGCACTGAATATGAGACAGTGCAATAGAGAACACATTTCTGTTGGTGATCTTTGTTTTTTATATGAAGCCTGCTACCTGCCCGACAGAAGACGATTTGCACATATTCTACGGAAAGGTGAGCTCCTAAGCATGTGGGCTGGTGGGGGTGGCAGTACAGCAACTGAGAGCAGAAGTGATAGTGGTGTCCAACAGGGACAGTTCCGAACATTTTAAACAAACCGTCAAAAAAACATGCAATTCTCCTCTGTTATTTTGAATAGAAAAACCATACACTATATAAAGTAACAGATAGGAAACTGTCCACAGACAAGGCTATGTTTCCATCTCAGGGGTTGATGACATCATAGGGGCCTTTTGAGCTTCGCTCTCGAGATCTATGATGTCATCAACCCCCTCAATGGAAACACAGCTTTGTTGTGCAGAGTTCCCTGTCATTATTCTATACACGATGTCCTACAGTATGAGGCAGGGACACACCTTGAAACTCAGAGGTGTTAAATTCAAGGAAGACATTGGGGCCCAGGGGGAATGTTTCTCCCAAACAGTGGTGAGCCTGTGGAATAGTTGATCAGTGGAGACAGCGGCTATGAAAACAATATAGTCTTCAAGGTAAGCCTGGAGACAAATTTCTGCCTACCAAGGGAACACACATGGGGTATCCAAGCTGCCTGATGCCCTTTGGGGGCAACTGTATGCAAAACATGAAAAAAGTGACTCTCAACTCCAGATCCTTATAGTCAGAAATCTTTTATTAATTATACTTTTACTAATCACCACAGATGACCGTGGACCAATATTTTGTAGTCCTTAGTGCCACTTCTTCCTGAGCAAATGGTGGTAATTCTCCTATTTCATAGCGGTACAGTATTGAATCACTTTTCAGGTCTCCTTACTAGACTCACAAAAGAGACCCTTTATTTTTTAACAATGTGTTGCTTGTGTCCAAAAGTTTGAGTGACACCCTGCATTCAAATACTGCTGGTGTGGCCAAGCCATGTACCATGATATTAAGCATTCCATCTGCTAAATGCAGCAGTGGGCTATGTTTAGTTTGGGTCTTAATGCTAGCCGCCTCCATTGCTAGGGGAGCCAGCATAGTAAAGTAGGCAAGAGATCCATATAGATAAGTACTAGGTTCCGTAGAATCATTTTTTTATTCCTGCTTATAAAGAGGGAGGGGTGGTCATGATGGACCTATTTCCCCTCCTGAATTTAAATTACTATGTTAAAAAGTGTATCTGTTTAATAAAACTGACACCACTGCTTTAAAATTACAACACTCTGTGGCCAGATGTGAGTGAGTTAAGGCCTCAGAAAATGGACTGTAAATAGTCCTCTGACACAAATTGACTAACACATTAGCTAAGAGACCCTTGCTGGCACTTATCGGTAACTTCAGAGGACCCCAGTTTACAGAATGAAAATATATAGGAACAATATTTTTTTATCAGAACAGAACAGGCACTGCTGCTGTAAGTGCGGGGTTTTGAAAATTGTTTTAAAGTCACTGTGGACTTGCTGAAGTGACTCACAGTCATGAGAGTCCCCGAAAAGCTGTAGTGATTGACCAAGCATGACTGTTAAGCTCTGTACTACAGCAAAATATGTTATTTCCAAATCCCCTAGAGAAGAGAAGAGAAATAAAAGATTGGGAAATCAAAATAATCTGAATACTGAACCGAAACCTTATCTGGATTTAAAGGGGGGCCTGTAGCTGTGAAAAGCTCTAAGACAATGGAAAAGCATTGTGGCCAAAAAGAAGTAGCACTAGATTTGGCCCAAGGGCACTGGCCATCTCACTGTCTGCTGCATTGGTAACCTGGGTTTGGGAACAGACCAGGATCACTTGGGGTCTGACTGAGGGAGGGAGAATTGAGCATTTGTAGGACAGCTCTACTCCCTTGGGGAGGGGGAATACACATCTGCAGTTTGACTGCCACCTACTGGAATGGAGGTGGTGGCCACATAGGACAGCAAGGAAGGGGGACCACACACCTGAATCCCAGGGGCCCCTCTGTGGAGACGGAGGTTGCACACTGTGCCATTGCACAAGTGTGGGCCCCAAAGGGAGAAGATGGAGGAAAACTCCTCAGACCACAGCACAGCAATGGCCTGGTCCCTCACAGGCCCCACACCAACGACTTGGCACCTCTGGCTAGGTCCTAAGGCAGAATGTCAGCAAAAGCAGGAGAGCCCTGGGGTGGCAGGTGACTGGCCAGGGGGACCGGTCCAGATAGTGGCTGGTTAGAGCAACCAGAAGAGAAACACATAGTGGAAAAAATGAGTTTTCTCCTGAGCCATTATAGCCATGAACAATCTGGTCCCCAGGCACTGCAGCAAGCAGCAGCTACAGGCAGGCTCCCTTTTCATCGCACACGTGGTGCAAATCCTCTGTGGCATGGGTCACCTCCAAGAGGCTAGAACCAGCTGGAACATTTTGGGAACAGCATTTTTAAACTAAAACCTCAACTCTGTCTGGAGCAGACAGGATGCATGAACAGACGCTGCGCAAGCAGCACAACACAGCAGCACTTATGAACCGTACTTCCACTTTGTCTTACCCTGATGGATGAGTAGGGGGACTGAGCAACATTGTGGAGTGGCCAGAAATTATGAAATAAAGCCCAGTGGCACATAAAGACAGCTGGAAGCCATGTTGAGCAACAGAACTCTTTCATGCAGAAACTGTACTATTTATATCCAACTCATTTGTAAAATGCTTGAGTTGAATTGTGTATGAAATGCACTTATTCAATGAACATTTAATCTAATCTGCAGTATGTGAGGTCTTTGTGCATTGTGTATGCAGTTGCTAGCAATTTTAAGTGTCTTTAGCCATACAATTAATAGTATATAATTAATAGCAATAGAACAGACATGGTGGTCCATCTCTACACACCACATACTGTTCATTTTAGCATATACTTGTTCAAGTTTAAGTTTATTGTGAAGGGATAAGATCCATTGAGCAGGCTCATTTGCAAGGAGATGCCTTGTACAGGCAATAAAACAAGACAAAACATTGCATAAAATACAAGAAATTGAGATAAAGTTCAAAATAAAAAAGAAAATAGAGCAAATTCAGGGTATTTACAATATAAAAATATTTGTAATATATACAATATATGCAATATTTACTATATATAGATGTATATATATATATATGTATATATATATATATATATAAAACACACAACTGCTAGTCAAAAATCCTTTAATGAACAATAGACTTATGCACAATGGAATATGACTGTTGTTCTATCTATCATGGCTCTTTTCTAGTTTAAGCTGTGCACATTGCCAGACTGCTGAGATTTGTGTTGTACAAATGGAAATGGAATAAAACCCTCTTGGCTATGTGCACTATCTGTTATCTGCTCCACACACCATGATTAGCAGTACATAGGGTTGTGCACCCTGGATGTCCATTGGATACATTTGGGTGTACTTAACAGGCCTCCCCAACCACGTTGCCCTCCCAAGCCTTTATCATGCTTTAGCATTTGTAGCTGACCTGCCGGTAAGAGCTGGGGCAGGGAGGGGCATGTCAGGGACTGAACTGTCACAGCATGACATGCATAAGCCATCTGCACTGCCAGTCTAGAGTTGGGGGTCCATTACACCAGCCAGAGGTCTGCAGTAACCTGTGGGAACCCCCCCATTAGGATTGCACAGGTCTTAGTTCGCCCACCTTACTAGGGACCCCAGTCATCTTCCTTGCTACAGAGGGCTAGGTGAGGATGTGGGCCGCAGGGCACTGTTCCATATTTTTGTAAAAACAGCATCAATATCTACAGGGAAAGGGCACTCCTTACATACAGGGCCACAGTCATATCCCACAATCCCCTGCTCCAACAAAGTAGGGGATCTATTCTGGGACTGACCCAGGCTTATTAATAGAAAACCAGTGTAAAGTCCTAGTCCACCCATCTCCTGACTGGTCCCTCCCATTGCACGGAGCTACATGCCCATGCTCCAGGACAACCATGGCTAGTGCATCTTGGCTTGCATGTTTGCCTGAGGCCAGGTGCATAGAACCTAGCTGTATGACCTGGTATGCACTTTTTCTGGTGCATACGAGGCCAGATTGTGTGTGGTGCCCCTCATTTGTTTCCTCTTAAAAATATTTCTAACGGAAGAGTGGGAATAGAAAATAACAGGACTCTCTGTACCAAACAGCAATGTTCCACAGTGCCTCTGTACCAAATGGCCCTGAGCTACATGTCAGAAGATATTAAACAGTGAGAGGTTGCCAGTACCACCACACCCAGAGTTATATACAGAATCTGTTTGTGGGCACATGAGAGTCATTTCTGGATTTCCTTTCACTATCCCAGGTGAAAACAACAGATTGGAATGAGTCACAATCGCAATTAGTCATATCAACATGCCTTACCCATTAAGATAAGACAAAGAAAGATTTTTCACAGCATGCTACCAAGTTCCAAAATAATAATGTTTCCTTATCAAAACACAGCTCTGGAAATTGTTCTGAAGCCAGCTATCATCCAGGAAAAGAGCTTCATTGTTACTGCTTTAAATGCTGTGTTTTGAATATTTTTTCACAGGAATGGAAAAGTTAACTCTAGCATGGCAGCAATGTCATAGCAAATACTAACATACTAAATGCCAGCAGAATAGGCCTAACATTCTTTCGAGTCTGCTCGATTGGTCAGCCCCACCCTGGTGCTGACCTTGCTGCCCCTCGCTGGCTTTCCCTTCCCAGTTCTGGATATTCTTGCTGCATTGGATTTTTGCTTCCAGAACCCTTCCCTGTACCTGTCCCAGCCCCTCTTGAACCCTCCACTGTCTCTGCCTCCACCAGCCCCTAGGCAGTGCATTCCATGGCTCCACCACCCTCTCAGTGAAGTAGCACCTCCTTCTTTCTCCCTGAATCTTCCCCCTCCAGCTTCCACCCATGCCCTCTAGTGGACCCTCCTCCTTCCTTGAAGCACCCTGACTGTTCCTCCCTATTTACCTCTTCATGTACTTGAAGACCTCTATCATGTCCCCAGTCCCTTCTCTCTTCCAATGTGTACATATTTAGCTCTTTGAGCCTCTCCTCATAGGTCCTGTCCCCAAGCCCCAAATCATTTTGGTTGCCCTCCTCTGGACCCTCTCCAGGAGTTTAATGTCCCTCTTTAAGTGTGGCCTCCAAAACTGCCGCTAGTACTCAAGGTGGCCTCACCAAGCAGTTTACAGAGGAGCATCACTTCCCTCCTTCTGGAGGTGATCCCCTAGCGATGCATCCCGGCATCCTGTTGGCCTTGGCTGCTGCCCTCCTACAAGTCTCCGAGTTGTTCATTTTGACATCCACTACCACCCCCAGGTCCCTCTCAGCCATCGAGACTTTTAGCATTTCCACCCCTAGGGTGTACACTTGGCCCAGGTTTCTGGCCCCCAGGTGGAGAACCTTGCATTTCCCTGCATTGAACCTCAGCTTCCACTTTCTAGACCATCTTTCCAGAGCCTTCAGGTCCCCCTGTAGGGCCACCCTCCCCATCCACCACCGCCCCCAGTTTTGAGTCATCCGCAAAGAGACTCATCTCACTCCTGATTCCTGTCCTTATGTCAGAGACGTAGGCATTGAACAGGAGGCCCAAGGACTGATCCCTGTGGGACCCCACTAATGACTCTCTTTGGGGATGAGACTATCCCGCCAACTACGAGTCAATTGCCTATCCATCTGACCATCTGGTTCCCCACCCCATTACTCCCAGCTTATCCAACAGGCCCATGTGAGGAACAGAGTCAAATGCCTTGCTGAAGTCTAGAAAGAGGCGTCCACTGGTCTACAAGGTCCAAGGCACTTGTCACCCAGTCATAGAACTCCACAAGGTTTGTCTGACACGATTTCCCAAGATGAATCCATGCTGTCTATCGTCCAGGCACCCTGACTTTTCCAGGTCCCCCTAGCCTCTCCTTGACAATGCCCTCCATCACCTTGCCCCCCACGATGTCAGGCTGACAGGCCTGTAGTTCTCACCACTCCTTGATCCCCCCCTTGTGGATAGGCACTATGCGCCACCTTCCAGTCCTGGGGCACCCACCCTGTCCTCAGAGAGATGGTGAAAAGCTCCGCCAGGGTTTCGCCAGGACATCCATAAAGTCTTCAGCACTCTGGGATGTAATTTATCCGGCCCGGTGCTTTCTCCCGTCTTAAGGGAGCTGAGGGCTTCCCTCCTCTCTCTCTGCTGTGATTTCCACTTCCAGTACCTCTTCTCCCTGCTAGCCCTCCCCCTCCTGCCAGTGATGCCTCCCCTCTCCCCAGACCCGCCGATCGGTAAGGATCCCCCCCTCCTCAGTATCTCTGTCTCCTCCCATGTATGATGCAGCACCCTCATTTTCCTTAGTGGAAACTGAGATGAAGTACTCATTTAGTACCTCAGCCTGCTCCCCCGGGTCTTGTGGTAAGTGGGTAAGATTAATTGGGTTTGTCTAGTTATACTGTTTTTAACCCACCACCCACCCCTAGAGTTTCCATGGTTCCTCTGGATCATTCATGGTTTCCATGAAAAATACTGCACCAAATGAAGCATGCATTTGTCAATGCCGAAGGTTTGATGCTTTGCACCAGTACATCCTCAGATGTTACATGGGCACTTGGGCTGCGAGTGCAAGGGATGTTGGGTACGGCACACAGCTCTCTTACAGGATGCTATCGACAACATTGAGTGCACAGGATTCACTTTGGGGAAAAAATCCATTTTGCTTTTTTTTTTATTCCTAGACAGATATCAAAGGTACTGAACAGATGGCATTTAGGAGAATAATAACTGTCTTGAGGCTAGGAGAGAGCTGGTGCAGAGGATCACCATGGGCAGAAGGCAAATACTGGGATCACTGCAGGAAGGATGGGAAGGAAAACAGTTGTGCTCAAGAAAAAAAAGAGAACACATGTAGGGATCTGCCAGTTATTCTTTTTATTGAATTTCAATATATGTAATATCATAACCATGTTAAGATCTATATATCACTCAGATCATGGCAGGTCTTGGTATACAAGCAAGAGCTAAAAAAGGAGGGGTAATGGTAGCATACAGGGAAGGGGTATGGATGGCTAGGGCATGGGGAGGGGAACATAAAAGGTATGGGAGGAGGATGATAAAAAAAGAAATAAGGGAGGAGGGGCAAGAGAAGATTGCAAACTTTGGTGACTTCCATATACGCACAGTTCTACTAAATGTGGGTTTCTCTTTTCAAATGGCATTCATGTAATATAGACACAAAAAAGTTTAGAATTAATATGTGTCTTTACCTAGGCTAACACTGTTTGCAATATACACTTGCTGGTGGAAAGAAACAGATGTATATTACTTTTTTCCCTATATTTCATAGTTGCCACAGTAAGGAGACCAACTTCTATACTACAGAGAGGCGGACAAGGGTTAGCTTTTCTTTAGGAGTAAAAAAAGCTGTAATTTGAGACATCGTGGACAGTTTCAAACTGCCTACAGACAAGGCAGAAGAAGTAGGAAAACCTTTAACAGTAATAAAATAATAAAGACTGGCACAACACAGTTCCAACTTTCTGTAGAGCTCCCCTCAATTTTCTGATGTAGTCACTGCTGCTGATTTTAATGACAGGCTGATGGTGTTGACAGTCCATCAGCTGTTTGTTGAATAGCTTCATTCATAGCAAGAAAATAGAAGCCCTCTAATTTATTGGCTTGGTTCTTCTGAAGTGCATTCAGCCAAAAACAGTGGCGTCACAGTTACAGTGCATGGTTATTGGTCTGAGACTGCTTCACCCCTACAGTTTTAACTGCAACAGGCTCACAGAGACACACCTCTGAAATCCTTTCCACTCATAACAAAGGTTTATTGCACATGTGCACCAAGCCTAAAAGACTGAAAACCATGGAGTATAACACACACCATTTTGCCCCATGGCCTAGGACAAATGTGGTTCTATATAATATGTGCCAGTCAACATAAGCGTTAAAAACCTGATTAAGTTAAAGCTAATAGATTTAGATAATCCGAGATATATAGAAGGGTAAGCCTTTAAAATACATCTCCCTAGTTAGCACAAAAAGTCACTTGTCAAACTAGAGCTATATTTGTTCCTAATAGGGAGCAGAGCTAGCCATCAAACATGGTGGCTGCTTAATCTGCACTGAAAGTTCAGCCATGAGGGTATTTAGTGCCATTCATCTATCCCAGAGAGAATCTTACTTTCACATGGACTGCTTCTGAGAGCTGACCATCTGGGCAACTGATTTATCTGAAAATTTGTCATTTTGCAACTGACTGGACACCATACTACAAGGACCTTATTTGGACCATATTTTTCTACATCAGACAGGCAGTGAAGCTTTCTACCCACTGCGGGACTACTTCAGGATACATAAATGGTAGCTCAACTCCATAGCCCCGGGATGGGCCCTACAACTAACAACTCAGTAGATCTTTCATCTATCACAGCTATGTTAATTCAGATCCTACAAGATACAGACTAATAAGGATTTGAATGCCCTGGCTACTCATGTAACAGCTACTGAAAACTCCTTAAAAATACAAAGGGACACTACTGACTTTCAACAAATGATGCTTAAGGAGTATGACCAGAAAATACAATTTTGTTGATTAAGGTGGATGACTTAGAAAATAGAGCCAGAAGAAACAACATCGAATAGTGGGCATCCGGAGGAGGTTCAGAAACGCAACATGGCAGCCTTCTTGTATGCTGTCATCCCTACAATTCTACAGACCCCGACTGCCCACCTCTTGAAATAGAGGCTCACTGCTCCCTCGCACCTAGACCCAGAGCTGGGGAGCAACCATGGACAATTCTTTGTAAATTACTCAGATTTCCAGTGAAGGAAGCGATCCACTGAATCACTTGAGAAAGAGAGAGGACATTTAAGTTGGGAGCATCACCCAATACAGATATTTCAAGATTTCTCCCCAGACCTGTCGAGAAGAAGAAGAGCATTTGCAGGGTTCCGGCAATGTTTTTTTTCAGCAGAATATCCCAACCTCCCTATGTTATCCTGCAATGTTATGGATCTCAGTTAATGGGGTTTTTATTACCTTTCAGTCACCTGAAGAAGCAGACCATTATTTCCATACAACCAGATTTGAAAATGCTGTGCCACCTCAGCCGCCATTGAAACCACATGGCAATGAGGCCCTGCCTATGGACCCAACAGCCTCAAATCTAAGAAACTCGCCCAGCTCTTATCTGCATAGTGCTGATGCCCAAGATGCTAAACAGTGGCACCAGGTAACAAGGGGCCACCAGAAGAAACTAAACAAAACCACTGGAAATCAGAGTGCCCTGCCACCCGATAACTGATCAAGAAGTTGCCAGAGGCTAGCAGCAACATCGAATGCCAGCAGCGAGTCCTCAATTACAACTCCCATGAAGACCTTCAACAGATATGAAGCACTGAAGGACAGGACACCTGCCACTTTGCTACTTGTTACAGACCCACCTCACCCCAGCACCTCATCGACTCACCTCAGGTCTATCCTGCAGATAGGTCCTCCATCTGTGCTGACTAGACCAACTGTCTACATGAGCCCAGAAGGTGCAGCTGCTACTTCAGGACAGGTGCGTCCAGTCTCTTAGCATGCATCAAGGCAGCCATGTGGGGTCTCCTTCATGGGTGCATTAGTTACCATATGAAACACATAATTGCCCTGTTCAGGGGGCATTAACATCTCAAACTCATTTTTGTTTAAACCCAAACCAGCTGATATTGAATAAACCAGTTTTTTCAAAGTGACATAGAAAATACCCAACAGGTAAAGACCTTTCAGTGGCCAAAGGGCCTGCAAATATTTAATAACATAAAGAATGTAACAAGTATTGTTGAACATGAAAAGGGGCACACGCCCTAAACTTAGTCTGCTGAGGGATAGAGGGTTACCTATCACCACTGAAAGGTGGACATTGCCACCTTCAATAGTCTTAATATTCCTTCCCTGGAGGGAATACCAGATTGACTTCTGGCTCGCCTCCCCAGGTATTACCCCGATGGTGTCCTCCATCTCCATTGAGCCTATATATATTTCGGACCATGCCCCTGTGACCCTGATTTCTCTGATGGACTCCACTCTGGGTAAGTCTCCATCCTGATGATTAGACCATCTTTTGCATCAGGACAAAGAGTTCTAACAGTGGCTTAAAAAGGAAACCCGGCTGTGCTTTCAGGACAATCCTCCAGGGTCGTCCACACCCATTCTAATTTGGGAAGCTTTTAAGACCACAATCAGTGGAAAAATTAGAAACTATACAGCCCACAGAAAGCAGGGCCAGACCATTGAGTCATGGAGATCGGAGTCACTTCTCAAAGAAAAGAAGTATATCTGCAAAAAAGACCCCCAAAACCTGCAGAATAAATTCCTGATCTATGAGATATCCTCTCTTAGGATACAGTTGAATCAACCAGCCACTAGATTGACTGAGCATCAATTTGCCAGAAAAAAAGACAAGTTCTGGGCACAGGGGGATAAGGCAGGTAGACTCCTCTCCTTCCGCTTGTGTAAACAGCAGGCAGAAAGATTCATCCCTACCCTGAAGAACAAAGAGGGGCAACTGCAGTCTTCCACAAAGGCTATCAATGCAGTTTTGGAACAGTTTGACCAAGAACTACATCAATCCACACTTCTCTACATGCAAGGAGTTTGCCTCCTTCATGCAGCATTAAAACCTGCAAAAATTTCACTGGCACAACAGCGAATCTTGGAAGCTCCTATCTCTTGGCTGAGATCTCCTCAGCTATCAAAGTCATATGACTCATCAAGCCCCGGGGCTCATGGCCTGCCAGTTGAATTCTATCAAATGATTAGTGAGGAAATAACTCAGCCCATACGCATATGATGCTAGACTCCCATACTAATTCTGCTCTTCCTGGCACTCTTAGAAAAGCAATAATTACCCTCTTACATAAAGGAGGAAAAGATCCCATCCACCCCTTCAGTTTCCATCCCATATTCTTAATAAACGGATGCAAAAATGATTGCCAAAATTTTAGCCAAACACCTGGAGAGTATACTACATGACATTAGACATTCTTCCAGGGTAGGTTTTGTTAAAGGAGCATAAGTTCAGACCACCTGAGAGTGATGGTTTCACTACTTCAGGCAGCTGATACCCTCCACATCCCTGCATCAGCAGTCTCCATAGATTTCAAGAAGGCTTTTGGTTCAGTGGAGTGGGACTACCTGACTGAGATCCTTAAACTATTCAACTATGGCCTTTCCTTTATTAACTGAGTTAGGATGCTTTATAATGAACCCTCCACTCAAATTTTCACCAACATCATCCTCTCTGACCCCTATACCCTTTTCCATGGGACTAGGCAAGGCTTCCCCCTATCATCTGTCTTATTCATCATTGCCATCTAGCCTCTGGCTGCGGTAATTTGCCAACACCCAGATTTAAGGGGAATTAGAGTAGGGTTGAAGGAATTCCAATCCAAATTGTATGCAGACCACAGAATCATAAAAATTTAATGGCAGAAAGGAACCCTTCCAGCCCATCTAGTCTGCCCAACCCATCCCTGTCATATAACCCCTTCCCCACTTACTCCCACCCTCCTCCCAGTACTCAGTCCCATATGCCTGTCCCACGCTCTCTTAAATTCCTCCACCATCTCAGCCCCGACTACTCCGTCAGGCAGTCTGTTCCAGGGCTCCACCACCCTCTCTGTGAAAAAGAGTCCCATCACATTGCCCCGAACCTACTTCCTTGCAATCTGAGGTTGTGCCGTCTAGTTCTGGCTACCTCCTTCCTCCTAGGCCGACCCCTTTCACCTACTTTATTGAGCCCCTTTACATATTTGAAGGTTTCAATCATGTTCCCCCTTTCCTTCCTTATTTCCAGTGTGTACAGATTCAGCTCCTTACACCTCTGCATATCCTGCACCATCTCTGTTGCCCTTCTCAGAACCCTCTCCAGTGCATCTATATCCTTGCGAAGGTGTTGTCTCCAGAACTGAACCCTGTACTCTCTAACTGTTGACCTCATCATGGCTTTGTAGAGGCATTATAACATCCTTCCTTCTGCTAGTAGTGCCCCTGCCAATGCATGCCAGCATTCCATTGGCCCTTCCCGCTGCTCTACTACATTGGAAAAATACCTTATGGTTTGAGGAGACTATGCTCCCTAAATCTCTTTCCTGTTCTGATTCTTTGATTTCCTCCCCATCCCCAGCATGTACCCATGTCCCGTTTTCCTCCCTAAGTACATCACAGTGCACTTTTTTTTAACTCTGTTTCTATGCCACTGATGGAGGAACTCTCTCCAGCATCTGCCTAACCTAACCACTGAAACCGCTGTTCAACTCCTTCCTATCAAGCTACTCCTTGGTGCCCACAACAAAGTCCTCACGGTTACTGCTATCTATATCCCACCTAAAGATCCGGGGTCCGGCCTCCAGACTGTACTAGAATTCGTCAGATCTCAACCTCCTGACACCGAGCTCCATCTCCTTAGTGACTTTAATATCAACTGGCTAGCACCAGACACAGGGTCGACTAAGGATGCTATCCTTGCTGCAAACTTAACACAGCTGGTCAGTTCACCTACTGGGAAAAACTATAAATCTGGGAATAGTACCCTAATAGATTGGATCCTTACCAATCACCCGGCCCTGATAAATAATGTCGCTGTTCTCCCAGACTCGCTTAGTGACCACTCTCCCATAAAATGTACCTGGTCAAATAAGTTCAGAAAACCACCTCCTAGAACCATCTCTAGTAGAGTACTACCTTTTGGCAACCTTACTCATCTCAAGGAAAATCTTAGACAGAAAGACTGGTCTCCCATTTACAACACTCAAGATGTCGACGTAGCCCTTAATCACTTTATCAACACTTTCAACGCTGCCTGTGATTCCTATGCACCTGAAAAAAAGCGCAAAGTGAAAGCGCTCTCAAATCCCTGGCTCACTGCTAAGCTATTGACACTACACAAAGGAAGGGGCTACCTCTGGGCTATCGCAAGAGCCACTGGCTCTCTGACTGACATCCAAAAGTATAAACAGGCTCGAAACACGGTACCAAAGAGACTCGCTGGGTGAAGCGCCTATTTCAAGAATGCCTCTCCAACTCCTGGGGTGAAGGAAATCCTTCTGGGACAATTTAAGAAATATCACAGGTAAGCAGTCAAAGTCCTCACCTACTATATTGAATGTGGATGGCACTACCACCCTTGACCCCTTGGTCATTGCAAACACCCATAATGAGACCTTCACAGACCTTAGCGGTGTCCTCTCATCTGACTTCTTCACTGATACTGACCCTCAAATCTCTATATCCCTCTGCCTCTCCAAACATACCACCTTCCATCTTAAAATAGTTAAAGCACATGAAGTCCATAAATACATAAAGAAGGCTATATCTAAATGCCGGGCAAGCAGTGACTCTATTGACCTTAAAATACTGTCCCTTACTCTGGATGAAGTTCTACTCCCCCTCACCAGAATATTCAATCTCTCCCTCTGCTCCAGCAAGTTCCCTAGTAAATGGAAGACTACAATAGTCACTCCTGTGCACAAAAGTGGTGACAAGTCTCTGCCTGGTAACTATAGACCTATTTCAATACTACCTCCCCTCTCAAAGGCTCTTGAATGTATAGTGGCCGACCAGCTTACAGACTACCTGCAGAAATATAACATCTTCTGTGCCCAGCAACATGGATTCAGACAAGGGCATAGCACATTGACAGCCCTGCTCAAATTCTCAGGAGTAATCCACAAGGCCTTGGACAAAGGACTCCTAACCAGAGCTGTGTACATTGATCTAACGAAGGCATTTGACACAGTACACCATGGTCTACTCATCAGTCACACTACAGTCTCTTGGGCTCTCCCAGGTTCTGGTGCCTGGATAAAAGTTACCTTGCCAGCGCTGTCAAGTTGTAAAAATAGCAGGAGTTATCTCAGACCCTAAGCCTGTCCTCTCAGGAGTTCCATGAGGATCCATCTTAGGCCTCTCCTCTTTAGCCTTTTCTAAACTCCTTCCTAAATCCTGCCCAGTGCAAATTATCCTCTATGCCGACGATGCTGTGATTCTATCCTCTCATAAAGATCAAACCCCTACGCCTCAGCCTCCAGTACGCATTTGCCAGTGTTGAGACGTGGTTCGTTGAACATAAGCTGGTCCTAAACCACACAAAAAACAAAATCCATGCTCTTCTCAAGGCTGCAAAACAAGAAAAGGCAAGTACCACTCACTATCAACACATCCCTGGGAATCACCCTTGAACAGGTGGCTACCTTCAAATATCTTGGAATCACCTTTGATCAAGGCCTAACCTTTGCAACACATATCGATAGTACAGCCAAAATTATTAATCAGCAGCTTGGGATACTGTACCGGAACAGACAGCTCTTTACCCTACCAGCACTGAAGCTAGCTATTCAATCCTCAATCATCTCAATCATGGACTACGGCTTAATTGTCTACGGGTCCGCCTCTTCTAGCGCACTAAAGCGTGTTGCAACCTCCATAACAAGGCCTGTCGGCTGCTTACTGGCGCTCATCGGCGCATCTCACACTTCAAGAGCTCTATGCTGAAACTGGGTGGTTACAACTCTCAAACTGCTTAAAGCTACCTCATCTGCCTTATGGCTAAAAAATCCATCATGGGCCTCACCGCACCTTGCATTCAAGACCTGATATGCCAGAACACAAGTGTCTGACTCACCAGAAGATCAGAAAATCAACCTCTTCAAGTCCCCCATTGCCGAACTACCCAGGGTCAACGATCATTTGCCTATCGTGCCCCCTACTGGCTTAATGCCCTTAGCATCTCTATTACCTCCTCTACCTCTTTAGGTGCATTTAAATCTAGCCTATTCTCTCACCTTGCCACCTCCAACTCCTGTGACTGCCTTGATTAAATCCTAACTATTTCACTTCTCTACCCTGCCCACTTACCTGACAAAGGCCTGGTAGAGGATCCTTTTCTCTAACTATGGTCTGCTCCTCCCTCCCTTTCTCTCTCATGCTCTATCACACTTCCCTAACCTATCTTTTCCCCTCCTCATTTGTTTTCTTATTGAGGAAAGTGTTCAATTAGTAATTATCTGTCCTTCACAAATGTCTTTGATGCTTGACTGTTCATGTCTCTTTTTATTCCATAATGTACTTTATTGTGCCACTCATTGTAACCCTATTGTTTGTACCTAATTTGACGTGGAACCTTTGTAAAAGAGCCTTGGCTCAAAGATATTAATTCCTAGAATACAATAAACAATAAACCTGCTCTCTACCTCCTGCTGTGGTGACTGCAACTTCTCCCCTCACTCTAACAGGCATCGCCCCTGGATTTAAGCCCCCACAGGGAAGGGCAGCCCTCTCCTCCTAGGGCACCCTATCTATAGTGTTGTGTGCCTGTCGGAGTGTTGGCCCAGGGGAAAGTGAGGAGCCCAGTGTTTGGAGTGCGGTGCAGGTGGCAGTGCCTTCACCTATCCTCCAGAGGGATGCTTTTCCACTTTTTCTGTCTCCTCCCCGATGCTCGGTCATGCTATGGCGTCTTGGCACAAATGCCGATGCCTTCCGCAGCTCCACCCCTCGCAATGTATGCCAATGCAATCTTGGCTTCCTCTGGCCACCGCCAGAGGTCACGCCTGTGTGAAGCAGCCCCCAGAGCCCACCCCAGGAAGAGAGAGAAGCCCTACGGATGCTTGGTCTCTTCCCTCCCTTGCCAACCTCCGGCGGCCCAAGTCCAATTCCGAAGCCGGGTTACCAGCGCAGCGGTGTAGCATCCAGCATCTCACCCTCAGCACCACTGGGCCAGCCACAGTGCACTTCTTGGCATTAAACCTCAGCTGCCATTTCCTGGTCTGCTCCTCGGGCATCTTGAGGTCCCTCCTCATGTCTTCCGCCCCTCGGGTTGTCCACCCTATTGCAGATTTTGTATCATCAGCAAATAGGCACACCCTCCCCTCAAACCCTCATAATATCACTGATGTAGATGTTGCAGAGGACCAGACAAAACTGACCCCTGTGGCACTCCATCCTTACCCTTGCCATCTCGGGTGCACCCATTAAGCACTACCCTCTGGGTTCTCCCTACTAGTCAGGCCTCCACCTAGCTTGTTATTTCCTCCCAACCCCATGTTTTCCATCTTTCTCGCCAGCCTCCTATGAGGGATGGTGTTGAAGACCATGCTGAAGTCCAGATAGGCCCGTCACCACCCCTCCTTGGTCAATTACCAGTCACCCAATCAAAGAACTCAATTAGGCTGGTCTGAGCAGTTTCCCCTTGGTGAAGCCATGCTGTCTGATGTCCTGCAAGCCGTACTCCTCCAGGTAATTCACCACCCTTTCCTTGATTAATGCCTCCATTACTTTCCCACCACAGACGTGAGGCTGACTGGGTGGTAGTTCTTCTTCAGCTCCCTGCTGCCTCCCTTGTGCAAGGGCACTATGTTAGCCCTCCTCCAGTCCTCTGGCACCCTCCCCATATCCAGGGACAGGGCGAAGAGCCTTGTCAAGGGTGTGGCCAGCTCCTCACTTAATTCCTTGATCACTCTGGGGTACAACCCGTCGGGCCCCATTACCTTGTCACCCTTAGTCTATCCAGCGCATCCCTGACCCTATCCACAGTGAATGGCTCTGATCCACCCATTTGCCCTCCTTCCCTAAGGCGGTAGCATCGACCCTGCCTTCCACCTCCTCCATGAAACCCCAGCTACAATACTCATTTAGTGCCTCTGACTTTCATAGTCCTGCTCCACGTTTATCCCTCCTTCCCCCTCAGTCTAGCAATCCCTGCCTTGCACTTTCCTCTCCCTCACATATCTAAAAAATGTTTGTCTCCTCTCCTGGCCCTTTTGGCTATTTTCTCCTCAGTGGCTGCTTTTGCCTTCTGATCTCCCTCCCTGCCAGATTTTCTTCTCCCTATACTCTTCTCTAAGTGTCATCTTAAATTTTCTGAAAGCCCTCCTCCTTTCCTGACTGCCCTGCCATCCCTAGTGAACCAGAGCAGTCCCCCTTGCTCTTCCTGACCTTTTTATGCACATTTCTGCTGCTTCCTGAACTCCTCCCCTGAGAGCTTTCCAGAGTTCCTCCACTGCCCCCATCTTCTCTGTACCCTCCATTGCTTCCCTAACTATCTTTCTCTTGTTATTAAAGTCTGAAGTCCATGACTATCATATTATTCTTACTTGTCTCCCTCCCTGCCCTGACCCTGAACTGTACTGCGTTGTGGTCACTGGTGCCCAAGGCTTCTCCCACCTGTACCTCCTCCACACTCTCCCTGTTAGTCAGGACCATGTCCAACAAGTTGCTTCCCCTCATTGGTTCCCTAACCAGGTTGAAGGAATACCCCTGCAGCTTGGCTAATACCTCCCTGCTCCTTACCACGCTGCATCTGGGATTTCCCAGTCAACATCTGGGAGGTTCATATCACCCACCAAGAGCAGTTCACTTTTCTGTACCAGCCTTGTGATTGCCTGGAGTTAGCCATTTATCATCTTCCTCTCCTTGTGCAGGTGGCCTGTATATCACCCCCAGCCGCAAGGATTCACCCGTCTCCCTACCTAGTATTACCCACAACAGCTCAGTCTCCCCTTCCTCCTCCTGCCCTTCAGTAACACTGATGCTTTCCCTGACGTATAAGGCAACCGCTCTGCCTTCTTGCTTCACTGTCCCTTCTGAACATTCTATAACCTGGAATGGTTGTTTCCCCATGTGTGATGCTCTGTTCACCAGGTCTCACTTATTGTGACTAAATCTAATCCCTCGTTCCTCATGATGGCCTCCAGGTCCACCATCTTATTTCCTAAACTCCTGCTGTTTGCTGACAATCCTTCCACCAGTCTTCCCCTTGCACTTATCACCCTCTTGCACAGCCATGTAGTGCTATCTTGGGGGGGGACTGGTAGCCCCCAAGCTTTCCTCCTTGTGGAGCAGATTTGTCCCCTCCCCAACCTAGTTTAAATTGTTGGTATCTGCTATGTTTTCTCCTAGATTGCATTTCAGTACTGCTACCCCCTCCTTATTCAGGTGCAGTCTGTCTGGTGCAAATAGACTCTCATCCTCCCATGTAGATCCCTAGTCCCCTACCAAGCCATATCCCATTTGCTCACATCACCCCACCAGCCACTTGTTGAGTTTCTTAATCCTCGACTTCTTATCAGTGCTTGCCCTCAGTATCAGTAACACCTCTGAAAATGCCACTGAGTTAAACCCGAGACTGCTACAGTATCTAGCTAGAGCTCTGAATCTAGCCTGCACCTCCATCAGGCTACTTCCTGTCAGGTCATTCGTTCCCAGGTGGAACAGCAGGTGTGTTTTCTCATCCTGCTGCCTCCCCCTTGAAGGGATATAATGAATGACCTTTGCTGCTGTCATGCCTGGCAGACACTCCATCCACACTGCACTGTTTTTGTCTCCCTTCCCCCCACCTAATCCCTATTATTATAGAGTCCCCAACCAGTAGGACCCTGCTCTCCATCTCCTTCTGATCGCATCTCCCATCCATCCCCCAACCCCCTGCATCCTATTTCCTATCTTATAATCAATACCCCTTTGCCCATTTCACTTCCTGAGCACTATCCTCCTCTGTGTTCCCCAGACTTCGCGCCTACACCCTCCTAGCTTTGCATACACCCCTGCTCTATCTGTCAGGCTACCTGCCTCTGCCCCTCCATTTTCAAACACTTCCTTCTTGTTTATCTGTCCCTGTGTCCTGCCTGATTTTCCCTGGGGCACCTTCCACCTTTCCTCCCCATCCAGCTTTTGCTCCTCTGAACCTAAGCCCACTGCCCACCCCCACTTCTGGGCTTGCCTGTTGGTCTTGCCTGATAGGGCCTCCCCCTTTTCCAACTGTTCTGCGCCTTCCTTCATGCTTGCCTCTCCTTCCCCAGTGTGCTCTTCAGCTCCCTTTTCCTGATCTCACCCCTCATTTAGCACTTCTAGTAGTGCTAATCTATTCTTCTGTTCTAAACCCACTGCCTGTACCCTCTGTTCGATAGTCCTCCATTGCTCCTTCACCCTCTGCACAGGTTTTGTACCTTTATACTGTCTCATCTGCTACTTCCCCAGGTTTCTCTTGTGCCCATTGTTGCCCTTATCTGGGAATCTGGTATCTCCTCCGGTGCTTTTCCCTACCCCGTCCACTTGTTTTCATGCTCCCCAACTTTCCTCCCATCCCCATCCCATCTTCCCCTTCCTGAGGCTGGGTTTGCGCTTTCTTCCCCTGCAGCACCCCTTTTGACTTTGTCTTGTCCCTCCACAGTCCCCCCATTTGCTGCTATAGCTCCCTCGGTGGGATCCCTCATATTCCCTGTCTACTCCTCTCCTTCTTCCAGCTCAGTGCCCACCAGCCATCCCACCTCCTCCCGTAGCTATGCAATCTGCCTACATACCATACATCCCCCAATTTTCCAGGCTAAAATGACTGCTGCTCGAGAATCTTCCATGTGCTGTCCCACCTTCCCATCCCCATCCAGCACTCTTGGTTCCAGAAGATAGATAATTTTATAGGTGGGTTGTTGTGGGAAGAGTCCACTCCCCGTTACAGCCGAGCCAATCTCCGGAAACACTGGTCCAGAGGGAGTTGCAGGCTGCCCCACTTTCTGAACTATCACTAAGCCTTTCTGACTGCTAAAACTTGCAAGTTGTTCACTAACCTGGGGACTCAGTCCCTACAGTACAAGAATAGACACTGAGTCAGAACTGCTGGGTGGAGCCACCCATCCCTATACTTGGGCCTTGCATTCCTGCAGCATCTAGTAAATGGCTTACAATAGTGGCAGCTCATGAGGCCTGGAGGAAAGTAGTGGTCCGTCCAAACACTGCGCTGGACTGGGGTCCCATACCCCTATCTGGGACAACCCCTCCTGTTGCATAGGCTCTAGTCCTATTAACTGGCCTCATGGAAGAGAGGCATGTCCTTATCTGGGAAACTCTGACCCTTCGAACACTTCAGTGCTGGACTCCTTTCAGGTCCTGCAACAGAGATTTAATATTCCTAAAGCTGACTTTTGGAGGTAGTTCCAACTCAGAAGTTTATACAGTAGCTGGATACGATAGCCTTGTGTTTGTTCCTCCTACTTTAAGCAAACTGGTTCAGAGCTCCCTTAACTAAGTCTGAGTAGAACAAAGTCTGGCCTAGAGGCACAATTCCTCTTGGATGCCACACCAGACCCATCACTTCAGCCTAAGCAGAAATGGAGTGGGCACTGCATAAGGTTATCTCTGATGAAACCTGGACTTAGTCTTGAGGTTCATACATCAGACCAACGTGGACCCTCGTAGTATGCTGATCCTTAACAAGGTCCGACATTTTTTTGTACCTAACCCTAGTTCAGTTCAAGGCAGTGAGTCTATTTCCCCATGACACCTACTGGAAATGTAAAGCACTGGAAGCAGACCTGCTTCATCTACTTTGGTCTTGTACCCTTGTCAGGGATTACTGGAAAAGGATCCTGGGTCACTGCTCCAAAATTCTGCACACCCATATCCCTTTGTCCCCAGCACTGACTCTGCTTGGTATCCTGGAACCTCAGTCAGATCTTTTTGTCCCCCATAGAGTTTGACTTTTCTTAGCCTTCACTGTAGCCACTCGCCTTCTGCTCCAGAGGTTGCAGTCAGCGGAAGTACCTGCACTCCATGACTGGGAAACTGCACTGGTCACACTCTCTTCTAACTCTAGAATGGCCCACTTCTTCTTGCATAAAGTTAATGAACTTCCATACAATATGGTCCCCATACCTCCAGTTTTTACAGGCCTCATCTCCTCTGCCTCTCAATCGAAAGAGCAAGGACCTACTATGCCCCCCATGAGGCCCCCAGGGCAAAACCATGGTTTGACCTCCCAGTGCTATGACCCTATATTCAAATTGTTTCTTTTCTTTTCTTTTTTTTATACCCCTCTAAGCCTTTGGTATTTCCTTTAATAATGTATGTAGACTGTTGTGGTATATGAAAACGGAATGCCAGATGTCTCCCTCCACTCTAACAATTCTGTTTAATGTATAAGGTTACCGGTTTGTCCTTCCTGTGCTTTGTAGTATTAGAATGTCAGTTAATGGTGTTCTTTCTCTGAAAACTCAATAAATAAATAAACTAAAAAATTGTTCCAAATTAAAAGTACTAAGGACAGGAAGGCTTTTACAGCCTTTAGATTCAGATGTCTGAATCAGCAATTACTTAAGGCAATCAGCAAGGAAAACAGTCTACATCCACGTGAAATTGAAATATCTTACATGTATTATCCTACTGTTTAATCTATATGTAAGGGTCAAGCCCCCCATGTCTAGGGGCATAAGATGGTACTCCTCATCCAAGTGAGGCCTGCTTTTTCAAAGAACCTGTACCCTGATCGATCACTGTGGGCCTGGGAAATGGTGATACAGGTGACAGAAACCATAGAAACACCACTAACAAGGAGACCACACACAAATGTGAATGCTCTCGCTGGCAGCCAGGATCAAGCAGGTCAGTGCTTATTCAGCTTCATGTTACAAGTTCTCCAAAGGGTTACTTCCACCCGTTTTCAGCCCACTCCCCCCTTAAGTTTATTTTGGAAGGCTTTGCAAGACATCTCAAGACCCTCCTTACAGGATGGGCACTTTTGCATCCCAGATAGTTACATTTCATTATTCTGCCTCCCATTTTGGTGTCCCATGAGTTCTGTCTCACAAGATGGGTATCCGGCGGCACTCTCTCTAGGCGGGGCAAGACGCTGCCAGGTGGGGCTACTGTGCCTGCACTTAGCTGAGTGCCAGGTGATGACACCAAGATAAATATGGGAACCAGCTTATGGTTCTCTGATCTTTTGCACCAATCGGTCTAGCCCACGTATGTCTTCCTCCATTAAGCTAACATGGTTCTGGTAACCTTTTCTGCAATGGACTCCATCATCTGGCCCATCTTCAGTGGATTTTAGGCTGATCCTGACTCTTACCAGATACAGTGAAGCCCACCAGGATGAAGCACAGCGCTGCAGAATTCTGCAGTAGGGTTACCGTAATAAACAATGCAATTTCAATGGGAGTTAATCCCTTTTGTCATGCATGCAGTAAACCTGTGACACTGCACTTCATCCTGGTGGGCTTCACTGTACATCTACTGACATAACCCAATAACAGTTCTACAAGATGTGTATTCTACTTACTCTGCTGCTAGTTACTTCTCAAGCTTCTCATGGGGGTGTACTCTAATTCTGCCCACTGATTCTTGTTTGGGAGTGGATCCACGTTGACACAAAGCAACCTCCTTTGGGAGGAGGACCAGCACTGCTCCCAGATGCCTCTCTGGTTGGGGTGGACAGCATGCATCTCCCAGCAACAGAGCAAGGCTACAAGGGTGACCCTCCTGGATGCAATTCAGTGGTTCCCCACCCCGAGGGGTAAGGGGCTGCAGTGCTTCTCAGGCTCTCTCTCTCTCTCTCTCTCTCTTCTTATCTGGAGGTATCTCAAAGGTGCCCCAACCTCCTGTATTACTGGGTTGCTAAGCTCAGCTAGCCTCCTCCCTTTACACGGGGAAAAAGGTGAAGAGCAGAGCCATGAACATTCATGTTTAAAGAGCTGGTGACACGTTCAGACAAACTTTAACAAAACTTGATATTTAGACACAATCCGCTTGTATTTCCCATTAGTGCTGTACTCCTCCTCTCCATTATGTATTACAGAGGTCATCTGTATGAAAACAGGATCTTTGTTCCTGAAGAGATTATCTATTCCTTCCTGCTACTTTCTCCACTACGAAGTCACAGAGCACTGCTTGTGACCTCACAGTTACTCCCATGGCAACAGATTGTGATGTCACAACAGCGGATTATGACTTGAAGTACAGAGTAAGCTATTGAGGCAGATGAACTCTAAAGAAACTCTAAAGGATAAAGATAATATATTCATGCACATTTCTTTAGTAATAAATAACGTGGAGAAATACATAAAATATAAACGGAATGTAGGCAGAATTGTACCTAATTATTATGTTTTTAAAGTTTTCTTTGAGGTGTCATTAGCTCTTTAAGCCTCACTGTCCAAGCCAGGAAGCAAAACACAAACACCCAGACACTATGACTATAGCTGAGGCCTGAGATGGCTCTTAGAGATTAGGTAAACCATTTGAGTCCTTCCTAATAACCTGCCTTGAGCTCAGGAGAAGAGAGAGTCTGGTTACATATAAAATTAAGTAACCTGCCAGTGTTTATTCACTCAGCTCAAGGCTTGTTACCAGAGAGTTCTTAAAGGGTTATGTTTGACCCTGAGATTTGTCCTTTACAGAGGGGCTCTTTGCTTGCTTGGAGATGGAATGTTTGTGTGCAGAATGTTTTGGCTTAGCTAAAAGCAGGAAAGTTCTGTCATGAATATTCACGGTCCTGCCCTCCCCTGAAATTCTGTAAGAGTGGAGGCAAGCAGCAAGGTGTTTTTTTTTTTTTTTGGGTGGGGGATCTTAAAGCAGAGAAAACAGTAGAGGGAGTCTTGTCTCTGGCTGTAACCCAGGCAAGAACCTGGTGGCCCAGGGATGGTGGCAGGGTACCTTGGTCCAGGTGGCACTGATCCTTGTCCAGGTTTCCAGAATTTCAGCAGGTGTCAAGAAGATAGGTCTCCTGGGAGGGCACTGAGGACTCCAGTAAGGATGAGAATCAGATGGCACAGCAGGGAGAGTGGTGGGCTGTCCCTCAGAGTGGTCGCTGGGATCCTGCAGATCAACTCCTCCAGAAGTAATCTAGCAGAGCTCAAGTGTTAAATGGAGCAAGCATTCATATGGGCACATGTAAGTAAGTTGAAAATATCCAAGACTGGCCCAGTGGCTGAGAGTTGAGGCATGGGATACCACACCTCACACCAGACTGGGACCGTGTTGCGGGGAATGGACATGGGCCACGAGGGGCTAACAGGGGCAGGGAAGGATGGAGCGTCCAGAGGAATGCTCTCCTTTCCCTGGGGAGAGGGGGTGATCATGGCACCAGCACCTGTGTGCCCCCTAGCGGAGGCTGGGGAGCAAAGGTTTATGGGTGCATACATGGTGGGAGTCGGGTACAGACGTCTCGAGGGGAGCACGCACGGGAGTGTGCGTGAGCCAGCTTGGCTGATGTCATTGCACACATCTGGCTCTGAGGGAGCGAAGCAGAAAAAAATCCCTGCCACAGCGCCTACATGAAGCCACCTCACCATCCCTCATAGCTCTCAGGCGGACTCCTGTTCCAGACCGTGTCCATGACACCTTAGCAGGTGGCATGGCCCCGCCCTGGGGGGGCCAGGGGGCAAGGAGGACAGCTAATATGGGAGTGGGGACGGCGGGGGCCGTGACTGGGCTGAGAACTGGCGCTGGAGCACACACAAAAAAAAGTCAAATTAGAAATATACAGTGTGCTGAAGTATTTCTGTCTGTCAGGCAGCCAAATGAAGTGTCGTCAGGAGGAGGAGGCCAGGCAAGAGTTGTGGTCAGTAAGTCTCTGTGTAAGGGACCAGGCATGGAAGCCTGTATCTTTGGGCCATAGAACTAACAGAACACTGTTGGAGAGAGGCAGATATGGTGAAAGCAACTATGTACTTTAATAGTATTGACATAATGCTGACAGACTGCTCACTTACAAACTGTATTTTAAGGGCAGGATTAGACACATGCAGACATGGATTCGCCTCAGGGATAGTGCTCACCCTGCCTGGAAGTATGCTACGCACAAATGGTCTTAGGAGTGCCAGGGCTCCAAGGACACCACAGGGAGGTTAGGAATGTGTACAAGGTGTGAACGTACGTGGACCAGATCCAATGATAAATGTAAATATGTATGCTTCTTATGAGCAGGGGTAGACCTGGAAACAGTAATGTTGGGAGTGACTCAAGGGAGATATGCCTTAGAATGGTGGGGGTGGAAATTGGAGTCCCAGTGAGCACTAAAGGGCATAGTGAGATGCAGTTATTACTGCACTGTGGAAGGAAGGTATGGAGAAGTAATTGAAAGGGAAATGCTCCTGGACTGTGTTACATCTTCAGAAACAAAGTAAATGCACCCAGCTTGATCCCAGCACCATGATTGGTCTAGTTTGTGTGTGGTCTCCTGCTTTATTGGTGCTCCAGTGTTGTGGTTCACGGTACCGCTACTCCAGTGTCTAAGACCCGAGGTGGCAACAGTGCTTGTGCAGATACAGGGTCTATGATGTAAGGCAGGTGCTCTTCTGACAAGACTACCAGCAAATACCCTAGACAAGGGAGGGATGCCAGGCTTTTCACTTACGTAAATAAAAATTCTTACCCTGTTCATTGAGTATTTTTATTAAATAACAACATGGAAAGTATAATAAGACCACAGGCAATAAATAACTACTTTGTTTTAAACCCCAGTGCATTTTATGGAAAACATTTTACAAATCTATTGTTGAGACATAAAAGTACATTAGTTGAAGAAAAAATGATGTTTACTTCTGATATGCCATAAACACAAATGCTATTTTAAAAAATACACCTAATTCTTATAGAATTACTGGTTAGCCTGAATTACAGTCTGAAACCAGTACCCGAATTTCTCTGTTTACACACATTGCATAGTGCGTGTGATGGAGAATTGTCTTATTCTCACACACAGAACCGAGCATGAGATGCAACAGCTGAAGACAAAATGTACTTTTGTTTTTGGTCTGCTCCTTTTCTATCTGTTTAACACATTATGTTAACCAGTAATTTTATAAAATGAAGTATGGGTGACAGTTACAACTCTTTCTTTTACACACCCTTGGTGTGCGATACCTGAATAATCTGCTCAACCGTTGGTCTCGTGGTTATGTGATATCAGACACCTCAGGGGCTAGATTTACAAAAAAAAAATTGCAAAACACAGAGCAAAAGTTTGTGTTACACTTTGCATTTGCCCAGGTGTCAAAGGTTGCTATTCACAGTTGGATAACGCACCCGCACTATCCAACTGTGAATAGGGCCATCATGAATCAGCGCTAACCCCATTACCGCTACAGCTAATCCCCCTAGTGTCACTCCAAAATTCAGCCAAGAGTATGGCTCCACAAGCAATAGTGCAGGTGCACTATTCAGAATTCACAAAGCAGCAATATAAATGAGCCCAGTGCTCATTATGGGCCCATTTACATAGGCAACACCAGAGTTTAATGCTCCCCCCCCAACCGATCGCTGGCCCAAATGTAAATAAGACAGTTTCCCTGGTGCTAGTGGTCCTCTCCCCCTCCCCAGTTGCCGGCCTGGCTGCAGAACAATAAAGTACCCTGGTGCCAGTGGCCCCTTCGATCACCGATCACTGGCACAAGTCTAAAACTAGCAAGCTTCCCTTGTGCTAGTGGTCTCCCCCCACAATCACCAGCCCAATGGTAAAAAAATAAGTATCCCTGGTGCAAGTGGTCCCCCCAGGGATCGCTGACCCTATGTGAAGCAAAAAACTGCCCCTGGTGTCCAGTGGATGCTCCACACACCCATTCCCTATGTTATTATTAGTAGTTCCTAGTGTGAAGTGGTCCCGCCCCATCAAGATCCCCTGTTTAATGTACTATGAACAAACCCTGGCTTCTAGTGCCCCCCCCCATCCCTGATCAACTGTATGGGAAATATCAGAATAAATATATTCTAGTCCCTGGTGTCCAGAGGATCTTCTCCCTATCCCCAATCCCCTGTAAAAGAAAGATATGCCATTCCTTGGCATCTAGTGGACCCCCCACCACAGCAGGTAGTACTGCACCACCCCGTTCCCCCCTGCAGACTCCAAGTCAGCAACTGGCACAGCCCTCCTCTCTCCACCATAGCCAGCTACTGATTGAGCTGTCAAAGAGCATGTACGGTATACAGAACGTGCTCACTGAGGAGCTGTCATTCAGTGAACGTGTACTGTATACAGTACACGCTCATTGACAGCTCAGTTGGCGGCTGGCCGTGGTGGAGAGAGGAAGATTGTACTACAGTTCCAATCATTATATCTCACGAGTAGTTTTCAACAAAGATTAACACCCAGTTCACGAATTAACTGGATCAGTGCATATAAATAAAGTCAGTCTTCCAAGATGTCAAACTAAATCTGGGGAAAAAACCTTGCAGTTCCAGGCTGCATTATCCTGGAACAGCTTGCCTTTTCCAGTACGTACTATTTCATTACACAGATCATTAGTTATTGTCTTGGAAAATTGCTTTCCTCTTGTTTGTAACTGAGCTGGCAGTATAGCCTAGAGGTTAGAGGAACGAGGTGTGAACGAACTTGATACATCCAGCATACCAGACCTGAGTTTGATTCTCACAACCTCCACTTGCATACTGTGTGACTCTGAGCAAGTCACTTAACCGCCCAGTGCTCCCAGGTCGCCCCTGAAAACAGGCACTTGTGCCTAGTGGGCCTTACCCAGTTTCCAAAGACTAAAAAGTGTTTTAGCTTATTGTATTATTGTTGTCTGTGTAGTCAGTAAGTAATTCATGAACCATGTTGTAATACATGTAGTATCCTGTAATGTACATTATGTCTTTTTTTTTTAAACTGATTTGTAACATATATCGGACAGTCTTGCAAAGAGGATCTTTTCCTTAATGACTTGTATTTTCCTGTATAAAATAAATTTTTATCTATCTATCTCTTTCTCTTTGTCTGTCTGTCTGTCTCTCTATGTATCTACCTACCTACCTACCAGGATGGGGGGTGCGCTAGATGCAAGGGAATGGCATATATTTCTTTTACAGAGGATTGGGGATAGGGAGGGGGCCTACTAGATGCCAGGGACTGGAATATATTTATTCCGGTGTTCCCTGTACAGGGGATCATGGAAAGGGGGGCCTGCTAGAAGTCAGGAACTGTTTGTAGTACAGTATACTAAACGGGATCAGGACGTGTGTGTGTGTGTGTGTGTGTGTGTGTGATCACTGGACACCAGAGACTACTGATAACAACAGCGGGAATGGGTGTGGGTGGGGAGAAGGACCACTGGACACCAGGGACAGTTTTTTGCTTCCCATCAGGCCAGCGATCATGGGGGGGACCACTAGCACAAGGGATACTTATTTTTTTACAATTTGGCCAGTGACCATGGGGGGTGACCACTGCCACCAGAAAGGCATGCTAGTTTTACTCTCAGGCCGGAGATTGACGATCTCAGGGTGGGCCACTGGCACCAGGGTACCTTATTGTTCTGCAATCGGTCTGGTGATTGGTGAGGGGGTGACCACAAGCACCAGGGAAAGGGTTATATATGGGATTGGGCCAGCGATTAGAGAGGGCCACTAGCACCAGGGAATGTGCAATATGTGGTATCAGGCCAGCACTCCTTAGGGGGAGGGGCACCACAGTACCTCCACCAACCACTAGAGTTGCATGGGGTAAGGCAAGGTCTCGGTCGGTGGTATTTGCTCTGCACAAGGGGACCGTGCAAGAGACCCTTGCATGAAGCAAATGCTTTGTGAATCAGACAACACTGATATTTATGTCCCTTCCCCTTCATTTTCACTGTGGCATCCTCCACATTTTGCCCAATTACAAACTCAGTTTGAGCACGCAAAACCAGGGTTTTGTGAATGGCAACTCAGCGCAAAAACCTGGTTTGCTCACACAAAACCGGGTTTGTGCTGGGCAAAGTTTCTGTGAATCCTGGCCCAGGTGTGTAAAACAAAACTGACTGCATACTGTTGTCCATTAAGTACCTTTTATATAATATCTTTCATGCACAGTATAGTGTATAATGCTTTACAGATTCTATTAAGGGTACATCTTGATGGGCACTTTAGGAGTAGAGGGCATTTGGTAAGTGAGAATCAGAAATCATTTTGAGGAGAGAAAAAGTAAGAATCAGGGGCAGCACTCAGAAACTGAGCAATTAGTAGATGAATGCTAAAGAGAACTGGTGTTTGGCATTTAGTACGGTGTTGGCACACTGAAGAGGCAGTTTGCAGAAACAGTAGTGCCTAGGATCTATAAAAGGAAGCCAAGAGAAATGGAATACTCAAACTGTTTGCTTTTTGTGCATCTCTCCAAACCACACAAATAAACCCAAAGCATCAAGCTTCCCAGTGCAAAGCATCAGAGGTATGCAAATTATTATGCAAGGCAGGCTGGCAAAGCTTCAAGAGAACTGACATGGCCTTCTAAACAGGCTTGTACAGCTGATCCAGTATAGGCTCAGAATGACAAACTAGAGAGTGTCTTTCATCCTGTTCAAACTCCTTATTGTAGTAGTATCATTGTCTCAGCCAGCTACTGATTCAGATCAAAAGGGACTGCACTTCATTGAGTGCCAGCAGGAAAAAGCCTTGCCTGAACAGCAATCTGTCATTCTCAACCTATACTCAGTTAGATGCACAAGCCTGTTTAAAAGGAGAAGCTTGTCCTGCAAAGCTTTGTCAGCCTGCCTTGCACAAGGGTGCATACCCATGATATCTTGCACAAGTACTGAGGCTTTATGATGTGTGTGCAGTTTTGAGAGATGCACAGGAACCAACCAGAGTGCTTTACAATTCTGAAGCGAGATGCAGGGAGTCAGTGGATCTGAACTTAGAAACATAGAAACATAGGAGTTGATGGCAGATAAGGACCATGTGGCCCATCCAGTTTGCCCATTTTTGTTTACCTCTTGTAAAGACCACATATCCTAGTTCATCTGCAGCTCACCCCTTTTGCCCTACCCCCAAGGTACCTTTATGTCTGTCCTATGCATTCTTGAATTCTATAACTGTTTTTTCCCCCACCACTTCCATAGGGAGGCTGTTCCAAGCATCCACCACTCTTTCAGTGAAAAAGTACTTTCTCGCATGGCCCCTTAGCCTACCTCACTCTAGCCTTATCTCGTACCTGCTTGTTTTTGTACATCTTCTTTTTTGAAAGATGCTACCCTCTTGTACCTTGTTTATCCCCTTGATGTACTTGAATGTTTCTATCATATCCCCCTCTGCCTCCTCTCCTCCAGAGAATACATGGTGCGTGCCCCTAGCCTCTCCTCATAGGACTTTTCCTGCATACCCTGTACCATCTTAGTAGCCCACCTCTGGACTGCCTCCATTTTGTCTATGTCTTTCCAGAGATGCGGTCTCCAGAAATGGACACAGTACTCCAGCTGTGGTCTCACCAGCTATCTGTACAATGGCATGACCACCTCCTTCTTTCTGCTGGTGGTGCCTCTCCTGTACACCTCAGCATCCTACTGGCTTTCCCCACAGCCTTCTCACATTGATTGGTTACCTTTAGATAATCGAATCAGAGTACCCCCAGGTCTCAGTCTTGCTGCATTGCTGCCAGTACCTCCCCCACCATTTTATACTCCTCTCTTGGATTTCTGCTACCCATGTGCATGATTTTGCACTTTTTTGCATTGACTCCTAGCCGCCATACTTTTGACCACTCCTCCAACATTCTTAGGTCTTTTCTCATTTTTTCTACCCCATCTGGAGTGTCAACCCCATTGCAGATAATTGTGTCATCCGCAAACAGACATACCTTCCCTTCCAGCCTATCAGCAATGTCTGTTATGTAGACATTGAATAGAACTGGCCCCAGTACTGATCCCTGTGGCACCCTGCTGGTCACCTTCCCCTCCTCAGATTGAGCGCCATTGACCAGCACCCTCTGTGTCCTGCCACTCAGACAATTTTGATGCAGTTTTCCACATTGGGGCCCACCCCAGACTACCTAACTTCAATCAATCAATCTTTATTTAACCAGGTGAAAACACCATTGAGACAAATTAATTTCCAAGGTGGACCTGGGTGGCCAGTACAGTAGCAGGACACAATACAGTGATAAGAACTCCACAGTAAGATAACATGATCACAGTATATACAGGGACATATTTTCATAAGTAATAAAAATACAAATTGATTCAATAATTTACAATACATAAACAGCTCAACAGTGGTGTAGGGAGAAAGAGGGACATCAACAGGGAATAGAAGGAGGGACAAAGAGAATTAGGTCTTTAAGCATTTACAGGTGTCATTAAAAGGTTGCTGAGCAGCACTTTAAATGTTGG